>CM070546.1:108942683-110172683 GCA_036346405.1 Phyllostachys edulis
CCCTGTTCCACGAGCAATTGGGACTAGTGAGTACACAGACAAGAATAGTACAAAGAGCAACTAGGCAAATGTAAGCCATAAGTCGGCTTCATCCAAGTGCTGTGTAATCACAATTTGTACATATATAGGGCTGCCAAACATCAACTCTTAATTAACACCAATGAATGTGCACTTCTAGTTAAAAGTTAAAACCATACAGATTGTTTAGCTAACCCATATCATAATTTAATCCCCATGGTTAATTTGTTCATTAACCAGTGGATGTTTCATCATATCATGATACAAGATGGGTCTATATATAAAGAACTCTTAATAACTAGAATACAGGCAACAAACTTCATTGAATGATAGTAGCATGCATGGCATTAAATAAAATGTGATCTATAGTTCAATAGGCAGTTGATTCTCAATCATTATTTCCATGCAATATACTGTGAATACCCTGATGCAATATAAGTCTCATACTACACATCAATGTAATTAACAAAACCAGACACCTGTATAAATCTACAATGTCAACCCACATTTTGTACATGGAATCTGTGTGTCAATTCAAACTGAGATATTATGTTCATGTAGCATCCAAGACATTTAGATCATTCATCTCTTCAGTTCAAAAGAGCATAAAATAGGAGCTCTTAGTTTAGTACATAGGGTGTTATAAGCTAGAATCCATGGGTAAAAGAGAGCATTAAGTTGAACCATCACATCCAACACTGGACATATCCGCTATAAGGCGCTAACCTTCATTCATTGTTCAAGTGATCCAAGTAAGCTTGATGATACCTGCACAGGATGAAAAAAGTGACAATTATGGAAAGGATTTAATAGATAATTCTAATTAAAAGAAACATTTTCTTTAAAAGTTTTGGACATTTTTTTAGTATGGCATTCTTCAATCTACGCTGATATTAGAGAAAAAAAAATAAAACATGGTTCATATTAAGTAAGTAACAAATATTGATTTGCATTATCAATCAGTACTAGAATATAACTGTATTAATTGAAGTAAACAGAGTTACCCTATATGCAGGGAAGGATCACAAATAGCTAGGTGAAGAATTTACCCATTATTTAATTGTATCATATATATACCTCTGAGTGGTTTGTACGAACTCAACTCTTGTCTTTAATTTCAAGTACCCTTGGTAATTACTCTAGTAGAATAAGGAAATTAACAACAAGTTAATTCGGGTGAAATCATGATTGTGATATAGAACCATGCACACACCTCATGTATAGTTTTAGGCACAATGCATGCAGATAATGATCGATTGAACAATATTGGAAATTAACTACATCCTGAACAATAAATGGCAGGTTTTAGGCACGGGGGAAAAGCAGAAGCGAGTACACAAGCTTCTGAGGTCTGGAATGATAAATCTTGAGAATTTATCAAGTATTGAGGATACAAATTAAAAAAGATGAAGTGAAACATAGATTGAATATATAGCATACTCTAGATTTAGATAATTTTAAATTTTTGAACAATCACAATACATGTTACATATTCAACTATACCAAAGGCAGACAAAGCAAATACAAGGCATGCATGCCAAAGCATCATAAGAAACCAACTCATTAACCACATATTCTGTTATGTCATTAACTTGTATGCATATAGTGTAGATGTCTCGTGTGATAGGAAACTAACCGAGCCTTTGACGATATCAGCCCCTACATAATAGCCAACCTTGGCCTTATCCACTTTATTAAATCACCTCCTTGTGTTACGAAACAGATCAGTATAGGATAATACTACTCTTGTACTACAAGAATCACTACTCTTCCTAATTAATACTCACAATACATCGCTTACCTTGCCACAAGCAAGATCAAGAACTTGAGCCCCTTATGCCAAGATACAATGGATGAGAACACTCTTTATTTGCCCACAGTGAGATTCAGCAGTTAGGATGGTTATACCAAACACCGTAGATGTCTCATTTTATCAAGGATGTTAGGGTATGGATGGATGGGTGGCAAATTGAGTGGTGTATCCAGTTGTTGAGCTTCTTGTCGTGGATGATGGAGTTGTTCTCGCACTCTTCGAGCGTCTAGTTCGACCGCGCGCTGTAGTGGTCCGCCACCCGCCACACGCTACTTCGCTCCTCCAAGTACCCCTGCCCCCCATAGCCTCCACCACCGCCACTGCCCCCTGCGCAAAACCCAAACCCTAGTTAGCTATTCGCCGTCTAGCCATCACGGGCGCGAGGGCACAGGGAGCCGAGCTGGTGGCGGGAGCAGCTAGTGGAGGCAGCGTCATGAGAGGGGCCGAGCTGGTGGCGGGAGCAGCTGGTGGAGGCAGCACCATGAGAGGGGCCGAGACGGGGAGAGAATCACGGCACGGGCGAGCAGAGGGGGCACAGGCAGGGCGCAGGAGGCGGGGCGGCTGAGAGCCCACCAAAGCAAGGCACCAGATCCGGTCGGGGTCAGAGGAGGGCGGTGTCGCATGTGGGTGGAGGCGCCAGATCCAAGGAGGAGGGAGGCAAGGAGGAGGGAGCCGGGAGGAGGAGGAGGAGGATGGCGGTCTTTGGAGGAGGAGGAGGGGAGGAGAGAGCAGCAATGCGGAGGAGGAGGGAGTCGGGGGAGGAGGCGCTGCAACGGCGATGGAGGAGGAGGGCGGAGTGGTGATGTAGGGTTGATAAGTGAAAAAATGGGTGCAACGGGGAAAAAAGGTCCCGAGTGTTTCCGTTTCGGTGCACTCGGGATTATATTTTGATCTCCCGAGTGTTATGGGAAACACTCGGGAAAGTTAATTTTACCGAGTGTTGACGTCTCGTCTCGACTATCGTATTAAACACTCGGGATCTGCCCGAGTGTTTTTGTCCAGACACTCGGGAAACATATAAGCACTTGGAAACTAAGCGGTTTCTGGTAGTGAGCCGAGGGTATGTACGTGTAGTATACAAGTATATAAGAACACCTAGGTGGTATGTACTCCTTTTTATGTGTGAATATGAAGGTATTTAAAATACACTAAAAAGTATGGACTCCTTACAAATTTTCAGCGTGATTCATATTAGAGTATCTTATAATTTGTATATAAGATATCCAAAGTGATAAATGAGTACACCAAATTCGTTTAGGTGTTGTCCCCGCACTAATCACGTACATGCCACGTGATCATGGCCCATCTCAAAATCTTATTTTCGTGGAAAGCAAATGCATTGAACAACCATCCAGTCGGCCATCACCCGCACGCCACATGATCGATGCAAGCATGTGATGATTTTTAGATAATGGAAGTACAACTCTCAGTCTCTGCACCAACTAGGAATGCACATAGCCATTACACCATCATCAGCTAAAAGCTTAAAACAAAAAATGGCCAAAAGCCAACAATGACAAACAAATTGTCATGCAAAGGCTAGTCTAAAAAAAGACCACCTAGCCCTGTCTCTGGGACCAACTAGGAGATCGTCCACATGCGAACAGTAGCTGTGCAGCAAAAAGGTGATGATGGGCCAGTCTCCGTAGCAACGCCTCCAAGAAGGGATACGACTCACATCGTCGACGCCGGATCCAACCAGTGAAGATCAGATCAAGAGTTTTCACTCCGGATGCAAGCATGTGATGATGTGTCTATGTACTGTTTAAACAATGATTCAAGTCTGTATGAATTATTTTTGTGGCAAGCAAAGGCATTGAACAACCGTCCAGTCGGCCAATATGCACACGCCACGTGATCGATGCAAGCATGTGATGATGCGTCTATGTACTGTTTAAACAGCGATTTAAGTCCTTGTGAATAGTCCTCAGCAGTAGTACCATAGCAAGTACTGTAGAAACAATGTGATGTCTACAGCAGCGACTACTGTGTTTTGGGGGCACTGTAGCACTTGATCTAGGTCGCTCGTTTTGGATCGGAATGTGGAGAGAATGACCTAATGCATTTTACTGTACTCCTCTGCATTAGCTCATGCTAATATGGAGAATCCGCTTCCGAACAAGGAGTGGCAATAAAATAGCATGCACACACATGCACGTGCGCATGGAATTACATAGAGCAATGAAATTAGCAGTGATGCATGCATGCATACATGATTAGTAGCGGATCCAAGACTAAATCTTAGCTAGGACGGCATGGACCAAGCCTCAAGCTGCCTTCGCATTGTAAGACTCACCACCGCCACCACCTCGCTGGACATCGTGCCCCCAATTTTGCATCTCCGCATCTACAGTTGTTCCACATCTCTACTTTGTCGCCCACTACTCGCTATTCGCTAGGTGGTCAATATCTTTTAAGTCATATACAAATAGTCAATTTCTACTTGTAATGACTATTAATTATCTTGTATGACCAATTATCACACGCGCACACTTGGCTATTGGTGGTAATTTATCTAAGCATTGACAATTTGACATATCATAGATCAGATAGTCTGCATTACACATATTTTAAGACTATAGCACTTAAATCAAGAATGAGTGAATGAAACAGGCAAATTAGACACGATCCACACTAAGAGAGATTCTATTGAACGCAAGCCACACCTGCTCGGCTCCTTCGCTAGTCGTTGCTGTGGCCTATGCCCTCTACTCTCGGCTGCCTCCTGCCGTCCTGCGCCCCCTGCTAGCCCGCGCCCTGGGCGTGCCCTTGGCTACCGTGGCGTTAGCAGCTCACCTCGCTGACTCGTTGCTCTAGTCGTCGCTCGTCGGCCACCGCACGCTCCCTGGGCCCGTCACAGCTAGCTCTAAGGTTAGAAGATGGAGGAGGAGACGTGAGGTCGCGTTTGAGTACTTTCATAATATCTATTTTAGTGGATACTTGCCTGTAGACTGCTCCCCCCCTCCACACACACCTAGCTCTAGCTGCTGTGTGCACCTGGCTCCCTAGCTCCCCCCACAAATCTAGCTCCCACACACTTTGTCCCGCACAACTGCACAAAAATCATCCCCTGTCTACTGTGTACTACAGTTCGGTCCTGTGTCTATTGTAACTTTTGGTATATATCTACTGCAGTTATTAATTCTGTGTCTAGTCTCCGTGTACTATAGTTTGGCTATGTGTATACTATAGTTTTTCATATATGTCTACGGCAGTTGTTGGTCATGTGTCTACTACAGTTTTGGTCTCTACCGTAGTTTTAGTCTCTATATTCTGTAGTTTGGTTGTGTCTATTGTAATTTTTTTTGTATATGTTTACTGCAATTATTAGTCCCGTGTCTACTGCAGTTTTGTTCTCCATCTACTGTAGTTTGATTATGTGTCTACTGTATTTTTAGTATATAGCCAACCTCTCCACATAAGAAAACAATCATGGCTTATTAGTTTAATGAGGGTCATGACCTACTTTACATCCCTACGAATATCCAACCAGTTAGCAGCTAGCGAATGCACTACGCATGCACGTCCAAATAGCTTTCTGATGTGGATTTTAGGATTTGGTAGCTTTGCATGTACACAGCTAGACCTGGGCACTAGTTGGGCTTTTTGGGGCCGGCCCATGGCACACCGGAAGCATGGCACGGCACACGAAGCTGAGGACCAAGTTGGACCTGGCTCCTAGGCATGATGGGTGGCACGACACGTCTTTATGGGCTGTGCTTGGGCTAACCCGACACGGGGCAAGGCACGGTGGCACACGGCAGGGCGCCCTCCAGGCCGACTCCCCCCCGGCTGGCGCCACCCGCTGGCACCACAAAGATCGCTGCCCGTGGCTCGCCTCCTTCAAGGCTCTAGCTTCCTCGGCGGACGCGACCAAGACGGCCGCCGAGGGCTCACCTTCTTCGCTCTGGCTCCCTCGCGCGCAACCGCCGCTCTGGCCCCCTCGTGTCGCTGTCCTCGCTTCGGCTCCGTGCGTGTCGGACCCTAAATTTATAATTTGGAATCTATTGTGTCAATCTGTGCCATTCCCTGGATCAATAGACATCACACATAGATACATTCTTGGATCATTCACATATATCGCATACAACATCATAATGTATTACATAGCAGGCCGTGTGACCCACTGTTTTACAAAAGGGGCACGAAGGCCACAACACTAATGGTTCAGAGTATAGAATAAAGGATAAGTACGGAAGCAAAAGGAGTCGTAGTGGATCCATTCACTTTGCCCACAGGCAAGCGATTGGGGGTCCCGGCCTAAGCTTCACCATCTTCTCCACCATTAGGTCTAGTCGCCAAGTAGTAGTCATATGGGTCTTGATCAAGTGGCTCTGAAAGATTATATTAAGCGAGCCCGAGTACACAACCGTACTCGCGAGCCAACACACAATGCCGTTTATTATAAATGCAAGGTTAGTCAAGGGAAGTTCAGAGTTCTTTTATTTGCACAAAGCTAAGTTTGGAATAGGGTAAGTAGTAGCAAAACCTGAGACTTAGCATTTTTAACAAACATGTTTTATAAACCGAGTTTTTGTTTGTAAAGTACTAGTGGAGGTCCCACCTCCTATACCATTGAGTGGCTCTGCCCACTCAATGCTCGGGTTACACCCCGTATTTACCATTGGTCCTCAACCAGGCTATCTCAAATCCATGGGGTCCCATCCCATCTTTCCATTCCATCCACAAATTATTTTATAAAAATGAAAGCTAGTTCAAGTGAGTTCCCAGCACCGCTATTGACCGTGAGCACGGCTATCTAGATAGTTTCCTTACCCTGCAGAATTAGTACACTTTACCCACAAGAGATATTCAACTTATAATGTCTCATACACACTATCGTAGGTGTGTGACTAAGTTGATTATCACAAGGACTTTACAATGCCCTACCCAATGCAACATCACACCGCTAGGCATCACCTCTTTGGGTCATGCCCTCCGGAGGTCTCCATTTGCGCCGTGTAGTTTTCCTGTGACTACTACCCATACTCACACTACACATCCACCAGTGGAGAGGTTGCAATGAGGCAAACAAATTAGTTAGCCAGGTCGTACCCATTATAGACTTGTGGTTGTACTGTTTTTACACGAGAGGTCATCACAAGAACTCAGTCCTTTATTGACTTGGGCGGTACATCCACATACCCCCACCATCGTGCATCACCAGCACCAGCCACTCTTTCCAGCTGCCCAAGTCGAAATCTGTTTTTGGTTTTCTTTTGTTTTTAAAATAACCTTTAGTCCAACATACCAGCTAGGCTCCAGCCTCGACTGCCCAAATCCAGTTTTCATATTTTGAATGATTGTTGTCGGGCAATTTAATGCCCACATGACAATGTATCTAAGCAAGGCTAAGCATAACACTTAGATACAGACTTATTAACTAGTATGTAAACCATTAATTTTAGGGCGACAATTGATAGTATCCAAGTTCAAGGATTGGATGTTTATACACAATTATTATTAATGCGTTAACTATGAACTAGACCAATATATTTGTATAAATCATAGTAATGCAATTTCATAATTTAAAGCAACATAATTTGCAAAGACTAGGTGCAATATGATCAAATTGTTGACTCGCCTTACTCAGTGTACTACTGATCTTGTTCTGGATCAACCGGAGGTTCTTTAGTTGCTCCGGCTTCTATATACGTAAAAACAACCAAAATTCAAATAAGTATATATGAATTCAAATTGCATTCAAACATTCAAATGAACTCCAAATTGGGTGTTTTTGGTTTAGTTCAGGAGATTTTGTTAGTTTCTGTTCTTTCATTACCATGTCTGGTGTTGTACATAGAATCTGAGTGGAGGAATTAAGTGGTTTCCAAGTTGGTTGCTAGTCCATATACGAGTCCTTGGTTTCGAGTACTGTTCATCATTTCGAGTACTGTCCATCGTTTTAACTACCTAGTCGGAAGGGGTTTCAACTACCTGGTCGGAAGGGGTTTCGAGTATCGTTCATCATTTCAACTACCTAGTTGGAAGGGGTTTCAACTATCTGGTCGGAAGGGGTTTCGAGTACTGTTCATCGTTTTGACTACCTAGTCAGAAGGGGTTTCGAGCACTATTCATCGTTTCGACTACCTAGTCAAAAGGGGTTTTGACTATCTAGTCGGAAGGGGTTTCGACTACTGTTCATCGTTTCGACTACCTGGTCGGAAGGGGTTTCGACTACGTGGTCGGAAGGACTTTCGACCACCTGGTCAGAAGGAGGTTTGATTACGTGGTCGGAAGGAGTTTCGACTACGTGGTCGAAAAGAGTTTCAACCACCTGGTCGGAAGGGGTTTCGACTACTTAGAGGTTCGACTATGTGGTCGAAAGGAGTTTTGACTACGTGGTCGGAAGGAGTTTTGACCACCTATTTGGAATGAGGTTCAATTACCTAGAGGTTCGACTACTTGGTCGAAAGGAGGTTCGATTACCTAGAGTTTCGACCACATGGTTGTAAGGAGTTTCGACCACCTGGTCGGAAGGAGTTTCGACTATGTGGTCGGAAGGAGTTTCGACCACCTGGTTGGAAGGAGTTTCAACTACGTGTAGTCGAAGGAGGTTCGACTACTTGGAGGTTCGACTAGGTGAAGACTACACGATCTGCAACGCATTCGTTGATCTGGCAATGCTTCTGCGCAACTAGAGTGAGCATGAGCATCTAGTGGCCACTAGGAACGTACCAGTATGATGTGGAGGGGATGAGCTATCTGGAGATGGTTTGGCGACGGTGGACAGCGATGGCGAGAGAAGCTCAAATCAGCGATGATGGCCTGGGGAAAATGAGTGGCATTCAACCCACAGGATAGCTTCAAGGGAGTAGGCAAATGGTCCCGAAGAAATGACTTGGAGTATGCTTCATCGGCGAGGTCGATCCGACTACTTGGGCTATTCTAGTCGGAGGGGAGGAAGAACGAGGTCGATGGCGGTTCCTGTAACCAAAGAGTAGATTCAATTGAGGGGAAACGTCTCTTGGTTCGTGGAATATGAGCTGACACATGTAATGAGGGAAGAGCTTCACCAATGGGTGTTAATAGCGATGGTAGCGTTGTGGTGGCGCTCGGCCAAAGCGAGCGCTCAAGCCTTACCTAGAGCTCAAGTTCGTTTGAGGGATGGAGGAGGTGGGACTAGCACCGATGTGGTGAGGAAAGGCAATGAGTGGGCTTGGGGTTGCTATATATAAGCAATGGGGTGGAGATGCTTGATAGCCTGCGATGCATTCGACATGGCTCGATAATGAGGAGTGGTTGGTGATTTTAACAGGGTCGACAACACAGTGCAGACGATGTGACGGGTTGAGTGACGGTGAGTAAAGGCCAAGTGACAGCATTCGCTTGCACGCTCGAGCCTGGTCGCAACACGGCGTTCGAGCTCTACGGTTGTTGACGCCGAGTGATGGAGAGAGACGCAATGCCAATCGGGTTCACGATGAAGGAGTTTTCCGGTCGCACCGAGTTCACCAAAGAAATTGGCCTGAGGAACAAGAAACATGGGGAAAGGGAATAGGCTAGGGTGAATGAAAAAAAAAGAAATGGGATAGAATTTTAGAGTTGTATATAATTTTGGTATTTTCATTTGGTGATTCTCCTACAATGATAGACATAGATTGGTATTTATTGGACCTTTCTAATTGGACTTTGTGATCACTTAGGGAATTAGGGGTTGAATTATACACTTTCAATTCTGGGGATTTACATGTAATATCTAGAAGAGGAATGCTTTTAACTTGGTTTGCTTTGACCAATTATGTTTCTAGGGTTTCCATATCTTAGGGTTCTCTGATTTTTGTACCATTTATGCCGGCAAGAAAAGAAAATGCAATTCAAATAAGTCTCAAAAATGCAGTCCAGAAGAACGACATTAGTTATCACATATAAAGTTTTAAAAATCCCATATTTTTGTATTTATGAATTTTTGGGATGTTACAAACCTTACCCCACTTAAAAAGAATCTCGACTCTGAGATTCAGATAGGGTTACAAAATAACTGGGGATACTTGGTTTTCGGCAAGTCTTCATGATCCCACGTAGCTTCTCCTACTATGTGGTTGCTCCACCTAACTTTACACAGGCGGTATACACTGCTTCGTGTCTATTTTCCATTACTTCTAGGATTTCAACTGGATGTTTGGTATATGCCAAATCTTTGCTGAGTTCGATGTCTTCTAATCGAGCTTGTTCTTCAGGCACTCGAAGACATTTCTTGAGTTGCGACACGTGGAATACATCGTGTATGTTGGACAACTTCTCGGGTGCCTCTAGCTGATAAGCTACCTTTCTGTAACGTCCTCAAAATACTTAAGTTGTATTAGCTCAGAATATCATGAGTTATGTGTGTAAATTATGCTTTACTGTAAAACTTTTGTTGTTATAATAAAGTTTGAACCGAAATTTCAAATTTTCAATTTGAATTCAAGCTTTATTATGAATCCAGAAATTTGTGTGATTAAAAGTTGTTGGAGATAATTTATTTAAATACTAGATTATTTAACGTGAATTAATATTATTTTTCAGAAATTTTTAGAAGTCATTTTGACCTCACCAAATTTCAAACCATTTCTCTATTACAGATTTGAAAATAATTTATTTCTAACAAATTTTAGTTTGAACAGTGCTTGAAACTATTTTTCGTAAGTCTTTCTTGATTCTCAGAACACTCACAAAAATTTTCAGAAATTTTCAAAATTTTATTCTATTTCAAATCGCTCGGTCAAACGTTTTGCATTTCGGTCAAACTTGAATCCAAATCCTAACTCGAACTGTTCCGATCGGACCGTCCGAGTCTAGCTGGTTCGGTCGCACCATCTCATTGTACCATTTTTGTGCGAACCGTCCGATGCTAATCGCATGGCTCACATCGCCGGAGCCGTTCGGACTGTCCGAACATCACCACACATCAGGACCATCTGATGCTGATCGCACGGCTCACATCGCCAGTGCCGTTCGGACCGACCGAGCCAAGCACTGTTCCGACCGGACCCGACTGCCATCTGGTTCAATCCAACCCGTTCGCCTGCGCCTAAGTCAGACTTGCAACCGACCGCGTCGCTTAGCCTCCACCGTGGACGGGCGGGCCCCACTGGTGCGAATGGCCTTCGTCTTCCTCGGCGTCGCTCGGATGAGCGCGCTGGCGTTCCGCATGCGTGCCACCGCACTGCCAAATTGACACGTAGTACCTTCGTGTCCATCTTTTAGGCATCACCAACACTCTAAGCCCATCCATTTTCTGCCTAGTGCATTCTTTTGTCCTCTCCGCTCTCTTTTTCGTTGCCACCGAGGAAGAATATAGGTGGAGTGTCATCGCTATGCTACCTCCCGCGAGCTCGCAAGCCCGCCGCTGGATTTCACTCATCGCGCCACGCCCGTTTTGGCCGGTCCGGGCTTTCCTTGTCCACGGAATCACCTAGGGCTCTACCTTCGTCCTCACGGCCGGTTGCCATGGTCGTGTAGCGCTTTGGAGCTCCGGTGAGTTATCCTTTGAATCTTTTTGTCCCTTTTGACCGCATTGTTCCACGGAGTATAGTGACAAGTTCAATCTTTGTTTTGGAGGTTCGACGAGGATGTCCGGGTCCATCTTCTTCAACCACAGTGAAGCTCCGCTGTCCACATTCCGGCCAACTCTGACCTTCTCCGTCATTAGCGTTGAGGGTATCGCGATCCTGGTGGTCAGGAGATCCCGAAGCAACCTTCACTAAGCTTTATTGAAGCCTGTAGCACCTCCTCCTCGAGCGCCATCCTTCGGCTCTGCTTCCGGCCACCGCAGGCTCAACGCCGGTGACTTTTGGGTTCCTCGCCACCTCGAGCAAGATTGCAGTGTCACTCCGCAACTGTTGGTGTTGCTCGTGGGTCCGGAGACCAGCTCCTCCATTGGATCACCTCGCACGGCCGTGCCGGATCTCGCCCGGTGAGCACCTCGTTTAACCGCCAGCAGTATTAGGGTAATGACCGTCATCAATTCTTAATTGTGTTCCTAGTGTTCTTATGATGAGTAGGCCCCACAGTAATCCACCTGATTAGAAATTTAATTTAAGCTTGCTTAAGCCTTTAAGTCTTTGACATTTGGACCCACTTAGCCAGTTAAGTGAAAGTGCATGTTTGGGAATACGTTTTCACTTATGGGAAACATATTTCTTATGTGCTTAGATCCAATTTACGCTTTCACGAATAGAAGACGTATTCACTTGAATACGCCTTTAGCATAGCCTTCGGTAGAGACCAAGTCAACTTTGACTGAGTCAAACTCCAACACCGGTCCCACATGTCATTCCCTATGACTAGCTGAGGATGAGTGTAAAAGGTATTTAACTCGTTTAGTAATTCCGAAACAATTTAAAGTTGTACTAGAAATTCAAATAACTTGAAAAATTCATAACTAAATCATTTTAACTCCAAATTGGATGAAATCAATTTTGTTAGTTTTAATTTTTAGTATAATTTTAAATGTACTAGGTTTCAAGTATGCTTCTATTTTAGAAAAAAATTGAAATTTGTTTTATTTGTACATTAATGACTTTAGCTTTGTAAAATGTGTAGAAAATTCATATGAACTCCAAATGAGCTAAAAATTTCAGCTAAATTCACATAAAATCATAATCTACCTACTTGGATTTTATTGCAATATCGTCTTTTTGTTAGGTTTTCGACAGTTTCGACGTATATTGAATTCAATCTGAGGGTAATTACGAGTGGTACCAACAAAGGCAAGTAGTTCTTCTCTTTGATGCACGTTGAATTCCTATTAATTTCAAAAACTATTTATGTTGATTTTCAAGTATTCTATGCATCGCTTTAATTTCAATTACTTGCATGTCAATTGGGTAGTTTAGTTATATCCTCTTGCTGCATTGGCTTTTCATGAAAATTGATTACCCTTTTTCCTTGAATAATTAAGGTTATATGTTATATGGGTTGTTTGATAATTTTTAGAATGATGCTTAGTTATGCTAGTAGATGTAGTCGAAAGTGGTTGATGGAGCTAGTGTAACATCTCGTTTAACTTCGGAGAACTAAATGGTTTAAAAGGAAAAAAATAATATAATATGTAGTAGAATTCTAGAAATTAAAGGAGGGAAAAAGAACTTGGGCCTTCGGCCCATGGCCTGTGACCCTTGTGGGGTGGTGTCTGGCCTTAAAGAGGACCAAGTGGAGGGTTAACCCTAGCTGCCCTAGCCTTTTTGCCTGCTGGCCGCCGCATCCAACTTGTGCTGCTGCCCCAGCCGCTAGTGCTTCCTCCCTCTACTTGCTCCCTGGGCGCCAAATCGGGCAACGCCGCCTCCTCCTGCCTCTCCCTCCTGCCGCCGCCGCTCAAGGCTCCTAGCTCCTGTGCCACCGCCGCCCGGCTTCTCTTGCCGCCTCCTCACATGGTTGCACCTCCGCTAGAACGCCCCAGCTACCGGCTTGGCTGGCTGTTGTCGGCGCCGCCAGGCTGCGGCCTCCTAGGCTCGGCTTGGCGAGTCTCGGCCCGGCCGCCGCCATGCCCCTGGGTGCCAGAACTGTCGCTGCGGTCCCAGTCTTTCCTGGTGTGGCAGTTTATCTTCTTTGCTTTGTTTTTTTTTTGGAAGGATGTACTCAATCTGGTGTGATTCTTGCAGTTGCAAGTGGAGGGATTGAGGGTCAGCTTCTATCTAGCATCAAGTTAATTTGGCCAGTATTGATGGTTGCTTCATTAGCATTTCAAGCGATGGCGCTGAACGGACGATGGGCTTCGCCGCCTCATACCAGAGCAAAGAGCTGCGCGCCGCCGCAGATGCCGCCAGATCATGAGGCGCTCAAAGCCAAGAACGTTGATGTCAAGGCGTTGCCGGTGCCATCAAGTTGGTCCTCTATGCGGTGGTGGTGAACCCCAGCGCTAGAGCATTCCGCCTTTTGTCTTCTGTCTCACGGTTGAGGCAAGTGCAAGTATTATTATTGAGTTATTATATTATATACTTGATGAATGTCATAGTTGATTGAGGTTGATTGTTGTTTGGTAATGTTGAGGAGCCTAAATGCCATAGTTTAATGATGATGCTTACTACTTGGGAATGTTTACATGATGCTGTATGCTAATGGTCACATGATGAAGCGTACATGTTACTATTAATATGGTAATGCTTGCATGATAATGGTTATATGTTGATGGCAATAATGATGGGACAAGGTGAGCAATGAGGCTACCTTGTTAATGATGAATCATGATAATGATAATGGACATGCGCATTTGCATTTTCGCATGTTCATTTCAACCTTGACTACGTGGTAGCCAAGGGTCGCTTCTTGAGATCCCTGGCCCCGCATTGGGCGGGCTCGTCCCCACACTTATGAGTGTGGGCTTTGGATCCCTGTGCCTAGAGGGCACATGCTTAGAGTATGTATCGACGGATACACACTCGGCATTACCGGTAATTGCAAAGAAGTGATGTATTTTGCATTCATAGCATAATCATTGTATTTCTGCATAAGAGATGGAGTTATGGTATATAATGATGTGTTCATGATGGGATTGTTTGTTCCCTCTAACTGCTTATGATGCTATCATAAGAGATGGGTTGCGGTATATCACGCTGTCATTCATGATGGAATTGTTTATTCCCCTTGACTATTTATAATGCTATAGTTTGATTTGCTGTTGCACTTTGCTGAGTCGTGGACTCACACTTGCTGTGTTGTGCTTGCTAGGTATCTCTCGAGGCAGCGACATACATGGGAAGGGGGTAGACTTGGTGCACGTCACATAAACACAAACTGCAATGAATAAACCAACCCAATTATCCACAATTCATATTCTTGTTAATTACTTTAGTTTCAGTTTTGTGACCATCCTTCGTGGTGGATATTTTGATTGTGATCATGGATGATCCATTTATGTTCGTATTCATTCTAATAGGTATTGATCTTTTATTGTTATTCGTTGATAGATTGCTGAAATTGTTTCGTATTGTTGTTGAATGTTAGTGTTTTAGGTAACATCTTGGCCTCCGCTTAGCCAGGGTGTTACAGTTGGTATCAGAGCGGGCTTTAGATCCATGGTAATTGAATATTAAAATTGACACACGGTTCACAATAAGATGGGAATGGGTCATGCATTGTATTTACGTTTTTGTTATGTTGCTTTGAGCATTGCTGTTATGACTTGGATATGAATACTTATGATATGCCTATATGGTTATTTTGTGTTACAATAGTAGATGACGAGGGATCGAGGTCGTGGTTGTAACCTTGGGTTGCCAGGTTGCACCACCGGTGGTGGTATGAGATTAATGGAGTGACTATCTCGAGTCAACTAGTTCCTGGTGTTGAGTATGAGTTTCTTTGGGGAAGATTATTGTCTTCCTTGAGTTTGGATTAGTTATTTTTGTTTAGAAGCGATGGATGGGTTTTCTTGGATTGGTGGTTCATTGCAGTTGAGAGGAGTTTATTGGTCTTTGTTGGTTTTCTTAAAGCAAACCTTTGGTCTCCTGAATGACGAGTTATTTTGCCGAGTGCAAACGTAGTTGATTTATGAGATTGATCTTTTATTTGGAAGTTCTGTCCTTCTTGTTGGGAAGCACGACTCGTTTAGTCGCTTAGTACTTTGGTTATTAGAAGCTTTAATTTGCATGTTATTAAATGTGTGGGAGCTTTTGGCCCCAATGTATTCTTCTCGGGGTACTTTGAGTTTTGAGTTTTAAGGCTTCACTTTTTGAGGAAAGCGTCAAAGTTCTTTTGCATTGTCCTACCTTCCTTGTTGAAAAGAAAACAAAAGGTGATCTGGTGATTTGTTTGGTATTTCAGATAATGAAAAGTATCTTTTACAAACTTCATTGAAGAAAGTTTTGACTCTACTCACTTCTTTTGGAGTAGTGGGAGTGTTGGAGTTTAGAACCCTTCCTTTGAAAGTAAAAGGTGTCAAAATCCTTTGTAAAGTTTTGTGGTGTTGAGTGAGAATTTGTAAGTAAAGAAGATAATTGATAATGTTTATGACATCTAGTTGGGTCTCTGGTAGGGTGCATAATTAATCTTAACTAATGTCTACGGTAGCGTAGCCGGTTAATTTATTGATGCCTTGTGTTGATTATTTGATGAGATGTGATTTAAATTGAGGTATTGAAATGTTCTATTGGTTCCTAAAAGATTTATATGATTTAACCTTAAAAGCTCTTTTGTCTGAATTGGCAACGCGAGGTTGCAATTAAAAAAATAATAATAATATTTTTGTTGATTCCTTTAAAAGGAGAGTAATTTGCTTGCTTTTCGTAAAATCCTGTAAGGGAAAATGTTTCGAATTCTGTGGCTGAGATCATTTGGATCCCATATTTCAGGTGGTAGTTGAGCTGTTCCGAGCAAAACGACGTGTTGAAAAAAAATTATTGGTTCTTAAGTGGTTCTTGTGGTTTGGTCTTAAGATCTTATCTTGTTCGAGTTGGCAAGGTCTTGTTGTAGATAAAGGATTATTTTCTGTGTTAAAGGAGAGATTGTAGTAGGAGTATTTGATGTTTGGAGTCAAGTTTTGTAACGTGTGGTTATCTGAATCGTGCCTAAATTTTCTGCCCTCTCCGCACAAAAGTTGTCGAGTTCCAATCGCAATGTCCTTTTCTTAGTGGTTGTTATTTGCTATTCTCGTTTGAGGGGTGTGTGCCCTCTCCTGTGGTCTCAACTTTTGTTTTCCAAGCTTATCGCTATTGGATTATTTCTTTTAGTCTCGTGCTCACTATGAGGACCAACGTTTTTCGATGTGTCGGAACTTGTCCTCGTCGCTTTTTCCTTTTGAGAAAGGATCATTAGGTTTGTGTTGCAAGGTTTTATAAAGCGTAAATTGGCAACTGTTGGTGGTGTTTAAGTAATTGTAGTGGTGAGATTTTACCACCAAGCTATTGGAGGAGTAGTAGAAGATGAATTGGTCTTGACCTGTACCTCTTGGAGAAAATTTGATTCAAATGGTATGATTGTCGCTGAATTGCAATCGATTGGTGTCGTGACCAAGTAAAACCTATGGTAAAGTGTAGTCCTAGAACCCTAGTTTATGTTGAAATGTGGGGATCATCGAGAGTACGGAAATCTTGATCAAGTTATAAAGTGTCACGATTGGGTTGTTAATGCGAGGTTGTGTATGTGATTCATGGTGATGAGGTTTAACGGGATTTGGAATACAAATTAATTTAATCGTGGTGGCAATTAACGAGATAGTGGGAAAGGTTGAGTTAATGTCAAGAATGACTCGGTCTTATTGAGTAACCTTCTGGGAGTAATAAACTTTGTAGAAGTATTTTGGTCAGGAAAATGTTTCCACGATGATGTTAATGAGTGAATATATTGGAATTGTGGGAATGATTAAAGATTTAATCTGATGATTTTGTTTATCTGTTATAAGGGAAGTTCGCTGTAGAGGTCTTGGAGGTTAAATTTGGGTTTTGCATTTTTATGCTAGAATTTTGGTCGCCCAATGATTGTGTGTAGAGAAAATAGAACCATGGCATATCCTGAGCAGTGGAATGACCATTGATAGAACCCTTCTGCTGTAGTACATGAGCGTGTGTACTGAGGATTCTGAATTGTCTATTCTTAAAAGTTTGAGGTGATGCGATTGCGTGGAATCCTTTTTTCAAGGTGCTTTGGGTGTCATCTGTCAGATTAATTTCGTTAGTGGAAGGAGTTGTCTAGAGTGTTTTGGTGGGATCAATAGAGCTCTTCAACAAAGGTGTGGATGATGTATTTTGGATTGAGCATAATTTCAAGGATGCTAATTTAAGAAATTTGAACTCGTGTAGTGTGTGATGAATTCGAATTCCAAGATTTGAGAGGAACTTTATTTCTAAAAGTGAAGCTAAGAAAAAGAGTGTTTCCTCAGGTAGCGAAGAGTTTTCTTGATTCTTGTTTGAGCTTTGTGTTGTTGACGGATGTTTTTTCGCAATTTGAGCTTGGTTTTTGATGGCATGTGTGGACCTTATTAGTTTAGAAAGAAGCAAAGGAGTATTTGATTTGGTGTCTGAGCGGTTTCTCTTTTTGCTTATGAGGTGTTTAATTGTAAACTTCCTACATGAAATCGGAAGGTATTTCATGATGAATCTTCGCTTTTGAGTTTGACCCTTTTCGGGTGTAAAATTGCCTTTTCGTGGTTACGATGGGACAAGTGTTTCGTGTGTGTTGTGCTTGTTACGTGCTTTAGTACCATTGGGGTAGTTGGCCCAAGGTACTTTGGGTTCTCGCTAGTTGCGGGGATTAGGAAGTCGACGTATCGCTATGACCGTCCCGGGTCCACACACGGGGTACGCAACGTCTGGTATGTTATGGTGCTGAGTGAGTACCCAAGCAGTCCGAAGCTTGTGATATCGATTAAAGCCGTTGGCCAACGAATAAGACTTTACCTTTGAGTCCTGTGTGTTGAGAGAACCTATAAAGATCGAGACGAGTATTGAGGTGTAGACATGTGTATTCATCAAATGTGATGTTGTTCCATAAGTCCGAGAGGAAAGCGACTTGGAAGCTAGAGGTCTCGCATGCGCAAGCGTTGTCCAGAGTTGTTCGTGCCGCAGATGTGTTAATCGTTGTTTCTTTTCGGTTGAGGTTGTTCTCTTGGTTAGATCGATAGATAGAATTCGGGGTCGAATTCTGTTAAGGGGGGTAGAATGTAACATCCCGTTTAACTTCGGAGAACTAAATGGTTTAAAAGGAAAAAAAAATAATATAATATGTAGTAGAATTCTAGAAATTAAAGGAGGGAAAAAGAACTTGGGCCTTCGGCCCATGGCCTGTGACCCTTGTGGGGTGGTGTCTGGCCTTAAAGAGGACCAAGTGGAGGGTTAACCCTAGCTGCCCTAGCCTTTTTGCCTGCTGGCCGCCGCATCCAACTTGTGCTGCTGCCCCAGCCGCTAGTGCTTCCTCCCTCTACTTGCTCCCTGGGCGCCAAATCGGGCAACGCCACCTCCTCCTACCTCTCCCTCCTGGCGCCGCTGCTCAAGGCTCCTAGCTCCTGTGCCACCGCCGCCCGGCTTCCTGCTGGCCGCCTCCTCCACGCGGCTGCACCTCCGGCTAGAACGCCCCCAGCTACCGGCGGCGCTTGTCATTGCCGACGCCAGATGTGCTCGCCTCCTCCTAGGCTCGGCCTGGCCCGGAGTCTCAGCCTCCGCCATGCCGTGTTTCGGTCGCCAGAAACTGTCGCCGCGGTCCCGATCTTTCTGGTGTGGCGTTTATCTTCTTTGCTTTGTTTTTTTTGGGAAGGATGTACTCAATCTGGTGTGATTCTTGCAGTTGCAAGTGGAGGGATTGAGGGTCAGCTTCTATCTAGCATCAAGTTAATTTGGCCAGTATTGATGGTTGCTTCATTAGCATTTCAAGCCAGTGGCGCTGAACGGGACGATGGGCTTCGCCGCCTCTGACCAGAAAGGAAGCTGCGCCGCCGCAGATGCCGTGACCGCAGAGGCGGTTCAAAGCCAAGAACGTTTTGATGCAGCAAGGCGCGGCAACATCAAGTTGGTCCTCTATGCGGTGGTGGTGAACCCCAAAGCTAGAGCATTCCGCCTTTTGTCTTCGTCTCACGGTTGAGGCAAGTGCAAGTATTATTATTGAGTTATTATATTATATACTTGATGAATGTCATAGTTGATTGAGGTTGATTGTTGTTTGGTAATGTTGAGGAGCCTAAATGCCATAGTTTAATGATGATGCTTACTACTTGGGAATGTTTACATGATGCTGTATGCTAATGGTCACATGATGAAGTGTACATGTTACTATTAATATGGTAATGCTTGCATGATAATGGTTATATGTTGATGGCATAATGATGGGACAAGGTGAGCAATGAGGCTACCTTGTTAATGATGAATCATGATAATGATAATGGACATGCGATTTGCATTTTCGCATGTTCATTTCGAACCTTGACTACGTGGTAGCCAAGGGTCGCTTCCTTGAGATCCCCGCCCCGCATTGGGCGGGCTCGTCCCCACACTTATGAGTGTGGGCTTTGGATCCCCGTGCCTAGAGGGCACAGCTTAGAGTATGTATCGACGGATACACACTCGGCATTACCGGTAATTGCAAAGAAGTGATGTATTTTGCATTCATAGCATAATCATTGTATTTCTGCATAAGAGATGGAGTTATGGTATATAATGCTGTGTTCATGATGGGATTGTTTGTTCCCTCTAACTACTTATGATGCTATCATAAGAGATGGGTTGCGGTATATCACGCTGTCATTCATGATGGAATTGTTTATTCCCCTTGACTATTTATAATGCTATAGTTTGATTTGCTGTTGCACTTTGCTGAGTCGTGGACTCACACTTGCTGTGTTGTGCTTGCTAGGTATCTCTCGAGGCAGCGACATACATGGGAAGGGGGTAGACTTGGTGCACGTCACATAAACACAAACTGCAATGAATAAACCAACCCAATTATACACAATTCATATTCTTGTTAATTACTTTAGTTTCAGTTTTGTGACCATCCTTCGTGGTGGATATTTTGATTGTGATCATGGATGATCCATTTATGTTCTTATTCATTCTAATAGGTATTGATCTTTTATTGTTATTCGTTGATAGATTGCTGAAATTGTTTCGTATTGTTGTTGAATGTTAGTCTTTTAGGTAACATCTTGGCCTCCGCTTAGCCAGGGTGTTACAGCTAGTCCATCGGCCGAGATTAAATTGAATTATGTTGGAATTGAGGATTATGTTTAGATCTTGGACCTAGATATTGTGGACATGTTGGACATTGGGTTCTTTACATTTTAACTTGGACAGGTGTAGGGTTATTGATGAGAAATTGGTATGAAATTATGTAGCCCCGTCTGAGTGATTAAGGACCGGTCTGTGTAGTGTTGAACCAAGTCATATGTGCAACCACATGCTAGGTTAATGGTGAAGGCTTGGCCTATTAATTTGTAGTGTGTTTACTATCAAACCACAAATGGATTGACAATTGTTGTTTTATTATTGTTATGGTTGTATTGTCAATCCAGTGAGGGCATGTTAAGTTTTGTCTTACTTGCCCTTAAGGGTCACTTGTGTTTGCGGAAAAGCTTCGCAACGACTTACTTACACAACAAGGTGTAACCATAGTTCAGGCGATCGACAGTCTGCCATGGTGTGTATCCTCAGGTTGGTTTAATAGTTGACACATGGCATTGTAATGGCCTCATTATGATATCTCAGTCACACTCCTACGGAAGAGTGCATTGGCCGACATTAAGAGATATTCATATCATGTGGGTAAAGCAGCACAAACTCTGCAGAGTCTTAAATCTATTCGAATAGTCGTGTCCCCGGTCATAAAAAATACTTGTGGGAAACCATGCACAGTTAGTTGTGGGAATAGGAGAGGGTATGTTGGAAAAGAATTGTCATCATGAACGAGAAGTTTATGCATTGATGTTAGTTTACCTGAGTGAAGTAGCCACTTTGGGTATGATTTTCTTGATGGTTAAATCTTGGAAATACTGATCATGAATTGGAGAATCTACTATTATATCATATTTCAAATGTTTGTCAAATGACAATTTCAATCTATATTAGTTATCTTGTCAAATAACTTGACTTTACGCTGAAAAAGAACCATTTTAGCCGTCCTTTGACACCAAGTGCATTTAATTAAACTTGCTATTCGTAAGTCTTGCGAGTACATTTTTGTACTCAGTTGGCTTGTCTTTGTTGCAGGTAAGAACATCATAGTTAATGTTTCAAGTTGAGGCGTTAACGTTGGTACTTCGGCTTTAATCCCAGTCGGTTGCCCTTGGGGTTGTGGCGCACTATTGGGAAGGTTGTTTTTAGAGTAAAGTCCATTACCGGTCCTTAAACTTTTTATGCTGTGTCATCCCGGTCCATAGACTTTCAAAGTGTGTCATCCCGGTCCCTAAACATTGTTTGGGTCTCAAATTAGTCCTTAAACTTTTTATCTTTGTGTCATCGGTCCATAGACTTTCAAAGTGTGCCACATCGTGCCTAAGCAAGAGGGTTATGTTTGAGACCCAAACAAAGTGTTTAGGACCGGATGACACACTTTGAAAGTCTATGGACCGATGACACAAAGATAAAAGTTTAAGGACCGTAATAGACTTTACTCTTGTTTTTATTACTTGACCTTCCATTCTTGTTTACTGAATATTTTTCGCTGCTAATTTTTATTTGTTATACTCTAATCATGTATGCAAGTGATATTATATTGTACGGATATGTGCATGTTAGCAGCTGATCCTGGGAGCTAACATGAGACACATATCCAAGTACTTGAAATCAAATTCATTTCCGGTTAAGGATCGCGTCTCTGGCGTAATCACTTAACTTGAAACGGGTTTAATTTCGAGGTACTCACACTTTCCCATTTTGTTGATGATCTAAAATGGCCCTATGTACCTTGGTGCCCATTTCCCTTTGACCTTGAATCTTCTAGTTCCTCTAAGGGGGGAAACCTTTAGGTAGACAAAGTCTCCTATTTTGAACTCTAGCTCTCTGCGACGACTGTCGACATAGCTCTTCTATCTTGATTGTGATGCTTGTAGTCAGTCTCGAATGAGACGAACCTTGTCTTCGGCCTCCTTCAAGATGTCTGGTCCAAAGAGATATCCTTCCCCTGCTTCTAACCACAACATCGGTGTTCGACATTGTCTTCCATAAAGGGCTTCAAAGGGTGACATCTTCAGAGTAGACTGATAGCTATTATTGTATGCGAATTTAGCATATGATAGGCACTTCACCCAATCAGCAGCGAACTCTATAGCACAAGCCCGAAGCATTTCTTGTAGAACCTCTGGTTCACTCTTTCAGTCTGACCATCGGTCTGTGGGTGGTATGCCGTGCTAAATGCCAGATATGTGCCCAAAGCCTCATGAAGTCTGTCCCAGAAATGGGAGGTGAATTGTGAACCCTTATTTGAGACGATTCGCTTGGGCACACCATGCAAGCTTACTATCCGGGACATGTATAATTCTGCTAATTTGTCGCACTTGTATTTGGTTTTCACCAGAATAAAATGGGCTATCTTAGTCAATCGATCTACTACGACCCAGACAGAATCATATCCCAACCTGGTCTTTGGTAGACCAGTGATGAAGTCCATGTTGATTTCTTCCTATTTCCCTTTGGGTACTTGTAATGGTTGCAAAAGACCGGTAGGCTTCTGGTGTTCTGCTTTGATTCGCTGACACACATCGCAGCATGCTACGAATACTGCAATGTCCCTTTTCATGTGGGGCCACCAGTAATGTTGCTTCAAATCCTGGTATATTTTGGTACCACCTGGATGAATAGAATAAGTTGATTCGTGGGCCTCCTTGAGGATTAAATCCTTTAGATCCTACTGGTACGGTACAAAAATGCGCTTTCCATACCACAAGATGCACTGATCATCTTTCGTCATTTTGGAGGCCTTCCCTTGCTCCATGAGCTATTGGATCCTTTCTGTGCTGGTGTTTCCCAATTGCGCAACTTTGATCCCTTCCTCTAAGGTTGGATGCAACTCCAAGGCGGAGAGGCTCCCATGTGGAACTATTTTCAGGTTGAGCTTCTCAAATTCCTCAAAGAGAGAAGGCTGCAGTTCTTGAGTCACAATGTGGTTGTAGTAAGACTTTCTACTCAATGCATCAGCCACAACATTGGCCTTGCTCGGGTGATAATGAAGGTCTAAATCATAATCCTTTATGAGTTCCAGCCACCTTCGCTGCCTTAGGTTAAGATCCAGCTGGGTGAAGATGTATTTGAAGCTCTTGTGATTTGTGTATATGTTACAATGATTTTCGATGAGGTAGTGAAGCCATATTTTCAGTGCATGTACCACCGATGCCAATTCCAGATCATGAGTAGGATAATTTTCTTCATGTGGCCGAAGCTGTTGGGATGCATATGCTATCACCTTCTTGTCTTGTATTAGCACACTGCCTAGCCCTTGACGAGAGGCATCACAATATACCTCGAAATCTTTACGGATATCTAGGAGTACTAGAACTAGGGTAGAGGTTAACTGGACTTTTAGTGCTTGGAAACTCTTCTCACACCCTTCTGTCCACTCAAACTTCTTTTCTTTCTTCAGTAGTTGAGTGAGGGGTCAGACGATTTTGGAGAATCCCTCAATAAATTTGCGGTAGTATCCTACCAATCCGAGGAAACTCCGGACTTCAGTCACCGTGATAGGTGGTTGCCACTCAAGGATGGCTTCCACTTTTGCTGGATCCACAGCTACTCCGCTTGTAGATATCACATAACCCAGGAAGGTAACATCAGATAGCCAGAACTCACACTTATTGTACTTGGAATACAACTGATGCTCCCTGAGTGTTTCTAGTACAAATCTCAGATGTTGTGTGTATTCTTCGGCATCTTTGGAATAGATGAGGATGTCATCAATGAATACCACCACGAATCTATCCAGGTACTCCATGAATACCTTGTCCATCAGATTCATGAAATTGGCCAGGGCATTCGTTAGTCCAAACGACATAATTGTGAACTCATAGAGGCCGTATCGAGTAGAGAAGGCTATCTTGGAGATGTTTTCAAGTCTGATTTTTAACTGGTGATACCCTGAGCGCAGATCTATCTTAGGAAACCTTGTTTCCCCCTTGAGCTGATCAAATAAATCGTAAATCCTGGGCAATGGATATTTATTTTTGATAGTTACTTCATTCAGGGACCGATAATCTACACACATTCGCATACTGCCATCCTTCTTTTTCACGAATAGTACAGGAGATCCCCATGGTGAAGAGCTCGGTCTAATGAACCCTTTCTCTTGTAACTCTTGGATTTGCCTTTTCAGCTCCTTAAGTTCATTAACTGGCATCCTATAAGATCTCTTGGCTATGGATGCTGTTCTAGGCATCAGTTCTATGATAAACTCTATATCGCGATCTGGTGGTCCCCCTGGCAATTCTTCCGGAAAGATGTCAGGATATTCTTGGACCACTGGCATTCCCTCCAGAGGGACGCCCAAAGCATAACAGATTGCCCTTTTCCACTGAAAAGGTATGTTCATCTTGATTTCAACAACCATCCCGGGACATTTGGTAAGACTTACTGTTTTGTTGGCGCAGTCTATTACCCCTTGATACTTGGCCAACCCATCCATCCCTAGGATAACGTCTAGGGTCTAGACTTGTAACACCATCAAGTCCGTTGAAAACACTATTCCCTCGAACTGTATTTCCACTCCAGGGCTTACTAACTTGGCCCATAATAATCCCCCAAGTGAGTTGAACTCTAAAGGTTTCTTGAGAACAAAAGTTGGCAACTGCCAACACTCCACAAATTTGCTGGAGATGAAGGAATGAGATGCTCCAGAATAAAAAAGAACACATACTGGCGAGGAGTTAACTGAGAACGTACCCATCTGTACTTCTGGTGCCTCCTGCGCATCCTCTGTAGTGATATGATTCACTCGGCCTTGCCCCTGGAACGATGTTGTCCTCAGAGCTGATGAAGTCAGGGGCCTTCCTTTTGCTGCCGTCCCAGGGGTGTTGTAAGATCGAGGATGCCGACTAGAGGGGGGGTGAATAGGCGGTTTTAAAATCTTTTGGCTAAAACCGAGTTTTATGCAGAATTGTAAAATAATTTGGTTTTGCTCAATTAAAATCTAAATCAACTAGTTTTGACTATGTGCACCAACAAAATAAGACTATTGATAATGACAGAAAACATACAAAGACATGTAAGCAATTTAATTCTAGGAATGTAAATTGCACAAAGTAAATCACAAGAGAGCAAACCATAATGACACAATGACGTTTTACCGTGGTATTCAGAGACTTGCCAGTCTCCCCTAATCCACGTTGAGGTAAGCCCAAACTAATTGGACTGGCTCTACGAATTAAGCCAAACACCTGAATTCCACTAGTGGTAGCTCTTTCCTGCTCCGGGTAGGTGAGCTCCAACCTTCACCACATGTCGGGCCTCTTCACAATCTTCTTTGAAGAGATCACCGAACCACGACGCCTCTATGCCTTCTAGGTGTCAGCAAACACCAAGAGTAATAAGTCAAGCCCCTTGCTTGACTCTCACCACGTGCAACGAATGCACAAGCTCAAGTGGATACAAAATCCACCTCTAGATGTAACACATGCAACTAGAGATCTCTTTCCTTACGCACAAGGTGCAACACATGCATAATTGAAAGGAGAAGCACACACTAGCTCAAGAGA
This sequence comes from Phyllostachys edulis, assembly GCA_036346405.1. NCBI lineage: Eukaryota > Viridiplantae > Streptophyta > Magnoliopsida > Poales > Poaceae > Phyllostachys > Phyllostachys edulis. The sequence continues at coordinate 108,968,600 of CM070546.1, forward strand.
ATGAAATGGAGTGCCAAACAATACTCCCTAACTAGCCAAGGTGAGTATTTATAGCCCACACACAAAACTAGCCATTGGGAGTAGAAATCCTCAAAAAAGAGGATTTGCGGTAGTACCGTTGTACAAACCCGGTACTAACTTTTTAATGTTTAACGGTCGAAATGGGTGCATTAAATGCTTAAAAACTAGTCGTTAAAATTTTTAGTGTGGTACTACCGCAATACAAATCTGGTACTACCGCTGAGCGGTCATACCGCATCTCAGGGCGATACTACCGCAGGCCATTTTCAGCACAGACGACACATAGGAAACAAAAGTCATAACTTTTGACTCCGATATCGGAATTGAGTGATCTTAGACTCTATGGAAAGCTTATTCAGAGGGAGACACAACCTACCTATTTGATTGATCTCAAACACATTTTATCAAATCAAAAAGCACAACTCCAAAGAGTCACTACCATGGTCTAAGTCCAAGGAAATAGCAACAAGCAATCTTAGACCATGCCAAGGGAAAATGCATGAATCCCAATAATTTGTAAAACACATTTGCAAACTTAGATCATGACATAAGGAGTAGCTATATGGACTTCAACCATTTGCAAAGTATAGTCACATGCTACAAAGATTAGATGCATGAGCCTTAACTATTTGCAAAACACATTCGCAAATAATAGCATCATGCCACGGAGAGCTAGAGCAAGCGAGATTGAGATATCAACACATGATGAGACACAAGCCACTAGACAAGACCCCTCTTAATAGTACAACAATCCTATACTAGCAATCCGATCTTCCAACCAAATACCAAGACCGGTAAAAGACTAGGAACACATCCTTAGCCCTAGCTAGTTATACATTTGCCTTGAGCATCCTCTTGAAGCTTGATGACACACATCTTCTCTTCAAGTCTAGGTCATTGTCTTGATATGCATGAACCCATGATGCATCATTCACGTGACCTCCATTAACACATGATGGGTCTTCTCTTGACTTGATGATCAACTCATGTTCATCCCCTCTTCGAGATCTTGATATGCATCAACACATTATTCATCCTCTTCTTGAACCTTGACTTTATAACGATCAAGTCATGATGCCATCCAAAGTCTCCATCACCAAGAAACATAACCTATTTATCCAACTCATGGAAAATATTAGTCCCACAATGTGATTATCATTAATTACCAAAATATAGCCATTACTGTCAGATGCGGTATTACCGCCAACTAGAATCTGGTAATACCGCTCTCCGGTAGTACCATTTCTCAGATGCGGTACTACCAATTTCAAGAGGTTCAAAAAACACACAAAAACACATTCTCTGAAAAAATCGTACCTCCATGTAAAACTCGATACTACCACACTCCAGTAGTACCGCTTAAGAATTGCAGTCAGACCGATTTTAGGTTTCAAGAAAAACTCCCAAAAACAACCTCTTTGTTAAAAAAAATACTATATACTATATTTCGGTACTATCGACTTGCGGTAATACCGCTCATCAAATGCGGTCATACCGTCTTTGGGATTTCAAGAAAACTTTCTAAAACTTCCTCTCTGGAAAATACATACCGCCATATAAAACCGGTCCTACCGCATTGTGGTAGTATCGCTTTAAGGATGCGGTCATGCCGTTTTCCAATGAAGAACAAAACACCAAAAACAAGCTCTCTGGAATAAACATACCGCCATGTAAAATCCGGTACTACCACACACCGGTAGTACCGCTCATAGAATGCGGTCATACCGATTTTCACTGAAGCTCTTCCAAAAGCTTATTCAAAATGCAAAGCATGACTCCTCTGTCTTGAGCCTGATGATCTTTTATCATCTTTGTATTTCCTTTTCATGTCATCATTCAAACTCTGGGACTAAACCTTAAAAACATCTTAGCACACACATTAGTCCCATAACACAATTGCAAATAATTGAATATAAAGCAATATAAGTATATATGAACTACATAAGTTTTATATACTCAAAAGGATGTGTTTCAAAGTAGAGATCCCCAATATATGTGGATAAAGAAATATGGATCAATACTAATGAAACCACAAAACATAGAGTGAACTCCCCCTAAATGTGTACATACACGAATGTGTAATAAAAACATATGCACATATTCAAGTTAAACTTTTAGTGGAGTTCAACCTATATTTTGGAACCGTGGAATGCAACAAGATATAAGAATATGATGTTGAATGCATACCTCCATGATTTTCATATTTTCATACAAATGTGACTAAATAATATCATAGTCAACAAACATGTTAGTCTCACATATATTTGTCATTAATCACCAAAACTAAACTAATGGAGCTTGAACTTACAATCTCCCCCTTTTTGGTGACTGATGACAAATCCATCATCAATAACAATATTTGGATATAAATTAACATAATATAAGAATTTAAGCTATTGAATTATATCCATGCATGTCACTAAGCAATTTAAAGCTTCAAGAATTATACATATAAGAATGACATACTTGTGCACATGATGCATATAGAAGACTATGTGTATGAATGAGATGCTCCTCATCAAGACATACATGAAATAAGGTGAAATCACAAGAGAGAATATATTGATCATCCAAATGTGGAAATATATTGATCATATAAATATTCTCCCCCTTTTGGCATTAAACACCAAAAATCCAAAACAAATCTAAGCCAACATAGAGTTTTTGTAAAACAATGAGCTTGGCAATTGAATTCATTTTATTTTGATCATTGAAATATTCTCGTCCTTTTGAAGTAAGGTTTTGTTTTCAAAATATTTGATGAAAACCAAAATAGGTCACAAACTCCCCTTTTATGGTCGAAAAGAGCAAAACAACTCGAAATAAAGCCATATTTGATTTTTTTTCTAAAGGAAATGATATTAGGAACATATTAAAATAAGCTCACTCTTGAAATCTTCCCAAGAAATATTTTTCATGATGATACCATGCTCATTTTCTCAATGACCAAAGAGACATGTGCATTTGAAATCATGTTGAGCTCAAAAGATATAGCCAAAACATTGGGAAATATGTGGAAACAAACTCCGAAAAATCTGAGATAAATCATGGAGCTAGTACTTACAAATACACACAAGTTTCATTTTTAGAGACTCAACCAAATATCAACCATTTTGAAGATATGAAAATCACAAAGTTTCAAAAAACTGAAAGTTTCATGTTTTTCAGATTTTGACATTCCATTTAAGCTTCAAAAGACAGCTGACAAACTGGTTAAAATGGTTCCAATAAATCTTAAAAAATTTGTCATAGAAGATCAGCTATAGATAATAAAATGACATCATTATATCTTCCTCAAATTATGAACCTATTTGGAGATACAAAAATCACAAATTAGCTCAAAACATGCAAAAGTCTGAATTTTCAACATGTTGATCAAAGAGAGAAAAAGTCAAAACTTTTTCAAATAAATTCTAAATACTTTAAAAATTTTCATAAATAAATTTTAGACTCCTAGGAATCTTTTTCAAAAAGAATTTTCGAAAAAGGAGTCTCCATTCAAAAGATATGCCGAAATGTGCTTTCTTTGCAAGATTTTTGCTTAAAAAGAAGAAAAGGCAAAACCTTTTCAAATGAAGTCCAAAAGCTTTGGAATTTTTTAGATATTAACTTTGGAATACTTAAAATGTTTACCAAAAATAATTTTTTTAAAAAGGATTTTTCTTTTAAAAGATAAGGCAAAATGCACTTTGTAGGTAAGAAAAGAAAATGATTTTGCATTAAAGGTTCAAAATGCAAACCAATTTGTATTCCGTGGAGTTTTTCACTTCATTGCTTTTTATGAGTTAGAAATATTATTTCAAGCCAAGATACACAAAGAAATCTGGCTCAAATAACCAAACTCACTATATGCAAGAATAAGTCATTTTGGATCCAAACTAGTTTTCAGTGAACTTCAAATGAATAAACTTTTCAACGATTGGTCTTTTGTAAAAACTTCAAACTAGAGAAATGTTTGAAATGACCAGCCCTAGGAGTTTGGTATTGATAACTTTTTCAAAAACTCAATAGATTTTTATTTATGGAAATATGCCATTAATTTAAATAAAAATAAGATCATACAAGATCATTTTGAGGCCAAATTTGATATTTGTTTTCTAAAATAGAAATTTTTACTTAAATTTTTTTGGAAACATTTGAAATATATATTTAAGTATTGTTTTCTAGTTTTTCATAAATTTGGTCCTTTTAGGCAAGATTTTGAGTTTTGACCAAAGAGGCTCTTTAAAAAAGCTAAACTTACATATTATTGACAATTTCACTCCAAAAATACCAAATGAAGCCAATGAGAATGAAAGCATGCATTCACAAGATCCATAAATCATTTTGGGTAAATAGGTAAAATCGTTTTCCCAATATTAATACTTTGTCCAAGTAAGCCCAAAATATTTAATATATTTTTCACAAAGAAAAACTCCCCCTTACACAATGGTTCTTCTTAACATTCTTTTCTTCTCCTTTGACACGCAAAGGATTCTTTTCCATATTATCATCTTCTCCTTTTTCATCTCTCTCCCTATGGCTTATGCAAGCTCCGATTGTTGTTCTTTCTCTCTGTGTCTCTAAAGACCAAATATATTGCAATTGTAGCTTTTTCTCCCTCTTTGTCATCAAGCACCGAAAACTTAGACATCAAAGATTTCTTATTTTCTCTATAATAGGTGTTTTTAACCTTTTGTGGTCCTTTTGTATTTTCCATGAAGAGCATACACCACTTTAAAATTTATACCACTTATGATGACATTTGATATCACTTGTGAGAATAATTGATATCAAGAATAATTGATTCCATTTGTAAATACTTGATACCATTTGTATGCACAACTAATATCCATTGTAAACACAAAGTTGATTTGGGTACTTGATCTTCTCTTGAAGGATTGAAATCCACTTGTAAACACCAATTTTAGATTCCACTTGTACAATGAGGATACCACATGGAGTTCACTTGTAAGCCACTTGATATTGCTTGAGAGATCTTCAATAATTGGCACTTGAGATTAGGCAATCATTTGGAAGTGACCAAATCCAAGAGATACCACTAGTAGGGGATACCACTTATTTTCCACCTGTAAGAGATACCAGTTGAGGAGATACCACATATCAAAGAGAGCTTGGTTAAGAAAAGATTTTGCTCGGCAAAGAAGGAAATTAGATACCACTTGAAGAAAAAGATGATATCACTTGTAATGACAAAGATGAATCTCATGCTGAGATCAAGATGATCAAAGGTGCTACCACTTTTAGAGAGAATACCATTTTTATAATAAAAGCATCATAATACGTTCAAAATGGCATATGGAGTCAAGAAAGTACTTGAGGGTAGCTAGCAAAGATAACATGATGAACCACGGAGGTCCTGATTTGGCCCGATCTTTCGATGAGAAGATAAATTCGGTGGAAGTCACTCATCTCTCACGATCCTGGCTACGAACTCGTAAGGCTCAAAACCACGCAATCGCTGAACTACTCGACAAGTCGTTATCAACCGTGCACGAGTACCCGGAAGACCTGATCACGAAGATCAATTCCTGCATACACCGAAGAAGCACGCAAGAACGAGATAAATAGCAATATGAAATTGCGAATAGGAATTAAGATTGTATTGATAAGCGGGGTTCCGAAGACAATGTCGCTGTTGATCTCGCCGAACAAGAGAACAAAGTATAAAGTAGCAAAGCTAAACTTCAATCAACAAAAGCCGAATTTTGCTAAAGGGCGGCGGCTCCTATATGAGGAGAGCAGCCAGGAGGTGGGAACCCTAGGGGTAGTGGTATTGTTCACATGAACAGTACGAGCTCCCTAGGGTGGCCGGCAAGCATATGGGCCTTATGGGCCAAGTCGGTCGATACATTACATAGCCAGTTGCCCAATAATTGGTGACACATCACCATGGTATGTAGACACAGCACTATGGCAGGTAGACGTAGCTCAGCTCGTAGGAGTAGCTCGGTCCAATTGGGGAATATGGCATTGTAGTGGCCGAAAGTCCAATTGGAGAAGATGTAGTTGAAGTAGAGGATGCAGTGCAGCGGGTCGAAATAGTGGTTGCATCCTTAGGGTCAATGTCCTCGTCATTCTCCCTTTCTTGAATTTGAGTCGTTCTCGACTCAACCGTTTTCTCCAAGTCATCACTCTCCTGCAAAAGGTTAGTACCAACAGGAGGCAAAGAAACACACATTTCTTCTAATGGACATGAAGATTCTTTGCAAATCATAGTATAGCATTCATATTCATGTTTTTCCATGTCAATGCAATCAGATTGTGTAGCTAACATAACAGGAGCAGGGGCTTTTAATTTAATTTCACTAGGAGCTATAATCTTATGATGAACTTGTAATGTCCCGATTATCATTAGTGAGTGCAATAAGATTAGAGAAGGAATTAAGGGAATGAAAAGAGGAAAAAATTCAAAATTTAGAGGGGAATGAGTTGCAAACCGAAAGTCAAGCGATGGAGAAAATCAGCCCTTTTGACCTATGGCCCATGGGGGAAACGGCCACCAACAAAAGGAGGGGGAACCCTAACCTGTATTGTAGCACGCCTCTACTACAGTACCCGTCGCTGCTATAGTAACTCCGGCTGCTACAGTACCTCCCACCCTTAGCCCTTGCTGCCATCTTGTTCTTGTGTGCTTTCGGCCAAGGAAGAAGAAGAAGGAGGGGAAGGGAGAAAGGAGGAGAAGAGGAGATTCTTCAGGAGATTGATCATGGTCTTCCTACGAGTCTTCAAGGGTAACTAAGGGTTTTCTTCACTGTTTGACATGTTAGATGCGAATTCGATTAGGTTGATTGGATCGATCTTCCTGCTGCTAGTAGATCTATTCTGTCCAGTACATTGTGCGGACGTTTTCATGATTTTAGAGGCCGAATTAGAGAATCCCACCTCCTAGATATATGTGGGATTCATTCTTAGCTTTCCGTATCCGCCAAGAACACTGAATTCTGATTTACGGTTTGAAAGTTACGATAGATTCTTTTCTGCTGTCCTGAAAACCTGACGTGAATTAACTATCAAATTGTCTATTAAGTTATGATTAAGTTAAAGGAAGATTCAGGGTTTCTACCCAAATAGGTTGTTGTAGTATTTTTCATAACCTTTCCATAATGTTAAAGAACACCTTAATCGGAGTTGTAGAACGAAAGTTATGATCATTTCTTTACTGCTGTCTGTTTCTGCTAGGCAGAATCTGTGTTAGACTTTCATCTAATTGTTAGCTTAATATTTTGGCCGAATTAGAGGATTCACCTAACTAGTTTAATGTGGGTATTTTCGTTATCTTTCCATAGGATCTGAGTTCACTCCATTTTGAGTCTCAGATCAAAAGTTATGAGGTGTTTAGTACCGCTGTCTAGTTTATCGTTCTGCTAAACTATCGGGTTAATTGGATAGATTGACCATGTGAACCTTGGGTTTAGATTGATGCGACTAAGTGTTTCGAGTAGCATCCTATTCACGTTGTTCCTTATTTCAAGTAATTCAATTGTGTAGGAGGAGAAGGTTCAAGATTAGTGGTTACGTCCTTGCCTCCTGACGCATCGCAGTTCGAAAGACAAGTACAATTGAATTGTCTTGTTTGATGTTTTGTTCTACTTGATTGGTGATTATGCAATGGGTAATTACTGTATCTCTTGTTTCCCTTCATAATTGGTAAACCATGATTATTCGGTGGTATGTTTACGTTCAAAATATTCATTCGTTCATTCTTTCATGTTCATCCACGAGAGTGGGTAGTGAAGTCCCATTATTCCAATATGGGCAAGTACACTGTGTAATGTACTGCTGTTGTTTGTTCATAGTGTTTTATGTTCATGCCATGAATGAGTGTTGTGGTCGGTGAGTAGGTTTCATTGATTTCTATTTCGTTTCATGTATGTGAATCATGCTTCTTGAGCTTCCTTCTTACAAATTCACGTATTCATTCATTCATACATTGTTCATGATTTACCCACGGGAGTGGGATGTAAAGACCCATCAATTCCAGTATGGACACGTAAGACCCACCATTCCAATGTGGGCAGATTTGGATCCCTGTATGAAACGTTCTTCATACGGGTTTGGATCCCCGTGATTTTGTTAAATGCGGGCCTAAGTGAACACCGACGGTGTGTCACCGGCTATACCGGTATAAGGTATGGAGTTCATGCATTTCATCCATTCATATGATTTCATCCATTCTACCTTCGATTTCTATTCTGTGATATTGTGTTCTTATTCATCTGTTCTACTTTCGCATTTTATTTCGTAATTGATATGTTCATATTCAGTATGGTTCGCTTTATTCTGTTGTACTTGCTGAGTCGTGGACTCATTCTTGCCGTGTTTATTTGTTTTAGGTAACCATTGAAGACGACATGCATGGGAGGGCTTAGTCACGTGTATCACATCATTCACTTCATATTCTTTCTTTCACTTCACATTGTTCACTATTAACCATATGAACTTGTTCTTTCCAATCATTCGTTAAGTATTGGATTGTAATAAATGGAGTATGTTATCCTTCATTATGTTTATGATTGATTCAATAACTGCATGTGATCCTTGATTAGATTATTGATAGGAATAACTTAATTGACTCAATATACTTGGATATTTAGAGAATGTGATTTGTCGATGAATTCAGATTAAATTCGTACATTTGTTCCATTAGATGTTGATCTTTCTTCGAGATTAATTGTTATATTATTGAAATTATTCCGCATTGTTGTTGTATGTTAGTCCTTTAGGTAACATCTTGGCTTTCGAATAGCCAGGGTGTTACAGAACTTTTGTCTTTTCCTTACTTGTTCTCTTAGTTCTTTCTAATTTATCCTTTAATATGGCAACAGAAGACATTGGGAGCAAAGTAATTTTCTTTTCTTTATATGTGAAAGTATAATGATTAGATATACCATGATGTTCAGTATATCTATCATATTGTCAAGATCTGCCTAACAATAATGAGCATGCTTGCATAGGTACGACATCGCAATCAACATAGTCATGATATGATCCAATAGAAAAATGTACGCGCACAAGTTTAGTCACCTTCAACTTACCACAAGAATTTAGCCATTGAATGTAGTAAGGATGAGGGTGTTGAGTTGTGGTCAAGCCAAGCTTCTCGACCATGTCTGTGCTAGCAAGGTTGTTGCAATTTCCGCCATCAATGATGACTCTACATGAACGTTCCTTGATGTCAAACTTTGATTGAAACAAAGCGTGGCGTTGATTTTGTTCAGCAAGCTCCGTTTGAGCACTTAGCACACGCTGGACAACTAGGCTTTACTACTTGTCAGATGTCTCATGGACTAATTGTTCTTCCTCAGTTTCATCACCTGCATTATTAGTTGCAACCAAAACATGTTCTTCCTCAATATCGCTAGCTGAAGTGTACTCACCATTGTCCTTGACAAGCAAAGCTCGCTGACTTGGACAATCATGCATCAAGTGCCCAAATCCTTTGCAACGGTGACATTGTACATCTCTGGATCGCCCTGTAGAAGCAACTGAAGAAGCATTTTTTGTGGGAACTTGTACCTTTATTGATTTGTTTGCCTCAGGGACATGTGCCGGAGTGGAAGGAGCAATAGGGGGTGCACGGCTTGAGGAGGGTGCATCACGACCAGAAGTGGAGGAAGGTGCCATGTGTTGTTGCTGCATTGGCTGACCTGCAAAAGATACTCCAATATTGCCCCTAGAGCAAGATTGTCGACCCTGCACTTCTCTTTCAGCTTTGCAAGCAAGATGGAACAAACGGATGATAGAATTATATTCTTTATAATCAAGTATGTCCTAAATTTCACGGTTTAATCCTCCCAAAAATCTAGCCATCTTAGCATTTTCAGTTTCTTCTAAACCACAACGCAACAAACCGGTTTGTAATTCTTGATAATAGTCCTCTACAGAACTACTACCTTGTCTTAAGCACTGCAATTTATTAAGCAAATCACGTGAATAATATGAAGTACAAACCTATGTCGCATTGCTCTCTTCAAAGCATTCCATGTTCTAGGTATGTCTTGATGAGTACGACTATGTTCACTCCACCAAATAGATGCAAAATCAGAAAACTCACTAGTGGTAGCCCTAACTTTCTTATCTTCAGGGAATTCATGACAAGCAAATTTTTGTTCTGCGGTAAGCTCCCATGTGAGATAAGCATCAGGATCATATTTTCCAGCAAAAGAAGGCATAGTGAATTTAGTTTTACCAATTGCATCATTATGGTCATGTACCTCACGTTGATTTCTTCCCATACCTTGACGATTATGACGAAGCCGACGATGGTTACGATCATTGTGCACATTGACTCCATCTATTTCCGTATCAACAGTGTAGTTGTTGACATCTTCTTTTTCCACCTTATCTGCCCAAGAGCGGGCAGCAGGTGGTGTGCGGCGAGCAGGGGGGTCCTCCACTCTTGGCTCATGATCATGGGTCCTGGTTTCAGCAAGTGGCTGACGTTCGTGGAGCGCAACGCGTGTATGGAGCGCCATGAGGTTTTCATTGATCTTATCCAAGGCATCGCGAACACTCTCACTGAGCGATTGCTCAATGTGTCGCACGAGCTCTCTCGTGCGAGGTGTGAGAGATCCCTCACCCGCATGCTCCAAAGAATGGTCGTTGTTGTTTCCACCATGTGTAGATCCGCGTGACCCTGCCATTGTTAGTAGAAAACAAAGAATAAATCATAGTGTATATGTCCCTATGAACTACTAGGTTCTGGAGTTTCACAAGTCACTCTCTCACAATGCCTTACCAAGTTCTTACAAGCTCTTACCAATGCAGCAAGGAGGTGGTACAACTGGTGGTTGGTTCGTGATACTCTCACTTGTGAATAGCCCAATGATTGCGAGGAACAGAAACCTTCTAAGTTAGTAGGATGTGGAGCTCGAAAGGCTTCAATATGGTAGCAAGGATCAGCAATAATAAAATCAGTTAATGCAAGTTGAAAAATTATTCAAAGTACTAGTCAATGTTGCTGATCCTAGCGTAATCAAAGCTAGCTAATTCAAGCCCTACTAAGAGATGTGTATGTACGCACACGCAAAGATAAATGTGACTTAATGTAAGCAATGGAAAACCTCACAACAAGTGCTAGGACAGACACTAACCAACTACACAAACTTTTTTGTAGGGGCACAAGATTGTTCTTGCGATGTAGAGCACAAAAACGGAATAATGTGTAGCATAAACAACCCTCTAGTTTAAGCAGAAAACAATAGTTAGTCTCAAGAGATAAAAAACCAAAGTTTTATATGGCTTATATATGCTCGTTTCAAAGGTTTCGATAAGATCTACAACTTTGTAGTTGAAGCGAACCCCAAATTCCGAAGGAAAGACCGAAAGAATCGGCAAAAACAGAAACAAAAAATGTGCGATGCGAATTTGGAGCTGAAGATGGCTGAATTTGGGGGTCTTGGATGCACGTCATCATTAGCTTTCCAAAAAGTCCAAAAATGTCGAATTCCAACTCCGTATACAAAAGTTATGCTTGTTTTACTGAAAGTGTCTCGGAAACGGACTCGAATTCGTTTCAACCTCAAATTGAAACTGCTATATCTTTTGATCCCGTGGGAAAAACGTGGTAAATTTTTTTGAGGAAGCTTGTGGCTATATGAAGAAGGGATTCACCAATTTTCACTGGATTTGGCAATGGTTTGATGTGCTTTCCAAATTTTGGAAAAGATGGACACTCTCTCCTTTGTTGCTTCTATTTTTTTTCTGTTTTGTTTTTTTTTTCTTTCACTTGATCCCAAAATCAACTCTCTTTTTTTTTCACAACCAAATCCAACTGAATCCAACTCTTTCCTTTTGCTTCTTCTTCAAAACTGTAACCTTTTGATTACCGCAATGGGGGAATTTGCTTGGCGCGACAGAGTGTTGATTGATGCGGCCAAGGATTGATTGGCGCGGCAGAAGAAAGGCAGTGGGGGTAGGCGATGCGGTATGCCACGGTAGGGGATGGTGTGGCACAGCAAGGTGGATTGGCAGCGGCACGAGAGGAGCTTCAGGTTGCCACGGCAGCGAGTTGGCAACGACGGTAGGAGGACTTGGGCTGCCATGGCAGGGAGTAGCAGTGGATGGGGTTGCCGCGGTAGTGATTTGTGGAGGAGGCGGCGGCAGGGGATGGGGTTGGCATGGCAGAAGTTCGACACAAAGATAAAGCTACGCAAAGGAACACGAAGATCAAGATGCAAACTAGACAATGACAAACTAGACTCCAACTAAACTAGAAATCAATAACTAGACACGACGATGCAACCAAAAATTCAACAAGCAAAAACTGAAAAGAAAAATTGCAATGGCACAGATTGGTTTGGACGATGAACTAAACCTTTTTTTTTCATGGCTTTGTGGATTGTAGGAAAAAATTTTCTCACCAATGAACTATAGCTCTGATACCACTTGATGAACCACAGAGGTCCTGATTTGGCCCGATCTTTCAATGAGAAGATAAATTCAGTAGAAGTCGCTCAACTCTCACGATCCTAGCTATGAACTCACAAGGCTCGAAACCATGTAATCGCTGAACTACTTGACAAGTCGTTATCAACCGTGCACAAGTACCCAGAAGACCTGATCACAAAGACCAATTCCTGCATATACCAAAGAAGCACACAAGAATGAGATAAATAGCTATATGAAATTGCGAATAGGAATTAAGATTGTATTGATAAGTGGGGTTCCGAAGACAATGTCACTGTTGATCTCGCCGAACAAGAGGACAAAGTATAAAGTAGCAAAGCTAAACTTCAATCAACAAAACCCGAATTTTGCTAAAGGGTGGTGGTTCCTATATGAGGAGGGCAGCCAGGAGGTGGGAACCCTAGGGCCGACGGTACTATTCATGTGAACAGTACAGGCTCCCTAGGTTGGCTGGCCAGCATATGGGTCTTATGGGCCAAGTCGGCCCATACATTACATATCCAGTGGGCCAATAATTGGTGATGCAATACCATGGAATGTAGACATAGCTCGACTCGTAGGAGTAGCTCGGTCCAATTGGGGAATATGGCATTGCAGTGGTCGAAAGTCCAATTGGAGAAGATGTGGTTGAAGTAGAGGATGCAGTACAGTGGGTCGAAGTAGTGGTTGCATCCTTAGGGTCGATGTCCTCATCATAACAAGGATCAGCTTGACTTTGGGGATCAATGAGAATGACTGAGAGAATTGAAAATAAACAATTTTGGACAAATGAACCAAGCTTCTCTAGGTCTGGTCAGACTAGCGGCAAAGATATGGTCAGACCGCTGGGAATTGATCATACTGCTGAGGAGATGCGGTCGTACAGGGGTGCAACAAAATGCACGCCAAGGATTGAAACTTTTGAGAAGTTAGATATCATGTTGTAATTTGCTCCAAAAATTTTCACAAAGAAACATAAACCACTTTTGGAGCATTTCCAACTATATACCAAAGTTAAAAACTCTGTTGAAGATAGTTTTTAACAAATTATACTTTTAGTTTTAAAACAAGTTCATTTTCAATAAATTTATTCAAGATTGCAAAAATAAGCATGTGAGGGTGTTTTTAGCATCCATTTGTATGTATGAGTTTGAAATACCCTTATGAGCCAATATATGTTAATACTTATGGCTCAATTGACAAAACTCATTTAAGTGCTAGAAAGTGATCACTTAGGTCAAAATACACCCTGGCTATTCGGAAGCCAAAATGTTACCTAAAGAAACTAACATACAACAACAATGCGGAAGAATTTGAATAATATCATTCCATGACCTAAAGAGATCACTATTTAATAGAACCATAGCATGAAAATATTCGAATTCAAGCAAGATAACGAGTGGTGATCAAGATCACAAGCAATACTTAATCAACCATAACATAGAGAGGGTTATCAACCACATCTAAATTTAATTATTACAGCTCATCATTAACTAATGAAAAGTAGAACTAAATCGTAATCTTGGACTTGATTAAGGTGAAGTGAATGAGTAGTGCGTGTCTACTCCTCCCAATAGAGCCAACATCAATGATCACCTAAAAACAAACAACGCAAGAATGAGTCCGAGACTCAAAGAAGTACTGTAAAATAAATATGACATACAACAAACATGATCATGACAACATCATTGAAGAATATGAATAAATCACGAATCTAATATTTGAATGAATGGAATGAATGAATTGAATGAAATGAAGGGACTACACACATGCATATACGGTATAGTGGTGACACACCCGCCGATAAACACCTAAGCCCGCATTTAACAAAATGCGGATCCAAGTCCCGTATGAAGAACGTTTCATACGGTGTCCCAAATCGCCCACATTGGAATGGTGGGTCTTACGTGCCCATACTCGAATTGATGGGTCTTTACATCCCACTCCCATGGGTGAATCATGAACCACGAATGAATGAATGAATGAATATATATATGAATTTGTAAGAAGAAAACTCAAGAAGCATGATTCACATACATGAAACGAAGTAGAAGTCAACGAGACCTACTCACATACCATAGTACTCAGTCATGGCATGAACTTAAAACATTATGAATAATCGATGCAAAGACATTACACAATGTACTTGCCCATATTGGAATAATGGGATTTCACTACCACTCCCGTGGGTGAACAGGAGTGAAGGCACGAATGAATGTAAGGAACGTAGTCTTATTATTGAAGAATCATGGTATATCAACTATGAAGGCAAACAAGGAATACCGAAATTACCCATTTCATATTCATCAATCAAGTGGAACAAACAACAAACAAGACAAATCAATTGTACTTGCCTCAACCGTGATTCGGAAGTCAACGATAGAAAGCTCTAGCCCCGAGGTTCACCACCACCTGGCAGCCGTAAAATAATATACTAAGTACACCAACCAAAAGTGTACAGCAATGCAATGAAACAGAAAGAGAACAAGCATCCCTAATCGTAATCCCAACAATTAATCAAAACTCTCTCAAATTCTCAAATATGTCCAAACGAACAACTGTTAAGGAAAAATTCTTAACTTTTGAGTCAAAACTCCAAAAGACATGAATCCAATTTTTCTAGAACTTACACAAGCCTAGCTACAACTTCTCAGGTGACCGAAAGATCAAACTAGTTCATCTAAGTCTTTGTTTTTAATCCCGAAGACCAATCTGCCATCTCCGGTACTACTAACTTGTGAATTTCATAACTTTTGTTTGGCTCAACCAAACACATTGTTCTAATACTTTATGGAAAATAAAGGAAACCAGGTATCTCAATAAAATTATCTCAAACATTTCTATTATGCAACAAATGTTGCAAATAGTCAAGTAAAACTCTTCTGTCCACAATAGAGATGCAGATTACAGCCTGAGCTTCTAAAATTCGTAACTTTTGATCTATAAATCCAAAAATCATAAAATTTAATTTTATGGAATCAAAATGAAAATACCTACAACTCTAAAGGAGACAAACTGACCCAATTTGGCCATCTCCCATACCCAATTTACAGATCTATGTTCGCTGCACAAGTCTTGAGACTGATTTAGCACTTTGTCTTGAGAAATTCATAACTAATTAACCGTTTATCCAAAAATTATGAATTAGCACTTTCTGGAAAGATAACAAAATTTTCCATCTATCTCCAGCAGATACTAATCCCTGAATCTGCTTGGATCTAACCCAAAACTGCGCGTCAACAGGAAGACAGATTCAACCGATCTACTACAGAAATCTCAGAACATCTAATGAATACGAATCGCATACGAATTATCTATCAAAACTAATTGGGATCACGAATTTACCCACAAGAACAACGCGAGATGCCGCTGAAACCTTCGTGAAGCCCTCGCGAAGATCACCCCCACCTTCTTCTTCTTCCTCTCCTCTCTGCTTCCCTCTCCTTCCTCTTCCTTATGGCCGGTAACAATGGAGAAGCACCGGAGGGGAGGGGCGCGCTACAGTAGCGCTGTGCTACAGTAACGGTGGTGCTACAGTACCTGTGCTGCAGTACTTAGGTGCTAGGGTTTAGTTCCCCCCACATGGGCCCAAAGAGCTATGGGCCAAAGGCCCGAGTTCTAAAACTCCTCCAAAATTCTGAATTTTCCCTTTCTAATTATATTTAATTCTAATACTAGTCACTTATATGTTTTATATTTGAACGGGATATTATAAAGTCATTGCTCAATTTCTTGACTTGGGCCTTAAGCTCTTTATTTTCCTCTACAAGGTTAGTATCATAAGACATAGAGAAAATAGATGCGTCTATTTTTGAGCAACAAGGTAAATCAAGCAAATCATCACAAGAGGTGGATATGCTAACCTTAGGTGAAATGCAAGAGTTAGCAACTACACATAGCAAATCATTTAATAAATCACATATTATGCCTATATCCACCTTAGAGCTAGGTGACTTCCTTGAGAACGAGAGATTCATGTTCTTCTTTTAGCATATCATAATTATTTTGAAGAGAGATATACTCTTTTTTTAAAACCTTGAATCTCATCTTCTCTTTCCCAACATGTGAATGTACTCATCGGCCTTTCCATCGCGGAGGCACAAGGTGCACTCTCTAGGCGTCCCGGTAGTCTTCCCCGACTTCGCCATTCTGTAGTAGTACTTGAAGAGATCCAGATCTACGGCAATTCCCAAGTATGCTTCACAGAGATAGATGAAGATGCTGAGGATGGCGATAGTATTGGGAGCAAGGTTCACTAATTCTACTCCGTAATGCTCCAAAATCTTAGGAAGGAAGGAGCGAACTGGCAACCTGAATCCGCATTTGATATATGCGAGGAAAACATGAATTTTCCCATCTTCGTTGCTCGGAGAATGCTCTCCGGCTGATGATCTCCAAGAAACCAGGTCCTTATTAGGAAGCAACACGATCTTCACCGAGCTCTCAAGCTTCTTCTCGCTCAAATCGAAAATCGACCAGTTGGCGATAAAATCCGACATGGCTGAGTTTTTGGATAAAGGAAGAAAGGAGGTCGTAGAAGGTTATAGACAAAAGGAGGTCAGAGACAATTTTTTTCTCTCAGGAGATGAAAAGGGAAAGAAGGAGGCGTAAAAACTCTAAAGCCTTGCGCTGAAGGGATTTTATAGCCGCAATTCTTTAACTACATCGGGGAGTTACCTAAAGTCTAACGGATACAAACCAAAGTTCAACAGACAGAAAAACTCTTCGGGTCCCAAGGCAGTTTCTCAACTTTAAAGTGAATATAAACCATCTCGTATGTCAAGGAATTAAATGAGGGTCTGCCCGATACGACTATATCGGGAGAAAATGTTCACACGACCAATTCACTTAAAGTTCGGGGACTAGCTGACGAGGATTAAAATCTCTATGTATTACTTTAATACATAATAAAAGACCATATGTCTTCGTGGTCATAACCCCTAAGGCTACCGACCCCTATGGTCGTAAGGATTCCAAAGGTTACATAATAAATATCCTGGTCGGATGAGGTCCTGTACCCAGTCTCCGACCAGAAGACTGCTCGTAGAAGCAATGAACTGGCATTCGAATCTAACTCCAAGTATATTCCTTACTGTGTGATGAATGAAACACATGTCATATTTGCTCTGTACCACACGACGTTTCATTGTCCTAAGACACTAACAACAACCACCATACGGTTGAGGGTCTCACAGACACACAACCGTCGAACGGTTGGTACTTTATCAACCGCTGCCTCGCTCCGACCAGTCGTGGCATTTCCAACAGGTGTCTCTTCAAGGGGCAACTGCCACCTCTTCGACGGTTATTTAAAGATGGAGCGCGGATGAGACAGGATCAGATTGAAAGCACGGTAATCAGCATTAGATTCATGTTTCAAGTCTGATTCTAAAAGATAGCAAGTACTACACTTAGTGTAATTAGGATTAGTCCACTGCATTGTCGAGGGCACCCCCTGTAATAGCCAGTTCATAGCAATAAAGAGTAGTATCATTTTCTCCCAAGAACTCTTTGCCATTTTCCTTTATTTATTTTGTAAGATTGTCGACTCGATCGTCGACAATAACAATGTACCGTAACCTCCGACTTGTGTGCGTTTCGAAGGCTACGATACATCGTTATATGATTTGCACGCCACATATTAGCCTTAGTTGGTTCATGTGCAATGTTATCTAGCCTGTGGTACAATACAATATTAAAGAATCTCATCCACAAAAAACTGATAAATTAACAAAGAGCGTCCTATAGCATAAAAAATATGTGTGTGCAACTAGTCTCCGCGGAATCTCTTTTCTTGCTGAGCTCACCTCGTCACATAGTAGCACCTTTGATGCATATTCAGGGCACAAAACATGACCATTATCCTATAGCATAAAAAATAGGCATGTTAGAACATTATAGTAGTGATGAGAAATAGGCAATTTTGAAGAACGATTGATTTCCGACTCTAAATTCATAACAGTAAAAACTAAGAAGACTTCAACAGATCACCTCTGACTTGATAGATGCAAATGATTCAATTGTATTACCTGACCGATTCTAAATGAATGGAAGAAAGCACATTAATCTTCAAATAAGTTGATTAGTGTTTGCAGTCTCTTCAAGCCAGTAACACCTTCGTTGTCTTCCTACGACATAACAAAAACGTAGCAAGGATGTCAGTGCATCGTACAGTGAAGAACGTAGCAAGGATGCAAATTATGCATAAGTCGCACAAGTTTCGCTGTACATAAGAAAACAAGGCGGAGAAAACATTACATTACGACACAAAATAACGATCAAATGAGCTCGGTCTGTTGGGACAATCCTTCGTTGAGTGCCCAGGGGTTTTGCATATCATGTACTTGGTTGTGCGGCTAATATTGGTACATTGGTTGGCATCCATGTCATTCCGGAAGTGCCACGTCTGCCGTCGCCCCTTCATTGTTGTCTTCAAGTCCTTGTTCAAGCCCCATTGCACCATGTCTGACCAAAGATCCTTGTAGTTCATTTTCAAGCCGTACGAGTGAAACTCCGCACTCCATGTACCGAAAAGGTGCTGCATGTCGTAGTACTCAGAGATGTACGACGTACACATCTGCCTCATTTGCGCATACATCTTGTACACGTGCGAGCATGGCTTGTGCAGGAGTTTCGGCTTGTTGTAGGTGCATGTCGCCACATCACCCAGGGTGCATGCCTGTTTCCTTTCCCCCTGGCATGACTGTTGACGTGTTTTTGCCAAACCTTGATCTCATACTTCCTCTTGAGGCCATCAATCACCCGAATGTCGTGCATCCGGGCCTTCTCCATCTTCTTGTCCATATGCCTCTGCATGTTCTCGGACCACTGCTTGCCTTCCTCCATCTATCGCTTGGCTGTGGTGGCTCTATTGACAAAATAACCAATAGTGCATGTCCATGTCTCCTCAATGATCGCGGTGATAGGCAGGCACCGCACACCTTTAAGGATGCTGTTGTACACCTCAGACATCTTTGTCGTCATAATCCTGTACCTCGCACCGTCTGTGTCATACAGAAGGGATCATTTCTCTAATTCAGGAGCATGGCCATTAATCCACTCCGAGAAACTTATGGCACTATGGGATTGCTCTCCCTCTAGTACCTCCAAAGTCGACTCCCTTGTATGCCTCGTAGTCCGGCGTTCGAGGTCTTCCTAGATGGAGTAAAACTTTCGCCTCTAATTCTGCAGACACAATGCCTTGAACGTCTTCGTGACATCTTGACTACGGAACCGCTTGAATAAGTTAAATGCAAGATGCCTCATACACCACCTGGATTGCACATCGTTCCACTAGTAGGGGGTGTCCCATGCTGCATGGTGTTGATGGCCGCCAACAACATAGCATTGTGGTTTGTAATAATATATACGTTGCGTCGGTCTCCCACCACTGTCGTCTTCACGTTCGATAGGAACCACAGTCAACTGGATGTGTTCTCACTATCCACAATGGCAAATACCACCGGGAGAAGCTGGTCATTCGCGTCGATCACTATCGCGGTAAGGATGGTGCCCTTTTACCTCCCTGTGAGGAAAGTGTCATCCATCGTCATCACGGGACGACAGAACTGGAAGCTCCCGATGGTCTGAGCAAAAGCCCAGAACACCCGGTCTAGTATGAAGCAGTTGGGCCCTTTCTTAGCATCTTCATGGCCAAGCTTGTTTATGTACGTGCCGGGATTTGATTCAACAATCTGGTGAAGCAATCTCGGCACAAGGTTGTACACCTCTTCGTATGTCCCATACATGGACTCGATGACTTTCTGCTTGGCACGTTGGACCATGTTGTAGCTGACTGGATAACTAACCTGATTGGCGACTTTGGACATCAGCAACTTGGGGGGAGACGGACACGTCCACCGCAACTAGGTGCTTGATGAGGTTCACCACATATGCGGAAGTCATGTTCTGATGCTGTCACAGGGGCTCGCTAAGCTTGCAAGTGTGGTTGGTCACCGCCTTGACCACGAATACTGAGTCGAAGATCTTTGCTCAATGAGCGCTGACCTTGCCAAGGCAACCTTCCACTACGTACTTCACTGCGTAATGTCCTGGGTTGGATCGGTGCACTCAATACATACGGCTGATGGACAAGGCGTACCGTGATATAGCTTATTGCACGGCCTCCTTGCTAGGGAAGCACTGCCCAACTAAGAGTGTGTCATCATCAAACCCCCAGTGAGAGCCTTCTTCTTGCGGCAGTACAAGTGAACACACTGCGACATCATCAAGTCTTGATGCCACGTAAGGCAACTACGATGACACAATTCCCTCGGTTGGACCATCAGGCTGGTGTGCGCCCCCGTCGCTACCATCCGAACTTGGGTCGACGCCCTCATCGGACTCCAACCCGAGAGCCTGGTCCGGTAGATACTCATGGTAGTCAATGCAGGCCGACCCACCACGATTACGCCCCTTATTTCGCACAAAATTATGCACGGGACAATCCTCCAAGGCAGCACATTCCGTGCTACCATCTTCAGGCTCGGGCTACGCTTGCCCGCTTGCAGAGGCCCCGGCATCATCAAGGTGGCCCGACGCCCTGGGTACGAAACTCACATACACCATCGGCTTTCCGCAAATGGCCACCTCGGTCTGGGAGGCAATCTGCATGTACTGGCTCCATGCTACACTTGCAGCCACCTTGACGAGCTCCCACACATCATTCATGCAGGTGATCCCCTCGATCACAACTTTCTTCCAAGTTGCCTCCGTGATGAACTCCCTCCGGATGCAACTCTGAAGCTCGTGAATATTCATCGCATCGAGCCCCTCCGCCCA
This sequence comes from Phyllostachys edulis, assembly GCA_036346405.1. Taxonomy (NCBI): domain Eukaryota; kingdom Viridiplantae; phylum Streptophyta; class Magnoliopsida; order Poales; family Poaceae; genus Phyllostachys; species Phyllostachys edulis. The sequence goes on from CM070546.1 coordinate 108,989,792, forward strand.
GACCACCTTGTACTGGCATCTTGACAGGTCCAACCCACCGGGTCCGACCCGGACGAGACCATCACCATAAAACACATACAAGTCTTACATGTTCGACATTACCTAAAGCCACAACAATCCCATCTGTGGTACATATATGTAATTAGATACGACAAATTGCATGCAAATGATGAATTATATATGTGTAATTAGATACAACTAATTATTTACCGCTAAACTAATTAACAGAGACTAAACTAACTAATTACGACTATTTAATTACCATTGAACTAACTAATTGTAACTGATTAATTACCACTAAATAAATTATGGGTAGTTAATTCGTACTAATTTAATATGCAGGACTGATAACCGCTAAACTAATTACGACTAATTAATTAATTACCAGCGAACTAACTAATTACCTCTAAACTAATTAATTACCAGTTAAGTAACTAATTCATAACTAATTAATAAATGTTACACTAACTAATTACGGTAACAACGACAAAAGCATCCGACAAATTACCTACCCTTTGGGGTAAGCTATCAAAAAAAGTCGAGCGACGAGCGACAAGCAAATACTTGATCTCCAAATAAATTAATTATGTTAAGTTCTCTGAGTTCTCAGCGACGATCGCCAGAGTGAGAAGCGAAACACAATTGGGATGAGCGAAGAGTGACTGCGAGATTTTGGTATTTGTAGCCGAGCGAAGGAGGAGCTGCTGCGTTGGCGCTGGAATTTTGAGGCTATCTACAAGCAAAGATCAAGATGCAGTGGGGGGACAATCATGAGGAGTCGACAGATGTGTGGAGGAGTGAGGATGGACGGTTCGAAATGTGTCCACCGGAGGGGGGGCCGTGTGGGAGGGGGGAGAGTAGGGCTGGCGGGAGGGCCATGCATGTGGGAAGGGGAAGGGGTGACACGTGGCAAGATAAAATGAGTACACTTAAATGAAATTGTGAGGTAAAATTAGAATGAGTAAAATTATAGAAAAAAAATTACACAAGAAAGTACGCCGTGTTAGGAGCATTCACGTAAAATTTCATAATTTTTTGAACTAATTTGTTATATTTTAAAAATGCTACGAAATCCACGGATTAGATCGACGAAACCCTAACCCCAATTGGGAGGGGACACATGGCGGGCGGAGGGGACACCGCACGGCGGCCGTGTAGCAGCGGCGATGTGGCGGGCATAGAGCGCTTCCACATGGGGGCCGTGTAGATGGGCAGTATTTTGAAAAAAAAAAATTGGAGCACAACCATTTCTGTAAATACGATGTTAAAAAGTGTTAATATTGCCAAAAATTCCTGTATCTATCTCACGTACATACTTACTGATTGGTGAAGGCGTGAACCATCGTAGGAGACGGACAGTAGGATATATAGCTAGGAGATGGGGAGACCCACCACACGTGTAGCATGGTCCACGTCTGCTTCTCTGCATAGATGTACATATACTTAGCGTATGCAGGTGTTTGTACTATAGTTACCAAATTCACTATAAAATCCATGAATCGCGAATTGGATTCGTTGAATCCGAACCAGTTTAGGATATGGAGTTCGTGTTCGCGGTGAAAATTGAAAAAAAATTGGCAAATTACAAACCCGAATCTCGTACTGTGATTCGAACGAACTGCATTTCTGGTAACTATGGCTTTTACGCCAACTGTAGCAAGAACATCCTCTCCTCTGTGGTTGTGATCGAACCGTATTTCTGGTGACTATGGCTTTTACGCCAACTGTAGCAAGAACATCCTCTCCTCTGTGGTTGTGATGTAAATTGTGTTTGGTAGCCAGGTTGACGTCATTTCTTTTGCTTGGTCGAGTTAGCCCAAGGTTGGCCTAATCGGGCGCGCCTACCAAGACTCAAGATGGGCTCTGCTAGCACGACCCATTCCTACCGGCTACTATTCGTGCCATGCTGGCCCACGGGCCAGGGTGGCGGCCCAGGCACGGCTCGTAGGGCATTCGTGCAGTGTAGGGCCGGCCCGAGCCCGTTTAGCCCGTCGGGCCAGGTGTGGCCCGTTTGGCCCATCAGAACAAAAAAATCCAAAAAAAAAAACTCCAAAAAAATTAGAAAAATGCGTAGAATTCAGAAATAGACATGAAATTTTTTTAAAAAAAATGAGACAATCATATTGAAAATGTAATAAAGAGCTTTATTAATGTCCAACTGGCTGCCTCGTTAAAACCTTCGCGAAGTAAACACTCAAAATGAGAAAACCTTGGCAAAGGAAAAATAGTACAGCCTATAGCCCTACAATTCTACATACATCATACATCTTTGTTCTATCTATCGATGTCATTGTCTAAGTACAGATTGTCGAACACCTTCGACAACTCTGGATTTTCCACAGAGTGTTGTGTTCGTGAATCAGCTTGTTCTCAATCCTTCAAAGTTAGAAGTATCACCACCATCTCACTTGTGAGACTTGTTCTTCTCTCCTCCAATATTCTTCCAGAAAGACTGAAAGCAGACTCGGAGGAAACCATAGAGACAGGAACAGTTAACACATCACATGCAAGTATGGATAGCACGGGATATGTTAACTTATGGGCTTGCCACCATTGCAAGATGTCGAGGCCTTCTGAGTTGAAATCCACCGTATCGTTGTCCAGATAGGTGGATAGTTCTCCGCTCCTTGTGGGTCTTGGCTGAGCATGCATTGGTGTAGAAGAAGAAGACCTGCACCTGCACCTAGAGGAAGAGGCACCGAAGATCGCGCCCCGCATATTTGTCTTCCCACTTGAGGTGGGGGCTACTGGAGGTCATTGCGAATGGACTCCCCGGAACCTATTTTCATACCTTTGGTAAACCTCGTATAACCGAGAATGAACTTCTCCAAAATAGTCAGTACAGTCTAGCCCCGTAGCATCACTAAGAAGATCAAGTATAGTATCAAATGCATCAATTTTAGCCCTAGGATCTAAAAGAAATGCAAATGCATATAGGTAAGGGATTTCTCTCCAATATTTAAGGTATTTAGATTTCATGGAAACAACAGCATCACGTAAAACTAAGTTATTTTCAAACATTTTCAATTGAGTAGTAATCCGTAAAATAGTATGCATAATGATAGGAGATGTTGGATAGTAGACAGCGGACAAAGCAACAGTTGCCTCATAAAAATTTTCTAAAAATAACAGTATCTTCTCAGCAACAAACCAATGTTGCTCAGTTAATAGTATAGTACTGTCAATGCTAGGATAGTGCGTTTGAATAAATACAAAAAAAAGTGCTCTTGTATGGTAAAAGATTCTTAAGCATGAGGTAAGTAGAGTTCCACTTTACCTCCATGTCCAAACCGAACTTTCTTGGACGTACACCCATCGCCTCGCAGGTTCTTATATTGTGTTATTCTTATGTTAGAATTATTCAAGAAAGAAATCGATCGCTAAAAGCTTTAATATACGGACTCAACCTCTTCAAACCGTGATTTGACTATAAGGTTGATAATATGACAAGCGATCGTTAATGTAGCAAGAAGGAATCGCATATGTACTCAACACCGAGTAAGAATGTCCATGGCCCTAGAGTTTGAAGCGGCGTTGTCTAAAGTAGTTGTAATATTTTGTCTCAGAAGACCAAAGTCTTCCATGACTTTGATAATACAATTCATAAAGATTCTCCCGTGTGTGCTACATCAATTAATTTCAAAGCTATAATCCTTTTCTCCATTACCCAGTCGTCATTAATATAATGCACAACTACACTAAGGTAATCCTCCCTAGCCCGACCACTCCATATGTCCGAGGTTAGGGCCACCGAAAATATGCACGTACTAAATAGTTCCTTTATTTTATTATGACGTTCATTATAGTATTTCACTAGACCCCTAGTTGTTGTCTGTCTAGAAATGGAAGAAAATCTAGGATTATGTGCAGTCCTAATGTAATTTTGGAAAGAAGCAAACTCGCCAAAGCCTAACAATAAATCCTCAGAAGTAATTAAACGACAGAGAGATTGACGGGCTACCTAAGGATCGTAGTCCCAGCTAGATATCATACCATTGGGGTTGTATTGCAGCTATGTCTGCCTCATCATCAATCCTTGCTTGGTTCGACATCTTGTAGCATGTCTAAGCAAGTACCCCGTTTCACCTATAGACTTCGCAGACAATTCATGGCAACAAATTTTACAAATAGCATATGGTACCTCATTTCCCGCTGCGTCTTGCTTGGTTGTCCTGTGGAAATGCTCCCACACTCCCGATGTAGACGGTCTCGACATCTTTGCTCCGGTTGTCGTGGAGCCTGATGCTGATGTGGAGCCTGATGACAGAACTCCACCTTGCTCCTCCGGTTGGTTTCAGGCAGCCGCAGCCGCATCCATGGACGCAATTTCCTCCGATGAAAGTCCGTAATCCCCAAGAGCAAAGCTGTCGTAAGGACTGTCCATAACGAAAATTGCAAAATCGAAACTAACACTATTACTACTTTCATTTTAGCATAACAATAACTAACAATAAAAGTATTACAAAAATAGTATTGTACCTCTTTCGCTGACTTGTTGACGGAAATTGAAATTTCCAAATTTTGGCACAATTTTTTTGAATTTTACCAAATTAGCTCACCACGGATTTGAATTTGCACAACACAATATCAAAGAGAGAATGGAGAATGAAGGGGTGCTGAATGAGGGGGGTATGGTGGCTATTTATAGAAAAAAAATTCGGGATTGTTTGAATTTTTTTTGCTATTTTTTAAGACCCCAATGGTCAAAAAGGTCAAAAAATGGTAAAAAAACCTAACGACTGGATTGGCTGCCTCGCGCCCATCCTTCTTCTTCTTCTTCTCCCCCACACGCCTCTCTCGCCGTCTTGCACATGCCGTTGACCCCGCCTCCTCGCCGCCCCGCTGTAACAACCCGACCTGGGGTCACCCGAGAGGTCCTCCAAGACCACCTGGAAAGTCCACCAGGACCTCTCAGGAGGTCCAGCAGGATCGCTCAAGGGGACCTCCAGGACCACCTAAGAGGCCCATCAGACCACTCGGGAGGTCTTTCAAGATCACCCGAGAGATCTTAGGGAGGTCGTGAGGCTTAGGGAGGCTCCAAGTGACACGACCATACTTGGGGGAGGTCGAGAGACCCTACCCGAAGAGGTCGTGAGGCCTGGAGAGGTCCCAAGACCATTATGTGAACTGAGCTAGTCCCAAGGATCAATAGCTAGCTCTTCACAGCATACAAAAGTGGTAACATACATCAAACACAAGCTTTATTAACAACAGAGTTGATTACAAAGGGGAGACTTAAGAGCTAACAAAATAAAATGCAGCGGAAGACATGATAGGAGACCATCCGATTCACCACAGGCAATCGGCTGGAGGACGCATCCTAGTCGGCCAAGACCCCTAGGTCCTCTGCATAGCTCACCTCAAGCTTTCTTTCCCTGCTCAAAAACATAATCAAGCAAGAGTGAGCACAACAACCGTGCTCGCAAGCTACACCCGTCAAAGAACAGAATGACATGTATATATATATGGATATCTCAAAGGAAGGCATAATATGGTTGATTTGCATAAAGCCAAGTTTCTTTCAAATACAAGTACTAAGTTCCAAGGCAGTTAACAATAGATAGAATTCATTTTCTCAAATCAGTTTTACAGTTTGGATAACATTCATCAACAAGTGGTGAAGGATACCCTCCTGTCACAAGGCTCCCGCCCAAAACCCAATTGGATAGAGATCCAAAAACAGTTTAACAAAGTCTTTTGGAAACCAAAACCAAGATCTAACTTTGAGTGGCTTTGCTAGCATGTCCATGACCGTGGACACGGCTATTCGAATAGTTTTACACTCTGCAGAGGTTGTACACTTTACCCACATGACATGATTTCTCTAGTTGGTTTGGCATTCGTCAATGCCACCTCTCACTGCTGAAGGTAAGAGGTCTAGAATTCATGACAAGGCCTTTACAATGCGCTAGTCCACCGCAGCCCTTCCTCGCTAAGGTTTCGCCCCCTTTGGACTAACCATCCGTAGGTTCCGGGGCCCCTCTTGCGCTAGTGGGAAACATAGGTTATGAAAGACCACCCACTCATCCAAATGGAACAACCATGGTGGAACTTTACAAATTAATCAGCCAGGTCCCGTCCCCATACTAAGGACATGTGGTTGTACAGTGTGGCTAGCAAGATGCGGCTCGCAGACCGGTCCTCAAATGACCTGGGTGACATCCACAAACCCTTGAGCCTTAACCCTACCCAGGTTAAGCCCGTGCATAAATATACACCAACCAATCAACCAGTTCGCCTAAGTCCAAACCAATTTTCCATTTCTTTGCTTTACAAAAATATTTACAAAACCTCCATGACAACCCAATGCCATGGTTTAAAACATTTTAACAACATTGGCCATTTGGCAGCAAGATCTCCCAAAACAAAAGGTTTGGTCTAAGTATGGCTAAGCATCAGTTTTTCAAATGATCCTGGTTCACACTATTGCATCAACTAGGTTTTATCTATGGTGACAACAGGGTGGAATCAACATCAATAATGGCCATACAAAGGATTTGGTATAACTATGAATTTAAAGACATGAATTGAAATAATTGAGTATAAATAAGCATGCTGTAATTTTGAAATAGAACTTAAATAATTTGAGATATTGGTGCAACATGATTAAGAGTGTAACTTGCCTGGCTTGAAAGCTTGAGGAACTAATGGGAGAACTCAGGCTCCCCGAAGAGTCGCAATCTACACAAGAACAAAGTAAAGCAGAATCAAATAACAGCCAAATAAGATCCAAATGAACTCCAAACAAACCAAATAGCAAAGAACAAAACTAAAAGAACTAAGGAAGGGCTCACAGGAGGAGGTCCGTTGAAGGGAGGTCCAACGGGTTGGAAGAGGTCCTCTGGAGAGGGTGGTCTTTGCAAAAAACCGAAGAGGGTGGTCTTTTGCAAAGAGACCAGCAAAAGACCAAAAGGGTGGTCTTTGCAAAAGATCAGAAGAGCGGTAAAGACCAAGAAGGTGGTCTTTGCAAAAAGGAAGGTCCTGAGGAGCTCAAGGGACGTCCTGAGGAGGATGTCCCTAGGAGGCCAAGGGAGGTCTTTGAGAAGGAGGTTCAGAGAAGGACCTAGGAGGGTCGTCTTTGCAAAGAGACCGAGGGTGTCGTCTTTGCAAAAGACTAGGGAGGTCTTGAGGAGATCGTCAGGAGGAGGTCTTGAGGAATGTACGACTACACAATGCGGTCGTAGAAATTTAAGAAAGAACAAGGCACAAAGGAACTTACCAAGGCCAAGAGGGAGGTAGAAGAGGAGGAGGAGGTCGAGGGATGGTGGCAACGGTTTGAAGGCGGCGCGGGCGCTCCGGCGACCTTCTTCGGCAGCGAAGTGGCGGCGCAAACTCCAGCAGTCTTTTTGGCAACTAGGTGACGATGATGCGAGCTCCAGTTGCCCTCCAGGTGAAGCAAGGAGAAAACTAGGCAAGAGCAAAAGTGTTGAGTTTGGCCAAAGGTGATGAAAGGAGGGCTACTCAGGCTATTTGTAGCCTAGGAAGGGGAAGAAGGCACTGGAAGACTTGGAAGCACACGTGTCAAAGGTGAGTGGAGAAGATAGGTCAAAGGTAGGTGATGGATGAGACAGGGTATGGCCAACCTTGGTGAAGAAGGAATAGGACAAGGTTTGCTGTGAAAGGAGGAGACAAGGAAAGAAAACAAGGTGCCACGTACATGACCACATAAGTGGTTGTATTTAATGCGACACAATGGGTCATTAAATGCTCAACAGGCCTACGTAGTGAAGAAAGATAAGGATGGGCAGGACTGGCAAATGGGGCCAATCAAACCTAAGGAATAGTCCAGTCAAAGAGGAGTGGTCATGGCTTAAGGGGAGGTCGTGACCAAAGAGGGAGGTCGTGACCCGCAGGGGAGGTCTTGACCGCAAAGGTGGTTTTTGCAAAAAGACCAAGACGGAGACCACAGGGGGTGGTCTTTGCAAAAAGACCACAGGGAGGTCTGCTGGACAAGGAGGTCCTGCGGAATCAAGGAAGGTCTTTGAGGAGGTCTTAAAGGGCTAAGAGGTCTAAGAGACGATGAGGTTCAGAGAACTAAGAGGTCCTGAGGACTAAGAGGTCCAAAGGACTAGGAGGTCTGGACGTGAGGAAAGGTCCAAACGACAAGGTCTGGTTTTAAGGGGAGGTCTAGGCACAAAGGAAGTCCAAACGGGGAGGAGGTCCAAGGAACAGGGAGGTCTAAAGGACAAAAAGGTCCAAAGAGTAAAGAGGTCAAGAGGGCAAAGAGAAAGGCGCAGTGAAACAGGGCCGTCCGATTCAGATCGGGTGGCTCAAAAGGATGAGATGTTCAGACCGACCGAACGCGCCACAAGATCGAGCCGTCCAATACAAATTGGACGGTTCCAACCAAAGGCGCGGAGCTGGGCCGCACGGGGAGGTCTTAGACTGAAAGGAGATCAAAACCATGGGGAGGTCTGGGCCCTTAGATCCAAAACGAAAGGAGGTCTGGACCATCAGATCCAAACGGAAGGAGGTCTGGACCATCAGATCCAAACGCAGGGAGGTCCAGACGGAGGGGTTTCAAAGAAAGAGGGATCCAACAGAGGAAATCCACAGAAGGTGGTCCAAAGGAGGTCTTGACAGCCGATATGAGATCAGGGGAAATCCTGATGATCAAGCTGAAGGACGAAGGAGGACTTGACAGTTAGGATGATCCCGAGGGAGGTCCTGGCAGTCAGGATGAAGGGCCAGGGAGGTTCAAATGAGCACAGGGAGGTCCAAATGAACACAGAGAGGTTCAAATGGACACGAGGGAGGTAAAGAAGGTTAAACAGGGGAGTTTTAGAAAGGAGAAATTCAACTCAAATTGAATTTCAGAAATCAAAGACGTTTGAAACACAAACCCGAGTTAGGATGCTACGGGGTGGTCGTGACCCAAAGAGGAGGTCAAAACCGAAAGAAGGTTCAATCAGAAAAGAAGGTCTAGACCACAAGGAGGTCTAAACAGATAAAAAGATTTAGACCAAAAGGAGGCCTACACCACAGAGAGATTCAAACCAACAAAGAGGTTTGGACTAAAGAAAATTCAAACAAAAAACTCGAAGGGAGGTCTTGGATAAGGATGGAGGTCTGAACCAAAGAGGTCTAGACGCAAGGGAGGTCCAGACACAGAAGAGGTCTAGACACAGAGAAGGTTTGGACATAAAAGAATGTCCAAGCAAAATAGAGAGATAGAGATCTGGGCACAAGAGCTGACCTAGAGGGAGAGCAAAACTAACAGAGAGAGGGAGAGATAGCTCCAAAGCTCGATCAACACCAAATAAACCAAACTTTTGGGATTAGTTGAAGTTTGTCTTAGTCATTTTAAACACTCAAATTCTAAAAATCTCAAGTTAAGCTTTAGGACTTCAACAAAACCAAATAGTTCTTTTTATTTTGAAAATTTTAAAAATGGGCTCAGAAAATTTAGGGTGTTACACCCACCTCCAGCCCTCCGCCTCACCGGCTCCTCCTCGGTTAGCGCAGCACCGTGCCGCCCTCCTCCTCTCTCTACTCCGACGGTCCGCGCAGCACCATGCACTGCGACGCCCTCCTCCTCCATCCACTCCGACAGTCCGCACAGCACTGTGCACCATAATGCCCTCCTACCTCCGCTCCAGCGCCTCCGCTCAGGCCCTCCGCCTCCGCCTCTCCGCAGTCGTGCCTCCCGGGCCACACGGGCCGTGCCTGGCACGGCCGGCACTGTTCATGCCGTGCTAGGCCGGCACAGCCTATGAATAATACGGGTTAGATCTACAGTATCGTGTTTCGTGCCGGTCCAATAAAACCAGCCTATTTGGCCAGCTCTAAGTTAGCCTGTGGACGTGATTTAGGCGGTGAAAATGCGAATACGGTAGGATATACGGTCTCGTTCGCCTGTTCCCTTCTCTCATCCCACCGCGCCAGTGCCGCCTCCTACCTCCAAGCCTCCCCTCACCTCCCCTCACCTCCAATCCACCCAAGCGGAGAACGTTCGCGTCACGCACCGCACGTCCGGCGGTTCATCTCCCCGCTTCCAAACGAGTCTGTTCGGGCAGAGTCCTTTTCGAGGCTCTACTTTAGGAATCGGCGCCGAACGGACACGGGAAACCCGCCTGCTTTTCTTGGCCCCCCTGCCTGATCCAGTTGGTATATACGATCCGATTTTTTGGTGCGCGCGCGCGTGCGAGGCGTGAGGGTAGGGGGGCACCAATCCGAGGGAGGGAGGGAGGAAGAAGGGCGGAGTTCGATTCTTGGATGGTCGTTGTTGCTGGGCCGGATCGATGGAGTTCTGGCCGGAGTTCTTGGCGAACAGCTGGGGGAAGGAGTTCGTGGCGGGAGGCGTCGGCGGCATGGCCGGCGTGCTGGCGGGGCACCCACTCGACACGCTCCGCATCCGCCTGCAGCAGCCGCCGCCGCCCGTCAGCCCCGGGATCACCGCCGCGCTGCGCCCGCCCTCCGCCGTCGCGCTGCTGCGCGGCATCCTCCGCGCCGAGGGCCCGTCCGCGCTCTACCGCGGCATGGGCGCGCCCCTCGCCTCCGTCGCGTTCCAGGTGAGCTACCTCGGCTCCTCCGTGCATGGATTCTGGGAATTTTCACCTTCCATGCAGCTAGATTCTTGAATTTTAGTAGCCCGTGAGATTGCAGACACGTCTTCTTTTCTCTCCAATCGGTTCGTCTAAAATGCTGTATTGTTATATTTCGAAAGGGAATTTCGTTTCGAAGACACATGACATCAAAATCCATGACACGACTAACTGATTAGCTAGCTATCAGCGGACGGCACTAGTTAACGAGTCTCTTTTTGCTTGTCGCGTTTGAATTCTTCTCCCCATTTTGCCTCCTAGTGTCTTTGCTTCCTTCCTCTGTTTCCCTAAGATATCACTAGAGGGAAGAAAACTAGAGATGGATAAATAAGATGCGTCGAAAAGGTTCGTTGTGGATCAGTAAAATCTGTCGAACATAATGCACTTTTGCAAGCTGGGGATCGTTTGGTGAGGTTCAGTTGCACTCGACCGATTTGGGCAATTTGGGTAGATCCACCGGTTTAACTCTGACGTGTTGGAAAGCTCAGACGAGCAAAAGATGATGGACCTTCCACGTGTTTGCCTCTATTTACTGTTGCCCTCTGTTCCTGGAGATTCACATGGTGTGGCCTCAGGCCTGTGCAGTTGTGGTCACCAATAAAGGCACTAACGTACCCTGATGCGCACGTTCATGTTTGTTTGTGATTAAGCTTTGCGTAGTAATGAATTTTTTAATGGAACGATAAGTTCGATAGTCGTCGCTCAACTCTCACGATCTTGAGTACGAACTTACAAGGCTTGAAACCACGCAATCGCTGAACTAATTGATAAATCGTTATCAACCGTGCACGAATACCCGAATGACCTGACCACGAAGGTCGATTCCTGCATACACCGAAGAAGCACGCAAGAACAAGATAAAGCAATCTGAAATTGCAAATAGGAATTGAAATATTGAATTGAGTTGGGATTCTGAATAAAGATCTTAATTGGGTGGTCTAGTCGACGAATTTTTTTTTTAAATAATCTATTTTTTATTCGAAATATCAAAATTGGGTGGTCTAGGCGAGCGGTTGGTGTAATTATTACAGTCCTCCTCTTTGTGTTTAGACCTTTGTGGTCTAGACCTCCTCCTCTTTGTGTTTAGACCTTTGTGGTCTAGACCTCCTCCTCTTTGTGTTGAGACCCTTGTGGTCTAGACCTCCTCCTCTTTGTGTTTAGACCCTTGTGGTCTAGACCTCCTCCTCTGTGTGTTTAGACCTTTGAGGTCTAGACCTCCTTGTTGTGTTTGGACCTCCCTTAGGGTCAGACCTCCTTGTTGGGTTTGGACCTCCTTTAGGTTCAGACCTCCCCTTTTGTGTTTAGACCTTTGAGGTCTAGACCTCCCTGTTTGTCCTAGGACCTCCTTCTTGGACCTCCTCCTTGGACCTCCTCTTTGGACCGTGGACCATGTCTTTGATCGGTCTCAGACACCTTTGATCGGCCCTTGGCAGTCTTAAGTGCATTTGATGTGGGTTGAGTCACATTAAATGCTGCCACCTACCTTTGTACTCTTTTTCTACTTTGTGTCACATCCCTTGCTTTCTTTATTTCTTTTCGTACCTTGTGGCAGTGTGCCCTGATCCTAATACCTTGAACCTGGTCGTTTCTTTGTGTTGGTGCTCTGTTCCCTTGCTTTTAAATAGAGCACCGAGGGCACCGCATTGCCTCCGCTCCTCATTTCAACTTCCTCCTCGGTTTCTTCTCGACTGTTGAAACACTCCGAGCTCCTCGACTCGAGACCCTTTGGGTCCGACCTCCTCTCGCCTGGAGCTCTCGCTGGAATCTCCCTCCCGGACCTCCCTTTCCCCGTGGACCTCCTCTTCTCTTTTGATTTCAAGTAAGTTCTTTCGTTTTCTTGGAGTTTCTTTTGCTTATTTGGTTTCTTTTGCAAACGTGTAGATTTCGGTTGAATCGTTGAAGAAGCTCGTGAATCAGGCTCCATCAGCCGAAGCTCTTTCTTTCTCCAACAGAGGCAAGTCGTGGTCCTTGATCATTTTGATCCCACTTTGCAAAGCTATTTTGATTTATTAAACTTGCATGGCTATCTTTATAGAACTGTTTTGGGCAGTAGTTATCCTCCTACTTGACATTATGCCTCCCTTGTATACTTGAACTGGACATGTTGACATGAACTCTTCGGACACCTTAGGATGGGTATTTTAGTTGGTATTTCCTTGTTATTGCCAACATTGGGACCGTATGCTATTTGCTTAGCCACCTTTAGAAACCGTGGGTGCGTGAATCATGCCTCATCAATTAATAATCTTGACTAATGATCTTTGGAATCGTGGTTGGTGCCACTATTGCTGACTATGGCGGGTGACGCCTAAGTTGTGTTGATTGTGGTGCGAGATCACTCTAATAATTTGTTGTGCCAAGACTGGGTGGTCTTTTGGCAAGGGAAATTACAAAATGTTTTGCTAAGGCAAGAAGGAAGGGAGTGAGTAGTGGGTGCTTTGCACACTTGGGATTGTGGAAGTCTTGCCTTAGCACAATTAAGGACTTAACTTTGTGTTCTATTGATCTGGGCCAATCAATTGCAACCACAAGATCATTTTATAGGGATGGTGCAATTTGAATAATTAGCAATGGGTTGGCTTGGGGTGTTGGGTTGAGCGTGTGATTCGTTGGCGCAAGAGGGCACCCATAACCTGCGGACTTCTAGACCAAAGGGATTTATAAACCTTAGCGGCGCTCTGAGTCAATTCAAAGCTTTGTAAAAAGCCTTGTCGCTCTCTAGACCGCTCACCTTCTAAGTGAGCAAGGGTGACCGGAACCCGCCCCGCTAGAGAGATCGTGGATTGTGGGTAAAGTTGTACACCTCTGCAGAGTGTAAAATCTATTCAATAGCCAAGTCCTTGGTTATGGACATGCTCAGTGAAATGGTGCAAGGGTAGCTTTGTGAACTTGTGCTTCTGGGCACTTGGGTGAGAGGTCATGGCTTTGCCTTGAAGAGACCTTGGCCGGCTCCAGAGGGGTCATGGTGGCTCACTAGGTGGTCCGGGGTTGGTTGTGGAACTCGAGTGGGTGCTCTAGGGTGGTCGTGGGAGAGGTCCCTGGTCATGGGTGTGACCAGCACTCCCACGGTTGGTTTTGGTAGTCCCAAGTGGGTGCTCCAGATGGCTTTGGGTGTGAGTGGGTGCTCATAGCCTCTTTTGAAATCAAATGTATTTATGTACTAATGTTTTAACTTGAGCTTTTTTAATCTACTTATTACTTATTTTCAAACACTTTGCTTTGTGCAACTAACTTCTGACTCCTTTTGGCAAGCCTTGCATAATTATCTAATGCATACATTCCTCACGACTTGTCGAGTACATTCAATGTACTCATGGCTTTTGCCCTCTGCTTTTATCAAGAAATGCAGAAGCTCCAGGAGCTCAAAGCTCGATGAAGATGAGGTCTTTGGAGAACTTTAGACCTAGGGGACGCCCTCCACTCGAGCAGCGATGGGAATGTCGGTTGGACCTATCGAGAAGTATTGCTTTCATTGTTCTTGTTCTTCTGTTGTAGCCCTTGAGGCAACTCTTGTAAGAAGCTTGGCGGTTTGGTCTTTAATATATTTATAATTATTGTTTTGTCTCTTGCTCCTCTTAGCTTGTGTATGGATTTGATTACACTTGTGTTAAGTTCTCATGCGAGCTAGCCAACTGCTCCTCTGGGACTAGCTCGGTGCCTGGGCAAGACCTCCGTGAGGTCCCACGGACTTAGCTCAGGAGGTCTGTCGGACCTCTCGTGATATACTAAGAGGTGCTACCTGCCGGTGGTTGGCCAAGACCTCTAGGAGGTCTTGCAGACCTCCCGGGAGGTCCTGGTAGACCTCCCTCGGGAAGTACCGTAGCTCAAAAAAAAAAGAGACTTTTGCTGTATATCACAGGGTGGTTCGTCACAGGTGGCAAATGACTTTTCTACTAGTTAGTAAACCCATACTTGTGAGTTGTTTACGAGGCTAAACAAATTTTGAGTATATGCCAAGCGTCACATGTTCTTAAGCTGACTATTTTAAGCTTACATATTCTTGAGTAGTTGTCATGATTTGTTAACTTAGTAGATTTAGAGGTGCATATTTTGTATTGGAAGATCCAGGGGTGGGGTGCACACTTTAGTACCAAAAGACATGATATTGTGCGATGGTTATTTAATATAGGACTGTGATAATTCAAACAATATTACTAGCCATTACAGTTTCTTCAACTCAAGTTGATATAATGTTTTCACCTTGCAGCAAGGGACTGGGACTGGATCCTCCCATGTGGGCTCACAACCGGATGATGGTGCTGTCGATAGTAACGCTAATGTAAACGACAATGACAACAACAGTGGCGACATTGATGGCGACAACAACCATATTGCCATTATGTAACTTTCAGTGATCTCTTGTAGTTCTTTTGACTAGCTGAACTTGAATGTAATGGAAATAGGGACTTTCATGACTTTTGTATGCGGTACTTCACTTTAGATGTCTTTGTATGGATGAACCAATCTAGAGGTGAAGTTTATAAATGTTAGTATGCTTGCTAGTGAACATGAATCTATTGGCTACGGACTGTTTATGAAAGCTGAACTTTTTATATGTTTGTTCATTAATTATATGTTTCTTGATTGATGCAAGGTTGGTGTTGTGATTTGATTATATGATTCAGATATCCATTTAATTATGCACTCAGAATCTCAGAATATGACAAGATAAAAGTATTCTGCCGCTAGAAATCAATTTTACTGACAGGAAAAATCGTCAGGCTATATTTTCTGCCATTCTGGAAATCAGTTTTCCTGGCGGGCGCAAACCGTCAGTATTAATTTTCTTGACGGTGACATTAACCGTCAGGAAATGAATTTTCTTGACGGCTACAGAAGAACAGTCAATGAAATCGTTAATTTTATTGACGATGATATTAACCGTCAGTGAAATACATTTTCTTCATGGTACTAGAAGAACAGTCAATGAAATCGCTAATTTTATTGATGGCCGGGAAATGCATGTTTTTATTGATGGGCAAAACCGCCAGGTTTAATTTTCCCGGTGGGTAACCGTCAGCCAAATTTAATTTTTCTTTCCAGCTAGTGCTGAGAGGTTTTGCCTGACGGTTAACTGTCAGAAAATTAAAACCTGACAGTTTTTCCTATTTTACTGGCGATTTTAAATCGTAAAGGAATACCCGTTTCTTGGTAGTGATATCAGGATGCGCACATGGTTTTGCTATACGTCCGTCGATGGATCGATCGCTGCCGCTAATTTCAAGCGTAAATACACACGTACGCACGGTCAGCATGCATGTCTCGATTGCTTAATTGGCTGTTTCATCAGTTATTCATGGAGCTATGTATGTATCTAGCTATATATACACACACACACACACTCTACCTATATGTATGTATAGCGGTTGGAGATCGAAACACATCATCAGGAGCAGTCATTCTGTCGAAGCTATGTGTAAGGCTGACTGCTCTTGATGCTATGCATGTATGCAAACACTATACACTATATATAGCTGCTGGTGTACCTTTTGGATGTACGTATATAGTACAGACAACTTACGGCCTGGATTAAGCAGATTAATTCCGTGTGATTAATTTGCAAATTCATTTAAGGGGCCTAGCTAGCTACTCGAGACGACTCAAAGCTACGCACGTACTACTAGCTCGATTCTTTGCAACTTCAACTTTTTGGCGTTTGTATTTGTGAATGACTTCGACCGATTAGTGTTAGAGTTAATCTTGTTTCGTGATATTTTTACTAGTTTCCTTTTTGGTTTCTATTCCATATCCGAGTATAAGAAGAATAGAGTTCGAGTCAGCTGAGATATTGCGTGTGTGCGTGAGTATATAAAGGGTCCTATACTTGATGTAAACATGGAGAGCGGGGAGTTGAAGAAATAGAAAAAAAGAGGAGCGCTTGGGGCTCCCGAAACACAGCCAGCCAGTTTGATCGTTTGTTCTATTCTCGTCGTATCCGTTCGTTTTGGTGTTGTCTATCCAGTGGAAAAGCGGGGCGAGCAGAGACGCTTCAAGCACCAGGGCGAGGCGTTGTGTAGCAGGCTACATCATGTGTAGCAAGAAGAATACAGGGTGCTGCTATCTTCACGTGAAGACGACCAGGAGGGTCAAGTCGGGTGGATAGGGCGCAGGAGCAACGGTCCACGGAGAAAGCTTGTATCGTGAAGGACGGAGAAATTCCAACAAGTGGTATCAGAGCGTTCTGATCTTGGCGGTGATTGAAGATCATGGACGACAAGGCGAAGACCCAGGATGGGCCGATCTCCCTCCTATATCATGTCCTGACGACCGACAATTATCCGGTGTGGGCTATGAAGATGAAGGCGAACATGCGCGCCAGGAGTCTGGGTGCGATCGTCTCCAAGGCAAAGGACAAGGAGGTGGGCGACAAGGTGGACCAGCGGCTTTGGCCATCATCTACCGGCGGTGCTGACTCTATGATGCAACAGCTCATCGGCATGGAGACGGCACGTGAGGCGTGGGTGACGCTTCAAAAGATGCACGAGGGAGTTGATCGTGTGAAGGAGGTGCGGCTCCAGAATTTGCATACCGAGTTCGAGAATCTCCAGATGAGAGAAACCCAGTCGGTGGATGAGTTTGCTGGTAAGTTGTCTTCATTGTATAATCAGATTGTCTCTATCGGCGACAAGATGGAGGAATCTGTGGCAGTGAAGAAATACCTCCGCGTGTTACCAGAAAAGTTTGTACCTGTCGTCACCACGCTCATGTACTCCCCGGATCTGGAGGAAAAGAAGATCGAGGAGATCACCGGTTCCCTCAAGACGCATGAGGAGCTACTGAAGGGGTATCAATCCCGTAACGAGTAAAGGTATCAGTCCCATAACGAGCAGGCGTTGCTGGTAAAGGAAGATACAAGAAACGATGGCAGACGATTTGGCAGAGGTGGCCATGAAGACAAGGTTGGGCAAGGCGATGGTGACAGATCCTGTGATAAGTCACATATCAAATGTTTTAAATGTGACAAATACGGCCACTACGTGTCGGAGTGCCGCAGCCACATAAAGTGCTTCAACTGTGACAAGTATGGGCATTATGCTTCGAATTG
Source organism: Phyllostachys edulis (assembly GCA_036346405.1). Classification (NCBI taxonomy): domain Eukaryota; kingdom Viridiplantae; phylum Streptophyta; class Magnoliopsida; order Poales; family Poaceae; genus Phyllostachys; species Phyllostachys edulis. The sequence goes on from CM070546.1 coordinate 109,007,381, forward strand.
CCGAAACAAGAAGAAGAACGAGGAGGTAAACCTCATCCGAAGCTGTGAAAATGAAGATGACGATCCTACCCTGCTTCTCTCCTTATGTGTCAACAAGGTGCCGGTCATGGTGATGTTGAACGAGGAGAACGTACTTCCTAAACTACGCACGGAGGGAGGAAATCACGATCATCTTGATGAGTGGTACTTGGACAAGGAGCAAGAAATCATATGACGGAGATCGCTCCATGTTCCATGAGCTCGACGAGAAGATTTCGGGAGAAATCAAGTTTGGCAACGACTCCACGGTACAAATAAAAGGCAAATGTACAATGTTGTTGCGATGCAAGAACAAAGGATCGAAGATACCGCTCGATATTTACTTTATACCAAGTTTGTGCAACAACATACTCGATCTCGGGCGGTTAATCGGGGTGCGAGGTGGAGCTACTGGGATGAGCTCTTGCGTGTCTACGACAAGAACAAAGATCTGTTGATGAAGGTGAAAAGATCCCCGAACCGGTTGTACAAAATTTCTCTGAAAACTTGTAAGCCGGTTTGTATGAAGGGCAGTCTGGAGGAGCCAGAGTGGAACTGGAGTATTAAACCAGGACATGGCGGGACCCAGGAGAGGCACGCAGTTGGCGCAGCAGGTAGAGCCTTGGGAGGTCTATACGGTGCGCAACAAGGCGTACAGGGCGCTGCAGGGGGCGGTGAGTCCCACGCGCATGAAAGGCACGGCATACGTGAAGCTGATGCAGGAGGGAGAGGCGGTGTAGCCTCAGCTAAGATGTACACAGGAAAGCGGACAGACTTGGTCCAAGAGAGAGGAGCGAGAGGCTCAGGTAATGGCGAAGCCTACGCGGCAATGGGAGCAGGTGCTCCAGCCCAGGCGGTTTGGGAGCAGGTTCTCCAGCCCAGGCGGGTGTGCAAGGAAGGACGAGTTCAGTCCAGGCGCGAGGCGCGGCAAGCGTTGGTTTGTGCATGGCTCAGGATAGAGCAAGAGCAAAGCGGTAAGACAAGTCGGCCAGAAGGAATGGCGACGGAGTGTGTAAAAGAGGAAGACTTGGAAGTTCAGATAAGAGAGAAGATCAATGGGATCAAGGTAAAGAAACAAGATTAAGGGTGTGATTGTTAGAGTTAATCTTGTTTCTTGATATTTTTACTAGTTTCCTTTTTGGTTTCTATTCCATATCCGAGTAGAAGAAGAATAGAGTCCGAGTCGGCTGAGATGTTGCGTGTGTGCGTGAGTATATAAAGGGTCCTATACTTGATGTAAACATGGAGAGCGTGGAGTTGAAGAAATAGAAAAAAAAAAAAGAGGAGCGCTTGGGGCTCCCGAAACACAGCCAGCCAGTTTGATCGTTTGTTCTATTCTCGTCGTATCCGTTCGCTTTGGTATTGTCTATCCAGCGGAAAAGCGGGGCGAGCAGAGACGCTTCAAGCACTAGGGCGAGACGCTGTGTAGCAGGCTACATCACGTGTAGCAAGAAGAATACAGGGTGCTGCTATCTTCACGTGAAGACGACCAGGAGGGTCAAGTCGGGTGGATAGGGCGCAGGAGCAGCGGTCTACGGAGAAAGCTTGTATCGTGAAGGACGGAGAAATTCCAACAATTAGGATTACCGAAAGAACTGCGCACACTCGACGCAAAAAAAAAAGAAAAAGAAAGAAAGAACTCCGCACACCTGAGGGTGAGAGACGAGGCACATGCAGTATGCAGCTGCGTTTTGCCCTTCTCTAGTTCTCTCGGCCGATAATTAGCCCATACAAGGCAATTAGTATTTTCTTTTGTAGAATTTGATCCGAGACAAAACCTGGGACACATGGAATCCACATATTCATAATAGAAGTTGTAGAAGGACACTACTTCTATGTACGTAAATCGCGACCTTATGCTGCAAAATAGATGGACATGGTCTTTTCTTTTTCTTTGATTAATGTGACAATTTGTAGCCTTTTTATTTTTCTCTAATTAATGTAGAAATTCCTAGTTTTTCTTCTCCTAGAATTAACGTGAGAGCTCCTAGAGAAGCCTCTAACCCCTAATTCGAACCAAGTTAGCCGATCATTGGCCCAAATTAATGTATGTATCTCCTTCCTTTTCTTGTTTGCACCTCCATCAATCCTAGTAGTACTACACGATGGCCGCCGCCGACTTCGGGTGCGTTTGGTTGGTGGGATAAGGTTGAATGGGATAGGATGGTATAGGTAGGATGGGATCGTCCTAGATGAGATGATACAAGTATGGTGTTTGGTTGGTGGAATAGGATGATACATGATTTTGTTTGGTTGGTGGGATAAGATGGTTCTGGTTGGTTCAAGATGGTGTTTGGTTTGATGAATGAGGTTGTATTTGGATTGCACTAAACTTTGGGATGTTATGACATGTGGGGCCCGCATGATATTTTTTGCACTAAAATATGCCAAGAGTGGTCTTGTTTTGTTGATTAAATGACAAGGAACACAACGGTTCAATTGGATTGCAAATCGGATACTCGGTTTAGGAAATATGGTCATTTGAAGCTTGTAAATCAAACTATTTTTTCCGTGCGCGTCTTGGAATTCGAGTGAACAGCGTGGTTCGGGATTTTTTTCCCGAACCGGATGATACAGCATAAACATAGAATATTCTCATTTCTTGAACCATCTCATCCCGAATGATTTGGTTCTATTCAACCAACCAAACACCTGAACGAATTCGTTTCCCATACCGAATAGTTCAGGACCAAATGATTCAACGAACCAAACGCACCCTTCATCTACACTAGGATTCAAATACCGTTTGTCTAACTTTACTTCATCTACCCCAGGATTCAAATATTGTTTGTCTACCTTTATACATATACGAGTGTATCACTGGGTAAAGCGCATGCCCCGTATGTGCATGTGTTCTCCGTTGTAATTAAAAAAACTAGATAAAACACTGTATTTGTCTTGCGTCATCTGTAAAGAAAAATTCTCTCGTATTTAATGGCTAAAAAATTCTCTCGTATTTAATGGCTAGAAAATACTCATGGAGTACTGGAGGCACCGGGCACGCCGGCCGGGTTGTAAAAGAATTTTTTTTTTAAATAATCTATTTTTTATTCGAAATATCAAAAATATTCCAGCGATATTTTTTACAAAATATCGTTTGTCGCCCAATGGTTGGGCGACAGGACCTATCATGTGGTTGGGCGATCGCAAACTGCCGCCCAACCGTCTGCTTTAAAACCGCACTGAGGCGGCGGTTGGCGTAATTATTACGATCGCCCGACGGTTGGGCGATAGGATCTGATCGCCCAACCGTGAGAGCGATCAGATGTTCGATCGCCAACGGTGCGGCGATGGATAACCTATATAGCCTCATCGCGGTCCTATGGGCGATTCGTTTCGCAGAGGTTAAACAGTTCGGCGACCGGAGAAGAAAGAAAGGGAGAGGGGAGAAAAAAAGAGAAGGGAGAGGAAGAAGAGAAGACAAATTTGGATTGCGAGGAGGTAAGTTTGATTTATTTTGTCTTGTATTTTTTAAGTAGGTATTTAGTTAATTAAAATACTAGGTATAAGTAGCGTTAAGAGAAAACTATAGTTAGGAAAAAAAAAGTAGATTTGTTGGTTTGTATGTAAGTAGAAGCGATAAAAAACTTTAGAAAATCCTCAAACACCAAGCGCATAGTAATAAGATAAAATAAATAGATCGCGGACATTCAACTACTGATGGCCTTCACCAAAACGCAGTACAAATAGGAAACAAAAGGTAACTTTGGAGCATAATGACAAGAGAGTTTTTAGCACCGATGAAGTTACGATGCAGATTCATGCAATCCATTGGATTTATGTATGTTTAGGAAATCATCTATTGACTCCTAAAATGTGATATAATATGTGTTATCTTGTCTTGTGACTAGCATTTGGTATTTTAGATTTTAATTATTAATAATTTAAGAGTCTGTTTGAGGTAGAGGATACTTATAGATAAATCTAAGGGCTGTTTTGCATTGGATGATTGAAACTATTTCTCTATTAAAAAGCTTAAATGGCTTATGCATGCTATGAATTGATGGAAGCAATTGATGCATTTATATATTAAATCAAATGTACATGGAACACAATCTGGTACTAATGCTAGACTGATACAATTTTATATCCTTAACAATGCACAAGTTAAAGAGTCTCAACTTTTCCAATACGGTACTAGTGCAATACTTTCCTTAATGTATCAAATTCCAAAAATGTAAGCATTCAAGTCATAATCAAAATAAATAGTATATGTAGAATTTCAGTTTGTAAATTCTCTTACAAAGGAATTTCAGTTTCATATCTTATTTGAAAAATAATATTTTTAATTTCATATAATGTAGTTTTGATTTTTGAATTGTTCAAGGTGCATAGATATGAACGTCCTTATGTATGTACCAAATATTTCTATAGATATGCTCGTTACAAAAATGTAGCAAGATATCCTGCATTGCCGAGGCATTAGAATTTGGTCATCTGCCACAAATGAAACATAAATAAGAGAAATTGAATGGTACCAACGGGTTGTGGTAAAAGATGATTAAAAATTAGGAAACAAATAAGCAATGTTGGTTGATATTTAAGGAAACAAATAAGCAATTCATGGATTCATTGGATTGAGTTTTGGGACCGGTCATTGAAATTGAAGGATGAAGGGGTCCGATAATCTCACCTTTCAATATGGGAATCTTCTCTGGAGCCTTCACTTAATCTTTTAGTTTTCTAAAATTTATTTTGAGTCGCAGATTGCTTAGGCGCCAACTTCAAACAATACCAACACCAACAGTTAAAGCACAATCATAGTTAATATTCCCTATCATGTAGTGCATGCTTCCATGATATAATAACCGATTCAATTTCATCAGAAAAAACAAAGCATAAGGAGGATGAATACTTTGTATAAACTAATTAGTAGAAGTAAATTAGTACGAACTAACCGACTTAGGTAATTGGTAGAAGACGGGATGCCACTTGTAGCATTTAGGGTTGCAAGTTAGCGTCCGAATTGGATAATGCCCGCTATGGAATAGCTCGGTTTTAGGTTGAATCTGAATATGGTACCACACGCTCATTGCGGCCTCTGCCTTAGGGAATGAATGATGTCTTGATCATCTTTGTCGTGTAGTTGTCGGCGATAGGCGAAGGGCCTTACAAATGTAAATTACAATGTAGCAAGACTTGCATATCGTATGCGTTGAAATGACTAATTGCAATGTTGGAAATATTTGCGACCATACAATAAGTCATGCCTGTACCCACTACATTGAAAGTGCATTACGGTGTTGGCACCGCTCGTGAAGGTCCGTGCGGTGTTGACTTGAGCAGCCAACAAGCCACTCTGGTACACGGACGGCGAGAATGCACTAATCGAAGATGTGAAGCACCTTGGTGACCCGCAGCTTCTCTTTGAACCACGAGGTGTCTGGCGTCGACATACAAGGGCTTTGGGCCGGTCTTCCACGAACATCACCGGGAGTTGAGAAGACCGATCGCCGGCAAATGTGGAAGGCCTTTATAGAAGGATGTCGGCGCCGTGGATATGAGTGTGTGATACTTGTGCAACCATGCCCAAAAGAAGTGCAGGCCCCTGCTGGGATATAATCCGGGTGTTGCGGCGGCTCGGTTGCGGCATGTTGGTGAAGAAGAGGACCCGGGAGGGTCAGGTTCTGAAGAGTTCAGAGAATGTTGCTTGTGATGAGCCCGACGCGCTACATATAGGAGAGGAAGATCGGGCACCACATGATGAGCCTACAGACGGTGATGAAGGAGAGCATAGGGATTACATATTGCATCAAATGGAAAGCGATGACCGGATGGCCTTGGTGAAGAGGACGCTTTACAAGAAGACGACGAGGGCGATTCCGATGAGGGCGGAGCTCCCATCCCCAGGAATGGAACAGAGTTGTGCCGAGGGTCTATGTACGCATACGACGAGCACGAATCGCCGTGGGAGTACCATGCCACGGAGGTTCGGTTGCACTCAATGTTTGTCGATAAGACATCCTTGCGGGATGCCATTAAGTCGTGGGCTATGTCTATGCAAATGGACGTTTGGTCATCAAATCTAGCCAAGAGCAAGACAAATCAAATGCGAGCGATCCGGTTGTCCTTGGCGAGTGCACGCCAAGATAGACCAAAGTATGAGACTCTTTGGATTGTCTCGAAGGTGGAGCCGCACTCGTGCATGCTCAGCGGTGTTTTGTGCGAACATCGTAACATAACGTCGACATTCATAGCTAATTTGATGTATGGAGAGATAGTGGAGAAGAAGGATATGGAGGCCGGGCACATTATGGTGGCTATTGAGAAGAAATTCAAGTACAAGATCAGCTATGGGAAGGCGTGGCGTCGCGGGCGAAGGCTATGGAAAGACGGTTTGGATCTTTTGAGGCGGCGACGACAACCTTCCTCGTATGCTTGAGGTTTGCAGAGAGAAACCCGCACGTACATTGTTGTGAAGGACATGCCATCTAAAATTCGCGAGGTTTTTAGTAATGCATAGGGCCTTCAGAGCCTTGATCCTACATCGAGGCTTTTAGGCATATCTTGCCCGTGATCTCGATTAATGGGACTTTTTGACCGGAAATACAAGGCAGATCCTTCATCGCCATAGGCGTGAGCGGCAACAATCAAATTACGCCATTAGCCATCACATTTGTCGAAGGTGAGAATTTTCACGGTGGTTGTGGTTCCTTCAACATCCGAGGTGGGAGTTGTTGGAGCTCGTCTGGTGTGTGCGTGATTCATGATCGCACGCGGGATCTGTCAAGGCCATAAAAAACTTCAGAAGACCGGAGGAGCCGTTCCTTGGCGGATATGACGAAAGCGATGGTGTATTCGCCATTTGGGGCCAACTTCTTCAAGAAGTTCGAAGCAACCCTTGGTGAAGCTATTCAAGAGGCGGCTATCGTAAGACCAAGCGCAAATTTGACGCTTATGGGCGCCGCCGACTAACACAAAGAGAAACACGTGGACACGAGGAACCAAGGAGCGAGTTCGAACCAAATTTGGTCCGAGGCGAGGACCTCGAGGAACATCGAGTGCTTCTCCCATTGGATCGAGGCACGACCATTGGACAAGTGGTCTCGGCGATGACACGGACGGGGCAAGGTGCGGCATAATGACCACTAACCTTGCGGAGGTGTACAACCGGGTTCTTAGGGGCCTTCGTTCTCACTCGCCGCCATCGTGGAAGGTGTTACGCACGCACTGTCGGGTATTTCGAGGAGAGGCATGCAAATGCCGCGACTTCATGCCACGAACCCTCAAACACCGTATTGCTCGAAGATTACGGCATACATGCGGCGAAGACACGAAGGGCGATCGCACACGGTAATGCGTGATGGGCAATATGGAGCATCGTTCGACGTGCTCTTGCGGGATAGAGCGGATTTGGGGCGGCTCGTTCTCTTGTCACCCACGAGGTATGCCTTGGAGATCATGTCAACGAGCCTAGCCAGACGTGTAACAAATCTGAAGCTCTTACACAAGCCATGCTCTCATGTGCTTTCGCCGCATGCGGGATCAGGCGATGGACCCTTTGAACTTTGTGTCCGAGTATTTCTTGAAGGAGAGGGTGGTGCGGCGTGATGGCGAGCTTAGGGGCTTGTGGTTGTGGGTAACTTCGCCACCTTGGATATTGCAAATAGGATCTGGATTCGGATATTGACATGTCAAGGGCAACAAGGGTCGCGTCGGCAGAGTCGTCAGATACGTAATGATATGGACGGCACAAGCGAGGCGTTGGGTACATCGCAGCTGCGGCATCTATGCGGGAGGGCTACACTGACCCGCACGATGCAAGGCACCGGTGGGAGTAGGCATCGCTATGGAAGGATGTCGGCACTTCTTCCGTGTGAAAGTGGGACCGAAATGGCAAATCGGTGCACATTGTCATTTGTACTTTGTATTGTTTATGTAGTTCGTTCTAGTACTACCCAATTTTCATTTGATGTACGTAATGCCGTAAGACATGTATCGTATGTTGCACGTAATGTTTATTTAAGTGTTGTAATCGTTGTACTCTTTTGATTTTGTTTGTTTGCAAGTTAAATTTACTCATTCGTTACACTCGATGTTTTATTTCCGCAGATTTGCTAACTTAAAGTTGTTTTGCGGTATGGATCACGGATCCGACCGAGTTTTGGCCTCCTTGACGAGCGATCGACGAAAGTACATCGTGCGTCGCGTCGTGTCCCTCATCCTCACGGGCCGCCGACGCGATGTGTTGGGGGTGATCGCACGCGGACACCTCGTGGTTGGAGGCTAGACCCACGCCGACAAAGTGCGAGTTAGTATCGCCCACACTATCTTCTCGCGAACTGTACCTTTTCAGATCGACCTTTTGTTCCTTCGCAGGTTGAGCACTGCTGGTCTACTACCTATCGCCCGGATGGTGCTCGCTGGCTTGCGAGACCGAGAGTATTGGCTGACCCGCAGGGTGCTTGTCTTCGACGTCTTCGTGGAGGACTACGGGCCGCATCGTGTGATGCGCCAGTTCGGCCTACGCCAGCAGGTTCCAGTACCAGTTAGGCATGCAGTGCCCGAGAACGTGCACTCGTGAGTAATCGGCATACGTAAGTTGTTTTTGTTGTCCTCTCTTACACACGACAGCTAACTACAAGTTACGTCTTGCAGCTTCAGTAGGAAGGGAGTCCGCCGCGGCACGAACTGGGGGATTAGGATGGGCCCGTGGGTAGCGCAGTGGGAGGACGCACTACAGGACCGTGTGCAGGAGGATATCCCCTACGACCACACGAGCTATGACCGAGATATTATTTGGTACGCTCCGCAGACACGTACCAGGCTCGTGCTCGCTGCAGACGAGCCCGCACCACGTGTCCCGGCACCGACCGACACGTACCCTGTGCATTTAGCGCAGGGGCGCACAACGTGACGCGTTACGTGCAACAATCAAAATTTGGCTTGTGTTATCCGCCATTACGGTTTTCACCGTGTCTTCTTTTTCGATGTGGCGGGCATGGTTGCTGAGCTTGCGACGGAGTGCGACTCCTGGCTGCAGAGGTTCACGGAGGGTGTGGAGGGCACACGCGACGAGACGGCCCAGGTTTTCCGTCGTTTTCGACAGCAGTGCGGACGTATTTTCGACTTCTTTGTCGTGCACTGTGCTCCGGAGGTTGGCACGCCGGCTGGTCCACACTCCGTCCGTCACTTTGCCGTCAGCGAAGAAGACAAAGAAAGCGGGAGGGTCAGCCACACCACGTCCGACACTGACGCGCCCTGACCAGGCTGGCTCGAGCAGACCACCTCCGACACTGACGCGCCGTTACCAGGCTAGCTCGAGCAGACCACCTCCGACAGCGCGCCGTGACCGGTGCCGCTCGAGCACGGCACCTCCGACATCGACGCGCCTGGCGCAGATAGCTCGGCGAGCACGCCCGACACCGGCAGCTGCCGCACTACGCCGTGCCACCTTTCCGTGTGGAGAGCTATGTACACGCCATGGCGCTAGCCGAGGGTATGTCACGTCTCTGCTGGTCATCACGCCGCGTTTTTTATTAACCAACAATATTTTCTTTGTGCGGTACATTGCCCTATGACGACGTGGGACGCGCATCACGTGGACGCCGCAGGCGTGGGCAAGCCGGACGAGGACGCGCAGACTTTTTGGTGGGCGAGACCCAAGACGCCCACACCTCGGCCCACACCCGCCGAGGTTACTGTCCGGCTCACGGCTTATCGGTGCACCAGCACCCACACAAAGACACCAGTGTTGTCCACCCCTTTGCCGCATCTCGGTCCTCGTCGGATCGGGGCTCGCACCGTCTTACTCTATCTCGCCGAGGCCCCGACACCCAGCGCAGAGAAAGGCGCCAAAGCGAGCCCGTAGGGGAGGACGCGGAGGTGGACTGGGCGGTGACGACGCGGGAAGGGATGGGGGGGTGCGGTTGGGGGGCTAGTAGGGCCGTCTTGATTGACCGGCCGCACATTTGTTCTTTATGTCATACTTTAATTTTGCACTTAATATATGATGCCAGGATTACTTTTGCGTTCTTGTGTATACTCTTTCATGTAATGCATGTTTGTTCAATGCATATCAACGCCTATAGCTTAATGCACACGACTACTCGATGCAAAAGCCAACTCGATAAATGGCAACTGCAATGACGCGTCCACCATTCACTTACATACGTTACGAGATTGAACGTAATTGCGACACATCGATACAACATGGCAACTCGATAAAAGGCAACCGCAAAAACACGTTCACCATTTAGTTACATGCTTCATGACATTCAACATAAGTGCATACAAAACGGACACTTGCGACGCACTGAGCTTCCCGCCTCCCTAATTGTAGAAGGTGCCTCTCGCAACCCACATAGAGTGTTCTCGGTTAGGCGCCTCGGGCGTGGTATTTGTCGTTGTGGCACGCACATATGCGACTAGGGTTGGCACAAAGACAGATGGGATCATAGGAACTTCCTATGTTCACGACCTCCTCATTGCCCCCTCTCTGCTGCATCTGTTGGCGGAGGTCGTCATTTTGCTCGTACAGATCGTCAATTTGTGCCTCCAAATGAAAGATTCGGTTCCACAATACATCCAGGTACCGCACAACAGGTCGTTCATGGGGAGGATCGATCCAGCGGGTGAAGTTGCATTTCGCCATCCGCTACAAGGGACGGTTAGTATGGTCGATGTATTACCAGTAACATAAACAAAACTACTTACCCCAGAGTATGGGCATCGGAAGAAACGTCGTCCACCATCGAAAGGGCCGTCTATGGCCTGCACGATAGCGTCCTCCCCGTGTCGCATTTCGCCACTTAGGTTGAACACGCTTGTTGGGCATCAACCGTGGTTAGGGCGAAGTCCTCCATCCTTCGGGAGAAGGTCCCGCTTGGTGAACCCGGTTGGGTGGTCCTGGCGTCTGCCATCGTATATTCTTGTAAAGCGGAGAAGGTTCTTCCTCCTACGGTTTGAAGGGTCGAGTGGTCGTAATTGGGCGTGGGCGTGCATTTTATAGGCCCGCGAGGGAGACTAACAAAGCGGGCGGCTTTATGCGATAATAAGACCAAAGGAGACAGCTTTCTGCAGTGACAAGACCACACGAGGCAGCTTTGCAAACTGAGAAGACCACACGGGGCACTTTGCGCAATGATAAGACCGAAGAAGACAGCTTTGCGCAGTGACAAGACTACACGGGTCAGCTTTGCGCAGTGATAAGACCGAAGGAGACGACTTTGGCGGTGACAAGACTACACGGGCCAGCTTTTGCGCGATGAGAAGACCACACAGTGCGGCTTTGGGCAGTGATAATACCAAACGAGACAGCTTTGCCCAGTTTAGGGTTTAGGTTTAGGGTTAGGCTTTTCAGATTGACTTGACAACCCTGACCACCTCGCCAGCTTTTAAGACCGAAAAGACAAGACTCTGTAAAGAAAGACGTGAAAACACTCTGTCTCGCCAGCTTTTCAGACCGATAAGACAAAGACTCATAAAGCAAGCCATGACTTTCACCGCAAAGTAAGACGTGACAACACTATGCCTCCTCGGCTTTTCGAATTAAAAACAAGACTCTCTACTCTGCATGAAATTAACGACATCATGCCAACCATGGAGCTTATAAAAGAGGGTTGAACCAAACCCAACTCTCCACACCACTACATAACACATACCCAGCTATGGACTCTTCGCAAACTTCTCGCGAGGTTGTTGAAGAAGCAAAAGTGGCTCAAGCGAAGAGGGAACTACAATACCCGGATAAATCAATGAAATATGCTCCAAGAGTACCACCACGTTTTCCGATCCCGCAGGTGTGTGTGTGGCGAACCGGCAGAGATCATTCATCCACACACCTGACACACACACTGCAGGCGTACTACACATGCGGTCGCCAAGGAAGGAAAATGGCCCCGGTCCTGTGATAGCTCAGTCATTACGTAGTAGTCCCGCCCCCTACCCCATGTTTTTACTATCCCCTAAAGGCATGTATACTTACATAGTCCGGATGCTTGTGTTACAATGTACCGTAGTACTACCGAGCATGACTAAAGCAATTAGCGAACCATCATGCCATGTGACTACGTGTAGCGTGCTTCCGTCTGTGCTGATTGTAATGTAGTTACGGTTAGGAGACCCATCAAAGCAAGACTATATTGCAAGTATGCCTCTTCTCTCGCAATCCCGTAAAGAACCATTCGCACCGACATTGAATCCTCCATGTTTTAGGCCATCGTCATAATCACAATGGCGTCCTCAACCCCTTCACTCATAATCTCGTATAAGCTTCATAAAGTACGACATCGACTACGTGCCTACATACGCATATCGTTAGGGCGACTTCATCGTGATATCACTTACCTTTGTACTTACATATCATTACTGTCTCAATCGTCCTCACAAAATTCAACAGAAATTTACCGCACTACAACAATATACAACGATCACAAAATGTTATTGCGAGTCTGACAAATTTCGTACCCATGATATTCTACGAAAATAACAAACAGAGCAACCAACATCGTGACAACACTATTATTTTCAAAATAAATAACATGGATTTGCTAAATTTAATTAACCTACAAAATGTTATTCATTAACTCAATTAAACAATAATTAAAAAGGCAAAAAGGAGCTCCTGTCGCCATAGGGTTGGGCGACTGGTTCCTGTCGCCATAGGGTTGGGCGACTAGCTCCTGTCGCCCGGCTATTAGGCGACTGAAGACCAGTCGCCCAACCCTATTAGGTGATCAAGACCGATCGCCCAACCCTATGGCGACGAGAACGATCGCTTAACCCTACGTGACAGCAAGATCAAATCGTCCAACCATTGGGCGACAGACGTATATTTTTGTAAAAACAAATATCGCTGGAATATTTTTGATATTTCAAATAAAAAATAGATTATTTAAAAAAAAAATTCTCTAGTCGACACACGCAAAAGATACAAGTTGCAACAAAGGCAAACTAAACATAAACAAAATCCAAGAAAACTAGAGGGGGTGTGGCCTCCTTAAATAGGGGATAAGGAGCCACAAATCTAAAGGAACTAACGGGGTGAGACTAATCATGTTTACTGTTTATGTGAACAGTAAACACCCTCTAGGTGGCCCGCCGGCATATGGGCCAAGTTAAGTACGATTACAAGGCCCAAATTAGCCCAAACAAGTAATACGATATCTTATTTTGGTTATTCCGATGTGTACAGAAGGAATTTAGAGATGAGGCCGGATTCGTTGGAAAGAGGACGAAATAAGTTTTCCGTCAAGTACTCGTGGACCTCCAACGGACTCTGTATGTGAAAGTTATGCACGTTTGAAGTCGGTACTGTCTCCGGAGGCCGAACTGGATTCCAACACGTATCCAGCTTGAACTCTTGCTTGGCACATGCAGTAGCACCATGGCATATAGACGTAGCTCGATCCAATTGGGTAATATGGTATTGCATTAGCCGAAAGTCCTATTGGAGAAGATGCTATTGAAGTAGAGGATGCAGTGCAGCAGGTCAAAGCAGTGGTTGCATCCTTAGGTTTAATGTCCTCATCACGTAGATAGTAAGTAGTATCTCTTATGCCTAACACTAGTCACTAAAATTTTCAAGTCTATTTTTACTTACAGTCTTCTTGAACATTTTAATTGTTTACTTGGCAAAATTGTAAAGGTAGCATCCTGCTGACCTAATATTTTTTGTTGTATACCAGTGCATCACTACAGATATGTCACATTCTTGAAATCTGCCATATTTTTTTTCTCGATATGGATTACACGTGCACCTTGACTAGTCATCCTAAATGATACAATTGAACTGATGTTATAAGACTACTCATAGTCATATGTAGACAGCCTTTGGGCGAGGCTTTTCGCCGCCGACCTGACGGCGGTTGGCGGCATAGCACAACAGAAACATGGCAGGGCACGAGCATTGTTATGGCCGTGTCGGCACGGTATGAAGAGTAGGGCCGTGCTGGGCCTAGTACTCCAGCACGACACGGCACGCAGTCGCGGGCCATGCTTAGGCTGGCACAGCACGCACCAAGGCACGGTGGCACGCGCTAGGACGCACTGTTACACGGCTACACCTGGCGTCGTCACCCGCACGGCCACCCCGCCATGCCACTGTGCGCCCGCCCTCACGTCAACCGCTCCACCACGGCCATCGGGCGCCCGTCCTCATGCCGGCCTCCCCGCCAGGGCCACCCCACGCCCGCACTCATGACGGTCGCCCCGCCATGGCCCAAGCACTCGTCGTACATACTCCTTGCGCACGCAATGGCGATCGTTGACGAACTCCTGCGCGCGGCCCATGTAGGATAGGGGTGGGACTTGGTCACTTGAGCTCAAAGTTACTCACCGCCACGGCCACAGTGCGCCCGCCCTTGCCACGGCCATTGCGTGTCATCGAGGGTTGCGTCCACCCCCACGCCGGCCGCATCGGGCTTGCCTCGCCTCTCTGCTGCCACCCCTACAACTCCCTCACACAGTCGCCCCGCCACGGCCACCACGCGCCGCAAGCCCTCTGGCTCCCTCACTCCAGCTCCCTTGTGCACTGCCCCCCTCGCGGAGATGGGAGGGAGGCAGCCGGAAAGGGAAGGGAGTTGGGGGGAGTGGAAGAGGAGGGCGGCGCGTCAGGGGTAGTAGGGGACCAGGGGGCAGTTGGGAAGCGTTGCCGCGTTGGAGAATGGAGAGGCCGAGAGGGAGGCTGATGGAGGGAGTACTGGGCAGAGGGAGGCCATTGGGGGTGGCCGGGTGGGGGCCGGGGGTGGTCATTGGCGCTGGGTGGCGAACTGGCGATGGAAATGGAAGGAGAGAGACACGAGAGACAAAGAGTGGGCAGTGCACTGGAGTCTGGATAGAGACGTTGGGACTTTGGACGGACAAGAGACGTTAAGACACATACGAGAGAGAGTGGTAGTGGAGGAGAGATGTTGGGGACATGAGAGACAGTGGCTAACGTTCAGCTCTCTTTTGCCTATAAATTTCGCTATCCACACTCTGCACAAGTCACAAACTCACAACCATCTCTTCCTCTGTCTGCACTCTCTCTTCTCTCTTTGCTCTCTAAATTCTACTCGCTAGTCTTCCAACATGTTTGGCAAGAAGAAGTCTGGAGGAGGGGGAACAGGAGATCACGCTCTCGTACTCCTAGTCCTCCTCCCCAAGAACAAGAAGAATTGTAAGAGCAAGAGCAAGAGATTGATCCTCACCAACTCTCCCCGGGCATGGGAGACTATGGCATGGATGATCGTCATACGGACGGAACGGGGGCTTTGAGGATGCCCACATCTCCACCTCAGCGCGCCAGAGCCAGTGCATCGACGCCTGCAATGGTTGGAGGCTCTAACGACCAATGTGCATGGTGTTGACAGCATTTGGAGTACAACATAGAAATTGAGAATCAGTGTTAGGTGCCTTATGCAACACATGTAGATATTGTCATACTAAATTGTATGTGCGCTCAGGTGGAGGAACATGTCATCTTAAGCAGCACGCGCAAGCATGTTTGAAGAAGATAGCGGCTGGGCAGACCACAGGGGGGGGGTGTCCAGACCCAACATAACTTTGGGCCCGATGGTTCAGTAAGTACTTGGATGTACAACCCTTGGATAGCCTAGAGACAAAATTGCTAGATATATAGTTATCAAGGATCTTCCAATTAGGATGGGCGAAAGCTCTAGTTTTGAAAAAAAATGATCCAATGCGGTTTTTGCCCACAATACATACGCATCAGTAGGAGAACAACTGCACGTGATATAGTAGAACTCTACCAACATAAACTATCAAGTTTGAAAGAGAACTTCCTGAAAGTTACATTTTCTTTTGCTTTAACCTCAGATATATGGACTTCATCCCACCAAATGGCAGCCTATCTTAGTGTTGTTGCACATTACTTAGATGGCGATTACAACTTGAACAAACGAGTCATAGGGTTCAGGCCTATCGTTGAGGCACACACTGGAGAGCCCATCACACAACGCGTATTAGAGGTCATTCATGGTTTTAAAATAGAGAACAAAATTATTGCCATCACTCTTGGTAATGCCTCAGTTAACACGATGACCATGGAGTTCCTCGTACCCCATCTGGAGTCCTACATTGGTGGTTTCGTCCTCCATCGGAGATGCATATGCCACATCTTGAACCTTATCGTGCAGGCATGCTTGCAGGTAATGAAACCTACTCTAGACAACATATTCGATGTTATCCAGTTTATTACAGTTTTGGGCCCAAGAGACGCTCAGTTCAAAGAGTACTACAGGGCCAACAATAAGAGGCTAAGAAAATTCAACCTGGACATGAAGGTGCGGTGGAACTCCACGTATGCTATGTTGGAGCGGTGCAAGGAGTACAAGTACATCATTACTCTCTTCATCAATACTAATTCTAGTAAGCAGTTAGTTACTGAAGCAGATTGACTAGTTGTTGGTCATTTTCGTGAATTTTTGAAAGTTTTTTACGATGCAACCATAGTTTTATCCGGTGTTTACTATTCTACTTCTTGCTTAGTCATCGAGTGGCTTTGGACTATTGCTAACGCTTTCAAGGAAAACAGAAACGATGCCCTTCTAAGACCTATTGTGCGAGCTTGACTTCATGGAGGGCAATGATGTCAACCTCCTCTTGTGGTGGAAGAACCACCAGCATATTTATCTCGTGCTGTCACATTTTGCACGAGATATATTTGTGGTTCCAGTGTTGACTATCTCATCGGAAGCCACTTTCAGTACAGTGGGGAGGATCAAGCCAAGGAGATCGTCTCTCACACTTGAGATGATTGAGGCACTCACATGCGTCAATGACTGGGAGAGCACAGATGAACGGACAGAACATGAGCTCGAGGATCTGGAGATCGCGGAGGCAATAGTCGACCTAGAGAATCACGATGTCAACTAGTCTATCTATGTGTATGTAGTTGCTGCACTCTTTTCTTTATCAGGGGTACCCCACACTCGGTGTAAGGTTTTTAACGAGGTAGCAACTTTGTATTTGTACTGTACTGAACAATGAATAAATTTTAAATTCCCCTTAATATTTATGTGTTGTTGCGTTATGAACAAATTTTATTTTATTTTTTATTTCCTATCGTATTTTTTCTTTCCCCCACTTTTTTCCTAACCTCTTTTCTTTTTTCCCTCCTCTTTTTTTCCCATTCCCTCTATTTTTTTTCCTAACCTATTTTCTTTTTTACCCTCCTCTTTTTTCCCATTCCCACTCTTTTTTTCCTTCTCCTTTGGTTTTCTCTCCTTCCCCAAGATGAGCTGAGAGCCTTCTCAATTCTCCCCTCTTCTTCCCTTTCCTTTCGCGCTGCCCGTCCTCCACTCCTCCTCGGTCCTCCCTATCTCTTCCTCCTCTGCCGCCACACAGCCCCACCTCCCCTCTCCACATGGTTGCGGTGGTGGCCAGCCTCCCCCGTCCCCATTCCCCACCTCCTCCTCCCCTCAGGCTCAACCCTGCCTCTCCACAGCCACCCTTGCAGCTCCCTCGCGTGGACTCAACGATCTAGCTCCCTCGCGCCGACTGTCTCGGCCTCGCCCCTCCCCCCTCCGCACCCCTTCAGCCGGCACTGGCGGCCTCCGTGGCAAGACGGGCCCCTCACCTCCGCCACAGACGTCGTCGAGATGGGGTGTGAGAGGGAGGCGTTTGATGTCGGTTCGGCGGGACGCGGGCGCAAGGAGGTCGTGGTGGCATTCCACATCACCCTCGGGTGCGTCGAGGTTGACGGCGACAGTCCTTCACGGTGACGGCGGCGGTCCTCCACGGTGACGACGACGGCGCCCAAGGTCACATCTCCTCCCTCGGTCCCTCCCTCCCTCGTTTCCACAGTGGTACAGGACAGTGCTTGGGCTGGCACGGCACGACGGCAGCACACTTTGGGGCGTGCTTGGGCTCGCCGGAGCCGAGTCGGGCTGTGCCGGCACGACACGGGTGCTGACCGGGCTGGGCCAGCACGGCATGGTCCGGCCCTGCGGCCTATCAGTCCCGTGCCATGCTGGCCCGGCATGGACCAGCCCAGTGCCCAGGTCTGGTCATATGACTGCAGTAGTCAGATTCTACTAATCAACTTCACATTATCATCCCTGGGCCATGGCACGTCTGCACTTGGAAGCTGAAAGTTGAAACTAGAGATAACCAGGCATGCTGTGCGTGTAGTAGTATCATGCTAGAAATTGAGTTCCGTATCATCATCTTCTTCTTTTTTCTTTTGTTGCAGAATGCAATGGTCTTCCAAGTCTACGCGATCCTATCGCGGTCGCTCGATCCACGGAGCTCCTTCTCCGACCCTCCCTCCTACACGAGCGTGGCACTCGCCGCCGTCGGCACCGGGGCGCTGCAAACGCTGATCCTATCCCCCGTTGAGCTCGTCAAGATCAGGCTGCAGCTGGAGGCGGTGGGGCAGAAGCACCGCCGCTCGGGCGACCACCACGGCCCGGTGGACATGGCCCGGGACATCCTGCGGAAGGAGGGCCTCCGCGGTATATACCGCGGGCTCGCGGTGACCGCGCTCCGGGACGCGCCGGCGCACGGCGTCTACTTCTGGACGTACGAGTACGCGCGGGAGCGGCTGCACCCGGGGTGCCGGCGCACGGGGCAGGAGAGCCTCGCGACGATGCTCGTGTCCGGCGGCCTCGCCGGCGTCGCCAGCTGGGTCTGCTGCTACCCGCTGGACGTGGTGAAGTCGCGGCTGCAGGCGCAGACGTTCCCACCGAGGTACCGCGGCGTCGTGGACTGCTTCCGGAAGAGCGTCCGGGAGGAAGGGTTCCCGGTGCTATGGCGCGGCCTCGGCACGGCCGTCGCGCGGGCGTTCGTCGTCAACGGCTCCATCTTCTCCGCCTACGAGCTGGCCCTGCGGTTCTTGGTCGGCAACAACGGCCAGAGGCTGGTCATGGAGGAGAACTGAGCTGTGCAAAATTCTGCACAGCTCATACTGATACTGCAATCGATGCAATGCCACCCATTTGCAATATTGGAGTTGCTCGCAGCGGCATGCATGTCTGCAGTGTAGTACGTAGGCTAGTATTCATTGGGAGTGGTTATGGGGCTCATATGAAGTACAACAAGGTGTGATTTTCAGGGAGTATCGTAGCTGCAGAATTCATACAAGTTGGCATAATATGTGTGCCTCTCGATGACGACGATCAATTCCCCAATGTTTGGGGAAATGCACATTTGCTGGTGTATTGTTATTACAGAAACAAGAAAATCATTTGGGGCAATGACAAGTAGTCAGACTAAGAAACTATGGTGAGTGTTCTTTCCTTACTGAGATGTTGGGCATAGTGTTCTGATTGCTATTCTGCAGTTCTCAAAAAGAACATTTTTACCTACTCTACTTGTTCAATCCTGGGAAGTACGTTTTCCTCATATTATGTGGGTCTCTGCAAACGCATGAATTCCCCTTGGAAACTCCTGTGCGAGTGATGCATGAAAATACGGAGCTGTGCTGGCTTGTGTTGTGAGTTGCTTTCTTAGGGGATCTCAATCGCACAAGCAAAAGGTTGCTTTCAGCAGTTACCTCAAAGAACAACAAGAGGAAGGCAAATGGCCAAATGGGAGTAGCTTTTCCTGGGAACACTTGTGGACATGGAATTACCATTTGTGTGTGAATTGTGAGCTTGTGCCACTACTATTGGCAAATTCCGTCCATTTACTCCAGCCAAGCAAGTGTAGATACGATTCTGATTCCAGAAGGAATCCTGCTGATTTGAGGTCCCAAATCCCTGGAGAACGGAGAACCCCAAGTGTATGGAAGATACCGTTGTGTAAACCATCGATTCGATCCCTATAATCAAGTAATCCATGGGTTAAGCTGGGGAAATGGGTCTTGCCGTCTGCGTAGTACACAGGAGAAAGGCGGAATGGTTGAGTTCATCACTGCTTACTGCTGGCCCAATACATGCATTATCGTAAATTCTGCCACTAGCCCAAACATACAAGTTACAATCCTTTCAAAAAACAAAAACAAAAATGCAATGTTAACCAGTAGTAAAAGGTATAGCTGGCCAACTGTCGCATGCCCCAAAGCGTGCCATCTCGCCTCTCTCTCTGCTTGATGATTTAGAGTTCGATTCTAATCAATTATGGATTGGTTGGGTTATTGCGTGTATTTTTCACGGTGATTTCCGAGTTTTTAATCTGTGACACGTTGTAAATTCATTCTTTCATCGATGAAAAAGCAGCCAACTGCCATTTCGTAAAAACAGCTAGAAAAAAATGAAAGGGAAAAGCAAGGAACAATAAAGTACGGCCCGAAAAGAATTGTCCATTAAGCATTCTTCTGCAACTGGGCACCCATCTTGCTCTAAATGGGCCTGCAGAAGTGCACTTGGCTACCTCTGCATAAGCTTGGCCGCTGACACCTTTGAAACACTTTCAACATCTCAAAATGAACACAGCATAACTGCACAATGAGTTCTCCTATCTGTGCGGTAACGAATATACGGTAAACACAACAAAACACCGGCGTTAACTGCTAATGCCCTATGACTTAAGGACGATCGATAGTTTCCCACCACTTGGCTGGATAATTCAGGTCAACAGTTCTCGGCCTCTCAGTTCAAACATGGCTTTCACTTGATACATTAATTCCGGTTAGTGTAATTAAGTGTGACGTACCCTCCTTTCCTTACGGTGGCGGATCTAGGATTTCCAAAATAGGTGTTGGAGTTAACAAAATATTGTTCAGTGAACTTGCCTACTTTCAATAGATATCTATTTTGGCGTCGAACTGGAAGCTATCTTTTGTGTCTTTCCAGCTCTACCCCACAAAAATTTTAAATCTATAGACTTCTTCATTTTTCAAAGCTTTGCGATCTACATTTTTCACAAAAGGACACGATTCAAAACAGCACTAACAAATTTGCTAAATTGGGAATTTGGGATTTGAGACTTGGGAATCGGGGATGCACCCATGCTATGTCATGTGTGCAGTGCGTGGCCTGCGGCGAACCCAGATAAAATCTATGGTTGGGCGGCATAGACCAAGACTAATACGTAATAACAACATAAATACAAACTTTTCAAGTTGTCATCACCCTATTAGTATATTGAAATCAATCAAAAACTGCAATACATGATAGGATACCTTCTTGCTTACCTTTTCATTATCTCCATATGCAAATTCAAGTATGAGATTTCTACACAAAATTTCTTAGATTTAAGTCAAAGTCTTTTATGACTCCATTTGCACCTCCTACTACATATTTCATTTTTTTAGAGAATAGATCAAAATAACAAAGACTAATTCTACATTTTTATAGTTTCTACTGCCTAATTGAGTATTAATTAACATTGGATTTCCAGAATAGAAGAATAACAAAGCCCCTTGTGTGGAACTCATCGACATCGAACACAATCACGGAGGACGATAGATTCACGGACAATAAGAACCTGACAATTGAAACATCTTTACAAAATCTCAACCTCTTCTGGAAAAAGGACTATGCTTTTCACGAGAAGAAGACACACATACATGAGAACGAGAAAGCCAATGAATGGTGTCGTCGCGGGCCACGCCGCGCCAGATCGACCTACACGCCCAGTATGAAGCCCTTCACTTCACTACTACAGAAAACGTCTTCACAGACGGTTTAAAAACGTCATCACAGACGGTTTCGTGAGCCGTCTGAGTTTATGAGTCAGTGATGACATGAGGTCATCACAGACGGTTTTCGAACCGTCTGTGATGCACAATATCATAGCTGACTATCACAAACGGTTTATATATGAAACCGTCTGTGATTGCTTAAGTTTCACAGACGGTTCGTATGAAGGTCGTACATTGCACGCAACGATTGGGGGGGGGGGGGCGGCACGGCCCAGATGGCCCCAACAATCCTTCGTCCCTGTTCATGGCGGACGTGGGGAGGGGGGCGGAGGTGGGATTCCAGCGGCAGGGTGGTTGGCTAGGCTTACCCTATTGAAGGATTGAGCTAAATTATTAATATACATATATGTGTAATATAGCTAATATATACTAGATATTTCGCTAATTTTTTTGGGTGTTCAGCTGACCACTTATGAACCATGATGGTCCGCCTTCTTAATCTTAGTTCTCGCGGGTTGTCCGAAACTCTGAATAGATCCTTCGAAACCACAGGCGATCGAGAGTGAGACTTGCAAACAGCAGCTAGCTCTGGGGGATCACCCCGGCCACCACCACCTCCACCACCATGTATCTTCGCTGTGATCCGGTGATGTGATGCATCTCCCAATACATCCATCGCAGCCTGCTGATGGAATGATGAGCGGCACCTGAAAAGATCTTTGACGCGACGCACGGCCACCACCACACACCCCGCACGCAGGGAATTGAACCGGCGGCCGAAGCGCGACAACTGACATGCCTTGGCCCCCATGCGTGCGTGCGCTCCTAAAAATGGCAGGACACGATCCCGGAAAGTTTCAAGCAGCGCGCGGCCTTTTCATCATTTCAGGTTGCGATCGCATCCACATCAACCCCCAACCAGACCGGCCCGCCCAGGCCGAGAGACCGATGGACGCGCGCGCGCGCCCCGGTGATCTCGACATGAAACACGATCGATCGCTGGCGTTTTTTTGCCTGTATGGCGCTGCACTATGCACGTATAATTGCACACGCATGTGCGTATCTCGACATGAAATACGATCGATCGAGAACCCGGCCAATAGGCCGGCCGCGTCGTTGCCGGCGCGCTGGCTGGTGCTCATCAGTGTGAGAATCTTTTCGGAATCTAACATGGCTGCTGCCTAATGAGCCTCTGTGGCAGGCCCTGGTGCATCATTAGTACGTACCACTTGTCCTTGTTGTGTAGCCAGATAGTGCTGCCGCTCGTGGACGAACGTCACGGCCTCGTCAACCAGGGGCACTGGATAGCTGGATCCGATCGGTCAAAACACACTGTATCCATCCGGCCCACTGCATGTCACGTCAGGATATGACATGGAAGCAGCTATACCTCGGCCTGCACTACTAGTGGATTATCTGGATATGCCAAATGACGACGAAAAGTTGCCTAGAAATGACCAGGCTTTCTGGCTTTTTGTTGGATTGACCGTTGAAATGTCTAAAATACTATTGGGTTTCTAAAGATATGTTTATGTGCTGTTTTAATGTAAATATCATTATTTTTTATTCTTTTTATGAAAATATTGATGAAATATTCCTCTAACGTAAGCTACTACTTGTTTGTTTGCTAAAAATGCCAAAATATCACCTATTTCCTACTTTCTTTTGTATGTAATTTCACTTGAAAATTAATAGTACAAAACCTTTATCTTTACATAACTATCATTTATTCATAAAAAAGAATATTGACATTTTACTTATATCTTGTTAGTGAGTTCAGAATTGTGTCAGTCTTTTCTCAATGAGCCGTACATGATCTCATATAATACAAATAGTCGAAGAGATACAAACATTTCAAACACAATGTGCTACATTGAGTTGAGCTAAATACACTACACCACAAATACCTCCGTTGCAACGTTTGTATGCATTGCTAAAAGTCCTAATAAGCGTTGTTATGGTCTGTACCAACGCATTTAACTCGAAGTGCACCACATTGTAATTCTTGCTTCAAAGAAAATAAATTTATTTCTTCGCGATATTAGGTAAATCAAAATATTAGAGTACACCGAGAGTAGAAAAAGTACAAATTACAATATCAAAATAGATAAATTTTAACTACTACAATTGTTCCTAGAAATGTGCACGTCTCCTTTCATTTGAAGAAATCGTCCATTAATACTTCCAACCTACGATCACAGAAAATAATAGAGCAACGAGAATATCTTTTTAGGCAAAGTATTGTAGGATGAACCAACCAGACTAAGAACTAGAATAATGGTAACCTTTCTTGAAACAATAGTAATACTTTTGTTAAGAAACTGGGCCCAAGCTGGCAGCCCTGACCCACGATAGGCTCCTCATCCATCCAGTAGCCTATATAAAGGAGGGGGACCCCAACCATTGTATGTAGTTTTACAAAAGAGCAATAAAAAGAAGCCATAAGTCCCCTCATATATCTACGTTCAATCTACTATTTTGTTCTCGTGTTCTTGCATTGTTCTTACGATTCTGAGTTTGTCTACGAGATAATCGCTCGGACTGGACTTGTCATCGATGGTTCCTCAATACGTTAACAACACGATCGACTCTCCTCGGATCGAAAGGTAACCGTCGAAGAACGACACTTGTAGATCGAATCATTTTTTTCTAGATTGCTTTCAATTCTGCCAATTTGGCTTTCTAGATTGTATCCTACAGTGCAAATAAACTCTAATCTACTGCGAGCTGATTTGAAGTCGCCGGCACAATATCGATTGGTAGATTGCATGGAAAGGTAGATGTCGATTGTACCGTAGATGACGATTGCACGATAGATTATACATTGCATCGCATGAACAGTACAAAAGTGAAAAAAAAAAGAAAATTTGGCCGACGGCCCAGACGCATCGAGGCGCCATTGCCGTCCCATTTCAGACGGCTGGAGTCGCCATCGCCGACCCAACCGCTCGCCTCAAGACGACCTCGTCGACACGAGCAGCATGGCCTCTGCAAGGCCGCACTAGCCGCCAGAACCAGCGTGTAGCACCCGCCATGGTCGCAACAGTGCCGCCACCTCGCGCTTAGCAAACCGCCCGGCCGTTAGCCTCGCCTCCCGCAGAGAGCGCGCCGCCAAGACCACGCCCCCGCCGACCAAGACGTAGTAGCGCCGCCACACCCGCGCTTTCCCACTCGACCGCTTCGCATGCCGCCTCACAGTATGCCCACATGGCGATCCGCCGCGACGCTTCGGCGCCGCCGCCACTCGCAGGCGCTCGGCGCCATGGTTGCCGTCGGCTCGCCGCCAAAACGCCGCCACGCGCCAGTGTGTGCGTGTGCACTCCGTCGGCCGCCGTTCTGCGCCCTATCCTCATGGCCTCTATTGCGCCACACTTGAAGCGCCGGAGACGCATTGCGCCACGCTTGAAGCTTGAGCCGACGCCTTGCGCTGCCGAGCACACGCCATTGCTTGGCTGAAGCACCAGAGCCATCGCCCGGCTTGAAGCGCCGGAGCCGCCAAGACGCAAGATAAGCGCCACCGCTGGGACTCGGTGCTAGGAAACCTTAACACCGGTTTTAGTAGTGTCGGTTGGTAAGTGGGCGAAAAAAAATGGTTGGCCCATTTGAATTCTGAAAAAAAAATCGGGAAAAGAAAAAAAAACCCCGATTTTTGCAAAAAGGACCCTCGGAATTCTAAAAATTACGAGAAAGTTTCACAAAAAGGAAATTTTTTACAGAAAACCCCCTGAAAATGGGAAAATTACATGATTTTTTTTCTCAAAACTAAATTTTTGTGATTTCAACCCTGAAATTTGCAGAATTTGTCGAAAATTCTTTTTCCAACAGAAAAGGGCTTTGGGAATTCAATTTCTGAATCAATTTTAGCATGTGAAGCATGTTTAACTTTGTTATTGTTATTTTTATGCAATTTATGTATTGTATTTAGCGTTTTGATTATCTGTGATTGTTTATACTGCTTTTAATCACTGAAAATAGCAGTTAATCATGAAAAATACAAGAATATTATGAGAATCTTTGCAACCATTTTATGTAAATTACCAGCAGTAATCTTATGAACTCTTTTGCATAAATATGCAGATAATTGGCATTATGAACCGAGAGTTCGAAGAGCTGGCTCAGCATGCCCAGAATTACTTGACTTGGGCATCAGATGTCGAGATCGTACTTGAGGCCAAGAAGCTCCGTGCTGCTATCGGACTTGGCACCTCGAATGATGCTACTTCAACTGCTGAGGAAAATGACCAGGCGCTTCATTTCCTCAGACACCATCTCTGCCTAATGCTCAAGAACGAGTATATGGTAGAGAAGAACGCACTAGCTTTATGGACCGCACATGATCTATCCTGCCGGCCAGGTTGGTTGGACGCAGGACTCTATCCTGTCGGTCGACTGAGAGTCCTACTTAATGAGGACTATTTATCATTAATAGACTAAGCAAGAATTACCAATCTACTTCCCTCTCTCTATTTCTCTATTTCCCATCTACTGCTTCTCCTCTACCCTTGTGCATCCTCTGCGCCCTCCCCTCCTGCCACCACGGCACCAGACCAAGGCTGAAGGCCGAAGCCTCCTGTCCTCCACGATTACGCCCTGTGCTCAAGCACAGGCCGTGATAACTTGGTATCAGAGCCAATGACCTTGGGCATCACAATGGATACCAAGGTCGAGGAGCAACTCGTGGCCATCATGGAGCAACTTGGTCAACTGACGGTGACGTCCACGAACACGGACCGTGCCGTTGTTTCTTTCCAAGAAAAACTCACCGGGATCCGTGATCGTGTGGTGAACCTGGAGAAGAGGCCAAACGACGGACTACTGTCCCTGCCGAGCGGCGGCCAAAATTTCGACCTTGCCACTACAGCACGGGCAGACGGGAATCAGCCCCCACGCTACCACAAGCTCGAGTTCCCGACGTACGACGGCAAAGAAGACCCCTTGGGATGGCTGCAATGCTGTGAGCAGTTCTTCCGAGGGCGGAAGACGGCGAAGTCCGAGAAAGTTAGGCTCGCCTCATACCACCTGACCAATGTCGCACAACAGTGGTATTTCCAACTAGAGCATGACGAGGGCGAGCCAAACTAGTGCAATTTCAAGGAGTTCATCAATTTAATGTTTGGGCCATCCATCTGGCACGATCCTCTTGGTGAACTCAAGGAGCTGCGCCAAACCGGGACCGTGGAGGAGTATCAGCGCAACTTCTTGGCAATTCTCTACCGCGCAAAACACCTTCAACCCCGCCAACAAGTGCAGCTCTTCATGCTGGGTTTGGTGGAGCCGATCTGCACGGACGTTGAGCTCCAAAACCCGGCCAGTCTCCAGATGGCAATGGCGTTGGCACGGGCGTATGAGCGGCGGGCCCTAGCAGCAAGGGAGGTTCTACGGGCCAACCAGCAACCGGTGCACCTCCATCGAAAGAAACATACGTGGCAAAGACTCGCCGCACCCGCCGACCTCCAATCGCGGCCTCTGCTACACCGCGACAATAAGCACCGGGCACTAGGCGAACCTCGGTGGCAAAGACGCCCCACGCTTGCCCATGCGCAGGCGACGCTTGACGCCGGATGAAATGGCAGCTCGGTAGGAGGCCAAGCTCTACTTCAACTACAAGGAATGCTACACGCCGGGTCACAGCTGCCGGCGACTGTTCGTCCTCATCGCACTAAGCGTGGGCGACGACAATGGAGACGGCGACAACATCAACATCGATGAACTAGGCATCTCCTTGCATGCCTTGACTAGCATCCAGCCCCGATCATGTCACACGGTGCAGATCCGGGTCAAACTGGCGGGGGTGCCACTCATGGCCCTACTCGACACTGGATCTACACACAACTTCGTCAACGCAGAGACGACACAGCGCACCAGCATCAACTTGCAGCCGCGCCGCGTCCTCCAGGTAACGGTTGCAAATGGTGACCGCGTCCAAAGCTTTGGGCTTGGCCGCAACTTGCATCTGCAGGTTGGAGATGAGGACTTCGCAATCGACTGCTACACGATTCCCCTGGAGGAGTTCGATCTGGTGCTCGGTGTCTAGTGGCTCGAGATGCTGGGACCAATCCTCTTGGACTTCACCAACAAGACGATCTCATTTCGACGTGGCTATCTATCCTACCGGCCAGGTTGGTTGGACGCAAGACTCTATCCTGCCGATCGGCCGAGAGTCCTACTTAATGAGGACTATTTATCATTAATAGACTAAGCAAGAATTATCAATCTACATTCCTTTCTCTATTTCCCATCTACTACTTCTCCTCTACCCTTGTGCATCCTCTGTGCTCTCCCCTCCTGCCACCACGACACCACTAGACCGAGGCCAAAGGCCGAAGCCTCCTGTCCTCCACGATTACGCCCTGCGCTTAGGCACAGGCTGTGACATTACTATTGAAGATGCTCTAAGGAGCATGCATGGTCATGAGCTAGACCGATCGACGAGGTGACATGTGGATGCCCAACAGCACAATTGTCGTCCGTATGCGCCATTGGAGGTGGCAATGTTAAGTCGGCCATTTTTGGATAGGGCCTGCTGCGCCTGCCTCAGTCACGCTTAGGCCTGCTAATGGGTTGAAACCCAACCCAAACTCACCCTACCTCACTTCAATTCAGCACATCAACCCAACCCAAACCAGTCCACTGCTCCACCTCCAAACACCAACCCAACCCAACCCATATGCAACTCTAACCCAAACCAACCCAATCCAATTTCCTCAATATGGGGTTCAGCCCATTTCCAACCCATCCCATCCATCCAGAAGTTCGTCTTGTTCATTTGTTCTTCCTCCTCGTACTCACCGGTACGGGATGGTGGAGTTATCGGACCGGCGCAAATCGGTGATGAGCCACGACGATACCTCAGACGTGGTGTACGTGTGCCGGTGGCCCTCAACGCTGTCGGTCTAGTCGATGCGGGTGAGTGTGTATCGGATGCAGACGGCGTGGTTGGCCATGTCGAGCAACGTGGGGAAGTAGTGGTCCTCTAGGTAGCACAAGTCCTGCATCTCCGGTAGGCACGGCGTGTGGAACTTGCGCCAGAGGCGGCGCTCGCGGACGATGAGCACGACGTGGCGGCGGGCGAGGGTGAAGAACTGGGAGCCGATGCGGAACTAGTCGAATGGCACCTCAGGGAGCATGTTGCCCTCGCCGCGTGCCACGTAGCGCACGGGCATCTGGGGGCTCACCAGTGAGCACCTCGATGTAGCTCGGGAGGCGGTGGTGGTGCACTGCCATGGTCGGGAAGAGCGTCGCGTAGAGCCGCGAGATGGATTGGAGCAGACGGCCGGAGATCTTTGGGAAGCGGCGCGTAATGGCGTTAACCGCCGAGCAACGCGACTGCGAGGAGGCGCCACGAGGTGGCCATAAGGCTCGGGTTCGCGCGGTGCGTTGGCTTGGCCACCACGAAGCGCCCGTGGAATGACGGCGTTGGCAAAAGCCGCAGCCGTGCTACCGGGTCTGCGTGGACGTAGACGTTGAGCCTCTCCACATGGCCCGCAAAGAACCGCTCCCAGAGCGGCACGGAGGTCAGGTCGGAGTTGGTTAGGAATAGGAACGCCACCTTGGGCGCCGCAGCCGTGGCCCCATCACTGGCGTCTAGCGTCGCTCGCCTGAACAACTCAAGATCATCAGCTTCCTCCACCACCACTCCCGTGCCCCCTTCCCCCTCCTCCAAGCCCGCCACCGAATCAAGAACAACCGACCTAGTGAAAAAAAAAGTAAAATCCATGAGAAATCATGACAGACCAACCGAATCCGAATGAAATCAATAACAGGTGGCTAAGATTACCTTCCTCTTCTGCTTCCCACAGCCGGACATGGCGGCAGAGAAGAGCCAGATTTTGCGGCGGCCTGACGACGGAGGCGGACAGTGGCAGCGCGATGGTTTCTAATGGTGGCGGAGGCAGAGCTTGCGAGCGATGGGGAAAGCAGGGAACGATGGAGGCCGATGGTGGCGGCACAAGGGTTCCTCTCGTCGCTGCTGAGTGCTGAGTCGTGAACCCTCGATCTCCTGGTTTGGATCTGGATGTCCGTGTGGCCAGGCATTGTTGCGGGAGACAGGGGAGGAAGAGGATGGCAAGAGGGTGAGGGCGGTGTTGTTGTTGTTGCCACTGCTGTCGAGGAGGTGGGCAATTGTGTAGTCGAGTAGGTTGAGAGCCACAGGTTCAACCCGTGGGTTGAACCCAATTCAGGTGGCCATTATAAAACCTAACCCACCCCACACCAACCCGTTTCATCAGGCAACCCGTACCGACCCAACTTATCTCTACCACTTAACCCGTTTTAACCCATCCAAATAGATCCAAATCAAAACTCAACCCATAGAACCCAAATGAACCCAACCCATTAGCTCACGCTGCCGCTGAATCGAATTCGCGCGTTCCGTTTCCTCTCATCTCTCTTCTCCGGGCCATTGTACATGCATGCCAGTGTTCGGGACCGCCACTACTCACCGCAACTTGTCCCCATGCTCGATGCTTCTTTTCTCAATCATTCGGGCCCTGATTCTCACATGTATGGACGTAGATTCCTCCCCAGATCGATGCAAGTACTCTCTCCTAGCTCCAGTTGTTCTCCCCCTCTGAGAAAACGATGGCAGGTCCACTTTAACTTGCAACGGCGGCAATTCATTGAATCATATCCATCCATGGAATTATGGAAATGCAGCTCGTTGTCACTTCAGAATCGAGTATTCAGGTTAGCTCATCCCTGGGGAACAAGAGCAGATGCGCATGCATTTGTTAGTGCCGATCTTAATCTCGACAAGGGTTAATCCTTTCTTCAGAGGTACTGGCAAGCATGCAGCGTGCTCTATCGATCTTCAGTGATAACTGAAACACCTGAAAATTTCAAAATTCAAATTAGTTTTGAGTTCAAGTTTGAATCTCAGTTTCAAAATCAAATTTGGCAAAATTCGTCAAACTCAAAATCCCAACCCTAAACCCGCTTTCTCCGGTCACGCCCACTCAAGCCGCCTCCACTGGGCACTCTTTCGGCGCTGCGTGCCATGGGGAGCGAGGCCGCCACCGCCTCGGCGCCGCTCACGCGCCAAGCGCATGACAGTCTTGCCGCCACCTCGCCGCCGCCACCTCCTCTCGCCTTCAATGCGGTGCTCTGCCCCAAGCCGCCCACCCTACAAACCTCAGCGCCCGGCGACAGCGCCACCTCCCGGATTGCTCCGGTGAGAGGACGCCGCCACGCATGACGCTACACACGCCCCCGCTCCGCCTCCGCCCAAAGACCGCCTAACCTCCTCGCCCAACCACGCCCCCTCTGCGGTCGCCGCCAAGCCACACTGCTCACACCGCCTCGCGAGGCTATAAAGCCGCCTTCCACCTCCATCACCCGCACCAACCTCTCTCCTCCCCACTGTCCCCGACGCCGGCAAGAAGCCCGCCGCCATCACCTCGGTTCCCCTTCCCGTAAGACTAAAACCCCCGTTCAAATTCCCCCCAAATCCAACCAAATCAAGCACCCGAGCCTCTCCCCCACCTTCTCCGGCCTCAGATCCACCGGATCTGCGCTGCCACCGCTCACACTCGCCGCCGCCACCCCCAAAACCCGAAACCCTAGAAACCAAACTCACGCAAAACCGCGCAAAACCCAAGTGAAGAAGATCTACAGGCGGAGCCTTCCAGCGCCGCCCTCCGCCGCCGCCGCCGCGGCGTCTTGCCAAGATGCCTTGCGTCGCCCTAGGTCGCCAGCCTTGCGCTATAAGGCGCTATGGCCTTCGACCGCTGCCCACTGGGCCTTTTGGCGCGCCCGAGTGGCCGTGGGCGTTTTATTGGTTGGGCTGCACCCGATCTTTGTCATCAAGATTGTTTAAAAAACTGTTTAGCCTAGTCTTTGTTTAAAAGCCTACTAATCATCGTTCACAAAGACAAGAAAATTTGTTCTTGCTCCAAAATCCAGAAAATGCACAGTAAACCATAATTTCTGTTCCTAAACCTAGATTAGTGATTAATTATTGTTTATATCTAATTAATAGGTATGAACAGTAAAAATGGTCACTATTCATCGAAAACCCTAAATTGAGATTATATATCCATTCTGACCGTTTTGAGCTCATAAAACCCATTCCTAACTCCGTTCAGCCATATCCAACTCCTGTTAAAACCTTTACCTCTTTAAGTTGATTTCCTTTTCCTTTTTATATTTTTGTTGTAGTTGGATCTATTTTCTGGGCTCATTCCTTGTCGAGCCAAGTGTTTTATTAGTTTTTGTGTCTTGCGCTAGGTTTCGACGCCGACGAGTCAGCTCAGGACTTCGCAGGACATGACACAGACGTAGCAGGACAGTTCGAGGACTTTGAGCAAGGAGGCAAGTTGCATTCCTTGAACATATTGAACCTACATGCCATATAATTCATACAATTATCTTCATTAAAATATTTTAGCCAATTATTTCATCAAATAAATAATATTTTGGAATGCCATGTTGAATAGATAAAAACCCTTCACCCACATATCAAACCACCTATTCTTGTAGGCCATATTCACCTTGACAATTTAGTCCACATAAAATAATAGCAAATATTCCGCAAAGTCATGCAAAACTCTGTTCTAAATACTGTTAAGGAAGGTTGGCTTTAGGCCAATAGGTTTTGGGTGTGAGTTGAGGGTTGAGACCAAAATATTGGACAACCCAATATACTTGGTAAAATGAGTCATCAATGAGATCTAGAGGTGGACAACCGAAAGTTAGGCCATCGTCTTACTAGATGACAAGTAAGGACAAGAACCTTGTGCTAAGTAACAGACACAGTAAACCGCTCAACCACATGCGTGGTCATTACTCTCTAGCTTAGTACACTGCTCTTCCAATTGAATATCTGCATTTTCAAAGGCGAGACAGGGGTGGACCTCTAAGGACACTCATTTGGTTCTCGTGAGTAGATGGGCCCATCAAAGACGGGTACAAAGTCCACTATTGGCTGGTGGTCTCCCGAGGGCTGTATGGATTTAGACCTACCTAGGGTAGAGGCTAAAAAGGATAAGCAAAGTGAAAAGGCTTTGTTATCCTAACTCGCTTTATGCATAAACATGATGCATGTCAATGTGAGTTTGTGATATCGTGTGGGTAAAGTTGGGCAACTCTGCAGAGTGTAAATCAATGTTATTCGAATACACGGTGCTTCAGGTTAATGAAGCTGTGTTCATGGGTGATTCCAACATACAAAGCATAAGTAGATTTTTACAGATGTTAATTGGTAATTTCAGATGTTGTAACCCTGTGGCTATATTTATTCTCGCTTTTCTTGTCTTTATTTAGTATAAAGCTTTTAAATTCAACTTTTGCATTCCACATATACTGTATTGGTAAAGCTGCACCATTCCTTTGATATTCCCAGCATATAATTAAACAGCATTCCCTATGCAATTTGTTGAGTATGGTAGTAGTACTCATTCTTGCTTAAACATCAACAGAAGAATTTTGAGAAGATCCAGGTATTCCTTACAAACAAGAAGAACCAGTAGACTACGACGACTACTGGTACTAGGGTCTCTTTTACGCCCAAGCTGTCTGTGGTTCTGGCATTCTTTTGCAAGTGTAATATATTACTTTCGGGCTTGGATGCCCGCTTCTGCTTTCAAACTGGCTGTTAAGCCCTATCTGTTGTAATAAAAGTCTGGCTTTTGTTGTAAACGTTTGCTTGCTTGTGAAACCACGACTTTACAACTGTACATCCTGAACAGTTGTAAGGATTCTAGCGGTCCCTGTTTTGGGGCTGTTACAATAACGGTATGTACATTTTGTCCGGCCGGACGCATCTGGCCATGGAATTAAACGCCTCATACTATTTCTTACTCATGATTGGAATATTGGTAGGTCAAATTAATTCATATTCTAACCTCTGATCATCCATGGCACGAACAAAGCAGCCGTGCATGCATGCGGCGGGCTGGCGGCGGGCGCTTGCTGTTTTAGAAACTATAGTCATTTTTGACGTCTGATGTAAATCATGCACATAAAAATAGAAACGCGTGATACAAATTTTGTTAGAAGTTTGGGTTTGACCCATACACCAAAATCTCAAAGGTCCACTCATGCATAGTGAAAGTTTAGTACCATATGACCAGTCTAGATATGATTGAGTTAATGATCATGATACTGTTCATAGTTTCAAATATGTCTAGTATATATGCTGTTGCCGATTCAATTATTGTTTTAGGAATTATAACAATCACAAAAGTGTGCTTATATCCAACAAATTTTCCGTGGAAAATCCTTTCAGGAAAATCACGGGCTCACAAAGACAATATCACTATATGAGCAGATGTTTACAATGAAGCTCTTGCACTTCCTCATAAACTATATGAATATATTTATAGTTGTATATGAAAGACTCTGTATGTAAGTAGAATTATAAGTTGGAATAGGAAACAAAATTCGTATCACACTAAAACTTAATTTGTATTACACTCAAACTCAATAATCTCCACCTTGAGACGAATTCCTCATGTAGCCAAAACAAATGTGATCTCCTCGAAACAGATTAGCATGGATACCTTGTGCGCCGAACGACCGTAGGGCTACTGAATGATACCAACTAAGTATAAGCAAAGCTCAAACTTAGCGGTAGTAACTGCCTTTTATCATCATATCAGCTAGATTACCATAAGTATTTATTTTGCTGACTTTAATGTCACCTTGAGCAATGACACCTCAAATGTAATGATATCTGGTGTCAATATGCTTCGTTCTATCATGAAACATCTGATCCTTTGTAAGGAAAATGACACTTTAACTATCGCATAATATTGTACTACAAGATATACTTCCACAAAGATCAGTAAAAAAACCTATGTAACAACCCAAAGTTTTGTTACTAAAAAAAAATTAAAAATATTATTTTATTGGATTTTCTAAAATTTAAAAGATTTTTATTGTATTTCTGGATTTAAAGTTAAAAGGAAAAAATAATCAATTCCTTGGATTTTCTGGATTTTAAAATGGTTTTTCCTAATTTATTGAAGTTAAACATAATTTATGTGCAAAAAATAAAAACAACTTTAAGTTAAAAATAATGTTTCTAAGTTCAAAATGATTCAGGGAATTTATGTGATTTTTTCTAGAATTTTTGAACTCTATTGGGTATTTTCTAAAAGCCTTTTGGATTTCTTGTAATTTCTAAAAATCGAAAATCTATTTAAATCCTCCTATTTTCTCTCGAGCCAAAACCAACTCCTTCGACCCAACTTCTTCTTTTTCTAGACCGGCCCACCCCATTCTCCTTCTCTTTTGCTTCCTTTTTCCTCCCTGCTGCCTGGCCGGGCCCATCTCGCCTCGCATGCAGGCCCACTTCGTCTGCCCGCCCGCCCTCTCCTCCTCCTATCTCTCTAACACCTGGGCCCCATCCCTCAGCCACCACCTCCTTCCTCTCTCTATCCTCCAGCTTGCTTGGACCGCTTTCCCCTCTTGGCCCACATCCCGCGCTTGGCCCGCTTTCCTCCCGTGCGCTAGGTCGCTAGCCCACACCACGTCTCCCTCTCTCTCCCTCTCGCCGACAGGAGGGACCCGCCTGGCGGGCGCTTCTTCAACCTTGCGCTCGACCTGCCACCACCATTGCTACGCATTGATGCTCTTCAAGGCGGTCGTTTCTTCCCCGATTCAATCGTATTTAAGTGCCATTAACACCTCATTTCCTCACCGCCTTCACTCCGGTCATCATCTCCGTCTTAACGCACGTTAACGCTGCATTTCCACCACCACCCGTGCCAGCATGTAAACGTTGCCCACGATTTCCCTCCTTCGACCTCCCCTTACCCTATAAAAGGAAGCACTGGATGCGCAGCTCCTCACTCATCTCTCCACCATCAAGCGTCGCTCCTTTCATCCACTCTCCTTACCAGATTTGAGATTCTTCGCCCCTGGCATCCGAGCCTCTCCGCCGCTGTTCCTGTTGCCGTTAGTGGAGCTTCACTGCCATCATCTACACCATCGGCTTCGCCATTGCGTGTTCTACGCCGTGTGCGCGTCATCTTCACCAGAACGTCGCCTAAGCACCTCTGCCGTCTTGAGCCGAACCACGCCGCCGCCTTCTCCCTCATCGTCGCCCATCGTGTTGTGTCTAGGTGGTGACATCGTGTGCATCACACTCCCCGCAACTCCCTCTCTCTAATGCACCATGGGTTCCTGTGTGTCGCCGCCATTGCTGTGCCACGTGGTTGCCACCTCGTTGCCACCATTACACCATGACCCAGTATTACCGTCAGATAGCTGTCTGCAATAATCGATGATCACCAACTAATCGTCTGTCGGTAAATGTATGCGATAGACTATGTGTCGGCAATACTACATTGAGGCACATACTATCTGTCGGTAATTTTACGTATATACAACTACTTATCTGTCGGCAATTCTGAATTTGTGGGTCAAACTGTCCGTCGGCAAAGATTTAAAGACAAAGTATCAATCGACAAAAAAAAAATCATGGCAAAAAAAATCAGGGGTGGGAAAAATCCTGCCGAAGAAATCCGGAGTCCAAACCCAACACCCCTCACTCACTTTCCCCAATCGATCCCCCAGCCCATAATCTATTCCCCAATTCCACCACCACCTCCTCCCATAGCCATCCTTTCCCCTCCATCCAAGCCAGCGCTCCCCAGATCCAACCTGCGACCAGCTGGCCAACTCCTCCTCCCTCCCAGACTTGTGCGCCGATGCCTCCACTCCACCCCTAGACGTCTCTGCCACCTCCACTCTTCCCCCGCCCAAATCCGTCGATGTTATAGCTGTGGTGGTCGTCCAGCCCATCCTCACGCCGCGGAGCTATTGCCCAGATCCGGTCATCGGGCCTTGGTCGTCGTCCTCTACCACATTGCGAACAAGCCGACGGTACCAACTCTGCTACTTGAAGCTGCCACCGTGCCAAACGTCGGCCAAGCCTCGGTACGTAGCTATTATCCAGAGCCCCCGCCCTCCTTATCTACTTACTTTCAAGAAAAAAATCCTCTCTTTTTTGCATATGAAGAAAGTACAAGTGAGTGCACGGAAGGTGTTTGATGAATTGCTCAAGAGAAATTTGAGCGCACATCAATTCTGGTTTATGCGTGCTAACTGTTTGTTGAATTGCCCATGGGAAATCGAGTGAATAATTTGTCGATTCAGAGAAGTTAGGTAGTTGTAAAATAAGTAAGCTACTTCTCTACCTCATGTTTTGCTTTCAGTTATTGATTCTATATATATATATATATATATATATATATATATATATATATATATATATATATATATATATATATATATATATATATATATATATATATATATATGAAAATGGTATGGTATCCGGGAGTATGTACTCCCAACTCTCATATACCACTTAAATTGTATGATGATACCTCTTTTATCAATTTGAACATACTCCAATAATGATGATAAGATACCCAAAGTGAGTTCCATAAAAAAATCATTAAAGTCCACTTTTTATAGCAAAGTTTGTGTATGTATTTATTTTATATATGAAAATGGTATATAACAAAAATAAAGGGCTCCAATGGAAAATTTTCAATCAAGTCACATTGGAGTATCTTATAATTGGTATTTAAGTATACTGAAAGTGATAAAAAAGTATAATATAGGCAGTGTTCCCATAGGCGCCCGCCTAGACCGCCTAGGCGCTAGGCGCAGCCCTCTCACCTAGACCGCCTAGCCGATTTATCCCGCCTAGGCGGCCGCCTAGCCCCACCTAGGCGGCGATTAGGCGCTAGGCGTTGGTCTGCTGCCCGACTAGCGTCTAGCGCCTAGCGCCTAGGGGAACACTGAATATAGGCATTTAAGTGGTATATTAAAAGTGGGAGTACATACTCTCAGGAGTATGAAACGAGCGTCTATATATATATATATATGATTTATGCTCTACCAGATTTATGACCACCAAAAAGAAACAAAGGGAGTGGTATTTAGCATTGTCTGTGGGCCTTCTAGACTTGACCCTCAATTTATTTCATGTAAATAATATGTTCTTTTTCTGAAGCTTCGAATCTTATGATAATAGTAGTTCTTCCTATATGACATTGTTTATTATAGGTTGGATTTAACAAAGGTTTTGTCATTGTTACCTCATGACTGGTAGAGAGACTGATGACACACGAGTAAGAGTCCTTATTTACAGTACATGTTCTGGGGTAAGGGCTACTTGTGTTGCTTATCTTGTTTACATGTTCTGGGGTAAGGGCTACTTGTATTGCTTATCTCGTTCCTACATGAAACTTACTTTCTGTTTCTGGGCAATCTGCGCACAATTCATGGTTTACTGTCTTTGGTTCTAGTGGCATGAGCTCGCCTCCAACCCACAACTGCCAAAATTAGAGGTACTTCTTTAGTTTTAATTTTTATCCGCTTGAGTTCCAAAGGATAGTTCCACCTACTAACATCTTACTAGTAGCATTATAATTTTATATATGTACTACTTTATTCGCTCGAAACATTGTGCTAATTGTATATATATGTTGATATTATGGTTCTAAGTCAATAATGAGATAGCAACTTATGTTTGTGAGAATTTTGTTATATTTTCTCATCTTTTGAAACGAACAAAGGTGAAGTCTTGGATTGATCCACTAAGCATGCATGCCTGTTATAGAGAATGTATCCTTGTTGTAAAGTTTCACTATTGATTCCATGACCTGTTTTTAATAAACACTCTGCAAAAAGGGCTGCGACAGAGATCAAAAGAAAACAAACATGTAATATTGTATTTTGTTTTTGCGTTTACTGAGCAACATGATAAGCATCTAATATCTATACTAGATTACATCATATTTTCCTTGCATTCAGTGTTTATCTAATAGGTATTTGCTGCTTTGATAATAGGTAGCCCCTTCTTGTGAATTCATTGTTGGCTAAGTCTGCAATCCAGTTTCCTATTTTTTGATATCAGGAAAGTTGAAGTGATGGACGGGCATCTTTAAGGACAACCAGGCACTGAAATCACGTGAATATCTGAAATTATTCAAGGGCACTTTTCAAGATTGATCAGCTAAAAGTAGGTATCAAATTTAGCTCTAAAATTGAAAAGTTATGCACATATTTAAAACATGTCACGTTTTCAGTAGAGAAGAAAACCTGTATGTGATTTGCCAACTTAAATCTGTCACCCATTGGATTTTTTCCCTAATTAGAGCAATTGAAAAAAGGTATCCACAAACATGTGATTAATTGTCTAAGAGAGCATAAACAACTAACTCTATAAGAAAGCATGCTTGGTGCCCTTACAAACTTGTAATTGTAGAAGCTGCTAATTTTGCTCAGGTTGCATGAGTTTATAGATGCATTAACTGCTAAGTTTCAGTGATGGTTCACTGGATGGACAATATGTCTTGCAACGACAATCTATACCTGTTTATCCAGTCAAACCAAAAATCAGTATCGTGATTCAAGATTGAATAGTTCGTATCTCTAAGATGGATTTGTTTTCATTTTCATTCTTTCTGGTACACAAAACTTTGGTTAGGTCATACATAAAGGCGTACTTTAGTAAGACACGTAGCAGTATGCATATCTAGTAATGTACACTCAGCGCCACATACATCTCAGTAACACAGTAGCATCCTTATGTGGGAGAAAATCAACTTGTGCCATATGAAGGGTGAAAGTACATTAATTGTCTGTATGCATATCACTACACACCACACTTTGCTTCAGCTTTTTTGGAACATATATCCCCTACTAGTAGATGATCAAGCCTCTTGAAATGATGATATCACAATACTGTAACCAATCAATGTTAACTTTGATTTCTTTTTTTTTCCAGGTCCTAAATTAAATTGCACATTTTGGAGTGGTAGCCTTTTGTTTATTTGGCAACATGCAGCATAGTTTGGTTTGGCGGTATTTGTTAGATGGAATTCTTACTTCTTAGCACACTTTGCTGAAGGTTGTGTAGTTTTGCAATGCATTGCGACAAGAATTCTCCTTTAGTTCGTGGATGTACCATGTTTAAGAAACTACTACTATCATGAGCATGTGCTTTTGGAATTGATGGTCTTCGCGAAATTGTTGATTACAAGGCGTTGTATGATGTGATTGCATTTACGAAAATGGATTATTTAAATATTTAAATCCTTTTTTTGTAATGTGGGCAAAGGTTTGCGTCAAACTATGTGTCGGTAATTGTAGTATTTGTTGTCGCACTTCCTATCATCTATCGTTATAAGTCTATCTGTCGGCAAAATTGTGTCTATCGGGAAAATTTTGGTATGTCGGCAATTATTCAATATAGTGGTCAGACTATTTGTCGGCAATAATATATCTGTCGGCAAAGGTAGTTGCTGGTAGGACTTCTTCCGATTGCTGAATGTTTGTTGGTAAACTTTTGCCGACGGATAGTTTGTCGTCGTACGTGGCCTTCACCGACAGATTATCTGTTAGTGATATTGAGTCATGGCGTAGTGCATGCCATGGCACATCATAGCCACCTCATGCACTCGATCCTGGTCAGCGCTCGTGTGGCTGATTGTGTGGAAAAGCCAACACTATGCCACGCTCCTGGTCCACCGTGGATTGGCGCTATTCTGTGGGCCCACTCCATAGACTTGGGCCCACATGCTAGTGACTCCAATTCATTTTTCTTTAGGAAAGTAATTTGTCCAAAAATTAAATCCTTTTGTTGACATCATGCAGACGCAATAAATGGATTTTCCTTTAGAAAGATAATTTTACCAATTCCAGAAAATCCTAAATAGTATTTTCTCTCTCTCTTTTTTTGGAATTAAATCTACCGAGAGCATGTTCTCCTTCGTTCGAACTCTGATTTAGTTGATTCAAAATTTTAAATTCATTTAAATTTTATATCTATATCCAGAACCTATATTATTAATTTTGGATGTCAGACCCTGGCGTTGTATACCCAAAATCCTCAAGTGTGTAATATACTAGTCCCATGATCAGTGATTGGTACACATATTCACAACATTGATAATCACGTCCATACATAATTTATACATACAACATGAAACAAAGATCTTAAACTTAAGCGTTATACAACAAGTTTACGTCATCATGGCCCACCGGCCAAATTAAACTCAAGTTTCAAAAGAAAGAACAACGGAAGTATAGTAAATAAACCAAAAGGTCCAGCGGTATGGCTCATCCATTCCCACATGAAACTAACAAGGACTAAGCCCTAATAAGACCCGTCATCATACCCTCTGGTACTGGGTGCGCAATACGCATCGTCGGGGACCGTGTCTTCCTCATACTCTGAACAACAATTTAAGCAAGATTGAGTACATTGCGTACTAAGCAAGACTTGTAGTGTATCGCAACATAATATAAATGTATGGCTAATAAGGAATATGGCTCTACACTACAAGTTATTTTCAACAAAAACAAGTTTAATTTGCAATACCGATATGTAATAATTTGCAACGGGAATTTAAAGAGCAATTGGCATGTAATGAAATAACAAGTATATTACTGCAATAAGAGTAATTCACAACCCTCCTTGGCTGCGATCAATGTTTTATTCTTAGCCATAGATATGACACACACGACAACAAGAACCCATCCCATCATTTTCAATAAGTCCGTTTTTGTAAAAGTAAACACTATACCGGATGAAACTGCACTAAGCACGCTCATGACCGCGAGCATGGCTATTTAAATAGATTTGCACTCTGCAGAGGTGTACAACTTTACCCACATGATATGAGCTCTTTAGTTTGTTCGGTATCCGTCGATACCACCACACACAACATGATAGTATACAGTCTAGAGTTTATAATACGCCTTTACATCGCCAAATCCTAACCTTGCACCAGCCCGGCAAATGATAAACTCTCACTCCAGCGGGTATTCCCTCTTTAGTGAGGCATTCACCGTTGTATCGAAAGGCTTTGTTTCCAACTCCTCGGTGAAGAGAGCCCCTTCAAGCAAACCTACCTAGAATGCCCTTACCACTACTACATACCACAATGCAAGGCTAGTCCTAGATAACTTATTTGGCTATGGCTACCGCATAACTAGCACATGTGGTTGTACGCTTAGGCTTAGATTGGCGCACCAAAGTTTAGTCCTTAATTGACCCGGGCGAGAATCTCCCCTATCTACATGCGACAAACACTCTCACATTTGACAGTTCATAATATAACTCGCCCGTGTCAGAGACTAGGTTTTTTATTTTCATGTTTGTACCAAACTAACAGAGGTTACTCCTATGGTCCAACTTTTCAAAATAACCCAAATCCATACACAAATTTTATCGAATGTTCAAATCTAGTGAAAACTAGAGCACAACTAAGCATCAATTCGATATTCATAAATGAAGTATACCCAAATTGACGTTAGCTACTGTCTACACCATGTTCTAAAGGCTACAATAGTAAGGATATCAATATCACAAGCAGGATTCATGCATACAATAGGAATTTAACTAACATTAAACATAACAATTTTTAGCCAGACATACACGCATACATAATAGACTTTGCAAACAAAATACAATAATTGAAATAGTAGGTTTAAAATGATTAAAGGAGGTGATTACTTTGCTCAGGTTGCTCTGAGTGTAAGGGTGCTGGTTCGTCAAATAACTCGTTTGCGATTGCGACGTCTATTCGAAAGAACCGAGAAAAATCATAAATAATAAAATAAATTAAACAACAAAAAAAATATTTTTGCATATTAAGAAATATCATGATTTTATATGAATTTAGAAAAAAAAGATTCGTTCAATTTGGAGTTCATATGCAAATGTTATTAGAGTTTGAATTTGGTTCAGTTTGAAAATTCTAGAAAATCAGAAAAAGCGATGACGTCGAAAGCGTATTTTCTGAAATTAAGTTTTCTAATAGAGAAGGCATATTCTACTAAAATTGAAAGTGGCTTTTCTCATTTTTAAGAATATCCATAAATCATTTTTTTACATGTGGGCCCTACATGTTAGTCTCTCAAGTTTTTAAATCACGTTTTTATTTAAGAAAAGAGTGGATGGTCCCACATGTTAGTGACTCATTAGTTATTAACTAAGTGATTAACCTCAACCTAATTTTATCCCAAATTAATCCTTAACAGGTGGTGATGAGGGCATCCCTACGACACCTTCTTCTCCTCCACCTAACGCTCATGATATACGCCTTGAGTTGCCGACAGGACCAATAACAAGAGCATGTGCTAAGAAACTACAAACTCAGGTGAACTTACTCCTTAATGAACATGTAATTGATTTTAATGAGAATTTTATACTACCTAAAAACAGTGTTTTGGTTGTGCTCTGTAATTGATTTTAATGAGAATTTTATACTACCTAAAAACAGTGTTTTGGTTGTGCTCAGGTTTAAAGATTCAGCGATGGACAGAGATCAAGGATATGCGGCCATCATCCAAGAAAGACCATACTTTTGAGATAAAGAATCGAACACAAGTTATTGCTTGTTCTTTCATACAAGAAATTCATGCGAGGATTTCTGAGAGAGAATTAGGCGATCCGCTGTTCGTTCTACCTCATAAGGTCAAGTTTGCTTTTTCCGCTGGGAATTGAGGGCTTGGCGATCTCCGCTCGTGGTCTAGCGGCGATCATCCTGGTGCGTATTTGCGAATATCCATAGAGCTGCAAGTCCGTGCATTGGCGC
The DNA here is from genome assembly GCA_036346405.1 of Phyllostachys edulis. NCBI lineage: Eukaryota > Viridiplantae > Streptophyta > Magnoliopsida > Poales > Poaceae > Phyllostachys > Phyllostachys edulis. The sequence goes on from CM070546.1 coordinate 109,050,431, forward strand.
GTGGTGTACAGCTGAGCGTTGTTCATCGTCAAGCACTATTTATCCACGGTTCTACTCGAGAAGATCGGGCCACCTTGTATCATCGTGGTATCAGATTCCAGGCCACTCGGTAGAATCTCTTTTTACCCGTATTTTAGTAGATTGTTTTTCTATCCTATACACCGAAAAAGCCACAAAAAACCCGTCCTCGCTATAGTTTAATTCAGTATTTTTAGTGTGTTTTGTTAGGTCTTAATCCACTCGTTCATCGTGTTTAGTTGCTGGTTGTGTTCCGTTCGTGTCACTTGTTGTTTTCCCTTCCAATTCTTTTTTCTATTCAGTGGATTGCACGTTGTTTTTCTTCATGAACCCATCTATCTGTTTGCGAACCTTTCATACCTATTGAGACTAGCTCGTTGTTGTGCTCGAGGGACTGTTTCGAGACGAGTTTTGGACTGAGGTCAACCTGGTGCATGGCAACCTTGGGCGTGTCTAAAACAACTTGGACAGCCTGGGGATGATTTCGAAGTCGTCGCGGATCATGACGACAACCACAAGGTATCGCCGACGCTATTGCCAAGCTCACCGCTTCGGCGTACTGGGTACACGTGGCGATCGTGAGTGTACACCTCTGTCTGTTGTGCGACGAGACGGATCTGAAATTCGCCGCTAGGCAGCAGCGAGGATGAACCACACCAATGAGAATTTGACGAACAGGCGTGTGTACGCGAGGCGGCGCAACAGCGCCGTGTTGTTGTTGAAGTCGTGGCGCGTCCCCTTGCACAAGGGCGTGGCCGTGGCAATGGTGTAGGAGGAGACGGTGCCTACTTGGGCGCCAACGATGGTGTCCGCAATGGTGCCTATGGAGGCGCGCATGATGGCACCTTTGGGGGTGCCTACTATGGTGCCCATGGAGGAGGTCGTGGCAACCGCCACAATGACGATGACGGCAACGAGTCTGCGTTCAACGACTATTTGTCGCACCGTCAACATAATAGTATGCCCGCAATCGTCGGCGTGATGAGGATGCCGATGATCTTGTTGCAAAGCCCATTGTAATGTTCTGTATCATGAATGAGCAATTAATGGATTAATAATAATAATAATAATAATAAGAATCTAGTGGGAAATGGGGATTAGTGGTGGGCCTTTTGGCCCATGGCCCAAGAGGGCATCGGCCTCACACCTATTTAAGGGAGAGAGAGGCCAACCAAAAACCCTAGCTAACCCCTGCTGCTTGTATTCAGCCGCTGCCCCTCCTTCCCCAACTTCTTTTCTCACCCCAAATCCTCTCCCTCTCTCCATTTTGCTCTAGGGTGATTTTGCTCGTCCGTGGTTCTTGCGCCAGGGGGTTTCTTGGCGCCGCCCCGCTGCAGGCGCCCCTGCCTGCCCTGCCATCGACGCTCGGCGTGACTAGCCCGTGCACTCCTCTCCCCAGCGCCTCTGCCGCCACTGCTCCCAGCGCTACTTTGTGTCTCCTACATCCGGTCTTGGCTTTGTCGCCCGCCCCCGCCGCCTCTGGCTCCTCCTTCGCCCATGGTGCCACGCCTTGCCATGGCTTTTTGGTCCTTCTGCTGCGCCCATTGGTCGCCTCTGCCGCCGCCTCGCCTCCCTGTCAGCGCCGCCCCGCTCTTGGTTGGTCCATTGCTTGCCGCTTAGGTCTGGTTCGCTAACGTCGCCTCCTCTCTTTGGTGCTTTGCCCGGCTTAGCCTTGGCGCCGTCTTTGCCTCTCCTGCTTCTTTGCCTCTGCCGGTGTCTCGGCCCCCTGTGCCCTCACGCCGTCGTTCGGCACTTTGGTTTGATGTTTCTACTTTCCTTGCTATTTCATGACCTGGAATCTAATGGATTTATATGCAAGGACTAGCTATTTATCAAACTTGAGGCCTTCTTGCGTATGGCTTGAGCATCTAGGACTACATCTGGCGTGGTCATGATCCTACTTCAGTTGTTGTTAGGACAAAATTGAGATGGTGCCGCTGTTCCAGGCCTTGCTATTGCAGCAACATCTCTGGTGGCTATTCAAATGACAGGAAATGCTATGTATGATCCAATTGGTTCCATCATTTTTGGTTATAGTGTTTGAGCTCGACTCATTCGTTTGATTCTTGGTTGGTTTTATAGTCATGCATGGTGAGGTGATGGGGTGGCTACGGGTGGTGATGCTGCCCACACTGTCGTTGTCGTGTCGCACTGGAGGTGGTGGTGAACCCGGGGTTAGAGCGTTCCGCCTTTTGTCTTCTGTCGCACGGTTGAGGCAAGTGCAAGTAGTATTAATGAGTTGTTATATTTCATACTTGATGAATGCCATAGTTGCTTGACGATGCTTACTGCTTGGTAGTGTTGATGAGCCTGAATGCCTTAGTTGATTAATGATGCTTACTACTTGGTAATGTTGATGAGCATGAATGCCATAGCTTAATAATGATGTTTTTATGATGATGCTTATGTGATGAAGCTTACATGGAAATGTTTACATGACGACGCATGCTAATATTTATGTGATGATGCTTACATGGTAGTGTTTACATGAGGATGCTTACATGGCAATGTTTAAATGATGATATTTACATGGTAATGGTTTCATGAGTGATGGCAATAATGATGGGACAAGGTGAGCAATGAGGCTACCTTGTTAACGATGACAATGATGAATTATGTTAATGACAATGGACAAGTGCATTTGCATCATGACATTCATTTCTGAACCTTGGACTACGTGGCAGCCAAGGGTTGATTCCTTGATGGTCCTCGTCAGGCATTGGATGGGCGTTAGGTTCCCATCATGCATTGGACGGGCTTTGGTCCCCACACTCGTGGAAAGTCATGTAACTAATCTGGTAAGGTCGGTGAGAAAGTTACATGACTTGGAGTGTGGGCTTTGGATCCATGTGCCTAGAGGGCACATGCCTAGAGTATGTATCGATGGATACACTACTCGGCATTACCGGTAATTGCAAAGAAGTGAAGATATGGATAAGATACATGTTCATTGCATATCTGCATAAGATATGGATTTGTTTGTTTAACATTTAATGCTGTTATTCATGATGGGATTGGTTATTGACTACTTATGATGCAGCCGTAGCAGATGGGTTGTGGTATATAATGTTGTTGTTCATGATGGGATCGTTTATTCCCTTTGACTACTTATGATGCTATGTTTGATTTGATATTGCACTTTGCTGAGTCGTGGACTTATACTTGCTGTGTTGTGCTTGCTAGGTACCTCTCGAGGCAGCGACAAGCATGGGAAGGGGTAGACATGGTGCACGTCACATAGACACAAGCCACAATGAATAAACTAGTCCAATTATCCACAATTCATATTCTTGATAATTGCTTTAGTTTTAGTTTTGTGACCATCCTTCGTGGTGGATGTTTTAATTGTGCTCATGGGTGATTCAGTTATGTTCTTAATTCCTCGTTATTTTGAGGACCTTTGATGCTTGAGTTGTATCTATTTGCTAATGGATGCCTTTGATCAATGCTTTAGTTGTTTAGCACACTTGGGATGATCTGTGATGATTATTTTAAATTGGATGATTGAAAATATTGATTGATGCTATATTAGAATGTTAGAACCCCTGGTATAGTCACCTATACAAAGGAGGTTCTACCGAATTTTAGAGAGATTGGTCAGTGATGCTTAGATGTTGATGTTGTTCATTATCTGCTTGGGCTTAGTAATGTTGGACTAGTTTAACTTAGTTGTTAGAGAGAAGACTCCTTAAGTTGATTTGTGCTCAATTGATAAATCATATACTTTTATTGAGAAATGATAAACTGTGATAGCGTCGATTATTAGCATTAGGTCACTCATGAATGAATGTTTGGTTGTTGGTTGATATTATCATCCTTCATGATATGGTTGGATTAGTAATGCATTAGTGATCTTCGTATAGACCCTTGATAGTGTTTTCATAGTTGGCTCAATCGGGTCGGACATTTGAGATTGATTTGTTAACAAATTCTGATTCAATTCTTATATCCATTCTACTAGATATTGAACTTTTATGTTATTATTTGAAAGTTATGGTTGAGATTATTCCGTATTGTTGTTACATGTTAGTCTTTTAGGTAGCCTCTTGGCTTCCGCATAGCCAGGGTGTTACACCCAAGTTCACAATGACGTCCTTTGAAGGTACTACAGAGGTGGAGGTTTATCTTGCATGGAAGTTGAAAGTTGATAAGTCGTTCGCATGAACCGCTATTCGATCGGTATAAGTTGGATCTTGCCATTCTTTGCTTTGGACGGATATCTTTGCTACATGGTGGGAGCGTATTGTGCTTGATGTATGGAGCGACACGAACCACGTGTTGTTACATGGGACGAACTGAAGCGACAGATGCACACACACTTTGTACCTACACATTACAAGCGCTCGTTGCATGAGAAGCTGATTGGGTTGCGATAGGGATTGAAATCAGTTGATGAGTATTATAAAGAGATGGAGCAGATTATCATACATGCTGATGTGCGTGAGAATGAGGAACAAGCGATGGCTCGTTTTCTTGCTGGAATGAATTATGCTATTCGGTGGATCGTTAATCATCATCAATACAACAACATGGTTGAGTTGATGCATCAGACACGTGAGGCTGAGAAACAAGTAATTGAAGATGCTAAGTATGCTGCCCGACAATGTTATTCAGTGAGCACAACACCTCTGTACAGCACAGGACAGCTAGGCAAGCCCGCTCCATCCGGGGACAATTCAGTGTCACGTAGTTCAGCACAAAGAAACACAGATAGTATGTCGCCACCGGTGCCCGCTGCTAGCGCAGCATCCTTGATGGGTTCTACAGGTTGTTCACGTGATCTGACATGCTACAAGTGCAAGAGAGTTGGTCATTTTCAGAAAGATTGCCCAAACAATAAAGTTATGATACTTACTAATGATGGGTATATTTCATCTAGTGATGAGGACGGTACTACTCCGTTTGCTGATTTTGCAGAGGATCCCACAGAGGATGAGAGATTGGACTGTAGGCCGGGGTCAACAGATGGAGAACATATGCTAGTGTGCACACCTCGTGTATTTAGCGTGTCACAAAGCCAGTCTACCGCACAACAGTGCAATTTGTTTCAGTCATGGGCGACAGTTGGCGGTAAAGTATGCAAAGTCATAATTGATGGAGGAAGTTGTCATAATCTGGCCAGTAAGGAGATGTGCACAAAATTGGACTTAAAATACTTACCGTATCCTCATCCTTATCATGTGCAGTGGTTCAGTGATGTGGGCAAGGTGAAAGTCAATCATATGGCGAAGGTGCACTGTAAGATTGGCAAGCATGATGATATCATTGTTTGCGATGTGGTGCCCATGTCAGTTTGTCACTTACTATTGGGGCGCCCATGGCAATTTGATCACCATGTTTATAATGATGGGCATATAAACTGCTACAAGTTTAAGTGGAGAGGCACAGATGTGAGTTTGTATCCGCTTACACCGACAGAGATAGTTAATGCTGATAAGAAGAAAGTTGAGGTGAAAATTGAGAGTACACAAAACAGAGTGATTCCACCTTCGGTGAGTGGGAGCCACAAGACAAAATTGAGCGGTAAAACGAAACGTGAGGGAGAGAAAAGTTTAGTAATGTTAGCCACCAAATCAGAGAAGAGAGCTTTTTGTGAGAATCCCAATTTGGTGCACTTTGTACTTTTGTACAAAGATGCATTGCTTTTGATAGACGACTTGACATCTCTTCCTAGTTGTGTCTCTCATGTTTTGTAGGAAATTAGCGACGTCTTTCTGGAGGAAGTGGTCACTGGTTTGCCACCAATCCGCGAGATAAAGCATCACATTGATTTGATTCCGGGAGCGATGCTGCCAACCCGACCACACTTTCCGGATCGAGGCAAATTGAAATTGCTGCCACAAGGAGATGGACCTTTCAAAGTGCTTGAGCGAATTAATGATAATGCATACAAAATCGAGCTTCCGGGAGATGACTATGGCGTGAGCTCGACATTCTATGTTGCTGACTTTTCGCCGTTCTTCGGTGCTGATGATCTAGCGTCGAGGACGACTCCTTTTCAAGAGGGGGAGGATGATGAGGGCATCCCTATGACACCTTCTCCTCCTCCACCTAATGCTCATGATATACGCCTCGAGTTGCCGATAGGACCAATAACAAGAGCATGTGCCAAGAAACTACAAACTCAGGTGAACTTACTCCTTAATGAACATGTAATTGATTTTAATGAGAATTTTATACTACCTAAAAATAGTGTTTTGGTTGTGCTCAGGTTTGAAGATTCAGTGATGGACGAAGATTAAGGATATGCGGCTGTCATCTAAGAAAGACCATACTTTTGAGATAAAGAATAGAACACAAGTTATTGCTTCTTCTTTCATACAAGAAATTAATGCGAGGATTTCTGAGAGAGAATTAGGCGATCCGTTGTTCGTTCTACCTCACAAGGTCAAGTTTGCTTTTCCGCTGGGAATTGAGGGCTTGGCGATCTCCGCTCGTGGTCTAGCGACGATCATCCTGGTGTGTGTTGGCGAATATCCATAGAGCTACAAATCCGTGCATTGGCGCGTGGTGTACAGCCGAGTGTTGTTCGTCGTCAAGCACTATTTATCCACGGTTCTACTCGAGAAGATCGGGCCACCCCGTATCAGGTGGGGTCCACTTGTCAGTCTCTCAGGCTGTTGACATGTTTTATTTATGAAAATAGTGAGTGGGTCCCGCATGTCAGTGACTCATTTTCTAAAATCTATTTAAATTAGATTTCCAATTAGTTTTCTGGCCGGGCCTACATGTCAGTGGTCCATTACCTTTAACTATTGTCATTAGTGCTAATTTAATCCTAATCACACTCAGAGAGAGCAAGCGCAGTGAGAACAGAGCACATAGGACCGAGCGCACGGGGGAGCTCAGGAATGGGATGCAGAGGTCACGACGACTCTTGGGGTGGTGATGATGACTAGAGATATGGACGAAGGCGGTGCTACGATGGTGAGAAGTGGCAGAGGCTCTCGGGCTCAAGGTGGCTTTCGCGGGAGAGGCATTCTCTGGGATAATGGCTTGGTGTGTTGGACCCAATGGGTCGACACGATGCTAACAGGCTGGGCACGGGGACCCATGGTCACCGGAGGCGAGCCGATGGTGTTGTTTCGCGGCAGCGCCATGGATAGCTACGGAGTTGTCAATGGGAACTACTCGCCCGGGGTGAATTAAAGGGCGCATGAGGATCAGGGGCTCACCACGATCACAACGGTGATGATGATGAGGTCGGAGATGGTTTGGGGCTGCTGGTCGATGGTGAACAGAGGCGGCGACAATGAGCTTCATGGTGACAGGGTCCTTAGTGGAATTGGGCTAAAATGGAGCACGAGGATAGGTTCAGGAGGGCACGAGGATGGGGAAAATGACCTTAATGAGGTCTGGAACTCACTAGAGAAGGGTGGTCGTCAAGGACAATGGCGACGGCAGAGAGGTTCACTGTGACGGCATGCTACGGTGATGAAGGTGCTACAAGAAGGTGCGCATTAGCTCACTAGTGTGCTAAAGATGGTGTAGGCGAAAGTAATCGACTGGGGACTTACTGATCTGTGAGAAACAGAAGAAATGGCAACGGTGACTAGAATTGAGGAAGATGACGTGGAAGCTTGGATTCTCTGCGAGATGGCCATCATTAAGTGAGAGGATCGCATAGTTAGAGGATGGAACTCGTGATGACATGATCAAGTGGGGTTCAAACTTGCTAGAATGGCGTGGACATGGTGGCTTGGATTGGGCGTGCGCTGGATTCGAAGACGACGATGGCGCTACAGCACTTCAGAGCTCCAGAGGCTGCATTGAGCAAAGAAGGAGCATGAGGGAGGTGCAAGAAAAGTTGTGACACGCGTGTCAAGGAGAATGGAGCTCACCAGAGCAGCAATGGCGTGGAGGCGTGCTCACCGGTGTCAAGGACGACACTCATGTTCCTGTGGAACCAAGGAGCGAGAAGCTCGGGTTTGCACGAAAATGAAACAGGGGCAAGCTAAGGTAGATGACGATGCGGTTGGAGGGCTTATGTACTGAGGAGAAATGCGGGAGAAAATGGTGATTGAGGTGAGAAAATGGGAGCGGTAGTGGTGATCAAGTGACGGGATGGGAGTTAGCGTGGGTAGGGTGACGCGCGGCATAGTGCGGAGGCGATGGCAGCAGGTGAGTGTGAAACGGTGGGTGGCGGTTGCAAACCGGGGGAGAGCGGTGGAGTTGGCGTGGGTGTGGCTTGGATAGGGTGCGAGGTGGAAGAAGCCCTCTGACGTGCTAGCCTGGTGCGTCAGTTAGAGAGGGAGGCGGGGAGCAAGGTGGGCTGGCGAGCGTGAGGGAGCTGGGCTTTCGATCGAAAAGGGAAGCGGGAAAGAGAATTGAGTTTGAAATTTTGAAAATGGCTGAGGGTTTGAGGAATTTCTAAATATAGCAAACCGGCTCCAAAAATTATGAAACTTTTCGTGAAGGCTCCTGACACAGTAGTTATTTATGTACTTTTTCAAGAATTTTATCTATTCTGAATGTTTCTCAAAAATTCTTTCAAGGCCACTGTTTGTATGCAAAAGCAATAATTGATTTGAGAAGATTTAAAAAAAAAACATGCTCAAAATATTTCTACATTTATTCTCAGTACAATTATTCCAAGTTTGAATTTTTGGGATGTTACAGACCTACCCCCTTACAAAGAATCTCGATCCTGAGATTCAGTGGGCTCGGTAAAGAAATACGAAAACTCGGCTCTAAGACGGTCTTCATGTTTCCACGTGGCTTCATCATCGGTGTGGTTACTCCACTGGACTTTCAACATCTTGATGGCACGACTGTGAGTGTGCCGCTCAACTTCATCCAAAATTCGGATCGGGTGCTCCCGATAGGAAAGATCGGGTTGTAAATCAATGTTCTCCAGCTGGGTGAGCTCATTCAGAGTTCGGAGACACTTTTTGAGTTGAGATACTTAAAAACGTCATGCACATCTGAAAGTTGAGGTGGCAATTCCAATTGGTACGCCACTTTACCTTTCCTTTCGACTATTCGGTACGACCCAATATACCAATGTGCCAATTTTCCATGGACATGGAAACGGCAGATGCATCATAGCGGTGAGACCTTGAGATAAACATAATCATTCACCTTGAGGCTCAGATCGTAATGAAAATGGTTGGCATAGCTCTTTTGGCGCGATTGCGCTTCCTTCAATCGGCTCTTTATCGCATCAACGTGTTCTTGTGCTTCTTGGATGATAGCCTGTCCAAAGAATTGCTTCTCGCTGACCTCGGACCAGAAAAGAGGTGTTTTGCACTTCCGCCCATAAAATGCTTCGAATGGGGACATTTCAAGGCATGATTGGAAGCTATTGTTATAAGAAAACTCGGCGACCGCCAAGCATTTCTCCCAGTTCGTGCTATGGACAGCACGCAAGCTCTTAACATATGTTCCAAAATCTGTTTTGTTCTCTCCGTTTGGCCTCCCGTCTATGGGTGGAAAGCCGTGCTAAAGAATAGCTCGGTTCCCCAAAGCTCATGCAAGCTTTCCCAAAACCGTGAGGTAAATTGAGGGTCTAGATTAGAAGTTATTGTCTTTGGCACACCATGCAAGCGGACTATGTTGCTCAAGTAGAGTTCAACGAGTCTAGCTCATGATATGTGGTGTTGACCGGAATGAAGCGAGCCACTTTGGTCAAACGGTCGATGATAACCCATATCGAGTCGTGCCCATTTCGGGTTTTCGGCAATCCAGTAATGAAGTCCATACCGACGTCATCCTATTTCCACTCGGGAACCTTTAGAGGTTGGAGTAATCCCACTGGTCGCTAGTGTTCCGCCTTGATTCGTTGGCATACGTCACACACGGCAACATGTGCGGTGATGTCCCGCTTCATACCGAGCTACCAGAGTCGTTCCTGGATGTCTCGATACATCTTTGTACTACCAGGATGAAGATAAAGTGGTGAATCATGAGATTCTCTAAGGATTAGCTCCTTCATTGCGTGATTATCCAGGACATACAACCTAGAAGTGGCATATCGTGCTTGATTTTGGCGATTGCTTGACCTTTGAGTTAGACGGCCTTGATATGAGATTCGAGGGTAGGTTGTAGCGTTAGGGAAACAACAAATCCCTCCTCAACCACTTCTAGGTTGAGCTACTGAAACTCTTCATGCAATATCGGTTGATTCGCTTCGATCGACACATTGATGCAATGAAGCTTTCGGCTGAGAGCATCAGCTACAACGTTGGCTTTACCAGGGTGGTAATGGAGTCCAAAATCGTAGTCCTTGATCAACTCAAGCCATCTTTTTTGCCTTAGGTTCAGATCTGGTTGCGTGAAGAAATACTTTAGACTGTTGTGATCGGTGTAAATTTCATACCGGTTGTCGATGAGGTAATGTCTCCAAATCTTGAGAGCATGAACCACGGCTGTCAATTCCAAGTCATGAGTTGGATAATTCGCCTCATGTGGTCACAATTGATGTGAGGCATAGGCTATTGCTTTGCCCTCTTTCATCAACGCACAATCGAGGCCGTGATAGGATGCATCGCAATACACAACAAAGCTTTTGTGTATATTGGGCAACATAAGTACTGGGGTAGTCATGAGTCTCTTCTTTAATTCTTGGAAGGTCTCCTCACATGCCGCTGACCATTCAAATTTCTTGTCCTTATTAAGAAGTTGGGTCATTGGTCTTGCAATCTTGGAGAAGTTGTCGATGAACCAGCAATAATATCCGGCTAGACCAAGAAAACTCTGGACTTCGGGAATGGTGTGGGGCTGTTCCCAAGCTAGCACATTGCGTATTTTGCTCAGATCCACGGCCACACCTTTGGATAGAACATGGCCTAGGAAGCCGACTTTCTTTAGCCAAAATTAACACTTGCTGAATTTTGCGTATAGTTGATGCTCCCGAAGCTTTTCGAGCACCATACACAAATGTTGCTCGTGTTCCTCTGTGCTCTTGGAATAGATAAGAATGCCATCAATAAAGACCACCATGAACTGATTCAAATACTCCATGAAAATCTTATTCATAAGATTCATGAAACTTGCGGGAGCATTGGTGAGTCCGAAAGACATTACGGTGTACTCGTACAAGCCATAACGGGTGGTGAATGCAAACATTGGAATGTCCTCCAGCTTGATCGTAAGTTGGAAATAATCGAGCCTCAGATCAATATTGGAGAAGGCACATGTATCATTCATTTGATCAAACAAATTATCAATCCGAGGGAGAGGATATTTGTTCTTGATGGTGACTTCGTTTAAGGATCGGTAGTCGACACACATCCTCATATTGTCGTCTTTCTTCTTCATGAATAGCATAGGACTACCCCACGGCGATGAGCTAGGATGGATAAAACCTTTGTCCAGTTACTCCTTGAGTTGTTGCTTCAATTCGACCAACTCATCTGAGGGAATGCGACAAGGTTGCTTGGAAATAGGTGCTGTCCCGGGCAGCAAATCGATAACAAATTTCATGTCACGGTCTAACGACATTCCTGGCAATTATTCCAAAAACACGTCGGGATATTCACACACCACGGGCACTTGACCAAGCTCTGGAACTGAGATGGAGTTGAGGGTGGGCTGCTGTGAAGAGACGACATGAGTGGAGGAGAAAACAACCCGTTCTCTGTCGGAATTGACAAGAGAAATGGCCCGTTTGGCACAATCAATGAACCCTTTTTGTTTGGACAGACAATCCATCCCGAGAATCACATCTAACCAAAGTGTATCTATCATGATGAAGTTGGCTTTGAATTCTACCCCATTGATCACAATTCTTGACTTCAAAACATCCAAGTTTTGCTTTAATGACTGACTGGGTGAATAAACAATAAACTAGCATGTTGTTCCCTAGGTGTGTAGTTTTTATCTTATGTTGCATAGCAAACTTCTTGGATATAAATGAATGAGAAGCTCTGGAATCAAATAATGCTAATATGGGTGCTGAGTGCACAAGGATCGTACCCATCACCACGTCAGGCACTTCATTGGTCTCCTCGGCAGTCGTATGGTTCAGACGACCGCGCCCGAAGCCTTGGGCTGGCCTGGGAGCTTGCTGCCCCCCTTGGCCTCGTGCAAGGCCTTGGGGATGCTGCTGGACACATTGAAGTTGAGGATGAGGCACCGGAAGCTTCTTTTGTGGGCAATTCGTCGAATAGTGCCGATGCTCGCCACAATGGAAGCAGGTGACGGCTACTGCTCGGTTTTGACCTCCGGACGGCTGCCCTCCACTATTATATTGTTGAACCATGGCTTGCAGCAGCCGGGGCATTGTACTTAATACATCGGAGGTGGTGGCGTTGAAGGATGAACGTTTGACAGTTGTGAAACACGCAGTTTCGGCAAGCTGCTGCTTGCTGATTTCTGTGCTATCCATTTGCGCTTGTGACTCTCCACAACCATCCGAGTGCTATCTTATACTCGGATTGCCTTGTCAATCAAGGTCTGGATGTCGGTGATGTCATGGGCAGCAAGTAACCACTTCATCTTGTCATTGAGGCGCTCCTGAAAGAAAGTGACCTTCCTCCTCTTGTTCGGTATCTCGAAGGCGGCATACCGAGCGAGGTAGTTGAAGCGGTGGAGGAACTCCATCACAGTCGTGCTCCCCTGGTTGAGTTTGTAGAACTCATGATTCTTGATCTCCATAAGGCCCGTTGGGATGTGGGCGTTATGGAATGCCTCCTTGAAGGAGGCCCAAGTGACAACTTGGCCGTCTCGGAGTATGGTCTGGTGATTTTTCCCACCAAGTAGTTGCCGCTCCTTGCAGCTGGTAAGATGCATAGAGCACCTTCTCCTCATCATTGCATTGAGCAATGACCAGCTTGCTCTCAATGGAGCGAAGCGAGTCATCGGCGTCGAGAGGATCCACCGCTGTCGTGAAGGCCTGTGGCCGAGTTCGCAAGAAATCACCCATCCTCAACTGGGGTTGCATCACAGTGGCTCCACCTCCCGTGGCTACAACACCAAGGTTGGCGGTGTTCTGGACAAGCTGTTGTAGTAGGAGGGTGTTCATTTGTCGCCCTTGCTCAATCATGGCGAGCACCTGTGCCATTGTGGGCACCTGGCGTAGCACCTCCTCCTCTTTAGTGGCATACTAATCTTACTCAGCTTGCGGCTCATTTGTGGAAGGGTGCAATGGGTTAGGTTGCAGATGGTTGGGTGCCTCAGTTCCCTGTTGTCATGAACTAGAGGCATCACCAATCGCCATGAGTTGGTTTAAACAATGAGTTACTGGCATCATGTCCATACAACATGCATTTTAACAAATTGCGCGTAGGGTGAGGGGGAATACACACAGGTTATGTGTGTTGGCAAGTAATGACATCCCATACTAAAATACTTCATCTAAAACAGAAATATGCGACATTTCATAACATAGGGACATCATACATGAAATTTAACATAACGGTTAAGTTTTGCATGGTTTGCACATCATTTGCTTAAACATAAAACAAGCAACTAAACCAAGTATAAGTGGCAAATACAACCATCATACATCAATGTCTTACATATTTAAGCGCACCAAAATACCCAAAAATAGCTCACACTAAGTCCCTACTAGTGAGATCCCATCTGACAGTCTAGTCCTAGACATCACCGTTGTGCCCGATGGCGTGAGACGACTCAGGGGCAGCAGGTGCTGAAGGCCCCACGAACACAATCTCCTCATGCCCATCGTGGTGAAGGCAATGTCGCTGCACTACTCATGGTGACTCGTCTGTGTCCGTGCGGATGGCCATCATGTGACGACGGTGACTGATAGCCGACATGCGAGGATGTTGGGTACTCGGCCGAATGCGGTAGGTCGGCTCAAGCAACTCCTCAGCAGGTGCTAGTACGACATCCTCCCTATACAATAACTCCTGTGTGAAGAAGCCATGGCTCACCAACGGGGCGATACTATCCTCAAGTGTGGCTATCCTCCGGCGTGCCTCCAACAGCTCGCGGGACGCACAATGGAGGTATCCATCAAGTGATCTCACCAAGACCGCAAGGTGTAGGTGGGGAGTGATGAAGTCCATGCCGGCCACCTTGTAGGTATGGCCCTCACTATCCCTCGATCGAGCGGGAAAATAGTAGAACATGTCCTGCATCTTGGGCAGGTCGTGGCGGAGGCGGACGATGGCGACATAGGCCACATCGTAAAGCGACATGAGGGTGCAAGACCTTCGCCCGTAGTAGCGAAAGGATAGATCTCCAATGTGCCGTCCTTGGACAAGCACCTGTGTGAGGTACTCGATGAACGCCGCGCTGGAGGGTGTGCTGAAAATGGTGTACAACGACACGTGAGGGTAGAGAACACACTGCAACATCACCTATAGGCTGTGCTGCAATGTGCCCTCCACAAACGCGCTTGTCCTATATTGCGGCTCCCAATAGGTAGGCATCTACAATTTTTGGAAAATGCAAGATTCAGTGATCATTTCTATAATATAATTAGAGGTAAGGATAATAAATGATACCAAGAAAAGAGAATGGTGCAACAATTTGTTGTCTTACATTTTCCACAATAATTTTTTAGTTCCTAAGGTTCATTTCTAGATCATACCCTCCCTTTGTCTAGTGATTAAATAAAACTCCTCCCTACAACAGGACCAATCTATTCTAACACACACTTTGCAACACATATAGCATGTGTTGCAGAAAAACTCTACCACAACACATATTTTCTTGTTGCTACGACCCAAGAGTAGAAAGCTCCAAACATACTCAACCCCTAGTATGTTACCACACTTTGTAGTGTAAGTTACAACACTTAATAGACATGTTGCTAGGTTAATGAACAAATTTTAGACGATGGGCTAAGATACTTCGTTGTTCTAATTCTACTAATCTGCTTATTTGTTCTTATAAGAAAGGAATATGCACGCCATCAAAAAGTGGTTGTCTATTGTCTCACCATAGCAGTTGCATCCAATGTAGAGTGACTATGTAATTTATTACATTGGAAGATGTATTGATTTTTATAAAATTATGTAACACTCCAGCCCACATCAGCCTCGAATGCTACTAAAGAAATCATAACATAATAATAAACTACAATTTTCCTCCAAAATTCGGCAGAATCTCCTTTGTAACTTTAAACATTTGAGGAGATTAAAAGCATCTAACAGAAATCTAAGTATGATAATACTGTAATAGTCTTAAAGATAATAATCATAAGGATTACCATGGAGTCACCATCCGACTCTTATTACAATTAATCAAAAACACCTTGAAGGGTGGACATAAAAATCGAAAGATTACGTTCAAGGATTCTCCAAAAAAACCTTTCCACTTTCCAAATAGACAGTTTACAAATAAAACAACACATAAGCCAAGGGAGAAATCACTCAAATGTGCAATTCAACCATTTCCTTTGTTTTTTTGAACCAGAAAGAACCACACATGCCAACATAAAGTCAACTAAAATTGCAAACGACCTCTGTCATACACACACAGCTCAAACATGAATCAAGAGAGCATTTCACTACCCGAGAAAACATTATTTTCTCAATTTTTCTTTTAGGAATAAACTTTTTCTCAGATCATGGGATTCCAAATCATCACGCTAACTCCTTCCTCTTAACCGGCAAACTCAAAGTGATGCTTAACCCAAAAGCAACAACTACACTCCTTTAGAGGGACTCTACTAACTCACAAAGAGATGCTCTAGTCCACTCCTCTACCAAAGGAGTCACTTTGACAAATAATTCCCAATGCACCTCAACATAGATTTCACCCACAATCACATCACCTCAATCCTTTAAGGATAATCAACTTGAAATTCTCAGCACACACATTCATTTACTACCCCAAAGGATTCTATCATTGATCATCACACTATTCGGAATCCACTTTTATTCTACTACTACTACACATAGTCATTGGGCATCCATGGTTCTACCATAAAACACAAGCCCAATTTCAACCTCCAAGACTTCTACAATGAACACCTGGCATAATTGACAGGAAATCCTCATATTTGATGTCTAAAATTCCCACAATCCAAATATTCTCAATTATTAACATCAACCTATAAACATTTTCTTGACCAAATTATCTTTAGAAAGATTCTAACTCCTAGAAGGTTATTCACTAAAGCCAAGGCATACTCAGACAACTCAACACTCTCTACTATTCCATTAATTGCCGTTACGATTATATTACTTCGCTAATCCTACTCTCATTAAACTACACCGTCATATTTCACCTACACAACCTGAAAAATTACCCCATCGCGGTACTCTAATAAATCGATCAAGATTTCCATACATTCGATAATCCCAACATTCCAACATGAACTAAGGTTCTTGGATTACAATTGACTATAGGTTCTACTAGTTGTAACACCAATCAGTTTAATTTCAACGACAATCATTCTATTTAAATAAAATTCTCTCGAAGAGTTATAGGTTAAAACCAATTCACCTTTTGTGGCTCTTCAAATAGCTTGGTACCCAAAATCTCACCACTATCATTTACTTGACCACCACCAACC
Organism: Phyllostachys edulis; assembly: GCA_036346405.1. Classification (NCBI taxonomy): domain Eukaryota; kingdom Viridiplantae; phylum Streptophyta; class Magnoliopsida; order Poales; family Poaceae; genus Phyllostachys; species Phyllostachys edulis. The sequence goes on from CM070546.1 coordinate 109,066,881, forward strand.
TGATGCCATATTACACTTTACAATACTTTACAACACAAGTTGGTTAATCCTTTCTCAAAAGGAAGAGGCAAACAAAGACAAGTTTTAGCACACCAGAAAACATTACTCCTTGTAGTGAGCACGAGACCTAGAGAAATAGTCAAATAGCAATGATCTCAGAAAAGCAAAAGACGAGACCACAGTTGAGGGCACAAGTTCTACAAGAAGAGAATACCAAACCTCAGCCAATAAGAATAAAACATTGCTTTTGAAACTCGAGGAACTCTTATGCGGCCAATAACAAAGTTAAGTATGCTTCAATAAGTTGCAAGCTACAAAACTTGATTCCAACCTCAAATACCTCTACTACACTATTTCATTTAACAAAGGAAACGATCCTATTTGATTGCAACATCACTTTGCCAACTCAAATAAAAGAGCCTCTAAGATCAATTCACATGAATCACTTAAAAACCAATAGAACCTTCCAATACGTCACCTTGCTCAAATTAATTTCATCTACTACATAAATCATGAACTCCCAAAAGATCACGAATGCAAAACTCCAAACATTTCATTTAATGGATATTACGAAAGGCAATCAACTTACTTTCTCTCTAAAAGAATCATCACCACTCCCACGAGTCACAATCTTGTGCAGACAATCTTACTAACATCAAGAATAATACACCCTTAACAAGAATTGTCATCGTCTACTCTTCCATTATAAAGCCCCAAAAGCTCACCAAATTGTTACATACTGCTTTATCATCCCATCCTCAAATTGAAAGTATACTAAAATCTTACAACCTCGCTACAACAACCACTTTATTTTAGAGGGAATCTACTACATAATTTAAAAGGTTATACCAAAACCCTTTCATCAAAGGCATACTATTATCCGACAATTTCACCATCCTACAAACACAAGTCACCTATTAAATCCCATCATAAACCTTTCCAAAGGAAACATAATAAATTATTTCATAATATTTTTGTTATCTCAATAAGAGTGCAGCAGTCAACTTGTTCTAGAGAATATCTAATGCACAAACCACACTATCGAAGCAAATCTCTTTTCACAAGGGCATGCAGCCAGAAGTCATCCTCGTAAAACACACATGTATAAATCACTTTTAAATTTCAACCCTTCACCTATTAGCAATGCTCACACTAATTTAGTATACACTAATTCCAATCTAGAGGTTATCGTAAACCATTGAAGATTATTCAATCATGGAAGAATTTATGGTCATTTCTCTACTTGCATTCCCACGAGTATATATAAGATCATCAAGTAGCCAATTAAAGAAAATTTCCAGATTATTATGTACTAAAACAACAGTCGAACATATCCTTAACTTTCCCTTCCTACACAGTTAGATTAATCCATTGAGACCAAATAATCCAACAGGTTTAGCGAACAAAACAATTTTAATGATCCATCATTTCATCAATGTTCCACACTTCTTAATAACTCTATTGATTCCAATTAGGTATAACATCATCTTAATCACAGTTCATCAAGAACTACTAGAGGACAACATCAACTTATTCAATTTCACTTCTAAGGATACTCATTAAGATTAATTATGCACCACGCCACTGACCCAACTTGATACCCATACCATATCAATTTATCTTCTATGCTTACAACTTCTCATTTAACACAACAAAACATTACAAAAGAGTTTTGACACTTTCTTTCTCAAAGAAGAAATACGAATCTTCAACACTCCAACTACTCCAAAATAAATGCGTAGAGTCAAAACTTTCTTCAATGAAGTTTGTAAAAGATAGCTTCCATCATCCAAAATACCAAATGAATAACCGGGTCATGTTTACCAACAAGAAATGTAGAACTCTCATGAAAAAGAACAATCTTGTCAATAACAACGTTTACCAGTAGCAAAAATAGCTTAACAGTCGAAAAAGATAATAATTGCTCTATAAAACAAATACAGACCAAATTGAAGCCCATCAACTACTTTGTAACCATTATCAAAAGAATGGTCATCAATCACAAGTGGCTGTAATCATAGTAACCAAATACCACTCAAGGAAAAACAACAACTTTTTTTTAAGGAAACTCATTCCCAATCTTTGAAACTAACTACCCTAGAAAAACCCTTCGCTATTCTCATACCACGAATGGTGGTACAACATGGCCATGACTATGGCCACCATAACGATCTCTACCTCTCGGCTTCGACTATTATCACCCATAACAATCATGTAATCAATTTATAAGCATACAATATCATCTCATAACATAAATCATCAATACAATATAATGGAAACGTAAATGCAATGCTTGACCCATCCCTTCCTACTGTGTACTAGTGTGTTAAGTTTTAAGTTAATTAACCATTAGCAAATTTTTAGCAAATTAAGTTACCTAAGTTGTTAATCTATTTGCCACGGACCTAAAGCCTGCTCTAATACCAACTATAACACCCCAGCCCACATGAGCCTGGAATGCTACTAAAGAAATCATAACATAATAATAAACTAAGATTTTCCTCCACAATTTAGCAGAATCTCCTTTGTAACTTTTAACATTTGAGGAGATTAAAAGCATCTAATAGAAATCTAAGTACGATAATACTGTAATAGTCTTAAAGATAATAATCATAAGGATTACCATGGAGTCACCATCCGACTCTTATTACAATTAATCAAAAACACCTCGAAGGGTGGACATAAAAATTGAAAGATTACGTTCAAGGATTCTCCGATTAAACTTAAGTTGTTGATTTATTAAGTCTGGTGTTGATTGAAGTGAAGAGTGCATCAGATGATTCTAGCCCTTCCCATGCATGCCATCCTCACAAAGGGTACCTAAAAAAATAAAAATAAACAAGCAACAAACATGAGTCCAGGACTCAGCAAAGTACAATTAAGACAGTAGACCAAATCTCATAAACAAACTTTACGTCTAACCCAATCAATCATCCACAATAATATCACAACAATTCAACTATCATTTCCATTCAATGCAAATGCCACAAATGCACACACTTTTCTCTTTGCATATACTAGTAATATGGAGTATGCATTCGTCGATGCATACCCATGCCTATGCCTTCTAGCACAGGGACCTTAAGCCCACACTCCACGAGTGTGGGGACCTCATGCCTATCTAAAACATGACAGGGACCTCAAATATATATCAATACTTGACTACCACGTAGTCCAAGACTCAAGGATAATGTAATGATGCACATGAGCCACTACACTTAATCAACATATGCATGTAACAACAACGGTAAGGCTATGAATAAGAATTCACATTCACAAAGCATTAATATTTTGTGAATACTAATAAACATATTCTACCCACTATTGTACTTGCCTCAACCGTGTGGAATAGGATGACGGGAAGAGGGTGCTATCCCCGGATTCACACCACTACCTGAACAATTAATAACCACACTAAGGAGACATTCCAGATCATACAACAATACAAAATAGATAAATAAATCGCATCGCTCCTAATCGCCATCCTAAACGACCATGTTTCCCCTTGAACGTCGTTCTGTCCCAAAACAGGACATTCGCCTTACAAAAACCGTATCTCCCATTCCGTTTATCAAAAAAATTATGTTCTTGGGTTCTCTAGAAACCTCAGGCAATTATCTACAATAATTGTATAGGTCCAATCCTCTAATTAGTTCATTATATATTTTTAATTTACAGATTACTACTTCTGCCCAAAACCTGCTATAACCTTGGACAACAAGATAAAAATAATCATAACTTACTAACGATTTATCCAAAAAATCACGTTCTTGAGTTATCTGGAAAACCTATGAAATCACCTACAATATTCATGTTGGTGGGATCCTCTAATTATTTTGTTAACTAATTTTTATCATCCAATTACTATAGCCTGCCAAAATCCTGTTAGAACCTACTACAGCAGTGTTGTAAAATTCATAACTCAAGATCCGTTCATTCAAATGACGTGATCTAGGATTCTATGGAAACCTAAAGACATTACCCACAAATCTCTAGGAGGTGATGAATCTAAAATTTGCCATTTCCGATCTCAAACCTATAGCGCTCTACAAACTGCAAACAATCGATCTACTACCCGATATCGCCAAATCGCAAAACTAATAAATAAAGCAAGGAGATCTGAGGGTCACCCTTTGACAAACACGATGCCGACTCTAAGGAACTTGCGTGATCTCCCTTTCCTCCTCCTTCTTCCTCTTCCTCTTCCTTTCTCTTCCCTTCTTCCTTGGCTGCCAGCAAGGGGGCGACATGGCTTGGCCAAGGAGGACGGCATGGAGGGGTGACAGCAGGGAGGAGGGTGTAATATCCCAAATATTCAAGTGAATGCAATAAAGTTTAGAGAGAATAACATTAAATTGGAGAGGAAAATTACTCAAACAAATTCAAAATCTTTTGAGGGAGGATTGGACCTTGGGCTTTCGGCCCATGGCATCCTAGCCAAGTGGGCCGGCCTTTTTAGTGGAGTCAAGAGGGGTGCCTTTCCCCAAAACCCTAGCCTTTGCTACAGTACCACGCCACTCTGTAGCACGAGGTACTGTAGCAGCCACCCCTCCCTGCTGCTCCACCAAGAGAAGGAAGAAGAAGAGAAAGAAAGGAGAGGAAGAAGAAGGGAGAAGAAGAGAGAAAAAGGGAAGGGAAGAGAAAGAAGGTGGGGGGAGGTCTTCGTGAAGGTTTCAGCGGCATCCCGTGTCATTCTTCAGGGTAAATTCGTGATCCCCATTAGTTTTGGTAGATCGATCTTGTGCGTAATTTCTCCATATGTTAGATGGAAGCTGTTGTAGTAGATCGGTTTAATCTATGATATGTTGATGTGTGAGTTTGAGATAGTTCTATGCAGAATCTGTGTTTTGGGTATCCTGGCGTTATATGGGGAATTACGTTAGCTTTCTAGAAAGTCCTAATTCATAATTTTTCCATAAACGATGAATTAGTTATGAATTTCGCAAGACTGAGTGCTAATTCAGTCTCAAGACTTGTGCAGCGAATATAGATCTGTAAATTTGATCTTGTAGACGGCCGAATTGGGTCAGTTGGTCTTCATGAGATTTGTAGGTATTTGCATTATGATTCCATAAAGTTAAATTTCATAATTTTTGGATTTCTAGATCAAAAGATATGAAATTTAGAATCTAATGCTGTAATCTGTCCCTCTGTTGTGGACAGAAGAGTTTTACTGGACTGTTTGCAACCTTTGTTGTACAGTGGGAATATTTGTGATAATTTTATTGAGATATCTGGTTTCCTGTAGTTTCCAGAGAGTATTAGAACAATGTGTTCAGTTGTCCCAAACAAAAGTTATGATTTTCCCAAGTCAGATTTACCGAAGATGACAGAATGGTCTTCGGGATTAAAATCAAAAGATTAGATTTGGTAATTTGATCTTTTAATCACCTGAGAAGTTGTAGCTAGGCTTGTGTAGGTTCTAGGAAAATTAGATTCATGGATTTTGGAGTCTTTACTCAAAAGTTATGAATTTTTTTCCTTAACAGCGGTCTGTTTGGACAGATTTGAGAATTTGAGAGCATAACAATTAATTATTCGGGTTTCGATTAGGGATGCTTGTTCTTGTTTTCTTCTATTGCAATGCTGTACACTTTTGATTGTTGTACTTAGTATATTATTTTACGGTTGTCAGGTGGTGGTGAACACCAGGGTTAGAGCTTTTCTGTCGTTGTCTCCCGTCTCGCAGTTGAGGCAAGTATATTTATTGATAGATTACCTATGAGTGTTTGATCATGGTTGCAAGTATTATGTACATATTCATTATGCATGGATGCTAGAATGATATGTATGTTAAATATTGTGAATGCTAGAAGTATGAGTAAGTTTTATTCATGTATGATGTTGCTGCTAATACATGTTAATGATGGATAGAGGAATTGTTCATGTGCATCATGCTATCATATTTGAGGCTTGGTCACGTGGTGACCAAGCATTGATTGAGGTCCCCGTCATGAATATGACGGGCTTGTGGTCCCCACACTCATGGAGTGTGGGCTTTTGGTCCCCATACTTGTGGAGTATGGGCTATGGTCCATGTGCTAGAAGGCACATGCATGGGTATGCATCGACGGATGCATACTCCGCATTACCGGTATATGCAAAAGAGAAAGAGAAAGTGCATTTGAGCATCTTGCATAGCATGAACATATGAAATATTTATTATAGAGATTTGTGGATGGATGGATGATGATGATTACAGTGGTTTATGTTGTTGTCTCTTTAATTGTACTTTGATGAGTCTTGGATCACTCTTGTTGTTGTTGTGTTTTTAGGTACCCAGTACGTGAACGGCATGCATGGGAGGAAATAGATTTAAGTTTGGTTGCACCTTGGCAGGAACCATTCACAGATGATTAAATTGGATGATGGTTTAGTTTTTGAGTATACTGCTTAAAGGATTATTTATGATTATGCATTATGCTTGGAATAATTTGTAATAGAGTTGATTAGAGGATTATGGATGCCCTTTTGATTATGCTTTAGTTGTTTAGCATGATTTGGATGTTCTTTAATGATTAGTTTAAATTGGATGATTGGAATATTGAATGTTGCTAGAATAATATGTTAGAACCTCCGTTATAGCCACTTATACAAAGGAGGTTCCGCTGGAATTTAGTAATAAGACTTATTTTAATTTTGTTTTTCTCTATTTTGTTTTTCTCTATTTGTTTAGTAGCATTGTAGGCTCATGTTGTGCTGGGGTGTTACAGTTGGTATCAGAGCGGGCTGTAGGTTCGTGGTGCTTAAATTATTAAACTTGACACACTGTGCACAGTAGGATGGGAATGGGCAAAGCATTGCATTTACGTTTCCGTTATATTGCATTTATGATTGCTAATTAATTGATTTTCTTGGTTATGTGTGATGATGGTTAAAGTTAAGAGGTTGAGGTCGTGGTTGTGGCCCTGAGCTTTACCAGGTCACACCACCGTTTGTGGTAAAGAGAATAGTAAAGTGGTTACCTCAGATATCTTAGTACAGGCGTTGATAGTGAGTATCTTTAGAAAATTGTTCTCTTCCTTGAATTTGAATTTGGTCAACTCTTGTCCAGTTGTAGTTGATGAATTTCTCTTGGGTTATTAGTTCATTGTGGTTGTTGGGTTGCTTTGAGAAAGGATGATGTGTTTTCATTGGCTTGATTTATCCCTTAAAGCAATTATTGTTTTTTCAACTGTTGAGTTATTCTTGCGACTGGTGAACTTGGTTAATTAATTGTCAAGAATGATCTTTGTATTGGATTTCTGACTTTCTTATTGGAAAACATGATCCATTTATTTCGCTTGATGATTTGGATAATGAAAGTTTCCTTTTGCAAGTCCTTTAGTACATGGAAGCTTTGACTCAACGTATCTCTTTTGGGTATTATGAGTGTTGAAGTTGAATAGTTCTCTTTTATGAAAGAAAAATGTTAAACCCTTTAGCGATGTCTTCTCGTGGTTAAGTGAGAGGTTATAATCAAAGAAATTAATGGATATGTTATGGGTTATCAAGTTGGATCTGTAGTGTGGTGTATAATCGATCTTAACTAAGATCCTTGGAAGGAAAGTTGATTAGTTGATGTTGTCTTGTAGTAATTCTTGATGAACTGTGATTAAGGGTATGGCTATACCCAATTGAAGGTAAAGGAGTTATTAAAAAGTGTGGAATGTTGAAGAACGGGTTTGACCATTAAAATTGTTTAGTTTGCTAACCTTGTTGGATTATTGGGTCTCAATGGATGAAATTAATTGTGTGGGAAGGGAAAGTTGAGGAGACGCTGGATTATTGCCTTAGTGGATATTAATCTTGGAATTATCTTTTCTATAGATACGTGGTGAACATCTAAAGTTATTAGATCTACATGTTTCTTACCATGATTAAATGTTGGATTTGCCTATAAAAGATTGAAGGGGTAGAAACTAGTAGATGTGGAATATTATGGGAGGAGTTCTGGATAACTCTTCCATAAAGAACGATGTGATGAATTTGGTTGTAGTGTTGCTGAGACTTTTGAATGATAGAGGATTTCGATTCTTGAAGTTTTATTGCGATTTTGTACCAAATTATGAATGTGAGGTAGAACGGTTGAATATGTGTTTGTAATTGTTCATGTGATTTGGCAAGGAAAGTAGGTAGCATATAGATTTTATGATGAAGCCAGTTGTTAGCAACAATGGTTGGAGTGCAACTGTTGTGGGTTGACGTGTGGTGTTGAGCATCAATAAGCGTTGTACTCGTGTGATTTAATAGATGGCTTGTGCCGACATGGTTGTGAAATAGTCGGATGACAGCATGTGTATGACGAAAGGGTTTTGATTTAACCTTTTAAATTGTGTAGTAGGTTCCCTCTAAAATAAAGTGGTTGTTGTAGTAATGGTGTAAGAATTTGGTATACACTCAATTGAGGATGAGATGAAAAAATAGTATGTAACATTTTGGTGAGCCTTTGTGGGCTTTATAAAGGAAGAGTTGACGATAACGAATCTTGTTAAGAGTGAATTATTTTGATGTTAGTAAGATTGTCCACAAGAGATTCTAACTCATTGAAGTGGTGATGATTCTTCTAGAGAGAAAGTAAGTCATTGCCTTTCGTAATATCGGTTAAATGAAATGTTTCGAGTTTTGCGGCTGAGATCATTTGGATCTCATGTTTTATGTGGTAGTTGATCTGTTCCGAGTAAAATAACGTGTTGAAAGATTTTACTGGTTCTTAAGTGGTTCTTGTGGTTTGGTCTTAAGAACTTATCTCATTCGAGATGGCAAAGTATTGTTGTAGTCAAAGGATTATTTTCTGAGTTAAAGGAAAGATTGTAGTAGGAGTATTTGAGGATTGGAGTCAAGTTTTGAAATTTGCGGTTTAATTGAAACGTGCCTAAACTTTCTGCTTTTTCCGCACAAGAGTTGTCGAGTTTCAATAGTAATGTCTAATTCTTATTGGTTGATATTGGCTATTCTCTTTTTGAGGGGTATGTGCCCTCAACTGTGATCTCATCTTTTGTTTTCTAAGATCATCGCTATTGGATTATTTCTTTTGGTCTCGCGCTCACTGTGAGGAGCAACGTTTTCTTGTGTGTCGAAACTTGTCCTTGTTCGCCTCTTCCTTTTGAGAAAGGATCAACAGATTTGTGTTGCAAAGTTTTATAAAGCGTAAACTGGCAACGGTTTGGTGGTAATCAAGTAATTGTAATTGGTTTTGACCTGTACCTCTTGGAGGAAATTTGATTCAAATGGAATGATTGTTGTTGAAGTAAAACTGATTAGTGTTACGACTAAGTAGAACTTATGGTAAAGTGTAATCCAAGAACCTTAGTTCATGTTGAAATATTGGGAATTATCGAAGGTATGGAAACCTTGATCAATTTTATAGAGTAACGCAATTGGATAGTATTGCGAGATTGTGTGGGTGATTCCTGATGATGTCAATGAGTGAGTATGTTGGAATTGTGGGAATGTTAGAGATTTAATCTGATGATTTCTCTATCTGTTATAAGAGAAGTTCGTTGTAGAGGTCTTGGAGGTTAAATTTGGGCTTTGCATTTTTATGCTAGACCTTTGGTCGCCCAATGATTGTGTGTAGAGAAAATAGAATAATGGCATTTCCTGAGTAGCGGAATGATCATTGATAGAACCCTTCTGATGTAGTATATGAGCGTGTGTACCGAGGATCTGAGTTGTTTATTATTGAAAGTTGGAGGTGATGTGATTGTGTGGGATCTATTTTGAGGTGCATTGGGTGCCATCTGTCAAATTAATTTCGTCAGTAGAAGGAGTTGTCTAGAGTGTTTGGTGGGATCAATAGAACCTCTCCACAAAGGTGTGGATGATGTATTTCGGTTTGAGCATAATTTTGAGGATGCTAATTTAAGAGATTTGAGCTCGTGTGGTATGCGATGAATTCGAATTCCAAGGTTGGAGAGAAATTTTATTCCTAAAAGAGAAACTGAGAAAAAGGATGTTTCCTCAAGTAGTGAAACGTTTTCTTGATTCTCGTTTGAGCTATGTGTGGTTGACAGGCGTCTTTCGTAATTTGAGCTCGGTTTTATGATAGCATGTGTGGTTCTTATTAGTTTAGAAAGAAGAAAGGAAGTATTTGATTTGGTGTAACACCCCAGTCCAACAAGGGTCTGGAATGCTACTAAACTAACATGTTAACAAAATTAAAACAGAAGACAAAATTCTAAATTTCGGCAGAACCTCCCCTGTATAGTTAACTATACCGGAGGTTCCAACATTCATAAATGTCAAGACAAAATAAGAATCAACAATTATCAGAACCATCACAGGAGTATATCTTGAACTCAAGTAATTATATCAGAAGGATGAACTAAGTTCACACGCAGTACTTAATCAATCTTAACGGAGAAGGGTTATCAACCACAACCAACATTATTTATTACAGTTCATCATTAATGAATGATTAAATCGAACTAAAATGTAATCCTGGACTTGATTAAGGTGAAGTGAATGAGTAGTGCGTGTTTACTCCTCCGATGGAACCAACCTCAAAGATCACCTAAAAGAAACAAACAACGCAAGAGTGAGTCCGAGACTCGGCAAATACGATAAATAATTAATACATAACAACCATGATCATGATAACACCATTGAAGAATATGAAATAAGCACAGAACGAACATTTGAATGAATGGAATGAATGATTTGGATGAAATGAAGGGACTACACACATGCATATACCGGTATTGCTAGTGACACACCCGTCGGTGTTCACCTAAGCCCGCATTTAACAAAATGCGGGGATCCAAGCCCTGTATGAAGAACGTTTCATACGGGTGTCCCAAACTGCCCACATTGGAATGGTAGGTCTTACGTGCCCATACTAGAATTGATGGGTCTTATATATTGATCCACTCTCGTGGACGAAACATGAATCGTGGATGCATGATATGACATATGAATATTGAAAAGACATGCTTTCGACATATGAATATTGAAAAGACATGCTCTCTAATCATGGAGGTAACACATATGGATTGAATACGAACATTTAAATATTAACATAGATCTTAGAAACACAATACCAACAACAGGCATTCAACATTTTATAATCATAGGAACATTAAAGTACTTGCCTCAATCGTGAGACGGAAGACAACGACGGAAACCTCTAGCCCCGGGGGTCACCACCACCTGGCAACCGTGAATTATACTAAAAATCAACCAAACTTGCACAACATTGCATTGGAACAAAACAAGAGCAATCGTTCCTAAACGAAACCCAAACATTAACCGATATACTCCCAAAATCCAAATCTGTCCAAACAGACAGCTATTAAATAAAAATCCATAACTTTTGAGTCAAAACTCCAAAATTCATGAATCAAATTTTCATGGAATCTACATAATATTAGCTACAACTTCTCAGGTGACTGAAAGGTCAAAATACCACATCTAATGCTTTGTTTTTAATCCCGAAGACCGTTCTATCATCCTCGGTATCTCTGACTTGGCAAAATCATAACTTTTGTTTGGCACAGCCAAACTCATTGTTCTAAGACTCCCTGGAAACTATAGAAAACCAGATATCTCAATAAAATTATAAAAAAAATATTCCCACTGTGCAACAATGGTTTCAAACAGCCAAGCCTTTCACCTCTGTCCACAATAGAAGGACAGATTACAGTAATAACTTTAAAAATTCATAACTTTTGATCTATCCGTCCAAAATTTATGAACTTTACTTTCCTGGAATCAGCATAAAGTTATCTAAATATCTCATGGAGATTATCAGACCAAATTCGGCCATCTCCAGACTCTAATGTACAGAACTACGACCGCTGCACAAATCCTGAGACTGAATTAGCACCCAGTCTTGCAAAATTCTTAACTAATTCATCCTTTATCCAATAATTATGATTTAATACTTTCTAGAAAGCTAACGAAATTCCCCATCTATCTTTAGGGTCTGCCTGGAACTAACCCAATCTCGCGAATCGACAGATCTGCAATACTACCGATCTACGACAGCAGGATACTACAATGATTAATCGGTAGCAAAACACATTTATAGAACCGAACTAGCTATTGAGAATCACGATCTTACCCATGAAATCCCCCGCTGGACCACGTTGTAGTCCTCGTAAAGATCACCCCCACCTTCTTCTTCTTCCTCTCCCTCCTCCTCTCTTCTTCCCTCTCCTTCCTCTTCCTTATGGCCGGCCAATCTGCAGGGGAAGCACCAGAGGAGAGGGGAGCGCTACAGCAGCGCCATGCTACAGTGACGGTAGTGCTACAGTACCGTGCTACAGTATTAGGGTGCTAGGGTTTAGTTCCCCCACATGGGCCCAAAGAGCTATGGGCCAAAGGCCCGAGTTCTAAAACTCCTCCAAAATTCTGAATTTTCCTTTTCTAATTACTTTTAATTTTACAACTAGTCACTTATATGTTTTATATTTGAACGGGATATTACATTTGGTGTTTGAGTGGTTTCTCTTTTGGCTTATGAGGTGTTTAGTTGTAAATTGCCTACTTGCAAAGCGGAAGGGATTTCATGATGAATCTTCGCGTTTGAGTTTGACCCTTTTTGGTGTAAAGTTGCCATTTCATGGTTGCGATGAGAACCCATTATATTTTTTTCAATTGGGTTTTGGTTACAAAAGAGTGGTTTAAAGCGACACGAGGTTGGGCCTTGAGGCGATGCGACTCGGCAGTACGCATGGGAGACACAAGAACCTTGGTGGAATGAGGGACGGGATGGCGCAAGGAATGGAGAGTGGGCTAGGGTTTGGCTGCCTCCTACCGTCTTAAGCCAGTTCTCCACTTAGGCCAAGGAGCTATGGGCCGGAGGCCCGAGTTCTAATATTCCTCTCAAATTCAGAATTTTTCCTTTCTAATTCTATTTAATTTCAATACTAATCACCTATTTCTTTTATGTTTAAACGGGGTATTACAGTTCATGCTCTCCAGTTATTATAAGTAAAATAGTGCTATTTTACTTCCAAACAGATAGTAATCTCTCTTATTGGACTTGTGGTCAGTGTTCTACATTTTAATTTGGCTTCGAGGTTTTAAACTGGGAATAAAATTGCTCTAGTGCATTTATTTACCTAAAAGAAAAACTAGTTCATTTCTTCCTACTGGATTCTATATGTTCCTAAATGAAAGTACAAATGAAAAACATGACCATACATATTTTGTTTTTTGGAGAGAGAAATAATCTAACAGATGAAAGAATATGTATGGTTAATTCCATAGTGTTAACCTATCAAATTGTTCATGTGGTTAATTCCAAACTCGTTCAATTAGCATCGAGAAGCTTGGTGATATATTAATTATCCAGACATCACTTGAAAAGGATAATTAAGTATCAAAGCATTCAAATTACAACATAACATGTGCTTGAAATAACATAAGGCATCGAAGCAGCTGGCAAAGATAAAAATTCCATGTTAGAGGAAATACATAAGTATATTCTTGAGAGTGTATATCTTTCAATTATAACATAACATGTGCTTCTGTGATGTACAATCATTGCTCACTTTATATTGTTTAGCATAATTTGTAGTTGAAGTAGTGAACATTTCCTAAAGTATTTCTCCTGTACATTCTTGTGATATTTGGAATTCAACTAGCTAAGTGAGAGGCTAGCTACCAAAATTTGTATCTCAACTAGCTAAGTGATGGTAACAACAATTAAATTTGTAGAAAAAAAAATCTGTAGAAGCAAACGGTTGAATATAGTACAAAGCAGTGAACTTATGCCAATGGAAGCCACAATAGCAGGGAACAAGTTTTACCACAATGTGAGTCGGTGCTTCAAGCTCAAGCATTAGGAGATGATGACATCCAAGTTGAGCAGCTAGATGATGATGACCTTAACTTGTCAGGTACAATTGTAATGAGATATAGCAAAAACTAGCTAACAAAATCAAATGTATTTATGATGATCGTAAATTTGATCCGTACTTTTCTATACAGATGAAGAAGATGGAGTAAAGAAACGTGCCGAGACGTTGTTACCATATGTTTGGAATCTTCAAGAGGGGAAACACATAGTAGTACAATGCAACAAGCTCAAACAATCCATTGGGAGAGAAGTTGGAGTGTTAGGCCAGTTTTTGGGCACACTTGCAAGAAATGGAGGCTATTGTCCACTTAGCATGAATGACTGGAGATTAATAAGAAAGAAAGGTGGAGACAAAACAATACTTCCATTTGTACAGGTCTAGCAACTACGACAAGATATATATAGTAAATAGTTAGCTCTTATTTTCATATCAATGTATTGATATGATTCTACATCTTACCCATTATTACATCTAGTTTGTAAACAATTGCAAATTAAACTAGTAGTCTAACCTTAACTCGATATTTCTAACTGATTTCAAACAAAGTTCTTATATCCTTGTTCATGCGAGAAATGGATACTTAAATCAATTGGTCGAGATTGGAGGCAATACAAGGCAACACTAAAGAAAACTCTGTTTAATGTGAAGAAGAAAAGATCTATGATGTATAGGCGGTGCCCAGAAGATGTGGATGAGGATCAATGAGCCGCACTTGTCAACCATTCGAAGTAAAAAAAAAGGGAAGGTATACTAAAAGTGCTACTTTTTCATACACTGTTGCTTCATCTATATTTGTAACAATATGCCCATGTTGAAGAATGCAAGTTGTAATGACATAACTGGTACTTTGATTTATAAAAGGCACTTAGTGAGAGAAACAAAAGAAGTCGTGCAATGAGGAAGATGAACCATACGGCAGGGACAATGAGTTATGCTTGTTGGGCTGAGGACTTGGTGAGTCATCGTATCTTGTTTTATACTCTAATCTATTTTTTTAATATTGTTGTAACTCCTATTGTTTATAGAGGAAAAAAGATCATGAAAAAAAATAGCCACATAGAGCGAAGGTTTGAATCTAAAGAAAAACCCTAATTTGGATTATTCCGAATTTTCGAATTATTTCTTAATAGAAAAATCTGATTAATGCGCAATGATGATGTTTGCGAAGAATTTTCAGAAATAAAAAAGAATCTGACATGTGGGTCCTACATGTCAGCGACTTGGTGCACATGGACCGGGTCCATGGACCTTTAGCAACACAGAAAGAGAAGAGCAAACATGGAGATGATCATGTGGTATGCTATATACAGACAATTCTTTTACATGTATCCGGTTATAATATGATCTGACTAGTACATTATGCATGCATTCTTCACTTACAGGCTGAGTTGAAAAATCTCATAGATGATCAACCAGAGTTGGGAGAAAATAACCAAGGAAGAGTTGCATGGGAAGGTGATGCGTTACATAAAGTTTTAGGGGAATAAAATGTAATATCCCAAAAGTATTCAAATGATTATCCGGGAGAGAATGATTGAATTAGGAGAAGGACCAAATATAAAATAGTTTGAACAGCATTTAGAGGAGGGGTTTTCTGCTAAAGTTGGGCAACCTAGGCCTGGGCCTTGGCCCAGTTGGCCTTTTGGTGGCTGGCCAAGGGGGGGGGAGGCGCCACCCTCCCCCAAAACCCTAGCCGCCACCCCCCTTTCCCCCTCCTCCCACTTGTGGCCACCACCCCTCCCTCCCTCTCCTTTGCTTTGGCTGCCACCTCCACTGTTCATTGCGCCCCTCCCCTCCAGCAGTGCCTCCCTTCATCAGTGAAGCCCCTGCTACCGGCCAAGAGCTCCCCGTGTTGCTGTCGGCCAAGCGGAGGAGGAAGGCGACTCACCCGGGGGACGGATTGGCCAAGAAGAAGAAGGAGAGGAAGGGGGAGAAGGGAGAAAGGAAGGGGAGGGATCACAGGATGGTGTGCGCATTCATCAGCGGTTCTACAAGGGTAAATCCCGATCCCCTTTCGATTAGTTGTTTAATTGAGTAATTAGGCGATATCGGCAGTAGATCTGTTTAGTGCAGTCTCTGTTGGCTGACTTTTTGAGAAAGTTAAGCACGGATTCTGGTATGGACGCCTCCTAGAAAGTTGTAGGTTATGTCAGTAGCTTTCTGTGGGTTCTTAGATCACGTCGTTTGGATGAGTGTATTAGGAGTTATGAATTTCGCAGCGCTGCTGTTCTGCAGTTCTATCATAATCCTGACAGTTAATGGTAATCGGTCTTTAGCGAATAGTAAATGGAATATTTAAAAGATCTCGCTATAACTAAAGATGTAGGTATTTGGAGTAGGAGTAGCTTTCCAGAAAGTTAAAGAACGCGAAATTTGGATAATTGTACTGAAAGATATGATAATTCTAATGTCGCTGTCCAGAACCCCTGATGGGAATTAGCTGTTCTGTTAATTAGTTTGGTGAAGGAATAAGATTGCTGAATCTGGAAAGCTCCCCAACAAGGTTTAGGTGGGGAATTTGTTAAGCTTTCCAGAAAGTCTAAGAACGCCACATTTGGATCTATGGTAGAAAAGTTATGAATTTTTGATTGGGACTATCTGTTAAGGGAACAGACTGCTGTTTAAGATTTTGGAGTTGGGGTTGCGCTAGAGAGTGTAGTGATTTCGTAATTGCTTCTAGCTTTGTTTTGTCTATTATTGTTATCTTAGAGTGCTTGTTAACTTAATTCAGGTGGGGGATTGGTCTCGGGGGCAGCGCCCTCTTCGCGTCCTCCATTTTCGTACGGTTGACGCAAGTACATTTATTGATAGATAATTTATGAGTGTTTGATCATGGGTGCAAGTTATATGTACATATTATTTATGCTAGGATGCTAGAATGATATGTATGTTAATGATTGTGAATGCTAGAAGTATGAGTAAGTTTATTCATGTATGATGCTGATGCTAATACATGTTAATGATGGATAGTGTAATTGTTCATGTGCATGATACTATTATATTTGAGGCTTGGTCATGTGGTGACCAAGCATTTCTTTGAGGTCCCCGTCATGTATATGATGGGCTTGTGGTCCCCACACTTGTGGAGTGTGGGCTTGTGGTCCCTATACTTGTGGAGTATGGGCTTTTGGTCCCTGTGCTTGAGAGCACAGGCATGGGTATGCATTGACGGTTGCATACCCTGCATTACCGGTAAAATACAAAGAGAGTCAAAGAGAAAGGATGCATTGTGCATTGCATAAGCATGTGATATGTTATATTGTAAAGATTTGAGAATGAATACTGATGTTATAATTGTGTGTTATAATGTCTTATTATTTGTACTTTGCTGAGTCTGTGGACTCACTCCTGCTGTTGTTTGTTGTTTTAGGTACCTCTTACAAGAACGGCATGCATGAGAGGGAATAATCATAAGAGTGGTTGCACATTAGCACGAACCATTCACATTTGAATAGATTGGATTGTTGATTTAGTGTTTGAGTAATTTGCTTAAAGAATTATTTATGATTACTCCCTATGCTTGGAATAATTTGTAATAGAGTTGATTAGAAGATTATGGATGCCCTTTGGATTATGCTTTAGTTGTTTAGCATACTTTGGATGATCTGTGATGATTAGTTTAAATTGGATGATTGGAATATTGATTGATGTTATATTAGACTGTTAGAACCTCCTGTATAGTCACCTATACAAATACAAAGGAGGTTCTGCCGAATTTTAGATAAATGTCTTAGTTTTATTTGGTTAAAATGTTAGCTTAGTAGCAGACCAGGCTCATGTTGAGCTGGGGTGTTACAGAAAAATATGTACAAGTGCATGGCATGGGATTGCTTCTGGACCCAAAACTATTTTATGGCCAGATGTCACATCATCTCAAGCAAGTAAATATTATTACAATAGATGGGTCCTCATCTGAAGTAGACACACATTTTGGAAAAAGTGGGAAAGCTAGAGGAACATGTCAAAAAGCAAGATAAATTGATTCAAGACTTGGTAAAAAAGTTGGCATGCCGTGAGAACATAGAACCAGCAGAGGTAAAAAAAATAATTTATCATTCATATTGAAATTTAGCTTAACTCATGTATCTTTATTGTAGGTGAATACCTAAACAAATTATTGTGACAATTTTCAGCCACATCTGATACTTTCTAAAAGAAAGGTATTATCAAAATGTTGATCAAGTGTTAGGCTTTTGGTATTCTGTTTTATCCCTGTTTAAATTTGCAGACAGTTGAGTGCAATGTATCGGACCTAAACAACTATTTCACTGAACAAGATACATTACTGGTAAATTTCTTATTACTATAGCTATTTCATTTCTATAAGTAACTACAACATTCTGTACTTATAAAATAACTAATGTGTCCCCATTTAATTTTAGAATTAAAAAAGGTCATGTGGACAGAGACAATGCACGAGAGAAAAATAATATATTTTCTACTAAAAAGGTTAGCATAGCATTGTTACTTGTGTTATAAGATCGTACCATTATTAGTTGATTTACATGACTATATGATGCGATTAGCAACATGAGGATTTAAATATCAAGGAAGTAACACATCAAGAAGCATCATCATCATGTTTTGCTCATGATTTTCCACATGAACAGGTATTTATTTTGTGTTGAATCTCTATAATGCAGAATTTGCTACTCCATTTTCAGTTGGATGTAATTAGATCATGTTACATATAAAAGATTACTGCTTTTCCTTCACATAAAACATATTTCTTCTAGCTTGTTCACACGACATGATGTAGCTAAACTTATCTCCTCATTTCAGTTTCATATATAGAGAAGAAACTCTATTGAGCATAGGAAAAATATGGCAGTGCAAGCAAGATTATGAATATTAAAATTTTCGTTGATTGGGAAATATGGAATATGAATTTTATATCCTTAATCATATTTGGGTCTCATAACATTTGTTTTGTCTAACTGTAGCAAAATAAGAAGGAGAAGTAATTACAAGACACTATGAAAAAGAGACAAGAAAAATTGACTCAAAAGAAGATCCATATTTTTGCAATGGAGGTACATAAGAATCATAGAAAAGTTCCTTCTTAACTGTGATAGATCTAACTCAAGTATTTCTTTTAATGACTATTAAATTCCAATACAGTTTGGTACCATCGCACTACTCAAGTCTGCTAACAGATATCCAAACAAAGAGCCTGTGGCATATGCTACTTTCTTGAGTAGTGATCCAGATGCACAAGTTGGTGGTTTCAAGCTTGGTAACTAATTTTGGAAAGTGCGTGTTAATTATCCTATTGAAGAACATAAGGTGCTGGTAAGGCCATGGGAGAACTACAAGACAATTAGCGAAACCAAAGGAAAAGCGATTGTTTGGCCTTCAATTTCTGCATGTTAATTTTAGCTAGTTTCAATTTATGTTAGATTCACTTGTCCTACATCATATTTACATTCTTGCAATTTATTGTTATCCCCGCAGGTCGAAAAGATCAACAATTGAATTACTATATTTGGATGTTTATCTCTTTGATCGACGGATCAAGAAGCAAGGAACTTCATGAAGAAAAGAAAGTAGTAGTTAGATTTTATATTTTAGGACTCAAATTTTACTCTTGTTTAAAGCTCTTGTGTTGACAACAAATCAGTTGTTTTTGTAATGTGGAATGATGTTAACAATACCTATATTTATTTCCTTAATGCAATGCAATCTACTTTTTGAACATTGATCATGTTGAGTTGTGTTATACATTCCACAATATGACATGCTTAATTAGCAAATAAAAATCCTTTGTAGCAATTATAATTTCTACATACGTAGCACATAAATGAACCGTATTTTTCCTGTGGAAAGGTAATGGAATTCTCTACATTAAACTAGTTGGCCGAATAGATCAAGTGTTTAAACTTGGGTTATGGGAAAACGATGTAGAGCGCTATGAGTAATGTCTTGTTATGCGTGGTTCATTGATGCATAGTATCATTCTTGGTTACCAGGTGGTGGTGAACCCCGGTGCTAGAGCGTTCCGGCTTTTGTCTTCTGTCTCACGGTTGAGGCAAGTGCAAGTAGTATTAATGAGTTGCTATATTTCATACTTGATGAATGCCTGTCAGTGTTTTAGAATCGATCTTACGTAAAGATTGTTTGATTCAGGGGGTCTCCTAGAATTGAATCACGCAGAGAGATTGACACGGGTATTTTTATCTGAGTTCGAGCCTTCTCGGGGAGAATAACAACCCTGCTCTGTGTGTGTATGGTATTGAGTGTATCTTGTACAATCGGGAGAAAAGACTAAGACTATTACAGAAGATAGTGCCTATCTTCCCGATTGCTTGCTGTGTTCTCTGATTGCCCTCCCTTTTCTTCTCCGATCACTGCCTTTATATAGTCGTGAAGGAGTAGCCGTTTCTCCAAGTGAAGAGGCGTCTCATCATGTCCTGTAACGGGCGCATGTTTACAATAATCACCAGAGTGTTAACTCCTTCATGCCGCCTGGCAGTTATTTGTCAGAGATAATGGGGTATTACGTGCTATTACTCCGTAGAATAACAACGTATGTTGACTACTTGGAATCCTTAATCAATTGGACCCACTCGTCTGTAGGTTTTTTTGATCATAAGGTGGTCGTAGTTCACCTGGTCGTAGAAGAGCTTACAACCATGGGGTAGTCGTAGAATAACTTACGACTGGATAGTGATTGTAGAAGAACTGATGACCATAAGGTAGTCGTAGCAAGACTAACGATTATAGGGGTGGTCGTAGAAGAACTTACGACCACCTAGTAGGCTTCTCCCTTGTAAATATAAGGGGTATACCTAGGGACCACAGGACATCATATTTACCCGTAATAAGAATTATAGGTAAAAGATAAAATGAGGATTATTAGATCCTCGTCATCTAGCCCCCCAGCTTCAAGTGAAAGTAACTTACTTGGTAAAGGAGTCGTAGATGGTCTTATGACCACGTAAGGATCGTGGAGAGATGGTCGAAGGAAAAACTCTTCGACATTTGTACATCACTTTGACCAGGAATATACTTGGTCAAGAAGGTTACTTACGACTATCAAATAGTCGTAGTATGGTGATCAGAAGTAAAACCTTTCTGATTGATATTTCATTTGGCCAGAAAGGCTTGGCCAAGAAAATAATTTTGCTTGAGGTGTAAAAACGAACCTGATTTTCTTAGACAGACAAACTTAGAGAATCGCATTCGACTCTTATATGTCTGTCTGTTGGAGCGGTTCCCGAAACGGTGGCAACCCTTGGGTTTCCACACTTTCAACCCAGGCATATGGTAATAAATACTTACTGGGGGGTGAGACTTGGGTTTCTACTTTTCTCCAAATCGCTCCCACTGTTCATTGAGTTCTTACCTTCTCCGCTACCAACCCAATTGTGCTTTCTCCTAAGACCTTCCTTAATCCAACCCCCCCCCCCTCTGAGAGAGATGGCCGGAACAGTTTCCGAGTGGGCCGAGTCGAAGATGGATGCGGTGAAGATCCAAGCCTTGGTCGACACCGGGAAGATTTCAGAGAAGGTTCTTGTGAAGTGGATTGCAGCGGTTGGGCAGCATTGGCCGTTGGGGGAGATTAGGCAAATCCCCGTCTTCCAGGTATATTGTGAATGTGGCCTTCGATTGCCTGCTCACCCTTTTCTCACACTCATACTCGAGCACTTTGGGGTGGAATTAGTGAACCTCGGTCCTAATTCCATCACAATGCTAAGTGTATTCGTGTATCTGTGTGAGGCATACCTAGGAATTCCAGCAGACCTCGAGCTCTTTCAATATTTTTATGGAATGGCTCGACAATCTGGGATTGCTAGGAGTTGTGGTCTGAAGCTCCATGACGGAAAGTCAAAGGAGTATATTCAGATGTGTACCCGGTCTTCGTGGCTGGGATGGAGGAAGAGGTGGTTTTACTGGAAAACCACCCAAGATGGCAGCCTTACTTTCGCGGGGAAGGCTGCCGAGAAGATTTCTTCCTGGGATTCAACTCCCAGGGATCTTGGTCGGATTGCTCCCTACATTCAAGCCATCAAGGACTTAAAAGAGGAGGGACTGACCGGATGGCATGTGGTGAAGGATTTCATCACATGTCGAATTGGCCCTTTGAAGAAACGAGTACTTCCTATGTGGAGGTACATGGGGCCAAAAGACCCAACCAGGGACTATGAGGAGAGTAAGTGAATCTTCGACTTAGCTCTCGGTTTGGTCTTTCTCAAAGTGGTCTAATGAATGTCTTATCTGTTTGCACAGATCTTTCACAAGCATAGATCGACGTTCGGGTCAAACTTGTTTGTGAGAAATCTCCGCCACCTGGAGTGGCGGTTCCTCAAATCCTTGCGGTTTTGTCCGCAGAAGAGAAGATGGAGCGCCTAAAGGAAATCAAGGGTTGATTTTATCCTTAGGACTTTAGAGTCGTAGAAAGACTTACGACTGGTTGTTTGTCGTAGAAAATCTTATGACTTGGTAGTGATCGTAGAAAACCTTACGATCAAGGAATTATCGTAGAAAAACTTACGACTAGATACTGGTCGTAGAAAATCTTACGACTGGTCAGTAATTCTTTTCTGTTTTTCTTACAGAAAGTAGGCATGGAAAATCGTCAGGACGACAAAGAGGTTGAACTGATAACCATCGGCGCAGGGATGACAACGGAAAAAAGTCTAGCTCCTCCGTCTAAGAAGCGTCGACTCGTGAAAGTCACCGACAAGGGAGGGGCAAGCTCAAGTTCTTTTATTTCGACCAGATCTTCTGTAAAATCTGCTGCAGACACGGCTGCAGCTGAAGCCAGGGAGGTTGAAGCAGCTGAAGCTGAAGAGGTCGAAGCAGCCGAACCTCTTAAGCGCAAAGCCCGCAAGGCCAAGGTACACTTCTATTATGACAAGAAAACATTCGCAGTTTCTGCCTCTCCTAGTTTTGTCAAGCAACTAGAAAAGGAGAACTGGAAGGACTTTATGTCTTTTGTGAAGGACAATGCTGCTCCAACAGAACCTGTGGTCAAGGGAAGCGCCGATCTCGGAGTGGTCGAGACTGATCTCGGCCATCCAGAAAGTTAGGAGATTAGAGAGGTGGCTCCTGTTCAAAATCCACGACCAGACGTGGTCGTGGCCGAGCCTATCCTTCAACTTGAACTCCGACCAGACGTGGTCGTAGAAAAGAAATCGAAGAAATCTTCCGTTGGGAAGATGACTCAGAAGTTCCTGGTTAAGTCCAGAGTGCAGAGGTATGTGAGAAAGACTAAAGTGTAAGAACATCATTTATCTTTTTGCTTTTCACAACTTAACGTGCTTTCCTTTTGTTGCTCTTAGCCCGACTCCTTCAGCCTCCGAGGATGCTTCTATTGAGAAGCCTATTGTCACTTCTCCAGCAGATGGAGAGATGACAGCAGGAGTGGTCGAAGGATCACCCACTACTCGAGTGGCGGAGGAAGTCGTGGCTTCTGAAGTGGTTGCTTCAACCACTGAGGTAGTTGCTACAACCGCTGAGGTGGTCGTGGGGGCAGCAGAGGCAGCAGTAGAAGCCTCTGGCTAGGGTGGTGATGTATCTGACCACCGTGCTGGGAAGGAAGTCGTTGCAGACGTACCTCCCGGTCTCCAAAGAGAAGCTGCAGTTACATAATCAGAAGACGAGGAGTACTTCAACTTCTATTTTGATTTCTTTGGGCCTGTTTCCTTCGTGGGGTCTTCTGCTTTTAGATCTCGCGATCGAGTCCCTCATCCCAAAGATATTCCCAACAAAGGGGAAATTTTTGATAACGAGCGTCTCGAGAAGGTTTGGTGGAATCAAGTCGCGAAGATAGATAAGCTGAAGAGTCCAACGATGGTTTTCTCGATGTTTTCTCGGACGACCATGAATGTAAGTATTTAAGGATACTTATATGTGCGGCCTTCCCTTGCTTCTTATTATCGTTCTTTTTGTAGAAAGCTCTAGAACAAATTGCCACTGTTGGTGAATATCACCGACAACTTGTAGAGCTACGACAAGAAAAAGCGGAACTGTGTGAACAGACAGAGAGGTGGTAAGTCACTGTTATTCGTAGTTGTTTTTTATTTGACTACTTATATAGTGCTTATGGGGTTTGTCGTGGAAAAACTCACGACTAGGTGCTAGTCGTAGAAAGACTTACGACCAGTTTGATAGTGCTCATGTCTACTTTTAACCTTTATAGGTTAAATAGTGACGAAAAGATCTTGGCTGACTCGCTTGATTATGAAAAAGACGAGATGAGAAAGCCAAGGGAAGAGAAAGAAGACCTCTTGAAGAAGCTTCAGGAGGATAACTTTGCAGCTCAAAAATTGCAGGGAGAGATAAATAGTAAGCGCTGAACTTAAGACTGCTTATGTCGTTGATCTTTACCTTTTTAACTCTTACTTCTTTTCAGAAAAAGAGGATGAAATGAGAAAGCTCCAAATCGAAGTTAAAGATAAAACTTTGGTTATTCATGAGATTTCTCGTATCGCCAAAGATAAAGATCAAGAGATTGAAAAGCTGAGATCTCGACTAGCAGGTAAGTAATTCTTTACCTGTGAACTAGTTCTTTCCTCTTCTAGGAATTATTTTTGCTTGACTAGTCTTACCCCTTTCAGAGCAAGTGGTCGAGAATGAACAACTCCGCGAGGCTTCGACTCGTAACCAACAGAAGATGAAGTCGACGAAGATTAATCTTCAAGACAACATCATGCTCCTGAACAATATACTTGGTGAGTTGCGTAGTGAGGGAAAAACTCCTCCAAAAGACACGATAGCTGCTCACATAAGTATTATTGGGGAACAAGTCGGGACTTTGCAAGAACTGGTGACCACCCTGAAGACCAACCAAGCTGACTCGATAAAGGAGGCGGTCAAAGGTGCAATAAGTTATGTATTGGCAAAACTTAAAGCTCATGACCCCAGCCTTAATGTGCAACCAATCGACGCCGACTTCGACTGTCCTGAGGCAAAAGCAAGTCGTTTGATTGAAGAAATGCAGCCAGTCAGCAGGAAGGTCTCGGAGGAGATGCAACTGGGATCTCCTTCTTCAAAGTAGTTTGTAATAAAAACCTGTGAAAACAACCTTTTGCTGATGTAATATATAATCCATCTTGTTTCCTACAAATTATCTTGTCGAGTAGTTAGTAACTCAAAAGATAATTGACGAACAAAAGACTAAGAATTGATGTCAAATTAATAACTTTATCCTAGCCCCCGACTATTTGCCTAGTTTATTTAGATAAACTAGGTAAATAGTGTTAAAAGGGTTTTTGAAAACAGAGAGGTTTGATTAACTTGTAGTTTTCTATCACGATTGTCATGCACTGGTCAAAAGAGTAGTAATGAATCGACCCTAGGAAGTTCCTTCTAGTGGGCAGGACCACGTGCAAAGAGGAAAGGCTTCGACTAGGTGATATTACCATCTACGATCAGATTAATTAAATCAAGAACAACAACTTGAGTTAGACAAACGTCTAGAGGACTTTAATAAATTCGTTCATCCTTCTTTGGTGGACTCGATAGGTCTGTCCTGGTAGCAAAAGTAGGAAACTGAACAATGCTAGGAAGTTCCTTCTAGTGGGCAGGACCACGTGTAGAGAGGAGAGACTTCGACTAGATGTGTTTCTTCCTCCGACTAGTTGGGACAGAACGAGTACACCAAAAGCGGTTGAATAAATCTAAGAAAGTGCACTCTTCTTAGAGTATTTTTCAAAATAACTGAAGAAATAAACTAAGGTGGAAAAGAGCTGGCTTTAAGAATATTTCGACCAAATAGAACCTGAGCTCTTTGTATTGGCAGCAAAAGTGAGTAACGAGTCGACACTAGGAAGCTCCTTCTAGTGGGCAGGACCACGTGCAGAGAGGAGAGACTTTGACTAGGTGATGCTACCTGTCTTTCGACCAGTGTAAAGAAAACTAGGTGTTTAGAATGTAGTCGAAAGATTATGAAAGCACTACTCAAAAAATAAGACAATAGAGGTAGAGAGAACCTGAGGCTTTATTGTCTGAATAGTTTGTTACGCATAAAACTTGCGTGGCGGTCGATGTTCAAGAATTCGAGAGAACACCGCCGTCTTCCATTGCCAATCGTCTTGACCTTATTTGTGTAACCGACCCTTGTGTAAGGACCTTCCCACTTGGGAGAAAGTTTATTCGATTAGACTTGGATTGGCGAGCCTCAATACCAAGTCACCTCTGATGAAGGCTGCGAGGTTGGACCTTCGATCGTAGTATCTGCTTGAGGCTTGTTGGTAGGCTATTTGAGCGGATTAAGGCCTGGTTTCTCCTTTCTTCGAGCAGGTTGATGTCATCCGCTCGAAGTTGTTCTTGGTTGGAGTCATTGAAAGTTTCGACTCGTGTTGACTGTATCTTTAGATGCGTCCAGGCAGATTTTTCTGGGCTGCAATTTTCTTCCGTCGAATAGCCTCAAGATCTTCCACATCAGATCCTTGAGACTGTCTCAATGGAGTAAGAGTATGTCGAGGATTTCCCTCACGCTCATCAAAGTGTTGGTTCTGTCCGTCACTGGTGGTGCCCTTGCCATTGCCACGAGGGGGGCGTAGTGCGTGATCTTCGGGGAGTGTCCCTAGCTCTGTCTCTAGAAGAGTGAGCTTGATCTGAGGGAAGGACGAAGACCTCCCGTTGATGATTCTCACTTGCACTCGAGGCCTCCCCGCTTGAGGAGTAGTCGATAGACACCATCTGGCGACTTGGAGTAATCCCCTCCAGAAAGGGGAACTCTGGGTTATAACCGTCTCCGTCCGTAGGTGTGACCTGTGAAGAGATGGTCGAATTTGCAGGAAAAGCATGCTTGATACCGCTCTCTCTGGAGTTATCCTGAGAGAGAGGACCACCAGATGCTGGTGAAGCCCTGGAATTGTGGCTTACAGAACTCGTCTTACCAAGTCGGACCACCTTAGGGGGACTTGGACACTTAGAGGAAAAACTCTTGTCGTGTTGTGAGCCTGCCTGGGTGTAGTCCTGATTGTGGTCGGATTAACCCTTGTCCTTTGAGGGAATTGATTCCTTTGTTGGACGTACTGTTGTGGGGGATAAGGATCCCTCCTCAACTCCATCAGTGGCATGGTCTCCTGGATCTGCAGAAAGATCTCTGGAGGCAGCAACACCATCGGATGAGTTGATACTCGGTTCGTAATCGAAACCGGCATCCATGTCGACGTCCGCGTTCTTCTCATTCCATTCTCCTGCCATGAGTGCATGAGATTTGGAAAAAGAGAGTATGTTGACATGAGATTACCGGAAGATCCCCATGGTCGGCGCCAACTGTCGGTGTTTTAGAACCGATCTTACGTAAAGATTGTTTGATTGGGGGGGGGGTCTCCTAGAATGGAATCATGTAGAGAGATTGACACATGTATTTTTATACAGGTTCAGGCCTTCTCCAGGGAGAATAACAACCTTACTCCTGTGTGTGTATGGTATTGAGTGTATCTTGTACAATCGGGAGAAAGGACTAAGACTATTATAGAAGATAGTGCATGTCTTCTCGATTGCTTGCTGTGTTCTCCGATTGCCCTCCCTTTTCTTCTCTGATCGCCGCCTTCGTGAAGGAGTAGCCATTTCTCTAGGTGAAGAGGCACCTCATCATGTCCTGTAACAGGCGCATGTTTGCAGTAATCACCAGAGTGTTAACTCCTTCATGCCGCCTGGCAGTTATTTGTCAGAGATAATGGGGTATTACGTGCTATTACTCCGTAGAATAACAGCGTATGTTGACTGCTGGGATTCCTTAATCAATTAGACCCACTCGTCTGTAGGTTTTATTGATCATAAGGTGGTCGTAGCTGACCTGGTCGTAGAAGAGGTTACGACCATGGGGTAGTCGTAGAATAACTTATGACTGGATAGTGATCGTAGAAGAACTTACGACCACCTGGTAGGCTTCTCCCTTGTAAATATAAGGGGTATACCTAGGGACCACATGACATCATATTTACCCGTAATAAGAATTATAGATAAAAGATAAAATGAGGATTATTAGATCCTCGTCAATGCCATAGTTTAATGATGAAGCTTTATGCTTGGTAATGTTGATGAGCATTTACATTTTCATGATGTGTTGATATTGTGAGTTCAAGTTGCATCATGACATACATTCCTGTAGCTTGGTCTACATGGTAGCCAAGGGTTTGTTCTTTTGAGGTCCCCGTCATGCATGGGACGGGCATAGATCCCCGTCATGCATTGGACAGGCTTGGGTCCCCACACTCGTGGAGTGTGGGCATGAGATCCCTGTGCCTAAAGGGCACAGGCTTTGAGTATGTATCGACGGATACACTACTCAGTATTACCGGTAATTGCAAAGAAGATGAAGAAAGAGCATTCGTGACATGTTCATTGCATTTCTGCATAAGAGGTGGATTTGTGATATATATTGCTGTTGTTCATGATGGGATTGATTATCCCCATTGGCTGATTATGATGCTATGTTTTTATTACTATTACACTTTGCTGAGTCGTGGACTCACTCTTGTTGTGTTGTGCTTTCTAGGTACCTCTCGAGGCAGCGACATGCATGGGAAAGGGTAGACATGGTGCACTTCACATATACACAAACCACAACGAATAAACTAGTCCATTTAACTACAATTCATATTCTTGATAATTAATTTAGATTCAGTTTGTGACCCTCCTTCGTGGTGGATGTTTTAATTGTGATCATGGATGATCCATTTATGCTCTTAATCCTTCATTATTTGAGTTCATTTAATTCTAGTTGTTGAATTAGAAAGTTCGAGTTGATTATTCTATCATCCTCGTTACTTTGATGACCTTTGATGCTTGAGTTGCATCTATTTGCTAATTGGATGCCTTAGCGTAGATATGTTGAATTGCCTTAGAATAGTTTGATAAAGAGAAGGTGTCATAATGGATTGGTATCAAATTGATAGTTGATATACTTCTTATTGAGTATTTGAAGGTTGTGCTAGTTTTTATAATTAGCATTATGTCATTCATGTATGAATGTTTGGTCGTTTGTTGTTAAGTTGTTGAAATTAATGGGTTAAGTAGAGTAGTTTGGTAGCATTCTAGCTCTATGTGGGGCTGGGGTGTTACAGCTAAACAAGGATATGGCTCTACACTACAAGTTATTTTCAGCATGAAGCAAGTTTGATTTGTAATACCGATATGTAATAGTTTGCAATGGAAATTTTAAAGAGCAATTGATAGATAATGAAATAACAAGTATGTAACTTTAACAATAGTAAATCACAACCCTCCTCGGTTGTGATCATCAATTCATTCTCAGGCATAGACATGGCACACATGACGACAACAAAACCATCCCATTATTTTCCAACAAAACCGTTTTTGCAAAAGTAGAGACTATACCCGATGACCGCACTTAGCACGCTCATGACTGCAAGCACGGCTATTTAAATAGATTTACACTATACAGATGTGTATAACTTTACCCACACAATATGAGCTCTCTAGTTTGTTTGGCATCCGTCGACACCACCGCTCACAACATGTTAGTAAGCAGTTTAGAGTTCACAACAAAGCCTTTACATCACCTAGTTCTAACCTTGCACTAGCGCAACGAATGATAAACCCTCACTTCACCCAGGTTCCTCTTGCTTTAGTGAGGCATTCACCGTTGTATAGGAAGGCTTTGTTCCCAATGCCTCGGTGAAGGGAGCCCCTTCGAGCAAACCTTCCTGGATTACTCGTACTACTGCGGTCTACCAACATACAAGGCTCGACCTAGATAACTTAATTAGCTAAGACCACCCCAATTTAGTCATGTGGTTGTACGCTTATGCTAGGTTGGATACACAGGTGTGCAGTCCTTAATCGACTCAGGCCAGGATCTCCCCCCTATCTACATGCGAGATCACCCCTCTCACATTTTTCAGTTCATATTATAACTTGCCTGTGTCAAAAACTAAGTTTTTCATTTTCATTTTTATTCCAAACTAACAGAGGTAACTCCTTTGGTCCAACATTTTAAAATCTCCCAAATCCATACGTAAATTTTACCAAATGTTCATATCTGGTGAAAACTAGAGCACGACTAAGCATCTATTCAATATTCGTAATCAATATACCCAAATTAACATCATCTACAGTCTAAACCATGTCCTAAGGGATACAACAGTAAGTATATCAACATCTCAAGGAGGATTCATGCATACAATGGGAACTTAACTACCGTTACCCATAAATATAGCAATTTTTAGCCAAACATACACGCATGCATAATAGATTTTGCAAACGAAATGCAATAATTGAAATAATATGATCAACATGATAAAATGAGGTTCTTGCCTTTCTCAGGTTGCTCTGAGTATGACGGTGCTTGATCGCCAATCGACTCGTTCGCGTTTCCGACGTATATTCAAAAGAACCGAGAATAAATCACAAATAATAAATTAATTTCAACAGCCAAAAAAATTCAAATATTTTTTTCATATTCATAAATAGAATGCTATTATATGAATTTATAAAAAATAATCATCCAATTTGGAGTTCGTATGCAAAAGTTATTAGCATTTGAAATTTGCTCAGTTTGAAAAATCCTAAAAATTAAGAAAGTGACGATGTCGATGGCGTATTTTCTAAAATTACGCTTTCTAACAGAGAAGACGTATTTCCTTTGAACTAAAAGTGGCTTTTCCATTTTTAAGAATTTTCAGAAATCATTTTTTACATGTGGACCCTACATGCCAGTCTCTCAAGTTTTAACATATTTAATTTTAATTTTAAGAACACAGTGAATGGTCCCACATGTCACAGACTCATTAGTATTAATTAATTAATTAATTAATATTAATTTAATTTCTAACCCAAATTAATCCCTAACAGGTGGGGTCCACTATTAGTCTCTCAGGCTTTTAACACATTTCATTAATGAAAACAATGAGTGGGTTCCGCATGTGAGTGACTCATTTACTAAAACACATTTAAATTATATTTTTGATTAAACTATATTTTTTATTATCTTTTTGACCGGACCCACATGTCATTGACTAATTACACTTAATCACTGTGATTAGCAGTAAACTAATCCTAATCACGAATGGGGCGCACTGTTGAGAGAGAAAGAGAGAAGGAGAGGACAGTGCGCACGACTGAGTGCAAAGGCGAGCTCGCCGGTGACGAATGACGCGGTGAACGGCGACATTGAGCAGCGGAACAGAAAGTGGGTTCCTTGGCAAAGCTTTGGGTGGTGGCAGCGACAAGAGAGGTGGCTAGAGGCGGCGCTACGCTGGCGAGAAGCGACGAAGGCTCTCGAGCCCAAGGTGGCTTTCACGAATGGGGTGTTCTCGGGGCTATTGGCTTGGTGTGCTGGACTCAGTAGGTCAATGCTATGCTAACGGGGCAAGCACGGGGACCTAGGGTTAAGGAGACGAGCCGGCGGTGTTGTTCTACAACGGCGCCATGGACAATGCTAGTAGCAATGGCGTAAACACCTTGCTCGAGTCAATTGAAGAGTGTTTATGCTTCAGTAGCTCACCACGATCACCCGAGGGGTGTTGATTAAGTCGGGGAAGACGTGGGGCGGCAGAACGACAATGAACAAAGGAGCGGCAACAAGCTTCACGACGACGGAGCTCCTCAGTGCAATCGGGATGAAACGGAGCACTGGAAAGGGTTCAAGAGGGCATGAGGATGCACTACAAGAAAAACATACATACAACAACGCATAACTCGCAACAGAAAGCGTATGCGTTACCGGACCAATTTATTCACCACGTATGAAGCTGTTTAACCCACCACCTCCCATGTCAAAATAAAACCGCTTGGCTGCGTTTGAGATCTCTATCCCGTTGCCTCCCCTCCCTGCAGCAAACTTGACCTCCCCGCTGCCACTGGCCTCGTCACCATACGAATCCGATGCCTCCTCCTCCCCCGGCCTCACCCCCATGTGGATCTACTGGCGCCGCCTCCTCTCCTGCCACTCCCCCGCGCGGAGACGCCCCTTGGCCTCCTCCCCCGCATTGTGAAGTCGACTCCGGAGAACACCATGCAGCGCCGCGAAGCCGCCTCTCACCAGATCCTCGCAAAGGGGCTATGGCTGCGGCGGATCTGACTGGTGGCAGTGTGTCATCGTGGAGGAGGATCACGCCATCGCTGGCTCACGGTCTCCCTCAAACACCCTCCCGGATCCGCGGAATCCTCCCTTGTGTGTGTATCTGGCAATGTAGGCTTCGGAAGTTCAGAGGAGCTCCTTCCTTTCTGTTTACATTTGGTTCTACTTCCAATTTTGTTGTGGGTTTGTGAATCGATGCAGTTTCGGACATTGGAGTCAGGAGCAAGCTGCCGGACTTCCTGGAGCTTGATGCCTCGGTGCGTGAGAAATGGGGTATGCTGCATACTGGCTGTTGCTTTGCGGGAGCTCGAGATGGAGGTATGCTTGCAACGTGTTTGATGTAATGCCGCAGTGTATATGGCAGTATTTTGGATGATTGATCTACAAAAGTTTAGAAGCAAAATAAAAGGAAGATAAGAAACTATTGAGATAATTTTTGGCTATGTGATGGGCCTAAAGATTGAAAGATCAATCGAACTCTAATTGTTCCCATGTTATATATGTGATTTTGACTTGTCTTGGACCCTGCACAAACAAATTCTGCATGAAAAGTGATCTGTCGCTGTTCATTAAGAATTTGTCTTTTTCATATCTTGTAGATGAAGCTGACGATGATCCTGAAATTTTGCATGGTTAAAAAACATCCCTTCCCCTACATATGGTATGTTTTGTGGAATTTTTTAAAACTTTGAAGATATGGTTTTCACGGGTTTGCAACATTTAGGTGGTTTTCACTCCATCTGTCCCCCAAGCTGAATCTGGCAGTAGAGGCAGTATCGATAGTATTCTTACTTTACAATGGTTTAAGTGGATGACAATGCATCTCTTGAGTTGAGCATACCTCTAAGACACAATCTGCTTTTGGTCTCCTTTGAGTTGAGTAACGTTTTGGGAATTGCAAGTAAACTGGCAGGTTTTATTTGACTATGCAAGTCCTTGAGGAAGTTTAATAAGGAGTACACTCTGTTTTAAAGATCCCAATTTTTTATGATTGTTAGGTTGCTGTTGCTTTAGGAATCTGCTATAGTTTATTTATTTATTTTAGAAATCCTAATTTTTATTGATTACGGATAGTACTATTGGATCTATGTGCAGGCTTCCAGAAGTTTGCCTACAGTCATCTTGACGACATGTTGGACAGCAGTTTGCATTGCACACTGTTGCACCTTTTTTTTTGCCGAAAGATGGATAGCACTTACTGCAGGATTGCTTGAAAGAAGGTAAGGAAAGGTATTTGTTATCATGAGTCCTGTGGAGAACATTTGTGGTTAAGAGTTTACCGTAGACAAAAAATGCTAGTTCTAGAGACGCTAACTGCTAGCTATACCAGTAGGGTATTTTTGATTGTTTTCTAAGATTTCACTTTCAATTTTAGAAATCAGAAATTGCGTGAGGGCATAAAATTGGAGACGGCAGGTTGAGAAGCTTGACTTTGCCTTATGAATTTGTCTAAATGTAATGCTTGACTGTAGGTTGAGAAGCTGGTAGGAAGAATGGTAAAATGGTTGAAGGTTGGTGGCCATATATTCTTTAGGGAATCATGTTTTCACCAATCTGGAGATTCCAAAAGGAAAATGAATCCAACACACTATCAGGAACCAAGGTTTTATACAAAGGTTAAAAGTCCAACTCAAACTTTCCTTTCCTTGGACGCACGTAAACACCTACATCTGTTTGGAAGAGTTGGAATGTTATGTTTTACTTTAATAATGCACTAAAAGAACTTTATTTCTCTTTTCAGATTGAGAAGATATGTTGATGGTTTGGACTGTTCGGCAAACTTGTGTGTAGAATGGAGAATGCTGAGGAATAAAGAATTTTTTTATAGAACCACAGGGGCATAGAGAACGAAGACTTTCCACTAAAAGTATAGACATGTACTTACATTTATGTTTTAGGGCGTATTATGTTATTAGATAATGATGGTACCAACTGTGCATGCCTCGAGTTCAAATTTGTGAAGCCAGTTGGAAATTCTTTGTAATGAAACAATTTTTTGTTGATGTCAATGAAAAAAATTTGTTATACACTTTGATATGTGTGTTTTGTTTAACCCCGTGGGCCTTAATTGATAAGTCCGGCCTGGACATGAAAATGACACCTTTTGCAATGATTAGATGCGTTGTAAACAATCCTAAAAGCGATTTGCTAGTGTCCAATGCTACCAAGCCAAAGTTACCAACGCTTGTATATGTGTTGTCACAGACCTTGGCAACGGCCTCAATGGCAACACATACTAAATGCGTTGGTATAGACTCTAACAACATTTATTTGGACTTCTACCAACGCATATATGCGTTGCTAAAAGGGTGTTCATGTTGTAGTGATGGGGAAATGACCTTAATGAGGTCGGGGACTCACCGGAGAAGGGAGGATGTCAATGGTAGCGGCGGCGGCAGAGAGGTTGACGGTGATAAAGGTGCTACAAGAAGGTACACAATAGCTCACTAACATGCTGAAAATGGTGAAGACGAAGGTAATTGACCAGGGACTCACCTGTCTTTGAGAAACGACGGTAATGGCAACGGCGATCGGAATTGGGGAAGATGGCAAGGAGGCTCGATTCTCTACGAGATGACCTATGTTAAGTAAGGGAAAAGCATGATCAAGGAATGGAACATGTGATGACGCGCTTGTGTTGACCCCAAACTTGCAGGAATGGCATAAACACGGTGGCTCGGTTCGGGCGTGCGTGCCGGAGTCGAAGACGACGAAGTCATTGTGACATCACAGGGCTCCATAGGCTGCATTGAGCAGAGAGGGAGCATAAGGAGAGTATGAGACATATAGTTATGCAGGCGTCAAGGGGATTAGAGCTCACCAAAGGCAATGGAGGTGTGGAGCTTGCTCACCGACGTCAAGAACGACGCTTACATTCCCACGAAACCAAGGAGCGAGAAGCTCGGGTTTGTATGAAAATAGAACGGGGGCGAGATAAGGAAGATGATATGTGGTCAGAGGGCTTATGTACTGAGGAGAAAGACGCGAGAAAAGCGACGAGAAACTGGCGGCAGCGGCGAGATTTTGAGCAGCTATGGCTAGCAGGCGACGGGACGGGAGTTGGCGCTGGCAGGGTGATGCACAACGCAGTGCAGAGGTGACGAGAGCAGGTGAGCGTGAAATGGTGGGCGGAGGTCGCAAACCGTGGGTGAGTGGCGGAGCTGGCGCGGGTGCGGCGTGAGTTAGAAGAAGCCACTTGATGAGCAGGCCCAACGCGTCAGTGAGAGAGGGAGGCGAGGAGCGGGCGCGGACTGAGCTGGGCCAAGACGGCGCACGAAGGAGTGGGCCGCGGTGGTTTCAGCCCAAAAAGGCGGTGGGAAAAAGAAATTGATTTGAAAAATTGAAAAAGTCTGAAGGGTATGGAGAATTTCTAAAAATAGTCAACGAGCTCCAAAAATTACAAAAAATTTTGTGGAGGCTCCTGACATTGTTTAGTTATTTGTGTAATTTTTTCAGATTTTTATCTATTCTAAATTTTTCTCGAAAATTCTTTCAAGGGCACTGTTTGTATGTAAAACAATAATTGATCTGAGAAAAATTTCAAAAAGAACATGATCAAAATATTTCCACATTTATTCTCAGTACAATGATCCCAAGTTTGGATTTTTGGGATGTTACATGAATACTGCGTCGACAATGTTTTGAGTGTGTGTGAATAGTACACTGCAGCAGGGCCGTAGCAAAACACTGTAGCATATGCGGTGGAGACAATGCCCTTATGCATGTCGCTATACTCCTCTGCATTAGCCTGTGCTAATGCGGAAGATCCATTTCCCATTAGTAGGGGCTCGAAATTAAATTCAACAGACGTAATCCACTTCTCTTTGACCCTTTGAACGAACAGCTTGTGACGGAGTTTAATTATACGTTAGCTACTCATCCTCTGTTAATGTATACGATCTTCTTGTTCCAGATGTGAACCAAGTGCAACTTGGTCGGTGTTGGCGATCCTATGGGACTAAAAGCAGATGAGCACCTTCACTAAACAAGTTCCAAGAAAAGTGGTCTCAGCTCTTAGCCTCATCTCTGCTTTTTGGGTCCCCTTCGTCCTATGGTTCATTTGCCCTCACAGCGTGCGTCTGGTTGTTGTGGCAATGGTTAGGTACTTGTAAATGAGTCCCATGACCGTCGAACACCATGCATACTCAATCACTAAGGTCTTATTTAGTTGGATCAAAATCTCTCCTTATCCATATAGATGGATCAGAATTTTATTTTAAATTATCGGCCCATCCATATGGGTTCCGACCGAGAATGGACTTTCCAGACAAACCCTAAGGGTATGTTTTTGAACTCACAAATTTCATTCGAATTTCTCGTAAAACAATTAATTTTCAGAAAATGGAAAAAAAATTGCCGTGTTACAAACGGGACCTACGATGGGGTGTTGATCTACTAAAACCAGACTAGTCTCAGTTAACGCACGATATCATGATTAATAGTGAGTATGTAGGTTAGGCAGATATCAAATAAAAGAGATATAAAACCTCACGAAAAGGAACCGTAAAAAAATATGTTCGTTGAGCAATGATGGATGGAATTCGACCTGATATGATACACGAAACCTTCTACATGTGCCGTACAATATATACATGCATGACTTTTTGAGAGTATTAACACTTTTTGACATCGTATTTATAAAAATGGTGGTGCTCAATTTTTTTTTGCAAAAAATAGCATCCCGTCCGCACGGTCGCCATACGGAGGCACTCTGCGCCCGCCACCTCGCCACTGCAGCACGGCCGCCGTGCAGTGGCCCCGCCACCCGCCACATGCCCCCTCGGTGCCCCATCTCTGATTCTCTGATTAGGGTTAGGGTTTTCGTGGATTTCGTAGTATTTTTAAAATATAGCAAATTAGTTCAAAAAATTATGAAATTTTACATGAATACTCGTAACATGGTGTACTTTCTTGTGTAATTTTTTTCATAATTTTCCTTGTTCTTATTTTATGTAAATGCTCCTAACATTGATTACGGTTTCGGTTTCGATTGTGGTGGTGGGATTTTTTTTATAGCAATTGAGTTCAAAAAATTATAAAATTTTACGTGGAGCCTCCCGGCACAGTATACTTGCTTGTGTAAATTTTCTATAATTTTATTCTTTTGGATTTTTTCTCCCAAATTCATATAAGTGTATTGTTTGTACGAATTTATAAATGTAGAAATGATGTCCAAAGATTATTATTATTTTAGGCTCCTCACGCAATGGACTTGATTGCGTACTATTTTGACAATTTTATATGTCTAAAAAATGAAAGATTTAGGTCGCAAAGATTAGGAATTTAGGTTTTGGCGGGTTTCATGATTTCATGTGATTTGGACTGTATGGAAAAAAAAGGCTGCATTGCAACTCCGTTAGAGACATCGATATACAATATGTTGCTTTCTGGAGACGTGCTTGTATATAAACATCCTGGGTTACATTTTGGTGATATACATGTCTTGACAGCATGACATATTAGCGGTCTAGAGGAGGTTGTGGGATATTCCAAATATGCTATACTTTTCCCTACTTTAGGAAAACGATCTTTGGCCGATGAGATAGCCAATAGTGATTTTGACGGCAGGTAGGACTGCAATGTATGAATGACATCCACGTGAATTAGGGTTTGTAGAGCGAGGTCACGTCCTAATTAGGGTTTCATGAATTAGGGTTTGCAATGAAATTGCAATGTATGTTTTCATACAGATAATTGTCGACATTTCAAGCGTTACAAGCATTACATGAAACACGCATGGGTTTATTACAATCGGGATGAAGGAGAATGTGTATTATCACATGTAACCCAATCAAATAGGACACTCTTTGTTTATTTATCGGTTTAATGTGGATGTAGTTCTTTAATATTGTATTGCACGACAAGAGTACGATGGGTTAGATAAGATTGTGCATGAACCAACTGAGAGAAATACGTGACATGCAGATCATATAACGATGTACCGTAACCTCCGACTCGTGTGTGTTTCGAAGGCTACAGTACATTGTTATATGATTTGCACGCCACACATTTCCCTCAGTTGGTTCATACGCAATGTTATCTAGCCTATGGTACAATACAATATTAAAGAATATCATCCACAGAAAACTAATAAATTAACAAAGAGCGTCCTATAGCATAAAAAAATATGTGTGTGCAACTAGTCTTTGTGGCAATATCTTTTCTTGCTGAGCTCACCTCATCACATAGTAGCACCTTCGATGCATGTTCAGGGCACAAAATATGACCATTATCCTATAGCATAAAAAAATAGGCATGTTAGAACATTACAGTAGTGATGAGAAATAGGCAATTTTGAAGCACGATTGATTTCTGACTCTAAGTTCATAACAGTAAGAACTAAGAAGACTTCAACATATCATCTCTGACTAGATAGATGTAAATGATTCGATACCTGACTGATTCTAAATGAATGGCTGAAAGCACATTCATCTTCAAATAAGTTGATTGGTGTTTGCAGTCCCTTCAAGCCAGTAGCACCTTTATTGTCTTCCTGAGACATAACAAAAATGTAGCAAGGATGTCAATGCACCATACAGTGAAGAACGTAGCAAGGATACAAATTATGCATAGCTTGTACAAGTTTCGATGTACATAAGAAAACAAGGCAGAGAAAATATTACATTACGACACCGATCGAATAACGACCAGACAAGCTCGGTCGGTTGGGACAATCCTTCGATGAGTGCCCAGGGGTCTTGCATATCTTGCACTTGGTTGTGAGGCTAATACTGGTACGTTGGCTGGCATCCATATCATTCTGGAAGCACCGCATCTACTGTTGCCCCTTCGCTGTTATCGTCAAGTCCTTGTTCGAGCCCTATTGCACCATGTTTGGCCAAAGATCCTTGTACTTCATTTCCAGGCCGTACGAGTGAAACTCCACACTCCATGTACCGAAAAGGTGTTGTATGTCGTAGTAATCAGAGATGTAAGGTGTACACATCTGCCTCATTTGTGCACACGCCTTGTACATGTGTGAGCATGGCTTGTGCAGGAGCTTCGCCTTGTTGTAGGTGCATGTCGCCACATCACCCAGGGTGCATGCCTGTTTCCTTTCCCCCCTGGCATGACTGTTGATGTGTTTCTGCCGAAGCCTGATCTTATACTTCCTCCTGAGGCTATCGATCACCCGGATGTTGTGCATTTGAGCCTTCGCCATCTTCTTGTCCATGTGCCTCTACATATTTTCGGACCACTACTTGCCTTCCTCCATCTGTCGCTTGGCTGCGGTGGCTCTATTGATGAAATAACCAATAGTGCGAGTCCATGTCTCCTCAACAATCGCGGTGATAGAGAGGCACTATACACCTTTGAGGACGCTGTTGTACACCTCAGACATGTTGATCGTCATAGTCCCGTACCTCGCACCGTCTGTGTCATACAGAAGGGACCATTTCTCTAATTCAGGAGCGTAGTCATTAATCCACTCAGAGAAACTTATGGCGCTATGGGATTTCTCTCCCTCTAGTACCTCCGGAGTGGACTCCCTTGTATGCCTCGTAGTTCGGCGTTCGAGGTCTCCCTAGATGGAGTCAAACTTCTGCCTCTGGTTCTGCAGACACAATGCCTTGAACGTCTTTGTGACATCCTGACTGCGGAACCGCTTGAGCAAGTTAGATGCAAGATACCTCATGCACCACCTGGATTGCACGTCGTTCCACTGGTAAGGGGGGTGTCCCATGCTGCACGGTGTTGATGGCTGCGAGCAACCCAGTATCGTGGTATGTGATAAGGCATACGTTGAGCTGATCTCCCACCGTCGCCGTCTTCACGTTCAACAGGAACCATAGTGAACTGGATGTGTTATCGCTCTCCACAATGGCAAATGCCACAGGGAGAAGCTGGTCATTCGTGTCGGCCGCCACCGCGGTGAGGATGGTGCCCTTGTACCTCCCCGTGAGAAAAGTGCCATCCATCATCATCACGGGACGACAGAACTGGAAGCCCCCGATGGGGTATGAGCGAAAGCTCAGAACACCCGGTCCAATACGAAGTGGTTGGGCCCTTTCTCAGTATTTTCATGCTCAAGCTTGTTTATGTACGTGTCGAGGTTTGATTCAGCAATCTGGTGAAGCAATCTCGGCACAAGGTTGTACGCCTCTTTGTATGTCCCGTATATGGACTCGATGACCTTCTGCTTGTCTTGTCGGACCTTACTGTAGCTGACTGGATATCCAACCTAATAGGCGACTTCTGACATCAGCATCTTGGGGGAGATGGACACGTCCGCCGCAACTAGGTGCTGAATGAGGTTCGCCACATATGCGGAAGTCACGTTCTGATGCTGCTGCAGGGGCTCACTAAGCTCACAAGTGTGGTCGGTCACTGCCTTGACCACAAATACCGAGCCAAAGATCTTTGCTCGGTGAGCGCTGACCTTGCTAGGGCAGCCTTCCACTATGCACCTCACTACGTAATGTCCAGGGTTGGACCGGTCCACTCGGTACACACGGCTGATGGACAAGGCGTACCATGCTACAGCTTGTTGCACGGCCTACTTGCTAGGGAAGCACTGCCCTACTAAGAGGGTCTCGGCATCAAACGCCCAGTGGGAGCCTTCTTCTTGCGGTAGTACGAGCGAACGCACTGTGACATCATCAAGTCTCGATGCTATGTAAGGCACCTCCGAAGACACAATTCCCCCGATTAGACCACCGACCTGGTGTGCGTCATCGTCGGTACTATCCATGCTTGGGCCAGTGTCCTCGTCGGAATCCAACTCGAGAGCCTGGTCTAGTAAATACTCATGGCAGTCAATGCGGACCAACCACCACGATTCATCCCATCATTTCGCACAAAATTATGCGCGGGGCAATCTTCCGAGGAAACACATTCCGTGTTGCCGTCTTCAGGCTCGGACTGCATTTGCCCGCTTGTAGAGGCCCCGGCATCATCAAGGTGGTCCAGCGCCCTAGGTACAAAATTCACGTGCATCATCGGCTTCCCGTAAATGACCGCCTCAGACTGGGAGGCAATTTGCATGTACTAGCTCATGCTACGCTTCCAGCCACCATGACGAGCTCCCACACATCATTCGTATAGGTAATCCCCTCGTTCACAACTTTCTTCCCCGTTGCCTCCGTGACGAACTCCCTTTGAATGCAACTCCGAAGCTTGTGAATATTCATCGCCTCGAGCCCCTCTGCCGGACCACCTTGCACTGGCATCTCGACAGGTCCAACCTGTCGGCTCCGGTCCGTACGAGACCATCGCCATAAAACACATACAAGTCTTGCATGTTCGATCTTACCTAAAGCCACAACAACCCCATCCACGGTACATATGTGTAATTAGATATGATAAATTGCATGCAAGTGATGGATTACATATGTGTAATTAGATACGACTAATTATTTACCACTAAACTAATTAACAGAGACTAAACTAACTAATTACGACTATTTAATTACCACTAAACTTACTAATTGCAACTGATTAATTACCACTAAATAAATTACAAGTAGTTAATTCGCACTAATTTAATATGCGAGACTGATAACCACTAAACTAATTATGACTAATTAATTAATTACCAACGAACTAACTAATTACCTCTAAACTAATTAATTACCAGTAAACTAACTAATTAATAACCAGTACACTAACTAAATATGGTAATAACGACAAAAGCATCCGACAAATTACCTGCCCGTCGGGGGTAAGCTATCAAAAAAAGGCGAGCGACGAGCAGTAAGCAAATACTTAATCTCCAAAAAAATTAATTATGTTAAGTTCTCTAAGTTCTCAGCGACGAGCGTCAGAACGAGAAGTGAAACACAATTGGGATGAACGAAGAGCGACTACGATATTTTGGTATTTGTAGCCAAGCGAAGGAAGAGCCACTGCGTTGGCGCCGGGAATTTCGGATGCGTTGTCTACGTGCAGCGCTG
Organism: Phyllostachys edulis; assembly: GCA_036346405.1. Taxonomy (NCBI): domain Eukaryota; kingdom Viridiplantae; phylum Streptophyta; class Magnoliopsida; order Poales; family Poaceae; genus Phyllostachys; species Phyllostachys edulis. Next base: position 109,108,565 of record CM070546.1, read on the forward strand.
CGGGTAAGGGGGGATAACCGCGAGGAGTCAACAGATGTGTGGAGGAGGAAGAATGGATGATTCAAAATGTGGCCACCGGAGGGGGGCTGTGTGGGAGGGGGGGGAGCAGGGCTGGCGAGAGGGGGGCCATGCGTGTGGGAGGGGGAAGAGGTGATACGTGGCGGGATAAAATGAGTACACTTAAATGAAATTACGAGTTAAAGTCAAAATGAGGAAAATTATGAAAAAAATTACACAAGAAAGTATACCGTGTTACGAGCATTCACGTAAAATTTCATAATTTTTTGAACTAATTTGCTATATTTTAAAAATACTACGAAATCCACGGAAACCCTAACCCTAATCGGAGAACCAGAGAGGGGGCACCGAGAGGGGCACCTGGCGGGCGGCGGGCCACCGCACGGCGGTCGTGCGGCAGCGGCGAGGTGGTGGGCGCAGAGCGCCTCCGCATGGCGGCCGTGCGGACGAGATGCTATTTTTGCCCCAAAAAATTCGAGCACCACTATTTCTGTAAATATGATGTCAAAAAGTGTTAATACTGCTAAAAATTCATACATGTACCATGTATGTATTATGCTGCACCGCTGGCCTCCCGGGACTTCCTTCCCTTGCGAAGTGGAAAATGACGGAGAAGGGGCAAAAGTAGAGATGAAATTGAATCATGGCTCCAGAAAAGCAAAGGAGCAGGGGTTGCATATAGTATAGCGCCTACCATTTGTATGCGCAAGCTCACGAATATGCTCTCGCGTAGAATATGTAGGAGTGCCGTACATGACTACATGTACACGATCGATCAGGCAGAGAGACAGCGCACACAGTGATATGATGTAGACGACTTCAACTAGGACATGGCGTAAGTTTGACAAACATCTTTGCAATATTGCTCTCCTCTCCTCTCCCAGCAGCTGGCACTTGATTGCATGTAGATGGACATCACAAAGAGGTTGATGGTGGAAGTGGTGGTGGTGGTGGTCCCTTGGGAATTGGGATATATATTGATCTAGAACGACGACGGCATAATTAAAAGCACTATGCATAAAGAAAATATCAACAATTAGCACAACTTTGTTCTTGTTCCAGGAAATATACACAAGGCAATTATACTAACCATAGACTATTTTTTATTTTGACTTTTCCGGGCATCATCATACGCGTCCATTTCTCAATGTAATTCATCTTACGGTGCCCATTGTAAGCACATATTACGGCTTGTATCCAACAAAGAAATTTTATGTAAAATCTATTGATTTTGTTGGTTAAGCTACGGTATTTGCAATCAATTAAGTTCTAGGCAACGTAGTATATCTTTATTATTGAGACGGAAGTCCATAATTTTGGACGCTGACCAGCCATGCATGCATGCATATGGAATATGGATTTTGGATGGAATCGTTGTCAGATCGAAGGTTAATTTGTTTAGAACTAAAGCAGGAAGAATTGCTGAAACAGTGAAACTTTTTCCTCTTAATTCATCACCATTGAATAGATTGAGATGGGCGGTAACCTGCCTATATGCGTACACATCAATTCAACATTACAAATATAAATGCAATAACGGACTTATATTATTCTAGATCGATGGACAATCACAACAAAAATAAGCATGCATATTTATAAAATATTCGAAAAATGTCATTTTTGTTACAATTAACAGTTACAAAAAGATGACAACATTTGCCAAAAAAAAAACATAGCTTTCTAAAAAAAAAGGGAGCAAAAAATAAACAGATCAGAAACCCTTAAACTATTATCTCTCTCTGATCTCTCTCTCTCTCTCTCTCTCAAATTCACACTCTAGTTTCACTCAACATCAGGATTTGTCCTTAAAATTGGATCGAGTCTAATTAAAGTTAGACCAAAAACTAGAATGCAACAAATGATTACCTATACTGTGCCTTATATACAATATGAGAACGGAGAAAAAAAATGAAATGCACTAGCCTGATTCAAGTATATATACGCATCTTCTGATAGATAAGCCTGATACTACCAGTTAGAATGAAATGTAAACCAGACTAGTACGTGTGTACACAAAATACTCCCATCAAAAAGTGGGTGGGGCTCTGATCGGCAATTTCATGTCACTTGCTCTCACGTCTTCCATAGTCCGAATCATGCCAACATCGCAAAATGTCATCTGAGATCTTGTTGGCATCCATGGCCACTCCTAAGAGGCCACGCCTCGAGAACCCAACAGCATAGAGGCCGTTCTCCCCTTTCCACCCGTTCGACTTTCTTGGGAAGCCATCTTTCTCTGAGAAGAATTGTTTTTCCTGCGTATACACAGGGAAATTAATGCTAATTAAAATCAATTTTTCAGACGCGCAAAGCTTCTGTGTGTTCTAAAAAAAAGATCAGTTTTCCACGACAAAATAACTATGCACGTTAAGTTAAATTAGGTGCACATGAACTCTGTGGGCCATAAGACCAGCAGAAGAACACATTCAGAAAAAAAAAAGGAAAGATAAAATAATGGTGTGAGCATATACAGTCCATGAGAGTACATATGTATATAGTATACACCTTTAACCAATAGGGTACATTGCTCTTGTAACCGGTGGCAAGGATGACAACGTCAAAGTCCTCAATTCTTCCGTCGACAAACTCTACCCCGTGCTCCCTAAAACACTGTATTGCCGGGAACACCTGCATTACCCCAGCAAATATGCAATGTTAAAGAGTCCATGCAATCAAGGATTGCATATAATGGCGGCAGTGGCTAATTGAGGACCACAATTACCTGAATGTTTCCAGACTTGATCTTGGATAGGGTTCCGACGTCGAGCACCGGCGTCTTCCCGGACACGCTCTTCAGCTCCAGCGGGCCAAGGCTGGGCCGGGCGATACCGAGGCGGGCCGTGTCTCCTAGCACGAGGCGCGCCATCAGGAGAAGCACCCGATCCACCGTCTGGACGGGCAGCCACCTGAGGAGCCACATGGACAGCCCGAAAGTGGAGCGCCCCAGCATCTCCATGGGCAGGACATGCACCTGCAAAGATCACCAAAAGATATGTTCAGCTTCAGATTTCAGAACAGGAGTTGGTGACACATCAATTACAGTTACAAATCGGTTGAGGGAATGATCATCTGGGATACTATAAAGTAACACCGAAAGGGGAAGCAAATCAAAATGGCTAGCTCTTGTTTTTGTTTTGTCTGGGACAAGTTAAACGAAGGAAGCAAAAGGGCAAAAAGAAAGGTAGGTTGTAGTTGCAAGCGCTGGCTAGGTTGTACTACTACTACTTTGCAAAGTGCGCGGGAGCAACAACTCGGTGCAGCTTCCACATGTATATGCTTATCAGCATCAGACTAGTTTTCCTAATGGTTTGTAATTCACATTCCAATGAGTGGGAAAAAGGTGTACACAAAATATCGACCGAATATATAAAGGATGTAGACGCCAATCCCAAAGAGTTTTCTTGCTAACCGTCAATAATACTCCAAACGACACAAGTTAGTGCTAGTGTTAGTTAATCAATATGTATATGATGTAGTATTAATTTGTATAATCTAGTGTAAAATTAACTTGAAACTATTTTAGAAACTTAAACTGTTTTATTGGAGCAAATCTAGGTAGTTTAGTTTTGCCCTTTATTCCTTGATTAGAAAGGGTCAACACAAGCTAGCGCATGCGCATGAATCCCAAGAAAGTTCCTTAGAGAATCACAGCGTCTTTCTTGGCATGCCATGGCTCAAGCTAGCTCGCCTTTTTACTGAAAAAAAAAGCAATGTTAACATCTGCCGTCAGATCAGAAGCTAAAAAATTTCTATGCTTCGGGAAGTGTATGAACACGTGAGATCAAGTGTGATGCCAACTAAGATAGATCACTTATGATAATTTTATTATACTCAAGCTAGCTTATTGCAACATTGTAACATGAACAAAAAGTATAGAAGAGAGGCAGACAGTGCGTGTCTGTGCAAGAGATTTTTAAGATTTTTTTTTTGCACCATTGGAAAAGATGGAAAGATGCAAATATCAACTTTGTTTAATCTGTTCGTTTGTGCATGCATCTGTTCCCTAATGTTATTAGTTAAACAAATCCTGAACTTATTGAATTCTTTGTGCTGGTGATCACAATCATTAGAGAAACCTATATTCCATATGAACCAACCAACAAAAGATGAAAAACAGAGGAAAAACATAGGCAGCGATTTTTTTTTAAAAAAAAAATATCAACTTTGTTTGAGCAATATTTCTCACCGTGTCGCGCACAACCATGGACGCGTGCGCATTGTGGTTGGATAAGTCAAGGCACATCTCCATGCCGGAGTTGCCGCAGCCGACGACAAGCACCTGCTTGCCGGCGTAGCCCTCGCCGCTGCGGTAGTCGCTGGAGTGCATTACCTGGCCCTTGAATCTCCCGGCGCCCTCGATCTCTGGCACGACCGGCTCGGCGTTCTCCCCGGAGGCCACCACGAGCCATCTGGACCGGTAGACCTTCATGGTGCTGCTGAGGGTGGCCTTCTCGCCGCCGATCGGCGCCGAGATGACCATGACCTCCTTGGTGCTCACCCACCAGAACTCCCCATCGTACTCGGCGCTGACGACGTCCTGCCGGAACACCGGCTCGACGTTGAACTCGCTGGCGTATGTCTCGAGGTACTCGAGGAATTGCTCTCTTGTGGGGTACGTGGGGAAGCTGGGCGGGAATGGCTTGAGCGGCAACTCGCAGAATCGCTTGGGCAGGTGCAGGCGCAGCCTATCGTAGGTGCGGTGCCTCCACAGCGAGGCGATGCCACCGCAGCGCTCCAGCAGAACGTACGGCACGCCGGCCCGCCCCAGGAGCGCGGCGACGGCCAGCCCCGACGGCCCCGCGCCCACGATCACCGGCCCGAACACCTCCAAGTACCTTCCGACGTTCTCGGCGGGGATGCCGGTGGCGGGCGCTGCCTTGCTGCGGCTGTCGTGGCACTGGTACATCGGGTCGTGCGCCCTCTTACCCTCGGCCTCGGCGAAGCAGTCCATGATGTCACCTCCTGTACGTACGTACCGTATTGGATTTGGATTGCGTGAGCTAGCGTTAATTACGACGAGCTGCAGCCTGCAGCTGCTGCCGGGTGGTGTGGGAGAGGAAGAAGAAGAGGGAAGTGGTATATAAGGAGAAGCATCGATCACCGCTACTCCGGCCTCCTCCTGTTCTCAGGCCGAGAAGTAGGGAGTGGTGGTTGTGTTCAACGGCATTTGGGATCTAGCTCTCTACTTACTAATCTGGATAGGGATCAGGAGGATGGATAGGATCCTCAATTCCAGGAGATCGGATAGCTTAGCTAGCCCAAGAGACCAGGCCAGGATCTCGAGATGATCGATCGATGCAGAGGCCGGATGGGATCGATCGATCCTTGGCGCGCTAGCTAGCTCTCCAAGTTGCACAAGACGATCGAGGAGGGGTTTGCGAGAAGACGCGCGGAGGGAGGAGGGAGAAGAGACCGGAGGAGAAGGGGGGTCATATTTATATTCTTCTCCACCCCCTGGCCGGATCAATCAGTTCGCTCGTTGCGCATTTGGCTCGGCTTGGCATTTGATTTCGATTTGTTTCGTTAGTGGGCCGTGTGGTTGGTACTTGTGGCCGGGCGCAAACCGCAAAGGGATCGATCGAACTTAATTTGTGTGCTTTGGCATTTGCCAACATCTTAACTGCGCTAGCTAGCTATATGCGTGGTGTTTGTGTTACGTACACGAGACTATGAGAGAGGCGACCGCGCGTGCATATTCTCCTTATAGGGGAAGGAAATCGCGGCCTTCGGGAGCACCAGGTCCCCTTTTTTTTTCGAAAAAGCGCCTATGATTTTCGGAATCGCGTCGAAGTTCCCGTTTCGGCGGCCGTCAGCCGTTGGATCGCAGTTGCATGGTCGTGATCGTCACGTTGAGGTTGCGTCCAGGTCGTCGGCATCGAGGGGTTGTGAGGCCGTTGGATCACAGGGATAACAACGGGCGGTTCAGATCAGCCCATGTAGCCTCCCCGCGCCAAAACCCAAGCTGCCTTTTTCAGCCTCCAATCCTGCCGCTTCTCCCTCTTTTGAGCTCCTCTTCCCCAGCGCGGCCGCCTCCTCCATTGCGCCAACGCCTTCTCCTCCCCCACATCATCGCCTCGCCTCCCTATGCTGTCGCCCTCCTCTTCCCTCGCGTCGCCCCTTCACCTCCGTCGCACCGCCCCTTCACCTCCCTTGTGTGGCCACCTTCTCCGCTGACAAGATCGACATCCAGCCGCCGCCCCTGGTAAAGCCACCTCCCACCTCCCTAGGACGGGCTGAGAAGATCGAGAAGGTCTGTGCCACCATCACCCAGCTCAATCAGATCAGGCGAGCCCCCCTCCCTCCTCACTACCTCGGCCAAATCTAAGTGGCGGTCGTTTCTACTCATTTTTGCTGTTTTTTTTGTGGATTTTCCATGCAACGAGAACGAGAAGGCCAGGTTCATCAGTCTCATGTCGCGCTACCTCAGGCAGATCTTGTAGATTCAATGTGCACTCTTGATTCTAACGATTTTGTCACTTGCCCTTGGGTTTTTGATGGTTGTGGTGATTTTTGCAGCTGGGAGGCGGAGTAGATCAAGTGGAGCCGGATCCAGACCCCGACCGACGAGGTGGTGGTGCCGTATGACACCCTCGCGTCGGCTCCCGGAGGTATAGTGCCTCATTCCGACGCCAGCGCTGCTTAAGTGTTGCCACGGCTCCATCCGCTCCCGCTCGATCCGTTTCCCTCGCCGACCTCCTTCACGTCTTCTTCCCCCTCCCCATCTAACCTCCCCTACTCTGTTACCTCACCTCGATTCATGGGCTGCAACAGTCGATGATGGAGGCGAAGTGAACGATGGCATGATTGCTTGCGCATGGCTTCGGGGCCGGCAATTCGACCATAGAGACACTTAGGCTGCAGATCCGGTTGCCCCCAGCGATCCCTGCGACCTCGGTCGGTAGTTGGTGGCGGCAATTGATGATCCTCTCTCGTCCTCGTCGTCTCTTCCTCCACCCCGCTCCCTCCAGATCCGGTCTCCTGACCCCCCCCCCTCCTTTGTTGCATGCTCCCGCCATCGTATCCTCTCCTTCTCCCCTCTGCCGCCGCCATCATTGGTGCATGCACAAGAAAAGCCTCATGCTCTCGCATGTGTTCTGAAGGCGCTGTCGTCGCTCCACTCTCTCCCTCCAGATCAGGTCCCCTCACCCCCTCCTTCCCCCTCCCTATCTCGCTTCTCCTCCTCTCCCCCTTCTCACTTCCCATGTTCGTTTCGGCGAAATCAATCCAGGAGCAAGCGTTGGAACGGTCGATGATGGAGGCGAAGCGGCCGACGACGCTGATGGCGCGACGCTTGCAAAAAGTCCATCGATGAGACTCAGGTCGTCCTCGGTCATCCTGGTCTCCCCTTGTAACATCCCAAAATGAGTTTATGCAAAATATATCCTCAAGGTTCATCAACATAATTTGCAATGTGAATTATTACAACAAAAATACATCACCAATATGACTCAGAGTTAATTACAAGAATCCTTTACACTAGATCAGAATATAAATTACCACTGTGATTACATTACGTAAAGAATAAAATAAAATGTCATGCATAGGGCTAGGGAGAGAGGGCAGCCGAGATGCACCTCCCCCCACATAAGCCTCCCCATAAGCTTCTCCTTTAGTCAAAGCTTCAAAAGCCTCTCAGCCACATCCCAAACCTCATTTCATCCTCCCAGCCACGTGCCCCACAAAGTAAGCAAAGCCCCTCATTCTTTCACAGCCGAGAGAACCAAAGCCCACAGAGAGACAGTGACGGATAAGAGGAGCAAAGGAGATAAGGAAGACCCAGGAAGCAAGAACGGCGACAGGGACAACCTCGAACCATCAAGGCCACCAGGACCGACACCAACAGAGACCACCTCGACCATTGCAACCGTGGCTATTACCACTGCCATCCTCAACCCAAAGCCCGCCAAACCCAGCAGAGGTAACCCATCTCTCTCCCCACTATCATCTTGCCCCATCCGAACCACAGCTTGTGAACTAACATCATACCCACTGGGAACCCACCCATATCTTCACACAATCAGTTCATTACAGAGCAAAGGGGAGGGGCAGAGGAGTAGTACAGAGGAAGATGGGTAGTATACCTCAGTGCACCAGAGGCCACACCACCATTAGTGAACTCACCTCCAGTTCAATCACCATGCCTAAGCAAAAGACCACATGAATCAACATTCATCCATCCAAAATTAATCAAACTCTTCAAGAACTGAAATAGCAGTAGTAGGGAGGGGAGTAAGGGAGAGCCGAGCCAGGAGCACCAACGGGCGCAGGATGTGCACGGGCGAGTAGGGCTAAGCGGCGAACAATGGTAGTGGCGAGGGGAGCCTTGGACGCTCGGCAGAGCGGGAGTGTAGAGGCGTGTGTTCTGGGGCAGTGTCGGGACCCAAAATATGCAATTCTAGACCCTCTGTGTATACTGCACTAGTCCAGGATCACACTAGTGCACACAGTGGCAACATCAGTGAAATATCATTTTCATATACAAAGATAACTAATAAATAGGCAAATAACAATAAACATCAGAGTAAAGACCTTAAGGTCAAAGCTTACAATTAATGCTTTAGAGGACAGATAGCTCAATGAGTGCGGTGAGCAAGCAGAATAACCCGGTGATGCCCATCCATATGCCCACAGGCAATCGGCTGGGGTGCGCGACCTAGTTCTCTACGATCCTTGAAGTAGACCTTGTTGACTGGCGATTCCTTCACCTCTGCTTGATTTATTAAAGCACGCATAAGCACACACCGTGCTACATAAGTCATACCACGAATGCAAATTATAGATGCAGCTTATTCCAAAGGAATGGCTTCTGTGGTTCTTTTGCAGAAATGCAACATTTGCAATTTGAATACGAATAATAGATTGAAAGCACAATTCAAAACAAATAGACAATAATAAGTTTTATCATTTGTTTTCACAAAGACACATAGTCTAAACAAGTTATTCACACAGCTGCATAAGTATCTCACACAGCTGTCCCATCCCAAGTTTTATGAAAATCTACCCCTCGTGTGAAATCCCCGAGCATATCCATGACCGCGGACGCAGCTATTCGAGTAGACTGATTAACACTCTGCAAAGGTTGTACACTTTACCCACAAGATGCAATCAACTTATACGGAGCTGATCACAACAAAACCTTTCATAAACTTCATCTCAACATTGACACTCCTAGTATGCTTAGCCACCATAGACGCACACCGTTGGACAGGGAAATGGCGAACCGCCCCGTGATGTGACTACTTGGTAGTACACACCTCCACCCAATCCGACACAGCTAACCTACAACCTGAGTAATCAATGTCAAGACTCCATAACTTACTAAGTTAGGCCCGTCCCATACCAGGCATGTGGTTGTACGAAAGACCCAGTTCAATCACACACAAGTTTAAGTCCTTAACTGACCGAGGCAAGACTTCCAAATTCTAACCTATCATTCCCGCCAACATAGATCCACCATAAAAGTATACCAGACCACTTGCCCCCGTCCAAAACATTTTCCCACCCTGTTGGTTAAGTGCAATATATGCCATCAACGAGTAATAGCACACAGTACACACAATTTTATCAAATGGTTCCATAGTCACTTAGCCAAGTTTATTATTACGACTTACATGAAATGATAACTCGTAGCATGGCTAAGCAAACTAATCGTATCTAACCAACCCACGTTGGTAATACAATAGCACCAACTAAATGAACAAAGCTAGGGTGACAAAAGATTATGGCATACAATTAGACAAGGAGGTCATAACAAATTGGATATTAACTAAATCCAAAAACATTGAAATAAATAATTAAAGTAAATGCAATACTTTGAATCAAAGTAGTTTTTGAAAACTAGGTTCAATATGATCAAAGGTATAACTTGCCTTGAAATAGGTCTAAGTACTGATCTTGCTCTTGAGGTATTCCTTCTTCTTCAAATCTTCCCGAAGTATCAACATCTACTCGAAACAAAAGCAAATAAACAAAATAAATAAATAATAGAGGCAAAACAAACTCCAAAAATTAAATAAAAATCTCATATAAATAGATCTCGAATTTAGATGAATTTAGAAATTTGAATGGGCTCAAACGAAGTTCGGATGCAAAAGATATGAGCTTGGGAAGTTGGAAATCTAAAGAAAACCCTAAAACTGGATTATTGGAATTTCCCGAATTATTTTTGAATTGAAAATTCCGGGTTTATGACGTCATCAAGGGATTTCGGCTGAAAAGAATAACAAGGAAATTGATATTGAAGTGGGGCCCACTATCATAGGGACGGTGTACCATGGACTAGGTTCATGGAAGATTGGATCGATTGGAATTTTTGGACATGCCACATGGCAGATGACAAGGAGGTGACTGGGACGCCACATCAGCAAAGATGACAACGTGGCATAGATGTGGAGGTGAGGTGGCCTGGTGACCTGGCGTCCACGCCGAGCGATGGCGACAATGGCGGCGGCGCTTCGACCCGGCGAGCAAGCTGCGCTCTGAGGCTCGCCGGCAAGGGTGAATGATACCAGAATGTAGAGGGTGGTATTGCGCATCTATTGGTGTACCTCCGGGTGGTTAGGGACGTCTGTAGTGGCTGGCGACGAGCGTTGAGTGGCGGAGAGAATACGGGCGTTGTTGGATGGAAGCTTCGACGAAGTTCCGGTGATAAGGGCTCTGGAGATGGCTCTGGTGACGGCGGTCCCGGTGGCGTGCTCCACAATGACGCGGCGGCGACGGTGGCGGCAGAATTTGAAGAAATCGAGCTTCGGCGGAAAACCCTAAATTGACGATTGCGCCGCCTCTAGGGCTTTAGGAGGAGAACGAGATCGGGATTCAGGATCAGGAGGTCTGGCCGAAGCTTGGGGTCCCTTTTATAGGATACAGGAGTGTCGGATTTGGTAGATCCCAAAACGAGTCCGTTTCGGTCACGAACGAATTTTGGAGATTTGATACGCTTCGGGATAAGATTCCAACAGAAACGGGTGTGGTGAGAAAAGAGATAAATATTGGCACAATTTCCCGATAGCTTCTAGATGGAAACACTCCGTTGTCATATCGAGCTTGGAAACACGGCAATGGTGGACGCGGGTAGGACTTCGCGAGGACGAAGACGCTGTGGGGACGACAACGCGAAGACGGCCCACCCGTCAGCTAGTGATGGCGAGGATGCGAGCGCTGGTGAGTTGCTCCGAGCGTTCAACTTTGATCGGACGGCTCAAACTGCCTGTGACGTTCGGACCGCAAGATCCAACCGTCCAAAATTGATCGAACGACTCACAACGCCGGTGACGTTCGGACCACCCGAATGGCTCATCTCTATCGGACCGTCCATGCGTGATCGAACGGCTGTGAATAGCGGAGAGCGCGGAGAGAGAGGATGAGAGGGGCTGACTGGTGGGGTCCACCCATCAGTTTGAGGCGGGCGCACGCAGGTGCGCTAGGCTGCACAGCGATGGGCCGGATCGGGCTAAGGAATGGATAGGAATGGGCCGATCGGGTTGGAAACCAGCCCAACGAGGTTTAACTGAGATTTTAATACTTTTTCTTTTTAATAAAATACCAGAAATTCAAATAAGCAATAGAAAATAGCAAATGAACTTGGAAAAATTCTAGAAAATTCTAGAAAATATATCCAAGCACAAAGAATCCAAATAAAATAGTTTTGGCCATTGTTGATGTTGACTTTAATCATATTAAATTATTTTTATGTACAAAGTCCATGTTTAAGCTTTTAAATTAAATTCAAATAAAATCCGAACGGTGAATTTTCTCCTACTAACTATTAAAAAGATTTTTTTTAAAAGCTCAGAAAATTGGGGTGTTACAAACCTCCCCCCCCCCTTAAAGGAATCTCGTCCCCGAGATTTGGGTTAACTAGAGAAAAGGCTAGGAAACTCGGCTTTCAGCTCTTCTTCACGCTCCCACGTCGCTTCTCCTTCTGAGTAATTGCTCCACTGAACTTTACAAAAAACAAACGGTCTTGCTTCTATTGCGACGCTCTGCGACATCTAAAATCTTGATTGACTGCTCTTTCTAAGTGAGATCTTCTTTTAATTCAATTGACTCCACTGGGGCTTGTTCTTCCGGCCCACGAAGACACTTCTATAACTGAGAGACATGAAAGACATCATGTACTCCTGCTAACGACTGCGGTAGCTCTAACTGGTAAGCAACTTCTCCACAATGATCCACAATCTTGAACGGACCAACATACCTAGGGGCAAGCTTCCCTTTGGCATGAAACCTTTTTACACCTTCGAGTGGTGTAACTCGAAGATATACAAAATCTTCTGGTTCGAAGCTGAGATCACGATGACGATTATTAGCATAACTCTTTTGCCTTGATTGGGTTATCTTTAATCTTTGTCTGATCATAGCCACTTGTTTTTCGGCTCCTTGAATAATATCTAGTCCAAAGACCAAATGTTCGGCTGTTTCTGATTAGTTCAAAGGGGTTCTGCAGGCACGACCATACAAGGCTTCAAACGGTGACTTTGCAGACTGGCTTGATAATTGTTGTCGTATGAAAATTCTGCATACGACAAACTTTTATACCTACTGGTGGCATTAGCTAATGCACAGGCTCTCAACAGATTCTCCAATATTTGATTAACTCTTTCAGTCTGTCCATCCGTCTGGGGATGGTATGCAGTACTAAAATTTAGATGAGTCCCTAAGGCTTCATGCAAACTCTGCTAGAAACGAGAGGTAAACTGAGATCCTCGATCTGACACTATCTTCTTCTGAGCTTCAAAATCTGAACTGACTAACACATCTCTGTCACCTCTGTCGCACAATCCTTAACTCAAATCTTCAACAGGTATCCTGACGATAGACAAGACTGCGAGAGTGATAATCTGTATAATCTGCATAACCTGCGTAGCTTTTCTACTTGAACTAAGCTACTTACAATCCCTTTTAGGATTAAAAATACTTGGCCTTCTGCTTCATGATTCACGCAAAATCTACATACTTGGTGATATGATCTGCTCCTCGCTGAGTAATGGCTGACATGATCAACCATTGTAAACTTTAGAGGGTGAATACTGCGAATTGGCTAACAGATGGCGCTATAGGGAAACTCTGCACGGAACACTTACTTGCTCGACCTGGTACCATGAGTAAGGCACAACTCATTTTTCTTTTAATCTGTCCGCTGTTTGAGGGGGATACACAATACTAACATTTAAACAACTATCTAAGGTTTTATAGATACTCTGATGCTGATACAAGGTAAACTGGTATCCTCGGTCTAACACTAACTTTTCTGACACGTCGTGCAAATTAACCATCTATGTCGATCTGACATTACACCAATTCTGGCGAATTCCATCTCTGTCATATACAACCTCTGTCATATACCACTCTGCTAAGCGGTCTCCAGATTGGGTGACATTAATAGGAATGAAGCAGCAAATCTTTCTAACAACTGATTAACATTCACCTTTCAAGAAATTATATCCGATTGGGTCTGGGAAATCCATATCGAATTCTCATGGCTAGAGGTACTCTGGTGGCCTCGACTTGTTGGTTGTCTTTCGACATACCAAACTCGTGGTAACCCATTCCGTGATATTTAAGCTTTTAAGTTGGATCATCACAATTCAACCGAGCTCTTTGTACACCTTTGTATTTTTTTGAGAAAGCGGAAGGCTTGCACATAGATGTTGGTTCGAGCCTCAACTACTTGAGTTTCTGTGATCGAATCTGTGAGACATACTCAATGTTTCACGGATCATTTCTTAGCCTTCAATGGGTTCCAAGGCTACACCTTGCCTCACGTGAGGACTGATTTCCTTGACATAACTGTCATCCCACTGTCTTGTCGACATTGATGTCTAACATATGTTTGAACTCTAGGGTTCAACAAATATCCTCTTGAAACTGACTCAAGACTCAACTTTTGACTTTCACAAGTAGCTTTAGCTGACTGAACAACGGGTTCCTACGGTAGCTCTTCCGATTCGAACATCTGCCACTATATTGATCTGCCCTGAGGGAGAGGACTCGACCTCGTGGTTCTCAATCCAATAAAACCATTCTTTGTTTCTTCACGACAACAAACTTCAAATTATGACTAGGGTAATTCACTACTTGAAACTTTAGTTAATAGGAAGTGCTGGCAAAATTTCTTAACACACTGATTCTTGGATGTTCCGTGATAAAGGCTATCAAGGTGTTTTTGATATCTGGCAGTGCGAACACTGGAGTTGTGATCAATATCTTTTGAACTTCTCACTGACTCGGTTCACTTCTAACGATCTGGATGAACTTGTCCTTTCACAACGAGTGAGGGGTCTTGGCTATCTTGGAATGGCTGCTTTACTGATCCTCAACTAACACTGTCTTGTTCACCGATGGTTCTAGGGAATCTGAAATTATTACTGTTGTAGGTGTAAAAACCAAACACGGGTGAGGGGGTGGACGTCGGCCGTCTGACGGGTCATCGTCCACGAGGGTAAAACATGACACGAGGATTTATCTGAGTTCGGGGTCGAGAGGACCGCCCTACTCCTGTCGGTGAGCCAACGGGGGGTTACCTCCGGAGAGGGGGCCCCCGAGGGCTCACCAGTTTGAACATGTTTCTTTATTGCTCAAGAGAGCCATCCTTTTCAAAGGAGGGATACATGGAGTATTTATAGGCTCTTGGGCCTGTACACATGACCAAAGTACCCCTTGGGGGATAGCTACACTATGAGTACAAACGAGGGGTATTACAGTCTTTCAGGAGCATTACTGCACTTCTTGGACCTGTACGTGAGTCTTCTGCAAGGCGGGCCCCATTAGTGTGATGGATGAATTATTCTTACAACAATTACTCAAAACTCAAACAAGCTGACTCTGAAGTTCTCAAGAGTAGTTCTTGGATAAACTAAAATTCTCGCACATCTTTGTGCTAACAATTTATCATACAAACGCCATTGATGCTTGCCAAACTGGCGAACTTGATTTGACACTGACTTTATCTGAGGGAATCATTTGATCTGTTCTATCATTTCTGCAAACTCTTTTAACAACTTTTGTCATAGTTCATCTCTGACTTAATTCTTTCTGAAATTGACTGATCCTAGGTACCAAATCAAAGACAACTTGACTTCTGATACGGTTGCATGCTGCATTGATCATTTGCAATAACAATTGCATACTATCTTGTGGATATGGACATTATCCAATGGTTAGACTCTTCAATCATTTACTGTTATTTCACAGCGATGCACAAGACTGATTTGGAATTCAACATCACATTCCATGTTTACGGCTCTACGGCCTTGAAACAATATGATTCAAAGCTTGATTACTCAACTTGCAAAAGCAGACGCTTAGAAAGGTATCCAATGATTTATAATCCAACAATTCTTTTCCTTCGCAACTGGCATACAAAGATGTCCACTTTTTTGCTTTCCAATAAAGGAAAAGATTACCACTATTTTCTAACTTTATTGTTACGAATGATGCTGCATATTCTGGTCGAACTAGGCTTTCTTGGTAACATCATTGTTCAAACGATTCTTCTTTGATTGCTTTGCTGGACACACGGATCCTGCCGCGTTACCAACTACTTTGGGTGTTATGATCTTGACAGACACAACTTCTAGCATTTTTGCATCTGGAGTGAGTAACTATTTCCTCTTAGGACACTGGCTGATGTAGTGACCTTTTTTACGACAATTGTAACAGACACGTGGCGGATATTGTGACTTGCCTGGCAACACAGTGGCAGAACGACTATCCTTCTTGAAGGTTGAAGTTTGTCGCTTTGTAGGGCATTTCTTGGTATAGTGGCCTTGCTTACTACACTCGAAAGACACTCTTGACGATACTGGCTTGCTTCCCTTTTGAGGTGGGTTGCCAAAGTCAACATTCTGCTCTTGTGATTCTTCGACTGACATATCTTGCACTGACAATAGAATGCCTTCTTTTGCTAATGCACTGACAGTGGCTCGGAAGCTTTCTTGCTGACATTGTGTTGTAGAAGTCAACACTAAATACATAGGGCATTGACTCGGACAATGATCATTGCTTTCACATAAGAAACATGTGATTTTGCTCATTAGACATTCTCCAACGAAATGGTTTCCTTCGCAATTGGAACAATTGATATTGTGCTCATCAGCACTATGGCCTATTTCTCCACAACGGATATATGCACAATCATTTGATTTATCTAGCTGGCAGCACTTCAAATGACAACGGCTAGATTTGGTGTAGGATATCGGAATAGCAAGTTTCTCTTGATCACTCTTGCTTGATGTCGCATGCTATTGACGAAAAGCAGTGGTGAACTCTGACCATGTGATGGTTTGCTCGTCCTGATAGGCGGCGCGAAATTTTTCCCACCAATCTAATGCAACTCCTTCCAATTGATGAGCAGCAAAGAGAACTTTCTCATTATCGTTGCATTGCACAATAGTTAGCTTTTCTTCTATGGTGCGAATCCAAGATTCTGCATCCCTGAGTACGGTTGATCCTTCAAAGACAGGCGGCTTGGTCCTCATGAACTTTATAAACTTGAACTGAGGGTGTGCTGTTGGGATGGCAACGAACTGTGCATCATTGCAAACATCAATTACATTCGACAATTTGCATCGTCATTGGCATGAACCGATTACATTTGGTAGGAAGCGGCTCGGGTTCTGATGTGTCACTACTAGCACTGGAGATAGTTGTTGGTTATCACTTGTTCTGGTACTGACACTGGTGACGGTACAGCGGCTTGCTTGATTATTCTGATTTATCAAATTGATTAAAGTAGTGATGGTTTGATTCTGCTGTGTTATCATGTTGTTCATGTTCTGTATCATCGCGTTCATGAAATGAGTCTGAGCTACCAAGAATTGTTCTATGACTGGATCCGCCACTCTTGATACTGACAACTGTCCACTAGGGTTGACAAGATTTGAGCTGGCACAGACTGTCTCAAGATTATTGACAAGGTTGGCTTTACTGGGGTTCTCTATCTGCTGGCTGACCAGGGCTTTTAGATGAGAGGGAAAAGCATAAGGTAAGGGAAGACAATCTACCAAGGGGAGCAGGTTTAACCCAAGGAACACCAAGAAACACAAATAGCCGGAGAGCTATTAAGAAGCACAAAACTCACAAGCAAACAACACAGACCAAAGAAAACGAAAATCTAATAGTCTAGTCGATTAAGCTCTAACTTAACTGGGTGGCTTGGCTCAACACACGGGAGGAACCAACACTGATTTATCCTATATGGCTGGTCTGAAGAAAACTCGAACTGGTCACGGTCTTCATCAAACGTTGACTGCTTGCGATCCTAGGAGGCGAAGCTTGGAGAAGGCAGGGCAACATACAACTTCTTCTTGGTCTTCAATTCTTGCGACGAACTTGTCTCGAGCACTTGGGGATATATTGATACGTTGTTGCTGGTTGCACGGTCTGCAAAGAGTTGCTCAAAACAACTCTTGTGCATCCACCGAGACATTTGGTACGGATAACGACAACTATAGAAGTTATGAGGGAAGCGAGTCCAATTTAATACTCAAAACGGTGAGCAAGAATATAGATGAGAAAGATATGGAATGGAAGAGTATAGAAGCTAGACAAGATGAGGATAGCACATCATTAAGATTTTTCATTTGTAAAATAGGTTTTAAAGTTTCCTTAAAACGGCCATTCTAACTAAGGTCATGACCTACAGTCAATATGGCTCTAATACCACCTCTGTCGGGACCCAAAATATGCAATTCTGGACCCTCTGTGTATACTGCACTAGTCTAGGATCACGCTAGTGCACACAGTGGCAACATCAGTGAAATATCATTTTCATATACAAAGATAACTAATAAATAGGTAAATAACAATAAACATCAGAGTAAAAACCTTAAGGTCAAAGCTTACAATTAATGCTTCAGAGGGCAGATAGCTCAATGAAGTTGCGGTGAGCAAGCAGAATAACCCGTTGTTGCCTATCCATATGCCCACAGGCAATCGGCTGGGGTTCGCGACCTAGTTCTCCACGATCCTTGAAGTAGACCTTGTTGACTGGCGATTCCTTCACCTCTGCTTGATTTATTAAAGCAAGCATGAGTACACACCGTACTCGCAAGTCATACCACAGAATGCAAATTATAGATGCAGACTTATTCCAAAAGAATAGCTTCTGTGGTTCTTTTGCAGAAATGCAACATTTTCAATTTGAATACGAATAATAGATTGAAAGCACAATTCAAAACAAATAGACAATAATAAGTTTTATCATTTGAAGACACATAGCCTAAACAAGTTATTCACACAGCTGTATAAGTTATCTCACACAGCTGTCCTATCCCAAATTTTATAAAAATCTATCATTCGTGTGAAATCCTGGCTGCACGTAGCGTAGCGTGTGAAACCTATCTAGTTATTAGTTATTAAAAAGGACGGTGGTTTCCCTCTGCTGTTTGAGTAGTTACTGAATATCGTTCGAGATATAGTAGATTCGCCCTGTTTTATCTGCTGGATAAATCTTGTTACGAGTTTTCAGGGAATATTCCGGATAAGAATAATCTAGTTATTTAGTCGGATATAAGAATTGATCATGCTGGCTAATTTAAAACCAAATGAGTTTTTTTTTTAAAAAAAATCTTCTGTTGCTCACCAAACAAAATAAGATATCAACTTGGGAAATTTTCATATATACCACTGCTTAGAGCTTGTTTTAGAGATGGGACACTGCTAAGTTACCTCTACCAAGTAGGGTTGCAAACGGAGTGGATAATTTCCGTCCGTCCGGCTGAAGGTTTTTGGAGCAAATACGAAAGGGGTAAATGGGTATCCGGTATTATCTGTGTCTGACTCCGACTCTGAGAAAAAATACGGAATATGATACGGGATGAGCGATGTCTGTTCGTATCCGCTCTGGTTACGCTCCTATTGTCTAATGTTCTATGTAGGAGTGCAAACGAAGCAAATAGTTTTCGTCGGAGCGACCAACCGATCGAAGGCTTTCGGAGCGAATACGGAAGGGATAAATAGGTATCCGATATTATCCGTGTTCGACTCCGACTCCAAAAAACAATACGGAATATGATACATAATGGAGTGCAAACGAAGCAAATAATTTTTGTCTGAGCGACCAACCGATCGAAGGCTTTTGGAGTGAATACGGAAGGGATAAATAGGTATCCGATATTATCCGTGTTCGACTCCGACTCCAAAAAACAATACGGAATATGATACATAATGAACAATATATGTCCATATCCTCTTTGATTACACCCTACTGGCAAGTGAAGTTGTCATGGGCATTACGAGGATTTGATCTTGTTTTCCCCAAATATGCCCCTGCATTTCTGTAAAAACCAAATTGCCGTCACCACTTGCTGACTCAAGACACGGCTGGATGCCTGGACCCAACCTGTTCGCACGCCCCCAAACCACACCACCGGATCCCCTTCTCCCCCGTCGCTGCGCATGGATGGATAGGTTGGGTCCAGTCGTGTGTCTGGAGTTAGCAAGCGGTATGGCAATTTTGTCTATACAAGGGCGTATTAGGGGAACATAGGCTCAAATCCTCCATATAAATGACATTCCTGCGAACAACTGCACTTGGCAGTCACATATTTTGAAGAGGTACAGAAAGGTAACTGAGCAGTGACACCTCTAAAACATGCACTATGCATTTTGCATATATAAGGGAAAAGTCCATTTATGGTCTCCAACTCTTTCCATCGTCTAATTTTCATCCCTTATCTATGAAATCATTTAGAATCTGTCTCCCAAATGTTAAAATGTAGCGTCCCGTTTTCGGACGGCACATAGTATTTACTATTCAGTTTTCGTTCCTCGTCATATTTTCAAATTATCAAACTATTTGCGAAAACCTCCTCTCTTCTTTCAGCTCGGGTGTATGTTTCAAATATCCTCAAACCTGGAAATTCAAATTCAGATTTGAATCTCCTTCTTTTGGATTTCCGGGCCTTTTTCGTCTTGGCCTCTTTTTCTTTCTGGGCTCAGCCCATTCCCCTTCTTGGGTCAGCCCACTTCCTTTGGGCCCCCTTTCTTCTCTTCCTTGGCCTGCCCCGACCCGACCTCTTCTCCCCAGGCCTTCGGCCATTTTCTCTCTGGCCCAGCCCCATGATCATCCTTCTTCTTCCCCCCACAGGTCAAAGGCGGCGTGCCTCTCTCCCTTCCGTGGGCGGCGCTTGCCCTCGACTGCCTTGCCACTGCGCCCATCCACTGCTCCTCTGCGACTCCATCGGCTCCCTCATACACGCCTGCCGCCACCAACTCCCCTGGCCGCGATGACTCTGGAGTCTCCCCTCGCCCTGTCTTCTCAGCACGCCGCGCAGCGCACGTCACCACAGTCCTCGCCGCTCTGGAGCTCCCGGATCAAGCATCGTGCTCTCGTCAGCAGCCCCGAGGTCTTGTCTCCCCTCGCCTTGTCTTGTCGCCCGCATGCCATGGCCCTGGCCACCTTCGCCTTGTCACCTCGGAGCGCCCGCACCGTGCATGTCGTCGCCGTCCTCGCTCCTGGACCGAGCCGCAGCGCTGCGCAGCGCACGCGCGCCCCGCGTCAGCGTGGACGCCCAAATCTCTGCTCCACGCTGCGCCTCACCTGCTCCCTCGCCCTGTCCCCTCCGCGTGCAAGCCGCCTATGCCGACGCCACCTCGGGACTGCGCGACTCCAACAACTCCAAGGACCTCCCTCCCATTGGCCTCCCTTGCTTACGCCTATAAAGCCCCCTCAGCACCCCCCCCCCCTTAAGCTCCTCATGTCGCCCCGAGCTTCGGTAAGTCCACAAAGCAAAAGCCGCCCGTTTTCGTTTTTCGGCTACCGCCACCTCCACCGCCGTCTCACCGCTCCGGCCATCTTCTAGCGCCGCCGACCCTGTCACCGTGAGCCCCCGGCCACCAGGAGTCTTTCCCTCAAACTCCCTCGGTGATTAGCCACTGTCGCCGCCGTATTTGAGCTTCTTCCCCGCCTCCGACCGCCGCCTTCATCACCATGCGCCGCCGCCTGTAAGCCTCCTCCGGCCTCCCCGTCAAGCTCTCTAGAACCGCCTCGCCAAGGACTACACCGTGCTCACCTTCCCCGGCCCAAGCCGCCATTGGACCACCTTCTCCACCATCACCGAGCCGCCACCGCCGCTTAGCACCACCACCTTGTGGCAGCGTCCCTTCCGCGCCGCCACCCGTCACCGCTCCGCCACATCACTGACTTCCCATTCCGTGCTCAAGTCGCCCCCTTGACCGAGCCGCCACTGGCGTTGTGCAGTGTTGCAGCAGCAGCCATGCATGTGTGCCCTGCAGCCCCCTTCGTAGCACCTTCAAACCGCCTCTGTTCCCTCATCATTAAGCGTTAATGATGGTCTTAAACCCTAAGCAAATCATTGGCCTTTAATGATGTCTTAACCCCGGTTGACTCAACGCCTGCGGTCCAGTGCCTGATAAGCAGCCCACCCCACGCCGCTCTCACGGTCGGTGGGCCCCTCCGCGCCAGCATGCGTGCACAGCGCCCTGTGGCGTGAACTGGCCCATAGCCTGCGCTATGGGACTCCTCTCTCTCTCTCTCTCTCTCTCTCTCTCTCTTTCAATTCATTTAATCTTTGTTAATTCCGTTCTCCTTTGTTATAACTCCAAAAATTATGATTTAAATTTCTAAAAAATTGTTAAATCAAGATCTTGCTAATGGCATAGGACTTGATTGATTTGAAGTCTATTTGTGTATTCTTGTGTATTTATTTGCTCTCTTTGCCGTTGTGCCTTTTTTCGGTATTTTCGCCCGTTTAGGATCTGAAGACGCCGGAGATCCTCAAGTTGATCAAGACCAAACGTATCAAGATCCCCTTGCCTTTAACCAAGGTGAGTCAATGCTTTGATCATTTTGAGCCTACATTTTATGCAAATTATATTCTTTTAAATTAACAAAAATTGCATGCTTTAATTCTTTAATCAAATGTATGTTAAAGCTTAAGGTAGTTAAACACCCACTTGTTGATTAATTAATATGCCATCCTTGATAAATTGAATCCATTAATCCTTGTCACCCTAGTAACTATATGGTAATACTAGTTATTGGTTGTACTTAGGCGATATACTAGTCTTGCTTAAGTACTAGGACATTAGATCTCCCAATCATCACTATTCAAACATAAAATGATTTGGGTAGTCATTGGTGGTCCATTGACTAAAAGGAATGGTTTAAATTAGTTTTACTTCTCAAAAACCCTAATTGCTCGTACCACATCTGGGCGGATGGAAAGGTGGTGGGTGCTCGGGGAGCACGAGAGTGGTTGGATTGTGGAAAGAACCGCCCGGATGGATTAAGGACTTAATCTCATCACAACCTCCCGTGTTAAACAAGTACAACCACAAGTCTGCAAAGTGCAACTTGGCTTAGTAAAGTTATTGAACCCTGAAAGTCATCTCATTGGTGGGGGTCGAGGATATACAAGTGGCGGAAGTACTCCGGCTTGAAAGGGACACCGAGGTAAGGTGAAGTTGCCAGGTGCGCTAGTCGTTGTGGTCGGGGCCAGCTGCGCTAGTCGTTGTGGTGAACATCCCGTACAACATATGGGCGTAACCCAATATAGGTGAAATGACAGAAGGGGTAAGATATCTAGAAAGGTTACTGTGACGGTCGCCCAACTACATGACTAAGGAATCATGTGGGGTAACGGGTATGACTATCTCTTGTGGGTAAAGTGTACAACCTTTGCAGAGTCTAAACTGTTTAAACAACCGTGCCTACGGTCAAAGGCGGATATGGGAATCATAACTTGAGTTAGTTCTATTTCAAAACCTTGTGGGTGGTATAGAAATGGTGGAAGGGCTCACCTAGCCCTGTGTTGGATTTTCCCTGAGTCTTTGAGCTCAGTGGGTGTGGTCATTGGAGGCATCTCCAATTGAAAAGATGCATGTGTAGAGTTCCGACGGATGGAACCTCTACTGTTATTAATTATTGCACATTACTCTCTTTATTAAACTGCAATTTGTTAAAATGCTAAGTGGTAGGACTTTGTAAGTATGATATTTAAAAAGCTTGCTTTCGCAAATAAAAGAACCGAGTCATCCTTGTTTAACCTTGCATATATATACTATTGCATTGTGTGTTGGCTCGCGAGCACGGTAGTAGTGCTCATTCTCGCTCCACTCTCCAAACCCATCAGATAATGAAGACGAAGGGGACTACGCTTTCTACGAAGGCCCAGAAGATGATGGACAAGGAAATGACGAGGAGTAGTTCTGTAGTTTAGGTCTCGCCCAGTCTAAGTAGACTCGTTGGTACTCGCGTACAACCGATATTATCCAGCTCTTGGTTAATATCCGTCGTACACGGGTCACCCTAGTCGCTTGCCTGTGTGAGATGAGCCCTACCTTCCCTTTTGCTTCCGCTGTAGATATCGTTATCTTCTTGTAATGTAATCAAGTTGGCCTTGTGCGGCCCCTTTTGTAAAACTCGACCCGTTGAGGTCTATGTTACTCTGTGTTGTAATATATTTGTGTTAGTTCACGACTTGTATAATTGATTCAGTAATGTGTCTGTGAGTGCTATCTATTGATCCAAGAAATAGTACAATATTTTCACAGAAGATTTGGATTCTCGGAATTTGCATACAAACAGTGCAAATGATATCCTGAGCCAGGCTTCATAGGCGGTTTTGGGTGATGGGACATCCCACTTCACATCTACGCTGACATGACGTCCACGTCAGTAGATTAAAATCAAGCTTGGCAAGCTCCGGTATATTTGCATGAATGCATCCTACTTGGCTCCAGTATATCAGTAGGGATAGAAAACTTGGTTAACCGCCTGCGTCAACCCCTCTGTTAGTATGATAGGTGGGACCAACTGATGATGTGACAGCCGATGTGGTAAAAACCGTCTATGATAACGTGTCTAGAGACATGATTTGCATGATTTTGAAGACCGGTTCTAAATGGCATTAAAGAAAAGGAACGAAAATTAGACAACAGAAATAGTTGATCAATCACGGATGGACTTTTTCCTATCAAAATTTCCCTTCAACTTATGGAACCAAATACAGTAGAAGCATCGGAAACCAACCTGAAACATTCATTTGTAGACAGAAAAGGTACAAACGAGTGTGATGTGGTGGATTCGATAGGACTCTTATCAAATACCAACAGGCGAGTCGCGTGTGTAGTGATACTGTACATTCGATCTTGTCGGGTCCATAATATGACAAATTTAATCATGATCTTGTATGATTAACCTCCAAATTTAAAAGGTTCTTCGAAGGCGAGGTGTCAAAATCAGCAAAGTATAGGAGGCATCATTGCTCCCCAAATACTAAAATCTATCCATGATAAAAACCTTTAAACTTTGCCCAAGAAAAGGAGCGTATAGGGACAAATGGTATTAAACACTTCAATTAAGCAAGCACCAGCTAAGGCCTCACAAGATTTGATAGGACTCCTATGGCCGATTCTCAACTAGAGCAGCAGGAGTCTAGCCAAATGCACCGGTTCCTTCTTTTTTTAATCAAGATCAGTTCAGAATCAGAGATGTATCGTAATAGAAAACTAGTAGCGACCTTAGGCCAACACCCTGCAAGAATTAGCCTCTCGATTACCAAAATACTCTTTAAGTTGAGAGTTATTTACCCACTTTTTGCTACCGCATGCAAACCATTTTCCCCGAGTCGTCGCCCCCCTCTCGTCCAGATCGCACCTCGCTTACCTCTTGCCCCAACGCGCCCAGATGGAACCCTAGCCACCACCCGCTCTAGAGTGCCTCCCTCCCTCGGTGTGTGTGTCCCACACCCTGCCGCCTCGGAGCCCTGCCTGGAGATCCTTTTGCCCCGAGAGCAGGATAACTTTACCCCATCAAATCCTCCTCTCCTTACAGGTGATTCGAGTCTTCCCCTCCTGCAGGTATGAACTTGATCCGTCTCTACACGGATTTCTCTCTTGATTTCTTTTGTTTTTGCCATTGTGTTGCATCAATTTGACCGGAGCTGGTTTGGAATCCATTGCGCTAGAGGGAGGGGTACTGTTTTCTTGATTTGATTATGTTAGTTTCCGTTGTGCAATTTGGACTCTAGTTGCTGATCCGATCAATTGAGAAGAACCAAAAACGTTCAGAAACCAAAATAACTATTCTCTGTCTATCTGGTAACCATGGTATTGTGGTGGTGTTCTTTGACTTTTTTTCCTGTCCTATTTGATTTGTAAAATAATTCATTATTGCTTTTTATAGATTGCTGCGTCTAACATGTAAGAAACACAACCGACTTGGTGTTGTTCAGCAACAGGGTGTGATCTTGATGATGGATGCCATTTTTCCCAAGGGCATCTAGCAATGAATTTGCTACCATCCGAAGAATGGCCAGTGAGGAGTTAGGAGCTGGTTCTAACAATAATTCAACAGGAGAAGTGTTCTCTTAGCAATAAGAATGTCAACTGCCTAGACATGGTTCATGAGCCGATTTTTATAGATGAATCTACGAAAATGTTGACTTGTGCTTGCTATTACTTGTCTGCTTGTCTATGAAAATGTTGGCAGTGTATTTGTCCATGAACCGAAATCTCAGATCTACTGTTTTCTTAATTGCAGATGAAACAAAAGCTGATCAAAGATGTAATTTTGTTTTATGTCTTTCTCTGTAATGCTAGTACTTCTCTACAATCATGTGTGCTTCTGTATCAATTGTGAGCTAAATTCTTGTATCAATTGTGAGATAGACTCGTAGCTTTGTTCTTGTAATT
This sequence comes from Phyllostachys edulis, assembly GCA_036346405.1. Lineage (NCBI taxonomy): Eukaryota > Viridiplantae > Streptophyta > Magnoliopsida > Poales > Poaceae > Phyllostachys > Phyllostachys edulis. Next base: position 109,134,242 of record CM070546.1, read on the forward strand.
GATGGATGAATGAGCCAACTCCACAATAATCAAGCACCAGGTAGTGTGCAATATCAAGCACCTGGTCATTTTGTGTTACATCCCAAAACTTCCAATTTTGGGAAAGTATATTGAAAATAAATAAGGGAGCAATTTTGAGAATGTTAATTTGTGGGAAAATATTTTGAGCATGTTTTTGAACTTTTGCATAACTCAAATATTGAAATTATATGCAAGCAACAGCTTGAAAGAATTTTCAAAGAAAATACAGAGCACATAAAATTTTGGAAAATCTACACAAAAATCATAATTTGTTATGTGTTCTGAGCTTCCACAAAAAAATTCATAAATTTTGGAGCCCGTTTGCTAAGTTTAAAAATTCAAAAAACCAATTAGCCTTTCTGGAAAATTCAAAACCTATTTTGAATTTCCCGCCGGACCTTTGGGCCGAAACCCAGCTCATACCACTTCGCTTGCGCTCGCTCTAGCCCATGCCTGTACTACTCTCCCCTCTCGCTGACACGTTGGGTCCGCATGCCAGGACCCTTCATCCACCTTGCCTTCATCTCCGCGCGCCCGTGCCTGCTTTGCCCGTTGGTTTCGATCGCCGCCCACTGTTTTGCGACTTCACCTGCTCCCGTCACCTCCCCCTGCTCTCGCCCATGCTAGTAGGGGTGAAAACGGATCGGATACAGACAGATAATGGCTCTGCCATATTTGTTTTTATATTTTTTTTTCTGGATCCGGATCCGGATACGAATACGAATACCCCAGATACGAATACGAATATGAATAATATCGAATACGAATACGGTCACGGATATTTTTCGGAACATGAAAACCCCTTAAATTGTATGCTAGAAATTAACGAAAACATATAACTAGTTTATTTGATGCAAACATTCATGGACTGTTCATATTTTCAACAACCACACATAACATTGGCACTAGCAAGCTGCATTAACTAGTTCATCACAAACATAACACTTAGTTTACCATACTTAGCTCATAAGTCATAACTCACAAAGTCACAAGTCATTACACATTCACACTTAGTTCATTACATACATAAAACTTAGTTCACATTAACATCGATCAGGCTGAATAGTTAATCTATACGCAAATGACTTTAACATCCCAAAGTATGTTACCAAAAATAAAATTAATAAAGTCATTATTTTATTGGATTTTACGAGATTTAAAAGATTTTTCTTGGTTAAAAAGAAAAAATAAAATAAAGTCAATTATTTAATTTCCTAGCTTTTAATGTCAAAAATAAAATTTATGGAGATTTCTGGGATTTTATTGGATTTAAAGTGAAAAAGAAAAAATAATTAATTTCTTGAATTTTACGGATTTTAAAAGATTTTTCCTATTTTTCAGAAATTAAAAATAATTTATGTGCAAAAATAAAACCAACTTTAACTTGGAATTAATTTTATTAAGTTCAAAATAATTTAAGGAATTTCTGTGATTTTTTCTAGAATTTTTTAATTCTATTTGCTATTTTCTAAAAGGCTATTTGATTTGTTGCATTTTCTGAAATTTGAAAATCAATTAAAATCTCATTTTCTCTTTTGGGCTGAAATCCTCTTTTGGGCCGAAATCTGGATATCCAGACTTGGTCTTATCCGGATAATCCGTATTCGTATTCGTATCCGTATCCGTCGGATAGCATGCATACCGTATTCGTTTCCGTTTACGACAAAAAAATCCGAATTTGTTTCCGATCCGAAAATTATCCGAGAAAAATATGATTCGAGACAATCCGAATCCGTTTTCATCTGGATCAGTTGGAAACTATCTGATCCGTTTTCATCCCTACATGCTAGCAACCTGCCTGTCACCTCCTTTTCCCGCGCAGGGCGGAGACGCTAGAGCGCGCCTGCGTGTTTCTCGTGCACCATAGTTCTTCTCGCTCTAAACCTAGCGGTACTTAAGTCCTAGCTGTGTCATTGTCTTCCTCAGCTCACCCCTGTTCTATTTTCACGCAAACATGAGTTTATCACTCCTTGGTTTGGCGGGAATGTGTGTGTCGTTCTCAACGCCGATGAGCACGCCTCCTCAGCTCTGCCGCTCTTGTGAGCTTCCTCGCCTATGACAAGCATGTCACTTTAATCCTTGAGCTTCACTCATCCTCCCTCTCTGCTTAATGTAGCTTCTAGAGCCTCATAGCATGAACGTGATCGCCTTGAAGCCCAGTGAGTCCCTGTTCAATTCCTCGCGTATACACCATCCCTAGAACACCAGTGAGCTAATACGACGCTTCTTATAGCATCTCCATCATCGTAGAGCGCCTTCACTGAGGGACCCCTCTCCATCGCCACTGATCACCATCGACCAACCGCTCCAGTACCTCTCCGACCTCATCATCTTCACCTCCATGATCGTGGTGAGCCTCTGAACCACATGCGCGCTTCAATTTGCCAAGGGCGAGTCGCTAGCACCCTCTTCCCCCATAGCCGTCCAAGGCGTCGTCGCGAAAACCACCGTCAGCTTGCCTCTGGTGACCATAGGTCCTTGCGCCTAGCCCGTTAGCATTGCCTAGATTCACTAAGTCTAGTGCACCCCTCCTTCAGCCCGGAGAAAGCCTCCGTCATCGAAGCCGTCGCAGGCCCAAAGCTCTCTCCACCCTCACACCCATATAACGCCGCCTCCTACCATCTCTGTCGCCGCCACCACTACCCAAGGCTTCATCTTGCTTCCCTCTTTCCATCCCACCGCTTAACGTCGCCGCTCATTGCGTCATTCGCCGCCAGCGAGCTTGCCATGGCACTTGCCCACGCGCGCTCTACTTCTCTCCTCTCTCCCTCTCTCTCTCTCTCTCTCTCTCTCTCTCTCTCTCTGACCAGTGGGACCCATGTGATTAGGAGATAGTTAGCTCCTAATGATAGAGATTAAGTATAATGAGTGTATGATAGGTGGGGCCGGTTGAAAATATAATCATAAATCTAATTTCAAACGTATTTAGTAAATGAGCTGTTGACATGTGGGACCACTCACTATTCCCAATTTTAAAACGTGGTTGTAAAACCGAGAGACTAACATGTGGACCCTAGCTGTTAGTAGGTTAAATCAAATTAGGATTTAATCATTTAGTTAATAATTAATGAGTCTATGGCATGCAAAACCGCATTTGTTTTTATAAATAAAATCAAGAAATAAAAATATGAGTCACTGACAAATAGGGCCCACATGTAAGTTAATAAAATCCAAAAAAAATGTAAAAATGAGAAAAACCACTCTCAGTTTAGAGAGAAATGCGCTTTCTCTATTGGAAAGCGTAAACCTCAGAAAATATGCTTTCGACGTCACCTTTTTATTATTTCAGGATTTTTCAAACCAAACAAATCTATAATGTTAATAACTTTTGCATATGAACTCCAAATTGAATGAATATTTTTTTTGTAAATTCATCTAAAATCATGCTCTGTTTGAATATGCAAAAATATTTGGATTTTGTTTCCGTTGAAATTATTTTCCTATTTGTGATTTGTTATCGTCTCTTTTGAATAGACGTCGATACCGCGAACGAATTATTCGATGACCCTCTATCCCCATATTCAGAGATCGTAGAGCAAGGCAAGCACCATCTTTGACCATGTTGCTCCCATTATTTCAATTATTATACTTCTTTTTTGCAAAATCTATTATGCATGCGTGTATGTTTGCTTAAAATTACTATATTTGGGGATAACGATAGATAAATTCCTATTTAATACATGATCATCCTTGAAAAATTGATATCCTTACTATTGTAACCTTTAGGACTTGGGTTAGACAATAAATTATGTCAAATTGGGTACTTCGGCTAGGAACATTGAATAGTTGCTTAGCTAGGCTCTAGATTCACTAAAATAGATTAATTGTTGGAAATATGGGTGTGGATTTGGGATAATTTTGAAATGTGGTCTAGAGGGTTTTACTTCTATTATTTTGTACAAAAATAAAAAATAAAAAACTTAGTTTATGACGCAGATGAATTATAATATAATTTGAGGAGTGTGAGAGGTGTATCTTACAAGTAAATAGGGGGAGATCCTTGCTTGGGTCAATTAAGGACCGAACGTCGGTGCCACCAATCTAAGTCTAAGCGTACAACCATATGTGCTGGTATGGGATGACGTTAGCTAATTAAGTCATCAAAAACTAGCCTGGTATGTTGGTAGGCCACAGTAGTATGAGCATGACCGGGTAGGCTTGCACAAAGACGAATGGGCTCCCTTCATCGAGGCGTAGGGAACAAAGCTTGCCAATACAATGGAGAATGCCTCACTGAGACGGGAGGTGTACTCGAGTGAAGTTAGCATTGTCATTCACCAGGCTAGTGCAAGGCTAGGACTAGGTGATGTAAAGGCTTTGTTATGGACTATAGACTGCATACTAAAATGTTGTGTGCGGTGGTATCGATGGATGCCGAACAAACTAGAGAACTCATATACTGTAGGTAAAGTTATACATCTCTGCATAGTGTAAATCTATTTAAATAGTCGTGCTCGTGGTCATGAGCATGCTTAGTGCAGTCACATCGGGTATAGTCTCTAATTTTGCAAAAATTGTTTGTTGGGAAATGTTGGGGTGATTGATTTGTGTAAGTGTCATGTCTATGGCTGAGAATAAATTGTTGATCGCAGTTGAGGAGGCTATTATTAAGTTACATACTTGTTATTTCGATATATGTCAACTGCTCTTTATAAATCCCATTACAAACTATTACATAATGTTATTGCAAATAAAACTTGCTTAATGCTGAAAATAACTTGTAGAGTAGAGTCTCATCCTTCGATAGCCTTGCGTGTATTATTATGTTGCAATACACTACAAGTCTTGATGAGTACAAAATGTACTCAATCTTGCTTAAATTGTTGATCAGAGTTTGAGGATGAGCTGATTCCGGACAACGCCTTCTTGGATCCTGGTATCGGAGGGTACGATGATAGGTCTTGCTAAAGTATTATCCTTGTCGGTTGTCTGAGGGTTTGGATGGGCATACCGCTGAACTTTTGGGATTTGTTTAATATGCTTCCGCTGTTTAACTTGCTACTTCTGATACTTGTCTTTTAATTTGGCCGGTCGGCCGTGTAATATACACTTGTTATGTGAACGTTATGTTTCGGCCGTGTAATATACACTTGTTATGTGAACGTTATGTTTAAGTACCATATTTATTTCATGTTGTATGTATACTTGTATGGATGTGTATGCCAATGTTGTGAATGTGTGTACTAACCACTGATCATGGGACTAGTACGGTACACACACGAGGGCTTCGAGTATTCCACGCCCGGGGTCCAACATTTTGGGATAAATGCTAGTACTTTTTTGTAGTCCTATGATCTGTGAGTACTAGTAGTAGTGGTGTCGACCTGCGAGTATTTGTATATGAAAGGATAATGCTTTAGCCAAGAACTGATGTATCTGAATAGGGTGTCACATTCAAATTGAATCAGTCCTGGGAAATTTGTAAAGGAATTTCAAAAATTTGTGTACACATAGTAAGGAGTGTGGTATAAATAGACTTAGGTGTTAAAAACAGGGATAGTGAGGGTTTTTTTTGCTTAAAATCCCCACTTTCAGAGTTTTTAAAGCTAGCCTCCTACCAAACGGTTCTGTTAGTTCCAGATTATCAGAGGAGTGGATCCTCTTAGAATTAAGAGTTAGGAGCCGAAAATGAGGAGCGGGGCCCTACCAAACAGGCCCCTAGTGTGGAATTCGGGGTGTGTGTGTGTGTGTGTGATGCCGTTTCATACTCCTGGGAGTATGTACTCCCACTTCCAATATATCATTTAAACGCATATATTATACTTCTTTATCACTTCCAGTATACTTAAATACCAATTATAAGATACTCCTATGTGACTTGATTGAAAAAATTCCATTGGAGCCCTATGTTTTTTTTTGCTATATACCCTTTTCATATATAAAAGAAGTATATACACAAATTTTGCTATAAAAAGTGAACTTTCGTGGAATTTTTCATAGAACTCACTTTGGGGTATCTTATAATCATTATTGGAGTATGCTCTAATAGATAAAGAGGTATCATCATACGATTTAAGTGGTATATGAGAAGTGTGAGTACGAACTCCCAGGAGTACCGTACCATTTTCATATATGTATACGTATGTATGTGTGTGTGTATAGAAAAATGGTATGGTACTCCTGGGAGTACGTACTCCCACTTCTCATATACTACTTAAATCGTATGATGATACCTCTTTATCTATTTGAGCATACTCCAATAATGACTATAAGATACCCCAAAGTGAGTTCTATGAAAAAAAAAGTTAAAGACCACCTTTTATAGTGAAATTTGTATATATACTTCTTTTATATATAAAAAAGGGTATATAGCAAAAAATAAAAGGCTCGAATGAAATATATATAGCGCATGTTGAGAACCTTCCATGATAAAGAAAGCATCATTATAAATTTTAAGCAAATGATTTCGCTTTAAAAAGTTTGAAGAAAAGTGAGGTTAGATCGATATGGTTGCAAAGGCTCTACCAAACTTGAACATCTATGAGAGGAGAATGTTTGGATTGTAGAATAATCCATCGAGGGTATAAGAGGACATTGCGATCTCACAAACATTCCCTTACAAACTAAGTTGACTTGTCACGACATTCGCCATGCCTTTGCACTTTTAAAGGTGATAAGTACAAGGGTATTAACCCTCTTTCGTGCCTAATTAAATCAAAGTTTCGGACGGACGGTTGATATTCTTAGCTTTCATTTGATGCCAAAATTAATCAATTGACACCAAAAGAGCTTCCATTTAATTACATGCCAAAAATCGCACTTGTTTTTTTTTGGGGGGGAGGGGGGAGATTCAATTATTTGCCTCTACCAAACATGCGTAATTGATTATTTGCCACTGACGTGAGTATGACATACGATCCGAAACTCATATGTCATACTCACATACTGTGACAAATCATAAAATTCACTCTTTTACAGTAGCAAATAATCAATTATTCCTTTTTTAAAGGTGCGAACAATTGGTTAAGGTATTATTCATCTCAAAGCTCACAGCCCACATGTGGAAGTTTCAAATCCTGAAATTATAGTAGAAAATTCACACAAATAACCTACCGAAATTATGGTTGGTCAGAATGAAAACTCTAGTCATCAACCAAAGAGACAAAGTGTCACACCGCTAATGCTACGCTCGGCAAAATTTACACTTGTTGTTACACAATGGACACAAACCCACAAACATGATCAGTACTCCCATTTAGGAGAGAACCAAACTGCTTTGTCGGCCGTCTCTTGCTTTCTGACATAGCTCCAGATTACTACCTGCATAGCAGCTTGAAGCTTTGACCTATAGGGTTAAGCACTACTGCAAAACGGATATTCAAAATAGAAAAACCGTCAGATTTAATTTTTTTTGATGGATAACTGTCAGGCAAATCCTCTCAAGTCTAGGTGGTCGGGAAAACTCAATTTGTCTGACTGTTAACTGTCAAGGAAATTATTTTGGACAGTTGTTGATATTTTGCTAACGGTTTTATGAACCGTTCATAAAAAGAATTTGGTTGACAGGTATTCACGGTCAACAAAAATTAACCTGAAGGTGTTCTTGCCCATCCATAAAAGGAATTCTGCTAACAAGTAATCACCATCAACAAAAATAGAACTGACGGTTGTACGTATCCGGTGAGGATATCTCGAACACGACAACAGGAGACGGTATGGAGGCGGTGGGCGTAGGCAGAGATGGTGTGGAGGTGGTGGGTGCGGCCGGAGATGGCGTGGAGGCGGCAGATTGGGGGGTGGAGCTAGTGATTTGGAGAGGAGGAAGTGGCTGCGGCCGAAGATGGCGTGGAGGCGGCGGATTGGGGATGGAGAGCTAGGGATTTGGAGAGGAGGGAGTGGCTGCAGGCGGAGATGGTGTGGAGGTGGCGGGCGTGGCCGGAGATGGCGTGGAGGTGGTGGGCGCAGCCGGACATAGCATGGAGGCCGCGGATTGGGGATGGAGAGCTAGGGATTTGGAGAGGAGGCTTTGACTGGTACAGGATAGGAAGCAGATGCTTTCGCTTAATTCGCTCTAGTACAGGACAGAGGTGGTGCGCGATGCAATTTTTGTTGGGCGCGACAAGAATTTTTTTCGCGCAAATGGAACTTTTCCCACGTGCAGACCCAAAAAATTTACCTGGCGCTTCAAACCATCAGGAAAATATATTGTATTGACAGTTTTATGAAAACCGTCAGCAAATTTGGAATTTTTTTAGGAGGTTACTATTCCCGTGACCAAAATAATAAACCTTGATGATCGTTGCAGGCCTGTCAGTATAATTCGTGGCCGTAAGGTTTTTTCCGTTTTCTAGCAGTAAAGGAAGCAAAGGTTTATTCGTTTACTTTGAGAGAAGTGGTCGCTAGCTTTTCCCTTTTTCCCTTTTTCTAAGAAAAAAACAAACGCATGTAAACTTTACTATCTATGCCAATTCAAAATGAAAGAGTGGAAGGGAATAAAGCATATATTTTTCAGTTCCGCGCGCAAGTTATTCGTAATGTTCTTTAAAAACTGCACCCTATCCCTATATTCGTAAACTGGAAAGGCTATACGCCTATGCCATGCATGCTCGTTAGCTATAGCGTGTAGGCGTTGCATGAACTACTACATCAAAGCAAACTAAAGACATGTACAATAGATTTATATCAGTTATCTATAGTTTCTGCCACGTAGGATTTAAGCTGATATTGATGAAAAAGAATGAAGAAAGATAAATATGTTGTCTATAATCCTGTAGCCGACTGTATCATCATAACCTATTGTATGAGCTGTCTAGAGGTGATAGTATCTGTCTATATCATTGTACAAGAAACGCAATTAAGCTTAATTAAGAAGGCTGCAACTTTGGTTGGATTCTTGCTTCCTTCACAAGTACCCTGGGATGCACTGAATGGAATGTGTGGCTTAATAACCATGGAAGGATTTTGCAATGGGCGTCCGTACGTACAATTAATCATGTAGCATCATCTTGTGTTAAATTAAGCTGGGAAAAGAATTTGCAATGAGTGGGTTAGGTCTAGCAGCATGCATGGCCGCAACCTTCGATTCTCAAGCCGTGCAACAATGGCGCGCGTCTGCGTGCAAAGGTGTTCCTTTTATCGGCCTAGTATGCGAGGGGTGAAGTTTTGCAATTATTTTTCTGGATAGGGACGAAGATACGGAGCAGATCGTCGTTAGAACATTGCACTATTAAAAAAAATTATGCGAGTGTCTCTCCATAAAAAATGTGTGCCCATGCCTCCGTAGGATTAAGAATTCAGACGAGTTAAGACGGAGCTTGTAAGTGGACACACTTGGTTTTTGGTTGAGTCATAAAAAAGCTCAATTACTTCCCGGCATGGCCCAACGGCAGATGGCACGAGTGGCTGTCCACTAATGGCCCAATCCTTACCCTAAATTAATTTTAAGCCCGGCCCAGCCTGGCTCAAGCGATTATTCTTCTGTTATAAAGATCCATCCTTTTATCTTTTCCACAGGAAACCAGTATCTTTCTGTTTGTAATCATAGCGATCCCCGATGTAGATTATGTATAGTATTGCTTTTCTCCCAGTGTGACATGCATTATTATTCTCTCAGCTATCACTACAGGTATTAGGGAGCACTTGTTAGTACGTCCTACATAAGATACATCTAAAAGATCAAATATGGACCCTTACTGCCTTGATTCATGGCAACCATCCAACATCGCTAAAAAGAGCTGACACATGTTGCTGAGCTCAAGGCTCTGAACTAACCGAAAAAATGACCTGCATATGCAAGGATATGAACCTGCAGTCGATTTACCAGGGTACATGCAGTCATTTTAATTGTCAAAGGCTCTGCACATACCTCTATTGGCTAGCTACAAAATAAAGGTTTTCATCTTGCCTGTATAGAACTAATTAAAACTTCCGATCTAGATTTTTTTTATTAATTAACCCTTTTTTTAATTTTATTTTAAAGTTAACTTCCAGTGCACTTTATTTCCAATTCTAACCCCTTTGGTTACGCCACCATCCGTGGCGTGATAAAATAACACTGTCACGCCAGTCCATTTCTGGTCAAACTCTTGTCACGCCACTGGAAGTGGTGTGATAGTGTTATTTGGTCACGCCACAACCAGTGGCGTGACAAAAAGTGCTATTTTGGGGACTTATTCTGGCACGTGACAGTATTGTTTTGTCACGCCACCACCTATGGTGTGACCAAAGGAGTCAGAATTGGAAATAAAGTGCGTCGGAGGTTAACTTTAAAATAAAATTCAAAAAAAAGTTAATTAATAAAAAAAAGTTCTCCGATCTATCAGACTATTCCTGCCTTTAATTGTGAATACAGATAGGTATCTTCCGTCAAACTGATAGCGAAGCAAATGCTGATACATTAAATATCTACACATACCTTCCAACATCAGAGAAAACGCACAGAAACCTGCACATCATTTAGCCCACTTATTCCATACATATCATAAAATTTTAAGTGTCTTTGTGTGTGTGAGAGAGAGTGAACCTTCATAGCAGCAGGACTTGAGGATGGTGATCAGGCCCCATGGCCATGAGCTTAGCCTTTCTGAGTTTTATCTATAGGCTACTTGGCCTTGATAATATATAGTGCTCCTGCACCATTTATTTTCTTGCATGGTGCGGAGTTTGGCGAAAAGCCTGTGGCGGTACAATCAGGGAAGAACAATATTCTGATCGTACGTACTTGTTTGTGCACTTGGATGTCAAGATAGCAAACTGAACTTTCAGTGACAGTACTCTCATGGAGGTGGTCCGGCCGTATGCATATAGTAGCATTTCTAGGTAGGCAGTCAACTAAACTGGGGTTTGGGAGGAGCTAGCCTAGAGTTATAGGCAGGATTATAATCCCACTTCTGAAGAATCACTTGACACAAATTAAGGTGGAGGATTTTGCATGGCATGCATGATCTTTAAGTTTAACCCCACTACAGCTTCCATATTAGTATACTTCGCACTGCATGGCCTAAGACCCAAGAGCCCTGGCTAACTAGGTCCTAGCTATGTATGATGGTGTAACTTGAGATAAGTAAGGATATAATTGTTTGGCAGTAACTAGGACAACATTCTAAAAGTGGCACCGATATTCGCTAGTTTGCAATTAATTTAGGGCTTGGGCCTACCCATTTGAGATAGTGCCGGGGAAAAATGTTACACTTTCGGATAAATTAAAGCAGATATAGCAATGCGATCTAACTTTCACCCTCCGAGGAATCAGAAACGAGAATAGTGGAAGTTGGGTGCAGACATATATATCCAACTGGGCTGAGCTCGTCCACTGATTACATTACATGCATGGAACCCGAAGGGAAGCTTTCGGATAGAGCGGAATGATTTTGTTAAAATATTGCGCAAATAATGGCAACCTGCGTACACTTGTCAATTGTCACCGATCGACAACGACATTTCTCAAAACAAATGTATCGTTGAACTGTCAATGGTTAGCCACTAAGAAGTGCTTTTATCTTTACTATTAAGATGTCTATGTGCTGCAACAGTCTGAAAAGAGGATGATGCATATCATTAGACGTGATCCTAAACCATACCACGAACATAAATAGCACCTCCTTTCACACATGTCAAACGAATCAACTAATAAAGTGACGGATAGCAACCCAATGTGAGGCGAGGAACCAATCCATCATCAAATCTCATTTCTGAAATCCAGAAGTATGCTGCCATTATTTATGAGCTAAATTGAGAGAGAGCAACAGAGGGATCTCCAGGATGTGCACTAAACCACATATCAAATTTAGTATATTTTATTAGCTCTCTTATATCTAATGATGCTTGTACAGAGAAACGTGTTGGTGAGGCCACAAAGGGCTCTCTAGGATGCGCACTAACAACATATCAAATTTAATATATTTTATTAGTTCTCTTGTATCAAATTATGCTTGTACAGAAGAAACATGCTGGTGAGCACAGATTATTTGATGAAAACTATATGCAATCCTATTGAGTGACACAATTACGAACTTTTTTATTAAATAATCTTTTTTTAACTTTTATTTTAAAGTTAACATCTGGCGCACTTTATTTTTAAAAATAACCCCTTTGGTCACGCTACCACCCATGGTGTGACCAAACAACACTGTCACGCTAGGGCAAACTCTTGTCACGCCATAGGATAAGTCCGCAAAAAAACCTCTTTGGTCACGCCACCACCCATGGCGTGACCAAACAACATTGTCACGCCACCACCCATGGCGTGACAAGAGTTTACCCAGAAACGAGCTGGCGTGACAGTGTTGTTTGGTCACGCCATGGGTGGTGGCGTGACCAAAGGGGTTATTTTTAAAAATAAAGTGCGCCGGAGGTTAACTTTAAAATAAAAGTTAAAAAAAGATTATTTAATATAAAAAATTCCACAATTACCAATCCGATAATACCACATTTAAAATTTAGTTAATGCACTAGTGCGCTAATAAGGATGAGTGGGATTAGATGGACGCTTATCTTCAGATAGCAAAAATGGTGAGCATAATAGAAGAGGAGGCAGAGAAGGGTAGCTGCTGAGAATAAGAAGGGAGAAGGAGAATGAGTATATGCACTTATTTGCTTTACTACGCAAATGGAAAAAATCGATACATTGAACGAATTTTTTTTTATTTAATCATTTTTAATTACATTTTAAAGTTAACCCCTCGCGAACTTTATTTCTAAATCTGACCTCTTTAGTCATGCCACCTCCTGTGGTGTGGCAAACACGTTCTGTCATGCCACTCATAGCAGCGTGGCCAAAGCGGCCACGCAAGCCCTCGTGCCAGCGTGGAGGACTTGCGTGGCATTTGCCACACCAACTCTCATGGCGTGACAATGGCCTTTGCCACGTCACGCGCGTTGGTGTGACAGGGGCGACTTAAGGCTCTGGACCCAGGTGTCTCTTCATTTCTCCCCTTCACCCCCAACTCCCTTGCGCCTCCTCAGCTCCTGAGCTCCTCGCCGCCGGCCCTCCTCCCTCCCGTTCCTCCTGCCGCCGGCCCCTACTCCCTCTGCCAGACGGCCTCCTCCAGCCGCGGGCCCTCCTCCCTCCGCCGGACCTCGTCCTCCCACTGCCCGTTGTCCCCCCGCCGACCGGTGTCTCCCCCGCCGGCTCTCCTCCCCACGTGCCGCCCTCCTCCCGCCGCCAACCCTCCTCCTCCGTGAAGCGTCGTCCTCCCAGGCGCCGGCTTCTCCCGTGGCTCTCTCTCCGCGTCGCCCTCCTACATAGAGGTAATAACCGATTATGCATGGATTGTGAAACGTAAGAAAAGTATGTTGTATTTTGTTGTATCTTTTACCGATCTTCATAGTGGGTCTAAGATATTTCATTATATCATCAGATTTAATTTTCATTTTTGGGTATGGACTGAAGTTGGCAACTTTAGAGTGACATAATTGATTCGTATGCATAGACATGAACAATATGAAATTGTAAACTAACTATGAAGAGGGAAATGTGGCACCCCAAATGCGGTTGTCTGGGTAAGTATGGTGACCTACAACACAAAGTGTATCGCAGTTTGTAATAGGCATTGTACAATGGTAATGTTAGAAGAGAGTAATATAACTCTGTGCAAATGATATGTTGCAGTTGTAGCTATCTTAACTGAGCAGTAACAAAGCTTAAAGAAGACACATTGATTCAGCTGGCCTCAATGAGTATTTGACAAAATTGGTTTCAAGTGTGGCAAACAAGACAATTTGAGGGCATAGTGAAAAGTTAGTGTGTGTGGGATCCTAAATAGTTACTGATTTGTAGATTGTTTTATTTTGTCATCTAGCAAATTGCTCTTTGTTAATTATGTAATCTAGTAATCTGGTTTGCTAAAAAACGAATGTACATCTGAAATTGATAGATGCTTCCCTAAGATTTTAGCAAAGATCATATGTCTTAATGTTTGAGTTCTTGATGGTTTGTCACTTTATGTTGTGCTACTTGAACTGCTCCAATGGTTCATCAAGTGTGATCTCAGTTAGATTTGCACAAAAAAATGTGGCAGCATTGAAAGGTTTGAAAAGAAAAAAAAATGGCAGACAGCAAGAATTCATATGAAGTTTATGGCCAGTTTTTGAGATTCACACTAGCATTTGGTACTTCTCATGACACGCTATTAGGAAACTTAATTGAATTGCATTCATGTATTGAATACCTGTGTTTGAATGAGCCCACTGTTATAATTTATAGTTGTATATAGTCTTTCATAAGAACATCAATTGCCCTTTGTTCATTTTGTATGCAGTATATTGGATTGTCTAGAAGGTAGTATTGCTTTATGTAATTATTTTTTGTAGGAGTTACATTTTGCAGTACATTTATCACAAATGGGTTCATCGCTCAACTGTGGTTGATAAGAATACATAGGCTGTATATGTATATCGCTCTCAGATTTTTTTATTTTCATTGAGCTAGTTGCAAAGATCTTTGTGAAGTATCATGTTCTTATCAAGAAGTATTAGTTTACTAGTTACAAGCTAGGACAATAATTTTGGTTAACCTTCAATATGATGTCGTGCAGAATTAGTTAAACCGAAAATAAATTATGAAAGGATCTGTATAGAAGAAATGAAATAAAGGTTGACTTACCTCCTTTCTCGAACGAGTGGTTCGTGGCACTCCGAGCGTGTAGCTCTGGCATACCCAGGAGCGAAGTCTTGGGCGTACTCAGGAATGAGCCCTGAGCGGTCCCAAACACGTGGTTTGGACGGTCTCGAGAACGGGATCTCGAGCGTACCTGGGCACGTGGATCCAGAGTAGTATAGGTCGCACTCAGAGGTAAGCTCTGAGCGGTTCCAAACATGTGGTTTGGGCGGTCTCGAGAACGGGATCTCGAGCGTGACTGAGCACAAGAGACTCAAGTAGTGTAGGTTTTGGATCTTTTTGCATCTCCTTGTTTCTTGGTATTATTCATCCACTATGTATGGCCTAACACACATCAATTCATTGTGAAACGACCCGTAAACTTCATTTAAAAAGAGATATTGTTCCATGATGACTGTAAACCATCATGCTCATTATCAGAACTCTACAAGAAAGTACTATCACAAGACACAACATGGAGGAAACAAGCTTTAATTATCCATATGTTTGTCTTAGTCAAGCTGCTAGCATGTCTCAGGAAACTGAGCTTTTGTTATGTCCAATGTTGATTGTGATATTTCGTACTTGCAATATTTCATTCATATGGCAATATTTTGTTGGATGTAGATGGACAAAGTTGTACGTGTATTTACTGGTGGGGCGGTTAGCCAAACTGGTAGTTCTATCGACTTCGGCAGCATGGAAGCGACCGTCCTTTTGTTTCACGAATCACCGGACTTTAAAACTCTTGTGACTAGGATTAAGTCAACCTTTGGATGGGATGAGCCCAGGGTCGTTGTCAGAATGCAAGGACGATATGACGCAGGGCTAGGTTCTAAGGTGCACGCCTTGTTGGTGCCAATCCTATCCGCCGGTGATTGGGACATGTACAAAGAAATTATGCTCGCATCTCAGGTCCGGTTGTTGGAGGTGGCGGTGGAGAGGACAAACGTTGTTGAGGATTTGCCAAAAAATTTGGATGGGGTGAATGGAAACACGGATAAACTAGACCCCGATGCCCATCATTCGCGAGGCCCCCCAATAGAAAAGCAACCTTCCGAAGAGTTCGTTAGCATGAGTCGTACCAACCATGGCCCTCTGTTTGTGGATCTGCCTGTATCTTTCACGCAACGTGTTATTGACCCTGTGACTGATTTCAATGGCGCTATAATAAACAACGAGCTTGAGGATGAGTTGTTTCGCGATGGAACAACCCGTGAAGTGGAGTTTGACGATGGATGGAGCTCGACCGAAGATGAGGCTCCCGCACCGCTTTTCTCCTCAGAGGAAGGCAGGGTTCTTCGCAGTGTAATGGGTGAGGTCCCGTTAGTGCATGCATTCAATGATATCAGTATGGTTGATAAGGTTGTTTGTGCTAATGGGTTGAAGAGCAGGAATGGCATTGCGGACCTGGAGAATGACACAATACGGAAGAACATGTTGTTTCCAACCATGGAGGACATGAAGGTTTGACTGCAAGAATACTTAGTGTAGCACCATCGTCCGTTCATAGTGCAACACTCCGATGTGAACAAAAGGTACATCGTGAGGTGCGAAAGGAGGTGCGGATGGAAGGTATGGGGCCGCAAAACAAGGGACAAGCAATGGAAAATAACGAATGTGAAGCAGCCTGTAACGTCCTAGTTTTTCTGAGCTTTTTGAAATTTTTGAAAATAAAAATAACCATTTGGTTTTGTTGAAGTTCTAAAGCTTCACATGAGATTTTAGAATTTAAAAGTGTTTAAAATGAGTTAATTAAACTTCAACTAATCCAAAATTTTGGTTTGCCTTAAGTTTGCTGGAATTCTCGGGTGTTCAACATCCCCTTTCTCTGTTCGTCCCGTTCCCTCCTGCTCGTTTGGACCTCCCCCTTTGTTCAGACCTCCCTCTCGTTTGGACCTCCCCCTTTGCCCAAACCTCCCTCTCGTTTGGACCTCCCCCTTTGCCCAGACCTCCCTCTCGTTTGGACCTTCCCCCTCAGTCTAGGCTTCCCTCTCGTTTGGACATTCCCTTTCTTTGTTTGTCCCCTTCCCTCCCTCTCGTTTGGACCTCTTGGGTGGTTCTGGGAGACCTCTTGGGTGGTCCTGGGAGACCTCCGGGTGGTCCTGGGAGACTGTTCACGACCACCCTCTTTGGTCACGACCACCCGTTTGGTCACAACCTCCCCTTTGGTGAGGACCACCCTCCCGAGTTTTGACTAGCCCTGCCTGTCAGCCCTGCTTACCTTCTTCTTCCTTCCGTCGCGTCACTGCTGACGCAAAAAGTCCTAGAGCATTAAATGTTGTTGTGTCGCATTAAATGTTGTCGCTTCTGCAGTACCTGTTCCCCCTCTTGTCTTCTCCCCTACCTGCCCCCCATCTCCTCCTTCACCTACCCTTGAACTCGTGCGCCTTTGAGTCTCTCAGTGACTCTCCCCGTCTCCCCGGCTATAAAAGCCTAAGCAGTTCTCTTTCATCTCTTTTTTCCTCACCCCAACTCTCTTGCTCTTGCCCAGTTTCTCTGTGCTGCAAGTTTCGCCAAGGAGTCCACTAAAGCCGCGTCGTCGCCTCCTCGTCGCCAAGGAGCCCGCTAGAGCCTGCGTCGTCTTCGAACACCTCTCTGCCAAAGGATTCATCAGAGCACCTGTGTTGTTCGCCATTTTCCTCCTGTCTTCTCTAGTCTCTCTCTTTCTCTCTTTCTCTCTGTCCTGGTGAGTATCTCCATGCACTGTTCTCCTTTTGCTCTCATGACCACGTTGCGTAGTGTATCCCTCTTATGACCATTTTGAGCAGTCGTACCCCTTTTGTATTCTTCGTACGACCACGTTAAGTAGTCGTACCTTTCGTTGGACCTTAGGACCTCCTCCTCAGAACCTCCCTTGACCTCCTCAGGACCTCCCCCTCACCTTTCTTTTGGTTCTAGTTTGGTAGTCTTTGGTTTTTGTCTGGATTTGTTGTATTTATTTGGTTCTTTTCGCACGTGTAGATTCCGGCTTCTCTGAAGAGTTCCTGGACCCAACGACCTCTACCGAAGCATTTCAACTCTTCAACGAAGGCAAGTCGTAGACCTTTGATCATGTCGCACACAGTTTGTAAAATTATATTGTTTTATATCAACTTGCATGGCTAATTGTATAAAATAAGTTTGGGAAGTTCTAGTATCGTTAGTCCGTATGATAGGACCTTTGGCTTGAGTTTTGTTGCCTCTTAATAGCTTTCCGGCTATTTGTTCTTTGGGTTAAACCGATTTTCCCCAATTAGGATGCTTCTGTCTTTTTCCCTTGCTCTCTCCCATCTTTGGTGCTTTTTCCTCTCACCTATAGTGCTTTCTTCATCTCGTCTATTAAACCTGGGAAAACTTGTTTCAGATGGATCAGACCCGCACCTCAGCAAGTCTCAGCGGATCAGTGGACCCCAACGCCAGTGTTAACCCCAATACACCAACTCCACCAGCCACAATAGCAAACCAAGGCTTGGGTCAGTTTATGGCAACTCAGATTCAGTTAATGAATGTCGTAATGCAGAATATGAATCAAATGATGAATTGATAGAATCAGGCTACTACAGCCCTAGTCAACATGATGAACCAGCAGAACCAGACTGTCGCTGCTTTTATGACTATAGTGAACCAGAACCATCAGGCCGCTGCCATGCCACCGCCACCACCAGCGTTACAGCCATCAAAGTTTGCAAGGTTCATGAGGACACATCCACCACATTTCCCAACTCCTCCAAACCACTGGACGCCGATGATTGGTTACAATCTTTTGGAGAGAAACTCACCATTGCTCAGCGTAACGATCGCGAGAAGGTTCTGTACGCCGCACATCAACTAGAAGGCCTTGCTGTAGACATGTGGGAGAATTACTGTGCAGCCCATGAAAATTCACAAGATATTACCTGGGCTGAGTTTTCAGCAGCTTTTCGTCACTCTCATGTCCCTGGGAGTATCGTAGAAAGGGAGAAAAATGAGTTACCAAGGATCCAGCCACTGGAAGTACCTCATTCCGATGGCAAGAGCCATTTTCTCCCTGAAAGTCACCATTCAAGGAACTACGTTATCTGCTATAGACGTGGAGAACAAGGGCACTTTGCCTGCGAATATCCTCAAAGGGAAAAGTCAAAACAAGATAATCATTATGCTAACTGCAATAGCATGGGACACTGTTTCTCCAGGTGTCCCCAGAGGGAGCTGATCTAGTATAAAGTCTGTAACTATTGTGGCAAGGAAGGACACTTTGTCAAGCGATGCCCCTTGCATAAACAAGAATTCGTGGCAGCACGAGCAACTTCGGCATTAGAAGTCAGATCAGAAGAACTTCGGATGTCACACCAAGCCGCAAGGATCTTTAAGCCCATCATAGGAAGCCAAGCGAGCCATGACATTACTGAAGAAGCTCACGATGGGTGAAGGCAATTGTGGGTCTACCCACCGAACCGGTCTAAGGATTGTGTCTGTATCTGTTGTGGAGAGATTGGGCCTAGTGCCAGTGAGCACGAAATTTGTTGCTCAAACTGTGAAAGAAATCATCCACTCGGAGAATATCCCATGAACAAGATTGCATGTTACTTATGTGAGAGTAAAAATCATTATCCAGCCCAGTGCCTTTTGAAGATAATGCTGACCTCTATATTACAGCAGCAGCGTGAGCATTTTCAAGTCACTCTCATCTAAGCCAAGGCAAGTAGGACCATGGTTACTTCTACCATGTTATCCCAAGAATTAGAGGAACCAAATTTCAACAAGGTCCATCCCGAGACACTCCATTTAAAAGCTACCTGCCATCAGCCGGACAATTGTCACAAGAGGAAGATGGTGAATCAAGAACAAAATGTTGCAAGAAACTCCAAGACTCGGGTGATTCAACCTCAACCCAACCAAGCACCAACAACAACCCCACTTATCATTTCAGGATCAGCACTACTTCCATCGATGCAGATGTCCCGCGACAACACTGGTGGCCAATCTCAGCAGAACAAAACATCCAAGGCAGGGATACAATGTTTCAGGTGTTAGGATATGGGACATATTGCTAGGGAATGCCCGCAAAGGCGCTTAGCAATCACCACAGACAGCATTCCAGAAGCTACTCTAATCGCAACAATAACACCAGCGGTAGGTGGTAAAAACAACAGAAGATACATGTAACAGTTGCAAAAATACAGAAGTTTAGGCCTGCCAATGCCTCAAGAAACAACCGTAAACCATCTAGCTAGCCTTTCGCTTCCCCACACATCCATTGGAAGCCCATCACAGAAGAACTCGTCTCATGCCGTAGAAATCGAGTGTTTCAACTGCCACAAGATGGGTCACTATGCCAACAATTGTCCACTGAAGAAGGCTTCATCAACAAAACATCCGTAGAGATTCAGAATGAATGTGCAGCATTCCGTCAATTTTGCTCCTTCTACCACATTGAGAACTACTGTACCAACACTTCGCCCAGCTGTTTCAGGAGTCAGCAACAACAACCAACCACAGGGAAGCAACAATCCAACCCTAGGAGTCACTTGTTACAGATGCCACGAGATAGGTCTTTATACTCACAGTTGTCCACGAAAGTGATCCCTGACGCCAAATCCCTTCAACTTGGGAGCTACACCAGCCCGAATCACTACACCCAGAGCAGGCCAAGGAACAACCCAGATCCCAAGCCAAGCCACCATGACTCCACTTCCTTCTATAAAAGGTCGATGGAATCAAGTCACCGTGGAGCAAGCCCAATCAGCTTAGAAAGCCGTTTTTGGCAAGTCTCTAGTCAGTTGCAGTTTTGTCTCGCTCAAAAGAGAAAGTCGTTGGAAAAGTGAGCAAAGTTCGAGTTCCTGAACCTATTCTCCAGTTAGCTCGAATCTCGGGGTCGAGATTCCCTTTAAGGGGTGTAAGTTTGTAACGTCTCAGTTTTTCTGAGCTTTTTAAAATTTTCGAAAATAAAAATAACCATTTGGTTTTGTTGAAGTTCTAAAGCTTAACATGAGATTTTGGAATTTAAAAGTGTTTAAAATGACATAATCAAACTTTAACTAATCCAAAAATTTGGTTTGTCTTGAGTTTGCTGGAGTTCACGGGTGTTCAACATCCTCTTTCTCTGTTCGTCATGTTCCCTCCCGCTCGTTTGGACCTCCCCCTTTGTCCAGACCTCCCTCTCATTTGGACCTCCCCCTTTGCCCAGACCTCCTTTACGTTTGGACCTCACCCTTTGCCCAGACCTCCCTCTCGTTTGGACCTTCCCCCTCAGTCTAGACCTCCCTCTCATTTGGACATTCCCTTTCTCTATTCGTCCCATTCCCTCTCTCTCGTTTGGACCTCCTAGGTGGTCCTGGGAGACCGGTCACGACCACCCCTTTGGTTACGACCTCCCTTTTGGTGGGACCACCCTTTTGAGTTTTGACTAGCCCCGCCTGTTAGCCTTGCTCACCTTCTTTTTCCTTCCGTTGCGTTACTGCTGACGCAAAAGTCCTAGCGCATTAAATGCTATTGTATCGCATTAAATGATGTCGCTTCTATAGTACCTGTTCCCCCTCTTGTCTCCTCCCCTACCTGCCCCCATCTCCTCCTTCACGTACCCTTGAACTCATGTGCCTCCGAGTCTCTCAGTGACTCTCCCCGTCTCCTTGGCTATAAAAGCCTAAGCAGCTCTCTTTCATCTCATTTTTCCTCACCCCAACTCTCTTGCTCTCGCCCAGTTTCTCTGTGCTGCGAGTTTCGCCAAGGAGTCCATTGAAGCCGCGCCGTCGCCTCCTCGTCACCAAGGAGCCCCTCGGAGCCTACGCCGTCTTCGACCACCTCCCTGCCAAAGGATTCACTGGAGCGCCCGTGCCGTTCACTGTCTTCCTCCTGTCTTCTCCGGTCTCTTTCTCTCTGTCCTGGTGAGTATCTCCATGCCCTGTTCTCCTTTTGCTCTCGTGACCTCGTTGCGTAGTGTATCCCTCTTACGACCACGTTGAGCAGTCGTACCCCTTTTGTATTCTTCGTACGACCACGTTGAGTAGTCATACCTTTCGTTGGACCTCAGGACCTCCTCCTCAGGACCTCCTCCTTAGGACCTCCCCCTCACCTTTCTTTTGGTTCTAGTTTGGTAGTCTTTGGTTTTTGTCTGGATTTGTTGTATTTATTTGGCTCTTTTCGCACGTGTAGATTCCGGCTTCTCTGAAGAGTTCCTGGACCCAACGACCTCTACCGAAGCATTTCAACTCTTCAACGAAGGCAAGTCATAGATCTTTGATCATGTCACACCCAGTTTGCAAAATTATATTGTTTTATATCAACTTGCATGGCTAATTGTATAAAAATGGTTTGGGAAATAGCTAAATACCTACTCGACAATGTGACTCCTTGAATACTTGTGATTGACATGTTGACATGTACCCTTGGACACCATACGTTGGGTAGTCTTAGTTGGACATCTTTGAGATACCAACATGGGTGCGTATATTGCTTAGACATGTTTTAGTTATACGTTGTCTCTCAATCACATGATTCAATAATGATGAATTTGACATAATAATATATGGAATTGTGGCGCGGTCACTGTTGTTAAAATTTGTTGTGTGATGGCTAGGGTGGTCATTTGGCAGGGTTGAACCCAAAATATTTTATACTCGGGCGAGTGATCGTGCAGTAAAGAGGGTGCAGAAAGCACATTGGGATGTGGATGCCTCGCCTGAGTAGTCACTAAGGACTTAACCTTGCAAGCAATTGATCTGGGCCATACCATGCAACCACATGTCCAGGATGGGGTGGACCTGGCCAACTAATTAGCAATGCTTTGAGTCGGTTCCGTTTTGGTTGAGAATGGCGCAAGAGGGGGCTAGGAAGGCGAATCCTTGGCGAGCGGAACCGGGTCAAGGCAGAGCTTTGTAAAGGCCTTATCACGTGCTCTAGACTGCTTACCTAAGGTAGTGAGCAGGGGCATCGACGGGTGCCCAACCAACTAGAGAGGTTGTGTCTTGTGGGTCAAGCTGTATAACCTCTGCAGAGTGTAAAACTATTCGAATAGCTATGTCCCCGGTTATGGACAATGCCTGGTGATTTCACGCAAGGGGTAGAATTTTCTCAAAAATATTAACGTGGTTGGTTCCGATGGTCTGGGAAGTGAACAGGGTGTTCAAGAGTGGTCTGGGAAGTGAACAGGGTGTTCACGTGTTGTTTTAAAGAAAACTTGATACTTTTGTATTATTCTTTCAACTCGTGCTTTGCAATCTACTTACTGTATTTCCAGTCAAATCTGCTTTCTACAAAGTAACCATAAAGCTATCCTTGTCAAGCCTGGCATGAATACTATTTGCATACATTTCTCTACGACTTGCTGAGTACATTCAAAGTACTCACAGCTTTATGCCCTCTGGTTGATTAGTCGCCGAAGAGGACCCAGGGAGCTCCGAGCTCTATGAAGAGGAAGTCTTCGAAGACCATGCGTGCTAGGAGACGTCCTCCACTCGATTGCCTGTGAGCATGTCGAATGGCCTCCACGAGTGTTTGGTGTTCCGCTGCGAGCTCTATTTTATTATAAGCCATGTGTGGCAACTCTGTAAAAACCTTGATCATAAGGTCTTTTGCTTCTAGTAATATTAATTTGTCTGCTTCTTCTATACTTTGTTGTATGGTTTTGATTACATCGATGTTGAAACTGTGCGGACTAGCTACTGATCATGGGACTAGTTTAGAATTCACAAAGGGTCCCGGAGTTGTTTACTCGGGGTCCCGACACAGCCTCACTCTTGTGGGACTGCACAAGTGTCCGGGGAGTACCTCTATGCGACCGCAAATTTCATTGCTAGGTCTATTATGGCGGTTGTGGCTGTCGATCCTGATGTGACCGTCGCCACCCTCATCGAGGTTATCTACGGGTTCATTAAGTACTGTGTGAAGTACGGGAAAGCATGGAGGACAAAGCAGAGAGCGATGCAGTTATTGTGGGGTGATTGGAAGGAGGCTTACGATTTGCTTCCTCGAATCCTAACCGATATACAGGCCAAGAATCCGGGCATGGAGTTTTATCCTTGGCACGATAACCGTATGGAACTCGATGGAGGGGTTATGAAACATGTCCTTGGGAGGATGTATTGGTCCTTTAGGCAATGCATAGAGGCCTTCAAACATTGCAAGCCTGTCTTATCTGTTGACGCTACATTCCTGACGGAGAAGTACTATGGTGTCTTGATGCTCGCCATGGGTATTGATGCGGAGGACCAGCTGATTCCATTAGTATTCGCATTGATAGCGGGTGAGAATAATGCAAGCTGGGAATGGTTCCTGGATTTATGGTTTTAGGTTTAGGTTAGGGTTAGGCTATTAGGCTTTAGGTTATGGTTAGGCTATTAGGCTTTAGGTTTACGTCTAGGTTTAGTTTTAGGGTTTACGGTTTAGGTTTAGGGTCTAGTCCAAGGCCAAAGAGGCCGGTGAGCAGTTCAACGCCGAGCTTGCAATGAAGGAAAAATGGACCCAGTCCACGTAGTAGGTCCGATGATTCCGTACTAGTTCCCGGAAGGTCGAATTTATTTTCATTCCAAAAAGGCGCAATGACAACACTCTACCTCGCCAGTTACATGCTTTATGAGATTGAACATAACTGCATACAGAACAGGAGAGTACCGAGGTACAAGCTTCTCCAGTCCTGCCTAATGGTAGGAGGTGCCTCGCGCTACCCACATAGAGTGTTGTACAAGGGGGTGCCTCAGACATGGTTGGTCGTCGTTGTAGTGGCACGCACATATGTAGCTCGGGTTCGCACAGCAGCATGTGGGATCATAGAAACTTCCTATGTTCACGTCCTCCTCGTTTCCCTTCTCGCGCTGCATCTGTTGGCGGAGGTCATCGTTTTTCTCATTGAGATTGTCAATCCGCGCCTCCAACTGAAAGATTCGGTCCCACAATGTATCCACGTACATCACAACATGTCGTTCACGGGGAGGATCGATCCAGCGGATAAAGTCGCATTTCGCCATCTGCTGGAAATGAGGGTTAACATGGTAGCTCTATTAGCAGTAACATAACACAAACTACTTGCTAATTGTACCCCAGAGTGTGGGATATCGGAAGAAACGTCGTCCGCCATCGGAAGGGCCGTCCGCGACCTGCACGACAGCGTCCTCCCTATGTCCACATTTTGGCCATACTAGTTGAGCACACTTATTTGGCATCAACTGGTAGTTAGGGCCAAAGTCCTTCCCCCTTTCGAGGGGAAGGTCTTGCTTCGACGACCCCGGTTGGACTGGTCCCTCGGCATCTGTCATGGTATGTTACTGTATGACGGAGAAGGTTTTTCTTCCTACAATTTGGAGGGTCAAGTAGTCCTACTTTCGGAGCGTGGGGCATGCATTTTATAGCTCGCGGGGAGAGGCTCATAAAGCGGGTAATGTGTTAACTTGCAGATGACAAGACCAGACGGGGCTGGCTGCTTTGCGCAGTGACAAGACTAAACGGGGCAGCTTTGTGAAGTGATAAGACCAAAGGAGACAGCCTTACGTAGTGACAAGACCAGACGGGGTTTAGGGTTAGGGTTAGGGTTTACGGTTTAGGTTCAGGTTTAGGGTTTAGGGTTTAGGTTCAGGTTTAGGGTTAGGGTTTAGGGTTTAGATTCATGTTTAGGCTTAGGTTTAGGTCTTAGGTTTAGGGTTTAGGCTTTTTAGATCGACTTGACAACCCTGATCTCATCGCCAGCTTTTCAGATCGACATGACAACACAATACCTCCTCAGCTTTTTAGACCGAAAAGACATGACTCTGCAAAGAAAGACGTGACAACACTCTGTCTAGCCAGCTTTTCAGACCGAAAAGACAGCATTCTGCAAAGCAGGACATGACTTCTCTCTACAAAGCAGGACATGACCCAACGCCTGCTCAGATCAGATCGACAGGACAGCACTGTGCCTCTCTAGCTTTTCAGATTGACATGATAACACTCTACCTCCTCAGCTTTTCAGACCGAAAAGATAGGACTCTACACGAAATTAACCACACCATGCCAACCCTCAGGCTTATAAAAGGAGGTGGAAGATATCTAAGAGAGAACACTACAAGACCAAACCCAACACTACACCAGAGTTTGGATCACTACGTCGGGATGGACAGTCAGTAGAAGCAATTGGACGAGATCCACGAACTAGCAAGGGCTGCTGGAAGCGGGATGACAGAGCAAGGGCTGCTGCAGCCTGGGTCCGGCAAGAGCAGCTTGCCAGGATGGTAGCTCTCTACAATGAGGCCCCCCGTAGCAGCAACGTCTTCCAGAACGTTCCAACCGAGCGTTCACCGCAACACCTGCCAGAGGGGGAGACGCCGCCCCTCTGTTGGTGCAGGCACCCCTGCAAGTTTTTCAAGTCTAAGTAGTGCCTGAGCCTGGGCATGCGTTAGTGGGGTTGCGCGAACTACTCCAGTGACTATCCCGACCGACGTTGGGACACACGTAGCTATTGGTAGACGGTAAGGACCAGTTACAGTGTGTTCCCCTACTATTTCTCTTTCAAAGTACGCACTAACAACCTCTCCCGTCTTCCTGTAGTTCCTGGATCTGCTATGTGGCTACCACAAGTGGATTAACGAAGAGATCCACCCGCATGACCAGTGGTCTCTCGACTTCGACGAGTGGGATGCCAAAAGGGCCCGCGAGATTCGGGAGGAGGAGCGCCGCAATGACGAGCAAAATGAGCGTATCCGTCGGGAGACAAAATCTCATCTCGAGGCGTGCAGACGTAGGGAGCGCGAGAGAAAGAGGGAAATGGCGGCCAAGGCCAAAGAGGCCGACGAGGAGTTCAATGCCGAGCTAGCAAGGAAGGGAAAATGGCCTCGGTCCACACAGTAGGTCGGACCATTCTGTACTTGTCCTTCATCGAAGGTCGAATCTATTTTCATTCCAAAAAGGCGTATATGTATCATAGGAGTACTTCGGTTTGTTGCATCATGCATGATGTTGTTTCTTATGCATGTAACCAAACCCTGTGCGCCATGTTATTCCAAGCTTTATTATAAAGTCTATTTTAATTTGCAACTTCAAAACTCTTCATCTTTTCGTATTCAATTCTTCGCGTAGCAAGGCATCCAACAACATGAAAAAAACGAGTTCTGGAAGTGGGCACGAAATGGTCTACGACCACAAAGTGACGAAGAGCACCACCTGTCAACCATAAGCTCGATTCATAATTTAGGGTGTGTTTGGTTGAGTGAATGAAATGGTTCTGGTACAAGATGGTTTGGGATATTGCATGATCACGTGTTTGGTTGCATGAATCAAATCGATGCATTCAGGACCAACACTTTGATCTAAATCAACTCCTCCAAACAAAACAGAGTTAAGTACTTATAAAGAACTCTGTAAAAATAATTTATTCAAATACTTTAATATTTATCACGACTAAATATAATTTTTTCCAAAATTTTGGAACTCTATTCAACCCACACAAAATTCAAAATCTATTCAACAACCTAAGCTAGGTTTCAATTTAGTTTTAGTAAATAACACTTGAACAATTAGGTTTAAAATTTTATTTGAGTATAAGCACATTCCAACAACCTCCCTGAATTATTTCAGGATTTTAGGATTTTTTTTTTGCTATATTATAGAGCCCGGATATGTTCGAACCGCTTGACTGCTATATTGGCCCTTGTCACACCACACATAAAGGCATGACATGGCAGCCTTGTCACGCTATGGTGTATGGCGTGACAGATGCCATGCAAGCCCTACACGCTAGCACGGCGTGCGGCAAGGGCTTGCATGGCATGTTTTGTCACACCGCTTCAGGTGGCGTGATAGAGTTGATTTGCCAAGCCAAGGGTGGTGGCGTGGCCAAAGGGGTCAGAATTGAAAATAAAGTTCGCGAGGGGTTAACTTTAAGATATAATTAAAAAAGGATTAAATAATAATAAAAATTCTACATTGAACACACTGTATTTCAGTTTGTATGATGGGCAACAAGCTGAAAGCAAAAGAGTTTCTGACAAGATTATATCAATCACAAACAACCCCCCCCCCTCCTTAAAAAAAAGGAACCAATGGCTATCTTTCTGGAAATAGAAATGTGCCTCTTTGATGATACGACATGTTAATAAAACTACCTTATACAGGACTAAATATAAACAAATGACACAATTAATTAAATTCCAGAGAAGGATTTCACAGATGAGTTGCAGATATGATAAACTATCTTTCCTGATGATTCTTAAGTGTAGTCTAGTCCTAGATCAAAATACACAAATTCAGAGTCCAAAGTCATACAACCTAAAGAAGTTTCTTTCATGGAGTTAACATAAAGAAATCTAAAGAAATAATGGAGGGAAATAATTAGTGCACCTCTTTTGCTTGGTGCGTGGTGCTTGCTGCGATCTACCCAGATAAAGGAGTACGAGGAAGTAGGGACGAAGAAGGGTAGTTGTAGAGAAGGAGATGACAATATAGAATAAACAATTACTCATATTATGGAAGAAACAATTTGCTACGTTATGAAACATCCTCCGATATTAGCAGCAAGGTTTGTAGTTTGTACCAAGAGCAGATATTCGAAAACCAAATAATTACAGAATTGAGAATCACCTAACCAGGATGCAAACAAAGTAATATTGATCGTAGACTAGTAGCACTTCTATGGCATGACATCCTAACCTCGAACCCCAATCAAGTTGCTTTCACCCACCTAATTGTGGTTGAAGCAGAAAGAAGCAAAATAATCAATTCAAGAGCAAGAAGCAAGCATGAAGATGACAAGCAACAAAGGGAAAGAGAGAGGAACAAAGGGAATCATTTACCTCGTTATTTTGTGTAGAGGAGGAGAATGGGAAGTGCAAGAAGAAGGAGAAGTGAAAGTGAAAGTGAAAGTGGAGCTACATAAAGAAACCGAAAGAAATAGCGGAAGAAAATAATTAGCGTACCTCTTTACTTAGTGTTAGGTTCTTGCTGCGATCACCCCTCTCTTTTCTAACTTTTTTTCTCTTTCTTCGCTTTGAAAGTTTTGTAGTAAGAAAATAAAGAATCTTATCACCAATTCGAGGAGAAGTTATTTGATAGCCAGACGAAGCAAGAATAGCCGTGTGAGGCCGTTCGATCAACAAAGAAAGGAGTAGGAGGAAGCGGAGATGGAGAAGGGTACCTAAAGATAAGGAGATGACATAATATACAGGAGAACCAATTCATTAATATCCGAGAACCAGAGTTATAGAATGGAGAATCACCTGACCAGGATGCAACCAAAGTAGTGAATTGGACTTCTGTGCCTTGATCTCTTGAGCACTAACCCCAACCAAGTTGAGTTTATTCCCCGAAATTCTTGAAGAGGCGGAAAGAAGAAAAATAATCAAGCTAAGAGCTAGAACTATGTTCATGAAATTAGTGGGAAAGAGAGAGGGGAGGGAAGTATTTACCACATTCTTTTTTTGTGGGGAAGGAGAAAGGGAAGTGGAAGAAGGTACCTGGAATGGAAGAAGAGCTTAGCCTTTTGTAATGTTGAAGGAGGCAAACGCCGAGCTTGCACGCTTGTTCCTTGCTTGCAACCGTCGTGCATTCAAGCTAAGCAGTTCATAAGGAACATGCTTTGCAGTCAACCCGGACGATTGGCGAGGGAGCTAACGGAAGCAACATTGTGTTCTTGACAGTTGGTGACTGTGGCATCATGAGGATGATGACAGGCGTGGCTGCCACTTGTCCCCTCAAGCATCGTCGCTTCCTCGTGCATCCCCTGCTCTCCGCGCGTCGCCTCATCAAAAATCCCCTTCCTCAAATATGCGCCGCCACCGCCTATCCTCGCATCTGCTCCGCCATAGATGCGTGAGGGGAGGGTGGCAATGTGAGGGGACGATCGGCAATGACAGCGCGTGGCGGCTACGGGTAGGGGCAGCGACGCGGAGAGCAGGGGATGCGCGAGTGGGGAGGAGCTCATGTGACGGCTGCGGGTGGAGGCGTCGGCGGCTTAATATTGGGGAGGAGAGACCATGAGTTTGGTTTGGGTTAAGTGTCAAACGATGTCGATGGTTAAGGAGCTAGGGCATGGTGGACCACGTGTTAGTTGGTTTTCTCTTTTTGTTTTTGTTTTTGTTTTTGTTTTTCTATAGCTAGTTTTTTTAGGCCGTGGGTGGGGCACGCTGCACACATATGTATGCAAGATGGGAGGACAACGGACAAACCTTTTATATTTGTAAAGACAACCATGAGCTTAACACCCTCCTAGAAAATATACATATAAGAATCATGAGCTGAACTAAAACATTTCCATTTCCACTGACGCCAGAGGACAGTGGTGTAGCTGGCCACGGGCCACGTCTCGAGTCGGTCTAGCTGATTTCGCATCCAAATCGGTTTTTTTACTGATTTTTTAAAAAAATTAATATGATTTTTTGATTCTAAGCCTCGGACTAGTGCCCTCGTGCCTCTCGCCTCTGGCCAAGAAAGCAACGCGTGCGCCGACAAACCTTCCAGCCCATGTGCGGCCGCGCATCGGCCGAAGTAGGCAGCAAGTTAGTATTGAGCTCGGCCGGAGGCGCTGCAGCCCAATAGCTTGTACGGTCCAGACTGGATCGCGATCCAAACCAAGGCAGAAATTGCAAATTTGTCCAATTTGGTTAATGCAAGCATGGGCTGTGGCTGCAGCTCAAGCCGGCGACCTGCGGCCCAACCTAACTCCCCCTAACTCCTCACACGCACGCGAACCGCCGAACCCTCGCTTCGCTGCCTCCGCGATCCTTCCGAGTCCTCACCAGTCACCACCGCGTTTTGCACTCACGACTGCCGTCTCGCAGCGCCACCGCCTCGTGCCCTACCGGCTGCGCGCGCGGCCTTCCTGCCGAGTTCCATCACGCGGCC
Source organism: Phyllostachys edulis (assembly GCA_036346405.1). Classification (NCBI taxonomy): domain Eukaryota; kingdom Viridiplantae; phylum Streptophyta; class Magnoliopsida; order Poales; family Poaceae; genus Phyllostachys; species Phyllostachys edulis. The sequence goes on from CM070546.1 coordinate 109,164,561, forward strand.
GGAATCAAGGTACGTGTCTGTTTCATCCGGTTCTTGGTCTGTCTATTTTGCAGCTCTTTTCTCACTGGGTGCAAGATTTGGTTAGGAATTAGGAATTTGGAGGAACAGGACGCGGGGGGTGGGGGGGGGGGGAGGGGGCGGTGGGGAGGGTGGTGAAGGGGAGCCGTCGTCGAGCAGCGAGTGGCACAACTTCATGGTTTGTCCTCGTGCCTCTCATCTCAGAACTTCCGTTTGAAACTGTTGATTTCTTGGAGCACGGTTATCCGGTTCCTCTACGTTAACAATAGAATCCGTCGTTTCTGTTTGAGGTATCCTGAATTCCTAATACATTCCCGGCATTTTACCTTCTAGGGATCGAGTCTTTCAGATATGTATCGGAAGCCAGCTTTGGAAAAAACTACTGACATGTCCGATGATGAGCCTGACATTGATATTGCGAAGTTGTTGAAAGATGTTGAGCTTTTTGGTAATTATCCCTTACTGCTTGTCGGTTGCTACTATCTTGTTTAAGCTGTCTTTCTTTGTGCTGATTCCTACGAATTAAATTAATGACAACCGTTCTTGTTCGTGAGAAGTGCGAAGAATTTGCCATACCTACTGTGTCAAGGAACAATTTGTGCTTTGATCCAACTATTTGATGATTCCGTGGTGGATACTTGGTAATTCAAGATGTTGTATTGGTGAAGCAAAATCTGAAACAATTAGAAATTGTTCTGTTGTCTGCCTATGCAAGAAGTTAGTCCATGTAATAAATTTGCCATCTTATTACTTAAGACATGATGTTGTGGACTTTGTTCAAGAAAACAAAAATACGGCAGTTTGTTTAAGAACATGATTCTTTTCACTAATTGTGTCTGTTGTTTATAAAAAGAATGTGGCATATTTTGTTCCATCCTATGTTTTGGTTTCTAAGGACTGCAATTTGTTTCTGAAATGCTGCTTTTGGACTCCATTCATGTTGTTGGAGTCTTGGAGAGGCTACAGAATTGCTCTTCTTCCTACATTCTTGAGGAAGTACATTTTTTGTCCACTAAATTATATCAGTTAACTTTGTCTAATTTATGTGGTTCTGTTCTTCAGAATTTCATCTGTACCTTCGTTTTTTAAGATCTGTATTCCATATCAAAGGCTTACATTTTGCTCTCAAGGATTGATTGATGTACAGACATTCACTTGATGCTAATTATTTAGGTGCCTCCACCTGGAAGGAGCGGAAGAAAATAGAGAACCTCAAAGTAGTCGAATTGGGTGGAAAGGTAGTCTTTCTTACTTCACTCCTGACCTGAAACTTTCATTATCTTAGTGTTTTCATTATCCGTAAAACTAGGCCATTAAGAAGCACCGTACACCGTTAAGTGTAGCAAAGCCAGCTATGAAGAATCAGAATAAAAGAGAGCAAAGGAAAATTGAAGAGGTATGCTTCTTAATCGTTACATTGTCTTAGTTTATGTCTAGGATGTGAACAATTAGTGACATATGAGAACTCTATACAGGAAAGACTATTTGGGATTTTTAGGAAACGATATACGAAGAACGGCAAAGCTCAGAAGACTAGACCAGAGGACCGAGTACTCAGGGGAAGGGCGCTTTAAGAATGGTATACTCGACGTGAAGCATCTTTTGGCACCACCAAAACCATCGGGTGGGGATGCGCCAGAGCAGAAGATGAGAAAGGGCAAGAAAAAGGGCAAGGGGAAGCAAAAGGGTGGCAGAAGGAAAAGACGTTGATGAAACGCCTTGTAATCGGTCTTGTAGCAAGATACATGTAGGAGTAGGTGTAGGAGGAAGAGACATTACGCTGACACCTTGTAATCGGTTTTGCATTAAGATACATCCAGGTTCTATTTGTATCTTGTAAGTAATAATCCTTCAAACGAGGTGATCCTCCAAGTTACAATTTTGCAAAGGCATATTTGTTTCAACGTTTATCCTGATGACTGTTCTGCTCCTTTGCTCTACATGACGTCTGGCGTTTGCAAACGGCCATTTTGGGCTTCTAGAATTTGTTTATTTGGCTGCTGGGTGCCTTGGACTATGTTGGATGTGATCCAGAGATTTGCGAGTGAAAACCGAGCCTGCAATAGCAAAGAACTTGATAGGTTTGCTGAATTTGTGTTACAAAGATGGCAACAGCAGCTCCACTGGCTGTGCACACGGTTGCAGTGCGGTATCTAAGCCGTCAAATTTTACTCCTTCGTAACCTACTACGTTCTGTATAACTAAGCACCCGCTCTGGAAAAAAAAATCGAGCTCTGAACTTGCCCCTGCAAGATTGGTACGTACATAAACATTGACGGGATTCTGGGGAGACTGCCTGTTTCTTTCATTTCAATTTTCCATCTAAACAAGTTCACGTACAGGAGAATAACAGACAACATCGAACAAAAAATTCTTGTGCCGAGAAATGGTAACATGCTGGGGCATTCTGCCCTTTTATTAGAACACAGACACTCAAACCTCTCCTTCCTGATAAGGTAGGCAGGCAAACCGGCTTTCACGAAAGTGAAATCTCGTTCGTGTTGTTAAAGACGGAAAAAACATGTTGGCCAAAAGCCTCAGCTGCAGTTGAGATCTACGCAAGATGAGCTTGTAAGTTTATAACTCTGCATGTTTTCTGTGCATGATGTGCTTGACAACTTCATATGAGGAGACGACAATGCCCACTGAAGGCCCTGCTCGTGCCATACGAGGGCTTGCACCTCTGAATAGACCGTTTATTCCTTCATTCCTGCAACAAGTGTCACATTACAAGTGTTACATGCAGAGCATTGTGCAGAAAACTCGCAAGAGACTCCAAATTTATGTCAACAGTAAGAAGAAAACAGAAGGAAATCGGATTACTGAAAATGAAGATACCATTAAGCATGCTTGAAATGCCTAGCACGATATAGCCCATCGCTAAATGACCATGACTAAACCTTTGCACCGTAAGAAGGATTCCTTGAGTACAACATAAGGGGATACTTGCTCATCAATTATGTATATTTGCTAAGTGTTCAATGCCATCACACTAGGACCTTAGAATTCGCCTTGACAATAAAAGAAGTGCACTAGTTCATGTTCTATTGTAAAGAGATCGTTTTCATTCTCACAAAGAAAGTGCATGTCTATACTAGTACAGCCTAGCGAGCTTGGTTTCTTGTTTGTACTTCTTGACCTCACTAGTTACTTTCTCTGTTTTCAACACTGACAACTGTGGAGTTTCCCCTTGATGAAGAACTGGGGGCAGATGCAAACTCTTTGCCTATATACCACAACAGCAGCTGGCCATACGTGTGCAAATGGCTATTGCTATTGAAAAAATACAAGCATGTATCCAGCAACCGGATTTGGTAAAGAAAAATGTAAGATAGATACCTCCAAACCTCAAGCAGTATGCGCCGTGTGTTCATGTTTACTACCCTAGCAGGATCCTTCTGAAATGAGAATGCAAGATTTAGTAAGCGCAGAATATTTAGCAAACAAAACAAAACAGAAGTATTTTAAGTTATTGTCAGTAGCTGATCCCAAATTCTTTGCACACAAGGGCATGATTAAGTGCCGAGTAAGTCTAACATAATAAAGTTTCAGTTCAGAAAACTAGAGATAGGCACACCGCCCCAAGCTTGCCTCTATTTGTCTGCGTGTCTTGGCAACATCGAGAGGACAGGTAGCACCAGCAGAGATAACTCCAGCAATGAAGCCCGCAGAGAAGTTTGCCCCCAATATAACTGCTGTGTTGCTTTGCTCACCAACTAATCCTATCAAGTGTCTTCTAGTCTGCACAGAAAGCATTTAGAGATGGGCAAAATAGTTACCTCGACAGGTTTGGCTGAATCCAAATTATCTAAACCAGAATATAATATACCAAACTTCAGTAGAGTAGCTCACTGGTTCAAGAACTGTCCAACATATAGCTGAAAAGGGGACATCACGTGCAAGTTGTGCTCCCAGACCAGTCCAGAGAAGGTGGTATCCCCGAACTGTTTGCATTGTCCAAAATATATAGCTTAGCATTCTTAACAAATGAGGATATAAAGCTGCAATCAAAAGTTCTATTTGTACGAATTTATGCGAACAATGTAGCTGATATGGTTTGATATAGTGCTGATGTCCTGAATTGATGTGACTGCTTCATTAGTTACAGGCTACCCAACAGTATAGCAGCATAGTACATACAATTTTCAGGGTGGCTGATACTTTGCCTCAATGAAAGCACACCAAGCAATGTCTTCCACATTCCAGGGGGGTTCCCTCCAACATTTGATCCTTTAAAGGCCTAAATAGTAAGAAAGAAAAAATTATCTAGAGAATCACGTATAGAAATAAGTTCCAGCCAGAATAAGTTTTCAGTTGGTTTTTTAATGTGCAACTGTCGAGGTATTGACAATGAAGTCACAGTCAAGGATAGAAATCCCGGAACCGGGGGAGAAACCGGCCAGCGACCAGTAACCAGAAAAACCGGTTGAAATTCGAAAACTGAAATTCGAATTGTGAATTTTAAAAACCGGTTACCAGAACAGTTACCGCCCAAAAACCGAAAAAACCGCTTCAAAAAACCGGAAAACCCGGAATGGTTGAAATTCGAAAACTGAAATTTGAATTGGGACTTGGGTGTACAATAATTCAAGCATATTCAGCTCATACAATATGTAATCTATCACAAAAAAAAAGGCCTAAACCAACCTAGGAAGTGCATTATGCAATCATAAATTTAAATTTGAAAATTTCCGACCGGATTTTTTTTCCCAGACCTCCCGGTCAAGGATCAAAATCCTGGTACCAGAGACAATACCATCCGGTGGCCATTCTCCGTTACCGGCCGATAACCAGAAATCCCAGAAAAAAATTGGCCGGATTTCAACAAATGGAATTTGAATTCGGGATGAAACCGCCGGGATTTTTAATTTGAAAGATTCCAACCGGTTTTTAGGATCCCGGTACCCACCGGTAAAACCAGTAACCACCGGGATTTTGATCCCTGCTCCCGGTTTTTCTGGTAACCAGCGGTTATTGGCTGGTAACTGCTGTGTTTTTTTCCTTGGTTACAGTATTCTAAAATCTAAACAGAGTCACTATAAGGGTCAATTTAAGGTTTAAACTCTTTTTTTTTGTGTCCAAGTATTGAGATTTGAGAGGGAAAAAACTGAAGTGTTATTTTAACGTTAAACACAAGTGCACAACCTTCCATAGCTTCAACTGTTGAATCACAAGCTAGTAATTAATTTTACTTCTCTAACCAAATGAATTATGTTAAGGCTTTGATAAGTATTGCATACACAATCTAACCAAATTTCATTCGTTAATACATGCATTTTCTTTTCCAAGGATGCTACTGTAGAGGAGATAAGATTCAATATGCTGACCTGCATACGTGTTCTTGCCAACTCAATAGGGGAACAAGTTATGCATGCCAATGATCGTGCAATGGAGCCACCAATAAGAGGGGCATATGGTCTAAGTTTGGGAAAACTATGATCTGAATATTCTTCAATCCAATTGCGCAATAGATCGTAAGAAGGCAGATATATCCCAACCTGAAGGAGCACACAGTAAGCAAAATAATGTTACGACAATGTCTAATGAGAGCACATACGATGATAGAAATGCAATGCATATGATACTTACAAATATAAATTTCTATCAGTCTATCATGTTGACCTAAGTAGAATACAAGTCCAGGAGGACAGAAAAAAAAATTACATAATATTCTAGATCAGTGCAAGTGTGGTCAAATGAAGTGCTTCAGCTGGAATACATGTGCAGATGACTAGATGAGATAATATGCCTAATATGTATTTGATGTTTCTGTTAACCTTCCAAGAGAAAGAGCTTTACAGATCAGAAAAATGTTTCACCAAACCTCCAAGAAGCCTTAAAATGACTTCACCACACATTTTCTTCCTACCAATACCTTAACACCTCATGCTTTCTGATAGATTGATTATCTACTACACAAGCATGCTCAAAAGTTTTGGCAAGACAAGTGATTTCCGTCCATTTTTTAAGTAAAGAGCAATCTCTGTGCAGATCCATATGTTTTCTTAACAGAAAGGAGTGGTAACCATTGATTTTTTTTTCTTGTTTGTTTCTCCTGTGTTTTACCAAGAGAATTCACTTAGACTCCACAGGGCAGTAATTTGGTGGTGATTTTTAGCATTTCCACAAAATCATTTGTGATGTGGGAGAAAACACAACTTTACAACACAGACTAAATGGCACATAAATATAAGTTATATAACAGATAAATACACTGGGAAGTAAAAAAATTTATACAGCAGATTAAGTGCATAGCAAGGAAACTCTTAAGGGGTTAGAAGGTATACAATAAACCATTTATATAAACAGAATACAAGCAATGTTCGGCTGAAAGGATTTACCGTTGGTACGGCTAACACTAGGCTTGCAGCAGTACCTCTCCATAGTCTAAAAATTCCTTCCTGCAGGGTTTTATCAATCATTACAACCGATGATCAATCCAAAAGAGGAAAGCACAATGAAGAAATATGCCCAATAAGCATTTACCTGCCTAGTGACCTTATAGAATACATCCATTGTTCCTCTGTACTGGAAGCATTCAGGGCTGCAGGATAGTCCTAAACCATTTAGTCCACCGGGGTTGCATGATGGATAGCACCTAAAATCTGACCATATCTGAGCAATATATTTTAGATAAAACCAAATAAACAAACTAGGAATATTTGCTGATAAGCAATTCACCCAACAAATAAATACCACAAACCACAGAAAAATGTAGACTTGTCAGCGTTTAATCATTATTTCCTAAGTGAATTGGGTGATACAAAGGCTTTACCCACTCAAATAATTATGTCTGCACGAAATTTCAAAATTTGACTGCACAAATTTTGAAATTTTGAATTGGTCCCCATAACCCAATAGGAAAAACATATACCTGGAGTACTCCATACAGTTTTCCTTGAAGAAGCGCAACCTGTTTCCCCTTAACATCATTTCTGTTTAGCACAGTTGTGATGTCTAATACATGGTACAAACCAGGAGAGCAGGCGTACCCATATATCTTCCGAATAATAAGAATCATCTGATATATGGGTTTGATTCCTTACTTTCTCTCTAATTAATGTTCGAATTTGTAGTTTTATTTTTTCTGATTAATGAGAGATTTATAGAGCTTGTTCTTGTTTTTCTTCTTCTTCTCCAGTTAATGTGGTGTCTCCAATCTCATCAATTCTTTTAAAATATTAAGATGGCAATTGACAAAGCTCCTTTAAGTTCATTTTGTATAGCACAAGATGCAGGCATGCAGCCTTGGTGCAGGATCAATAGGGAAATGGAAGCGGTCTATAGATTGTCACATGGCAGCTTCATCCATTGAATTGTGGAACTACTCTGTGTGGAAGAGAAGTGGCACGCTTACCGGATTATAGACTACTCCAGCAGCTTGCGCTTGTAACCTGGTCTGCAAGATAAATAAGGACTGAAATCAACACAAATGTCCACATAAACAATACATCCCAAGCTCATAAAGTAAGACGGGAGCGCCGCGAATATTTCTCCGTAGCACGTCCCAAACATTTCACCGTGCCACAATCTTCTGATGGGACGCCGGATGCCATGCCAAAATTCAGTGATCATCTCGAGTTCTCGACACAGCTCATTAATTTGCCATTCTGCTTGTACATTTTTTAAGAACCAAAGAGCAAAACGCTCCGATTCCTTGATACCAAAGCTCGCGATGGTACTGGAAAATGTCGGTGCCCGTACGTGAATGGCTGTCCCGTTTCGTTCAGGCACCTTCCTCGCACGCCACAACCACGGGGCCGGGCCGGGCCGGGGCGCCGAGCAACGCGAAGAGGAGGGTTTGGTGCTCGGCGGCACGGTACATACCTTGGCGACGTCGAGGGGGTTGACGAGGACAGCGGAGAAGACGGCGGCGCCGGCCGCCGCGACAGCGCGCTCGGCGAAGCCCATGTCGCGCTCGGCCGCGGGCGGCGGCTCCGAGGCTCGCTCCGTGGCCATGGCAAGGAAAGGGGGAGGCGGTGCGGGGCGACGGGGCGAATTAATCTGTGAGAGGCGGACGAGGCGAAGGGCGCAGAAATCGCATTGCCGCGAGGAAATTCGGGAGGGAAGGACCGGAGGCGGAGGAGGTAGACGTCGCTCGCCTCGACACGGCTCCTCCCGCCGCACGCACGCCGTGCCCCTGCGGTGACACGTGGCGCGCTCGCAGCGACGTGTTTGTTGTCAAAAAGTGAAAATAAAAAACCATCAAGTATCTGGTACGACTGCAGTATACTAGTGAATTTTTTATTATTATTTAATCATTTTTTAAAATTTTATTCTAAAGTTAACCCTCGTAAATTTTATTTCCAATTCTGACCATTTGGTCATACAACCTCCTGTGGCGTGGCAAAACTGTACTGTTATGCCACATATAGCGGCGTGGTAAAGCCGCCGCAAGCCTCGTTTCGCCGCGCCTGTTAGTGTGGAGGGCTTGCGTGGCAACTGTCACATCATATCCCATGGCGTGATAAGGCTGTCTTGTCACGCCCGAAGACTTTGGCGTGACAGTGGATAACTTAAGTGCGGCCGCCGCTCCAGTTCTTCATTTTTTTCCCCAGCTCGTTTCTTCTCCGACTTCTCTCCTCCTCAAATCCGTCCTCGCCTCCCGCTGGTCCCCTACGCCGGAGCTCGACCCCCGCGTCGGTGTCCTCCCTGCGCTGGCATCCTCCCCCGCACCGGCCTCTCCTTCGCGCCGTGACGAGTGGCGACGACCCCGGCCCTCCCTGCGCCGGTCTCCTCCCTACGCGTAGACTCTTCATTTGCCAGCCCCCTCCCCGCATCCTCCACCGCCCGCCTCCTCCGCGCATCCTTTAGCACCGGCTTGCCTCTTCGGACCCGTTGAGGTATGAATCGATGAGCATATCTGTCTACTGTGATAATTTTTTTCTACTATCATGAAATGTGAGCATATCCCTGTGATTCATGTACTTCCAATATGATGTATTACTTGATATTTATATTACTGCTACACGATATCCAACACCATTTTCTGCAAGTTGAATTCTTCTTGTTTCCACCCTGTTCATTGGGAAAAATCATTACATAGTAAGCTAGGTTAGAGAGAGAAGTGATTGCTTGCTATCAATGTGATGTTGATAGTGTCCTTACTGCTAACATATTAATAGTTACGACGAATCCCATGGTTATTGTGTAGCTTCAGAATTGCTGTTTTCCTTCTTATGGCATCAAGTAAATGGCATTAAAGTATTTTCTCGCACTGACACACTGTTACTGTCGACTAACAAAGAAAATTAATTGCATGCCATACTAAGCATGTATACTTGTCCCCTTCTTGTCAGTTATTAATAATAAAATTTTATGCTAAAATTAATGATCTAACACATTTGATATTTGTACGAGAACCAACCAATTGATGATATATGGCCAGGTAGAAAGTGGTGAACTGAGTTCAGTTTGCTTGGCACTAATCTGCAGTTTTTCTGCTTCCACACAGATGCATAGATAACTAAATTGACTTTTACTTGTACATTTATTTATCACATTGCTTTTAATTTTCATGAAAGTCAAGAGCAAGAGATGCCGCTCTTAATGCCATTCAGTCACCACTACTAGATATTGGAATCGAAAGAGCCACATGCATTGTGTGGAATATCACCAGGGGAACTGATTTGACTTTGTTTGAGGTTCGGTCCATCTATTTGCTAGTCTTTAGCCCATGACATCGATTGTTTTAACTTGTATTTATTAATACAAGATAGCAAAGTGGGCAAACACTTCGAATATGATTTATCCTCTGTTTACTGAACTACGGAAACAAATTCTAAAGAGTCGAGGGATGATTTGATGAGATCATGATAATAGTGTGAGCAGTTCCTTACAAGATGAGACAACTGTCTCCAACATGTACACCTTTTTACAAACTTGATGGTGTTAGCATACAAGGTTGATGCCATGGATTAGACATTGTGATGCATGCTTGTATGTAACTTTTGATTGCTACAAGTAGTGATCATACACATACTGACACTAGGCAGATTCAATACTCAGCATATTCCATCTTTTCAACAGTATATTGCCAACAAGGAACCTTCTGTTTCATAAAATTGCAAATATTTGAACCAATATAATTCTTACTTTGTTAAGATGTTGTAGTGGAGCAGACCCAAATGTCTCAAAAGCAACCATGGCACTCTTATAGGCCTGGCAATGAACTTTACCTGTTGTCTTGATGACCTGTTGTCTTGATGTTGCTTTCATGTTCCAAGACGGTGATGATAGAATCTCAAGATCGGCTTGTGTAGCCAACATCTTGTTCTAGTGTCCAGGTTAAGCACTTATAGTTACCTTTTTTTTATATTGTTTCAGGTAAATGTTGCTGCTGAAATAATATACAATCTTGTTGATCCAAATGCTAATCTAATATTTGGTGTTGTCATAGACCCATCACTCAGTGGCCAAGCAAGTCATAGATGTTGCTTTCATGTTCCAAGAAAATGATGATAGAATTTGGAAGTTGTATGTACATATTAATTTAAGTAGAAACACTTTAATAGCAGCCAACACAACTACTTAAGGGACACAATATTGAATTCATGTCTGCTTGCATTAGCATGGGTTGTATTTGGATGATTATCCAATGTTGATGCTGTATTTGTTCAGCAAACTATCTGTAACTATCCGATGAAGAACTTGTTAAAACAATAGGAAATCTGTTGTTCTAGACTTTTAGTTGTTGTTCTTCTTATGTACTTGAATTTATTTATGTGGACTTCTTATGGTTGTATGATTGTAATAGTTTAAATTAAGTTGTTAGCACTTGACACTTACATTATGCTTTGTTACGGTACATTGTTATCTTTGCTTAATGGTTCTTTACAATTCATAACCCCATGTGATTTTAGGTCGGACCGATTTGCCCTAAGCCCACCCCTAGTTAGACGCATGTACCCGAAATGGTTATTGGGACAGATGCCTTGTGGCCTTGTTATTGGGTGGCATAGAACATTTGTGATGTCCTGACAGCTACGTGGCATGTAGAATTCACAGTGAGTTTTGATATTATCTCTAGAAGCCTGAAACATGATGTTCCGGTTAGAAACAATTGAGCCAATTAAAGAAATCAAATATAGGCTGAGGCTTCGTGGCTGACCCTCTCGCTGCTGATCTACTTCCATGCGGTGGAGTACCACTTGCCCCATCAGGTGATGAGGCAGTTCAGGAAGTTTCACTGTAACGTTCCGTTTGTCCAGAGTTTTGAAAAGCTTTTCAAAAAAAAGATAACCATTTGGTTTTGTTGTTTGCTCAAAGCTTAACTTGAAGATTTCAGAATTTGGAGATTTAACTTGAAATAATCCAACTTCAATTAATTCCTTTTGGTTGATTTGGAGTTATTGTTGTCCTTTGGCTTTTAGTCTCTTCTCTCTGTTTGCCTTGTTTGTCTTTCGGGCTAGCTTCTCCCCCTCTAGGTCTCTTTCTCTCCTTCTCTAGACTTTCCTCTTGCTGAGCATTCCTCTATGTCCAGATTCCCCTTTTGGTTGGACATCTCCCGTCGCTCAGACCTCCCTTTCTGTTGGACCTCTTTGTAAGTTCAAATCTCCTTTGCTCTCTGGACATTTTCTCTATATCTTTTGTTTGGATCTTTGGGTCCCGACCTCCTCTTTGTTGGTCTGAATCTCTTTGTGTTTAGACCTCTCCTTTTTGGTCTAAACTTTCATCTCTGTCTAGATCTCCCTTGATCTATACCTCTTTCCCTGTTTGGACCTCCCCTCGCCCTCTTGGACCCCCTCTGCATTCATTTGAACTCCCTGAGTCTATTTGGGCGTCCCAGAATCCTTTTGTACCTCGCCGTGCTCATATGGACCTCCCTGTGTCCCTTTGGACCTCCCCTTTTGTTTACTTGGTTTGCCCTCGTGTCCTCTAGAACCTCCTTTGAGTTCTTAGGACCTCCTCTGAGCTTGAATCTCTCCCTCTCCTTTAATCTAGATCCCCTTTATTGGTTTGAATCTCTTTGAGGCTTAAACATCCTTCTCTGTTTGGATTCAAGGGTCCAGACCTCCCCTTTGTTTGGATCGGAAGGTTCAGACCTCCTTAGGACTAGACCTCCCTAGCATTTGGACCTATCGCTTGCTCTTGCAGATCATACTGCTCGAGTTTTGCCTTTCATCACCTAAGGACCGTTCGATGCTTATTGGACGACCCGATCTTGTTGGCACGTTCGCTCGGTCCGAACGTTCCAACCTTTCCGTACCCTCCGATCTGCATTGGACGGCTTGATCGTGTTGCAACCTCCACTCGGTCCAAAAGACCTAATCTTTTGGCTCCGTTCGATCGGGATCTGACGGCCCTAGTCTTCCCCACTTATCCTTGCCTCCACGGACCTCCCCTTTGGAGATCTTAACCGTTCAGACCTCCCCTTGTTTAGATCTAACCGTTAGGACCTCCCCTTTGGAGATCTTAACCGTTCAGACCTCCCCTTGTTTAGATCTGACCGTTAGGACCTCCCCTTTGGAGATCTTAACCGTTCAGACCTCCCCTTGTTTAGATCTGACCGTTAGGGCCTCCCCTTTGGAGATCTTAACCGTTCAGACCTCCCCTTGTTTAGATCTGACCGTTAGAACCTCCCCTTTGGAGATCTTAACCGTTAGGACCTCCCCTTTGGAGATCTTAACCGTTCAGACCTCCCCTTATTTAGATCTGACCGTTAGGACCTCCCCTTTGGAGATCTTAACCGTCTAGGGCTTCTCCTTGTAGATCTCGCGGTCAGGACCTGCCCTTGGTTCTGATCTCCTCGTCCTCCTTTGAACCGCGCCTCTGGTCAACTCCCTTTTCTCTCTCTTCGCGCAGGCGCGCACTATCCGAGCCATCCGATCTTGATCGGACGGCCCTGCTTTGCTGCGCATTTTTCCTTTGTTCCCAGGACCTCCTCCTAGTTGTTTTGTAAGGGCCACCTCATTGATCTTTGCCAGTCTCTTTGCAAAGACATCCCTCTTGGTCCTTGTTGGTCTTTTTGTGATTTAGACCTCCTGTGAGTTTTAGATCTCCTTGTGGTTTAGGCCTTCCTTGAGGCTTAGACCTCCTTTGAGGGTCCTCTTTGTGTTTAGACCTTTGTGGTCTAGACCTCCTCTTCGTGTTTAGACCTTTGTAGTTTAGACCTCCTCCTTGCGTTTTAGACCTCTGTTAGTCTAAGACCTCCCCGATGGCTTAGACCTCATTCCTTGGGTTTAGACCACCCTTCTGGTCTAAACTTCTTTTTGTTTATGACCTCCCTTTGATGGTCAAGACCAAACCCCGAGTTGCTCTCAGCTTGGGTTTGTGTTTCAAACATCCTTGATTTCTGAGAGCCAAGTTAGGGTTGGTTCTCCTCTCTTCGAACCTTCCTCTTATTTGACTTCCTCAGGACTGGATCACCCTAATGATTTGGACCTCTTTGTTGTCTTTAGGACCTCTCGTCCTCAAGACCCCCCTGTTGTCTTTAGGACCTCCCGTCCTCAAGACCTCCTTGTTGTCTTCAAGACCACCCGTCCTCAAGACCTTCCCCTTTGTCTTCAGGACCTCCTTGTCCTAAAGACCTCTTTGCATTCAGGACCTCCTCTAGACTTGCTTGTCTTGAGGATCTTCTCGAGACCTTTTTCCTTGTCCTCAGGACCTCCCCTTCGGGACCTCTTTTGACTCTCATAGGACCCCCTCCTATTCTTAACCAGTTCCTTTGACTGTTCTGCTTGTTTTCTCGATTCCTCTGCCTCAGGTTCTTAAGCACATTTGATGAGGGTTGAAGTCACATTAAAACGCTGTCCTTTCTATTGTACTCGTTCCTACTTTTTGTCACCTCTTTTGACTGTTTTAGTCCTTTGTTGTACTTGCTAGCAGTGTACCTTTTGTACCAATACCTTAAACCTGGTCACCCCCTTTTTGTGGTGCTCGTATTTTCTATCCTCTATAAATAGAGCACCAGGGGCATCCATTTCCTCTCTGTTCTTCACTCAAGCTCTTACCCCAACTCTTTCGGTTCTGGTGAGCTCTCCAAGCTCCTCTGGTTCGGACCTCCTTGGGTCTAGACCTCCCTCTCTTGGGACTTCCCTCTCGGACCTCCTCCTCTCTTTTTGTTTTAAGTGAGTTCTTTTGATTTCTTGGAGTCTCTTTGCTTATTTGGTTTCTTTTGCGAACGTGTAGATCTCGGTTTTTGCTGAAGAGCTCGTGGATCAAGCCACCTCAACCGAAGCCTTGCTCATCAACAGAGGCAAGTCGTGGAATCCCTTGATCGCCTTGATCCCATTTTACAAAATTATTTTGATTTGTTAAACTTGCACAGCTACTTTTATAGAACTGGTTTGGGCAGTAGCTATTCTCCTACTTGACATTATGCCCCCTTGGAATTTGGTACTTGACATGTTGACATGATCTCCCTTGGACACTTTAGGTTGGGTAATATTAATTGGTATTGCTTGATATTGCCAACATGAGACCGTAAGTTTATGCTTAGCCTTGCTGTAGAACCGTGGGTCTTGTGAATCATGCCTCATCAATCAATAATCTTGACTAATGGAATTGTGGAACTGTGGTTGGTGCCATTGTTTAGCAGCTGTGGTGCTGAGGCCATAGCTGTGTCGATTGTGGTGCGAGGCCACTTTGTTAAAATTTGCAGTGCGAGGACTGGGTGGTCCAGTGGCCAGGTCGAACCCAAAATGTTTTCACACTCGGGCAAGTGATCGTGCAGTAAAGGGGGTGCCATGTGCACAATGGGATGAGGTTGCCTTGCCTGAGTGGATTAAGGACCTAACTTTGTGTCTGTGGATCTGGGTAATCCGTGCAACCACAAGGTCATTTTATGGGGATGGCCTGGGCCGAATAATTAGCAGCGAGCTGGCTTGGTTCTGTTGTGGTGGAGCGTGCTGAGGCGCTGGCGCAAGAGGGGGCACCCAATAACCCGGCAGGGGGGATTTGCGAAACCTTAGCAGGCAGCTTCGAGCCAGTTCAAAGCTTTGTAAAGGCCTTGCCACGCTCTCTAGACTGCTCACCTTCGGAAGTGAGCAAGGGTCTTCTCGGGAACCCGTCCCGCTAGGGAGATCGTGGATTGTGGGTAAAGTTGTACACCTCTGCAGAGCATAAAATCTATTCGAATAGCCAAGTCCTTGGCTATGGACATCTCCCGGAGAAGTGGTGCAAAATGGTAGACTTTTATAAACTGTGTCCCTGGGCGCTTCTACGAGAGGCCGTGACTTTGCCTCGAAGAGACCTTGGCCGGCTTTAGAGGGGTCATGGTTGGCTCGAGATGAGGTCCAGGGGCTGGGTGTGGCAGCTCTGGAGTGGGTGCTCCAGAGTGGTCGTGGTTGAGGTCTTGGTCGTGGGTGCGACCAGACCTCCCACGAGTGGTCTTTGGGAGCTCTGGAGTGGGTGCTCCAGAGTGGTCTTGGGAGAGGTCCTGGCCGTAGGTGCGTCCAGACCTCCCCCAAGTGGCTTTAGAAGTGAGCTGGTGCTCACTCCCCTTCTTTTCAAAACAACTGTGTATATGTATTATTGTTTTAACTTGAGCTTTGCAATCTACTTACGTTATTTCACTGTCAAACTTGCTTTTTGCAACTAATCATACAGCTCTCTTTTGGCAAGCCCTTCATGAATACTTATTGCATGTTTTTCCCCACGGCTTGCTGAGTACATTTAAAAGTACTCATGGCTTGTGCCCTCTGTTTTAATCAGCGGATCAGGAAGTTCCAGGGAGCTCAAAGCTCCAAGAAGAAGAGGTCTTTGAAGGCTATGCGTGCTAGGGAGACGTCCTCCACTCAATAGGCTGTGGGCTGATTGGTTGGATTTGCTCGTGATGGTTCTTTTTGCCTGTTGCGTGTGCTCTCGGTTGTAAGCCCAAAGGGCAGACCCCTGTAAGAAGTTTGACCGAAAGGTCTTTATTAATATATGTTAAGTTCTCTTTTGCTTCTTCACGGTTGTTGTATAGATTTGATCACACCATTGTTTGTCTGTGCGAGCTAGCTTGGGTTCCTGGGATTGGCTCAGTGCACAAGAGGCCAAGACCTCCAGGAGGTCTTGAAGATCTCTTGGGAGGTCCTGGCAGACCTCCTCTCGGGATGTGCCGAGTGGTACTACCACTCCTCCGTGCGGTAGTATCGCAGCTCAAAAAAAATCCGGTCGGTTCCATGTACATTCCGAGAAGGTCCTCACATTCACGCATGTCCACCAGTGGTATTCTCGACAAACATAAACCTTTATGGGTAAGGATACCTATCGCCGTGTATGTTCAGCTTCGGTAGCGCTTTTCGTGCTAACGGTTAGATTGTCCCCATCGTAGGATAAACCGAAGGCGGAGGTGTCGGCACACTGACTGGTCTGCTTATCACTGTGCCTATGTGTTGGAGTGGGTGGACCGGAGAAATCGGTCGAGGGACGTGCCCCAGATCCATCAGAGGCATGACTTCGTGAGATACCTAGAGTGGCTACACGGCGTCGTGCGTCTGCAGCTTCGACCGGCAATGACCGATGCAGATATAGGTGAGGGTGACTCGTCCGATGAGGATATCATGGATGATTACGATGAGTTCACACGGACGGACACTCAGCCGGAGAGGGCCCCCATCAACGCTTACTATGTGAGTACATTCCATCCTACTTCTAATTAGCAATGTCACTATGCGTAAACTAAATTATTGTGTTGACCCGTTCCTAGGGAAGGCAGCTCGCCCGCATAAGCAACGAGGCTGAGGGGGGTCTCATGCTACAAGAGGGTTCGAAGGGGAGCTTCCAACGCTTCAGGGACTTTGCTGAGGTAACACACACACTACGTTAAATTAACATGTTCTCCCTTGTTACTTATTTTGTTGTATTAAACTTCACTACCTTTTTGTTGGTTAACCTTGTAGTTGGTTCGCCGCCAATGCTGGCGAATGGCCGCAAAGATGAACTATGTGGTGGCGGCGGGAGAAGTCCTGCAACCTGGCCCAGCTCGGAGTGGCTCCTCACATGCTACAACATCGGGAGCGACAACATCTGCTTCGGCCGCACACGACGAGGACTCGGAGGAAGAAGAGCACCACCTATCATTCCAGTAGGATGTCTACGCATCTTTCATCAGCGGTACTGTCTAGCATATGTCCATACTTGTGCCTCATGTTGTACCACACAATCCACATATTAATCATTTTTTCCAGCATGCAGTATGTATCACTTCTTGAACACGGCCTGAAAATATTGTGCGGGTGTTTATGACGGCTATATACGCTGAAGTGTCAAAGGTTATCAATCCACAAAAAGATTACCGGTCCATATATGTATTTACTCTCAGTTAAAAGGATGGTGTTATATTTGGTTCACACATAGATTCTCTATTTTTAAGTTATAGATTGTTAATGGTTACATATACATAGTGTTATGTATCATCGTAACTTCAATAGTTTTGTATCTTTCAAAAAGAAATCCCTTTGTTACCATCTTACCGCCAAATCCTAAGGTTCCAAAACCAAAAATCAAGTCCGAACTAAATTCAACCATGAGCTCGATTCAAAATTTTGGGTGTGTTTGGTTGAGTGAATGAAATGGTTCTGGTACCATATGGTTCGGGATATTGCATGATCACGTGTTTGGTTGCATGAATTGAACCGATGCGTTCAGGACCGACACGTTCCACGAGAGGGAATATTCGCTTGATATGCCAAATATTTTCGTTCCACAAAAACGACTGAACCACACGGTTCAGCACCATGTCGTCCGCTCCAGCTCCACATGCATTGCATTTATTGCACTTGAAAAATCTTAATCAGAGTTTAAACTATGACCTAAATCAACTCCTCCAAAGAAAATAGAGTTAAGTCTTATAAAGACCTCTATAAAAATAATTTATTGAAATACTATAATATTTATCATGATTAAGTATATTTTTTTCTAAATTTTTGGAACTCTATTCAACCCACACAAAATTCAAACTCTATTCAACAACCTAAGCTAGGTTTCAATTTAGTTTAAGCAAATAACACTTGAACAGTTATGTTTCAAATTTTATTTGAGTATTAGCATATCCCAGGAACCTCCCTGAATTATTTCAGGATTTCAGGATTTTTTTTTGCTATTTTATAGATCATGGGTCTGTTCGGACCGTCCGATCGGAATCAGACGATCCGATCGGAGGGTCTGTTCGGACCGTCCGAATGTCTCCTCTGATCGGACGGTCCGAACGTCTCCTCTGATCGGACGGTCCGAACGTCTCCTCCGATCAGACGGTCCGAACGTCTCCTCCGATCGGACCCTGTCACGCCTTTATATGTGACGTGAGAAGACATGCTTGTCACGCCATGGGATATGACATGACAGATGCCACGCAAGCTCCACGCTGGCATAGTGCGCGGCCGAGGGTTTGCGTGGCAGCTTTGGCCACGCCGCTATATGTGGCGTGGCAGTATGGTTTTGTCATGTCACGGGAGGTGGCGTGACCAAAGGAGTCAGAATTGGAAATAAAGTTCGCGAAGGGTTAACTTTAAAATAAAATTTAGAAAAGGATTAAATAAAAAATTATATACTAGTCGCTTAATCGAGCATTCTTTCTGATGAACAGGGGCAACGAATGCACAAATAGCCAAATCCTAGTGGCTTGATTTGATTCGAGCAATTGAAGGCGCAAGAAACAGGAAAGGTAACTTTGCTTGGCACCGGAACTGGACGAATATACTTGCCAGAGGTTGCAAAGTCAAGAACAAGAAGTACCGCCCACACACTCCGAGATCTCTACGCAAGTGACGTTGTTTGTCCTTGCGAGCAGATTGAAAATGGTGGTCGAAAATGAGTTAGAACTCCGGTGATCACATTTGATCAGCATGTCATTAGGTTAGACTAACAGATCATCGTAGGCAAAGTGCAAGGTATATTGGATCACCATTCACTAATCAAGTAACAAAACAGAAAATGAGGAAACAGAACTGCCTATTCGTATGGTTGTTCTGGATACTAGACTACATATAAATGAATGATCAACAACTGTGGATAGTGTGCTGCTTACTGAAACGGCATGATGGCCACTCAGGTGCATTTCATTCATCCCTGTCTGCTCAAGTTGTGTCAATTACATAGCATTTCCAGTCAACAGATCGGATTTTTTTTTGTCAAAAGTCTTAATCTAGAATTAGTTTAAAACGACAGATCTAACACTGCATCAGCAAGAATGCCCAACCTAGCACATGTTCTGAAAAAAAGATTTGATACCATGGAAAAGAAAACATTCTTGGCTAATATTCAGGGCTTCTATTTGCTCTTTGGAGCTTCAGTGGTGCCAGTGGAGCTTGGTTCAGCCAGCGAAAATTTCTTCATTCTCTGCATTTTTTAAAAAGGAAGAGGATTTAGAGAATTTCAACAGCACTTCTTATGAGTAACAGTAAGAACAATCCACTCTGTGTTGGAATTCACGATGATGCTAGCAAAGCTCTAGCCCAGCCTTTTCCTCCCGTGAGACTCGATGGAGCATGTAATGGTCGATGTGACCCCCTTGAAAAACACCAAAGAAAACAATTCCTTGTTTGTGTCTGTAGATGCACTTGGTCTGCCCAAACTAGTGAAAGCGACGTCTTCTTTTTCCTTGTCTCCACATGATAGTAACGTCTCTGGTCTTTGCTCTTCACGTGAAGTATCAGCGCAGCCCTTCTGATCTTCCTTGCTTTCACCTGATGCACCCTGCAACAAGACTCGCCTCGCCTGGACAAAACACTGAGACAAGACGAAAACAATCGAACGAGGCTGGTTTCTTTCGGGAGCTCTCCGCTCCTCTTTTTGTGTTTTTTATTGCTTCACCTCAACTTGCTTATACATTGCAGCCAGCCTTGGCAATTTATACTCATTCAAATCCTAATAAGACACAGAAACGGAAACAGACTCACACATGCATACGACCGAGCTAACTACTCGGACTCCAACTCCAAAACTGGAAACTTCTAAACAAGATTAATCCTAACAATCACCTCCTTAATCTTGTTTCTTTATCTTGATCATCCCGATCTTCTCACGCATTTGAACTTTCAAGTCTTCCTCTTTTACCTGCACTCCCGTGCGCCGTTCTTTCCTGGGCCGATACCGCCCTACCGCCTGTGCTTACTCCATCCTGAGCCATGCACAAACCAACGCTTCCCGCGCCTCGCACCTGGACTGAACTCGTCCTTTCTTGCACACCCGCCTAGGCTGGAGCACCCGCTCCCACGACCACCTGGGTTGGAGCACCTGCTCCCACGACCACATCGGTTTCGTTATTATCTGAGCCTCCCACTCTTCTCTCTTGAACTAAGTCTGTCCACTTTCCCGCATACATCTTAGCTGAGGCTACACCGCCTCTTCCTCCTGCGTCAACTTTGTGTACACCGCGCCCTTTATGCGCGTGGGACTCACCACCCCCTGCAGCTCCCTGTACGTCTTGCTGCACACCGTCTGGATCTCCTCCTGAGACTCCGCCTGCTGCGCCTCCTGCGCCAACTGCGTGCCATTCCTGTGTCCTGCCATGTCCTTAGCCGATATCTAAGTTCCACTCTAGCTCCTCCAGACTGTCCTTCACACAAACCGACTTACAAGTTTTTAGAGAAATTTTGTACAACCGGTTTGGGGATCTTTTTACCTTCATCAACAGATCTTTGTTCTTGTCGTAGACACGCAAGAACTCACCCTGTAGCTCCACCCTGCACCCCCGTTCTGTCAACTGCCCGAGACTGAGTACGTTGTTGCACAAACTTGGTATAAAGTAAATATCAGGCAGTATCTTCTGATCACCGTTCTTGCATCGCAACAACATTGTACCTTTGCCTTTTATTTGTACCGTGGAGCCGTTGCCAAACTTGATTTCTTCCGAAATCTTCTCGTCGAGCTCATGGAACATGGAGCGATCTCCCGTCATATGATTGCTTACTCCACTGTCCAAGTACCACTCATCATTATGATCGTGATTTCCTCCCTCCGTGAGTAGTTTAGGAAGTACGTTCTCCTCGTTCAACATCATCATGACCGATGCCTTGTTAACACATAAGGAGAGAAGCAGGGTAGGATCATCGTCTTCATTTTCACAGCTTCGGATGAGGTTTACCTCCTCGTTCTTCTTCTTGTTTCGGCAATTCGAAGCATAGTGCCCATACTTGTCACAGTTGAAGCACTTTATGTGGCTGCGGCACTCCGATGCGTAGTGACCATACTTATCACATTTAAAACATTTGATATGTGACTTATCACAGGATCTGTCACTATCGCCTTGCCCAACCTTGTCTTCACGGCCACCTTTGCCAAATCGTCTGCCATCGTTTCTTGTATCTCCTTTACCAAAGAACGTCGCTCGTTATGGATCGATACCTTTGCTCGTTACGGATTTATACCCCTTCAATAGCTCCTCATGCGCCTTGAGGGAACCGATGATCTCCTCGATCTTCTTTTCCTCTAGATCTGAGGAGTACATGAGCGTGGTGATGACAGGTACAAACTTTTCTGGTAGCACGCACAGGTATTTCTTCACTGCCACAGATTCCTCTATCTTGTCGCCGAGAGAGACAATCTAATTATACAATGAAGACAACTTACTGGCGAACTCGTCCACCAACTGGGTTTCTCCCATCTGGAGATTCTCGAACTCGGTATGCAAATTCTGGAGCCGCACCTCCTTCACACGATCAACTCCCTCGTGCATCTTTTGAAGCGTCACCCATGCCTCACGTGCCGTCTCCTTGCCGATGAGCTGTTGCATCATGGAGTCTGGCACCACCTGGTAGATGATGGCCAAAGCTGTCTGGTCCACCTTGTCGTCCACCTCCTTGTCCTTCGCCTTCGAATCGACTGCACCCTAGACTCCCTAGGCGCGCATGTTCTCCTTCATCTTTATAGCCCACACCGAGTAATTGTCGGTCGTCAGGACAGGATATAGGAGGGAGATCGGCCTATCCCGGGTCTTCGCCTTGTCGTCCATGATCTTCAATCACCGCCAAGATCAGAACGCTCTGATACCACTTGTTGGAATTCACGATGATGCTAGCAAAGCTCTAGCCCAGCTTGTTCCTCCCGTGAGACTCGATGGAGCATGTAATGGTCGATGTGACCCCCTTGAAAAACACCAAAGAAAACAATTCCTTATTTGTGTCTATAGATGCACTTGGTCTGCCCAAACTAGTGAAAGCGACGTCTTCTTTTTCCTTGTCTCCACATGATAGTAACGCTCTCGGTCTTCGCTCTTCACGTGAAGTATCGGTATTTCTTCGATCTTCCTTGCTTTCACCGATGCACCTGCAACAAGACTCGCCCGCTCGACAAAACACCGAGACAAGACGAAAACAATCGAACGAGGTTGGTTTTTTTGAGAGCTCTCCGCCTCTTTTGTGTTTGTTTTATTGCTTCACCTCAACTTGCTTATACATTGCAGCCAGCCTTGGCAATTTATACTCACTCAAATCCTAATAAGACACGAAAATGGAAACAGACTCACACATGCATACCACCGAGCTAACTACTCGGACTCCAACTCCAAAACTGGAAACTTCTAAACAAGATTAATCCTAACACTCTGCAAAACAAAAAAGAATCCCCCAAAAAACATGAGACCAGAAGAGTCAAACTTTAATTGAATGGGAGTAGCAGCTGAGGAAATAAGAGCAAAAGCGATGTGCTTCCAATCACAAATCAATTGCAGCTTCTTTATGAAGCAAACTGACCGTTACAAATATGACATTAGCAGATTAGCTATTGCATGTTTTTCTAACAAACAATATTTTCTAGAGGGTCCAGCTACATTATGCCGTAGTAACTTTCTCATGATCATCAGGGGAATATAACCAGAGAGCAAACATGAAGAAGACATCACAACTGTTATGAATATTGTGTGTATATTGAAGAGGTCTAATGAGCAATATATATAAGAGTACAAGAGGTGCATGCCATATACAGATAAGGTAATACAAAAGGATTCCTATCTCTATCTCTAACTATCTCTAACACCCCCCTGAAATGCAAAGCGTATGCAATAGCATTTCATTTGAAGATGGTTGACACTAAATTATGAAAAATCCAAAGTCCGAGTCTTGATAATGTCATTGTAGCATGCAGCTCTTGGAAAATATATCGAGTATCAAAAGATCTCCTCCCATCTGGGGTTATGCGTCAACCCATAAAGTACAAGGTGAAGGGGCTGAGAAAGTTGACCGCGATAACACGACGAAGAAGATGATGAAACCGACAAATAATAGAAAAACCTGTCAAATCAAGTCGAATAGGAATAGGTGGAAGCATGACAGTGCAGATCAAAGCTCAAGACGGCAGCGACGCTGAATAAGTGCAGCGGCCTTAGAAACTCAGGGCAGCGGCTAAGAAAGCGGTGGCATCAAAATGACTTCTACGATCTGTACGCGGCTCAGAAAGAAGAGCGGGAGTGGCGGCTGCTACCATGCATAAGGCAATTCCTATGCTTTTATGACTGATAATAAATTTGTGGACTCGCATAGCTTAGATGAACTCAAAGATTTAGTGGTACAGATTTGGATGGACGCAATGGAAGCAGCGGCACAAATAAAGAAAAGACCGAAATATAACTAGCAGCAAATACTAGCAGATAGCAACAGCCTGGCAATGCGGTGGAATTTCAGTATAATGGGCTGAAGGTAGCGTAGGAACCGGGTGGACTCGGTCCACGCATTGGATGCCCAACTCGTGGAGCATAGTCTCCCATCTTGATAGCAACCCAATCACAGCCGAAGAGCGAGTTCTGGACTGTATTGGCCCCCTAGCGCTATGTAATTCCAAAACTAGCCCCGTTAGCTCCGAATTTTCACTTAGCAAGCAGCAATTTTTCACAGACTCCAAATTTCTTAAAGACATACTTGTAATTCCGAGACTCTTCACGAGCACAAAAATTGTCTGTGATATCGGGTCCTCAAGAGGTCTCTTGAATTACCAAGTATGTTGCACAAACCTATTTCTATGGTGGAATTGGAAACACCAACTAAATCACCCATACCACCCATCGTACTATTAGCCTCATTACTCAATCAAACAATTGTCATAAAAGCGTTAGCATCATGGGCAAGGGGGGGACAAAGAAATGATGTATGCATAGACAAAGTGAGGAGGGAGTGTTCTTACCTAGAGTAGTCATGTGGTACTAAACTTCCCACATATCAAGTCACATGAAATCATAAAACCCTAATTTCTCAAACCTTCATTCTAATTTTCAAGACATAAACCCTTAATTTGTCGAGACAATTTTAACATATAAAATTATGAAAAATTACACAATCAAGTACATTGTATATGAGCCTAGAAAAAATAATGTTTGGACCTCATTTTCTATATTAGAAAATTCCTACAAACAAGATACTTAAATAAATTTTACACAAAAAATTGTAACTCATAAAATTCTAAAAAAAATTACACAAGAAATTACAGTATGCTGGGAGTCTCCACAAAAAATTTCATAATTTTTGGGGCTCATTTGCTATATTTAAAAATTCCTCCAAGAAATATTCTTAAATGTATTTTCTTCTCTTGGATTTATGTGGCCGAGGTAGGAGGGGAGGTGCCGCTCAGGATGGCAAGACCTTGTCAGCTGCCGAGGAGCGCAAAGACCTTGGCTATCATGTCCTCGGTCGCAAAGACGCCAAACAGAGGGCCAAAAGTGGAAATTCAGAGCTAACGGAGCTAGTTTAGGAATTACGGAGCGCTAGAGGGCCAATACAGTCCAAACTTCCCGAAGAGCCATCCACCACAACCGCATCAAACTCCAACCACTCAGCATCAAACTCCAACTTCTCTCGCTTTCATTCTCCACGCCTAGATCCCGCCGAGGAAGGCGATGGATGATAGGCGGCATAAGCTGGTAAGCGGGCGGCGGCCATTCATGAAGTCATGATACACATCACACACGGACAATACAGACAAAGAAAGCGCCAAGCGGCGGCTCGGGAGACCTGGCGGCCGCGGGATCTGGCGCAGGTGGCACGGGGAGGAGCTATATCCGAGCAGAGGAGGCGGCGTTGGGCCTCTGCTTCGTTGGGCGATGGAGGTAGCACCGACGGAAACAACGGTTGCCGACAACACAACAGCTGGTGGCGGAGGGACCCGAGGTGGCGCCTGGTGGCGGCCGAGCATCCTCCTCTACTCCGGAGCCGGTGCGGAGGACCAGCGCAGGGGATCCGGGCGTCCAGCTCTGAGGAGGCCGAGGGAGGCAGAGCTGATGCCGAGGAAGAGCGGCGGCAGGCTAGGCGAAGCCGAGGCGAGGCGAGGCTGCGTCGATGTAGATCTGGTGGTGGCCTCGCAGGCGGACTCTCGGGGGCGTGCACAGAGCAGTGGAGGTGCGATCCGGGCCGAGAAGGAGACGCACGGAGCGGGGTCCAGTGATGCTACTGTGCCAAGCACAAAGGAGGCTGTAATACCTCGTTTTGCGATTAGAGAGTTTGGGAGAGGTAATTAATTAAAAAAAACTCAGGGTTTTATGGGAGAATTGAGGACTTGGGCCTCTAGCCCAGGCTAAGGAGGCATGTGGTCGGTCTTATGTGGGTCAAGAGAGGGGGAGGTGCCCCCAAAGGACCCAATCTAGCCCAAGCCGCCCTCCCCCCTAACCCTAGCCGAACCCCCACCTCTCCCCTTTCCCTCCCCAAGCCGCCACCCTGCACCCCAATCCATTTCTTCTCTTGGTTCCTCTCCCCAACCCCTCTTCCCTTCTTCTGGTGAAAGCTCCGGCCGGAGCTTGAGCTCATAGCGCCGCCCCCAGCCGACGCTTGCTCCCTCGGCTCGGCCTGGCCCGGCCCCATGGCACCACTCGCCCGCGGCTCTGCCCACCGCCGGCTTATCGCCTCCTCGCACCCGCTTGGTTCTCGATCCGACCCAGCCTGCGCCTCGCTCTCGCGTCCGCTGATGCTTGTGGTGCCAGCCCTCTCGCGCCCATGTGCACCTTCTCCGTCGTCGCTCGGCTCCTTGCGCTTGCCGCCTCTTACCCCCCGGCCGGCGCCTCCTCCTCGCCTACGCTGCGCTGAAGCCCCCTAGGCCTAGCTCATGACTTGCCACCGCTGCTCGCTCATGACCAGCGCCTTGCTGCTTTCGTGCGCCTGCTGCTCCTTGTTCACATGCCGGTTGCCGCCCCACCGCCCAGCCTCAAGCAGCACTGCCTCGCTCGAGCCAAGGCTGGCTTGGTCCGCTGCCACTCACTGGCTCGGCCATGCCTCCCCGACTCAACCCCCACTTTTATTTTCTGACATTTTAGTTTTTTATGTTTGAGCATGATTTATTTGATATGTGTGGTTGCTAGCTTATGCATGCAGAATGGATGGAGGTGGGTTACTTGGGTTGGCTCCAACGGTGGTGCATGTCGAGGTGGTGGTGAACCCCGGTGCTAGAGTGTTCCGCCATTTGTCTTCTGTCTCATGGTTGAGGCAAGTGCAATGAGTAATATTGAATTGTTGTATTTCATACTCATTGATTGCCATGGTATGATTACGAGGATTTATGTTGGATAATGTTGCTGAGCACTACCTTTTCATGATGAGTTGTTATTATTATTTCAATTTGCATTATGACATACATTTCTATATCTTGGTCTACGTGGTAGCCAAGAGTTTGTTCCTTTAAGGTTCCCGTCATGCATTGGACGGATATAGATCCCCATCATGCATTGGACGGGCTTGGGTCCCCACACTCGTAGAGTGTGGACATGAGATCCCTGTGCCTGGGGCATAGGCTTAAGTATGTATCGATGGATACACTACTCGACATTATCGATAATTGCAAAGAAGAAGAAGAAAGAGTATTCATGACATGTTCATTGCATTTCTGCATAAGAGATGGAGTTGTGATATACATTACTGTTGTTCATGATGGGATTGATTATCCCCCATTGGCTGATTATGTTGTTAAGTCTTTTATTACTATTGCACTTTGCTGAGTCGTGGACTCACTCTTGCTGTGTTGGGCTTTCTAGGTACCTCTCGAGACAACGACATACATGAGAAGGGGTAGACATGGTGCACGTCACATATACACAAACCACAACAAATTAACTATCCAATTATCTACAATTTATATTCTTATTAATTACTTTAGATTCAGTTTTGTGACCATCCTTCGTGGTGGATGTTTTGATTGTGATCATGGATGATCCAGTTATGTTCTTAATTCCTCGTTGTTTAAGTTCATTTAATTTCTTTCGATGGATTAGAAGGTTTGATTTGATTATTCTATCATCCTCGTTGAATTGCGGATCATTGATGCTCTAGATGTAGCTATTTGATTATTAACTGCTTGAGCATAGTAATGTTGGAATGCTTTTGATTAGTTGATAAAGAGAAGGTTTCATGAATTAATTTATGTTCAATTGGTGGATGATATGTTTCTATTAAGTAATTATAGGTAGTGCTAGCGTTGAATATTAGCTTTATGTCATTTATGAATGAATGTTTGGTTGAATGTTAATTAAGATGTTAAAATTAGTTGGGTCAGTAGAGTAGTTGGTAGCATCCTAGGCTCTATGTTGGGCTGGGGTGTTACAAAGGCCACCCTAGGAGCAAAGATTTCTCCTCCTAGGGGCAGCGGCAGCGGAGGCGAGTAGAGGGCTAGAAGGCGGCGGCGCTACAGTAACCCTAACCCTAACCTTTGTTTTGATACCATGTTATGAATATTGTGTGTATATTGAAGAGGCCCAATGTGCAATATATATAAGAGTACAAGAGGTGTATGTCATATACAGATAAGGTAATACAAAAGGATTCATATCTCTATAGCTAACATATCTCTAACAACAACAATACAGCACCACTTGACTAGCCCTAGCAAATATCCCACAATCATCAGAGGAGATAAACTCTCATAAAGACTTTGGATTTCTTCTTTGCTGTTCCACAGTGGCGGAGGCAGGATTTCGTCTATGGGGGTGCAATTTTTTTTTTTGCGATTACAAGGAAGACATATATGCACACACTCCACCACACACACGCGTGAATGTGCCTCATATCACATGTCTAGAAAGACGGAGAACGGGAATAAATCCGCGACCTTACAAAATATCTACTGAATGCGCACTCGTGTGTGCATAAAGGTGCGAATTTAAATGACATATTTCAATATAAAAGTTTAAATGACGTAGTAAAGGTTCAAGTGGAACAAATTACATGTTTCTAGTACAATCGATATCACAAAATATTATTTATATTGGTGGGCTACTGACTATTGATTGCTGACTAGATATATATACTGTATAAAAAATCTACATGCAAAATTTTTGAAAATGCATTGTAAAAATTTTGGGGGTGCAACTGCACCCCCATGGTCTCACGTGGCTCCGCCACTGCTGTTCCAAATGGAAAAATACCTCAAGTAATAACAAAAAATACAAAACAGGTGATTTCAGCCTTTGTAACTTCTCACACTTAACCAATCCTTGATCTACAATCACTTACGTTGATCTCCACCATCCAACCAAAGTATGTATGCATTTTTTTTAGAGTAAGTTTGCGTGCATTTAATGTCCACGATTGTTTTGATTGGAGAAGGGATCGTGATCATTTAAAGCTTAATGGTGCTCATTTTGCTTGGAATAGCACGGGAGCACATGATGAAGTGAGATTTTTATCAATCTTTTGACTCGTAATGTGTATAGAGATGTTCATACTCCTTAAATGTTTGGGAGCCATGAAGTTATATATCAAGAAAAGTTCGTAGAGGGCTAAGTGCTTTCTTTAATATACTCTCAGCTCCTACATACAGCAGCCAAAAAAACAACATTGCACACAGGTGGAGACATGAAATAAACGCTATAGAATGAATCCAAACTTTTTCAAACACGGAGCTAACATGCCAGAGGTGAAGTTAGGTCGGTACTACAAAAGATAGTGGAATCTGCCCCACGGTTCTGGCCTTTCTGGGTCCTTGAATTGGTGATTTGACCTTTTTTAGGTGAATTGGAGATTGACTTTCAGCTGCAACAATTCCTTCTGATAGTCGATGCACTAATTCCTGTAATGTTGTCACTAAACATGATCATATCAACTTCCGTCTTCAGCATTGCCTATTTTCTTGTCCAGACTCCAGACTAACAGCAGCTACAAACTTACAATATCATGCTCAAAAGGTGAAACAAATCATTTCTGGTCCGTTAAACTTTTCACAACTGTTCAGGATGTATAGTTGTTTAGTAAGAAATAGCACACAAACAAGCTTTCGATTACAATAAAAGTCAAACTTTTATTACACAAGGTTAAAGCTTAATAACCGGTTTTAACACTGACATAGGTATCCAAACTCAAAGTTAATATATTACAAGACAAAAGAACTTCCAAACCACAGGCATGCTTGGGCATGGTCGAGACCTAATACCAGTAATCAAGTCCACCAAAACATTCATCGTTAAGATCCTAAGAGTTTTCCTAGGTTTCCTCTGTAGTTGATTTAGCAAGAATGAGTACATAATCGTACTCAGCAAGTCACATGGGAAAGCTAATTAACTATATGCTAGGAGCTCAATGGATTGTTTAGGCTTTACCATACTAGGTATATGTGGATGCATCATTTGAGTTAAAATAGTTTACCTTTAAAACAGTAAAATCATACTAATATAACCTCAGGGGTTTACTCAACAATTGTGATTACCATCTGAATTACATACTCATATATATATGCTAAAGCCAAAGTTGCCTGCATGTAGGGATTAGCTTGATGTCATCATCATTAGCTTATTCGCTTTGGAGTACAAGCTGAATTACATATACTCCCGGCAGTAGTTACTCACACCTCTGATATACCGCCTAAAAGAACTTGATATACTCCTTTATCACTTTGGGTATACTCATATACTAATTATAAGATACTCCAATGTGAACCACATAAAAAATTTGCAAGAGAGTCCATAGTTTTTAGCATTTTTTGTAAATACCTACATATTCGCATATAAAAAGGAGTATGTCTAAAAAATTATACATACCACCCCTAAAAAGGTGTAAATACCACATAAGTGGTCTTATATGTTCGTATACTACACATACATACTCTCGGTTGCGCAAGATACTTCCTAATTTATGAGATACAGAATGGGGAGTAACTACTCCTGGGAGTAGAAAAAATCTTCCTATATATATATATATATATATATATATATATATATATATATATATATACATGGGAGTACGCATTCTACTTTTCATATACCAATTAAATCGTATGATGACACCTTTTCATCAATTTAAGTATACTCAATAATGATTATAAGATACCCTAAAGTGAGTTTCATGAAAAAAAACATTAAAGTCCACATTTTATAGCAAAATTTGTGTATATACTTATTTTATATATGAAAAAGGGTATATGGCAAAAATAAAGGGCTCTAATGAAATATTTTCAATCAAGTCGTATTGGAGTATCTTATAATTGATATTTAAGTATACTGAAAATGATAAAGAAATATAATATATTTCTTTAAGTGGGGTGTGTGTGTGTGTGTGTGTAGGAAAATGGTATGGTACTCTTGGGAGTACGTATTCCCACCTCTCATATACCACTTAAATTGTATGATGATACCTCTTTATCAATTTGAGCATACTCCAATAATGATTATAAGATACCCAAAGTGAGTTCCATGAAACATTTCATTAAAATCCACTTTTATAGCAAAATTTGTGTATATATACTTTTATATATGAAAAAGGGTATATAACAAAAATAAAGGGCTCCAATGAATTTTTTTCAATCAAGTCGCATTGAAGTATCTTATAATTGGTATTTAAGTATACTAAAAGTGATAAAGAAGTATAATATCTTCGTTTAAGTGCTATATTGGAAGTGGGAGTACATACTGCTAGGAGCGTGAAACCGGTTAAATGAACAGTATCGGGTCAACGCTATTCACTGTGGATAGAGTTGGATAAACAATGTTGGATTTTGGACTGTGGGCTAACGGGTTTTGGTAAATAGTAATGGACTATAAATAGTGTTGGGTTGGTTTTTGACTGGGCTTGGAATAGTGCAAGAGCACAGTCATTGGGCCATTTCGCCTCTTGGGCCAAGCCTAAGGCCAGCTACTGGCAATTTTGAGCTGCGCCGACTTGAGCGAGAAAGCATGCTCTTGCTCACCCGAAGTCGGCGCAAGAAGCATACCGATCGCGAATGCAAGGGTTTCTAGTGGCGGGTGGTGACGCCGGGTGAGCATCACCGCAATGCGCGCAACCCATTTTTTTGGTTTTGCGCTGCCAACGGCCGCTTGGGGAAGGTGCGGCGGCGGTCGCGCAAGGCCGGAGCAGAGGAAGAAGGCGACGGCAATTCGGTGGTGCTTCGACCAAATTGGATGGGGATTGAGCACCGGTTAAGTGAAGTGGATAGTGGGGAAGGTGGTGGTGGGGTGTGGGATGCACTAAGGCAGCCTAGCCACGTGAATCGTGGGTGGCGCGGTGGTGGAGGACGGTGGCGACAAGGATAGGGATGGAGGGGTTGAGGGAAGTTTCGGGGTGGAGACACGGTGGTTGTGACGGAGTTGGGAGGTGAAGGGCGAGTTGGTGGCAGTGGGTTTCCTTTGGGCTTATCGGGGAAGAGAAGTTGGGTGGCGGAAATTCCTGCTATTCGCCGGTGTTGGGGAAGAAAGGCGGTGGGGGTAGGGTTCGGGAGGTGCTAGTGACGAAGTAGGCGCGGGTTGGTGGGCTTTTATAGCGCGAGGAGACAGTGGCGCCAGTACGCAGCTTGGGTGGACATGGCGCGTGGTGACGACGTGTGCGACGAAGCGGGATTGGCACCGTGTGGAGTTAAGGCAGGTGTACGATGGTGTCGCGGTGGCGAGGGTGCTTCACTAGCGTGAGGGCGTGAGGTGAAGAAGCCGGACGCAACGGGCGCGGCGCGTTGAGCTGGTGGCGCGGGAGCTAGCGCGGCAAAGGCGCGGGCCATTAATGGCACGGCGAAGGTGGATAGCGAGGTGAGGTGGTGGAGTGCTGTGGCGGCTTGGCATGAGCGTAAGCGACGACAAAGTGAGGCGGTGCGCGGGCGGCGAACGGTAGTGTGACGCGTGTGAGGAAGGAGTAGGGGAGAAAACACTGGGGAAAAAGACGTCTTCGGGCTGAGGAAAACACAAAGCCAAAAGAGAAAGACGGATTTTGGAGGAAACTTTCTGAATTGGGCAAGAAATTCAAAATTAACCAAACTTCAAACCAAACTCCAAAAACTTCAAAAATTTTCAGAAATTCGGGTTATTTCAAAAGGTATGCAAAAAAGAATGCAAGGTTTCAGGCATAGCTTCGAATACAAGGCCTTGTCAGTCTCTCACAACCAAGGTTGTTAAAATCACGACTCTAGTTGTAGAATCGTACGATCCAAATCGCACCTTGAGCCGCACATAGTAAAACTGTGGTAGAATCGTGCTCCTAGTCGTAGAATAGGGTAGAATCATGTAGAATCACACATCACCTCAAATTATTAAAGATTTAGGTGTTTGGTTGTGTGCTATCCCTCAATTCAAGTTGTATGATAAGTACTAAGTAATTAGTAGGTTAGACATTAAGATTTAAAGGTTTGGAATAATAAAAATTATTTTAATTAAAAGTAAAATGTTCAAGTAATGACAAGGTTGTTAAAATCAATATTTTAGTTGTAGCTCTGAATGACATAGAATCTAAACTACGATTTAGACATTTATCAATTAAATTAGATGTCAAATGACCAAATAAACACTCATATCACTTTTGGAATACACGACACATTGAACAAATGTATTTTTGATAGAATCAGGTAGAATCTTATATTCTACTATTCGATTCTAAAATGTGATCCTACCGGAGTGTCACCAATCCGATTTAGAATCACAATTCTGACAAACTTGCTCACAACTATTAGGCATAGCATCTAGTATAAGGATCAAAATAGTCCTTCAAAAAATTTAGCAAGGGCACTCAAGATGAAAATAATTCAACGGTGGATGATATTTTTCCTTTCCTTTTAGAAATGACAAGGACAATGCTTTGGTACATGATCATAGATCATAGTTGTATCGGCAAGAATTAGGCAATAAACCCACGCGGCATCAATACACAGTCCACTAAAAGGAAGGTGGTCTAGAGTTATTACCAAGGTCTCATGTTGCTTGGTTCGCATTGGAAAGGAGTGGGCGGAAATGGAATACCTGCGCTAAGGATGGGGAGAAGAGAATAGAAGCAGCAAATAACCTTCTGGGCGACGCACTCAAGGAGGACGAGGAGGAGGGGGAGGCACCTGTCGCGATCGGATGGGTTCTTCGCGGCGCAGTTGAGCAGATCCAGTGCCTTCTGTGCACACTCCGGTCGTGGCGTTGTCAGATGTGTTCAGGCTCGGGAAGATTCAGAAGAAAGAAGCTGAGTGTTATGTTGCGTGAACAGTCTAGATTACTCGATACCCCTCTCCTAAGTGAAGATTGATGGTCAACTGGAGTTTTTGCATTTACTATTCATGTCATCTTGTTTTCTTTTAGTTCTCAATGTAACATTCAGAAGTTATCGATGTAACTGAATTTCAGCTTTTACTTTCACCTTACAGCTTTGTATCCCTTTATAAACCAATGAATGGAATGAAAACGGCATCGCAACTCATGCCAAATACTTAGTCTTAGCTTTACTTTAGTATTAGTTGTGTTCTTCCACTTTCCCCTTTCAATCGGATCCCGGGATCTGACAATTGTATCAGAGCTCATGCTGATCCTTGGCGGCGATTCAATTTGAAGAAGCTAGGTTGGTGATCTTGGTCACTGTAAAATCCCTAGTCGAATTAGATCCAGGTGGCGGCAGAAATCGAGAACAAGGCATGGGTTCAGGATCTGTTCCTCGGTAAAATTCTGTAGCCCAGTTCTTGATTTATGAGAGGAAAGGAAGATGACCAAGATGGCGACGAGGTCTGAAAGTGATGCATCTGAACTGATTGCGGTGAGACAAGAAACAATGGAGGCCAAAAGTAAAGTGGACTCGATGCAACAGCATCTAGGCGAACTGCAGACTCAGGTCACTGGTATGCAATCGCAGATGAACAAGATAGAATCGTTATTGCAAGGATTATCTGTAACACAACATCACCCTACCAAACGAAACTATGGATTTGGTGCGTATCAGATGAGAAATGATGAAGCTGCGACCGCAAAAGCTCCAGCAGATCCAACCAAGACTCAGGAAAATGAGTTAGAAGCGATGAGAAGAATCAAGGCCACAAATCCGGCACATGTAAGTAGCACTCAAGGAGTAAATCTCAATGGAAACCATGAGGTAAACTATTATCATACCTCCACCGGACATCCTGCGGCACCTATGAATTGGGGCCAGAACGCCTCACCTCCTGTTACTCCAGTCTCACCCACTCTAAACAACAGAAACTTTACTTGAGATTCCTATTATGGAAGACCATGGAATCCAAACTCGGCATCGAAGGGTCAACAACTTTTACAAATCAATTGCTAAAGGTCCTAATATAGAATTTCCTTGATTTGATGGTAATCAACCTTTGGAATGGATTAGGCAAATTGAAACATATTTTGCCATGGCCAATATACCTGATGAAGCCAAGTTTGATCTAGCTCAGATGTATATGGGTGGTAGAGGTAATAACTGGATAAGGAGCACTGGATTGTTATGGAACCCTCTCCCTTGGCAAGTTTTTTTTGCATAATGGTCTGTGATAGGTTTGCTCAGTATAGCGGATATGAGGTATTGGAAAACTTTCATGCAGTTAAACAATACAACCTTAGTATTTCTGACTATATAGATAGGTTTGAGGAGTTGATGGCTGTGTACAAAAACAAAAATCCTCTGCAGAATGAATCCTTCTTTGTTAAATGTTTTATCAATGGTCTAAGGCCAGATATTAAGCACTATCTCAAACCTCTGAAACCACAATCCTTATGTGAAGCCTATTTGATGGCTAAAGATGTGGAAAAAGGGGCTGGAGCTATGTTCAGGAGGGGAATGAATAGTTCAACTGTGAACACTCAAAAGAATGGGTATAATCCTCAGACCAAGGGCAAGAATCAAACTTCCAAAAGAAGGAATCGGTAAGTAAGTCTGCCACTCCTTTCACTCTGGGTATTTGCAGATATTGTGGTGGCAAGTGGTTCTTAGGCCACAAATGCAAACAATACTAGAATGTGAACCTTATGGTTTTAGAAAATGAGGACAATACTCCTATCAGTACTGAGGAGAAGGAGGAGTTTCCATACTCTAATGAATGTCCTATAGAGGAACTTGAACCAGAAGATCAATTGATGCAAATGCAAATTTCAGCTCAGGCAATTTAGGGTTTAACCAGAATAACCACCTATACCCTGTTGATCAGTGTTGGAGGAAAGAGGGGAGTTGCTTTATTGGATAGCGGCAGTACTCACACTTTTATGGATCTGAGGTTTGCCCTCAAGGCTTCATGCAATATTAAGAACAACAATTTACAGAAGGTAATAGTGGCTGGAGGAGGAACACTACTCACTGGTTCACATGTTCCAGATCTGGATTATTGTATTAATGGGCAGGTTTTCTGCAATTCATTTAAGATTCTCAAATTGAAGGGGTATGATGCAGTGTTAGGGTGTGATTGGATGTACCAACATAGCCCTGTGAGTATAGATCTTAAGACAAGAAAACTGACAATCATGAAA
The DNA here is from genome assembly GCA_036346405.1 of Phyllostachys edulis. NCBI lineage: Eukaryota > Viridiplantae > Streptophyta > Magnoliopsida > Poales > Poaceae > Phyllostachys > Phyllostachys edulis. The sequence goes on from CM070546.1 coordinate 109,200,100, forward strand.
GAAGGAAAGACTACTATGACTCTAGATGATCAATCAATGCCTGAATCATTAAGGCTGATGAGACCAAATGAATTGGACAAATTATCAGCAAAGGGGATAGCTGGGTATGTAATCAAATTGCAGATCATGAGAAAAGAGGAGGAACCTAGATCACTGAAACCACAGTATCAAACCTTGATACAGTCATACCAAGATGTTTTCAAGGAACCCCAAGATCTACCTCCGGAGAGGAGTTGTGACCATACAATTCCCATCACAGAAAGATTAGAACCACCTAATGTCAGACCTTACCGGGTTCCTCACCGGCAGAAAGATGAGATGGAGCAGCAAATACATAAGTTACTAGAGTCTTCACTCATTAGACCTAGTACTAGTCCATATGCATCCCTAGCAATTCTGGTCAGGAAAAAGGATAGAACGTGGAGGCTTTTGCATTGATTATAGGAAATTGAATTCTCAGACTGTCAAGAACAAATACCCCATTCCAGTTATAGAGGACCTACTAGATGAGATTTATGGTGTTAGTGTATTCAGCAAACTGGATTTACGGTCTGGGTACCACCAAATTTGGATGAACAAAAAGGACATCAGTAAAACAACATTCAACACTTATTTGGGACATTATGAGTACTTAGTAATGCCCTTTGGGCTTACTAATGCATCGGCGACCTTTCAATGTCTTATGAATCACATTTTTGCTCCATACTTGAGGAAGTTCCTATTAGTGTTCTTTGATGATATTCTAATTTATAGCAAAGATGATAAGGATCACAAGTAGCACTTGCAGGTTGTGCTGGAACTATTGAGAGGGCATCAACTCTTTGCTAAGTTCACTAAATATGTCATTGCAGCTCCTCAGGTCAGTTCCTTGGGACATATCATATCAGGACAAGGAATAGCCACCGATCCCAACAAAATTAGTACTATCAATGAATGGCTGATACCTCAAGATGTATCCCAATTGAGGAGTTTCCTAGGGATGACAAGGTATTATAGAAGGTTTATCAAAGATTATGGGATTATTTGTAGACCATTACACGACATGCTGAAAAAGGATGGATTTAGCTGGAAAGAACAGCAAGATGAAGCCTTCAAGAAACTTAAGCATTATCTGACCACTACTCCAGCAATGGCATTACCAGATTTCTCTGCAACATTTACACTTGAAACCGATGCTAGTGGCAAGGGGATTGGAGGAGTATTAATGCAGAGAGGGCAACCCATTGTTATTTCAGCAGGACATTGGGTACAAGGGCTGCAGCGATGTCAACCTATGACAAGGAAGCCTTGGTGATTATTGAATCACTTAAAAGGTGAAGACACTACTTTCTGGGAACTCAACTCATAATCAAAACTGACCAACAAAGCCTCAAGTTTATGACTGAACAGAAAGTTTTAGAGGGAATACAACATAAACTGATGTTGAGATTGTTGGAGTTTAATTATGTCATTGAATACAAAAGGGGAAAAGAAAATAAGGTGGTTGATGCTTTGTCAAGAAGGGGTACTCAACAGATGGCTATTTCTCTTGCTATACCCAGTTAGATTGAAACGGTTGAAAACAGCTATATTGGGGATAAACACTGCAAAGAGTTACTAGAACAGTTATTGCTAGATCCAGATTCCAGTTCAAGTTATACATATCATTCAGGAATTTTGAGGTATAAAGGGAGGATCTATGTAGGGAGTGATCAAGAATTGAGACAAAACATTATTTGTTCTTTGCATACATCAGCTATTGGGGGTCACTCAGGAAAGGTAGCAACCTACCAAAGAGTCAAGAACTTGTTTTATTGGCTCGGGATGAAGAAGGAGGTGCATACCTTGATAGAGGAATGTGCCATATGTCAACGTTCAAAAGTTGAACACTATCAATATCCAGGTTTATTAGAACCTCTACCAATTCCAGATATGGTGTGGACTCATATATCCATGGACTTTATTGAAGGCTTGCCAAATTCTAGAGGGAGGGAGGTGATATTAGTGGTGGTTGATCGGTTCACAAAATACGCCCATTTCATTCCACTCTCCTACCCCTATTCAGTACAATCAGTGACACAAGCCTTCATCGACAACATTTTCAAACTGCACGGATTTCCAGTTGCTATTATATCAGATCACGATCGAATCTTTACTAGAAAGCTTTGGCAAGAGTTATTTAAGTCTTTGAAAGTGCAACTCAGGTTTAGCTCGGCTTACCACCCTCAAACCGACGGGCAAACCAAAAAAGTCAACCAATGTGTTGAATCGTACTTAAGGTGTATGGCGCTGCATGAACCGAAGAAGTGGATGTCTTGGCTTTCATTGGCAGAATGGTGGTACAATACAACCTTTCATACCGCACTTAAGATATCTCCATTTCAAGCATTGTATGGTTTTCCACCACCGCTCATCAGTGAGATCTCTATACCTGGACCTAAGGACGAGGCAGCAAAGGACTTCCTAGAGGAGAAGCAAATCATGTTGAGGAGATTAAAGGAGAACTTAATTCAGGCCCAGGTAAGAATGAAAAAAATATGCGGATATGAAGAGGAGTGAACGACAACTAGCAGTTGGAGACATGGTCTACTTGAAAATGCAACTGCATCGAATCGGCAATGCTTGGTCTTAAGCAAGCATTGAAACTTACAAGTAAATTCTATGGGCCTTTTAGAATTTTGGCAAGAGTGGGCAATGTAGCATACCGATTGCTGCTCCCGGATAATGTAGGTATACATCTAGTGTTCCATGTTAGTCAACTCAAGAAGCATTGTGGGAAAGATGATATTCCCAGTCCGGACTTACCCTTGGTAGGATAAGATGGCAGAATTAAGACAGAACCGGCCATTGTGCTAGAAACTAGAGCTATGCCCAGACACAATCGGTTGATCACCTAATGGCTAATACAATGGGCCAACTTGCCGCAGGAAAATGCTTCATGGGAAGATGCTGATTTTATCAAAGGCTCATTTCCTGATTTCTATTCACAAACAATTCGTTCTTGGTTCCCAGATGACCACACTTGAGGACAAGTGCTCAGTTAAGGGGGGAGAATTGTTAGATGTGTTCAGGCTCAGGAAGATTCAGAAGAAAGAAGCTAAGAGATATGTTGCGCGAACAGTCTAGATTACTCGATACCCCTCTCCTAAGTGAAGATCGACGGTCAACTGGAGTTTTCACATTTACTATTCACATCATCTTGTTTTCTTTCAGTTCTCGCTGTAACATTCAGAAGTTATCGCTGTAACTAAATTTCAGCTTTTACTTTTTGTATCCCTTTATAAAATCAGTGAATGGAATGAAAACGGCATCGCAACTTATGCCAAACACTTAGTCCTAGCTTTACTTTAGTATTAGCTGTGTTCTTCCACTTTCCCCTTTCAATCGGATCCCGGGATCTGACAGGCGTTGTCTTCTCCACCTCCTTGCCGATCCAATCCAACCAACCAACCACCGACGGGGCGAAAGCAACACGAGGAGCACGAGCGCGCACGCACGCGCTGTAACGCCCCGACCTGGGCCACCCGAGAGGTCCTCCAAGATCACCTGGAAAGTCCACCAGGACCTCCTAGGAGGTCCAGCAGGATCGCTCCAGGGGACCTCCAGGGCCACCCAAGGGGTCCATCAGACCACTTGAGAGGTCTTTGAAGATCACCCGAGAGGTCTAGCAAGACCACCCGAGAAGTCCTAGAGAGGTCGGGAGGCTTTGGGAGGCTCCAAGTGACACGACCAAACTTTGGGGAGGTCGAGAGACCCAACCCGAGGAGGTCGTGAGGCTTGGAGAGGTCCCAAGACCTCTGTGTGAACCGAGCTAGTCCCAAGGATCAATAGCTAGCTCTTCACAGCATACAACAGTGGTAACAAACATCCAACGAGTACTTTATTAACAACAAAGGAGTTGATTACAAAAGGGCTTACAAGCTAGAAAACAAATTACAGCAGTAGATTAAGCAGGCAAGCCACCCGATACACCACAGTAATCGGCCGAGGGCGATCCTAGTCGATCAGACCTCTTGGTCTCGCAAGCAGCCACCACAAGCTCTCTTTCCCCTGCTAAAAATAATATCAAGCAAGAGTGAGCACAACAACCGTGCTCGCAAGTTACACCCGTCCAGTAATAGAATGACATGCATAAATGGATATCTCAAAGGAAGGCATAATATGGTTGATTTGCATAAAGCCAAGTTTATTTCAAATACCAGTACTAAGTTCCAAGGTAGCTATACAATAACTAAAATTCATTTTTCTCAAATCAGTTTTACAGTTTGGATAACATTCATCACAAGTGGTGAAGGATACCCTCCTATCACAAGGCTCCCCGTCCAAAACCCATTTGGATAGAGATCCAGAACAGTTTAATAAAATCTTTTGGAGACCAAAACCAATATCTAACTTTGAGTGGCTTTGCTAGCATGTTCATGACCGTGGACACGGCTATTCGAATAGATTTACACTCTGCAGAGGTTGTACACTTTACCCACATGAGATGATCCGCTTGTACTGTTCGCTCACACACTTCCGAAGGTATGCGACTAAGGGATCACCACAAGTCCTTTACAATGCCTCATTCCACCACAGTCCACCCTCACTAAGGTTTCGCTCCCCCCTGTGGATAGAAACCCAACAGGGTTCAGGGGACCCCCTCTTGTGCTAGGTGGGAACAATAGTCATGAAAGACTTTATCAAAAAGAACGGCCATGAAAGACCTCCCACGTACCAACAGGATCAACCGCGATGGAACTCTGCAAATTAATCGGCCAGGTCCCCTCTCCATACTCAGGACATGTGGTTGCACGGTAAGGCATAGCCTATTATAGGCATAGCAAAGGAACGCTCAAAAGCCGGTCCTCAACTTACTTGGGTGACTTCCACAAACCCTAGGCCTCGTCCAGAGAAATGGATCGATCCCGTGCATGAACATGCACCCATCTAAACAATCAATTCGCCCAAGTCCAAACAAATTTTCCTTTTCTTTGCTTTTCAAAGATATTTTGCAAACTACCACGACAACCCAATGTCATGGATTAAAGCATTTAGACAACATTGGTTTTTTGGCAGCAAAACTCCCAAATCAAGATTTTGGTCTAAGCATGACTAAGCCTCACGTTTTGCAATGCATGCTAGTTCATACTAATGTACCAACTAGCTTTTACTACGGTGACAAGGGGCGATCAATTCAATAATCAAGATTGGTTGTAAAAAAGAATTATGAGTAACTACAAAGTAAAAGCAGGGGTTGAAATATTTGAATTAAAATAAGCATGCAGTAATTTTTGAAACAGAACTTAAATAATTTGAGATACTGGGTGCAACATGATCAAGAGTGTAACTTGCCTGGATCGAAAGCTTGAGGAACTAATTGGGAGAACACGGGCTCCCCGAAGAGTCGCAATCTATACGAGACAAAGCAAAGCAAAATCAAACAACAGCCAAATAAGGTCCAAATGAACTCCAAACAAACCCAAATAGCAAAGAAAAGAACAAGAAGAACTAAGAAGGGGTTCTCAGGAGGAGGAGGTCTAACGAAAAGGAGGAGGTCCACGGGAGGGTGATCTTTGCAAAAGACCGAAGAGGGTGGTCTTTTGCAAAGAAGCCAGCAAAGACCAAAAGGGTGGTCTTTACAAAAGATCAAGGAAGGTGGTCTTTGCAAAAGACCAAAAGGGCGGCAAAGACCAGGAAGGTGGTCTTTGCAAAAAGGGAGGTCCTGAGAGGGTCCGAAAAGAGCAAAAGGAGGTCTCGGAGGAGGAGGTCTAGAGGGGACCAAGAGGGTTATCTCTGCAAGAAGACCGAGAGGGTCATCCTGAGGAGGATGTCCTGAGGAGGTCAAGGAGGTCTTGAAGAAGAGATCCAGAGGGTCGTCTTTGCCAAAAAGACCAAGATGGTCATCTCTGCAAAGAGGAGATCCTCGAGAGATCCAAAGGAGGAGGTTCAACAAAGGACACAACTATGCTGCGTGGTTGTAAGACAAATACGACTACGCAACATAGTCATGCAAGGAATGCAAAAAGGATACGGAGGTACTCACCAAGGCCGAGAGGGAGATAGAAGGGGAGGGGGAGGAGGTAGAGGGCTCGGCGACGACGGTTGAAGGTGGCGCTGGTGCTCCAGCGAACCCTTTACGGCGGCGAAGTGGCGGCGCCAACTCTGGTGATCTCCTTGTCGACGAGGAGGCGATGGTGTGATTTCCAATTGCCTTCTAGGTGAAACTCCAAGCAAGGAGAAAGCTAGGCAAGAGCGAGGGAAGTGTATGTGGCCAAGGATGAGGAAGAAGGACTGCTCGAGCTATTAATAGCCAGTGAAGAAAGAGGAGGAAAGTGTCACTGAGACTCAGCGACACATGGGTCATAGGTAGTTAAAGGACAAGACAAGGTATGGCTAGCTGGCTAGAGAGAACAGGACAAAATAAGGCCAGCTGGTGAAAGGAGAGGGTAAAAAGGACAAGATATGCTATGAGGTGAGGAGACAAGGAGAGAAAGCAAAGGGCCACGTAAGTGACTGCATTTTATACGGCTCAAATGGCATTAAATGCACAAAGGCTTAGGTGGCGGATAAGGATGAGGGTAAGCAAGACTGTCAAGTGGAACCAGTCAACTTGGAAAACAGTCTGGTCAAAGAGGAGTGGTCTCGGCCCAAGGGGAGGTCGTGACCCGTAGGGGTGGTCTTCGTAAAGAGACCACAGAGGGTGGTCTTTGTAGAAAGACCATGAGGTCCAGACCACAAGGGTGGTCTGACCCGCAAAGGTGGTCTTTGCAAAAGGACCAGGAGAGGACCTCAAGGTCAAGATCAACTCAAGGGAGGTCCTGACGATCAGATGGGATCAAAGGAGGTCTCAAAAGGGATGAGACGTTTGGATCAGCCGAACGTGCCAACAAGATCGGGCCATCCGATACAGATCGGATGGTTTCAAACGAAGGCGCAGAGGTCTGGTCCGTCAGATCCAAACGGAGGGAGGTCTGGACCATCAGATCCAAATGAAGGAAGGTATGGACCATTAGATCCAAACAAAGGGAGGTCCAGACAGAGGAGTTTCAAAGGGAGAGGGATCCAACGAAGGAGATCCAAAGAAAGTGTTCCAAAGGAGGTCTTGACGATCAGGATGAACTCAAAGGAGAACCCGACGGTCAAGAGGAGATCAAGGAGGTCTTAACGATCAAGATGAACTCAAAAGAGATCTTGACGGTTAAGAGGAGATCAAGGAGGTCTTAACGGTCAAGATAAAACCAAAGGAGATCTCAACGGTCAAGACCAACGCGGGGGAGGTCTCTGTAACACGTCCCAAAATTTGGCTTTTCAAAAATCTTTTGAGTAGTTTAGGTCCCTGGAAAAATTCACCAATTTTATTTGAATTAATAAAGCTTAATTGGAACTTTCATAAATCAAAAACAATTTAATATGATTAATCTCAACATCAACTATTATAAAAATTATTTTATTTGGCTTTTATGTGCTTGGATATATTTTCTAGATTTTTCTGGAATTTTTCCGAGTGCGTTTGCTATTTCTATTTTGCTGTTTGTGTTTTCTGCTATTTTCTAAGAAGGAAAACTAATTAGAATCTCATATTAATTCTTGGGCTGAAACCTTCCTTAAGCCCATCCCTTTTCCCTAACCGTTGGCCCATCTGTCTCACTCCCAGCCTAATCCATTTCGTCTCAGCCCATGCTTCCTTGCAGCCCACCCCTTTCTTTTTCTTTATACGCGCGTGCAGCCCAGCATCAGCCGCTTCGATTTTTCTCCTACGCAGGTCGCCAAAGCCCACGTTGGCCCGCCATTTTGTTTTCCAGCCGAGCCGCCGTCTTGTTTTCCTGTGTGCGCACGAAGGCCATCCTGGGCCGGCCGCTTCTTTTCCTGTGCCGAAGCCCAAACCTCCCGGTTCCTACGCGCGGGCGAAGCCAAGCAAGCCCACCGTTCCTCTTTCTATTTCTAGCCAAGAGCTAGCTTCGCACATTCCTTTTCTTTGTGTCCCTGTCGATGGGACCAGTCCTTATGTGCACCTGGTCATCTCCTTCCCGTGGCCGACTTGGACATAGAGTCCCGAAACAAGCACAGCAGCAGCCGCCGGCTCCCATGTGGACTCCTCCTCTTCGGTGCTATATAAACTAAACTGTCCGTGTCAATTTGAACGCCTTGATCTCCTCTCCCAAAACCCTAGCATCCTCTCCCCGGTCTCGTCCTCTTTGCGCCGCAATCCACCAAATACCGACGACGCCCGAAGCTTCTTCAGCATCGGATTGCTCCGCCGTCCGTGCCTCTCCGCCCTCACCGTCTTCGCCATCGGGTCCACAACAGCGTGGTCTTCACCTCGACACCATCGCCTTCACCCAAGGATCCCTCCTTCACCGTTTTCGTGTTCGTCCGAAAAACGACCGCCATCGCCTTGTCTGATCCGCTCTCCTGGTGAGTTCTTTTGCTTTCCATGCACGTCTTATCGTGTCCCTGGTTGATCTCATCTAATCCCCACCTTTAATTTGATTTCTTTGCCACCGAGCCGCCGCCATAGTGGTTCTTCCCCATCTCCGATCATCTTCGAATCACCATTGCTCCAATCAACTTCCGGTCGTCCTGAGCCTACCTCTGTGATCCTCTCGTCGTCGCCATTCCGATGCTCATCTTTCTTTGCTGCGGGCGCTGCCGAATTACCAAAGCCGTCGCACCCGTGGAGTTCGCCGTCGTCGTCTCGTCGCCGAAGTTGACGAGTCACCGCCACCTGAAACTTTGCCTCTCTCAGGGGAACCCGTTTTGCTACCTTGCCGGAGCTCCCTCGCCGTGATTCGCCGTCGACGCGGTTCAACCGAGCCACCGACTAGAGCTCTATCTCTCTCTGTGTCTTTCTTTCTCTTGCTAACGTGGCAGCCAACTCAGTCTCCACATTAGAGCCACCTAAGCCCTTCGCTTGTGTGGTGTCCTTATCATGTCTTGGTCAGCAGTCCATGTGGCATACTAGTCAGCAGTCATGTGGCAGACTCGAGTCAAATAGCCCATGGGCTTAGTTCATCATAGCCCATCCCTATGCCATGTGGGACCCTTTTGTCAATCTCTCTTTCTCTCTCCAGCACTTTTGACCCCACATGTCATCCATTGATTTCATCTCTCTCTCACTTACCAGTGGATCCCACTCGTAAGTCTCTAATTCTTGTTATCTATTTTAATCCGAAAAAATATTCTTTGAATATTCTTTTCTCTTAATTTCATCATTTCATGTGATTCTCTCGGAGCTCATATCTTTTGAATCCGAACTCCGATTGAGTCCATTCAAATTCCTAAATTCATCTCAATTCCAGATCTATTTATCTGAGATTATTATTTAATTTTTGGAGTTTGTTTGCTCTCTGTTATTTATTTATTTGGTTTATTTGCTTGTTTGTGAGTAGACGTTGATACTTCGGGAAGTTCTGATCAAGAAGGAGCTGACGATCAAAGAAGTAGAAGATTAAAGATAAATAAGATCATCATTGCTATAGCAAGGCAAGTTATACCTTTGATCATGTTGAATCCCAGTTTTCTAAAATTACTTTGATTCAAATTATTGCATTTTACTTTAAGTATTTATTTAAATGCTTTTGGGTGTAGTTATTAATCCCATTTGTTATATCCACCTTGTCTATTTGTTATGTCATAATCTTTTGTCACCCTAGATTGGTTTATTTAGTTGGTAATATCGTAGCACCAACGTGGATTGGTTAGATACGAGTAGATTGTTTAGCCATGCCACGAGTCATCATCTCATGTGAGTTGCAAATATAAACTTGACTAAGAGATTATGGAACTAAGCGATAAAACTGTGTGTACTATGTGCTATTACTCGTTGATGGCATATGTTGCACTTAACCAACATGGTGAAAAAGGATTTAGACTGATACAAGTGGTGGATACTGTGTGCTACTTTTGGTGGATTTGTGTGCACGGGCTTAAAAATCTGTGTGCATAGGGATTCGTAGTACATTGGAAGTCTTGCCTTGGTCAATTAAGGACTTAACTTTGTGCGCCATTGAACTGAGCCTCTCGTACAACCACATGCCTGATAGGACGGGCCTAACTTAGTAAGTTATGGAGTCATGACATTGATTACTCATGTAGTAGGTTAGGCTGTGTTGCATGGACAGAGATGTGCTACCAAGTAGTCACATCACGGGGCAGTTCGCCGTGTCCCTGTCCAACGATGTGTGTTGGACTTACTTCCTGTGTGGGGTAGCCTGGCGTAAAGCATATCGGGAGTGTCAATGCTTGAGATGAAGTTTCTGAAAGGTTTTGTTGTAATCAGCTCCGTACAAGTTGATTGCATCTTGTGGGTAAAGTGTACAAACTCTGCATAGTGTTAAATAAATCTATTCGAATAGCCGCGTCCGCGGTCATGGACATGCTCAGGGATTTCACACGTGGGGTATATTTTCATAAAACCTTGGGAAGGGAGCTGTGTGACCTAAGTCATATGACTATGTGAATAACTTGTTTAGGCTATGTGTCTTTGCGAAAACAACCAATAAATTATTATTGTCTATTTGTTTTGAATTATGCTTTCAATCTATTATTTGTATTCAAATTGCACATGTTGCATTTCTGCAAAAAAACCACAGAAGTCATTCCTTTGGAATAAGCCATCATCTATAATTGCATTTCTGTGGTATGACTTGCGAGTACGGTTGTGTACTCATACTTATTGAAAAACATACAACAGAAGTGGAAGAATCGTTAGTCAACAAGGTCTACTTCAAGGATCGTGGAGGACTAGACCGCGCTACCCCAGCCGATTGCCTGTGGGCATATGGATGGGCTTCACTGAAGTTATTCTGTTACATTCCACTGCAGCTTAATTGAGCTTTTCGCTTTCTAAGACATTAATTGTAAGCTTTGACCTTAAGGTCTTTACTCTGACATTTATTGTTATTTGTCTATTTATTAGTCATTTTTGTATATGGAAATGATATTTCATCGATACTGTCACTGTGTGCACTAGCGTGATCCTAGATTAGTGCAGTATACACAGAGGGTCTAGAATTGCATTTTTGGGTCTCGACAATCTCAACGGTCAAGACCAACACAGGGGAGGTCTCAACGGACACGGGGAGGTCCAAATGGGCATAGAGAGGTCCAAAGGAACACAAGAAGGTTCAAATGAACACAAGGGAGGACAGAAAATTAAACAGGAGAGTTCCAGAAAGGAGAAATTCAACTCAAATTGAATTTTAGAAATCAAAGACATTTGAAACACAAACTCGAGCTAGGATGCCACGAGGTGGTTGTGACTCAAAGAGGAGGTCAAAACCAAAAGAAGGTTCAATCAGAAACGGAGGTCTAGACCACAAGGAGGTCTAAACAGAGAATAGGGGGTTTAGATCAAAAGGAAATTCAAACAAAAGACACGAGGGGAGGTCTTAAACAAAGAGAGAGGTTTGAACCAAAGAGGTCTAGGCGTAAGGGAGGTCCAGCCACAGAGAAGGTCTGGACATAAGAGAATGCCCCAGCAAAATGAAGGGAGAAAAATCTGGGCATAAAAGTTAGCCTAGAGGGAGAGCAGAACTAACAAAGAAAGGGAGAGATAGCTCCAGAGCTCGAATAACACTAAAAGAATCAAACTTTGAGATTTAGTTGAAGTTCGAATTAGTCATTTTAAATACTCAAATTCTGAAGATCTCAGATTAAGCTTTAGGATTTCAACTAAATTAAATAGTTCTTTTTATTTTTAAAAATTTTCAAAAAAGCTCAGAAAAAAATTAGAGTGTTACACGTGCGCGCACGAGAGAGAGAAGTGGTGGTCTGGAGAGGGTTACCCAGCGACGGCGGCTCTGCTTCGTATTTTAGGGGAGGCGAGCAAACAGCGGCGGAGTGTGGCGGCGGCTTGGGCGAGAGGAAAGAAAAAACAGCGGCGGCCGGCGGCCGTTGATGGAATCTCAAGTTTGAAAGCTCTCGAGTTTTCCTTTCAGTTTCCCCTCTCTAATTGGGCCTGATCCTCCAAACAAAGCGTTACCAGCCCGCATATAGGGCCGGTAATAAGCAGGCCGGTGCTAGGCCACTTTAGGGACCGTGCCGAGCATGTTCCAGAGGACAACCTTTGGTTCGGCTTCTCATCTGATTGGTGATCTGATTGGTGATCTCCATATATGCTAAATCGCACTTGGTTTTCATAAATGATTGTTAGAATGTTATGATGCACATATTTCCGTCTGAAGTTGTGTGTGTCTCTATACCATGTACGCGAGATCAAATGATATTTGCAAATACGACTCAATAATTACCCGAATATGCTTTGCCCAAATTGCTCTCTCACATATACGTACACGTTTAGTGAAAAACCATGTGCTCATGCTCGGTGAGGCCTTAGTTTGTCTTCGTTAAATTCTAAACATGTACAGGGAATACATATATGGATGGTATAATTGTGGTGTGTGCCTATCTATCTGGTACTCTAAACAAATAAAAAAAGTTATATCCATTTTACCCTTCAACTCTCCCAAGTCCAGAAACACCACTAAATTCCCAGAAACTCTGTGAAACACCTGCTTGCCTAAAACACCATGGTTTGCCTGACATGGCATGTATATGAATAAGTTTCCACTATCGTAGCGTCCATATGTGTAACTTAGCTAAGCAACAAAGGAACCCACGAGTCAGCCCCTAAAAGGACTTGTTCATTTTCTTTCTCCCTCCCCCTTGAACTCACTCTGATGCCTTCCCCTCCTTATTCACTTCCACCAGCCCTCTCCCACCCTAGCCTTGCTTCCCAACGTTGCCGTAACAGACTTGCTTGCCACCGTGCTTCACCTTCTGCCTCCACGGCATTGCTTCGTATTTTATTCTAGGGGTGGTCAACCATAGCATAACATAGTATAGCAGTGTGGTACCATGTATCTCTGGCTGATAACTAAAGTTCAATTTCCACCGACCACAGGTTGGGTGGATTATTAGTGTGGACTTTCTACTTTAATGGTTTGGAATTTGAACCCGTGACCATAGGCGGAGCCAGCTGGGGTGCTCGGTATGCACGGACACCTCCAATGTTTTTGAAAATTATTTTATATACCTTTTTTTTTGCTATAGTTTCAATTGAAATAGGATTTGACTGCAATTTGATAATACTTAAGAGAATTATATGCAAATTGTATTCCATACCATTTTTTCTGATTACCTACGTGGCTCTATGTGAATGAAACGAAAGTGTTTTATTTTATTTAGCTCTTAGGAACTTCTTTAATTTCTAACTAAAAATAAAGTGCCCAATTCTCTATTTGTTTGCACCATTGCGACCATCGCAATGAGTGCAGTGCTTCAAAACTAATAGATATTTTGCTTACATCATTGGCTTTAGTAGCTAGAGTTGGAGAAAGCAAGTCAACTCGTAATAGAGACACATGCGACGTAAATAGGTCGTATCAATGCCGGCGCACTAAGTATAGATGTACCAAAATCGTACGTGTTTTTTGAGTCGTATGGTACGTGAACTGTCATGCAAGCCGTGTGGTGTATCAATAAAAAATTATGGAATGACTACACATTTTAATAATATGTTCACACATATTTAAAACTTATTTATCAATGTTAGTAATTATTATCATCATCACTTTATAAAATTAAGTTGTTTTCACAACTAAATGTGTAAATGAGTCAGTTGATTGGGGGGGAAAACCCAACTAATTATATAGAGATATTAAGTATTATGTGAATACAATATTTATAATGCCTAGTTTACCCGACGTTAACATTCGTTCAACCGATAATTACTTAATATCATCATCTTTACCATCAATGGTGCACCCCCAATATAAATTTTCTAGCTTCGTCACTGCCCGTGACATGTAGGCTGCAAGCCTTAAGATGATTACACTTAGGGTTGTTTACAATTATACCAAACAAAAGAAACCGTACCGAAAAAACAACTATACCGGTTTACTCGGTTTGAGCTGTGTTCGGTACGGTATGCGAAAAACGTGGTTTTTGGTCATTCAGTTTTTGTTGGAATAAACCGGCTGAAAACCAAACCGAACTCTCCAATACTTCCGCGAGTCGGCATCTCGCCCACTGCAGCAGGCAAGCTTCGTTACCGTTGGGCTAGCTTGTTTGTTTGCTCGGCAAATCGCCCCGCCAGCCCAATGTGTCGATGCGTTGCTCCCAGCCCATTCTGGCTACTTATTTTCTCGGCCGATGGGGCGAGCCGAGAGCCGACTGTTGTTTACTTGTTTGCTTTGTGTGTGTTTGGTGTTTTATGTTGAGAAACCTACTGGGCCGAGGAAAGGCCTAGTCTGGTAGCTCTATTGGGCCCTTGTCAAAACCCTAGCAGGGACATTTGTCTATAAATAAAGAGTGGCTATTAATCATTGTATGATACTTTTTACAGAAGAGAAATAAAGAAAAGAGTTGAAGAAGCACCTTATATATCTATGTCCTATTTTACATTTTTGTACTTGTGCGTATGCGATTCTACTTCCATCTACGAGGTGATCGATCGGACTGGACTCACCAACGACGGTTCCTCAACACGTTATCAGCACAAACTGCTCACACCTACCTCTAGGCCTCCTTTACTCAGATCGAAAGGTAATCATCGAAGCACGATACTCGTAGATTGAATCATTTTTCTAGATCATTTTCAATTCCGCAAATTTTGCTTTCTAGATTATTTTCTATGGTGCAAATCCGCCTTAATCTACTGCTAGCCGACTTGGAGTCGCCGGCCAAGCTGATCGGTAGATTGTATGAAAGGGTAGATGATGATGATTGTACCATAGATTGGATGAAAAGAAAAAAAAGAGAGGCATGCACACGGCCACGGCTGCCGCCGCCAAGACACGGCAAGCGAGGACCTCGACGGTCCCCGCCATGGCCACCAAGCAGTAACGGCCCCCACAGCTCTGTTCGCCACCATGGGCATGCTCAAGGGCCCCTGCCGTCGAACCTCCGCGACCGCCGCCACCTTGCATACTGAAAGGCCACGACGACAGGAAGGTGCCGACGATGGGCCCCGCTCGCCGCCATGGCCACCGCTCGGGCCGCCTCCCGCCGGCTTTGGTTAGCCGCAAGGCTTTTCCACCGCGCTGCGTGAGCACACGCCGAGCCTCGCCGCCAGAATCGTCGTAAGCTCCGCTTTGCACCACCGAAGGTCGCCACCACGCGCCATGCATGGCGCCGACGAGCGAGAACGCCACTCGCCCGACGGGCGACTCAAGATGGTCCGCTGCCGCCTCCAAATTTCACTCGGCCTTGCTTCCGACGGGTGATGCGGTGGGACCCCGCATGGCCACCGTCGCCTCCAGTGGGAGGCGTGTGGGTCCTGAACTGCCACCGCACCCGCCACGCCTCGCCGCCGAGTCACTTCGCCGTGCACTGGCCAGCAACTAGGGTTTTAACCCTAGCCGCAAAGATGAACTGGCCACAAGGCGGTTGTTGGGCCAAGAGCCGAACTGGGCTAGGGGAGCCAGGTGGACTAGGCCGTAGGGCTATTTTGCGAACCCCCCCTTTTGAAAATTATGCGAAAAATTTCTCGGAAATAAAATTTAACGAATTAGCCATCGAAAATTGCAAAATTCACTGAAGTTTCTTGCATCATTTTGTTCTTGATTCACCATCTTCCTCTTGTGACAATTGTCCGGCTGATGACAAGTAGCTTCTAAATGGAGTGCCTCAGGATGGACCTTGTTGGAATCTGTCTCCTCTGATTCTTGGGGTAACTTGGTAGAAGTAACCATCGTCCTACCTGCCTTGGCTTAGATGGGAATGGCTTGAAAATGCTCACGCTGCTACTGAAATATAGAGGTCAGCTCGGTCTTCAAAGGGCACTAGGCCGGATTTTGGTCTTTACTCTCACATAAGTAACAGGTAATCTTGTTCATTGGATATCCACCAAGTGAATGATTTCCTTCACAGTTTGAGCAACTGATCTCATGCTCACTGGCACTAAGTCCAATCTCTCCACAATGAATACAGACAAAATCCTTAGACTGGTTCGATGGGTAGACCCACAATTGCCTTTGCTCATCTTGTGCTTCTTCAGTAATGTCATGGCTCGCTTGGCTTCTCATGATGGGCTTAAAGGTCCTTGCGGCTTGGTGTGACATCCAAAGTTCTTCTGATCTGACTTTCACTGCCGAAGTTGCTAGTGGTGCCACAAATTCTGGTTTATGCAAGGGGCATTGCTTGGAAAGGTGTCCTTCTTTGCCACAATAGTTACAGACTTTATACTGGATCAGATTCTTCTGGGGACACCTGGAGAAATAGTGTCCCATGCTATTGCAGTTAGCACAATGATTATCCTATTTTGGCTTTTCTCTTTGAGGACAATCATAGGCAAAGTGCCCTTGTTCACCACATCTATAACAGATAACGTAGTTCACTGAATGATGACCTTCAGGGAGGAAATGACTCTTGTCATCGGAATGAGGTGCTTCTAGTGGTTTGGAGGAGTTGAAAATGTAGGTGGATGTGTCCTCATGAACCTTGCAAATTTTGATGGCTGTAACACTGGTGGTGGCGGTGGCATGGCAGCGGCCTGATGGTTCTAGTTCATCATGGTCATAAAAGCAGCGACTGTCTGGTTCTGCTGATTCACCAGGTTGACTAGGGCTGCAGTAGCCTGATTCTGTCGATCCATCATTTGGTTCATATTCTGCATTATGGCATTCATTAACTGGGTCTGAGCTGTCATAAACTAACCCAAGCCTTGGTCTGCCATGGTGGCCGGAGGAGGTGGTATATTGGGGTTCACACTGGCGTTGGGGTCCACTGATCCACCGAGACTTGCTAAGGTGCGGGTCTGATCCATCTGAAACAAATCTTCCTAGGTTTAATAGATGAGGAGGAGAAAGCACACTAGGTAAGATGGAAAGCACTGAGGTGAGCGAGAACAAGAGAAAAAAGATAGAACAACCTAACTGGGGAGGTCGGTTTAACCCGAGGAACAAATAGCCGAAGGGCCAAAAAGAGGCAACAAAACTCAAACAGAAGGTCCTATTACACGGACTAAACAGTACTGAACAGAGGGGGGGGGGGCAACTCTACTAAAGCACCTCTACCCTAACTTATATGGGTGGTCGACTAGAAGCAAACGGCGGATCTTGAAACTTCCAGGGCATCCAGCACTTGATCACGAAGAGCTCGATCCTATAGAGATCGCTGAGGTAAGGAGGTCAATTTGAGTTTTGAAAACAAGGTTTCAGAAGAGATGAGATGCAAAAACCTGAGAATGAGACGAGAAAAGAATAGATTGGGGTGAGAAAAGATGGGGATAAGATCATAGAAGAATAGAATAAGATGAGAACAGAATAGAATAAGATGAGAGAAGAACATAGTAAGATAAGAGAAGAATAACTACTCAAGTTAATCGGTTGATTTGATTTATAAATTAAAATTTGAAACTCTTGACTAAAACGACCATGCTACTAAGGTTATGTCCTACAATCAATGTAGCTTTGATACCATCTTCTTGTCACGCCCTGGGTAAACAACCCTCGGGACCCATTGTGCAAACTGGACTAGTCCCACAATCAGTCGCTAGTCCGCACAATTCAACAACGATGTGATCACAGTCATACCACAAACTATAGAAGAAGCAGACAAATGAACAATAATATAAGCAAAGGACCTTAGGGTCAAGGTTGTTATAGAGCTGCCACACAGGGCTACAACACAGCGGAAAAACCAAAGCACGCATGGAAACCACCCGACATGCCCACAGGCAATCGAGTGGAGGACGTCCCTAGCACACCTGGTCGTCAAAGACCTCCCCTAGCATGAGAGGTCCTCAAAGACATCCTCTTCAAAGAGGTCGGAGCTCCCTAGGTCTTTTTCAACTGCTGATCAACTAGAGGGCACAAGCCGTGAGTACTTTGAATGTACTCAGCAAGCCGCAGGGAAATGTATGCAATAATATTCATGCAGATCTTGACAAGGTTAGCTTTATGGTTGTTTTGCAGAAATCAATGTTAAATTGAAATACAATCAATAGATTGTAAAGCACAAGTTGAAAAGATTATCACATAAGTAGACAAGTTTTCTTTTGAAACAACCCATGATCTCCCTGGTCACTACCTGCACCCTCACGGCCACCTCGGTCGTGGAGCCGCAGTTTCACTCCAACAAGTTTTGAGAAAGTCTACCCCTTGCGTGAAATCACCAGGCATGTCCATAACTGGGGACACGGCTATTCGAATAGATTCTTTCCTCTGCAGAGGTTGTACAACTTTACCCACAAGACACGAATTCTCTAGTTTGTTTGGCACCTGTCGATGCCCCTGCTCACTACCTTAGGTAAACAGGCTAGGGCACGTGACAAGGCCTTTACAAGATTCTGCTTTGACTCAGTTTCGCTCGCTAAGGTTTATCCTTTCTGGACCCCTCTTGCGCCAAGTGTGGGCGTATACCCAGGTCCTTCCACACTTCCACCAAAACAGAACCGAATCAAGCATTGCCAACTAGTTGGCCAGGACCACCCCATAATGGTCTTGTGGTTGCACGGTGTGGCCCGGATCGAACTCTTACAAGGTTAAGTCCTTAGTGGGTGCTCAAGCGAGACCTCCTCATTCCAGTGTGCTTTTAGCACCCCCTTTATTGCACGATCACTCTCCCGAGCAAAGCATTTTGGGTTCAACCCGGCCAATGACCACCCTGGTCATGGCACCACAAATTTTATTAGCGACCACGCAGGCCAGGGCAACACTTGCCAAGACAACACATGCCAAGACAATACGTGCCATAATTCCATAATCTCTTAGTCAAATTTAACATCTTTGAGACAAGTGATCGAGAGATTGCGCATAACTAAGCAGGTCTAAGCAACAAACGCACCCATGTTGGTTATCTCAAAGAGATCCAACTAAGAATACCCAACCTATGATGGTCCAAAGGTACATGACAACATGTCAAACACAATTATCCAAGGGGTCATACTGCCAAGTATGTGTTTAGCTAATTCCCAAACCATTTTTTTTATACAAATAGCCATGCATGTTGATATAAAACAAAGTAATTTGGCAAAACTAGGTTCGACATGATCAAAGGTCTACGACTTGCCTTCGATGAAGCGTGGAGATGCTTCGGTAGAGGTCGCCGGGTCCAGGAACTCTTCGGGGAAACCAGAATCTATACGTGCGAAAAAGAGCCAAATAAGTACAACGAATTCAAATAAAACTAAAACAACCAGACTAGAACGAAAAGGGAAACATTGAAACAGAAATAGACTCTAAGGAGGAGGTCCAAAGGAGGAGGTACAAAGCAGGAGGTCCCAAGGAGGAGGTCCAAAGGAGGAGGTCCAGGGGAGGAGGTCCTGAGGAGGTGGTCCACAGGAGTTCCAGGGGAGGAGGTCCTGAGGAGGAGGTCCACAAGAGGTCTAAAGGAATATACGACTACCCACGAGGTCGTAAAGAAACACAACCACGCAACGTCGTCGTGAGAGCAAAAAGAGAACAAGACTCGGAGGAACTCACCCAAACACACACAGAGAGAGAAAAGACTAGAGAAGAATGGCGAACTCTACGGCAGCGAGGAGGCCGAAGACGGCGCAAACTCCAGTGACTCCTTGGCGAACTTCAAGCATGGTGAAAACAAGATGAGAGCAAAGGAGAGCTAGGTGAAGGAAAGGTGATGAAAGAGGGCGGCTCAGGCTTTTATAGCCAGGGGAAAACGAAGGAGAGTCATTGAGACTTAGATACGCACATGCAAGGGTAGGTGGAGGAGAAGATGGGAGCAGGTCGGGGAAGAGACAAGAGAAGGAACATGTACTACAAAAAACAAGAGCATTTAATGCGACACAACATCATTTAATGTGCAAGGACCTTTGTGTCAGCAGTGACACAACAGGAGGAAGGAGAAGGTGAACAGGGCTGACAGGTGGGACCGGTCAAAACTCAGAAAGATAGTCCAACCCAAGGGGAGGTCGTGGTCAAAGGGGAGGTCGTGACCCAAGGGATGGTTGTGACCCAAGGGGTGGTCTTTGCAAAAAGACCCGGAGGGTGGTCTTTGCAAAAAGACCAAAAAGGTGATCTTTGCAAAAAGACCATCTCTAGGACCACCGGGGAGGTCTAAAATGAGAGAGAGGTCCAGACCACAAAGGAGGTCTAAACCCAAAGGGAGGTCCAAACGAGATAGAGGTCAAAGAAAGGCGCGACAAAGTGGGGCCGTCCGAGTTTGATTGGGCGGTTCAAAAAGAGGTGAACGTTCGGACCGGTTGAACGTGCCAACCAGATCGAGCCGTCCAACACAGGTCGATGGTTCAAAATGAAGTGGACGTTCGGACTAGCCGAACGTGCCAATAGGTTTGGGCCGTCCAACGCAGATCGGATGGTCCGCGACAAAGGAGGCACGGAGCAGGGCCGCGTGGGAAGAACAGAACGGACGGAGAAAAGGAATTCAACACTGAAGAACTCCAACAAACTCAGAGCAAACCTAACTCGAATTAATTAAAGTTTGATTTAGTCATTTTAAACACCTTAATTCAAAAATCTCAAGTTAAGCTTTAGAACTTCAACAAAATCGAATGGTTATTTTTATTTTGAAAATTTTCAAAAAGGCTCAGAAAATCGGGACGTTACAATTTATTGTTTAGATTAATCATAATTGCTGAAATTGCCTTTGATCACTGAAATTAGCAGTAAAATTATAGAAAAATGTGTGGAACATTACGAGAGTATTTTGTACCATTATCCAATTTATTTCATGCATTTTACCTGCAGTAAATTTATGTGTTTCTTATATGCACATGTAGATGACAGGCATCACGAACCGGGAGTTCGAAGAGTTGGCCCAACACGACCAAAACTACTTGACTTGGGCTTCTGACGTTGAGATTGTACTTGGGGCCAAGAAGCTCCGTGCTGCCATTAGGATTGGTGCATCGAAAGATGCCAAACCCACCCTTGAGGAAAATGATCAAGCACTTCACTTTCTCAGACACCACCTCTGCCTCACACTCAAGAATGAGTACATGGCAGAGAAGAGCACGCTAGCCTTGTGGACTGCATTGAAGAAGTGGTTCGAGAAGCTAAAGTACACCGTTCTTCCTTAGGCAGAGCAGGAATGGATCTGACTGAGGTTTGCTAACTTCAAGACCGTGGGAGAGTATAATTCTACCTTGCACAGGATATGTACCAATCTTCAACTCTGTGGCAGGCAAGTCACAAATGAGTAGAAGATTGAGAAGACGCTCTCCACCTTCCACCCCAATGAGTGTAGTCTATGCGCAACTATCGTCAAGACGGATACAAGGAGTATGTCAAATTGATTGATATTATGTAGGTTGCAGAGGCTCAAGATAACGTTCTCCACAAGAATTTTGTTGCCCAGCCACTTGGGAGATCCGTTGGCCGCGAGGCCGACACTGGGAGCTTCAAGGTGCGGAAGCCTATAATGAAGAAAATGGGAAGGAAGGGCAAGGCCATAGCCTAGAAAGGCAAGCCAAATTATAACATCCTAATTTTCTGAGCTTTAAAAATCCTTTTGATTAGTTAGTAGTTGAAAATTCACCATTTGGATTTATTTGAATTTAATTCAAAAGCTTAACTTGGACTTTTAGTATCAAAATAATTTAATATGATTAAAGTCAACATCAACTATTGTCAAAACTATTTTATTTGGATTCTATCAGCTTGGATATATTTTCTAGATTTTTCTAGAATTTTTCCAAGTTCATTTGTTATTTTCTAATTGCCATTTGGATTTTCTGTAATTTACAAAAGGAAAAACTAAATTAAATCTCAGATAATACCTTGGGCTGAAACCCAGCCCTATTAAAACTTTTGGCACTATGCATTGACATCGAGTGTGCACCCGCCTCTGGTGACGATATGCGGCCCCGCGTGTCGGCCTCTCTCTTCAGCGTCTTGGCGTGCTTTCGTGACAGGTGGGCCCGTGTGTTGTTTGGACCGTCCGAAGGCATCCGCACCTTTGCCATCGCTGACAAGTGGACCCGTGTACCATTCGGTCAAGTCTGAACGTTCACGTTCGCTCGCATTTCGCTGACAATGGGTCCCGCTTGTCAGGTCTCCTTCGTCCTCGTTGTCATCTTCTCTGCGCGAGCCCTCGCCCTCGTCCGCCATTGCTGAGCTTCGAGCTCATAATGACAACGGAGATTCTCCAACTAAATTACCTTGAATTTTTGCGTAGAATCTTATCTCTAATGATTCTGCGTCTATATTTGCAACCAATCGTAACCAAATCGGATTCTATCTCCTAAAATCCCAAAATTATTTTCGTGTTCATCTCGGACTCGAATTGGGCGTTTCCAAATCCAGCACACCCAACCCCTATAAAAGCTCCCCTAAGGTTCGCCCTCGTCCCCGCACCTCGAACCCCAGAGCAAATCCACCCCAAGAACCCTAGCGCCGCCGCAATCCAAGTTTTAGGGTTTCGGCCGAGACTTTGTATTCTCTGAATTGCACTGCCACCCTTGTCGCCCCGTCGATGTCGACAACATTGCTGGGTCCGCCATCTCAGCCGCTACCTTCAGCACCTCTCCGTGTCGTCAGGGCATCGCCGGAACATCTTCCCGACAACAACCGATTCTTCTTCGCCGCTTCGAGCTCGTCACCGACCACCACAGTCAACCTTAGCCACCCGTGAGTGCATCCCTAAGATCGCAATAACCTCAGCCACTGATCAATTTGCAATATCTTCAGTACTAGATTCAGAAATCATAACTAATACAGATCAAGGTATCAACTAGCATTGCAAATATATATATATATATATGCAAAGATCAACCGAACTGCCACAGAGGAGCAATACTCACATAGAGGATGCCGCACAAGAACTCACGGTGCAAGGATGAGGCCGATGCAGGGGAGGAGGCCGGCGCGGGGAGGAGGGAGGCACGAGGAGGCCGCCGGCAGAGGAGGGGCATGAGGAGGAGGTCGGTGCAGGGAAGAAACCGAGCGAGGAGGAGGCGGTCTGAGGAGGATGCCGACAGGGAGGAGGAGGGCCAGTCTTGGCGAGGAGGCAGTCTGAGAGGAGGATGCCGACACGGGGAGGAGGCCACGCGTCGAGGCAGTGGCAGCATCGTCGATGTCGGGGGTGGCAGCGCCGAGGTCAGAGGCAGTGGCGTCAGGGCTTACAGGGAGGTGAACGGGTGAACCGTAGAGGAGACGAAGGTGCGTGCGAGAGCTAAGCGGGCTAAGCACTGGGGAGATGAATGGGCGGCACTGGGGAGATGAATGACCGAACCCTAGGGTTATAAAGGCCTATCACAGATGGTTCTATTATGGAACCGTCTGTGAAAAGAAATCATAGACGGTTCTATTTTCGAACCGTCTGTGATAAACTCATATCACAGACGGTTCCTGAATAAATCCGTCTGTGATTCCTTATCACAGACGGTTCGATAATAGAACCGTCTGTGATAACCTGACTTCCTAGTGACAAATGAATAAGTCTTCATTTTCCCGCGTGTGTCTCTTCGTCTCACGATCGCACGGCCGTCTCTTCATTTTCCAACGTCCTCTGACTCCCAAATATCTCTTCGTCTCCGCTCCGGCTTCGTACTTGTTCTATAAATAGATATCCTTGTACAATGGATTTCACACGAACCTCCTTGATCCCCTTTCTCCACAAACTCCAAATGGCTTCCCCTCTCGTGCCAACTGTATTGGCCTAGATTGTGCTTGTTTACTCGCACCTCTTTGGTATAACTTGGCCCAAGCTGCGGACAAGCCTTAGATTCGCAATATCATCCGTTGTAGACCCTCCGATCTCTTGGAGACCATAGCGCCATCATCATCATTGGAGCTCCTCCTCGAGACGGACCAATCGAGGGTCTGCGGCATCCAGGTGAGTAAACCTCATTGTGGAGATCGTCCTATGGAACTACTTGGTCGCCTGAGAGGATCTGCCTTGGAGAGTCGAGGACAACATCCAGTGCGAGGAGAGTGGGTCGACCTCGCCGAGATAGAGAGACCGGGGTTGATGGCCTCTGGGCTATATGTGGCTTGGTTTGGTCGAGCGGTTACAAGCCTTGAATCGGCGTGTGTGGCGACTCGGCCTAGGGCACACCGGGAGGTCCTCGGGACCTCTGGGAGGTCCGTGAAGGACTCGGGGCGTCGGGGGACATCCGGTGGGGTCCGAGACCTCCCAGAGGTCGGGAGGACCACTCGGAGTCTGAGTCTTGACCCGAGGAGGTCGTTGGACCTCGAGACCTCCCAAGCTCCACGCCTTGACCTCGGGGAGGTCCGTGAGAACCAACTCGAGAAGGTCGTGGGGCTTGGGGACGAGCCTCAAGTCCACTGCGATCTAAACTGGTCCCTAAGGATCATCGACTAGTTCTCACAGCAAGCAAGTGATAGCATACAGATCCACAAAAACTTTATTAACATCAAAAGAGAGTTGATTACAATGGGTTGCTTACAAGCTCCAGCAACCGAGAGCACAATACACAGCGGAAAACCAAAAGATAGGCTCCAACCATTACACCACAGGTGATTGACTAGAGAGCATGGCCTAATTGATTTGGTCCTCTTCATCATCATAGAATTCTTCACCTGCTCAATTCATGAATCAAGCAAGAGTGAGCACAACTACCGTGCTCGCAAGTTACACCCGTCAATTAACAGAATGACATGCATAGGGATATATCAAGAGAAGGCATACTAGGGTTGATTCGCATAAAGCCAATTTTATTTCAATTACAAGTACTAAGTTTCAAGGCAGGTTACAATAGTTAAAATTCATTTTTGTAAATTCCATTTTCAGTTGGATAACATTCATCATCAAGATGGTGAAGGATACCCTCCTGTCACATGGCTTCCCACCGATTTCCCATTTGGATAGTAATCCAAAAACCATTTTACAAGTCCTTTTAAAACCAAAACCAAGAGCTAACTTTGAGTGACATTGCCAGCATATCCATGACCGTGGACACGGCTATTCGAATAAATTTACACTCTGTAGAGGTTGTACACTTTACCCACATGACATGAATTCTCTAGTTTGCTTGGCATCCGTCGATACCACCTCACACTTCCTTTGGTGAGAGGTCTAGAGCACATGACAAGGCCTTTACAATGCATCATTCCACCACAGTCCATCCTACTCCCCTCTTGAGCTAGTGGGAATTACATAGTCATAAAAAGACAGGCCATAAAAGACCACCCACACCCCAGCCGGATTGACCATGATGGAACTTTGCAAATTAATTAGCCAAGTCCCACCCCTGCTGAGACATGTGGTTGCCTGATTGTGGCATAGCCCATTATAGGCTTAGCAAGAGGTGTCTCAAAGATCGGTCCTTAATTGACTTGGGCGACAAACCTCAACCCCGGGGCATCGGATCACACGACCCCCGTGCATAGGCCTGCACCAACCAAACAACCAGCTTCGCCCAAGTCCAAATCATTTTCCATTACTTTGCTTTTCAACCCTCCATGGCACACCAATGCCATGGCCATTTGTAAGACCCCCATGGCACACCAATGCCATGGCCGAAATCTCCATGACACACCAATGTCATGGCCCAAATCATTTGAACAAGTGATATTTTTGGCCAAAACTTCCCAAATCAAGATTTTGGTCTAAGCAAGACTAAGCATTCCATTTTTCAAAAGCCTCGGGTCCTCACTATTGCAAGAACCAGATTTTATCTAGGGTGACAATGGGGTTAATTCAATATAGACAGTAGCCATACCAAGGAACTAGGCATAACTATGAATTGAGAGATAGGTATTGAAATAACTTAGTAAAAGTAAGCATGCATACATCTTTGAAACCAACATAAATAACTTGAAGTAATGGGTGCAATATGATCAAGAGTGTAACTTGCCTTGCTCAAAGTCTTGAGCTTCTTCCTCTCCTTCTCAGAACTCTGGTTCCTCACGGTCTTGACAGTCTACACGGTGAAAACCAAATGACTCAAATAGAGCTCTAACAAGATCCAAAAGAAATCTTAATAAAACTCCACGGCAAACCAACAGAGAGATTGGGAGGTCAGGAGGAGGTCCAACGAGCTTGTTGGAGGAGGTCCAGAGAACGCTTGGTTGAGCTAGGGAGTGAAAATGGGGGGGGGGAATGAGAAAGGAAGGGCTGCCCAAGCTATATATAGCTGGAGCCCTAGAGCTTTCCCATGCTATGGTATTCAGGAGTTGGTAGAAAGGACCATGAGGGCAGGTAAGAAATGTGACAAAAGCATGTCACGGGTACTGCAAAAATGGTAGCATTTAATGCGATTCAACAGCATTAAATGTGGGAAGACTTCCATGCTCAAGGACTCGATCAAAGGATAAAAGAAAATTGGGTGTATTGCCAAGTAGGTCCGGCCAAGACATAAAGGAGGTCTGCGGAGACCTTGAGAGGTCCCCGAGAGAACAAGGGAGATCCTCACCCACGGGGAGGTCCTGACGGTTGGATCTCCAAAAAGGAGGTCCAACGGCCAAGATTAAGTGCGAAGGGAGAGGTCTGCGGAGGTAAGAGGAGATCCTCACCCGCAAGGGAGGTCTAGACGGTCGGATCTCTGGAAGGGAGGTCCAACGGTCAAGATCAAATGCAAACGGGGAGGTCTGCATAGGTAAGAGGAGATCCTCACCCGCAAGGGAGGTCTAGACAGTTGGATCTCCGGAAGGGAGGTCTAACGGTCTAGATCAAATGCAAACGGGGAGGTCTGCAAAGGTAAGAGGAAATCCTCACCTGCAAGGGAGGTCTAGACGGTTGGATCTCTGGAAGGGAGGTCCAATGGTCAAGATCAAATGCAAACGAGGAGGTTTGCTAAGGTAAGAGGAGATCCTCACCCGCAAGGGAGGTCTAGACGGTTGGATCTCTGGAAGGGAGGTCCAACGGTCAAGATCAAATGCAAATGGGGAGGTCTGCAAAGGTAAGAGGAGATCCTCACTGCAAGGGAGGTCTTAGCAGTTAGATCTGCGGAGGAGGGGGGAGTGCAGGCGGTTAAGATCTCCAAGGGGAGGTCTTAACGGCGGATCTACAAGGAGGAGAATGCAGACAGTTAAGATCTCCAAGGGGGAGGTCTTAACGGCTAGATCTACAAGGAGGGAGGTGGGTGATAGCGAGATAGGAAACGGGAGAAGCGGGAGCCATTGGATTCCAATCGAACCGTCCAAAGTAATTGGGCCGTTCGGACCATCCGAGCTAGCGCTAGATCTCAGCCATGGAATTGAATCGGGCGGTCGAAAATGGTTGGGACGTTCGGACCGTCCAGCCAAGATCTAAGGCTCAGAGAGGGTGGGACGTTCGGACCATCCGAACGTCTCACCAGGATCAAACCGTCCAACTTAAATCGGACGATTCACAAGTGATATAGGTGCAAATTGTCAAGGAGGAGGTCCTGGAGGATCTGGGGAGATCCTGAAGGACACGGGGAGGTCCAATAAAGGTAAGGGGAGGTCCTAGAGGACATGGGGAGGTCCTGAAGGACACGGGGAGGTCCAATAAAGGTAATGGGAGGTCCTAGAGGATATGGGGAGGTCCTGAAGGACACGGGGAGGTCTAATAAAGGTAAGGGGAGGTCCTAGAGGACATGGGGAGGTCCTGAAAAGCGGTAGCACCGCAAGGTGTAGGCGGTACTACCGGGTTGGTACCGAGGAGAACCTCCAGAGAAGGTTTCAAGGATACAAGCAACGAAGGAAAGTCGAAGTAAACATAAAAAGCTTCAACAGGGTTCCAAAGGAACTCAGATGAACATGAGGGTGGCGTAGGCTTGGGAAGGTTTTAAGCCAGAGAAGACCCAAAGGGGAAGATCGGCACCCAGGAAGGTCCAAGCACTTGGGAGGTCTAGACCCAAGGAGGTCTGGACCAGAGGAGGACAAAACAAAGGAGGTCCGAACCCTTGGATCCAAACGAAGGGGAGGTCTGGACCATTAGATTCCAGATGAAGGGAGGTCTGGTTCAGAGATGGGCAAAAGATGGACAGAAAAGGGAAGATCCTCAAAACTCCAACAACTCAACAAATCATCAAAGAGA
The DNA here is from genome assembly GCA_036346405.1 of Phyllostachys edulis. NCBI lineage: Eukaryota > Viridiplantae > Streptophyta > Magnoliopsida > Poales > Poaceae > Phyllostachys > Phyllostachys edulis. Next base: position 109,227,952 of record CM070546.1, read on the forward strand.
TTTTAGTTGAAGTTTGAGTTAGTCAATTTAAATCCATTCTGAAATTTCAAGTTAAGCTTTGAATTCTCATCAAAACAAAATGGTTCTTTTTATTTTAAAATTTTCAAAAAGGCTCTGAAAAATCAGGGTGTGATAGCGTGAAAGGTCGCAGGTGGTGGCGTTTGATCTGATAGTCGCTGATCCCGCCACCACTAAAGCCGATGAGAAGGCTTATGAAGATTTGAAGGCTAAGATAGGATCGCTAATCCTTTTTTATCGTCTGTGATGTAAAAAGGATATGGTCTTTTTATCGTCTGTTTCTTACAAGCGCATAATATTATCATTCCACATTACAATGAAGTCCACATTGACATCAAAATCAGAGATGACAATTCCATGTTGACATCAAAATGTATAAGAAATTATAAGTCCATAACACATGGCAAGTCCACATTGGCATGTCTCATGTTATGGAATAAATTAATTACAATGGAGTAAATTCTTAATTAGAATATAGCCCTTCATGATGATCGACGCACATATAGCTAGCTTCCTCACTAGGTTCTTCCTCGAGCCTGATGCCGTCTCCGAAAGGAGGCAACTCGTCAAATTGATTGTATTCTTCCTCGTCCACTACATTCTCAACTCCAACAATCCTCCTTTTTCCATGAAGAACAACGTGGCGCTTCTTATTTGTCGGGTCGGTTACATAGAAGATTTGAACAACTTGGTTAGCCAATACGAATGGTTCGTCTTTGTATCTGACACGTTCGAGGTCCACGGTAGTGACGCCGTACTTATCGACCTTCACTTGTGGGAGATAGACCAAACGGCACCGAAATAGGGGGATCTTAAAAAGCACGTAGTCGAGCTCCCATATCTCCTCTATTTTTCTATAGTAGGAGCTCGTCAGCCCATCGGTACTGAATGCATCTATGCGGATACCGCTATTCTGGACTGTGCTCTTCCTATCCTGAGTTGCCGTATAAAATGTGTACTCATTTATGTCGTATCCTTGCCATGTGACAATTGTAAATTATGGCTCTTTTGCCAACCATAGCAGCGTATCATCACTTGATGACCTCCCAGTGATTCGCACCTTTAACCATTTGTTGAACCGCAAGCGGTTGTGCTCTCGTGATCCAAACCTCCGACCGATGCGGATTACATTGGCGTACCATGTCTTTGTGCTCGTCGATGTACGGGGACACTTGGGTCATGTGTTGCAGAACCGTGAAATGGGCTTGAGCGTACGTATTCAAATCGATAGTGATTGATTTCCTTCCGATGGTCCTGATACCATCCAGTCTCCCCTCATGACGAGATAGAGGCACACCTATCGGTTCCACCTAAGCCATGTAGTCGACACAGAACTCAATGGTCTTTTCAGTTTTATAACCTTCGATGATGCTGTCCTCCGGTCAAGATCGATTCCGTACGTAGGACTTAAGAATTTCCATGTACCTCTCGAACGGGTACATATGACGTAGGAACACAGGGCCACATATCTTTATCTCTTTCACAAGGTGAACAATGAGATGGACCATGATATTGAAAAATGACGGAGGGAAATACATATCAAGATGACATAGAGTTGTCACCACCTCGGCCTACAGAGCATCTAGTCCTTGGGGATCGATGACCTTTTGAGCAATTGAGTTGAAGAAATAACACAACCTCAAGATTGCCACTCGGATCTTGTTCAGCAAGATACTCCTAATTGTAACAGGAAGCATTTGTGTCATCAGCACATGACAATCATGAGACTTCATACCAATTAATTTCAAATCTTACATAGAAACAAGTTTCTTAATGTTAGCGGAGTAACCAGACGGGACTTTCACACCATGCAAGCTCTAGCACAGTTCATTTCTCTCGGCCTTGAGCAGTGTAGCAAGTTGGGGAAAATACGTTAAATCTATGTCGGTCTCTTTCGGTGCTAACTCGGTCCTTATGTTCATATCAACCAAGTCAAGCCGTGCGTTAACACCATCTTTTGTTTTGCCACTAATGTTCAGTAAGAGGCCAATCAAGCTATCACATACATTCTTCTCCGCGTACATGACGTCGATGCAGCGGCGAACTTCTAAGTGCTCCCAATAAGGCAAGTCCCAAAAAATTGACCGCTTCTTCCAGATGTTCTTTTGACGAGTTTTTAATTGACGTCCCTTCCCAAGCACAACATCGGTATCCTTAACCATATCATAGACCTCTTTCCCTCTAAAAGTCCTTAGAGCTGAACCATCCTCCTTATTTCCGTCGAATTGTTTCTTCATCTTGCGGTATGGGTGACTCTGAGGAAGGAACCTCACGGTGGCCTTATATACATAGTTTTCTTGCGAGTTGTTGACCATACACTCTCCGTAGCATCTAGCGGTCGAGCGAGGCTTTGGCTCCTTTTGTCTTGGCTTGAACAGATTACCAAGGGCAGAAAAATCATTGATGGTGCAGAACAACATGGCGCGTAAAAGTGAAGTTCTCTCGTTTGTACACATCCCATACTTGTACCCCTTCGTTCCACAGTGTCACAAGATCTTCCAGCAATGGTGCTAGGTACACATCAATATCATTCCCAGGTTGCTTCGGCCCTTGGATAAGTAGTGACATCAAAATGTACTTCGGCTTCATACATAGCCGAGGAGGAAGGTTGTACATACGTAGATTCATGGGTCAGGTGCTGTGTCGGCTGCTCATGTTACCGAAAGGATTCATTCCATCTGTACTCAACCCTAAACTTATGTTTCTCGATTCCGCATTGAACTCTTTGAAGCTCCGATCGAAGTTTCTCCACTGGGCAGAATCAGTAGGGTGTCTTAGCTTTCTATCTTTCTTACGCTCCTCCGAGTGACAACGCGACAATCTTGCCTCCTTTGGGTTCGCAAATGGCAGCTTGACGTGGGATCATGGCGGATACCACAACATCTTAGCGAAGGTCCTTGCTTCACCTTAGCGATCGGCGCTTGTATCGGGATGCTTTGTACACGGGATATACATGCATGTCTGCATACTCTTTACGGTAGAGGATACAATCATTCAGACATACATGTATTCTTTCTACTTCCATTCCCAATGGACAAAGAACCTTCTTTGCTTGGTAGGTGATGCTGGGCAACACGTTTCCCTCTGGAAGGATATTCGCTAGGAGACCTAACAACGCCGTGAAACTCTTATCGGACCAATCATTACTTACCTTCAATTTCAGCAGTTCAATCACAGTTGACAACCTTGTGTATTCCAGCTTGCAGCCAGGGAACAAAGGTCTCACCGAGTCCTCTATTAAGCCCTCGAATTTACAAAACTCTCTCTCATTGTAGTTCTCTTCTGCATCGCGTAGCATCTGATCCAGATTGTCATCGTGCGACCTATCCTCATCAAAACATAGTCCACATCCGGCATATCGTTGACTTCCTCGGCGATGCCATCATTACTAACTTCCTATGTAATCTGCTCTTCACCATGACTGGTCCAACATGTATACCCTTTTTTGAAACCCCTTCGAATCAAGTGCGCTTCGATCTGAGTCGGGTTGTTAAATATCTTTAGATTACCGCAATCAATGCATAGACAGTACATAAATTTTATCCCCTTCTTCAACATATCCTGCTCGGCAGCTCTTCTAAAAGCAACCACGTCATTAATGTACTCTTGACTCACACGATTCACACCGTACATCCAGTTTCAGTCCATCTACGCTACGCATGTAACAAATTAGTGTCAGATTAGATTAATAAACCGCAAGTACGTACTCTTCCTATTTACTAAACATACTTAAATTGATTAGCGATTAATTCATAGCAAACATAAAGGGTTATAGATCGTTACCCTCGGAGCTCACGAAGAAAATACAAAGTATCTCTCGAGAATCCTCGCCTTCTCCTCCCTTCCTCCTATCCTTCTCCTCCCTTCCCTCTCTGTCGGTGGCGCAATGGGCTTCCTATTTACCAAACATACTTAAATTGATTAGCGATTAATTTATAGCAAACAAAAAGGGTTATACATCGTTACCCTCAGAAATCACAACGAAAATACCAAATATCTATTGAGAATCCTCTCCTTCTCCTCCCTTCCCTCTTTGTCGGTGGCGCAATGGGGGGAGGACCTGGTGGTGGCGGCGGCTCAAATGGGAATGGGCAAGGGCGGTCTGTTGGGACCAGGTATTTGTAATGCCAGCCTATCACAGACGGTTCGTATTACAAACCGTCTGTGATACTTACTATCACAGACGATTTTCTAATAGAACCGTCTGTGATAGTTCACAGACGGTCTTTGTTCACAACCTTCTGTGATACTGGAGATTATCACAGATGGTTCTTTAATAGAACCGTCTGTGATATTGAGTATCACAGACGGTTTGTAACACAAACCGTCTGTGATAGGCTGGCACCGCAAATGCTTCGTCCCGACAGAACCAACACAGACGGTTCCATTTTAACCGTCTCTGATGAGGCGTCTACTATTGCCTGTTTTGTAGTAGTGGCATCTCCAAGTTGTTATTCTCATCACTGGGACTTAACCTTGTAAATAATTAATAAACATGTTAGTCCCATTTTCTCATAATGTCATTACTTACCAAAACAATCTTTAGGGGCCTAGATGCTTTCAATCTCCCTGTTTTTGGTAATTGATGACAACCCAATCAATGTATGAGAAAGATAAGGTTTTGAATATACCACTTGTTGTAAAACGAGTTGTATATTCTTGTTGTGACTTAACAAAGAAATAATTCTTGCAATAAGCTCAATAGAGTTTTGAGAATTATTTGCTTGTTAAAGTCATTACAAAGAAAGCTCCCCCTAAACATGTGCATATAAATGAGAAGAGATTTTTGCAAGCACATGCAGAGTTTTTAAAAAATTTGGCGGAGTTTTTTTTTTTGCTTTGATGAAACTTGAGAGAATTGCAATCCTATAAATAATCAAGAGAAAAAATTGCAATTCATGAGAATAATATAACCATAATATTAAGCATCAAGTTCAACAAAATACCAATAAGACAAGAGAACATAATATCATAACAGAGTTTAAACTTAGGCTATTACAAGCACACAAGTTCCAAATATAAACATACATGTTCAAGAAGGTTATATAATAGATAGTAGCAGTCTAATAGCCCAATCTTGTTGACTCCCCCTTAATCTTTCTCCTTTCTCCTAAATTCTCCTCCTTTGGCATCAAAATACCAAAAAGTCATCAAGCAGCCGGATCCTGAGCAGGCGGAAGAGCTCGAGAGGTTGAAGCTTGTCGAGGAGGTGTGTTGGGGCGACGTCGTCCAAAACGCTGTGGAGTCATGAGAACTTGCTCAAGAGCAGATACACTATCTGACAAAGCAGCCAACCTATTGTTGGCTTCAGATTGGAATTCTTGCTGAGAAGTTCTCATCTCTTGCTGAGCAGTTCTCATCTCTTGCTGAGTATTCTAAATCTCCAAAATAGCTGAATAGATCTGAGCAAGAGATACTTGTCCTTCTTCTGGAGCAGCTGCCATGGGAGCATCTTCCCTTGGCTGAGCCTAAGAGCGATTCGCTGTTGGAATGGGAGGACTCTCACGTGGCTTATGTGGCTTATGAGGAGATCCTAAGCCTCCACGATAATCAATCTTACTGAGGATCAAAGCCATGATGTAAGGAGTATAGTAGATTCTATTGTTCTATCATTCTTTGAAGAAGCTATGCCTCTAAGGATAACATCTATCACATCAAACTTCCTTCCATTCATAATATTATCTATTATGTTCCAAGCATGCCCTCTTATAGCATCAAAGTTTCCACTCTTAGGAAGAATAGTGTGATTTATGATACTGTTTACCAAACTTGGAATAGGTTGGAGACCACCTATTTTCCCTGGAGTATATCTGACAGTCTGATCATAATAATCGGTCCAGGCAGGAACCAAAAGAGTAGGCTTGTCGTAGATCTTCTCATATTTGCTTGACTCCGACCTTAGAGCAAGCTCAAACTCACGTCTGTTAGTGTCCAAATAACTGGTCCCTATCATCCATGCCAACTTAGTGAAATCTGGAGAGACATACAAGGTGACATAGAATTGCCTGATAATCTCCTCATCATAGTTATTTCTGAGTGCAACAAGGTCTTGAATACCGGCTCTTTGAAAAAGCCGATATGATCCATTATACTTGTACAAAGAATTAATATGAGGCCAATCCACCCACTTATGATCAGCAAACTGCCTATTGGGGCCATACAATTGTTCATAAACTGTCTCCTGAAACTGAGTATGGAACCTTGGATTTCCAGATGATGGTGGAAGCTCAAATTGATTTCTATGTCGTAGTAAAGCATAATCATCTGCTGAGATTGTTCTCAAATCCACCTATCGCTCCTCAGGTTCTCCCATCTCTTCATCAGACTCAGTTTGTACTTCTATTTCTGCCTCAGAATCTGTTCCAGCTTGGGATGAGGTTTTCTCATGTTCTGAATCACTAGCTGCAGGACCTTTGCCTTTGTCTTGTATTGCTTTGCGTTGAACCTCTGGAACTTCTTCATTTTGATCATGAGCAGGAGCTGCAGGAGGCTGAGAAGAAGAGGATTGACCTCTTGGAGGGCTAATGGATTTGCGAGTAGCAATCCTTGTCCTTGGCATCTCCAGACAGACAGAATAGACAAAAGATCAAACAAGGTCAATTTGAAATTGAATGGAATGTTCTTTCAGGTTCTTGTTAGAGAAATCGGTAGTACCGCAGTTTAAGTGGCGGTAGTTTCGCGCATGAGTAGCGGTAGTACCGCTTTCTCTGAACAAGATCTAGGGCACGAATCTTCTCGGATTTTTCGGTGTTTCTAATGGAGTGAATCTATGGAATAGATGCGCAAGCATCACGAGACACCAAATTTTCCAATTTGCCCAAAAGAAATACACTAAAACATTCACATTTCAACTAACCCTAATTCGAGACCTAGGGTTCTAAAGCAAGGTAAAGAGGGAATAAAACAAGATTTTACCTTGAGAATTGAAGGAGATGAACCTTAAGAATGCAAGAAATCGGCAAGGATTGAAGAAAACACGAATAACTTTGAGGAATTTTGAGGAGGATAGAGGGTTCTTCGGTTTTGAGAGAAAGAAACCGAGAGAGAGAACTGAACAGGAGCAGTAGGAATGCGGCAGAACTGCTAGGGTGGAGAGATGAAGGGGTAAAAACCCGAGTTATGGCAGTTAATGCCTTTTACCAACAAACACGGTAGTACCGTAGGTTATACGCCGGTAGTACCGCGACACGGTAGTATTGCAATCAAACCGCTGGTAGTTCCGAAATTTCTGGAACTTCAGGGATAGACTTAGAATTTTGAGAATTATGCAACTGATCCCTAGTTTTGCATTCAAATAAATATCATTTAGGATCATTATGCATTGAAGAGACTAGTGTCTATCTAAGAACATAATTTTTATGAATCATAGAGGTTTCTAGCAAATATTTGAAAATATCTTTAAAAAACTTTAAATAATGCCAAATGGAACAAAGTGCATGAGGCATGAGTTCAAACAACATTTGAATAGTCTATGATATTTAATTTATTCCTCAATTTGCAAAAGCGCCTTCATCTAATGGTTTGGTGAAAATATCCGCTAATTGGTCCTTAGTCCGAATGTGGCTAATTTCAATATCTCCCTTACTCGCATGATCTCTCAAGAAATGGTGGCGAATATCTATATGCTTGGTTCTTGAGTGTTGGATTGGATTGTTGGCTATTTTCATGGCACTATCGTTATCACACAAAATAGGCATTTCATCGAATTTAATTCCATAATCTATCAAAGTCTGCCTCATCCATAGCAATTGAGCACAACAACTTCCCGCGGAAACATATTTGGCTTCAGCGGTGGATAAATCTACAAAATTTTATTTCTTGGATGACCATAATGCTAAGGATCTTCCTTAGAATTGACAACTACTCGATGTGCTTTTTCTATCCACTTTACAACCCGCATAATCGGAATCGGAATATCCAATTAAATCAAATTTAGCATCTTTAGGATACCATAGGCCAATGCTAGAAGAATGCTTTAAATATCTTAGTATTCTTTTTACAGCCATCAAATGTCATTCTTTTCGTGTTGCTTGAAAGTGTGCACACATGCAAACACTAAACATAATATCGGACCTAAATGTGGTAAGATAAATCAAACTACCAATCATAGACCTATAAAATTTTAAATCTACCAATTTACCTCCCTTATTTAGATCGAGATGGTCATTTGTAGCCATGGGAGTCTTGATAGGTTTTGCATCTTCCATACCAAATCTTTTAAGTAGATCCTTCACGTACTTTGATTGACTTATGAATGTCCCATCTTTGAGTTGCTTGATTTGAAGTCTAAGGAAGAAGCTTAGTTCTCCAATCATTGACATCTCAAATTCCCTAGACATCATATCACCAAATTCTTTGCAAAACTCTTGATTAGTAGACCCAAAGATAATGTCATCAACATAAATTTGACAAACAAAAGAATCATCGTCTAAGACTTTAGTAAATAAAATTGAATCAATTTTCCCGATTTTAAATCCTTTTGAAACTAGAAAGTCTCTAATGCATTCATACCATGCTCTAGGAGCTTGTTTAAGACCATAGAGCGCCTTAGAGAGTTTATAGACATGATTTGGATTCTTAAGGTCTTCAAAACCGGGAGATTATTCAACAAAGACAAGTTAGGATACTTTACCATTTAGAAAAGCACTTTTAACATCCATTTCAAATAATCTAATATCAAAACATGATGCAAAAGCAAATAATATCCAAATTGACTCAAGTCTAGCCACGGGAGCAAAGGTTTCACCAAAATCCAAACCTTCGACTTGAGAATATCCTTGCGCTACCAACCTTGCCTTATTTCTTACCACAACTCCATTTTCATCTTCTTTGTTTCCAAATACCCATTTTGTGCCAATCACGTTGTGATCCTTGGGTCTATCCACCAATGTCCAAACTTCATTTTAGATGAATTTATTGAGTTATTCATGCATTGCATTTACCCAATTCGGATCATCGAGTGGTTCTTCTACATATTTTGGCTCAATAGAAGAGACAAAAGAGTAATGTTCACAAAAAGAAGCAACACGAGATCGAGTTTGAACACCCTTACTTACATCGCCCAATATTTGATCTATTGGATGATCTTTTGCAATTGAATTGTGGATTCTTAGTGGTAAGTTGGAAGGTTGATCATCTTCCTTGTTATCGTCTTCATCAATTTGAATTTGTCTTGACATTGAAGATGAAGGAGGTTCAACTTGAGTAGATGATATATCGATTGGATCGTCTTTAGGTTTGATGTCGCCTATTTACATATACTCCATTGCTTTTCTTAAGACTTTATCACTTACATCATCCAAATTTTCATGCTCTTCTTGGTAGCCATTAGTTTCATCAAATTGTACATCATGTCTTTCTTCAACTAAACTAGAATTTTTGTTGAAGACACAATAAGCTTTGCTATTTGAAGAATAACCAAGCAAGAAACCAACATCGCAACAGCTTGCAAATTTTAAAAGACGAACACACTTTTTCAAAATATAACATTTGCAACCAAATACACGAAAATATGAGATGTTCGGTTTTCTTCCAACAAGAAGTTCATAAGAAGTCTTTTTTAAAAGACGATGCAAATAAAGACAATTTATGGCATGACAAGCCGTATTAATAGCTTCCACCAAAAAACTGTCGGAAGTATTATATTCATCAAGCATTGTCCTAGCTATTTCAATTAATGTTCAATTTGTCCTTTCAACAACTCTATTTTTCTCCGGAGTGTAGGTTGTGGAAAGTTCATGCTTTATTCCATGTTCCTCACAAAAATCTTCAACTTTAGTGTTTTTGAACTTAGAACCATTATCACTACGGATTTTCTTAATTTTGAAATCAAATTCATTTTGAGCCCTTTTTGCAAAACTTTTGAAAATGCCGGAGGTTTCGGCTTTGTCATCTAGGAAGAATACCCACGTATATCTAGAGTAATCGTCCGCAATGACTAAACAATAGCTATTACCCCCGATACTCTTATAGGTTGTTGGTCCAAACAAATCCATATGTTAGAGTTCTAATGGTCTAGAGGTTGACATGATACTTTTGGAAGGATGAGTATTAGCGACTTGTTTACCGGCTTGACAAGCACTACAAAGTTTATTTTTCTCATACTTCACATCTTTCAAGCCAACAAGTAAATCATGTTTGAAAAGCTTTTTAAGTTGAATCATACCAACATGAGCTAGCCTTCTATACCAAAGCCAACCGACAGAGGTTTTTTTTGCAATTAAACAAGTTTTCAAGCATGAATCATTTGAAGTAAAATCAACCAAGTAAAGATTTCCAAATCTAAATCCTTTGGAAACTAATGAATTATCTTTTTCATTTGAAATTGAAACGCCTTCATTAGAGAATGAACAAATTAAGCCAAGATCACATATTTGAGCAACGGATAACAAATTAAAGTTTAGCGATTCAACTAAAGATACATTAGAAATGGAGAGGCCATTTGAGATAGCAATTTTACCCAATCCTATTACCTTCATTTTGCTATTATCGCCAAATGTGATCTTGTCAACTCCTTTTCCATTCTTGAATGCGGTGAACATTTTTCTATCACCGGTCATGTGTTGAGTGCATCTACTATCAAGCACCCAATATTTTCCACCGGTCTTGTAGTTCACCTACAAAACAAGAATCAGGTTCTTTTAGGTACCCAAATTTGTTTGGGTCCTTGGAGGTTAGAGACCAAGGCTTTAGGCACCCAAATAGCATTTTTTTAGCGCCTAAAATTAAAGTATCAACAAATCTTGCAATTACTTTACCATCCTTAGTTTTCCTAAGCATATAACATGAATCATATAGATCTAAGGATGGAGTCTTACTAATAGGACAAGTTTGTTGCAAATGTCCAATTTTCCAGCACTTATAGCAATATTTACCATTTTGCTTAACAAACCATGTAGCCTTGTTTACCAGTTTCTTACCCTTCTTGGGCACATACCCAAGTCCTTCCTTATTGAATGAGCACCTTTGCTCACTCAAAAGCTTGTCAAGGGTGGCTTTACCCTTGAAGCACCGTTCCAAGCTTTTTGCTTAGCTTGGTTACTTGCTCCTTTAGCTCACTATTCTTAACAACAAGCTTTGCATCAAGAGACTTATCATTATCATGATTAGAGTTAATCTTAGAGCAACATGGCATGACAAGTAAATCATTACATGATGTAGATGTACTAGTTCTAGAAATTTCTACACTAGGCAAAATATCACATGTGATTTCAATACTAGTGCAAGACTTGCTTGAATTTCTTTGGATAAGCAAGTTATGAGCTTCCTTTAGCTCCTCATAAGAATCTTTTAGAGTGATATGTTCTCTCTTTAAGACTTTATATTTTGACATCTCTTTTCTAAGATATTCATTCAAGTCTTCAAGCATATCCATTAATTCATCATATGATGGTTCACTATCATTAATAGATTTTACTTTATCTCCTTTTGCCATGAGACAAGTTGGAGTGGAGAATAGCGATTAAGCCTCCTTGATGGCGATACCGACAAGTCCCTTCTTCTTGGGGGACTCATTCTCATCCTCATCGGAATCGGTGTACTCTTCATCAGAGTCTCATTCTCCAATGTGGCCTTCATTTTTATCGTCCTTGTGAAGCTTCTTGAAAAGCTTCTTCTTGCCATCATATTCCTTATTTTTGAATGACTTGCCCTTGTCATCCCTCTTTGTAGGACAATGAGAGGCGATGTGCCCTTTCTCATCGCACTTATAGCAACGAATGTTAATATAACGCTTATTGTCGTTTGAGGATTGCCCCTTCTTACTCTTGTCAAAGTTGAAGCTTCGGTATGGGCGTCTTCTCATAAATTTCTTTATTCTCCTCATAAGTAGAGCAAACTCTTCTTCAGAATCTTCTTCTTCATCCTCTTCATCACTTGATTCCACTTTTGCCTTGAAAGCGGTAATCTTCTTCTTTGAGGAAGATGACTCCAAGAGCTATTTCTTGTCTTTCTTGTATAGCTCATTTGTGATGAGATTGCCCAAAAGACCAGTTGACGTCATTCTTGGCAATTCAGATGAATTGATAAATAGAGTCACCAAAGTCTCATACTTCTCCGGCAAGTCCCTAAGCATTTTTCTCACAATATCAACATCGATTAGTGGTGTGGCTAGGCCTTTGAGTTCATTTACAATGTTGTTGAGACGGAAGTACATTTCATTTATATCCTCATGAGGCAACATTATAAATGTCTTATACTTAATCCGAAAGCTATGCAATTTGGCATCTTTGACCGTGGATGTCCCCTCATGGATTTCCGAGAGGGTAGTCCAAATATCATGAGCGGTTTCCAAATTGCTCACTCTATTGAACTCATCCTCGTTCAAAGCACCAAAGAGAGTATTCATAGCTTGAGCATCTAAATGAGCATTACGCCCCTCAAGTTCCGTAGGACGTGATGGATCAAGATGTATGACGTAACCCTCATTTATGATTTTCCATATGCTCGGACTTATAACCTTTAAATAAATTTACATTCTAATTTTCCAATAAGAATAATTTGAGCCATCAAATAAAGGAGCATTTCCTATAACAATTCCCTCACTAGCCATCATTTTCTCTCTTAGATGGTTAAATCTAAATCAATGAGAGATCAAGCTTTGATACCACTTGTAGGATCAAGGATAACCGACTAGAGAAGGGTGAATAGGAGGTTTTTAAACTTTTTGATTAATTATCAATTTAAGACAATTAAGGACTAAGTCTAAACTAGATACAAGTCTAGGTAAGCAATTCTACACAAGATAATAGTTAGAAATATAAATGCGGAAATACTAAAGACAAGAATAAACCACGAAGGAGACGATGAAGTTTTTCCTGTGGTATCGAAGACTTGCCGGTCTTCACTAGTCCACATTGAGGAAGCTTTTTCAGCAAATGTGGTACTACCGCACCTTCCTAAAATGCACAGTTACGACTAGCGCAGATGCATTAAATGCTCTGATTAGCCGTTGGAAATTTCAACGTGGTACTACTGCCATGCAACGTGCGGTATTTCCACTGTGAAGTCATACTGAAACCCAAGAGCGGTACTACCGCTTCACTTTGAAATCCAAAAGGGTACTCTCTGAAAAAACGTACCGCTGCCATTTCGGAAATACCGATGTGCGGTAGTTCCGTAGAAGGAAAGCGGTCATACCGCGATGTGGTAGTACCGCCAAGTAAATCCCGGAACTACTGCTCATCGGATGAGCAACCAAACCAAAACCGGTGTCACTTTGGAAAATACGTACCACCAACTAATCTCTGGTACCAACGGGTTGTGGTAGCACCGCACCACCATTCCGGTCATACCGCTGTGCGGTAGTACCGCCAACATCAAGCCGGTAATACCGATTTTTCAGAGAAAAGCATAGTTGATTTTCAAAACAAATTCTAAGTGCATGCATGACCCTATATTGATCCAAATGGCACAAGAACATGCTATCAAGCTACTAGTCATGATCCCTCTTAATAGTACGGCATTTAACCTAAGACCAGTAAAATTCAAAAGGATCCTAGACTACTTGTAACTTATCTTTGAACCATATTGATCTTTATGTTGACCTTTAGCATGCATCTCCAGGTTATCATTCTCATCACTGGGACTTAACCTTGTAAATACTCAATAAACATGTTAGTCCCATATTCTCATAATGTCATTAATTAGCAAAACAATCTTTAGGGTCCTAGATGCTTTCAACAGCCAAGTCACAAACAAGCTATGTATTCATGTGTGGTGGAACTGCAATTTCATGGAAATCGTCTAAGTAAAGTCTTGTATCGACTTCAACAAACCACTCGGAAATCATAGCACTGTTCGAGGACTCACGATAATGTGCTTGGCTTCGGCGGATGATTCACCACATCCAGCAATCGTGTGGATTGAATACCGTGCAAACTCCCACTATTATCTATGAAGATAATGTAACTTGTGTTGCACAAGTGCAGATGGGTTATGTGAAGAGTCACCTCACAAAGCATATCAACCCCAAGTTCTTCTATGCTCATGAATTGCAAAAGTTGGACGAAATTAAAGTACTGCATACTAAGTCATGTGAAAATTTTGTAGATTTATTCACTAAGTCACTTCCAACATCTAGCTTTGAAAGGTGCATGCGTGAAATAGGAATGATAAGACTTAGAGAAGTACAGGACTCATGGGATGAATCTACATGAACTCATTATTGAAACTTGATTACGAATATCGAGTACCCAAAGAATAAATCCTGGAGATTAAATAAAATTGGGTGGATTATACTCTTTTCCCTTGACGAGTTTTCCTGAAGTTTCTTGGCTAAAGTTTTTAATGAGGAAATTCGTGTAACATGACAGGCATATGCTATGTACTCTTTCTCCAAGTATTTCTCCCACTGGGTTTTTTTGGAGTTTTGATGAGGCATAGGAATTTCGCGATAAGTGCCCAAGGGGGAGTGATGAGAAACCGACTGGGCCAAGGAAAGGCCCAGTCCGGTAGCTCTATTGGGCCCTTGTCAAAACCCTAGTATGGACCTTTGTCTATAAATAAAGGGTGGCCATTAATCATTGTATGGTACTTTTTACAGAAGAGAAATAAAGAAAAGAGTTAAAGAAGCCTCCTATATCTCTGTGTCCTATTTTACATTTCTGTACTTATGCGTGTGCGATTCTACTTCCATCTACGAGGTGATCGATTGAACTGGACTCGCCAGCGACGGTTCCTCAACATTTTATTTTCTTCTAGTTGCCAGCTAGCGGTGGTTCCGTATTTCATTGTTTTGTTTGCTTGCAACCGGTTATCATTATTAATTTGCCATCGTGCTAAAATGTCATCACCTCGTTTCACAATTTGCGTCAACTTGGGTAAATATGATATTTACCGATATCGTATCGAAATAATTTGGTATTTATCGATACCAAACTGTTTTTTTAATATCATACTACCAAAATAACAATATTATATTCACCAAAAATATTGTACTCGTCGAATCGTGTTTATCGAAACTACTGAATGAGCAGTCCTAACTATACTAGCCAATTGTCCTCACCCTCTAAAAACAACGGCAGGGTGGGGTGAAGGCTTGAGCGAGAGGAAAGAAAAACATCGGCGGCCGTTGATGGAATAGAATATAAATTTAGGAGGCTCTCAAGTTTTCCTTTCTCCTTTCTGGGCCCATCCTGGCAAGAGCCCGGGTTTAGGGCCGGGTCGGGCCTAGAAAATTAGGCCCCATTCTTGTCCATAGGCCCACTTCCACTTGTCAGTGTAACTGTCTAGTGCCTACTCAGAGCATCCACAGGGTTTAGAGGCAACTCAGCCTCTAAGCTTGGACCCACAACCGACCTCTAACCTTAACACTTTTCTCTATAGTGCGTAACACTACATTTAGCCTCTAAGGTGGTCCCACGACAAACTAGAATATTCTCCTCTCAACCGATCACCATGTTCCTTCCCACAATCCCAATTCTCCACCCTCCTCATGCAATACCTAAATTCCCCACCAAGCTAAGCTCTCAAGCTCACCACCTCGCCTCACGCCATCGATTTTGGCACTGCAACAGCTCGCCACTCATCCGCACAGCTTGTCCTTGAGCCCCTCGCCGCGGTGGGAAGCAGAAGAAAAGCAGTCTTAGGCGGCAGCAAGGCCGGTGGGAAGCTGATGCTGCAGCACGAGTGGCAGCTGCCACTCCGATGTGCTGTAGACTCAAAGATGGAGATTGGATCTAGCTTCCCCAACTCTGGCGCGACCGGATCTAGCAACGGGTGGCCAGGAGGAGGAGGCTGCGGGAGGCAATGATGGCGCGGCTCTAGCGCGTTCATGACCTGGTTGCGTGACGACGCGGGAGCTGATGCAGAAGGAGTTGCCGAGCAGCTCATTGCCCCTCCCAAGGTATGGTTTATACATCTCTCTCTCTCTCTCTCTCTCTCTGTTAGCCTTCTTCTCGTCCCCTCCTTCCGTTCTTCTCTTCTCTGTCTCAGTCAGGAGGGAAAGCCAAGGTTGGTTCTTGAGAGAGGTAGGCGTGAATATGATGGATTTTTTTTTTTTTTTGCTAAGGAGGATAAAATCAATCGGATGATTCTAGCATAGATCTCGAAAGAGTAAGGCCACTTCATATATTAATATTCATCTATTCAGTGCTATCTAAAATTATCTCATGTTGACGCCTCTAGGGTTCTGGTACTATAGCATCTTGTACAATTTTGCTAGTACAATCTTAATGTGAATAATAATGCTTGCAGACTTAGTACATAACTAATTTTGGATCAACTTAGTTTAAAATTAAGAATACAAGCAATTTGTTGATATTAAATAGTGCTAAAGCTGACCACCTCCAAATTGTTGCCATATATGCTCCACCAAGCCAGCCTTGAGACGCCGATGTGTAACTCGATCACGAATAGCTGCATTTGTCTCCGGCACCTTAACGAATTCATGAATTGGCCCATGGTTTAATCTTGTTATCGTGTTGTTCGAGCTCCCCGGGTCATAGCGTACCTCATAGGAATCCCTCTTGTCCTCAACTATCATGTTGTGCAATATAATACATGCATACATGAAATCAGCGATTTTTTGCCTCCTCCAAAGTACTAGACCACGTACAATGGCAAAAATGAGATTGCAGAACTCCAAATGCACGTTCAACATCTTTTCTTGCCGCTTCTTGGAACTACACAAATAATCTGGCCTTGTCACTCTACGGCAAGGGGATTGTCTTCACAAATGTTGCCCACTCAGGATCAATCCCATCCGCTAGATAGTACCCCATATCGTAGTCATTGCCATTCACTCTAAATTGAACCACTGGAGCTCTTCCTTGTAGTACTTCTGTGAATAATGGGGATTGATCCAACACATTAATATCATTGTTTGAACCGACAACATTGAAAAAAGCATGACATATCCAAAGATATGTGAGGCAACTGCTTCGAGCATGATTGTTGGCACTCCATAATAACCATGAGTAAACTGTCCCTTCCAAGCGATTGGGCACTTTTTCCATTGCCAATGCATACAATCAACACTCCCCAACATACTAGGGAAGCCACGGGCCTGCCCTAGTTGAAGTAATGTTGAATGTCTTTTGTAGTGAGCCTTTTAAGATATTTATCACCGAAGTTCTTCCTAATACCTTTAGCAAATTTAGCCAAGCATTCAAGGGATGTGGTTTCTGCAATTGTCATATATTCATCAATCTGATCGGTGGGAACACCATATGCCAACATGCGCATAGATGATGTGCATTTGTACACACACTACAACACAACACCCATGTAGAGACGTCCAATCTATAGGCTAGAGACGTGTTATTTCATCTCTAGAGGACCATAGAGCCGTTTTTATAAAGCATCTTTGGAGCGCCTCCCCACGGACCGTGTCAAGAACCGTAGAGACACTTGTAAAACATGTGTACAGGATATAAGACACTTTATAGAGACGTTAAAATTCATGTCTACGTATGTAGAGACGTTTTAGTATATACACTTACATAACGTCTTTACTGATATAGACACGTTCGATTTGCATGCCAACAAATATAGAGATGCTTTTATTTCGAATTTGATTTTATTTCAAATTTAATTGGATTATTTCGAATTTGATTCGTGCATTTTGCTACAAACGGAAACATATACTGTCATATGAAGACATTATTCCACCTCATCCAAAAAAAACTAGAAAACAGTAGAGCATATGTCGTCACATAGAAGCATCATATTCTCACAATCAACAAACCAAGAAAACAGTAAAGCATACATGCACTTTATAGCAGCAACAAATATTTGAATTTACAGCAAGTGGAGTTCGCAATTGAATCAAACATCCATATAAAAAAGGTGCATATACATCAGGAAAAGATCCTATAGATTAACACAAAAAAAATTTCTAAATAGTTGGAATCTATCCATAAGCTTTGTCCAGGGAGAAACTAATACACTAGCTCCTCCATCTCCATTGCATTTTCTTTGTAGTCCTCAATTATCCTGCAAAGTCGATTGAAAATGAAATAAATATCCTGGTTAAAAAGTTGTAAGATGACAATTCTAATTTGATGAAATTAGAAGAATATAACATACCAGATTGTTTTGTAACTGATTTGAAGCTATTTTCTTAGTTCTTTTGACCTAAAAAGCGCAAATTTGATACCTTAATACATGGTTCTATCATAGCAGTGTCGATTGAACCCTGCGGACTTAAGAGTGTCAACATTGTCAAGTAACAAATGCATCTACAATATTCAGTTGGTTAGGTAGACATAAAACTTCAGAAAGTTGTGGTCATATACTCTTGTGTTGTGCAGTCTTCAGAATTTTTGAACTCCTTTCTCTCATCTTCATCCTCAACAGCTTCGTCTTCACTATCGCTGCAAATTAAAGCTTCACCATAATTTGCATCATAGTAAATCCTTCGCCTACCAAGTACAGATTGGTCCTCATTTATCCTCTGGTTCCTGCATGAAACCCGAGAAACCTTACATCTCACGGAACCTTATGAGACCTTACTCTAGCACATTGGAAAAACATTGGAGTTTCATCTTCTGCGTGCATGTTTGCAATTGTTTTTTAGAAAAATAAAACTTTTTTTGTAGGTAATATACTGCAAAAAAAACCATATTAAAAAAAAAAATACAATGGAAAGCATGTTTCGAATCAGATCATTTGCAGTTGCTGCTGCTCTCCCACCCTCCCTCCCTCAACTGCACAGCAGCAGCAGTGGCGGCAGCGGCAAGAGCGTCGAGCAACAAACAATGGATTTTGGGGATATATTTCTATGATCAATATACGATGGAGGTATGCAGGAGTATTGGGGATGTTGAGAACTGCCTATGATTATAAAGAGACCTGTCCAAAAATATCCATGTTGTATAAGGTGGAAGCTTTGTGAACCATTTACATAAACCAGCAATGGTACCTCTCCATCTCGTGTCATTGGTGTCTGCATCCAAAGAGGGATCACCCTTTACGAAAGAAACCCCCCCCCCCCCCGGGTGAAAAAAGGGTCAAATTAATCAAGTTCCCTTAAAACAGATAGATGCATGCAGCAGAGAAAACAAACAGAAATTTTTATCAGAACCAAAGCAATAAGCAACAAACGCACAGTGTGCTACCTAGCAGCACCAGTAGGAACCTGGAAATTCTTAAAATGAACAACAAAATTCACTTCCTCAAAGTATATATTGCACTCCAAAACCAGTTGAACATAAGATATAACTACTCAGATGAGCTTACCTTCTTTACCGACCAGGAGGAAATAGGGTTTGGATTTTCTGCATCAAAAAGCAGTATTACCCCATCTTGGTCTGCCAGTGTTCCTCCATCAGGACAGCTTAGAAGAGCAAGAACTGCAAATTCACTCCTACTTGATGAACATGCAGCTGTCAAAAGCACACACATTAAGATGAGAATTAGATCAAATGTGCTTGCTTATCCAAGAACATGGACTAGCAATTTGTTTTCGCAATCCCAACCGCCTGGCAACATTTTTTAAACGTTGGTACAAGGGACCAGGCTAGAGATAAGTACTACTGTACTAGTTATAGACTTATAGTTTGCCTGCTTTACTTCCATATGATGCAAGTGTGCAAAACAATTGGATCACGGTAACAACATTCATGTACTGGAACTGAATAACTTGAGCTATCATTTGGCAGCCCTTGAAGCTGGCCAGATCCACCTTAATGGTCATACTGGAACTGAATTACTAGAATAGTTATAGTCGTGCAAGCTGCAACAGCTAATGTAACAAGGTTGCCAGATCATTTTAGTGTGTCTCTAATGGCATGACTAAACAGCTTGACACTTCTCCAAGTATCAGAAATACAGAACTCCGTATTCGTGTTGCCCAATACAAGAAGCAAAATGCATAGTCAAAAGGTAAAGCATGCATCGTTCACTAGAAGATATTTTGACTTCATGGAAATTTGGTACCATAGTTTTGTACCTTCTGCAAAAAGGCTGTAAGACCATTGCATGGAAAGATTTGAAACATTCCACACACTATTGCTTTCTTCTTCAGCTGACATAGCCTGATTATTGTGAATAACCTAAGCAAGCATGTATAGTAACTTTATCAAAACTCACATAGTAGTTATATGATTGAAGGGTATAAAGCTCAAAGCCAAAAACAAGAGCCCAACTATTAGTTCTTCTCAACACTTACAGCTCCTGAATAAGAAAATGCACAACACAAGAGTATATTCAGTTGGATGAAACATAGACCAGTAAATAACAGATGTATGTTTAGTACTTACCTAGCTACGACGTCATTGTGCACGAATTGAAGCAGCTTCTTAAAGAATCCTCAGTTCTTCCTCTTCTTCCAGGTTCATGTACAGCAATTCAGTTGCACTCTCATATGTTAACATGTAGGTAGGTTCAATGACTGAATTCTTTATAGTATATTCTACAATACTATGTACAGCACAAATAAAATGTTAACAACATTAATTGTTATGCTCTTATTATAAAAGAAAAAAGTTAACATGTAGTTAGGTTCAATGACTGAATTCTCTATAGTACATTCTGCAATACTATGCACAGCACAAATAAAATGTTAACAACATTAATTGGTATGCTCTTATTATAAAATAAAAACAAAGTCCCTCTCAAAATAGTGGAAGGTTACCTTCCATCTGGATGCAAAATCACAGATACGCTTACAGATTTACAATCTTTACCCTGTTGCAAGCTCATAGCATTCATAGCAAGTCTCTTTGGGAACATTGGGAAGGTGGTAGTTGGTGCATTGCTTCCCTGTGGAAAAAAAGTTTTATTCCAAATATAAGATACTACTGATAGAAAGGCTAGAACAGGAGATGCAACAGTAACCTGTCAATGATGCTCCGGGGTTGAACCAAGCACATTGGGTCAGCAACATGTACCCAGACCTTTATCCTACATCAGGTAGTCTTGTTGCACTTAGTGCATCATCAAGCTGAGTTGCCAAAAAAATCCCAGTGTTTAATGGATTTATATGTGGGCACTACTGCTAAATTATATTATCCAATCTCTTTCTAAAGATGCAAGGGCAGAAGAAATAGAAGCATACTTCATCAGCCTCATCTACATCAATGGCATACACTTTCAAAGTTGAAAGATCCTTCCTGATATGCTAAAAAGAGAATGCCAGAGATGTTGAATCTTGAATGATATACATATATGAAAAGCATGAGCAGTAACTAAATATATGAAAGACCTATGCTTAATAAGCTAACATGATGATAATCACAAGGATTTTGGATATCCAACAGAACAACATTGATGTAAACAAACCGCAAAAACTTCCATGGTCGCCACAGGGACCGCGGAGGGGGCACGGGGAGAAGGCCAGCGCAAGGAGCCGGCCGGCAAAGTAGGGTTAGGGCCACGGCCGCTAACCTCGACGGGAGAAGAAGGGGAGGTCGCTGTGGTGGTCGCTGACATCTCCGGTGGAAGCCGTGGAGATCACCGCTTCGAGCTGCACCTCCCGCCCGTATTCGGCCACCGGCGCTGCGCCGCTGAGACTCACCTCCAAACTGCGCCGCCAAGACTCACCTCCAAGATGCGCCTCCCGCCCGGATCCAACTCCCTAAGCCTCGACGCCCCGGGCCTCCCCTGCTCCACCTCGGCTACTCGACGCCGCCCCGCCCTGGATCCAGTCGCCGCCCCGAGCTCCGAGCACCACCTCGAGCCGCCCCGCACCAGATCCGCTGCCAAGCACCACCCTGTGCGGTTGTGCCGCCCCGAGCCCCCGACGACGTCCGATGCCGCCCTCTACTCCGCGCACCTGACACCGCCACGAGCGGCTTCCCACGATCTCCGCTCGACCCAGCCGCCCCTAAGCTCCACCATCACCCGAGCTTCTGGATGGAGGCCGGCCTCGCCCGCCCAGCTCTCTGCTCACTGGCGCTGATGATGGCCGACGCCCGCCCGCCCCCCTCCCCGGCGCGGTGCACGCTGGATTCGCCCGGGAATTGAGGGCCTGTGTGTGTGTGTGTGTGTGTGTGTGTGTGTGTGTGTGTGTGTGTGTGTGTGTGTGTGTGTGTGTGTGTGTGTGTGTGTGGAGGCACAAGACCGGCAGATTGAATTTATGTTGGGCGGTTGGAGAAGTGGGGAGGCGGGGAGATGGAGGCGTGAGAGGTGGAGAGATATCTAGGGTAAGAGATTTTGTGGCGTTATATAAAACATCTAAAGATGTGTTTTTACATACGAGGTGTTTTTCGGTGTAGAGACGGATATAAAAGCGTCAAAACAAAAGCGTCTTTACATGATAGTTTTGTTGTAGTAACAGGCGAAAGACCAATCTTGCCAAAGGCATCATACCGTTGACAAAAAGGGGGGGGGCATTCACCAAGAGTTTGCATAATATGCTCAAGTAGATGCTTTCTCATTTGGTGCCTTCTATGGAATTGGGTAGCGGTGTAGACTGGATTGTCACTGAAGTAGTCAGCGTGCAATCAGTTGTGGGTGCTTGGCGATCTCTGTGTAAGTACCTTCGATGATGCCTTTGTTCATCATTGGAGCTACCTGCCAGTTGCCTTTCAATTTGAGCTTCAATCTTAGCTTCGATTTGATCATCCATCATATCATCAATAAAGTCTTCATCACTACTAGAGCTAATTGAAAGGGATGATAGGGAGTTTGAATTTGTAGACATTATGGTAGTGGAGTTGTTTGCTAGGCTGAAAATAGTGGAGTGTACGCTATGGTAGAATGAGCTGTCATCCTCTATTTGTAGTTGTAGTGTACAACAGCTAGTTTATAATGGCTAGTTTGCTATGGATGCTATGGAGCTGCTTACAACGGCTATTTGTAGTTGTAGTGTACAACGGCTAGTCATGCGGTGAGATGCTTACTCACCCCTTATGTTGTTTTGGGAGTAAAACATAGGTTCATAACATTAGGTACTTTCATAATTAGAAAGCTAAGGTACATAATACATTAAGCTTCAAGGTAATAGGAAAATTAGAAAGTTACATTGCATACTACATTAAGCGCGAATGTACAATATAACAAGGCCTACGTACACTCCATGCTTAAAAGATCCAATAGCCTCTCATGTCGCTCCAATTGTGCTTTGTCATAGCCTGAAGTGTCAGTCTCCAACAATCTGAAATACTTGCTTATATTTTTCTTTTGCCTTTGCCATCTCTAGTGTGGCTGCAGAATATGCTAATGTGGCAGATGCCTTCTCCTTTCTTGCTTCTGCCATCTTCTCCATTGCAACCGACTTCCTTATTACAACATCATGATAAAGTTGCATGGTTGGATCTGGTAAGTTGCTTGAGGAAGATGTTGTTGCTTTCCCCTTGCGTTTGGCTGCCTTCTGCCCTTGGGGCTGAGGAAGTTATTCCATCTCCGAATCTTCTCTGTATTGACTGGAAGAAGACATGTAAAGTCCCTGATTCAGTCAGCTCGCCTCTCTTTGTTGCGTCATTTTTCTTCAAGTAAAACATTTGCCATTTTGGTTCGTCCTTCACTTCTTTCCACCAGCAATCCATAGTAAATATTTTTCCTTTGCCATCTTGTTTCTTGGTATCTTCTTTGTATTGGGCATTTCCTTTCTCCATAAGTTGATCGTCAGATTACATTGCTTTGGTTAATCCAGCACCCATTGAACCGCGTCACAATTTGGTTAGCTTTACTCTAATGGTCTTTGCATTGCTTGGGTGTTCTCCTCTCTCTTGGGCCGCTACTGTTGTACTCTTCTGCAACTTGCTTCCAATAGTGCTCTAATTTCTTTGAGTTACCCTCAATTGGATCAAGGGAATTGCTCAAACCAAGCACTAACAAGTCGAAGGTTGTCCGCCTCTGTCTAGGTTCTTCTTTTGGCATTTTCTTCTTCGTGTGGACTGCTATCGCTCGATTCGTTGACATTCCCTTCTTCTTCACTTGTTTTTTTAGCATGCCTTGAAGAGCCTGAACAATGCAGATTGGTCGCTGGAGCTCCATCTAGCACTCCATGTGCAGATGGCCTAAAATCGGCTTGATATGGACCATGAAAGCTTGGAGTATGTGGATATGGATGATGATTTGTTGGAGTAGAAAATGGAAAGAAATTTTGTGAATATGGTGGCTGGAAATGTCACCATATTGAGAGGGTGGGAAACTTGTGGGAAAGGAGATAGTGGGAAACTAGATTGAAGATGTGATGAGAATATAATAATCCTCATTTAATTATTTATCTGTAATTCACGTTATGGATAATAATGACGTCATATGGTCCTTGAGTACACCCCTTATTTATAAGGGAGAAGCTGAAGGTCGTAAGTTCTTCTACGACCACCCTATGGTCGTAAGTTCTCTTACGACCACCCCATAGTCATAAGTCCTTCTACGACTATCCTGTGATCGTAAGATCTTCTATGACCACTGTCGGACCCGGGATTAACACCTCAAATCCTCTGTGCATTTCCGAACTAGTCCCAAGATCAGTAGCTAGTTCACACAGTAAACAGATATGGTAACATCCATAAATCGCATAACTTTATTAATAATCAACAGAGTTTATTACAAAAGAGGCTTACGAGCCAACAGTAAAGAACACAGTGAAGACGAAGAAGATGTAGTAGAGTCTAGTTAATCTGCCATAGGCAATCGACTGGGGTAGCGGCCTAGTCGTCGAGATCCACACCGATGGTGATGTCCTTCTCCTCTGAAATTTGTGTACATAAAGCAAGTATGAGCACAACTACCGTGCTCGCAAGTTACACCCGTCAAATAACAGAATGACATGCATACATGGATGTAACAAAGGATAGCTTATAGGGTTATTTGCGCAAAGCAATTTTTGACAATTTAAATACAATACTAAGTTCAGAAGCACAATTTTACAATTACTAAATTTTATTTTGAATGAATAAAGATAGTGTAGGTATCAACCTAACACTATCATCAACACAGGCACCAACCCGGAGCTTCAACCCATAACTTTTCTCATGGACACCCATCCATGTCAAAACGGTTTTACAAAATCATTTTGAAATCAAAAATCAAAGTCTAACTTTAAGGGGCTTTGCTAAGCATGTCCTTGACCGTGGACACGGCTATTCGAATAGTTCTTAACACTCTGCAGAGGTTGTACAGTTTTACCCACAAGACATGAATTCTCTAGTTTGTTTGGCATCCGTCGATACCACTGCTCACTACCTTAGGTAAGCAGTCTAGAGCACGTGACGAGGCCTTTACAAAGAGTCATTCCACCGCAGTTTCCCCTCGCAAAGGTTTCGCCCCCTTTGGGCTCCAACCTGCAGGATTTGAGCCTCCTCTTGCGCTAGTTGGGAACAATAGTCATGAAAGACTTTGTCAAAAGAAATGGCCATGAAAGACCGCCCACGTACAAACAGGATCAACCACGATGGAACTTTGCAAATTAGTTGGCCAGGTCCTACTCCCCATACTGAGGACATGTGGTAATACGATGTGGCTTAGCAAGATACGGCCCGAAGACCGGTCCTTAACTGACTTGGGCACTTCCAATAACCCTGGGTCTCAATCCTTCCCAGAATGAACCCCTGCATAAACCTGCACCCACCATCCATCCGTTTTGCCCAAGTCCAAACCCTCATTCAATTTTATTTCACTTTTCAAAATATTTGAAAACTCCCATGACACACCAATGCCAAGGGTACAATTTAAACAATAGTTGATTTTTGGCTGAAATTCCCCAAATCAAATATTTCAGGTCTAAGCATGGCTAAGCATAATTTTTCTCAAAAAGGTCTAGTTCATACTATTGCATAAACTAGATTTTTATCTAAGGTGTCAAGGTATGAATATTTCAATATCAAGATTGGCAGTACAAAGGATTTAGGCATAACTATAATTTAAAACAAGTATTTAAATTACATTGAATAGAAATCGCATGCAATAATAATTTAAAAATAAAATTTAAATAATTTAAAATAATGGGTGCAAATATGATCAAGAATGTAACTTGCCTTGCTCACTTAGTTGTTCTCAAACGGCGTCGAAATCTGACTCTCCGAAGTCGTCGAATTTATACGCGTAAATGATCCGAATTCAAATAACATTCAAATAAAATCCAAATAAAATCTAAAATTATAAAATAAATACTAATCTGAAGGTATTGACCTTATATGAATTTAGAAAGTTGAATCGAAGGAATCGAGTTCTTATGAGGAGAAGCGAATTTAGGAAGGTTGAATTTCACATGAAATAATATAATTCCGAAAATTGTACTATTCATGTGGAAATTGTGGTTTCGGATTGGCTGGGAACAAGGAAAGAGTTTTATAGCTATGGCGAGAAAGTATGATGTCGAACGCGTTGAGGCAAACTCAACGGTGTAGACGACTCGGCCAGATGATATTCGATGGCGACGCAGTCCGACGGAGACGACCTTCGGTGGGCGAACATCGGGCAAACGGAGAAGATTTAGTGGATGAGGTTTGCGGTGAAACGAAGGGGGAACCATGGGGAACACAATGCTCTCCTTGGTTAGGGTGGAACGCACATAGTCGGCCGGCGGCGGCGACGACGCATAAAATGGACCGAATAATTAACAGAAATTAAATAAAATCTAAAAATTACAAAATAAATACTAAAAATAGTAGATAAATTTAGGAGGAAGAATCAACGGATTTTGAGTTTGCATGTGAGAGAACAAATTTTGGAATAAATAAAATTTGTATGTAGAAAGGAGATGACGAATGACTAGAAAAACTTTTACTGTTTATCTTCCTCAAGCCGAACAGAATACAATAAGTTTGGCCGGTGGCTTGGGCATGGTGCCGATGGTGCTCTGGCGACGGCGTCGGCGAGGGGAGGAGAGCATCACGTAGATCACAACGATGCGAAGCCAGGGGTGGAGACGATGTGGCCGGAGCTAGCTCGACGGTGACGCAATTCGCAACGAAAGAAGCTTCAGTATAAGATTCGGATAGCGACGTTGCCGGCGAACGACGGCGTTTCGGTGGCCGGCAAGAGGTGGAATGGAGAGAGGGGAGGACGGGGATGCCGGTGCTCACCTCGGTGGTGGTGGAATGTGCACGGATGGCGGGGCGGGGCGGCGGCGTCGCGCGGCGGCAGGCTCTCGGTGGCGGATGTTCCAACGATGCTCCGGCGACGAGAGGTGAACCGCGAGTTGGCGGGGGCTTGGCGATGTCGACGGTGAGGTCGGGGTGGCGGGAAGGCTTGCGGCGCGGAGAAGGCGAAGATCGAGCCGGCGGCGAAAGAAGAACTTCAGTTCCGCCGATTGAGGGGGAGAGAGGGAGAGGTCTTTGAGGGGTTTTGATGTGGGTGAATAGGGGCTCACCGTGCTCCATTTTATAGGGGCCGGGGACGTCAAGGGGAGGAGAATCGGGCGCGAAGATCACGTCGGTGGTTTCGGCGGTGACTCACGATCCGAAGAATGCGCGTACGATTGAGGGGAATAACGGCCAGGAAGAGGAGCGGCGTGATGCGCGAGTTTGAATGCGTACGCAGGCACGGAAGAAGGGGAGGAAATCTCGGGTTTTCAAAGTTTTAGTTGGGCAACAATGGCCGTCGTATGCTGGAGAAGTCACTGGACAGCAAGAAAACGTTTCACGGTGGAGAAGAAAGGGAAGGAAAGAAAGAAATAAAAGGAAGGAAGAGGGCTTATGTTTCAAGAAAGAAAGAAGAAAAAGGTGGTAGCTCATTCCATGTTAATCGTGCTGGGCTCGGGGCAGTCGTGGGATGGGTGACCGTGCGGGAAGTGGCGCCCACGCGCAAGAGGAAAATATTTGAATTGGGCGCCACTTCAAGACGGTCACCCATCCCACGATCGCCTTCGAGCCCAAAGACGATTAATATGGAATGAGCTACCACCTTTTCCTTCTTTCTTTCTTGAAACATAAACCCGAGATTTCTCCTTCTTTCGCTACCACGACGATTCAAACTCAAGATCACGCCGTCCTCTTCTCGCCGTTATTCCTTAATCGCAGCGCAAGATTCTTCGATCGTGAGTCACCGCCAAACCGCCGCCGTGATCATTCTCTCCAATTGACGCCCCTGCCCCTATAAAGGGAGCACGGTGAGCCCCTATTCACCCACATCAAAACCCTCAAAGACTCTCTCCTCAATCGGCGGAATCCAAGTTCTTTCTTCAGCACCAAGTCTCGATTCGCCTTTTCCAGCCGCAAGCCTTCCCGCCACCCCGACTCACCGCCGGCATCGCCAGAGTCTCCGCCAACTCAGGCTCACCTTCGCCACCGGAGCATCGCTGAACATCCGCCACCGTGAGCCCAAGCCGCGCCGACGCCGTCGTGCCCCGCCCGCCATCCGGGCACATTCCACCACCACCGAGGTGAGCACCAGCATTCCGCCCTCCTCTCTCCATTCCACCTCTTGCCGCCACGGAACGCCTGCTGTCACGCAAGAACGCCGCTATCCGAATCTTAGATCAAGCTTTTTTGTTGCGAATTATGCGCCGCCGAGCTAGCTCCGCCACATCGTTTCCACCGCCAAGATCGCTAGGATCACGTGATGCTCTCCTCGCCGACGCCGCTGCCTGTGAGCACCACCGCACCATGCCCAAGCCACCGGCCAAACTTATTGTATTCTGTTCGGCTTGAGGAAGATAAACAGTAAAAGTTTTTCTAGTCATTCGTCATCTCCTTTCTACATACAAATTGTATTTATTCCCAAATTCATTCTCTCACATGCAGACTCAAAATCCGTTGATTCTTCCTCCTAAATTCATCTACTATTTTTAGTATTTATTTTGTAATTTTTAGATTTTATTTAATTTCTGTTAATTATTTGGTCCATTTTACGCGTTGTCGCCGCCGCCAGCCGACTATGCGCGTTCCACCCTAACCAAGGAGAGCATTGTGTTCCCCATGGTTCCCCCTTCGTTTCGCCGCAAACCTCATCCGCTAAATCCTCTCCGCTTGTTCGATGTTCGTTCGTCAAGATCGTCTCCGGATCGCCGCCATCGAAGATCATTCGCGAAGTCGTCTACACCGCTGAGTTTGCCTCAACGCGTTCGACATCATACTTTCTCGCCATAGCTATAAAACTCTTTCCTTGTTCCCAGCCAATCCGAAACCACAATTTCCACATGAATAGTACAATTTTCGGAATTATATTATTTCATGTGAAATTCAACCTTCCGGAAATTCGTTCTCCCTCATAAGAACTCTGATTCCTTCGATTCAACTTTCTAAATTCATATAAGGTCAATACCTTCGTATTAGTATTTATTTTATAATTTTTAGATTTTATTTGGATTTTATTTGAATGTTATTTGAATTCGGATCATTTACGCGTATAGATTTCGACGACTTCGGAGAGTCAGATTTCAACGTCGTTTGAGAACAACTAAGTGAGCAAGGTAAGTTACATTCTTGATCATATTTGCACCCATTATTTTAAATTATTTAAATTCTGTTTTTAAATTATTATTGTATGCGTATTTCTATTCAATGTAATTTAAATACCTGTTTTAAATTATAGTTAGGCCTAAATCCTTTGTACTGCCAATCTTGATATTGAAATATTCATACCTTGACACCTTAGATAAAAATCTAGTTTATGTAATAGTATGAACTAGACCTTTTTGAGAAAAATTATGCTTAGCCATGCTTAGACCTGAAATATTTGATTTGGAGAATTTCAGTCAAAAATCAAATATTGTTTAAATTGTACCATTGGCATTGGTGTGTCATGGGAGTTTTCAAATATTTTGAAAAGTGAAATAAAATTGAATGAGGGTTTGGACTTGGGCAAAACGGATGGATGGTGGGTGCAGATTTATGCACGGGTTCATTCCGGGAAAGATTGAGACCCAGGGTTATTGGAAGTGCCCAGGTCAGTTAAGGACCGGTCTTTGAGCCGCATCTTGCTAAGCCACATCATACTACCACATATCCTCAGTATGGGGAGTAGGACCTGGCCAACTAATTCGCAAAGTTCCATCGTGGTTGATCCTGTTTGTACGTGGGCGGTCTTTCATGGCCATTTCTTTTGACAAAGTCTTTCATGACTATTGTTCCCACCTGGCGCAAGAGGGGGCTCAAATCCTGCGGGTTGGAGCCCAAAGGGGGCGAAACCTTAGCGAGGGGAAACTACGGTGGAATGGCGCTTTGTAAAGGCCTCACACGTGTTTCTAGATCGCTTACCTAAGGTAGTGAGCAAGTGGTATCGACGGATGCCAAACAAACTAGAGAATTCGTGTGTTGTGGGTAAAGCTGTACAACCTCTGCAGAGTGTTAAGAACTATTCGAATTGCCGTGTCCACGGTCAAGGACATGCTTAGCAAAGCCACTCAAAGTTAGACTTCGGTTTTTGATTTCAAAATGATTTTGTAAAACCGTTTTGACATGGATGGGTGTCCATGAGAAAAGTTATGGGTTGAAGCTCTGGGTTGGTGCCCGTGTTGATGATAGTGTTAGGTTGATACCTACACTATCTTTATTCATTCAAAATAAAATTTAGTAATTGTAAAATTGTGCTTCTGAACTTAGTATTGTATTTAAATTGTCAAAAATTGCTTTGCGCAAATAAACCTATAAGCCATCCTTTGTTACATCCATGTATGCATATCATTCTGTTATTTGACGGGTGTAACTTGCGAGCACGGTAGTTGTGCTCATACTTGCTTTATGCAAACAAATTTCAGAAGAGAATGACTTCACCATCGGTGTGGATCTCGACGACTAGGCCGCTACCCTGACCGCGTTTGTTCGCTGCGCATTAACCGGATTCTACTACATCTTCTTCGCTCTTCCGCCGTGTTCTTTCATGCTGGCTCGTAGTTCTTTTGTAATAAAGTTATGCGATTTATGGATGTTACCATATCACATCAGGTGAACTAGCTACCGATCATGGGACTAGTTCGTAAATGCACAGAGGATTTGGGGTGTTAATCCCGGGTGCGACAACCACTACCTGGTCGCATGCTCTTCTATGACCAGTCCCTAGTCGATAAGGCTTACAGACATGTGGGCCTAGTCGACTAGGGAATCTTCCGCACCATTTTCAATAATATGGAGCAGTAAACTACGATGTTATCCTCTGGAATAATGGCATGATTTAACTCCTTTGTTATGGTGATAACTGCCTGGTAACGTGGGGACGTTACTACTCCCACAATAATCTCCATTAACGGCTCCACGATCTGATACATTAAGGAGGCCTTTATACTGGAGATACAACTATACACTTCAAGGACTATATAAAAGGCGGGATCATCAGGACAATGAGGGGAGGAGAGAAGCATAATACTCTAGTCTTTGGCTCCATCTTGTAATCCAGCATACTCAATACATACACACAGGAGTAGGGCTGTTATTCTCCCAGGAGAAGGCCCGAACCTATATAAAAATCCCCACGTCTCTATCTCTGTGTGTTTTTTAGCCTAGAGGAACCCCCGAATCAAACAATCTTTACGTAAATTCGGTTCTAAAACACTGACAAAATGAGATGGTGAAGCGTTAAAGTAGTTGTTTGTATTGTCTCGGTCATGGCGTGAGGTAGAAGAATTCAGCAAATTGGTGAAATTTGCTAGAGATGGGTGGTCCATATTTTTTTATTGAAGACTTGTAGCAACCGTAGGGACAAGTGATGAATATGAGACCATCTCCAATATTGTGTTTTAGCTGGTTCAAATGAGGAGAGAGAAGGCATTGAATCGATTCAATACATTGGAGGGGTCGATTCCAACAAAAAAATGCATGGAACCGGACTCTACTTAGGAGTCAATTCAAGGCATTAAACAACTCATATGAACATTAAACAACTACATAGGAGAGAGTGCGATTGAGAGAGGATATTATTATTTTTGTGGTTTTTTAAGGTAACATGGGTCCCAGTTATTAGTAGTAATCGATTCAATACATTGGAGAAAAACAAGCTCAGTTTCTAGAATGCTTACATGGCATGACTTTAAATCAACATCAGTTCAATACACTAGAGATGCTCTGAGTGTTGTATAGACATAGTTTTATATAGGCTTTGTGTACCATGTGTGCAACAGCCAACTTGCTTCAACAGATTGCAACACGAATGCCAGACATAATGCAACGGCCATCCAAAATAGTACATTTTTATATTCCTTGGCTGCTGCCTCTAGTGCAGGAGGCAGTGCCTAGTAAAACTCCTTAGAGGTGTGGCTGCTGGCTAGCCTCCAAAGACCCTCCCTCTCCTCTTTATAGGCAGTTTTGGTGTACATTGTGGATGCTCTCACGTGGTGACGGCCAGTGGTGTCCAAATGGGCCGCTCGGCCCGACACGACACGGGCCTGGCTAGACAGGGCTCGTTTCGGCCCGTGTACTATTAAATGTCGTCTTTGGATCGTTACGGGTCGTCAGCAAGCCCAAGCACGACCGTGAGGCATTCGTCTTGCGTGTCGATTTGGTTCGAGTTCCGTTGGCCCATCAGACCAAATGTAACCCGTTGGCCCATCAGAACAAAAAAATCCAAAAAAATTAGAAAAATGTGTAGAATTCAAAAGTACACATGAAAATTAAAAAATGAGACAATCATATTGAAAATGTAATAAAGAGCTTTATTGATGTCCAACTGGCTACCTCGTTAAAACCTTCGCCAAGTAAAAACTCAAAATGAGAAAACCTTGGCAAAGGAAAAAGAGTACAGCCTATAACTCTACAATTCTACATACATGATACATCTTTGTTTTATGTGTCGGTGTCATTGTCTAAGTACAGATTTTCAAACACCTCCGACAACTCTGGATTTTCCACAGAATGTTGTGTTCGTGAATCAGCATGTTCCCAATCCTTCACAGTTAGAAGGATCTCTACCATCTCACTTGTGAGACTTGTTCTTCTCTCCTCCAATATCCTTCCAGAAAGACTGAAAGCAGACTCGGAGGAAACCATAGAGACAGGAACAGTTAAAACATCACGTGCAAGTATGGATAGCACGGGATATGTTAACTTATGGGCTTGCCACTATTGCAAGATGTCAAAGCTTTCTGAGTTGAAATCCACTGTATCGCTGTCCAGATAGGTGGATAGTTCTCCGCTCCTTGTGGGTCTTGGCTGAGCATGCGTTGGTGTAGAAGAAGAAGAAGAACCCCTGGACCTGGACCTAGAGGAAGAGGCACCGAAGATTGCGCCCCACATATTTGTCTTCCCACTTAAGGTGGGGGCTACTCGAGGTCGTTGCGAACGAACTCCCCGGAACTTATTTTCATACCTTTAGTAAACCTCGTATAACCGAGAACGAACTTCTGCAAAATAGTTAGTATAGTCTAGCCAGTAGCATCACTAAGAAGATCAAATCTGATTACCAAATGCATCAATTTTAGCCCTAGGATCTAAAAAGAAATGCAAATGCATATAGGTAAGGATTTCTCACCAATATTTAAGGTATTTAGATTTCATGGAAACAACAGCATCACGTAAAACTATGCCATTTTCAAATATTTTCAAATGAGTAGCAATCAGTAAAATAGTATGCACAATGATAGGAGATGTTGGACGATGAAGCGGCGGATAAAATGTGATTGCCTCAAAAGAATTTCTAAAAGCAGCAGTACCTTCTCGACAACGAACCAATGTCACTCGATTAATAGCATAGTACCGTCGATTGCTAGGATAGTGCGTTTGAATAAATCTGAAAAAAATGCTCTTGTATGGTAAAAGATTCTTAAGCATGAGGTAAGTAGAGTTCCACCTTACCTCCATGTCCAAACCGAACTTTCTTGGACGTACACCCATCGCCCTGCAGAAGTTCTTATATTGTGCTATTCTTACGTTAGAATTATTCAAAAAGAAATCGCATCGTGAAAAGGTTTAATATACGGACTCAACCTCTTCAAACCACATTTGACTATAAGGTTGATAATATGACAATCGCATCGTTGATGTAGCAGGAAAGAATCGGCATATGTACTCAACACTGGAGTAAGAATGTCCATGGCCCTAGAGTTTGAAGCGGCGTTGTCTAAAGTAATTGCGAATATTTTGTCTATAAGACCAAAGTCTTCCACGACTTTGATAATCTGATTCATAATATTCTCCCGTGTGTGCTACATCAATTAATTTCAAACCTATAATCATTTTCTCCATTACCCAGTCGTCATTAATATAATGCAAACTACACTAAGGTAATTCTCCCTAGCCCGACCACTCTATATGTCCGAGGTTAGGGCCACCGAAAATGTGCACGTACTAAATAGTTCCTTTATTTTATTACGACGTTCATTATAGTATTTCACTAGATCCCTAGTTGTTATGCGTCAGAAAGCGGAAGTAAATCTAGGATTATACGTAGTCCTAATGTAATTTTGGAAAGAAGCAGACTCGCCAAAGCCTAACGGTAAATCCTTAGAAGCAATTAAACAACAAGAGATTGGCGAGCTACCTGAGGATCGTAGTCCCAGCTAGATACCGTACCGTCGGGGTTGTATTGCAGCTGCGTCTGCCTCATCGCCAATCCTTGCTTGGTTCGACACCTTGTAGCATGTCTAATCAAGTGTCCCATTCCACCTGTAGACTTTGCAGACAATTCATGGCGACAAATTTTACAAATAGCATATGGTACCTCATTTCCCGCTGCGTCTTGCCTGGTTGTCCTATCGAAATTCTCCCACACTCCCGATGTAGACGGCCTCGACCTCTTTGCTTCGGTTGCCGTTGAGCCTGATGCTGACGTGGAGGCTGACGATGGAACTCCACCTTGCTCCTCCGGTGAAACGTCTAGTTGGTTTGAGGTAGCCGCAGCCGCCTCCATGGACGCAATTTCGTCCGAAGAAAGTCCGAACTCACTAAGAGCAAACCTGTCGTAAAGACTGTCCAAAATGAAAACTACAAAATCGAAACTAACACTATTACTACTTTAATCTTAGCATAACAATAATTAACAATAAAAGTATTACAAAAATAGTATTGTACCTCTTTCGCTGACTTGCTCACGAAAATTGAAATTTCCAAATTTTGGCACATATTTTTTGAATTTTGCCAAATGAGCTCAACACGGATTTGAATTTGCACAACACAATTTCAAAGAGAGAATGGAGAATGAAGGGGTGCTGAATGAGGGGGGTATGGTGCCTATTTATAGAAAAAAAATCAGATTTTTTTCAATTTTTTTTGCTATTTTTTAAGCCCCCAACGATCAAAAACAGTCAAAAAACGGTTAAAAAAATCTCCCAACAATGAAATTTTGGGCGTGCCGTCTTGGGACACGGCTCGAATCATGTAACCGCCTGCTTGTCTTCTTCTCCCCAATCCCCCGTCCCCCACTCCCCGTCCCCCCCCAGCCCCGGCCTCGCCCGTGCTTGCCGTCGCCTCGACAACACCGCTGGCTCCTTGCCTCCCGCCGCCTCCTCGCCTCCTGCTGGCGCCGTCCCGACGACACCGCCTCCTCGCCTCCCAGAAGCCTCGACCTAAATCACCTCCTCGCCTCTCACGGGCGGCGCGACCCCGCCTCCTCGCCTCCCCACGGCTGCCTCGGCGACACCGCCTCCTCGCACCCAGCAGCGGCCTCAGCCCGCCGCCTCCTCGCCTCCCCCAGGGGCCGCCTCGGCAAGCTCGGCGATACCGCCTCTTCGCCTCCCGACGGCGCGACCTCGCTGCCTCCTCGCCTCCCGCGGCCCCGCATCGTCGACCCGCCGCCTCCTCGCCTCCCATGGCCTGCCTCGATGACACCGCCGTCGCCTCCTCCTCCATGCGCTCGGTGCAAAGACGTGCACCGCGCCGCCGCCGCTCGCCTCCTCCTCCCCCGCTCTACTTGCAACAAAGCGCGCCAGGACCCTCCTCCTCCCTCCGCTCCGGCCTCGTAGAAGATTGTGTGCCAGCTCGCTCGACCCTCTGCCTCGCCTCCCAGCTGCGGCCGTCTGCGCGTGCCGCCTTGCCGTGCTTCGTGCCGTGCCGTGCACGACGACCAACCTTTGTTCATGTCGTCTTGGGCCGCCCACCGTGCGAGGGTGGCGGCGAGCACGGCCCGGGGTATCGTGTCGAGCCAGCATGATCCATGAGCAGTGCGGACCGTATCGTGCTTAGGCCGAGCCAATAGTATCGTGCTTCGTGCCAGCTCATTTGGCCAGCTCTAGTGACGGCGTAATGTCGCTGCCATCGCCCAGCGAAATTCCCTCTCCCTCCAAGCAGTTCTGAAACCTCGCCACCCAAGTACCCAACCCAGTGCCCTCTCGAGTATTCTAGAACCTTCCGGAGCTAGGGTTTCCGGAGCCCGAGGAGTCACAGGCCGTGCTGGAGACCATCTGGAACCTCCACGACAAGGTCAGTGACGCCAACCACAGGAGGCAAATTCTCTAGGACGGGTCTCAGGGTGAGGCCCCTCCTCCACACTCTGGATCTTCTCACCCACCCCTTGCACTGTAGCAGATGAACGGTGGATGCGAGGGGCCTCCCGTGAGACCCCGTACCAGAAGATTTATTTTCCCATCCACGCCCTCTCCCGCGCCCACTTCCTGCGCTCCGTCCGCCACCGCACCGCCGGGGGAAGCCTGTGGGCCTCGTGCACGTCAAGGGCGGAGGAGGCCTCGCCGCGGACGACGAGGCGGCCGCCCTGGCCGCGGTGGCCGAGGAGGTAAGGAGCCTCCACGCCATCCGCGCCGCGCTCGAGGACCTCGAGGACCAGTTCGAGTGCTTTCTCGTGAGCCTCCTAACCACAGCCCCTCGCCTAGGCCCTGGCTCTTGTTCGTGTGATTTGATCTGTGTTTGGTGCTAGTTTCCGTGCGTCGCGCTCGCGTCGGTGAATTTGTTGAAATGAGATGTCGTAGTGGGAATTTGGTGGGTAGGATGTTTCTGTAAATTGTGGAGGGGCTCACTGTTGCTAGAAATGCCGGTAAATTCAAGCGACTGTTTGTTGAAACTTGAAACCATGTTTAGGATATAGGTAAATCACCTTGGATTAAACACGAAGTGTCAGATCTGCAAGTAGTTTGTTCGGCTATTGGTATGTCTTGTGATGATTCAGCCATGTGTCGGCCAGAGCATGTTTACATCTATGTGAGATAACAGCTGTTAAAGGATGCGAAAGCACATAGGGTGTTTGAGACAAAGAGGTTGCCAATTGCCATATAGAGCCATTTCAAATCTACAGAGTCAAAGGATGCTGTGAGTGTGGTGCGATTGGAATTTCAAATATCTTGATCTTTTCATCTTAAGGGAACGAAGGATGCCGCATAGAGCCCATTTCTACTGGGTCAAGGGAAGAAAGCTATCTAGTAATCAAATATAAATTCTTAAAATTTGGGGTGTATATCTCGTGCAATCTATCTAATTTGTTGTTGTTACTTATGAATGTTGATAATTTTCACTGGTGTTGCCGTTGTTTACTGATGTCTACAATTTATGTGAAAGTCACTCCTTAATCCTTATATTTGTTCGGATTCAACATTTCAAGTTACTTTAACGGTTTGACCTCCAGTTGCCTCTGGATATTAAAAAACCAATAATCATGTGATGGTTCTAAGCTTTCTAGCTCTGTGAACACACCTTCCGTCATTGTCTTCTAGAATACACGTTGTTGTTTGTGTGAAGAAATTATCATCAAAGCCAAGTTATCCTTATTAGTTCTTGGGCTATCTTCCATAAATTGGCACGATTAATACTTTAGTTTCATTATCTGCATGTCTAACTATGTTTTGTTCTCTTTGCAGGCTGTGCAATCACAGCAACAAGCAGAACGAGATTTTGCATTAGCAAGGTTGGAGCAAAGTCGCATCATGCTTGCAAAAAGACTAAAAGAGCATCATGGGAAAAACCACAAAGTCATAGATGAGGCGTCGGATTTTGTCCACAATGTCTACCAGGATGTTTGGCCTTCTTTATCAGTAAACAGACCTGAGAAGTCAAGAAGCCATTCTGGTGCTGACAGCTCCAATAACCGGGAAAAAGGTTCAAATTTCTTGGGCCGGATGGTAGTTCTAGTCTTGCTTTAGCTAGGAACAGTTTCAACATCGAAAAATTTGGTGGTTTATTAGGGAATAGTGCGATGTTAGCTATTGGCATGATTACATTGCTGCAGCTGCATTGGTTGGCTTTTGGAGAACAAAGTCCAGCAGCTGGTAACTGCAGCTACAAGAGGATCAATCAAGAGAATTCATCGTGGTTGGAGACATCTCCACTGGGTAGTAGAATGAGTCATCTTGATGTGTTCTTAGCCAAAGGTTGAGGGGCTTTTGCCTCACCTTCACTGTTGTCTGTACATGTTTTCTAGTATGTACTCGTAGGATATCCAGACATTTTGTTCTCTTGGTGCTCATCAAATTGTCAGTCTAGGTGCGGATCACATTATCTTAAGTGAGTTAACCAGTTGACGTCTCTCTGTTTTTTCCCTTCTAATTCCTTGTAAGAGACCACTGTACCGGTGTATCCTTGTAGGCAGCATAATGTTTGGTGATGTTGGCCGATTGTTTGCTGACCAGTACGTGCAAATTTGATGGAAAATGATCATCTGTATTGAAGGTCTAAATACAGGGGATCTACGGTTATTTGCATTAAGATCAAAGAGCCCATATCTATCATATCTTAACTAATAAAATAAGAGGTTTACCTCCGCACAGTGGGAAATCGTCTAACCTCTTTCTCCTTCTGTGACTAGCGAGCGTGTCCATATTCTCACTTCTTCCGTAACCATCGAAACAGTTATCGCCCCACTTCTTCACATCCATACACCGAAAATTTGTTGTCGTCCCACTCCTTGTCTCGCGCTCTGTCCCTCACACTACGACTCGACAAGTAGCGGGAAGGGGAGGCAGCGGCGTTAAGGACGACAGACGGCACCGGGAGGGAAGGGAGAAGAGGAAGATATGAATGCGTCCTTTCCTCTCGCCACGTGGCCGCCTCGAGTTCATCGTATCACGTCATCTTCATCCTAATCCTCCCCGTGTGTCGTCGTCGCCTCCTGCTCCGTGCCTGCTGAGCAAGCATCGCCGTCGCCTCCTTGCTTACCACCGCAACATCGCTGCTGCCTCCTCCTCTAACCTCCCACCTCCTCGTCGAGATGTGCCTCATGAGGGTTGCAAAGGCTAATAGCCATGAGAACCGAGTCGCAACTTGGATTCAGGGTGAAAGAATGTGGTTGTCGATGCATAGCCCTCTTCCTTGCCGACTGGCAATGGCTAGAAATGGGCAGCGCATCGGGAAGGGAAGTCAGTAGCAATTTCAACTTCCAAAGGTAAACTGTATATGAGCTCAAAATTTTAATTTATGAGTAGTAGTAGCAGGTGATGCAATAGGTTGAGTCAATATTTATATTTTATATGTGTGTGAAAGAAAAGTGATATTTATTATACGGTTAGCAACCTGAAGATATTTGGGAAATTGTTGTGTGTTTTTCCCGTAGGATCCCCACACCCTTTATTTATAGTCTAAACATTGAATCCGACCCTAACACGGCTCCTTGCTAGATCTTATTACTAACTCGCCAACACTCCCCCTCAAGATGAGCCGAAGATATCAATTATGTACATCTTGTTACATATTGTAGAACACTCGTTAGGACTTAACCCTTTAGTGAAACAGTCAGCCAACTGTTCAGCAAACTTTACATCAACTTCATCATCCTACCATCGAGCTTCTCCTTGATGAAGAGCCTATTAATCTCAACGTGCTTGGTACAATCATGTTGTACTGGATTTTTAGCAATGTTGATTGCAGATTTATTGTTACAATGCAACACTAAGAGATTATTCCTCTATACTCGAAGTTCAGACAATAAACCCTTCATCCATATCATTTCACTCACACTCAATGTCATTGCTCTATACTCTACCTCTGCAGTTGACTGAGACACAACCTTCTACTTCTTGCTTCTCCAGAACATAAGGTTACCTCCCACAAAGATGCAATATCCAGAGGTAGACCTCCTGTCATCTGCACTACTCGCCAAATTAGCATCGCAATACCCTTCCACATTCATATGTTGATTCTTTTTGAACCAAAGGTCTTTCCCAAAGCTACTCTTCAAATATCACATGATTCAATAGACAACATTCATGTGTCCTATTCTAGGATCATGCATATATCGACTAACCACACTCACTGCATATAAAATATCAGGTCTTGTATAACACAAATAGATGAGATGCCCAACAAGCTTTTGATAAACTTTCTTGTCTCCTGGATCTCCCGACTTAGCACATAGCTTGTGATTCCTATCAATAGATGAAGCAATAGGGTGACACCCAAGCATACATTTTTTTGCCAATAGATTGAGGACATACTTCCTCTAGGAGAGAACTATACCATTCGAAGAACGGGCAATCTCAATCCCAAGAAAGTATCGAAAAGGTCTAAGATCTTTCACCTCAAATGCCTTTCCCAGTGTTTTCTTCAAGGACTCGATTTCCTCGACAACATCTCCAATAATCACAATATCATCAACATAGACTGTCAATATGGTGATATGTGATCTTCTATGCCTATAAAACACAATATGACCTCCATTGCATTGAGAATAACCCATACTACAGACTACACGCCTAAATCTATCAAATCACGTCCTTAGAGACTGCTTCAGACTGTATAAAGACTTTTTGAGTTTACACGCTACAGCGCCCTGTGTCATTACCCCGGAGGGTAATCACACTTAAGCATATGGATTACTATTTGTCTACCCGGTAGGACACCGCTCTGACGAATGGTAAGCCTTACTAAAGTTAACGCAGCAGAATAATAAGATAGAAACTGTACTTTTCATTACAGTTAGCCATGCAAGGCTATGGTTCTTTATTACAAGTAATTTACAACAGCAAAATAGGACTAAGTCCCCTCGCTTGCCTGCCCTGCTCCACTGGTCGTCTATTCGTCTCACTCATCGAATAGGGTGTCCACCTCACCCTTCTCCTTGAAGTCAGCACCCTCACCTCTTGCGGTCTTCGGGGTACCTGCGTATCCTTCATCCTACTAGGAATAGTTTCCGGTCGGACTAGGACCTAACAAAGGATAATAATAGCAAGGTTGAGTACTAGTGTACTCAGCAAGCATTAATAGCAAAGATGCACTGTATGACGCATCTCTGTTTGTTATCATATTTTCTAATCATCTCTTTTTTGGAAAATAATTTATCAAGACTTAAGTGGCAGTTTTATTTCTGAAAAGTCTACTTGTCACTCGGAGAGAAGATAGACCCCTAGCGGTTCTCGTAAACTCTAAACTAGAAGACAGGCATGAATTAATGATTTTATATAGCACTGCGCAAGCTTTGCATCACTTTACCCATAGATACTCTAAGCTCTCTTTACGCTAGGTCTCCCTCATTTCCTTTGATACGGTTTCGAGTTCAGAATACAGAACGTTTTTCAGGTTACGTGATTAAGTCTACACCCATTACTTTTCGTCGGTGTCTTGGGACGTTACCCTAGTCATCCATCGAGTTCCTGTAATGTTAGTTGGGGCGGCTTCTCCTGCAGCCAACACTCCACCGTGCGGTATTATAGCGCCTTGGATTCCCCTGGCTTCCGAACTTTTCCTACCGACCCTTGAGTTCATCATCCATAAATCAACCCATGCAATATTACTTACCCGATGTGGAGAGGATAATCACATAACAAGGTAGCATTTTCTGCCCGCCGAAACGGGAAAATGGTTGGGACTTAAATACGGCATCTTATCCGAGGAAGAGTTTTATTAGTCCTTATATATTAACCATATTTAAAGGGTCCCGCCTCTTCCCTCTTCTCTTTTTCTGCCAAGGGCCCCCTTTACCATCCTAATAATTCTCATTTCTCATCTCATTTCTCATTTATCATCACTTTTCTCTTTATCTCTTTTATCCAATTTGATTTTGAGACATAGTTTTGTTGCATGTATATATACGATACAACAACATACAGTTTACATTTAATATAACTATATTTATGTTCAAGAGATAAGCTTGCCTTTGGAATTGTATAAAAGATCAGCGTCAACGGATAATGGATTAGATATTCCTACCAACGTCGGTTCATTTTCTGCAATTTATATGGCAGACGCGAATAATTTTACGCTTTTTCTTGCCTTTATTTTCTGCCGGTTGATCTACATCTATTTATCCTCACGCGGCTTATATACTTGTTTGGTCCAATAATTACATAGTGCCGACACGAATTAATACTGGCGTTCAATTCTACTGCTACAACTGCTATCATTAATCATTACTGGAAATTACTTCTTTACCCCCGTTTTACTAAATCCTAATTTCTAAACCAAATTCCCTAATCTCTCACCTAACCCCCTTTTCTCTCTCCTCCTTTTCTTCCCAGTCGAATGCTCCCTAGCCTTAGGCTTCTTCTTCACTTTCTTTTCCCCATTCCATTTCTTTGTGGTTCTTACTCCTAGTGCTTTGGCCGGATGATGCGCCATGGGGGCTCCCTCTTGTTGTCGCTGCTGGCTCTACTTGCGCCGTCACTGCGCCCGCACGCTTGCATCCACCCGGCTCGCCTGCTCGCTCCTGCACTCGGTCGCTCAACTCGGCCCTGCGCGCGCCCCTTGCCATGCGCCTGCTCGTGCAGCCCGTTCAACTCGGCCCGCCTGCTTGGCCACCCGCCCCACTCTCCTCTGGCTCGCCCAGTGCCTCCTCGTGCTCGGCCATGGTGCGCCCGCCCCCGGTCGCTCAACCCGCGCCCGCACGCTTGTGGCTCAGTCGATTTTGGGTTGCGGCAAGGATTTAACTTCTCCCCTTGTTCTGGTTGGTCCCTTCTGTTGCTTTTTGTGCTTGTTGACTTGGCATTGTTCCGATGGTCGATGCCAGTTCTTGGTAGTTGCTATGGTCATCCACGCTCCGTCGTCTTCCATGTCCCCTTTGTTCCTCTCCTCTGGTTGCTCTCTGTGGTGAACTTGGTTGTGGATATGGTGGGTGGTGATACTTGGCTTGCTTGCTCTCTAGAGCTTGGTTTGGCAGAGCAGCGGCTTTTGCTAGCTTGTGCTAGCCTTGGGGTGGCAGTGCCTGCTTTGCATTTCTTGAGCTCTTGCTCTTGGTGGTAGCTTGTGATGCTTGGTGTTGGTTGTAAAGTTTATGCTTGGTTTAGGCTTTGCTCTATGTAAGACCAAGAGGTTTTTGGTCATGATATTTGATGATGAACACATTGACAATAAGCTAGACTTAGTCTCAGTACTTAATGATGAATACATTGTCTCCGGAACTTGTTTGTGCTCTTCAACTGACTTGCATTTGAGTTCATCGGTTTACATTGAAAATCGGTTCTTGTCGGGATTATCGGTAGTCTGGCTTTGTACATCTTGGAACTACCGAAGTCTTGGTATGACGCGGGTGTCTGCGGTAGTACCGCATGTCTTGTTTTCGAGCGTGTTTTAGCTCGAATCATTAGATCGATCCGGGCGTCCATGTGGCAAAAAGGGCTTTGTTACGAAGTTTTTGAGCTTTTTTCGTGTTGCGGTAATATCCGGCGTTGTTTTCACGGAACTACCGCTTTGCGGTAGTACATGAGTAGTTCTGATAGTACCGTAAGTCATTTTCTCAGTGCGTTTTGCTCGGTTCGTTAGATCTTGATCTAACGGCCGATATTGAGATGAGCGTTGGACCGTCCGAGCGTCTCAAGAATCTGAGCCCTTGATCTGAAATCGGCGGTTTGTTATTGTTGTAGCGTTCGGACCGTCCGAGACGAAAGCTTTGTGAGTCGTTGATTTGAAATCAACGATTGATATTCACGGAGCGTTCGGACCTTGAGCGATAAATGCTTTGAGGTTCATGAGAAGTTTTGCAA
Organism: Phyllostachys edulis; assembly: GCA_036346405.1. Lineage (NCBI taxonomy): Eukaryota > Viridiplantae > Streptophyta > Magnoliopsida > Poales > Poaceae > Phyllostachys > Phyllostachys edulis. The sequence continues at coordinate 109,271,522 of CM070546.1, forward strand.
AACAATCATACCGTGATGAGCGTGGTAGTACCGTGTTGTCCGGTAGTACTGGTGTGTTAATAAGCGGTAGTACCAAGACTTGGTTTTTCGTAAAAGAAAGCTTCGGCAGTGCAGTTAAATGAAAATCGGATGATCTGGAGTCTTGGAGCGGAACGACCGGCAAGCGGTATGACCGCACTTTGAACGTCGGTAATACCACACAAAGGTATGACCGCAATGTTGCGGTATGAAAATTCCAGAGAGCATGTTTTTGGAAGATCTTGAGATTTCCCAATGAGTGGTAGTTCATGATGCTTTGGCGATGCGACCGTATGTCTTGTAATCTGGGACGTATAATGGTGGTAGTTCAGATTATGCTCTGGAAAGTTGTCGTTTTGGGGTTTTGACTGAGGATATGTTAAATTCATGAGCTATATCTTGTTGCATGTTGCATGATAGTATTTATGGGTGTGAGTGAGCTAATGGATGGTCAAGTTGGATAACTTGTGCCAAGAATTGGTTTCCTTGGTCTTTGCATGTGCAGGTTAGGTGTTAAGGACGAATCACGGTCGGTGACAGGATTGACTCGGACTAGGATGGGGAATCTGAGGTCTTGGAAGTCATGGATGTCAAGAAGTGGTTTGGATCGTATTTGAGCACGTGGAGATCAAGGGGTGCTGTTGGAAGCTACGGGATGGAGTCTGGAGGCTTCTGAGGTGTTTTTTTGAAAGAGCAGATTTGGAAGGAGTTCCAAATCGATTGTTTTGAGATAGAGTCCGTATTGGTGTCGTGTTGGACATGGATAGGACTCTAGGCTATAAGAAGAGGCAGAGGGTGCGCCTTGTGTACGGAGGTTTTTTTTTATGTTACGATTTCGTGAGATAAGTTTTTGACCTATAGCTTTTCATCTTTGGCGAGCTACGGCTATTTCTTGAGGTTTTGAGAGGTCTTTGAATTGTGGTTTTGAGGGTACTTGCTAAGCACTTTGTAGACACAAATCAAATTAAGAAATAAAGCTTAATTGCTTCATCTTGTTTTTATTCTTTGTTCATACATGCTTTGAGGTGGTCTCTGTTGTGAAGCTACACAAGAGTCATCAGAGTTTCTGGAGTTCTTGTGCACAAGAAGAAGTTTGAATTAGGGGGTCAATTCGCTGCAATCATTCAACCCCCCCTTCGATTGCCATTACGATCCTACACTCTATTTTGGGTCTTGCTTTTGTGAGGCGTGCTTGTGAGGAAATGAAATGGGGCAACTGGTTGTGAATGCTTGGCCTTTATTTGGGGGGCTTCGGTTGGCTCATTTTTCTTGGCCTGTGCATGACCATTTTATCCTTGCCCTATCCTCTTGGCTCTCACATCTTACTATTTGGCTATGGACCTTTGGTCCAAAGGTGGGTTCTGATACTATTTTTCGGATTTTCTACTTCAGAGGTAAGTCGGTATAATGTGGGTGTCGGATTTCTAAAATTACCGGGTGATGAAACCCACTAAGGCGAGATGGTGCCGACTGACTTAGGTTAGTCTGGGAACCTCGATGATCTTCCTGAAATCTAACGGCAAACCCTTTGCTATTCCTAACCTCTTTTATAGCTTATGTTTGCTACTGCTCTACTGGTCTTTGTGGGAAATGGGAATATATGTAGGGTTTTGGATTGGTCGAGGACGACAGCTGGCGATACACGGACAAGGAAAGGCTTCGGCGATATACATGCAAGATTTTTATTTTTATTCTTTGGTAATGTATCCAAAGTTGTAATTTATAGTTTGTTCTGATGTAAATAACTCTTGTAATCAATTCAGAGATTGTACTCTTGTTTTATTTATGCTTGTAACGAATTCTTGTAAATAACTTTGAGATGGTATTGATGAGTTAATCTTGCAGCAATATTTATATTGTAAATCCTGTTGATGAAATCTTGATAATATTATCTTGCATGAATTTGCTTGACGATGTGTTCGTTAATACTCTGAGCTTATATTTGCTCTTGTTTGAAAGAATTTTATTTTACTGCTAAATATCGCTTATCAACGTTTAGATTAGTTTAATTTCTCGGGTTCTCACACACAACTTCCTATCAGTCTACTTGTTCTCAGAGCCTAGAGGAATCTCCATGTATACCTCCTCTTGTAAATCACCAAGTAGCAAAGCATTCTTCATCTAACTGATGTAGGGGTCATCCGAAGTTAGTTGCACAGGAGATCAACGTTCTTACCGTGCTCATCTTCGCCACTAATAAAAAGGTCTCATCATAGTCTATCCCATATGTTTGATTTATAACCTTTTGCAACCAACCGTACCTTGTATCGCTCTATCTTGCCTTCGGGGGTTTGCTTAATCGTAAATACCCATTTTCATCCTACTGCCCTTTTTCCTGCTGGAAGTGGAACAAGATCTCATGTCTTGTTCTTGTGAAGTACACTAAGCTCCTCCTTCATGGCATCCTTTCACTTATGATCCTGCTTACCAGCTCGCCAATCCTTTGGAACATGCATTGTCTGAAGAGATGCAATGAATGCTTTGTATGCATGTGACATATGAGAATATAAGATAAAATTTGCAATTGTTGGAATACAAGTAGGCTACGATAGCTACAAACAAAAATTTCTACCACGCAAACCAGGAAGCCAAGCAAGTAGATGATCATAGATCATTACCACCAGATGCGCAGAGCAGCGGAAGAAGGGTTGGAGCAGCTTGGTCCAACGAAGAGCATATCGATATAGTGGTCGTAGTCGATCGTCTAGCGTCCTCGCGAGTCGATCGTCTCCTCCAGCAACCTCTGCAGTTCCTTGTGAATATCGCGGATCGTCCTCAAGCGCAATAGTCGCAGTAGCGCCTCTATGGTATCCACACGTCCAGGGAAGGAACAACCGCACGCCGGTGTACTAGCACCAAGTCGCACGGCAGAGCTCTCAGGAAGATGGCGGCTAGGGTTTCAATAGTGTAAAGACTTTTTTTATCCCAAACAGCCTCATGCATCTCCTTATATAGTGCTCATGACGGATCTTATCCGAACACGTTTGACGAATCATATCCGTACTGGTTTGTTCCAACCCGTTAAGTGTGTGACCCTATAGGTTCATGCGTAATCGGTTGTGACTCGGAAACCCTTTCCGATCATGGGTCGTAGCGGCTCCTAGCAGAACATAGCGATTCCCGAATACACACAAATTATATCGGACAAACCTTAATACAATATGATCTACGACCAGGTCCTCATCACTTACGACCAGCTCCTCATCACTATACGACCAGTTCGTATTTGGTCACGACTAGTTCGTAACTCCTTACGACCAGGTTACAACCACTCTGTGACTACGTTCGACCGATCTCGACCATTCGTATTTCCATACGACCGGTCAGAATCGCTCGAACTAAGCTTACCTACTCGTTTATACTCTTTTTGCCTCATGATGTCTAGTTGAACTCCAGGTGAGATGTTGTGTCATCCATGGACTATTCAATACTTTCTCGATCGAGTGTCGGATAATTTTACGTGGTCGAACACTTCGACTACTAGTGGCATGGCCATGCACTTTCTTTATCCAATCACAATGAGGGGCCCAGAGACATCTCTCCTGTTATGTTAGGAGGGGTAAATCTCATATCCGACCAGTCACATTCATCTGCATGTTTCATAGCATACCCGAAAGCTACCTTTATAACTACCCAGTTACGAGCAGCGTTTGGCAACCCCTAAGAGTGCTATTACATATGTAGGAAATCATGCTGATCTCAGGTCTAAGGATTATACATCATCATTGCTTGAGACCAACTAACGACACATAGAATCATAACAATCTCAATAGTGTCTCAAGGTGGGTCTAATCCAACACATGTTCTCTAACATGTGTCCATATTACTGGTTTGATATTTCTATATCCATGACCCGTGAAACATAGTCATCAACCAATACATATGCTAGTCTATTCATATGTGTCCTCATATGTTTTCAACCAGGGATCGTATAAGAATAATTATCACAGAAATATAGAGTTTCACAATCAAGTCACATACTTGATCATCAATATTAACAATATTATTCTAGGAACAATAACATATTATCCAATATTATGAACATAATGAAATATAATCATCTCTATGATTGCCTCTAGGGCATATTTCCAACAGCAATGTTATGCTCAAAGCCATACCAGACTAGAGGCTTTCCGGCATTAGCTCTAGTCTCCCTATGTTGTGCAAGTGGTAACTCTCGATGGGAGTGATTAGAAGCAACATTACCACTTGGCCCAAGAGGAGGCAAGGAACTTGATGGAGAGAGACCCGAGGGGGGATTTGGGACTGGATCAACTGGCAAGGCCGGTTGTTTAGGCTGTGGCTGTTCTAACTGTTCAGCCAGCTCCGTTGGTGACTCAGGTGCTAACTGCTTGTCCCTCTGCTTCTCCCCTATTTCTCAAAGTGTCTTCGCTGATAAACCTTCAATTCTTTTGAGGCTATCACATCTCTCGCATATCTCGTTAGGCTTGGACACAAAATTGTTCCCACAATGATTTCTTCTTCTCATTCACTATCACTCTCCTTGCTCTCTCTCCCTCTTGACTGTCACACTCAGTGATAGGAGAGAACTCCAAAAATTGATCAACAGTACCTCCACTCGCATAGTAAGGCTCAAACTCCTGAAATGTCACATCCATACTTACGAACAACCTTCGTTCAACTGGGTTCCAGCACCTATAGCCCTTCTGACTTGATGAATAGCCTATAGAGATACATTTCAACGCCTGTGTATCCAACTTGCCAACCGCTGGTCGGTGATCCCGTACAAAACACACACAACCAAACACATTCGAAGGCACCTTGAACTCCCGCTAACCCAAAAATAAGTTCAACTCGAGACCTCATTCCAAGTATTCGAGACAACATATGATTGATGAGATACGCTGTCATCATCCCTGCCTCGCTCCACAATCCCTTTAGTACATTATAACATCTCAAAGTTCTGTTACCAAAAATAAATTTATTATTTATTATTTTTCCGAGTTTTAAAAGAGTTTTCTTACTTTTCCGAATTTCCAAGATTTTAAAAGTCACAAAGAAAATTTATTGAGTTTTCGGGATTTTCTTGGATTTAAAGTTAAAAAGAAAAACTTAATTAATTTCTTGAATCTTCTCGTATTTAAAAAGGTTTTTCCTATTTTTAGAAATTAAAAATAATTTATCTGAAAAATAAAAGCCAACTTTAAGTTGAAATAATTTTATTAAGTTCAAAAATAGCATCCTAATTTTGGGGCCTTTTGAACTTTTAAAAATAAAAGGATCGAGTTGAAATTTTCTTGATTTGTTAAAGCTTAAATTGAAATTTTAGAAAAATAAAAATATTTTAAATGATTAAATCAAACTTCAATTAAACTCAAAATGGGTATATTGGATGTTCTAGACTTTCTTGAAGTTCCTCCAAATTCTTTTGCTATTTTCTTGGAATTCAATTTAAATTATTTCCTTTTCTGTTTTTCCCTAAATCTCTTTATTTTTTGTAAAATTTAATTTAAATTAATTATTTTAAAGATGTTGGATTTCTTCTTTGGTAATTTCTACAATTATTAAAATCCGAGTCCCAGACTCAAATTCAATTCCATTTCTCAAATCTGATTTCATCGTCGCAATGCAAATTCTTTGCCAAACTCCAAATTCAATTTTTGCGAATTGAATTTTCCGCGAAATTCTTCTTTCTTTTCCCTTTTTTTTTATTTTTCCTCTTTGTTTTCTTTTTCCCTTTTCTCTTTTCTCCTTTTCCTTTCCTTTCCTTTCCTTTCCTTTCTCTTTCTTCTCCTTCTTCCTCTGGTTCCCTGTTTTCACCTCGTTGGCCTATGCGCGCCCGATTTTCCCGCCGCCTATCCATGTGAGCTCTGCGCCCCGGATTCCTGCTACCACCGCGTGGCACTCTGGCCGGTGCACCGCCCACGTCCCTCCCCGTGCCGCACTGTCTCCTCACCTCCCCCTCTATAAAAAGTGGCGCAACTCCTCCCTCTACCTCTCCCCCCTCCTCTCCTCCTTCCCCAACCGAAGCACCCACCGCGAGCTCCTCCATTTCTTCTCCACCTCTGGCCGCCTCCATCTCCGTTCGTTCTCCCTCTCTGGTGGTGCTCTTGCCCCCATACCCGCGTCAAGGTGTAACACCCTGATTTTCAGAGCCTTTTTGAAATTTTCAAAATAAAAAGAACCATTTTGTTTTGATGAGAATTCAAAGCTTAACTTGAGAATTTCAGAATGGATTTCACTTGACTAAATCAAACTTCAACTAAAACTCGTATTTGTTTAATTGGGTTTGTGGAGTTTTGGTGATCTCCTCTTTTCTGCGCTGGCTCTGTTCTTCTCTGGTTCGGACCTCCTTAGGTCTAAACCTCTCAAGTGGTTGGATTTTCTCTGGTCTAGACCTCCCTTCCCAGCTCTAAACTTCACTCATGTTCATTTGAACTCACTCTCGAATCTGTTAGACCTCCTCCTTGTCTATTTGGACCTCCACATGTCCTTCAGGACCTCCCCATGTCCTGTAGGACCTCCTCCTTGTCTATTTGGACCTCCCCGTGTCCTTCAGAACCTCCCCATGTCCTCTAGGACCTCCTCCTTGTCTATTAAGACCTCCCCTTTGTTAGATCTTAACTGTCCAGACCTCCCCTTTGTTAGATCTGACCGTTAAGACCTCCCCTTTGGAGATCTTAACCGTCTAGACCTCCCCTTTGGAGATCTTAACCATCCACACCTCCCCTTTGTTAGATCTGACCGTTAAGACCTCCCCTTTGGAGATCTTAACTGTCTAAACCTCCCCTTTGTTAGATCTGACTGTTAAAACCTCCCCTTTGGAGATCTTAACTGTCCAGACCTCCCCTTTATTAGATCTGACTATCCAGACCTCCCCTTGGGAGATCTAACTGTTAGGACCTCCCCGTTGTGGTGTCTTTTGGGACCTCCTCTCCGCAAGACCTCCCCCTCGGGCTTTGACTGGCCCCATTTGGCAACCGCACCCATTTTCTTTTTCCTTTGACCATGTCCTTTGCACATGGGAGTCTCCCCACATTTAATGTCTGTTGTGTCGCATTAAATGCTTCTACCTTTTTGCAGCACCCATGCTATTCTTTTGTCACATCTTTTGCCTGCTCCCATTGTCCTTTTCACTAACTCTTGAACACGCCTACCCTTGGAAATATGGGCGGCTCTGGCTATATAAGCTTGGGCAGCCCTTCCTCTTCACCCTTTGCTCATTTCCACTCCCTGGCTAAAACCGACTAGCTCTTGTACCTCCTCCAAAGCCCCTTGGACCTCCCCCCTGATCACCTAGCCTCTCTGTTGGTTTTATTTCAGTGTTTTATTGGAGTTTCTTTGGACCTTACTTGAGCTCTATTTGAGTTGTTTTGTTTCCCACCGTGTAGATTGCGAAGGCAGTGAAGAACAAGAGTTCCTTGAGGCAGAAGAGGACACCCCGGCCTTTGAGCAAGGCAAGTTATACCCTTGACCATGTTGCACCCATTACTTCAAATTACTATATTCTGTTTTAAAAGTTTATGCATGCTTACTTTACTAAGTTATTTCAATACCTGTTTTTAATATGGTAGCTATGCCTGATTTCCATTGTATGGCCACTGTCGACATTGAACCCCATCCATTTTCACCTTAGATGAAAATCTGGCTTTTGCAATAGTGAGAACCAGATGCATTTGAAAAATACATGCTTAGTCTTGCTAGACCAAAATTTTGATTTGGGATGTGTTTCTACCGAAAGACCAAAGAATCGTGAGTTTTAAAGCCATGACATTGAGTTGTCATGGAGGTTTTGCAAAAGAAAAACAGAAATGGAAAAATGGATTTGGTCTTGGGCGAATTGGTTGGCTTGGCTAGTGCAATGTTTATGCACGGACTCAATCCTGGGTAGGGATGAGGTACAGGGGAATGTGGTAGTCGCCCAAGCTAGTTAAGGACCGGTCTGTGAGCCGCATCTTGCTATGCCTATAATGGGCTATGCCTCACCGTACAACCACATGTCCTCAGAATGGGGAGTAGGACATGGCCAATTAATTTACAAAGCTCCATCGTGGTTGATCCTGTTGGTGTGTGGGTAGTCATGTTACGACCTTTGTAGTCCCACCTGGTGCAAGAGGGGGCCTGAACCCTGCGGATGGGTAGTCCAAAGGGGGTGAAACCTTAGCGAGGATGGACTGCGGTGGAGCGATGCATTGTAAAGGCTTTGTCACGTGCTCTATACCTCTCACCAAAGGGAGTGTGAGGTGGCAGCGACGGTTGCCAAATAAATTAGAGAAGTTGTGTCATGTGGGTAAGGTGTACAACCTCTGCAGAGTGTAAATCTATTCGAATAGCTGTGTCCACGGTCATGGACATGCTAGCAAAGCCACTCAAAGTTAGATTTCAGTTTTGGGTTTGAAATGATTTATGAAATAGTTTTGGATTTCTATCCAAATGGTTCATGGGCGGGAAGCCTTGTGACAGGAGGGTATCCTTCACACTTGTGATGAATGTTATCCAAGCTGTAGAAATTGAACTTTAAAATGAATTTTAATTATTGTACATGCTTTGAAACTTATTATTTGAATTGAAATAAACTTGGCTTTCATAAATCAACCCTATAAGCTCTCTCTTTGATATCCATTATGCATGTCATTTTGTTATTTGACGGGTGTAACTTGCGAGCACGGTTGTTGTGCTCATTCTTACTTGATTGATGAATTGAGCAGGAGAAGACTTCTTTGATGATGATGAGGATCAGATCAACTAGGCCGCGCCCTCCACCAATTACCTGTGGTGTATTGGATGGACTTGGTTTTGCTTCCGCTGTGTATTTTGCTTTGTTTTCTTGGCTTGTAAGCAACCTTGTAATCAACTCTTTTGTTGTTAATAAAGTCTCTCGTGGATGTATGTTACCACTCGTGTTTGCTGTGTGAACCAGCCATTGATCCTTGGGACTGGTTCAGATCATAGGGGGGTTAGGACTTCTCCAAGTCCCATGACCTCCTCGGGTCGGTCCCTGGACCTCCCCCAGGTCTGGTCGTGGCTCTTGGGGAGGTCCTGAGCCTCAAGACCTCCTCGGGTCAGTTCCCTGGACCTCCAGAAGGTCCGGGGGACCTCCTGGGAAGCCTAGGAGGACTGCCCGAGAGGTCCTTGGGACCTCCTGGGAGGTCCTGGTGGACTCCAAGGGAGGTCTTGGAGGACCTCTCGGGTGAGGCCCCTGGCTGGGTTGCCACACACGGCTTGTTCCTGGAGGTCCTCTACCCCTTCCCCGAGTTTCCCCTCCCTTCTTCCTCTCCTCTCCTCGGATTTCGAGTTCTTGTCGCCGCCGGCCGAGCACTTCTCGCCACCATTTACGCTGCCTCCCGTGGGTATACAGCGACACCATCCACACCGGTGGCATCGCGACTTCACGTTCTACGTGGTGCTCCCCTCCTCCTCACAGGAGCACCGCCGTCCTCTCTGTGGCTGCCGTGCGCCTCCTGCTTCGGCGCCCGCCCGCCTCGGCCATCCTCACCAAGTGACCACCTCTGCCTTTGTTGGGTCGTCGGCAACCCATTTTTCCCCTTAACGATGACTGTCGTCCCTCCCCTCACGGTGCTGTGCATGATGTCTATGGTGGCCGCCTGGGGCTACTCTGTTCTTCTCTGTGAGTTGGAAGCTCTCTGTGCTTTGCTCTCCTTCCATGACATGTGGGGCCCTTGTGTAAGCCTCTCATTTCCTCTCCTCTCTTTCCATCCTGCTCTCACTAGCAAGTGGGCCCATGTGGTCATTCTCTCTTTTGCTTGGCTCTGTAAAAGAAAAGCCAGTACAGTGAGATTCTGGGAATATTTCTTTTTCTATTTCTATCATTTCATATGATGTCAAACTTCCGGATGTTCGTTCTCCTTCATACGAACTCTGATTCCGTCGATTCTTATTCCTAAATTCATCTAAATTTGTAATCTCTCTAATATTACTAATTTTATTATTTTTGGATTATTTTTGGATTTGCTTTTATTTGGCCCGTTTTTCATGTGTAGATTTCGACGACTTCGGAGAGTCAATTTTTAACGCCGTTTGAGAACAACAACTAATTGAGTAAGGCAAGTTACATCTTTAGTCATGTTTGATTCTAATATTTTTAAATTATTTAAATTCTATTTTAAAATTACTATTACATGCTTCCTTTTATTCAAAGTAATTTAAAGTCCTATCTTTAAATTGTAGCTAAATCCCATGATACTTGTATAGCCAATTATTGTCAAGATAGGTAGTATGGAGAACCATTAGAGTGTGATATATTTTTGGAGTTAGAAATAGAAAAGATTGGATGATATTTTCGTGACTAGAAGGAAACAAAAGTATATTTGTGGATATACATTATTGTTAGATATTGGATCATATGATTATATTATTATTGGATTGTTGGAATATATTTTGGTTGGATTGTAGAAATATATCTTGATTGGATTATAGAATACATTATTGAAAATATTGGATAATAGAAACACATGATTGTTGGATATTGGTTTATAGAAATACATGATTGTTGGATATTGGATTATAGAAATATATCTTGGATGGATTATAGAAAGAAATCTTGATGGATTATAGAAAGAAATCTTGGTTGGATTATAGAAATATATCTGATTGAATTATAGAAGTATATCTTTGTTGGATTATATAAATATATCTTGGTTGGATTATAGAAATATGTCTTGATTGAATTATATAAGTATATCTTGGTTGGATTATAGAAGTATATCCTTGTTGGATTATCGGAATAGATCATTGTTGAATCATTGGAAATCTAGTGTCAATAAGATGATCAGATATATGTGTTGAATAAAGAATGAAGTTGGATTATTATAGTAAGTTATGATTGGATTTCAGGTCTATTGGTTGAATTGTAGAGAATTGATGAAATTGGTGGAGTTAATTGAATAGTAGTGTTTGGTTGATCTACAATTGTTGGTGGATTAATGTATACCATAATATGGTGGATCAATAGACATAATAGATTGATTTGGAGAGTATGATTCTAAATATTAATTGTTGACTTGTTGATCTTAGAGATCACAGTTCTTGGACATCAATCCCTCACACCTTGTCGTCCTAGTTAAAACTCTAGTCAATACAATAGTACTGACAAAGTGTTCTTGTTGAAAAACTTTATGCTTAGACAAAGCTTAGACAAAAAATATTGAATTTAGGGAGTTTAGCCAAATGTTCAAGTTTGATTTAAAATAGGGCTATGGTATTGTTTTACTATGGAAATTTTAGAAAATGATTTAGCTTGGAAAATAAATAAAAGTTGGTTTAGATTTGGGTAAAATGGATGTTTAGATGGTGCATGTTGATACGCAGGATCGATTCATTTCTATGATCGAGACTAGGGTTTTATTGGAAGTCGTCCAAGTCAGTTAAGAGCCGATCTTCGAGCCGTATCTTACTAAGCTCCACCGTACTACCATAAGTATGACGTGAGACGGACTAGGCTAAATAATTTGCAACGTTCCATTGTAGTTGTGCCATGTTGATGCGCGGGTGTCAAAATGACCTATTTTTTTTATATATTCTCACATGACGTGAGAGGAGGCTTAATTCTGACGGATGGTTCCATCCAAAGGAAACGAAATCTTAGCGGACATGACTACTTTGGGATGACACATTGTAACGACTTTGTGATAATCACTTAGTCGCACAACTACGGAAGTGTGTCAGGCGGACATTATAAGATGATTATCTCTTATGGGTAAAGTTGTATAACATCTGCAGAGTGTAAAACTATTCGAATAACCGTGTTCACGGTCATGGACATGTTGAGCAAAGCCACTCAAAATTAGATTTTGGTTTTAATTTCAAAAGATTGTATCAAATTGATGATGATTAAAATTTCTAAATAGTACTTTATTTAATTAAAGACCGCAGGTCCTTCGTGGTCGTAACCCCTAAGACAAATAACCCCCTGATCGTAAGGATTTCAGAGGTTACTTTATGTATATCCTGGTCGGAGAGGTCATATGTCTGTTACCCGACCAGATGAATGCTTATAGGAGCCAGTTCCAAGTATATCCTGTGAAAATGCCACAAAACTTCCGCCCGACCGCCCAGATCTCGGCAAAGTTCACCTCGCACGCCAGCGTCTACTGGCCGGTGTCCGGGTTGTTCAGCGTCGGTTCCATGTCCTGACCATCGGAGTTCCGCCCGGGGGGTAGCTCTCGGGGAAGTTTGGTTAGTTTGCGCTGTATCGTACGTGTGTGTACGTGTCCTTGTCTTTCCTAGGAGCGGTGGCTAATGGTTAGTCTGCCGTGCAGTGCCTGTGTCGTGGGCCGCTGCTTGTGCCCTCGGCGCGGGCCGCGCGGCGTTGTTTTGCTGAACGGCCGGGCCGGAAATACTTGCGCCGGCCATACGCTGTGTTCTGGCCTGGCCGCCGTGTGGCATCACGCGGCGCAGGTTGTGTGGGATATCATTTTCTGTTAAGTCCAACAATAAGCCAGTACGCAACTACGAAGTCACTAGGTAAGGTGTAGGAGCCAAAACCATCTAGCTAGCATCACGGCATGCACAATTCATCGATGCAGAACTGTGCATGTGAAGAATTCGAAATTCACCTCTAACAAAAACTGAAAGCTTTCCCTTTTTTTGGAAGAAAAAAAAATCCCATGCACCCTAAAGTAACATTTTATTAATCAATGTCTGATATTCTTTTGAGTAGAGGTACCTAGGTGTGCAAACCGAGCGGATAATTTCCGTTCGAGCGAATTCGGAAGAGATAAATGAGTATCCGACACTATCTGTGTCTGACTCTGACTCTGCGGAAAAATATAGAATATGATACCGGATGAGCGGTATACATCCATATGTATCCGTATGTCAGGTGGTATGAGGAGGTCTGTTGTGACTTCACTTAGGAATATGATAACATGTAGGCGGATTGCCGCATCTGAGCATGTGAGGAATACAGAGTGCTCTTCCTTTGTGATTAGTCTGTCCATGTTCGTTCTAATTTCACCCCTACTGTCCAGTGTCTTGTGTAGGAGTGCAAGAGAAATAGGTATCCGAGCACTATCCGTATCCCAGTCCAAAAAAAAAAGAAATAGAATACAAGATGAACAATATCTGTCTGTATCCGCTTCGATTGCACCTCTAGACATACCACTGGTACTTTCTAAGCATCATAAAACATCTCGTTGGTCTATTGTTAGCTCTGCTTGCCGGTATGTGCAAATCTGACTCTTCAGGTACAGTGAGTTGTTTTCTCGTGAGTTTATATATAAATTGTTGGGAATGGATGTGGTCAGCGTTCCTTTGCCCCCATCCACTACACTATCATCTGGTATCTTGCTTGTGATGATTCTTGTATCAATTGTTGATCATGTCGTGCGTTTGTGCTTTGTTTCCTCCTACTCACTTCTTCAGATTCTTCAGATTGCTGCTGGGCTTAAGGTCTTAAGCTTTATCCTCATTCAGGTGAAGATTGATGATGCAAGTTCCCTTGGATTTGTTCCACTGGATGTACATACAAAAAATCTAAGTTAGAAATTTATTTTGCCGGAGTTTGCTTGTACTGTTATGTTGAGTGATTATATTCTCATTGTTAGATGTATATTATTAACTGTGTATTTTCGCCATTGTATAAGGGTTATCTGCATATATGCCATACTTGTACTTATATATATATATATATATATATATATATATATATATATATATATATATATATATATATATATATATATATATATATTGGCTCATTGGCCTCATGATGAATACAATCGATATTCATAACATGGTATCAGAGCAAGGTTAGAGTTAGGGTTTCCTCACGTGTTTTCTCACATGGCCGATGGCCGCCTCGGTATATATTATCGCTTCGCCGCTCTCGTTGCCGCTGCTCCTCGCGTTCTTCGTCTTCGTTCGGTGCTTCATCGCCGCCCGAGCCACCTGCGATCGTCTGCAACCGTTGATGATGTCGCGCATCTCAGATCTGCCTTCGCCTCCGTCGCCGAGAACACTGCCGTGTCGCCGGAGGTCTTCCGCCGCCTACCTTAGCTGTGAGGTCTTCCGCCGTCGCCGGGTCTTCCTCCGCCGGGGCTATCGCCGCCGTCGGGTCCTCCGCTTTCGCCTCCGCCTCTTCGCTGAGAGCCGCTGGCCGCCACGGAGAGCTTCGAGCCGCCGCCGCCGCTTGTCTCGGCTCAATCAGCGTCGCCGCCGTGTTATTGACTGCTTAGCTCACGCCGCCATTGCCAGGGGAACCCTAGTTCCCTCGTCGCGCGTCGCGTTGCTCGCAGGCCAAGTGCGGTTAGTGGGCCGAAGTCCTTCGGCCCTTTTAGCCAGTTTTAACCGGCTCGAAAAAAAATAGTATGTCGTTCTAACCGTCGCGCCGCTTGTTAGACTTCATTGTATTGGTCGCCACGCCGTCCAACGTCGCCTACCAATAGGCATTGTTTCCGTTCCTCGCTGCCCGGTGATCTTCAATGGCCTAAATTATCGAGACTGGTTTCAACATATGCGCCTCCACATGCGTGGTCAGCGCCTTTGGGAGTTTCTTACTGCCGAGTTGTTTTATCCGCCTCGCCCTGCTCTGCCTGCTGAGCATGTACTCCCGAATGATGCTTCCAAAGACGCTCATACAAAGGCATCTGGGGTTTTTGAGGTTGCTATGGAGACTTTTCAGACTCAGTATGCTGCCTACAAGACATGGATTGATGAGGATGCTCGTGCCTCTGCTATTCTGGTTGCTAGCATGGAGGTGCAATTCACTGGAGATGTGGTCAGTTTGGCTTCAGCACAGTTGATGTGGACACACCTACGCAACCGCTACGAGCCGTCTAGTGATTCGTTGTATCTTTCTTTGTGCGTCAGGAGCAGTTGTTGCAGTAGGGAGATGCCCCTGTGGACGAATTCTATGCCCAATTGTTTGCTATATGGCGTCAGGTTGACTCTTTGGGACCAGATGTTTGCCACAAAAGCTCTAACAGCTCCAAAGAACCAAACTTTATGGTTAGTTGAAGTTCGGTTTAGTCATTTTAAACACCCAAATTCTGAAAATCTCAAGTTAAGTTTCGAATTCTCATCAAAACAAAATGGTTCTTTTATTTTAAAATTTTTTCAAAAAGGCTCAGAAAACCAGGGTGTTACAGTTTCTGTTCCCACTCAACTCCACTATAGTCATATTCTTCGTGTTCTACGATATCTTCGTGGAACCATCACTCGTCGTCTATTTTTCCCTCGCTCTAGCTATTTACACCTCCAGATATATTCTGATGCCATCTGGGCTAGTGATCACTTTGATCGCCGGTCTCTTTCTGCTTATTGTGTTTTTCTTGATAGTTCTTTCATTGCTTGAAAGACTAACAAGCAGACAACAGTTTCTTGTTCGAATGCTGAGACTGAGTTGTGAGCAATGGCTTTGTTGATAGTAGAGGTTACTTGGCTACGGTGGTTACTTGAGGATTTTGGTGTTTCGGTTTCAGCACCTACTCCTCTTTTGTCTGACAGTACAAGGGCTATTACCATTGTTACAAATCCGGTGAAGCATAAGCTTACTAAGCATATTGGTGTTGATGCTTCCTATATGCGAACATAGGTGCAGGACCAGGTTGTTGCTCTTCAGTATGTGCATTCAGAACTTCAGTTAGCAGACTTCTTCACAAAAGCACAAACTAGAGCCCAGCACAGATTCTATCTCTCCAAACTTCATATTGTTAATTCACCATAAGTTTGAGAAGGATGTTAGATGTATATTATTAGCTGTATATTTTTTCTATTTTATAAAGGGTTACCTGCATATATGACATATCTATATTTATATATATTGACCCATTGATCTCACGATAAATACAATCGCTATTCATAACACTCCTTACGGGAAAAAAAAACAGAGACTAAAGAAGGAGAGACGGAACGGGCCCAACCAGTAGCAAAGTACCAACAACAGTAGCAGCAGCAGCAGCAGCCATGCCTGCCCCCAAAATGGACATGCCGTTGGTTGGTTTGGTGCGCCGATACGCAGCGTAACCGGTTGCACTGGACCGCTCTTTCGACTTGAAAAAAAAAGTGGGGCCAACTAATCCACATAGATTGCAGCATTGCATTTCACTCACACAGTATAGAAAAAACATTGCACTTCGCTTCTTTTTCATGGTCCTGCCTGCACCGTGCATGCTCTCTTCGCCGGAGCATGCAATCGCAGTGGTCCTCTCATTCTGTGGTGCTGTGCGTGCAGTAGTAGGCTTGGCCCTTGGCCAGTGACCACCCAGCCCTGACCAGGATAGGTCGTCCTTTCTCTCAGCATTTTAAGTGCAAGAATCCATGGTCCTCTCTCCTCTCAGACCACCGGCACCGAATGGGGACTTGAGATACTTGCCGAGCTTCATCATTTCGTATCATGGAGCCATGGCCTCGTGGCCGGCTATTCCGTGACGCTCGGTGAAAATGAAATGATTTTAATGTTTGCAGAAAGAAAGGAAGAAAGCATAAAGTAATTAGGCCATGTTTTTGTCTGCAAGAATTATGTTGAAATTGAGTTGCTTCTCGTAAAATTCTCGTGGATTTGCTATGTTCCAAACAGGCTATCAAGGTTGCATTTTGGAATAGAGGAACCGAGGAACGGTTCAGTATCTACTAGTCGACGCTTTGTTCCCTACGAAATTGCTGCAAGCTTCCTGTGTAGTTAGAATTTTACCCATATTGTAGTTAGAAGAAAAGGGCAAGATTATCAATGACTTTGTTATGTGGCTATTCCATCCACTGAATTAACTCATAATTGTCCTCAAGAAGTATAACCTTGAACTAAGGTTTGCACTTGCTTTCCCCCCAAAAAAAAGAGCCTAGAATGCAAGGTGAGTAGTATTATTCTAAGGTTGACGGTCCTGCCGAAGTGCCGACACGTACGCACCAATCCCAGCTCCATGTTCTCGTTCTGTGCCGTGCCGTCACTATCGCTGTCCGTAAGGGGACAGCACAGTGTCATACCCACATCGATCCTCGCGAGATACGGTGGGCTCCAGCGCCGGTGTCCGACCAAGGGAGGGATCTCCTCCTCCTCCTATCGCCGCCGTGAGCCACAGCACGGACCAGATCGCGACGCACGTACGTCCTCCCAATCCGCCGTGCGCCGGCGATCGTGACGCGCATCCGTGCATGGTTGCTGTTGCTGTTGTGGACTCCGTGGCTGCAATGCGGTTGCAAACCGGTACGACGCCGTCCTTTTCAGCAGAATGCAAGGCTTGGACTCTTTCGTGGTTGCAATGTAATGCCGTTGCAAACCAGTACCGGTAGGCGGTACTACCACTTCTCATTCTCGACGAAATTCTCTAGGAACTTATGTGAAATTCCTGCGGTTTTCAAACATATTCTAATTGCATCGCGTACTGACAACACAAAGATTCCGTTATATTTAGGAGTGCTGCCTCTCACATTTTCATAATTGTACAGCTGTTGTTAATGTATTGCAAACTGAATCGATGGTCAAAGTTTGTTATTCTCATGGAGGAAAATGTGCGCGGGTTCTCTTGCGCTGGTTTTTTCCGAGCTGTGCTGCTGTCAACGTGTGATGAGCACTAGGCCAACAAGTTTGGTTAGAGATAATCAATCGTTCATAGATTTCATACACTAATTAAGAGGGAAACTAGCTTGCTTCGCAGATTCCGAGATCATGTGGTCGCGATAACGCCAGCCCCTGCCACGAATCTCTCCAAGGTATATCTAGCTAAGCTGCAAGTACATGTGCGGCTCATGACACACGCCCTGTCACACGAACAGGACCAGCCAAGCTGCTGCTGCTGCTGCTACCCCACATGAGTACATTTGTGGGTTCATGGCACGTTCTGCACTGCACACAACCGATCTCGGCAAAATTATCTTTTCAGCTGAAGCTGCACACCACTCTGCGTACCACTGCTCACAGTAGACCTGGATGTCGGTCCGTGCCGTGCTGCCAGCACAGGCGCGACGGGCCACAGGCCGTGGCTAGCCGTGGCAGCACGGTCCGGCCAGTTTATCGGGTCATGTCGTGCCAACATGGACTGCCATGAGCGAGGCCTGGCATGGCACGTGGGCACGCCGGGCTGCAATCGGGCCGTGCCGGCACGACCACGGCAAACGATGTTATATGTGTACCTTGGAAACCACTACCACGCTTGTCTGTCTCCGTCGTCGTTGTTGTCGTGCTTGCCTGCCTCCGCCACCGCCAGGCCATGGTCGCCACCGCGCTTACCCATTGCTACTAGGCCATGGCCGCCGCCGCGCTTGTCTGCTTCCCGACGCTGCCACGTTTACCATGGGAAAGAGGACGGCAGAGGGGGTCAAGGTAGGGGTGGCCGGATCTAGTGCCTAGGGAGGGAGAAGTGGGGAAAAGAAAGTAGGAGGGAGAAGAGATGAAAAGAAAGTCCATGCGTGTGTGTTCAACTGGCTCGGGTGGATTATGAAGTGTTGTGTGTTGTTATGGAAAAAGGGAGTGTTGTTATGGAAAAAGGGAATGTCAAGTCAAATGATCAGGTGGAGAACTAGCCCATTAATTCCCTTTAGACTAACTATGATAAAAGGGGAAAGAGAGAGAAATGCTGAAATTTAAGTAACTACGCAAAAATATGGACACGCAAATATTTGGGGGAAAGTGAAATTTCCTTAGTATTTTACATATACAATGTTACTGCTTCGTTAAAAACTTTGCGTCTTAGAGTGGGGTTCCTGGTAAGGAAAAGAGTATAGCAATAACATGCATAACTACTAACTACTCTTAAATGTTGAGATCGTTCATGCATTCTAGGTTAGCGTATATCTGCACGATCTCGGGATCCTCTAGTTGATGTTGTTGTCACTCTTTTGCCGATTCCTAGTTCTTGACGCTGATAATTATTCCCACAATCTTGGGCGTGATAGATGACCTTTTTTCTTCAATTATTCTCCCTACCATGTTGAACATCACTTGCGAAGAGACGGTGGACACTAGAACCAGAAGAACATCCCGTGCGAGCGAATCTTTGTTCGACGCGGGTACTGATACCCACGTCTTCGCTACGGTGCATCTTCTTGGTCTGCGGGCCTCGCGTCTTTCTCCATGACACATATGTACCCTAGCTTAGGGGTGGATAACGAGCTGGCTCGGCTCGACTCGTTAAGGCTCATTAAGAAAACGGGCTCGGCTTGGCTCGTTAAGATAATGAGCAGAAACCCAGGCTCGGCTCGGCTTGTTAAAAACTTGAACTCGGCTCGTTAGGCTCGTTATCAATAAACATAGTGAAAATCTTAAAATGTAAAGAACAATTCAGCCATTAACCACCCAATGACCTAAACATGCGCATGCTGATGCCTTATTCAACCAAACACATGCATGGCAATTCTAAAGAAAATAGTAACATAAGCAGCAAGTGTTCTTTCAACTAAACACAACAAAAAAATTGAGACGGCGGTAGAAGAGGGAGGCCAGGACCGGAGGAGGAGGAGGCAGTGGCGGAAGAGGGAGGCCGGGAGCCCGGGACCGGAGAAGGAGCCAAGGAGGCAACGGTGGAAGAGGGAGACCGGGACCGGAGGAGGAGGCGATGGCGGAAGAGGGACTGAGGGAGGCCGGGATCGGGAGGCAGGCTGAGGGCCGTGAGGCGGAGGCCACCACCTGGCCGGCCGTCTGATGTGGCCGCATGAATGGGGTAGTGGGGTGCAGGACGGGGTCACGGGGACAGTGTGAATCAATCAGGGACAAGAGCACAGTCATAGAGAAGGAAGGGAGTGGGTTACGGTTGCGCTGCGCCTGCCGCCTGCGCTACTGGGCTTGGGCCTGCGACTGTGAGCAACGCTGCGACGATGAAATGAACCGAGCCAAACGAGTTAAACGAGTAACTCGTGAGCCAGCTCGGCTCGGCTCGTTAACAAAACGAGCTTTTTTGCTAGCTCGACTCGACTCGTTAAGGGACCGAGTTCAAGCCAAGTCGAGCTGGTTCGTGAGTTTTGAGCTTTTTTTTTCCATCTCTACCCTAGTTGCTGCAGATTTCCAAATAGATAAAATCGTACAATGCATTCGTGTAACCAGAAAGGACAATTCCTGTTTGCATTTTCTCACGAGTAGTTTGCTCACATGGTGAAAGGTGCCAAAAGAAAACCTGGTATTTTACCTTTCCCTGCAATTGCATTGAATTGCCGGTCCATCGTGATAGTAAAAACAGGAGCCAAAGAAGCGCCGTTCCATCCCTCTTGTGTCCACAGGAAATTAGTCAAACGTGACAGTCTACACATGCAAATATGCAATACAAGTGGCCAAGTAAAAAAGAAGACCCACAAGAAGAGAATAACAAGAAATGAGAAGAAAAGGAGAAAGGCAAACAAAAAAAAATGTAGCAACGCAGCATCAATGCATGCTTCACAAAACTTATGTTCGAGTTGAGGTCGTTTTGTCGTCTCAGGGTTGGCTGCCGGTTTTCCTCTCTGAAATCATGCATTTGTTAAGGTTTTCGGGTCTGATTTCCCTTATAAACTGGATCAATTCTCTTCTTCTTTATATGTATGTATGTATATATATATGTGTGTGTTTGTGTGTTCGGCTAGAGCTCCATTCAAAAAAAAACTTATGTTCCTCCTTTTTTTGTGTGGTTGCTCTTTCGGGGATGCCACATACAAGCTAGAGCCACATTTATGTGCAAGAAGTGTAGGTGGGTGCCTAGTTACTCCTAGAAAAGCCCTTGCTTGCATTGTGAAAGGGACAGGTGCAAGTAGTAGGAGGTGAGAGACCCAAGAAACCTTTACAAAGATGTTGTAGCTTTGTGCTTGCAGTTATTGGAAAGCTACCTCTACATTGGGCAGAAACAGCAAGCTGCCAAACCGCGAGAGAGAGGGAGGGAGAGGAGAATTCAAAAGATTGAGCTGAGCTTCATGTGTTTGGCCTGTCCTGCCCTTGCTTGCTCAGCTAGTTTTGAAGCTCTAGTTATGTATTCTAGGGAAGAATCTGATAAGTAAGATATGTAGAGCAGTAGGAGTAGCTAACAATGCTTTCGAGTCTACTTAGCAGATTCTTAACATGTACACTTACCGAGTGCAGTGCAAATTGGCATCCCTTAAACTATGTGTCATTTTGCAACTAGCGGTGCAATTTTCAAGTTGTGCGCATTTACTAGGATTTGCACATTGTCTCTACCAGCACAGACGCACAAGTGTTACATTATACCCATGCACGCGACCGAGAGAAAGAAAACCACCATTGAAAGGCTGCATATATAGAACTGTATGTAAAAATTTGCAAAGGTTCAAAAAGAAAAGGAGACTACTCCTAACCTAAGTGCAATCTATTATATTATTAAAACGATAGAAAAAAAAGCCACCACGTTCGCTCTCAAGAGCTAGAAATTCCCATGTTAATCGGTGAAAAAAGAGAAACATCTACACCGTTGATTATGGTGGGTCAAGATTATAACGATTTAGATTAAAGGAAAGAGTCTATGTTAGGTACAATATAGAAATAAGAATCCATCTCAAGTACAACGTAAAAATAACTGAAATTCAGAATAAAAATAAAATAAAATTAGCTACTTAATTTTGATACAAATTGCTAAGTAAAATCACTAGATAAACATAATTCGAATTAAAAAATTAGTAATTTGATTAGTACACGAATTCCAAAAAATAACTGGAATTTAGAACAAAAAACAAAATAAAAATAGCAAATTGATTTTGATACTGAATTCAAAATTCCTAAAAAATATAATTCAAGATAATTTTTTGATTAGTACACTAATTCCAACAAAATACCCAGATTTGAATTAAAAATAAAATAAAAATTTGATTTTAATACAAATTCCAAAACAAAAACCCTAATAAGCGTAATTGAATAATTTTTATAAAAAATTAGCAATTGGATTAGTATCTGAACTCAAACAAAAAATAATTAAAATTTGGGATAAAAATAAAAGGAAATTTACAATTTGATTTTCTTATGAATTCCAAAGTAAAATATTTAAATAACTAAAATTCGAAAAAAAATAAAATAAAATAACATTATCAATTTGATTTACATAAGAATTCCTAAGTAAAATCTTAAATAAATATAACGAGATTTAAAATTAAACAAAAATCGTAATTGGATTGTTGTACAATTTCAACAAAAATAAGCGCTATTTAGAATAAAATAAATTAAAATTGGCAATTTCATTTTGATCACGAATTCCAAATAAAAAATAACAATTGGATTAGTATATGAATTCCAACAAAAAATAACTTAAATTAGGGACAAAAAGAAAAGAAAATTTGAAATTCTATTTTCATACTAATTCCAAAGTAAAATACCTGAATAACTAAAATTTTGAATAAATTAAATATAAGTTATAATGAGGATACCACGAATGGTGTCGGATGAGACCACAAAAGAGTGCAATGATGTCGATCTGTCCTACAAGAAGACACTACTACAGGAAGCCTCATCACAGACGATTCGGAACCGTCATCACAGACAGTTTTCGAACCATCTATATTTGTTGGTCTGTGATAATAGGCAGTTATCACAGACAGTTCAAAACCGTCTGTGATACGCACTATCACAGACGGTTTTTTGTTGAAACCGTCTGTGAAGGTTATTATCACAGACGGCTTTCATCAAAAACCGTCTGTGATCCGAGAATATCACCGACGGTTTAATTTACAAACCGTCTGTGATGACATTTTCACAGACGCTGTAAAAAGACGATTTTGCCCCTAAGTGCATTATTTAGGACTGATATCTTTAGGTAATTATTTGATATAGTGATATAGCTCAAAAAATATGAAATTTTTAGGGGAGTTCCTGACAATTTTTGGTTTTATGTATTTTTATTATTCTATTTGAGAAAAGTTGGCAAAAACATGTAGAGCAGTAGGAGTAGCTAACAATGCTTTCGAGTCTACTTAGCAAATTCTTAACATGTACACTTACCGAGTGTAGTGCAAATTGGCATCCCTTAAACTATGTGTCATTTTGCAACTAGTGGTGCAATTTTCAAGTTGTGCGCATTTACTAGGATTTGCACATTGTCTCTACCAGCACAGACGCACAAGTGTTACATTATACCCATGCACGCGACCGAGAGAAAAAAAAAAACCACCATTGAAAGGCTGCATATATAGAACTGTATGTAAAAATTTGCAAAGGTTCAAAAAGAAAAGGAGACTACTCCTAACCTAAGTGCAATCTATTATATTATTAAAGCGATAGAAAAAAAAAACTACCACGTTCGCTCTCAAGGGCTAAAAATTCCCGTGTTAATTGGTGAAAAAATAGAAACATCTACACCGTTGATTATGGTGGGTCTAGATTATAACGATTTAGATTAAAGAAAAGAGTCTATGTTAGGTACAATATAGAAATAAGAATCCATCTCAAGTACAACGTAAAAATAACTGAAATTCAGAACAAAAATAAAATAAAATTAGCTACTTAATTTTGATACAAATTGCTAAGTAAAATCACTAGATAAACATAATTGAATTAAAAAATTAGTTATTTGATTAGTACACTAATTCCAAAAAAATAAGCTGGAATTGAGAACAAAATAAAAATAGCAATTTGATTTTGATACTTAATTCAAAATTCCTTAAAAATATAATTCAAGATATTTTTTTTGATTAGTATCTGAATTCCAACAAAATTCCCGATTTTGGAATTTAAAATAAAATAAAAATTTGATTTTAATACAAATTCCAAAACAAAAACCCTAATAAGCGTAATTGAGAATAATTTTTATAAAAAATTAGCAATTGGATTAGTATACTGAACTCAAACAAAAATAATTAAAATTTGGGATAAAAATAAAAGGAATTTACAATTTGATTTTCTTATGAATTCCAAAGTAAAATATTTAAATAACTAAAATTGAAACAAAAAAATAAAATAACATTATCAATTTGATTTACATAATAATTCATAAGTAAAATTTTAAATAAATATAACCGGATTTAAAATTAAACAAAAATCGTAATTGGATTGTTATGCAATTTCAACAAAAAATAAGCTGCTATTTAGAATAAAATAAATTAAAATTGGCAATTTCATTTTGATGCGAATTCCAAATAAACAATAACAATTGGATTAGTATATGAATTCCAACAAAAAATAACTTAAATTAGGGACAAAAAAGAAAAGAAAATTTGAAATTCTATTTTCATACGAATTCCAAAGTAAAATCCCTGAATAACTAAAATTTTGAATAAATTAAATATAAGTTATAATGAGGATACCACGAATGGTGTCGGATGAGACCACAAAAGAGTGCAATGATGTCGATCTGTCCTACAAGAAGACATTACTACAGGAAGCCTCATCACAGACGGTTCGGAACCGTCATCACAAACGGTTTTCGAACCGTCTATATTTGTTGGTCTGTGATAATAGGCAGTTATCACAGACAGTTCAAAACCGCTCGTGATACGCACTATCACGAGCGGTTTTTGTTGAAACCGTCTCGTGAAGGTTATTATCACGAGCGGTTTTCATCAAAAACCGTTTGTGATCCGAGAATATCACCGACGGTTTAATTTACAAACCGTCTGTGATGACATTTTCAAAGACGGTTCTTGTTCAGAACCGTCTGTGATAGCCTTTTCTGTCGCAAAAAAAAACCAAAAACGGCTGCTAAAACTTCGGAGGCTGTTTTGAGGCCCTAAACGACCTTTTTTTGGGGGTTTTCACTTTGTCTGGAGTCTCTTGAGCCTCGCGTATGAATCTAATATGGACTTGAACTTTTCGTTAGCTTTCCAACGAGCCAAAGAACGTCGCAATCCGAGTTCGTATGCAAAAGTTATGGCGGTTTTACCGGACAGTGCGCGATCTACCATCTATATTTTTGCCCAAACCAAATAACTCAACATGAACTACACATGCACAGAGAGCCTCCAACAATAAACCACAACATCACCCACATCACAGTAGCATCAACTCAATCCATTTACAGAGCACTAACACTAGCTCTTAGTAATCCACATCACAAAGCAAAGGGGGGAGTAGAGAGAGTGAGGTCGTGGGAGGCCGGGGCGACGAAGTGGAGGAGGCCGAGGGCGACGAGGTCGTGGGAGGCCAGTGACAACGAGGCCGGGGCGAGGTGGAGGAGGCCGGGGGCGACGGTTCGAAGGAGGCCGGTGACGATGAGGCCGGGGCAAGTTGGAGAAGGCCGCGGGCGACAAGCTCGGGGGACGCCGGGGCACAAGGTGTGAGGAGGAGAAATGGTAGAGGAGGAGATGGAGGTATGAGGTGTGAGGAGTAGAGATGGCAGAGGAGGAAATGGAGGTTATATAAAGTGAGTTTCGGCAGCCCGCCTATTATGTTCAAATTTTCGTTTCCCGCCCAACAATCGAGACGGTTCTTGTTAAGAACCGCTGCAGGATGCACCTATCACGACGGTTTTTAATAGAACCAAATCGTGATCGTCCTGAGCGGTTCTAATTACAAACCGCTGCGTGATTGGGATTATCACGAGCGGTTTTTAATAGAACCGTGCGTGATTATTCATAAACGGTTCTAATTACAAACCGAAATGCGTGATTGGGATTATCACGAGCGGTTTGTGAATAGAACCGTCGTGATAATTCCTGACGGCTCTATTAATAAACCGTGCGTGATAGGTGACTATCACGAGCGGTTCTAAAAATACCGTCGTGATAGGTCGCCGCGTCACCGCGGTCGGACAGACCCAACACGATGGTTCCAAAGAAACCGTCTGTGATGGGGCGTCTATTATAGCCTGTTTTGTAGTAGTGAGACATTGATCCACAAAGAAACGAAGAGCCGTGGCAGCAACGACGAAGATAAGAACAATTTCATGCTGCTCACCTTAGCCGTTTCACGAGGATAATGTCGTGCTACTCGCTGGAGCTACCGAAGAGAAAGGCCGGAGTCGAAGAAGCCAAGTGTAGTGACGATAAGTGGTGAGCATCAACGTTGTTGAAGAAGTCAGTAGCCAAAGAAGCTTGATAATAAGAAAGCCCTAGCAAAGAGGAGATGAAGCTTTGCATTGAAGATGAGCTATCGACGATATGGGTTATTGCGTAGCTAGGAGCTGCCATCGTTGGTGACACGGCGTCGCCGGCAATGGCGAAAGGATTCTCCATATTGTTAGATAGCGACTAAAGCAGATATACCGGCATCAATGAAGATGGGAGGTCATAGCAGTTAGTAAAGAAGCCACATCGTTGAGTTGGACAACGTCAAAGAGGAGCGACCAACATGGTAGAAGAAGACATCGAATAAGTATAATATCGTCATGTGTATATACATGCATGCATCCATAAAAAATATAAACACGAGCGTACATAAACAAAGAAGCAAAGAGCTCAGAGTAGAGATGACGCAATAGTAAGGAATAAGCCCGGGGCCACCAGAGAGAGTGCGGAGGGTGTCCCTGGCAAGGATCAGTGACATTTGCACGTATGCATGTTGATGTCATAACGGTTAGTATTAAACAATAATTGAAGAGAAGTAGAAGATAACTATGTGATAGAGTATTGCATCAGAAAGGGTGGCAGCTGAGAGATATCGATCAAGAGTTGGGCTTGCTATTGGAGATTAAAGCAGAGAAATTGTGGCGGGGAGAAGAGATAGAAGACACACGGTTTGGTAGGGCAACCGACGTGAGAGAAGATAAGTTCAAGGTAGGTCACTCATAGTGCATTAATGTATACGTGGGCAAGATACTATAATGCCATGTAAACTAATAAGATAATTTTTTTGTATATGTAATCAACGTATTGCTTGATATTAACAGAGGTACATGTGCATGCAAATATTTTGAAAAAGAGTAACCGGTGGAGAAAAAAATAAGGGCATGCAGCTACATGATGCATACATCTTGAAGAGTGGTTAATTTATTATGCTAGAGTTTTTCTTCCATCAAAACTCATACATCAGTTACGTTCCTCAAGTTGTGTTTTTCTTCAAGTTTCTATTGTCATTTTTAATGTTTACGATATCTTAAAAATCTAAATAGCTACGAGATACGTAAATATATTCTCAAGCATTTAAGTTATATCATTTGACATTAAAAACTTTAAAATAAATCTAACCGCGTAAATGTGCGAAACACCCGCTAGTTTTCTCAAAAGGTAGCTGATTTATCACAAAGGACCACAAACTGACGAGCTAGTATAA
The DNA here is from genome assembly GCA_036346405.1 of Phyllostachys edulis. NCBI lineage: Eukaryota > Viridiplantae > Streptophyta > Magnoliopsida > Poales > Poaceae > Phyllostachys > Phyllostachys edulis. The sequence continues at coordinate 109,298,562 of CM070546.1, forward strand.
GGCTGCAACTACACTGTTTTTAACCTGTAAAAGCGGTATTGTAAAACGTTCCAATTCCAAAGCTTTGAACTTTGCAGAAGCCGTAGGACTGGTCAAACAGACTCTTTCCATTCGTGAGCTATGCTGTGTGACTGGTACACATATATTCCTTGGACAAACTAGCTTATCTGCAGAGAGTTCAGTACTATTTAGCTTCGCTTTGGTTGGACCGAAACAGCTATGTAACAATACCAGTTCAATGATTTCTCATGGACAGAAACCAGAAAGAATTAAGAGAACGCGTCCATGATCTGGGTTAGAAAATCTCATGTGACTGTTGAATACAAGTGTACAACTGAGAATATATAGACCATATCTTGTAACGTTGAGAAGATGTCCACATACGCTTCATGTGCTTGGTCCACCAAGAACTGTAGTTGAGCGTTTATGTACATGTATAGCTAAGCTTTGTCTAAGCTAGACGTGATGAAGCTGCTAAGATTTGTTTCATGGATAAAGTCGCAAAGATAAGCCTGTTTGGGCATCCTCTAGCAGCAACTGGCAAAAAAATTTCAGGCTGATATATGGCAGATTTGCTAATACGATAATGGTGTATACATATCTTTTTATGTGACATGAACTTTAATTGACCTTTTTCTAGCGCCTTACATGTGGAAGCAGAAAGTGCATGTCATGCTTTGCTCCCATCACCACACCATCACCAACGAGCTGTTTCTAGCTACTAATCTGGAATCAATACCGTAACCTAGGAGTGTCACGTTGTGAGAATGAAAGAAAAAAAAATATTGTATCGGCTGTTTCGAGAGTCGATTATGTGTGGACACTTTATCTAAACAAAGACCTAATAGAGAGGTTGTCGGCCCACAAAGTCCATTAGTCTCATACTGTTTATTCATGTATGAAGAATGACTTCCTTCCCCTATATAAAGGGGCATGTGGCTCTCGTTGTACATAAGTCTACTGGTAAATAGATCAATGAAGAGAGGGGATTGTGACTAGGGTTTTCGTAACCGGTTTTATTTTTTTACCAGGGGTCACCGATAGAACCAATAATCCCGATTTTCGGAATTTGTTGGATGATTTTGGCCGAAAATTTCAAACCAAAATTTGAAATTTAACAAAATCCGGCCAAAATAAATTGGTTGAAAACATCAGACAGATAGCAGCCTATAGACTTCATCAACAAAATCCACTCATTAACACAAATTGCTAGTAAAAGACAAGTTCATGAACTGTAAATCGACATCACCCAAAATTCCATACCTCTCTTGTTCCTCCCGTAGCGTCGCCCACGCTGTCAGCGCGCTTCATGCTCTACTCTCTTCCCCCGCCGCTGTTCCCCACCACTCCGCGTGGAGCCGACGAGGTGAGGAGCCGGACTGAGGACTGGAGGAGGCCGTTGAGGAGGCAGGGGCTGAGCTAGACTAGAGGAGCAGCCGCCAAGGGGGTCGAGTTCGATCTGGACTGGAGGAGTAGTTGCGAAGGGGAAGAGAGGAATGGGGGATTTGGGAATCGAGCGAAGGGAAGCCTTCAGCCTGGGCTGGACTGGAGGAGCATGAGCGAAGGGATTTGAGGATTGAGCAAAGCGAAGAGAGGAATGCCTGAAAAATAGCTCGAAGGGGAAGAGAGGAATGGGGGATTTCAGATTAGGCTGTGACGGTGATAGCGATACCTGGGCAGGCAAATAGATCATGAGGCCAAATGGGCTCTATTCAGCCTGGGCTTCATTCAACCTGGACCAAATATTTCGGGCCCGGTTTGTAAACCTCTGAGGTGAAATTGGCAAATCCGATTAAATTTGATTTTATTTGGCAAAAAATTCACGATTATGACTACATCCTTTTGTTCTTGTCTATTGTTTATTATTTGCGAGTTGAGAATTTTGTTCACTGGCAATGCGATCTTGAATTGCCGGAATTACATGGTCCATGTCGTACGGATTACTGCACATGGTAGTTGTTCCTCTTTTCTAGATGGATTAATTCCTTATTTGCCATTGGAAATTGACCGGCTTCCCAAAATGCCATCGTCAGATTGTTTATCCCTTTTTTGCCAATCGTTCTCAACTTCTCTCCCTTTTTTGCCACTTCTGTGAACTTAGCTGTGAACTTGGCTGCAAAAAGACGATTTTGCCCTTAAGTGCATTATTTAGGGCTGATATCTTTAGGTAATTATTTGATATAGTGATATAGCTCCAAAAATATGAAATTTTTAGGGGAGTTCCTGACATAGTTTAGATTATTTTGTAATTTTTATAGGGTTTAATTTGCAACATGTTTTTCTCTAAAAATCTTTCAATTTCGGTTTTATGTATTTTTAATATTCTATTTGAGAAAAGTTGGCAAAAACATGTTTTAAATAATTCCCATTTTGTTGACAGTATCATTACATCAAGTTTGGATTTTAAAACATGTTTTTACCAACTTTTCTCAAATAGAATAATAAAAATGCATAAAACCGAAACTTGAAAGATTTTTAGAGAAAAACATGTTGCAAATAAAACCTTATAAAAATCGTACAATAATCTACACTATGTCAGAAACTTTCCCTAAAAATTTCATAATTTTTGGAACTATATTACTATGTCAAATAATTCCCTAAAGATCTCAGCCCTAAATAATTCACTTAGGGGCAAAATCGTCTTTTCACGGATAAGTCAATGGTCAAGTTCACGGTCAACTGACGGGAGTGGCAAAAAAGAGATTAGTAATTTGATGATGGTATTTTGAAGAGTCGGTCAACTTCCAATGACAAATAAAGAATTTACCCTTCAAGGATTTCGGCAAAATAATACATTGTCCCATGCTTTTCAGACCAGGCTGCATCTGTTAAAACTACGTTACTGGCTTATTAATCACGTGTTCTGTATAAAGAAATGCGTCTTTTTGCCCAATGGTAGATTTGTTCACGGCAGGTTCTCAAATGTAGGACCTAAAATTATCGCACATCCGATTGCGATTAATCGAGTAATCAACTGAAGCAGGAATTCAATTCAAAGTGTCATCGGAGAAAGAAAAGAACAAGATAACCCTGAAGGACCACATAGTCTCGGAGAAAGAAAAGAACAAGATAACCCTGAAGGACCACATAGTCAAATAGATAACTCCTGGAGATTATGACCCGGAATTATTAGGTCTCTTGCCATTTGATCTTATCTCTGCAAAGCATTCTAAAAAGCGATAAGAGATACATAAAAGAAGTTTCCTTTGAAGAGCATGCCTGCTCCGGGTGACTCGTCTGTGCAGAGATTCAGAGCATTCTTTCGGCAGACATGATTGGTTTGCAAGTGCTGGAACACAAATTCTGTTGTGAATGTCGATTGTAACCTGCAAGATATGTTATCCAAAGTAATTTGCCCCAATAAGTATCATTAAAGTGTTGTAACACGATTCACCTTTTGCATCATGTATATTCTTCTTATGGTATCTCCGTTAATGTATTTATTATCGTCTCTTAAACATACCACGTTAACAAAATCCTACGTAGAGGAGAGCGGGGGAGGAGAGAGAGTACAGGTCGTCTCTTTCTGAAGAGAGTATTGTGCACGCGAAACAAAATATGATATATTAATTTACTCTAGTTGACATGTAGATCCATTTCAAAGAAAAATTATAAAATATAAATATTAGAGAGTGTGCTAGAAATTATTTATTAGAGATGCTGTCTCTAAACATGATATAACATATATTAGAGATAAGATTATTTCTAACTATTAAGTATGCTAGAGTGAACAAACACAACAGTTTCAACTTTCAACTCAGCGTCATCACCACAGGCCATAGAAGAGAGCTCAAGCGCTGTGTGTTGCGTCACGTGACGCTGTAGCTCACGTACGCGTGGCTCGATGCACGGCACGCCGGAACGGTATGGCCTAGAGGCTGGAGCCCCGAGCTTGGTTCGCGCGCTGCAGCGGCGTGTACCGCGTATGGGTACGAATATTAATTACTACACCAGCCAGTTCCGTGAGAGTTGAGACGGACAGATGGAGTACGTACGTAGCAGGTGATATAACTGTACACACGCACGTAGACGCCGCACGTTCAGTTGGCCATACCGTGCTGCTGTGTTTTTATTCTCATCGATCGTGAGACGGACAGATGGGAGTACGTAGCAGGTGATATAACTGTACACACGCACGTAGACGCCACACGTTCGTTCAGTTGGCCATACCGTGCTGCTGTGTTTTTATTCTCATCGATCGCCGGCCGGCAGCGGAGTAAAAAGCCCCCACCGACCCTCTGCGCGCGCAGAGGCATCACCGGCTCATCATGGAAACCACCAAACCGGCCGGCTCTGATACCGTGTTACCTACAACCATCATGCATGTTGATGTTGGAGCTGTGATCCGATCGAACACCAATATTCCTGCCGAACTTCATGGTGTCCGAACGGTGAATTAATGACCCATCCAGATATCCGATCAAATTTGTTCAGTTTCACATTCGACAATTATAAAAGTGCTTCTAAAGGAATATAAAAATTACACGGGTGTTAAAGCGAACAAGGTTTTTCTGAGTCTACTCTAACCGCCGGCAAATCCTTGTCAACCACATGGAAAAACACCGTTAATTAGGATCTGCGCGGTTTTCTTCCGTCAACGCACGCACACGACACAGATACTATCTAGCGTCGCTTGCACCAGCTGGGCAGCAGCTAGCGATGTGGCCAGGTTTGTTTTGACGCACGCGGCCGGAGGCAGGCGACCGCGGAGCCAGCGGTCCAGCTCCAGCCGGCGTGGGGACACTGGGGGGTGGCTTTCCCGTTCTGCCTGCGGCTGCGGGGCCGCCGAGAACGTGCCGAGGGGCGCGACAAAAACCACTGCGAACGCAGCGCTGTCCCTGTTGCTTAACCACGGCCGGCCGGTCGTTTTTTTTTTTAACTAATGCAGTAACGCTGTGTGTGCCTTGCTTGTTCATGCCGCATCCGGCGCCCATATGCAAGCATGGCATGCACCGCGCACCTCTGCTGCCGCCTCTGAGGCGCCGTACGTACACACAACAAGACACGCAACCGTCTGCAGTTTTAAAGGACGCGCGCGCGGTTAATCCTAGTTTTATCCTCCCGACGCTGCCAAAATGATTCAAACATGAGGAGAGCACAAGAGGTCAGGTGCACTCCTAGAGTCTTTGGGCTTATATAAGCTTTTGTGCGTACCTACTAGCTAGTACTATTTGGTGTGCCTACTACAAAATTGAAGTAGGAGTGCAGGAACTTAGGAGGGTGGTGGCATTAGACTGAATCATAACCGCAACCTTTTGAGGTCGTTCTTTGCAGGGCTTCTCATCCAATGGGGACAGCATCTGACTCGGAATAGCATGCTTAGATGCCGCCTCCTCATCGCACCACACCACACCCGAATCGTGGCGTTCTCCAGCGTCCAGCGAGTGAGATAGCCTAGCTAGCGTGTGTAGGATTACCTAAAGCGAGACATAAATATCAGCATGGATGGCGAAAAGTACATGCTATAACCCACTGTTATGTTAGCCTTAGCCGCGCCCGTGATAGCTTAACTACTCTACATGGGATCCCACTGATATAATAGAAAATGCAGTGTGCCGGACAAACTAGAATAACACTGGATGGAAATATCTCCAGCAGTTAATTAGTACTCTATCTATCACTCGTGCACAACAAAGCTGGTTGTAACCCACGAGTGCGCGTTAACAAATAGTAGTACGTCCGAGGGAAAGAAAGCGACCTTTTTAAAGTTTTTTTTTATGACAACATGCACGCACCACTCTTGCCTCTCATAAAAATTCCCAAATGTTTCGTTTCGATCACTAGGAAATAGTTCATAAATTCCCAAGTTACTTCTGGTGATGAAACAAAATGCAAGCTTTGACAGCGTGCAAGTAAAATGCTGCAAATCTATGAGACGGGCATAGAGGGAGCATTGCCTTTCCTCGCCGGATCCAGGCAGGCAGGCAGCAGCATTAACACACATGGGATGGACCCCAGAATTCTTGACTCCGGAAACAAAGCAGCGGTACGAATCAACCAACACGAGGGTAGGGATAGGACGCGGCAGAGGCTTGCGCTGCACTCAAAGTCCCAAACGCGAGGGCAAACAGCCCCGGAACATACGTGCGCGCAGCGTGCATGTGTGGTGTGCGCCCGTCTCGATCTCAGCAACAGTACGCCGAGCTCACTAGCCAAGCGGCCAGCCGAGGCGACCGCGACGTGAACTGGCCATTCCCAACCACGAGTCATGACTCATACCGCGAGCCGCGCGGAGAGCACAGGGCAAACAGCCTTGTTTTCTCCCAGTTGTTTTTCGGTCAAGTTCCAAGACGTGCAGGCTTGGCTTCTCGGCTCGAACATTCTGCCTCGCTAGCTCGTTTGTATGCTTTCACTTGCTTTGCACGCAACCGTTGCGCTCGGCTCGGCTCTTCGCCTCTTCCGTTCGTTAATTAATTTATTTTTTTGCGATGGACGTTCCTTAGATTTTCGACGGAACAAACTGAGGCGGCTCTTGGTTGCTGCTGCTGCTGCTGCTGCTGGGAGGAAGAAATTTCGGGCTTTGGGAAGCAGAAGCAGGCAGGCACACCTCGCGAAGGACGGGCACAGACAGAGGAAGCCAACCAATCAGCCAGTGGACCAGATGTGTGTGAGAGAGAGGGGGGCACAGACAAGCGCCTTTGGGACAGCGAAGCCAACCAATCAGCCAGTGGACCAGATGTGAGTGAGTACACTGGCTGGTAGGGAATGGTCAGTAGTAGTGTAGTACTAGTACACTGGAATAGAGTTTCAACAGTGACTGAGTACTAAGATGCTGGACAGTAAGACTAACGAGTTTGACAAATCTTCTTTGGAACGAGCAGGTGGAGCCCACTCTTCAGCCGGTGATGCACGTACGATTACGGCGAGAAGAGAACGCAAGCACGCACGACCAAAAAGCCTAAAAATGTCCGGAAGAAAAACGGCAACGTAGCAATCAGCGAGTTTTTTAATCTTATTTAGCGTCTTTTTAAACAAAGTAGCAAAAACCAGCACCGCGAACGAAATTACCTCTATCGTGTGATTTTGCTGTAAAAAGCTACACTACGTGTCTAGCGGTGGATAACGAGCCAGCTCGGCTCGGTAAAACTCGTTAAGCTAACAAGTGGAACACCAGGGTCGGCTTAGCTCGGCTCGTTAAAAAGCTCGAACTCGACTCGTTAGACTCGTTAAGAAAGTGAAGAGATCACAGCTTGAGGATCGTTAGACTCGTTAGGCTCGTTAAAAAGGAAAATCAGCCTAATAATTTTTTTAGAAAGTTAAGAGATCACAGCTTGGAGCTTGGGCCCTCCTAGACCGCCTAAGGGTTGCTGGGTTGGACTGGCCTGGTACTACTGCTCAATTGTGTTGTTTTTTAACGAGCTAAACGAGTTTAACGAGCAACTCGCGAGCCAGATCGAACTCGGCTCGTTAAGAAAACGAGCTAAATTGCCAGCTCGGCTCGGCTCGTTAAGAGACCAAGTTTGAGCCGAGCTAGCTCATGAGTTTCGAGCTTTTTTTTCCACCCTTACATGTGTCGCTCTCCCAGTTGCGGCCGTGGTGGCTGACCGACAACAAAGATGGCGGCATGCAGTAGCGGTTGGTGGCATGTGCGTTCTTCTTCTTGCCGGGGTGCTGCAGAGACCACGTCGCCTGTCGTGGTCTAGGATCACGTCACATGGCCTTTCGCGGCAAAATAGCACGATAGAAGTCATTTTTGTCATTCGTTCACATAAGGTTAGTTTTACTTTTTCGTTTCGAAAATGTGTCATTTTAGCCAAAGACTTAGCAATCAGTAGGTGCCCCAGGTCGGTAAGTAAGAACAGGGAGGAAAGGAGCTATTTGGTTGATGGCAAAAATGAGCAAACCAAAACCTGGGCAAAGCCAAATATTGGTGATCCATTTCCTCATCCTAGGATTGTCCACGTGACATTGGATTTTATTGCAATTACCAAAATTTTATAGTTTTTATTAAATTTTAGTAGCAAACCAAATAGCGACTAATTTTTGTTGGTCGTCACTGATATTTAGTTTGTTTGGTTCTGAAACACACTTAGCTTGGCATGAGGCCGTGCCGAGGGGCGACCTAAGCGCATGCATCGACACGTCTAAGTCGCTAATAATGTCTTTTAACGCACGTGTCGACCGAGCCGATGACGTCCCGATCGATCTTGCCGCTTGCCTGCTGCAAGGGGTGAAAATGGATCAGATAGTTGCCGACCGATCCGGACGGAAACGAATTCGGATTATGTCGGATCGGATTTTTCTCGGATAATTTTTGGATCGGCAATGAATTCGAATTTTTTTTGTCAGAAACGGAAACGAATATAGTAGGCATGCTATCTGGCAGATACGAATGTGAATACGGATTATCCGGATAAGACGAAGTCCGGATATCCGGCCCAGCCCACTGCCCAGCCTGGCCCACCATAGTCCATTGCTCATTAGTCATTACTCATAAGACGAAGTCCAGATATCTTCTTCCTGAAGTTTCTTCTTCTATCCCCAATCTCCCATGGCTCTCCCTCTCGTGGCTTCCCCTGGTGACCGGCCCGCCCATCGCCGTCGGCTCCCTCGTCTTAAGATCCTTGACCACCCAGCATTCTTTGCTAGCATGCGCTCCTCCCGACTCTCGCTGCCCCCATGGTGCCTCCTCTACGTGCATGGTGATAGAGGTGGGTTCATGTTTGCTCAAGTATGTATAAAGGTGATGAGGGTCGCTTGCTAATGGTGGTGATGACGCCTAGGCTGCCGTGGCTACGTTGCTCTTGGGTATAACCTCGTCGCCGGCCATCTCGTCCATCCCCCGTCGGCTCCCGTGTGCCTTCGTCGGCTCCCCGTCACGGCCCCAGCACCTCCGCCGGATTAGGGACGCGGGCACGAATGTGGCCCAAGCCCCACGTGGGAGCAGGGGGCGGCCGAGCTAGGCAAGCCATACATGCACACGATCGGGCCCAGGCATGGGCATGGGGCACAGGGCCGAGCGCGAGAGTAGGCCAGAGGAGCACGCGAGCGAGAGGGGCCGGGCGGCAGAGCCAGGCGCACGGGCATGGGTGATCGAGGAACATGGGTTGGCGGCCAGAGGCCGGGCCGGCCATGGTCGGTGTAGGGAGGAGCAGACCAGCGATGTCGGGGCACGGGGGAGCTGGAGGGGCAAGACCAAAGCAAGGCAGGAGGCGCGGTGCAGAGGGCGTGAGAGGTGGAGCCATGGCACTAGGAGCCAGTAGAAGTTCCGGACGAAACATTCACCAAGAAGCAAGAGAAAGAAATGGAGTTGAGAAGAAGTGGGGAAAAAGCGATGAAGATGAAGCCAGTGGAGGCGTCAAGAACTGAGGGAGATCAAGGAAGCCCCAAAGAAAAGCTTCAGCTGAAGCTACGTCAACCAGAGAGAAGAGATGAGGATTGGGGATAAAGGAAGAAGAAAGAGACCAGGAGCTCCTTTTCGGCTGAACCAAAGGAAGGAAATAGATAAGAGAGAGAGAAGGGGTTAATTAAGTGTTATGTTTATGATGAACTAATTAATGCACCTTGCTAGTGTCAATGTTATGTGTGGTTGCTGAAAATATGAACAATGCATGAATGTTTGCATCAAACAAACTAGTTATATGTTTTTGTTAATTTATGGCATGCAATTTAAAGGGTTTTCATGTTCCGAAAAATATCTATGATCGTATTCGTTTCGTATTCGATATTATTTGCATCCGTATTCGTATCCGGGGTATCCATATTCGTATCCGCATCCAGAAAAAAAATATAGCAAAGCCATCATCCGTCCGTATTCGATCCATTTTCACCCCTACCTACTGCTACTAGCGATCTAGAGAAGTATAGAGATCGCGACCAAAGATATCTAGCCAAGCAAACAAATCGTAGGCTAATAAAGCTGTGAGCGACAGGGGGGGGAAAAGGCGGTAGTACTGCACGTCCTCGCTGCTACGATCGAGCGAGATAGATTGTTATGTCCCATCTAGCGTTGTGATTTCGAGTGGTTAAGTGGAACAAATGAGTGAATACGATCGATCAATTGATAACATTGGAAAGAACAGAAGAGGAGAAAGTAGATAGGAAGAAGGAAGACAGAATTGTTCATTATCATCAACAATTTGTTACAAGTGCAGAACTTATCTTTTAAAGCAACATCTCTCTCTGCCTTTCCCCACCTTCGGGTCCCACTTCATAACATAATATTAATTAAGTTATTCCCACTGCCAGCTAAGCTAAGCTGTGGTTCATTCTCGTTTTGCCGAAAGTGTCACCATCTTGTCGTTTACTTCCTTTCCTGCATTTTTCTTCAGTCATTACCATGTGCACCACCCAGGTGGTGACATTGCCGCCCCCTTGAGACCCAGCTTGCCCCCAAGCTGCAGCATCTGGAAAATGGTCCCTGACAACATTGTAATCTTCCCAGGTAGCCAACGTCGCCGGTAGAGACTTCCATTTAAGAAAAACTTGCAAATGTGCTGCATTGCCTTTCTTAACTAGACAATGATCAAGTATTTCATCCGGCACTAATACTGAGACATCTAATTCTGCTGGCAAAGGTAGAGTGGAGAACACAGGTGTGTAATTAGCCGAGAATGGCTTCAATTGTGAGACATGAAAAACTGGATGAATTTGACTGTTCTGGCAGTTCCAATCGATACACAACTAACCCAATTTTGTCCAGAATACGGTAGGGACCGAAATACTTGAATGCTAACTTTGGCTAAGGTCGATTCACTACCGACTATTGAGGATACGGTGGTAATTTCAGCAATACTTAGTCACCCACTTGAAAATCCCTGAAAGAGCGTGTGTTATCGGCAGCCTGTTTCATTTGGATCTGAGCTTTGTTCAATTGCGTCCGGAGCAGGTCCGAAAAAAGTAAACGTTCATTGAATACTTCAGCAACCTCTAAGGACTTTGAAACAGATAAAGATAGCACCATGCTATAATGTGGGTCTATGCCGTATAATGCTTTGAAAGGGGTACACCCCACGGCAGTGTGATAGCATGTATTATAGTAGTATTCCGCTAAAGCCAACCAAGAATACCACTTAGTGGGTGAAGTTGCCAACGCACGGTGCAAATACATTTCCAAACATTGATTGACCCTCTCACTTTGGCCATCAGATTGAGGGTGATAAGCTGTACTTAGATTCAACTTAGTGTCATATTGTCGAAATAATTCTTGCCAAAACATGCTAGTGAACACTTTGTTTCTATTGGACACGATGGATTTGGGAATCCCATGCAATTTAACCACATTGTTGACAAAGAGTTTAGCCACATGTATAGCAGTGAAAGGATGCTTTAAGGGAAGAAAGTGAGCATACTTAGTATATCGATCTACCACCACTAAGATCACGTTATAGCCTTCTGACTTTGGTAAACCCTCCACAAAATCCATGGTGATGTCTTGCTGAGCTCCTTGAGGCACAGGCAAGGGTTGCAGTAATCTTGAGGATTTACAATGTTCATGCTTGGATTGTTGGCACACTTGACATTGCTGGACAAATTCCTCAACAACTTTCTTAAGTCCTTTCCACAGGAACAACTTTTTGATTCTTCTGTAAGTAGCCTGAATACCTGAATGACCTCCAATGGTAGAAGAGTAAAAAGCTTGGATAATTTTGGTTTGAAGACCTGTGTTAGTCCCAATCCAAATTGCTCCATTCTTACGAATGAGACCATCCGACAATCCATACCCTTTAGTATTATTGTCCGATACAGCTAACTCTTGTAGCAGCTTTTGAGCTGAAACATCTACAACATAAGAGTTTAACACTTCTTGTAACCAAACAGGTTGAACAACTGAAATGGCTTCCAACTCCAATAAATGACCAACTCTGGATAAGGCATCTGCTGGTGTATTCTCAGATCCGTTCTTGTACTGAAATTAATATTGCAACCCAATGAGTTTGGTCATGGCTTTTCGTTGCAGCCCAAATGTTACACTTTGATCTTCCAAGTGGCATAAACTTCTATGATCAGTTTTGATTGTAAAAGGACCCCTGATCAAGTAGGATCTCCACCTGTCCACTGCCATCATAATAGCCAAGAACTCCTTTTCATAAATAGATAATTTTTTATTAGATGTTCCCAAGGCTTTGCTGTAATACGCTATTGGATGACCCTCCTGTAATAGCACTGCTCCAATACCTGAGTTGCAAGCATCTGTTTCAATGACAAATGAATTGTTGAAATCTGGCAAGGCAAGATCAGGAACAGAACTCATAGCTGTTTTGAGCTGGTCAAAAGCAACTTGTGCTTGAAGTGTCCATTGAAATCCCTTCTGTTTCTGCAAGAGGTTAGTGAGAGGTTTGGCCAACAATCCATCATGCTGCACAAATTTCCTATATTAGCCTATAAGGCCTAAAAATCCTCTCAATTCAGTGAGGTTGGTAGGAACCGGCCATTGTTGCATAGCTTGTGTTTTGGCTGGGTCAGTGGCAACCTCTTGATCAGAGATAATGTGCCCTAAGTATTCTAATTGAGGAGTAGCAAATGTGCACTTAGATCTTTTCACATACAACTGATGTTGATGTAATACTTAGAATACCATTTGCAAATGTTGCCTATGAGTCTCAAGAGTTTTGCTATAGATCAAGATGTCATCCATAAACATGAGCACAAATTTTATGATGTAATTAGCAAAGATGGAGTTCATGAGACATTGAAATGTTGCAGGAGCATTTGTGAGGCCAAAAGGCATTACCTTAAACTGAAAATGACTATGATATGTATTAAAGGCTGTTTTCTCCTCATCCCCATGCACCATGCGGATCTGATGATACCCACTCCTTAAATCCAACTTAGAAAAATATTTGGTTCCAGCCAACTCATCCAATAACTCATCTACAATGGGCAAAGGAAATTTGTTTTTGATGGTCAGAGTATTCAACCTTCTGTAGTCCACACAAAACCTCCAACTGCCTCTTTCTTCTTTACCAACAAGACTGGAGATGCAAAAGGGCTAATGCTTGGACTCACTGTTCCTTTCTCAATCATCTCAGCCACTTGTCTTTCAATCTCATTCTTTTGTTGAGGAGAGTACCTGTAAGGTCTGGTGTTCACTGACACTGCCCCTGGCATCAAACAAATAGCATGATCATGACTTCTATGTGGTGGCAACTCTTTTGGCTCCTGGAAGACCATGTCAAACTATGTTAATTTGTCTTGAATTCCTGCAGGCAAACTATCAGTTTGGTGGTCATGACTAGAATCTACTACGGCAGTAGCCCACAGCTCATTGCCCTTATGCCATTTGAGTACTTGATCAATGGACATGTAGTCCTTGCAGCCTGATTAGATGACCTTTATATTCAAACTCAACCCATTTCTGAAGCCAATTACAGGACATTGGACTATGCTGTTCTAACCAATCCATTCCTAACACTACATCATATCCACCCAAATTTACGACCTTCATATCATGCTAGAAAGTAAGCCCTTGGATCCACCATGAGAATCCTTTAAGTTATGATGTGCAGCTTAACATTTCACCATTAGCAATCCTCACTGACAAAGGTGATACTTGTTCAGGAGTCATACCTAGTTTGTCAATCATCTCAGTGTTGATAAAGGTATGCGAGTTGCCTGAGTCTAACAACATCAACATCACTTGCCTGCCTACCAGGGTTCTTAATCTAATATTTTTTGCAGTTGTAGTGCTAGCTAGAGCATTGAGAGACTAAAATATCTCCTCTGCAGTCTTGGGGTCCTCCAAAGAAGTAACAACACCCAGTACCCCTTCGGATAAATATGTTGTGCTGTCTTCCTATTCTAAAGCTTTGAGTTGAGAATGGTTGGCACATTGATGATCCGGTGAATACTTCTCTCCACAATGGAAACATAGCACATTTGCTCTTCTGTAAGCCTTCAATTGTTGTGCCTCCCGCACTTCATTAGGAGTGAACTTCCCTCGGTTGTCCCCTTTTGGATTGACTCCAAATTGTTTCTGTTGTCGGCCAATGTCTCCCTTGTACCCTGTTTTCTTGGTTCTGTCCAGAATTCCCTCATGTATACTGGCGTACATCGCCGCTTTACTCACTGATTCAGGCATCTAAGTTTCCACCACATCACGCAGCTCATCCTTCAACCTGAGAACAAATTGTGTTATCAACATCATTCCCCCTACATGAGTGTCATAAAGCCGAATGTGATACACTAGGCGGTTAAATTTACGCTTGTATTCCTCCACGATTCCCATTTGCCTTAACTGTAGGAGCTCCCTTATCTTCTCACTTTGAGTGTTGGTGTCAAATTCAGACAATATTGCTTGTTGAAACTGTTCCCAATCATGCCAAGGATTCATTGTCTTGTATGCTTGCTACCAATGAGCTGCACTGTCCACTAGATACATGGTTGTAGATGCGACCCGGAAGCCATCGGGGATTTGATACATCGAGAAAAAAAGTTTGGCACTTATCAATCCAGATTCTAGCGTCGGTCCCATCAAATTTCGGGAAATCCATTTTGGGGATCCAAGTTCTTCTTCCTCCTATCTCACCTACCCTATTAGCCTCGTTTACCTCAGACTCTATGGGTGTGGGAGGAGGAAAAGAGATCTGAGGCGGTGTCTGATTTGGAAGTGGTACCTGCACTGCGTCTGGTTTTGCTCCCATGATGCCTGGTCCATCTCTTGCCGAAATCAAAAGTGGAGGAAGTGTTGGTCCCTTCATTACTTTCGCAACATGCACTTGTTCTTGTTGAAGCTTACCGATTGAGTCCAGCGACAAGTTCACCTTCATCTGATCTTGATCCAATCGCTCCCCTTATTGCTTAAGCCATCGGTCTACCGACGCCAACTGTTCCCCAGTTGCCCTCTTCGCCTCATCCATTAGTTTTGTTTTCATCTGAGACAGCATCCCTGTCAATCTCCTCTCCATCGCTTCCATTGCTTCCACCACTTGCACAACCTGGATGCCACGCTTCGCCGACGCCGTTGCGAATTCTCCTCCAAGCCAATCGAACCAAGAGCAGGTCTTACACCGATCAAGCCCAGAGGGCGGTCGGTACCCTCCTCCCCGAAATTTTACCGATCAAAGCCGAGAGAGTTTGAGAATTCAACGTTGGATCGACGAGGCTCTGATACTATAATGTTATGTCCCATCTAGCGTTGTGATTTCGAGTGGTTAAGTGGAACAAACGAGTAAATACGATCGATCAATTGATAACATTGGAAAGAACAGAAGAGGGGAAAGTAGACAGGAAGGACGACAAAACTGTTCATTATCATCGACAATTCATTACAGGCGTAGAACTTGTCTTGTAAAGCAACATCTCTATCTGCCTTTCCCCTCCTTCGGGTCCCACTTCATAACATAATATTAATTAAGTTATCCCTACTGCCAGCTAGGCTAAGCTGTGGTTCATACCTGTTTTGCCGAAAGCGTCACCATCTTGCAGTTTACTTCCTTTCCTGCATCTTCTTCGGTCATTGCCATGTCCACCACCCGGGTGGTGACATAGATGCTCCTCCTCTAGCTTAGCTTCTTCAAAAGAGAGCAATGTTGGAAAGAGAAGAAAAGAGAATTCCCCATCTCCTTCCCAAAAGGACCCCTCCTCCCTCTCAGTCACTCTCCTCCCCACATGCTCAAATAAAGGCCTCGCCTCCCTCCAAAAGAATAGACACAAAGGAAACACGCCGTCTTTTCATGTATCCTTGAATCCTTCCCGCTTCTTGTTAAACACTACTTGCCTAGCTCTGTCTTTGTTTTTTTTTTCCTTTTTGTATGCCACTATTTTGTTTAAGGCTTAACAGGCAATGCTTGATTAGTTGCTTTGAGCAAGGTTTAGTTTCCAATTGGTATTTTGTTTCCTTATCTGGAGGAGTTCCTGATGAGTCCTGGCCCTGAAAGGTACATAGTAAAAAAAGTCCAAGGGGAAAGAGGAATTTGCAGGCGAGGCCACGCCCACCAGTTGATCACCTCACCGCTCTGCAGCGCACGCGGCACGCCGTGCTCTCCCCACGAGAAAAGACGGCAAGTTTAACAACCCAAAGCCAGCTTTTCCTAATCCCACTCAGGCGCTCATGGCGCGTCGCCTCTTGACCACGGCCTCCCCTCGCCGAGCCCAACGGGCCACTCGATTCGACTTGATCTTAGCCCAGCCAAGCCACGCAAACGACGCAGCTCCCCATTAATATCCTTCCTTACGCAAAGCAACACCGAAGTATTGAGAAAAAATGCGGTTAATGCGGTGGTATGCAAACTTGCTCTCTTACTACACATTTATTAGCGCGGCGCAGCGCCCGACGCCTCGGAACGGAGGAGAGCAAATCGCGGCCCGTATCGGGGACCGACGCATCCTACAAACATCGCCGGCCGCTACACTGTACGTTGCAGTCCAGCGTACACACCTCTTCTCGCGTACGAATACAAACAGACCAAAAAAATGAGGATCATTCATTGAAACTGTGAATGGCTAATTACTGATAACTTAATTTAGCTAATTACTGATAACTTAACGATGATGGTAAACAAAACCATAACCGAAGATGTAAAACATCTCTCGTCTCTGTGACTCTCATCTCACCCCGGCAAGGCTTCCCTGGCGAGGATGGGTGTTTAAGGCGGCAGCTACACTGGCGAATCTTAACTTACTCTCTAGAAACCGAAAAGAATAAAAGAAAAGAAATGACAAAATGCAAACAAAATTGGCCGAATTAGTAGCCTGATCCGGTGTTTTACAGTTGTTCCACTAGACGACGGGGAGGGGGTCAATTTGGAAGAGGTCGGTGATGTCTTGGAAGAAGTCGTCGAACTGCTGCAACCCCGCCGGCGACGGAGGGTCGAGGAGGAGGTCCGACGAGCCCTCGCCGGGGAAGAAGGGCTCCTCGGGGAGGTCGGAGAGGAAGTCCAGCGGGGGCTCCGGGTAGTCGGCGAGGAGGTCGAAGTCGGTGTAGATAGGGGGGAGCTCGCCGGCGAAGCCGTTGCCGGAGAACGAGCAGCCGAAGACGTTGCTGGACTTGTCGGTCTCGGTGGCGCGACAAGGGGGTGACGGCCTCTTGGAGGTGTTGTTGTCGGCAGAGGCGACGGTGAACGGAGGGAACGAGCGGAGGACGGAGGTGGGGGACGCCGCCGCCACGTGGGACTCCTCGCCGGAGTCGTAGGATGTGGCGGAGGAGGAGGCGTTCTTGGATCTCGCGGGCGGCTGCGGGAGGCGCTCGGCGACCTCGGCGGGGACCTCGACGTCGCCGTCCCCGAACTGCTGGAAATTGGTGGTGGCGTCGGGGCCGCGCAGCTGGATGGCCGCCGAGTCGTAGACCTTGGCGGCCTCCTCGGCGGTGTCGAAGGTACCGAGCCACACCCGCACCCGCCGCCACGGGTCGCGGATCTCCGCCGCGTACTTCCCCCACGGCCGCCGCCGCACGCCGCGGAACCGCGGCTCGCCGCCGGCGTCCCCGTCGGCCTTCCTCTTACTCCCGGGCACCACCACCCTCGGCTTCGCGTTCGCCTTCGCCGCCGGGGCCAACTCCTCCGCACCCGTCCCGTTCGCCGGCACCGCCGCCTGCAGCCGGATCTCCTGCACGTAGCGCTTCACCCTCCTGCGCTCCGCCGCCTCCTCATCACTTGACGAGTCAGTCGCGTCATAGTCATCGCAGAACACCCTCACCGTCTTGGGCTCCACACCACCGCACTTCCCCTTCCCCTTCCCCTTCCCAACCGCCGTCGCTACCGTCACCGCCCGGGACGTCACCTCGACGTGCTCCGTCCTCTTCACCGCCATGAACACCTCCTCCTCCATGGTCCACATCAAGAAACCCCCCCTAAAACTCCACTCGCATTTGTCTACCCCTTCCAAACTCAGCCTCCTAAACCCCCCCCTAAAAAACCTCCTAAACCCCCAAAAACAAAAGCACCCTCCACCTACACCACAAGAAACTCCCCCAGAAATCCAACGGAGACTGGAAAGGAAAAAGCCAGCGACTTTTGGGCTGGAAGCGGAGAAGGAGACGAAGCGATGAGGTCTTGGTGGGACGTTTCTGGGGGGTGGGACGGGGAGGAGGAAGGCGTAGAGGCTTTGCTGCTCCCTTCCAAGGCTGGGGCTGAGTGGGGCGTACGTCTTTGCGCGTGTATCTGATGCGTTTGCTGCTGCTGTTGTTGTAGGCTGGGAACACCGAGCCCGCCCAGTTTTATAGGATCGCCGCTGCGGAGCTGCCCATTTCCGGAAACCCGGATTGTTTGTGTATTCTCCACCCTTTTCTCCCCCACCGTGTTTCTTTTCTTTTTCCCCTCCTGCCTGTACTGCTTCTGCCCCCTTTTCCCACTCCAACCCCCTCCCAAACAATTACCAGAAAAGACAAGAAAAAAATATGTGTTTTGAATTTCGAAGGGAGAAAATATTGGGGGAAAATAATAAATGCCCTCCTGCCTGCATGGCTTACAGCAGTAAACTACCTGGGGACGTACATTTTCCGGGGGCAGTAATTCTCGTGGCCCCACATGTAAATGACGGGCCAGCGATTCGGCAGTGGGTTTCCCCTGGACCCATCGGTTAGCCACGTAAAGGGCAGTGGAGAGAGATTCCAGTGGCGGCCGACGTGTGTGCGCCACAGCCCGCCGGATCTGCTGTACGGTCACTGGATGGGCGACGCGTGGACAAGGGCCCGCGTGTCAGTGGTCGTGTCAGACGGGGTCACGTGAGCCTGGTGGGTATTGGGGGTGGGGGGTGGGGTTGGGATTTATCTACGGTCAAATCTTTGGGGGTGGGGAAAAGGCCGCGGCGAGCGGGATATATTTTTTTTCACCGCCGGGGTATTTTTGGGATTAAAGAGGCGTGAATAATTTAGGCTCCGGATTTTTCTGTTTGCTGATCATATCTTTTGGTTTCAGACTTTCAGTCTTTCCGTTTCGAAAATATGAAGAGGCTACTTGCGTGCCAAGGCGAGGGTACCTACCTAACTACCCCCTGGAGTATTTAATTTTGAATTTGAAAATAGGGATATTACTGGTGGAGGTGGTGCTTGTGCTAGTGCGAAACAACTTCAAACTAGTGACATTTGCAATGTCGGGCAGTTCTTTTGCCAGTCAGGAACGGTTGCCTGGCATTAAGCAGTGCTTTTGCCAGTCAGGAAAATACTCTATTCCATTCTTGGATGGACAGGTAGGACGCCACAAAGTAATCTTGGTTTGTAATTAAAATTAACAGCTAGCTCGGATGTGCAAGCTGCAAAGTACTATAAAAATATCATTGTTCAAAATTTGCACACAATTTTGAGAACTGAGCACAGCTTAGTTGGTAAGGAAGGACGTCGGGCCTCTGTCCACCCGTGTTCGAGGCTGCTCGACACACGTGGTTGTTGTTTCTTCTTTAATGTAGTCAGAAATTGCCACTAAAAAAAATTTGCATGCAACTTCGCTTATGGATTATAGGAGGGAAAGATTTTTTGATCTACCACTTATGGTAAGGATGAATTTGCAGTGCTAGACAAAGAAACCCCATCATGCTGGATTTCTTGGTTGCAAATAATCCAGGTTTAATATCTACCAGTAACTCCTTTCATGCACGGATGGACATGACTGCAACTAGTCTACTTATGGTTTGTATTGCAGTGGAGGACATGATAAATTTTGCAATACTCATAAATTTGACAAAAATGCACGCGGTAGCAAGCTGGGCAAGTGGACCGTTGAGAATCAGTTGCTACTTTCCGTTTCTGGATTTCTCAACAGGCAGTGAATAATTACCTGGCGTAAGCGAAAATATTTATGAGGGCATCTCCAATAGTGTATATATTGTCGTCTCTTAACTATGACATGTCAACAAAATCCTACATGGAAGAGAAAGAGGGAGGAGAGAGAGCACAGATTGTCTCTTCCTGAAGACACGTTCGTGCACGTGAAACAAGACATAATACATTAATCTACTCTAGTTGACATGTTTAACCGTTTCAAAGAAAAATTATAAAATACAAATGTTGAAGAGTGTGCTAGAGACTATCTATTAGAGATGTTGTTTTTAAAGATGACGTAGCATATGTTAGAGACAAAGTTATCTCTAACTATTGGAGATGTCCTAAGGAATCTCAATGCCTACTTCCATTCACCCCATCTAGTTTTCACACTATGTTTGTATAAACACATTGTATATCTTTATTGATGTGTAAGAGCGCGCCTCTTTTGGCCATTTAAGAAGAGGCCAAAATGGCAACCAAGATTAATGTAGTACTTGTGATAGCGATAAAAGTGTTTTCGAGGGTAGAACTCCCTTCAAAAGAATTTGTTTGGACCCACGGTACCTTCTAGAAAGGCAATTCATCAAATATCACTCCAAATAATGGCGACCCTCGAAACACTACTTTAGACCATCTCCAATGTTGTGTTTTAGCCGGTTCAAATGAGGAGAGAGAATGTATTAAATCGATTCAATACATTGGAGGGGTCGATTCCAACAAAAAAAATAACATGGAACCGAACTCTACTTAGGAATCGATTCAAAGCATTAAACAACTCATATAAGCATTAAACAACTACATAGAAGAGAATGCGTTTGAGAGAGGATATTATTATTTTATAATTTTTTTAATGTAATATGGGTCCCAGTTATTAATAGGAATCGATTCAATATATTGGAGAAAAACAAGCTTAATTCCTAGAATGTTTACGTGGCATGACTTTAAATCGACGTCGGTTCAATACACTAAAGATGCTCTTAAAGATTGATCTTCCTAAGACCATCTCCAATGTTGTGTTTTAGCCGGTTCAAATGAGGAGAAAGAAGGTATTGCATCGATTCAATACATTGGAGAGGACGATCCCAACAAAAAAAAAATACATAGAACCGGACTCTACTTAGGAATCGATTTAAAGCATTAAACAACTCATATGAGCATTAAACAACTACATAGGATAGAGTGCGGTTGAGAGAGGATATTATTATTTTGTGGTTTTTGAATGTAACGTGGGTCCTAATTATTAGTAGGAATCGGTTCAATACATTGGAGAAAAATAAGCTCAGTTCCTAAAATGCTTACGTGGCATGATTATGAATTGACATCGGTTCAATACACTAAAGATGCTCTAATATACCACTCAAAAGACATGTTTTATGCACATGGTATCATTTCCCATCCTTAAATTGTATTTTCTAGCTATTTTGATTTTCCTTGTAAGGTGAAATGACCTTTTTGCCCTTAGAGCGACCCATTGGACCTTTCATGCTACTAGGGGTGTCAATCGAATCTGAATTATCCGTTTTATCTGGCATCCGAATTCGGTTGGTAGCGAATATGGTATAGATTTTTCCATCCGATTAACAATTTCTCTCCTATTTGTATTTGTATTCGCATGAAAAATATGGAAACAAATATGGTATGGTCTTTTGCCATTCGAAATGTTATTTTACCCGCATGGTTCATATTCGAATTCGATAAAACAATATACATATTTTATTGCAGTATGGCTAATTAGTTGGATGATTATTTTGAGCTTAATATGAATTCATTTTTAGGTGAAATAGATAAACTAAAATAATTAGATGTGCTATGTACGAGAATAAAATATCATAAATATCTTGCAATTACGTAAGTTATGAGGATATCCGAATCCGACCGAATTGAGTAGGTATTCGATTCGTATTCATATTCAACAATATTCGAATTCGTATTTGTATTCGTTTAGAAAATACGAATACGAATATGAGAAGACCACTATTCAATTCGTATTCGATCCGTTGACACCCCTACCTGTAACAACCTTTGCCAGTACCTGCACAAGCCTGGAATGTGATTAGCATGGGTTTCATTGAAGGATTACAAAAATCCAAGCATTATGACACAATTCTAGTAGTTGTTGATAAGTTTTCAAAGTATGGGCACTTCATACCACTATCTCACTCAAACACTGCTATGTCAGTGGCTCAGATATTTCTGAACAACATATATAAGCTTCAGAGATTGCCTCAAGTGATTATTTCAGATTGTGACATAATATTTACAAGTTCTATCTGGCAAGAATTATTCAAGCTGACAGACACAAAGTTGAATATGAGCTCCTCATACCATCCTCGGAATTAAATCAATGTTTGGAAACATACTTGTGATGCATGTGTAATAGTTGTCCAACTAAATGGTCTAAATGGTTGTCATTGGCTGAATATTGGTACAATACATCACCTCACTCGGCATTAGGCACCACCTACAATAGACAATTAACATGGGCATTTGGTCGAAAATATCACTTCGAAAAGACAAAGTGTAAGTATTTGCAAATCAAAACCAACTCCTTCACACATGATATTTATTTTGGATTGAAAGGAGTACATAAATTCTTACGACTACTAAATTCATGATAATTGGCACCACTAGATTCCTTCAAAGAAAACATATAAAATATCTAATACCTCTAAGAAACTATCTAGGTTATAGAAAGATATACAAATATTTTAATTGGATGCACTAGAGTATTCTTAGAAAAAACATCTCTCCCACTTTGAGAAATTAGTGAGTGCATGTGAGTTGAAGATAATATTATTTTTGTGAGGCAGAGAATATGATTTGTATGGTGCGATACATATTATCTTTTGTCTCAAAACAACAATCGGTAAAATAACATAATAATAATACATTACATTGTTTAAAAGGAATGATGTATTAAAACTAATTAGACATGTATTAAAAATAATTAGACATGAATAGAATTTTTTTTATTGATATTGTTTATCTTAATAGATGGCTAAAGAGTCAAGACACCAAATAAGCAAATATCAAATATGTAAAGAAGTCATACCGGAGATAAGACATAATCTCAAGCTCTCCATGCAATAATACAACTCAACGTTGGGGGAATTGATAATATATCCTCCACTTAGATGGATCCTTGATAAAATACCTTGTTTGCAATATTATTTTAATATATATGTTATTTTTCCCATTTTTGTCCATGTGAAATGTCTGGATTACCCTCACCCGAGTTCGTGGTCCTCCAACGCAGCTGGGTCACACCAAACCGCCCAACCCCTACAACTCGGCCATGTGTTGTGACACAGGCATGGTGTCGTCCCCCTAGTGCATCCCGCTAAGGCTGGCCGGTGTGTGGGCACGGATGTCTTGTGACACTGGCCCAATCGAGACGAAGCAATCAGTAAGAACGCTTTCGAATCATATGGGCGACATGGTGCAAGAACCACCAAGCGCACTGAGGCTTAATTGTGTGGGCACGAGGCACGCGCGGCGCGATCGAACGGGCGCGTGCTTCTGGGCGATTGCGACACCCTGAAATTATTTTCGAATCTTTTTGGAATTTTTGAAATAAAAAGAACCATTTTGTTTTGATGAGAATTCAAAGCTTAACCTAAAATTTCATAATGGATTTAAGTCGACTAACTCAAACTACAACTAAAAATTCCTTGTTGGTTGCGAAGTTATTGAAGTTTTGAAGATTTTTCCTTCTCTGTCCATCTTTTACCCATCTCTGACCTAGACCTCCCTTTGTCTAGGATCTAACGGCCCAGACCTCTCCTTCATCTGGATCCAAAGGTCCGGACCTCCTTTGCGTTGTCCTCCTCTGGTCCAGACCTCCTTGGGTCCAGACCTCCCAAAACGCTTAGACCTCCCCGAGTCCCATTTCTCCTTCTCGGGTCTTCTCTGGCTCGCAACCTCCCTAAGTCCGTGCCACCATTGTGCGCATCTGAACTCCCTTGGAATCCTGTGTAGCTTCCCATGTTTTCTTGAATATCCTTTGTTGCTTGGAGCCTTGGAACCTTCTCTGGAGGTTCCCTTGGTACCAATTCAGTAGTGCCGCTCGTACTTGGTGGTACTACAGCTTCTTAAGACCTCCTCTTTGTTCACTTGGACCTCCCCTTACCTTTATCTGACCTCCCTGTGTCCTTCAGGACCTCTCCATGTCCTCTAGGACCTCCCCTTACCTTTATTAGACCTCCCTGTGTCCCACCGGACCTCCCCAGGTCCTCCAGGACCTCCTCCTTGCACATCTGGACCGTTAAGACCTCCCTCCCCCTTAGAGATCTTAACTGTCCAGACCTCCTCCTTGTGGATCTTGGCCATCCAGACCTCCTCTTTTTGGCAGGTCCGATCGTTAGGATCTCCCCTTGGGAATCCTAACCGTTCAGACCTCCCCTGGATTTGATCCTACGGTTCTAGACCTCCCTTGCGGGTGAGGTTCTCCTTTGACCTTCGCAGACCTCCCTATTTGTAATTGATCTTGACCGTTTGGACCTCCCCTTTGGAGATCCAACCGTCAAGACCTCCCTTGCGGGTGAGGACCTCCTCCTTGCCCTTGCGGACCTCCTCTGGAGCACTTGATCTTGGCCGTTTGGACCTCCCCTTTGGAGATCCAACCGTCAGGACCTCCTTTGTGGGTGAGGATCTCCCCTTGATTCACTGCAAGACCTCCTCAGGTCATAGCAGGACCTCCTCTGTGGGTCTTGGCTGCCCCACTTGGCAGTCACACACCCAGATCTCTTTACCTTTGACTGAGTCTGTGGGCAAGGAAGTCTCCGCGGCATTTAATGCATGTTGTATCACATTAAATGTCCCCACCTTTTGCAGTACTCATGTCATACCGATTGTCACATTCCTTGCCTACTCCCTTGTCCTATTTACCAACTCTTGTCGACTCTATCCTGAGTCATGTGCAATGCCTTCCCCTATATATAGTTTGGGAGAGCCCTCCTTTATCACTTTCTTCCTCATTTCTACTCTCTGTCTCAACCGAGCCACCATAGACCTCCTCCAACAGGTCTTTGGACATTCCCTCTGGAGCTCCAGGACCTCTCCACCAAGCTCCTTGGACCTCCTCTTGACCTCCCAGCTTCTCTGTTGGTTTTGTACCTAAGTTTATTTGGAGTTCTTTGGATTTTGTTTGAACTTTGTTTGAGTTGTTTGGTTTTCACGTGTAGATTGTCAAGACCATGGGGAGCCCGAGTTCAGTGAGGAAGAGGGAGCAGCTCGAGACTGTGAGCAAGGCAAGTTACACTCTTGAACATGTTGCACCCAATACTTCAAATTATTTATGCTGTTTTCAAAGATGTATGCATGCCTACTTTACTAAGTATTTCAATGCCTATCTTTCAGTCTCTAGTTAAACCTACTGCTTGGTATGACCCCCATCCATGTTGAATCTACCACCTTGTCACACTAGGTAAATCTGGTTCTTGCATTAGTAAGGACCCGAAGCTTTAAAGAAAATGAAATGCTTAGTGATGCATAGACCAAAGTCTTGATTTGGGGAGCTTTGACCAAAAATATCAATTAATCAAATGATTTGAGCCGTGGCATTAGTGTGCCATGGGGGTTTTAGCCATGACATTGGTGTGTCATGGGTGTTTTGTTCGGCCTTGGCATTGGTGTGCCAGGGAGGACCGAATAGTAAAGTAAATGAAAAATAGTTTAGACTTGGGCGAAACTGGTTGCTTGGTTGGTGCATGTCTATGCACGGGGGGTCGTGTGATCCGACACCCCAGGGTTGAGGTTTGTCGCCCATGTCGATTAAGGACCAGTCTTTGAGACACCACTTGCTAAGCCTATAATGGGCTATGCCAAAATTGCGCAACCACATGTCTCCAGTATGGGGCGTGAGACCTAGCTAATTAATTTGCAAAGCTCTATTGTGGTTCATCCCGCGGACGCGGTGGGTTTGTCATGTTATGACTAGTTGTAGTCCCACCTGGCATAAGAGGGGGCACCCCATTAACCCGGCGGTGTTTCTACCCAAAGGGGGGATTGCGAAACCTTAATGGGGGTGGGCTGCGGTGGAGCAATGCATTGTAAAAGCCTTGTCATGTGCTCTAGACCTCTCACCAAAGGAAGTGTGAGGTGGTATCGACGGATGCCAAGCAAACTAGAGAAATTCATGTCATGTGGGTAAAGTGTGCAACCTCTACAGAGTGTAAATCTATTTGAATAGCCGTGTCCACGGTCATGGACATGCTGGCAATGTCACTCAAAGTTAGCTCTTGGTTTTGGTTTTCAAAAGGTTTGGAAAATGGTTTTGGTGGTTTAACCAAAATTGGGTGTGGGCGGGAAGCCTTGTGCAGGAGGGTATCCTTCACCATTTCTATGATGAATGCTATCCAACTGAAAATGGATTTCACAAAAATGAATTTTAATAATTGTAACCTGCCTTGCAACTTAATACTTGTATTGGAAATAAAATTGGCTTTATGCAAATCGACCCTATTATGCTGTCCTTTGATATATCCCTATGCATGTCATTACATTAATTGTGGGTGTAACTTGCGAGCACGGTTGTTGTGCTCACTCTTGCTTGATTCATGAATTGAGCAGATGAAGACTCTTATGATGATGAAGATGACCACTCAATTAGGGCGCCCTCGAACCGATCACTGTGGTGTAATAGGTGGACCACTGTCATTGTTTTCCATTTGCTTTTGTGTGCTCTCTGTTCTTTGGAGCTTGTAAGCAACCCTTGTAATCAAACCTCCTTTTCTTTGTTAATAAAGTCTTGTGGATGTTTATGTTATCACTTGTTCTTTGTGAGAACCATCGATGATCTCTGAAATTTGGTTTGGATCACAGAGGACTTTAGGCTTGCCCTAAGCCCCACGACCTCCTCGAGGTGGTTCCCTTCGGACCTCCCTCGAATGGTGACGTGGAGTTTAGGGAGGTCTGAGGTCCAGCGACCTCTGCGGGTCAGGACCTCCCAGACCTCCGAGTGGTCCTCTCGGACCTCTCGGGAGGTCTGTGCGGTTTTACCGGGATGTCCGCTCAGGACGTCCTGGGAAGTCCCTTGCGGACCTCCCAGGAGGCCCTAAGGGACCTCTCGAGACATCCTGGGGGCTCCTCGTTGGACCTCTCAGGAGGTCCGAAGGGACCTCCCGGGTGTGCCCTAGGCCGGGTCGTTACAGCGATGTGGAGCACGCAGGGCCAAGCGTTCCCACGAAGCGCAGCTTGTCGACCGTGAGGGCGCAAGTGAGAGCGGAGGCGATCGAACGACCGAGTTTTTTTGGACGATGTGGCCTGCACGAGGGAGCGGCGAATGCACCGGCTGTTAACTATGGTAATTCCTGTTGAACTGACCGAGCTGGTGCACACCCATTCCCCTCGATGGCTCTGTTTTAACGTGTCTTAGTCCTTCACCGACCCAGTCAAGAATTAGTAGTACTAAAGCACATTTTTGCTCTAAAAGTATTAGTTGTACTAAAGCACACTTATCAAGATGTTAGCATGTTTTAATTCATTGTTCATGGGCGCAAGCTTTCTGGCAGCCATGAAAGATACTACGTGCATCAAGCTTCCATGCTTGCATCCAAAAAATGGAAGATGGACTTAATCGATGAGGAGATGAGGAGCTGGTTTCTTTAGAGAAAGCTTCGGTAATTTTGTGTGATATGTGGTCTATCTGGAATGCATGAAACGCTCGTTGGCATGGGGAGGTACCGATTGGCCTAGTACTAGTGGTGGGCATTGGGTCGTGCCGTGCCGGTACGGCATGGGCCCGCTGTGCTTCGGGCTGTGTCGTACCATGCTGGCTCGACCCGGCCACCCCACCTTGTCATGCTGTGTCGACCCGCCTCACCTCCGGCCAGGCCAAGCATAGCCTAAAGCCCGTTGTACCGGGGCCGTATCGTGCCGGCCCAAGCCTAGCCCTAAGTAACTATAGACACCTGGGAAGATGACAACCGCCGCCGCCCAAGAAGACAAAGACACTCGTGCGCCATCCACACCCGCTCCCCCTCACCATAGCCTCCTCCTGGATGTCGATGAAGAACTCCACCCACCTCGGCCGCGCTACACGCTTGCGAAGAGGGTGAGAAGGACAGCGACGAGGAGGTAGCTGGAGGGAGGGCAGCGGGCGACGGCGCGTGGGGAGGGAGAGGGAGAGGGAAAGGGAGAGGGAGAGGGAGAGGGAGGGAGGTGGCTAGAGGAGTGGAGGGAGGGGGCGGCCGGCGGCGCGTGGGGAGGGAGGCGGCTGGAACTGGAGGGAGGGGAATCTGGGAATGTGATTAGGGATTGGGAGTTTGGGAGCCAGGGCTCGGGATAAGGGGTTGGGGATGGGGGTTGGGGGAGGCCGAGAGAGATGTTGGGTCAGGCCGGGTGGCAGAGAGGGGTTATTAGTTGGGCCAGGGCGGGGGGTGAGGGAGTGATTGGGCCAGGCCGAGAGAGGGAGGTATTGAGCTAGAACAGGAAGGTTGAGCCTATTTCGTCTTGGGACAAGCAAGCTCTACTAACCGACCGTCTTGCAGTGCGTCTTGGCCGACCAACCACGTCTCAGTGCTTAAACTGTCTTGCGTCTTGAGTCAGACTTTGGGTGGCCGAAAAACACCTGCCCCAAGTCCCAGCTCTACCTAGTACAGTCAGTGAAGTGGGCAAGAGATGTAGCTTTTGATCTCATGCAGTCAAGTTCTCCGAATCAATGCTCACAACAGCCATCTCAAGTGATGTGGAGTCCTCCGGGTGCAGGGATTTTGAAAATTAATGTTGATGGGGTATTCTACCATGACATTTTGAATGGTGCAACCGCCGTGATAGCTCGTAATGACACCGATGCTTTTGTGGCGACAAGGTCATGATGGTATCCTCACTTGTCAAGTGTTTTGCCTTCGGAGGCTTTTACTGTTCGCAACGGGGTGCGTCTCGCAATGGATTGGGAGGCCGATAAGGTGGTGATTGAAAATGATTGCCAAAACCTCGTTCACTTGTGGAAAGCTCATAAGTTCCATAGATCGGAGTTTTCCTCCATTCTTAATGTGGTTAAGGAACTGAGCCAGAGTTTTCGTATTTTTTGATATTGTTTATGCTAGCCGAACTATTAATTTGGCTGCTCATTTGTGTGCTAAATAGGCTACAGTGGGTAGTCAATTGTGCACTTGGATTAACCAAGTGTTTGAGTTCTTATGTATTTGTCTACCTCGTGATTGTACTCTTACTATTGAGTATTGAAATATGGGCTCCTAATTCACAAATAAAAAGATGTTAGCACAGGACTAGCACAACATTAAAAAAAAATCCTTCAAAGCGCAAGTAAATCACGATTAACAATTCTCTTTGAAAGTACTCACTCCGTTCTTAAATACATGACGTTTGACTAAGCGTGCAGTCAAACTTATATAACTTTGACCATTACTTTTCATATGATTTTGTTAGTAAAAATTACAAAATTATTATATTATAAAAATATTTATCATGATAAATCTAATGATACTATTCACTCATGATCAATCTAAATAGTTTTTCATATATTATTAGTCAAAGTTATATATTTAAGAACGGAGGGAGTATTAGTAGAACTAAAGCATATTTAATCAAGATAGCATATATTGTGATAGTATAAAGAACCTGAGTGTATGTCCAACAAAGGGGGGGAAAAGGTAATTTCACATAGCTAAGAAAAATGCAATAAGGGTTGTGAAATGGTATTTTGTGCATCTACATGCCTTTGAAGTTGTAGTATGAAAACCAATATTTGGATTGAGGTTTCGAGCGTTGTCATTCTTTGGAATGGTATTTTTTTTTTTATCAATGAACCTTAAAAACCAAAGGAATTGACGGGAGAGATCGTCACACTTCTCTAATTGGCTTGAACTTCGGCTTCTAATATAATCAGGGGATTATCCCAAATAAAAAAAATGGCTCGAATTTCTCTGGTACATAAGGATGTTGCTATTGCTCGTTTTCATTTTTGTGTGATGAAGTTGCTATTGTTACATTGCAGTTGAGTAATTCACGTGTTCACCTCTGCATGATACTGCACTCCTGCGTTTCAAAAGTCGACTCGGCCGTGAGATTAGCGGTCGGCAGCATGAAAAGACCGACACGGCTAGAGCAGCTTTGCGAAGCGTGCCGGCCAGATTCGAGTTTGTACCAGCTAACGACGGTAAATCAGCAGTGCTCAAACCATGTGAGTCGACAACAATATTCACCAATACCCATGTAATTAGGAACTCTCCAAGACGGCTCGTTCCGCGGGGCGCGGTAAATCCCCACCGGTCACCATCCGGCCCCACGCGTCAGCCGAACACCACCCCGTGGTTAAGTCAGTCAGTCAGTCAAGCTGGGTTTTTTTTATAAAAAAAAATTGATATGCTTTCAATTTGTAATAGCAAAAATAGTTCCGCTATTACGAATTTATAAAAATAGCACCACAAGAAGCACCTAACGTATTTTTTGTCCACGAAAGCCACCTTCCGCGATCCTAACCCACGGTAGACCACGTGCCTGCTTGGCTTGCCACGCTCTAGACCGTGACAGGAACATGCTTGCCCGTGGTATCCACGTGCGCACGGTAACATCTTGCCATGGACTGGGAGCGCGGCAAACCAGGTAGATACCCTACCGTGCATGGAGACAGCTGAAGGTAGCTTTCGTAGACGGAGAGCACCGTAGGATATAAATTCAAATGCTGAGATTATTTTTACTATTCCGTTAAAAAAGGGGCTAAACTAGCACCAAAAAACTCAGTCAAGCTGGTATCTTACGGATGCAGCGTACCCGTGTACAGGGTAAAAAAAATGATCAAGAGACGGGAAAAAACAGGGGCTTATCCCATGCTGCAAAGTAACTGTAAAGTACTGGGCAAGTGCTGCTCCCATGCATCACGGCGTCCTCCCATGGTCTGTTATCTTTTTCTTCGTCCACAGCTGTAGGCGACTCAGGTCAGGCTCAGTAGAATTAGATGATGGCCACGGCCAGGCCATGTGGAGGGTGGTGAATTTTTTTACAACGGCTACCCATGTTGCCCTGCTGTAACAGTGCAGGGCTGCCTGCAGGGTACTGTGGTACGACAGCTATAGTTTTTTCTCACCTCGGTGGGGTAAATTTCGCCTTCCCCTTCCTTCCCATCCCATCTGCCTCCCCTCCGTCCCATCCTGTGACGCTGACGTGTACGAGATACCCGTATCTGAAGTTTCCTGCCTCTCGATTTTTACCCCCGCCTCTCGCTGTGGTTTTCTGTTCACCACCACCACCACCACCACCACCGTATTCCTCAAAGAACGAGCTAGTCCTCGTACTAGACTGTGCGGCATTTGTGAATGGTGATACTCACTCCGTTTTCGTTTACTTAGC
The DNA here is from genome assembly GCA_036346405.1 of Phyllostachys edulis. Lineage (NCBI taxonomy): Eukaryota > Viridiplantae > Streptophyta > Magnoliopsida > Poales > Poaceae > Phyllostachys > Phyllostachys edulis. The sequence goes on from CM070546.1 coordinate 109,329,508, forward strand.
AATTTTTACTGCAATTTTCTTCCACCAATGCTCAACACTTTACGACTTTCTAGATAAACTTTTTCAAACCATCCCTACCACTATTAGCCACCTCCCACGGAAGAAAATACTATAGGACGGAGCCTCATCGTGAGGTCCCACCCTATCACCGTCCATCTCACCCCCCTCCCGATCCAATGGCTCAAGGGGCAGGGCCTCACGGAGGCCCGCCCCGTAGGATTTTCTTCCACCTCCCACCACTTTACTACCTCATTTTATGTGTATGAGATATCATTAGAGAACATTTAAGTCATGTTTTATCACAAGTACAATCTCCTTAACATGTGTGCATTGGTCGAAAGTGACCAGTAAACAATAACTAGCTTAAATGAATATATTATACTTCTTTATCATTAGAGAATATATATATATCGTACTCCCGAGAGTACATACTTCCACTTCTAATATACCACTTAAATGAATATATTATACTTCTTTATCATTTTCAATATACTTAAATATCAATTATAAGATACTCCAATGTGACTTGATTGAAAAAAATTTATTGGAGCCCTTTATTTTTGCTATATACCCTTTTCATATGTAAAAGAAGTATATACACAAATTTTGCTATAAAAGGTAGACTTTAATGATTTTTTTTTTATGGAACTCACTTTGGGGTATCTTATAGTCATTATTGGAGTATGCTCAAATATATAAAGTGGTATCTTCGTACGATTTAAGTGGTATATGGGAAGTAGAGCACGTACTCTGTGAGTACCATACCATTTTTCATATATATATATATATATATATATATATATATATATATATATATATATATATATGTATGTATGTATGTATGTATGTATGTATGTATGTATGTATGTATGTATGTATAAGATCCTATCAACTTAAAAGATAGGGAGGGACAGACTCACCACCATCATCATCAAATCCTTTTATAATAATAAAAAACGGAGAGAGTAAAATTCGTTGGGTGCTTTGGTTATCTTTTAACTTTCATGGATAGTAGTTTCTTCCTTTTTTTCACTTGTCACTTTTATTAATCCATACATATTAAGAGATTGTATTTGTGATAAGATACGACAAAAATGTCTTCCAATAATATTTCAAGTACGTCAAATGAGGTAGTAAAGTGGTGGAGATAGCTAGTATTGGTAGAGGTAGTTCGGAAAAGTTTATCTGGAGAACCGTGAACTGCCAATTATTTGTAGAAGAAAACTCTCTTCAAAAGTGCCAAGTAAAAAAAACGGATGAAGTATTATTTTCCTAGGGTTATTTACTGGTAGTAGTGCTAGTGTAAGAGGGTAGATTAATGGACCACAGCTCCGCTAAGAGCATGTACAATGGTATAAATAGTTATTGTCTATAGCAACTCTTCGTGTCACCTATAGGCAGCATTAAAGATAGCTCATACAATGCGTTGTGGTGATACAGTCAGCCATAGGATTGTAGACATACACAATCTTTTAATATTTTCCTTGGTTCTAGTACTACAGTCGGCTACAGAATTGTAGACAGCATATTTCTCTCTCTGTATTCTCTTTCATCTATATCAATTTAAAACATACGTGGCAGGAGATATAGATAGTTGATGTAAGCCCATTGTACGTGAGATTTTTTTTAAAACTGAATTGTTTCGTATAAAACTCTTGTGTTCAAAATGGCCCGTATATATGCGGGCTATGAGATGCGATCGATTTAATTGAGAATTTTCAAATGCAAAGCACGTTTTTAATCGCATATGTTTGGGTTTTTAGCAAACCGCATACGTAGAGAAGTAGTACTGGTTTGGAAGATTGCGCAGCATATTCTCCAGACGTAGATGTCGTACTCTGTCCCATTTTTATACACCCTTAATATAGTATGTACGAATATACCATACGTACAGTGTACCCGTATATAGTACACGTATGGCCCCTGTCTTACGTTCTCTGGGCCAGCCCACTCACGGTCAATCATAAGCCGACCTGACATGAATATCCGCTGCAGATCACGGTCTTCTTGTCGGACGGTTGCGATCTCTCGTGTCATCTCTCGGATTTTTTTGGACGGTGGGGATGATCAACGATGGGACCAAGCGTGGCTGGCCGCGTAGCACCAAAAATCTGAATGCGTGACCCACAAGCCATGCCACTTGCCCTGTGTTGCGCATGCGACGACAATAAAGCGTGCATCGAGGACATCAAAACCAAATCCGACGGCTGCAAAATTGCATACTTGACACGTATTTTTATACTAGCTGACTAAGCTGAGAATAGAATTATCAGAGTTTGCTTATACGTACGGACGAGAGCTGTTCAAATGTTCCGCACTTACGGGCCTTAGTGTTAGGGCTCGCCAAGTCAGGGCTGAGCCCAATCAAGAATTGCCAAGCCCGAGTCCAGGTCCGGCCCGCGATAAAAAAAGCACAAGTTATATCACTTGTACGATCGATCAAGTAGTCAAGCTGAACAGAGTGCGTGCAATATTTCCCTGTACGTGCAGCCTATCACCTCGCGATCCCATATTCCCACGTACGCATGTATGTTCGTTAACAGGCCAGTCTCGAAGCCCCGATCGATCACTCCATTAGCTTAGCTCTGGTAAATGTCTGGTCTCTCAATCTCATGCAGCTAGTCAATGGCCAGCCTTACAATAAACTAATAACCAATTAGCCAGCGTCATCACACACGGACAGAGAGACCGAGTGCAAACGAACACGAGGGACAGCCCGGCCGGGCAGTTCATTTCACACTCACGGAGCATTGTGTTCATCGAGCGGCAGGCAATGAGAGTGACCGAGACCCGAATGCGTCAACCGAAAAGAGCTCAAATACCAGCCGCATTGAGTAGTACCACACGCACGCAGGTCCGACACAACGTACATATATAAGCTACAAAATAAATACCGTGTATGTACACCGAGGCAAGTAGTAGCCAACAAGGTGGCCGATCACTAGTACACGTACGCTGGCTTCAATCCGTCCAGCGACAAACAACGATACGGCCACGGCCAAGAGGACATGCGTATCGACTTTTTGGCTAATCTAGCGAGTTTTCATCGTGTATTTGTAGATCTAATCACGAGCAAATTATTTCTGCAAAAATAGCACCGTTAGTGTACGATCACCATACGCCAACTGCTTCCGTGTCGTCACGTGGCGTTGGCGCACGATAACCGTGCGCAAACACCTCTCACGCCGTCACGTGGCGTGTTGACGCACGATGACCGTGCACCGCCACGTGTCCCTCGCCACTACATAATATGAATTGCCGCTACATAATAATATGAATTGCCACTGGACCAATTTGCACCGTGGACACGTGGCAGCGCACGGGCTGCCGAACCGTACGCCAACACACCACGTGGCGGCGTGACAGACGTTGGTGTACGGTGACCGTGCGCTAACGCCATATATCGGCACGAGAGCCGTTGAACCGTGCACTAACGGTGCCATTTTTGCAAAGACAATTTGTCTGTGGTTATATCTGCAAATACGCAACGAAAACACGCTAAATTAACCAAAAATTCATCGATCGCACACGCGTACGATTGAATTCCAGAGGGGAGAAGGACTCGCGCGCGGAGTGAAGCGATAGCCGAGCTAGCCGAGGCTAGCGACCAGCGGGCTCGACAAAGCGGTGTGGCCACCGGCCGAAGCCCCACGGAACACGGCGCTCGCCCGCCCGGCCCTGCAGTTGTTTTTCTATTCGCCCAACGCCACAACACAACGCATGGTGCAATATATATTCCACAAGTTGCCCACACACGTCGTCTCCGTGTCCCGGCTAGGCTAGCTATAGCTCAGCTCGTTCGGCTAAGCTAAGCTAGCTAGGCGAGCAGCTACTGCAGTTTAACAGGTACTACTAAATACCGCTCCACGGTGTCAGCGTGAGTGCGTATTGGCGGGGCGGGGTGGCGTTGTATCTGGCTGGCCCTCGGCGCCCGTGCGCGCGCGCGACCAAAATAAGTTAGGCTACGATGAGTAGCTGCCTAAGCGCGCCATTAACGACAAGGTCAATCGATCACCGCCCCCTAAATATTCCCGCGCTGCACGTTTAGCCTCTTCCCCCTTGTTCCGTTTCGTTTGTTTAATTCGGCGCACCGGCTAGCTCGGCAGGCAGTCGGTTGGTAGGATCTTTTTCAGGGTCCACCTGAGTCCTGACCATGCATGCATGTCCATGTGTGCATACTGCATAGTAGCTCGTCAATTGGCTCTGTTCTGTTCGCACTCACGGAGTACTATTTATACTGCATCAATACGCCAATACCCTTCACGCATATTTCTTTGTTTAACGGTGCAGACGTGCAATTGGTCAACAATGTTAGCCTGGTTACATCATCAAACCTCAAAGTAGTTTAGGAATAAAACACACATAACATGGGATTAGTTGATTTAAAAAAAAATCATGGAATTAGTAGAACACGAACTGCAACCTTTAGCCATAAGATATGAGGGTCACACCAGTGTAGCATCAAAGGGATATTCATTAAAAAAAAACGCCAATCAGGCAGTGAGTTTTTTTTAACTGCTAAAAAACTGCGAGATGTTTTTTTGGTGTGGTGGGGGTGGCCGGGTGGGGGTGTCATTTTTTGACATTGTGATTTGCTTGAAGATTCGTGCTCCAGCCAGCAACGTTTTCTTCTTCAATGACGAGTTTGGGTAGGGGGTTCGTAGGATTAGGGCTTGAATTCACTAGGCCAACTATAGAGAGAGAAAGGGGGCGATGGTGGTGGTAGGGTGGCGAGGCGGCACTAGTGCAGCTGGCCGCGGGCTCCAGGGAGGGCAGAGGGCGAGAAGAAATAAAGAAGTTAATTAGGAGGAGGCGGTAGGCGGCGGAGACGGGAAGGAGCATTCTGGGGGGAGAGGGGGGGGGGCAGGAGGCGGCTCGATGGGATATGGGGTAGGGGTGAGTTTGTATTGGATTTTAGGGGTGGATGTTGGCCGTTGGATCTACATCCAATGATTCACAGTTCTGATTGTTTTGCGAGAAAAAAACTGTGGAATGTGAAATAGATAGATCCATGTTTTTCTATAGGGCAAATATCACTTTGGACGATGTAATCTTATCATAGTTTTATTTTACACCACCCTTAGCAAATATTTTCACTTCGCACCACCTCTTCTTACCATGTGTTGCACGTTGCACCAGGGTAAGGATTCGATCGCCTTCTTCGATGCTCGCCGACGGTGAACAGTGGCGTGGGAGGCACCGACGAGGCACGTAATGGAGAGAGGGGAGGTATATGGAGATAGGAAATGGGTCGAAAGCAGAGAATAACAGCCGTAGCTGTCGACGATCGAATCGCCGATCTTACGAAAATAAGCGAGGAAAATGGCGTGGAATATCACGGAATGGAATGGGGGTCGCTCTTTATTGATATGAACTGGATTTACAAGATGTGGCTAAGTACTACCCTGAATTACTTGAATGGAGGAATGCTTAGCAAGACAAGCAGGACTTAGAATATGAGTCTAAGGTCGATTATCTAGCTTCTAATTCCACCGCTTAGGCTTCGTGCATATCTTTGCCTTGGCCTTGTTTTGTGTGTCGCCTATCGTCTCCCTTCTTGTCCCTGTTGTTGTCTCTTGTGCTTCACCTTTAAATAACTTCCGAAGATGTGGCAGTTACTCCTGGAGAAGACGTCCCTGGTGAAGCGTTACGACTGGTCGGAACGGTAGAGAAGTTAGCAATGTGCTAACTTCCTTGTGGTTGCTTGTGAAAAGCTTAACCGTAGGGTGGTTAATAGTCAATGTCTCAGGGTTGTACCATCGCATGGTTTGGAACGTATAACACGTGTTCCATTCATCATACGATAAGAAATACCGATTCGATAATTTTACGGCGGTTATACGGTGGGATTAGGCACAAAGCCTCATCAGGCCTGTGGTACCCATTAAGTAACCTTCGGAATACTAACGACCGGGGAGGTCGTCGGTCTTAGGGGTTACGACCATGAAAACGTATGGTCTTTTATTATATATTAAAATAATACATAGATGTTTTAATCCTCGTCACTAGCCCGAACTTTAAATGAACTGGTCGTGTATATACCTTTTCCGATGAAATCGTGATCGGGTAGACCCCATTTAATGTCGTGGTATCTGAAAGTGGTCTGTGTTCACTTTAAAGTTGAGAACTTGCCTTGGGAAGCGAAGAGTTCCTCTGTCGTTTGAACAAAAAAAACTTTTTGTCGGTTGGACTTTTGTAGAAATCCTTGAAAGTATCGAAGGTTATAAGATCTCCTCTCATTTGGGCTCTTAGAATTTTTATGCTTCGAGAATCCTTCGATCCCCTTTAGCTTCTCGCCAAGAAATCCTCCGAGTCTTTTCTGTTCTTCCGACCACAAAGTCTCCAACTTTTGCTACTCATTCTTGAGGATTTTCGCCATGTCGGAGCAGATTACAAAGTGGTTGCTTTGAATTGGGCAAGAAAAACTCGAGGCCTTGAAGAAGATGGGAATGCTCCCGGATAGGAATCGATTAATTGGAGACCGACGGTGGAGAGCATTTTTCGAGCCGTGAAGATGGCGAAATCCTGTTTTTCTTGCCTACATCGAATGTGAAATTTGAGACTACCGTACACAAATTCCTCCTCCGCGTTCTTGAACATTACGGGTGGAATTGGTGAATTATTTAAATTCGATCGCGAATATTAGTATTTTCGTATATTTGTGCGAGGCATACCTGGGAATACAACCGAACTTGAAGCTCTTTAGTTATTTCTACCGCATGGTGATGGGAAAATCTGCGGCAAAATCTGAGGCAGCTCCTGGGGAATGCACATTGCGTCTTCATGACGGGAAGGCCGATGAGTACATCTTCATGTCTGTGAAATCTTCGTGGTCGTTATGGAAAAAGTACTAGTTTTACATGAGCGGTTCTGAAGACGATGGCCTCTACTTGGCGGAACTAGAGCAAGTGAAAACTCCAAGTGGAAGGAAACCGTAAAGAAGACAGGATAGTCAAGAGATGGGCGGATGCCATCTCGACTTCTTGAGTCGGGGCTTGACTTCGTGGCATGTGGTGAAGGATTTTACCCTTCGCCAGATTAGCCCATTGAAGCTCCGGACTCATTCCCTGCTCTGGTGCCTTGATCGTGATGAAGCTACCTCAGAAGGTGGTAAGTCTTTGAGATAAATTCCGATCGGTATTTTGATTTGATAAATGTATTACCTTAAAATCTGTCTATTCTTCCTTCTGTTAAAGTTCTTACCCCTGGGGAAGTTAGAGAACGAGTCAGGCTGATCTGTGTGGGGGAGCCTGGAGAAAAGGCTGAATGCCCCAAGATCTTAGCCACAACTCCTATTGAAGGGAGACTGGCAAGGCTTAAGGTAATTTATTAAATTCCTTTTACCATGTATATACATATATTCCGACCAGATCTCCAATCGTGCTCTATATTTGCAGTCGGTCGGATTGCGAATCATACAATCTGGTGAGGATCAACGCCCCACCTTGGTTCCGACCGAGTCGTGCCCTGAGGCACTTGAAGGAGATGAATCCCTCGAGGTAATAGAACATTTTGGAGTCATATATGTACGAAAATTTTTTTAGATAAAAGGATTTCTTCACCTAATCAAATTTGTTCTTTGATTTAGGTGGATAAGCTGAAGGCCATGAGAATGTAGCTGCGGGAGGTCAGAACTCAGAGTGGTCGTGCACGACCTTACGGTTATTCTTGAAACAAGCGATCCGGAGATTGAAGAAACCACTCCCTCAGGCCGGATAGTCGGGAATGTGGACCTTGACGAATCGGTCGAGGACATAGCTTCCAGACATCTTGTTGGAGGATGTGAGGTTCAACAAACCTGTTTGGTCGAGAACCAACAAAATTGGAAGAGAAGAAAAGGAAGGCTAGCGGCATGATTTTTCTCTGGCGCGTTTGAGTCAAATCCGGAAATTAACAAGGTATGTACAAATGGAAGTGATCGTATAAGTATGTATCTTTAATAATTCCTTGATGATTTGATATTTTGAACTTCCCATCTTCGGTTTGCATAGGTCTTCGGTGTTAGGTCATTTCCACTGTGTTCTTCCGAGGACACGCACTGTGGAAGTTCAGATCGAGCACTTCTCGGGACAAAGTTCCCGAGGAAGTAGTGGTCGAAGAAGCCCCGGCGGTGACAAGAACAACGGGTGAGTTGGATCCTTTGGTGATTGAAACCCCTTCGTGGAGGTAGATGCCTCGAGAGGTCTCAACGAGTTCCGATCCTTTGTTGATAACCCTTCCCAACCTAACAAGTTCCTTTTAGTCCCGATTCGCCGAGGATAAGGAGCTTGATGAGGCGTGGCGAAAGTATCGGATACTCGGCTCAAGATGCACCTCGATTTGATTTTTGCGGTTATAATGACCGAGCAATTCGGGTAAGTATTCTCGACCGTTACATAACTCTTTTTACAAAGTTTATAAGGAACTTAAGAAAGAGAATGCTAATTGTGTAGCATTTGGTCGAGAACTTTCTTTGTGATCGAGGATGACCCAATGAGTTAAGGACTTAGAGCAAAAGCACTCCGAGTTGGAAAGTAAGAACTTTTCCTTTTAAACTTCATTTCTTCTTCAATACTTTGCTCCTCTACAATTATTCTCCTTATCGCATTCGATAGATCTGGAGAAAATAAAAGAGGAGGTTGTGGTCGAGAAAGCCAAGGCGACTTTTCTTGAAGAAGAAATAAAAGCTAAGGACCGATCATTTCTTTGAAGCAAGTTCATTTAAGGACCGGTTGATCATTGAAACAACGACCAAATATGAAACACTTAGCAAAATAAATAAAGGTAATATGTCGTAAACTTGATTTTCCCTTCAATGATGCTTGTGTTCATTAAGCGATTTGTTTTTGCAGAGCAAGCGCAAATGCTAAGCAGAGTAAAAAAACTCGAAATTTGAGCGGGATAAGGAGGCTCTTGCTCAAAATATTGATGAAAAGATTCATACTTTGAACAAGATGATCTTTGATTTGGGATCGAGGATCAAGCGTGCCTATCTTAAGAGATCCAATAGAAAATGAACTATTTGGGTCAACTTCTAGGGGATCTTAAAGTTACGTCAAAACTACTCGGACGAATTATGCGTGCCCTAAAAGCAGTGTTGCAAGTGGAGTTAGTTTTGCTTTGGCAAAACCGAAAGCTTCAAACCCTCCATTGATCTCCAAGCTGTTAAAGATGACTTCAACTGCCCACCTGAGGAGGCGACCAAGTTCATGGAAGAACTCAGGCCACTCGGAGATATAGTTGTAGAGGAGATGGAGGTCGAATCTCCGACAAGCAGTAGTTAGGCAGGGAATATTTCTTAGAGTAGGTTCCTGCAAGTGTAAAAATATTTGAATATCTATGAAAACTTACCTTTTATGTCATTGACAAAGCTTTTGTTTATCCTGTTTGACTTTTTAAAATTCTCGTATATTTCCTAGCCCCAACGCTTGATAGTAGAAGAGCGTTCTTGTACAAGCGGTGAGCCAAGAAAGAGAATAAAAAGAGGTCATAACCATGTATGTGAGTTTTGAAGGTATGTTTGGACATGTAAGACAAAAGCGATCGTTATAAATACTAGGAAATCAAATGTGGTCGGGACAGTATGATTTCGACTAGTTATAGATCTTTGTTTGTCATAATGGAAATACCAATCAAAAACACTATATATGGTCGGAAAAAGACTTTGTCAAACTTGACATAAGAAGAAATGCAAATATGTATGCAACAAATTATAAGTGAACTTTGTTTATATCTATTGTCCCATAATCTGGTGGAACTAATGCTAAGACACGAAGGCATACAACACATTTCTTGAAAGCGTGTTCAAATTACATATCCGATTGGTAGCGAGGATCGAAGAAAAGAACCGTCGCTAGGAAGCTCCTTCGATTAGGCGTGACCACGTCGTAAAAAGGAGAGACTTCGACTAGGAGGCTTTCAGTGTCCGACCGATGAGCAGACAAGAATAGACGAGAATCGTGAAATAATGAAGCATAATCTTCAAAATCGTAAGCATATCATTCATGAGATAGGTAGTTGTGTGGTGCTCGATTACTCATTTTCTTTAAAAAAAAGTGTAGTCGGCGTGGGAATCATTTGAAAAAATGCTCACGACTAGGACCATAGAGTATCGAGAGATCCTTATAAAGGATATCGAGAGAAAAATGTCTTCTCAGACCGGACTAACAATAATAAGCGACCATAATGTAGGTGTATATATATAAGCAAGGTTGCACTTATTCTTAATTAATTAATGAATTTAATGAAATTGAAATTGAAAGAAATGAAAGAATGAAAATTAAACATAGAACTTACGCAATTGATCGATGTTCCAAGAATTTGACAAAATTTGCCCATCAGACATAGCCAGTCGTACGGAACCTGGTCGGGTTACTTCGACCACAGTGTAAGGACCTTCCCATTTAGGAGAAAGTTTATTGCGATTTGTTTGGCTCTGAATTTTTTCGAGAACGGATCACCTCTGACAAAGAAGGCATGAGGTTGCACCTTACGACTATGGTACCTTCGCATGGCTTGTTGGTAGGCCGCCGATCGTACAAGGGCTTGGTTTAAATCGTTCTTCAAGGAAATCGGCGTCGTCGAAGTCGTCGTTCATTTCGATCATTTTCGTCAAAGCGATCGATTCGGCGAGCCAATTTTGAGTTACGGAGGAAGCATGGCTTCAACACCATAAACCAAAAAGAATGGAGTTTCACCGGTCGCATACGGTAGTCGTGGGTTCGAACGCCCATAACACGAGAGGAAGTTCTTTAACTTAAGCGCTGACCGTTTGATTAACTGGTCGAATACTCGGCGTTTGATCCCCTGCATAAGGATACCATTAGCCCGCTCAACTGCTCCGTTGCTCTGCGGATGTGCAACAGAAGCAAAATGAATTTTGACACTAAGTTCATCGCAGAACTCACGGAATTATTCGGAGAAGCGGGAACCATTATGCGTGATGATCTGTTGGGTACACCAAATCGCGTGATCACATTTTTCAAGAGAAATCTCTTAGCGGCCTCGGTTGTTATTTTAACAATGGCTCGGCTTCAATCCATTTTGTAAACGTGTCAATCATGACGAAAAGGAATTCGAAGCCCCCGGGTGCTCTTGGGAAAGGTCCCAGAATGTCTAGTCCCCAGGTTGCAAAAGGCCAAGAAAGAGGAATTGTTTGTAAGGCTTGTCTTTGGTTGATGTACTTATCGACTATAAACCGACATTGTACACACTTCGTCACAAGCTCTTTTGCATCATGAAGGGCGTTGGCGATAATAGCCTTCTTTGGAAGGCTTTCTGACCGAGGTTACTGTAGGAATGGTGTGCTCCTGAGACGCCTTCATGGATTTGGTTAGCAATCTAATGCCATCCGTTTGAGATATGCATCTCATCAACACTCCATGAGATCCTCGTTTATACAAGATACGTTCGATTAGAGTGTATGATTTGGCTTTTCGTGCTATCGATCGGCTTCTACATCATCTTCGGAATTGTGTCATCTTTGAAGATAATTGTAGATCGATGTCATCCGATCTCTCTAGTGATCGTGTGGCGCCAATCGTCAGCGACACATGGAGCATCCATGTCTCCTTGATTAGTTTGTTCAACTTGCAAAGAATCATGTATGTTCTCGGAAGGCTCAACTACCGAGGGTGAATTGAGTTGCTCGAGAAAAACTCAGGCGGGACGGTCGACCTCGTGGAGGCCATCCGTGCTAAGCTGATGCGCCAGAAAGTTTTCCTTTCTAGGAATATGTTGGATCTGAAAACCGAAGAAGTGCTTTTCAAGTTTTCGTACTTCGCCAGATAAGATGACATCTTGGTACTCGAGCATTGATACTCTTTCCCCACTTGATTCGCTACTAGTTGAGAATCGCCTTTCACTAATGTCTGCGAATCCGGCGAGCGAGCCGCTCGAGTCCCGCCGATAAACCTTCATATTACGCCACATTATTGGTGGCGGAAAAATTCTTGGATGGCGACTTGATGTGTTCGCCCGATGGGGATATCAAGACCACTCGACCCCGATCCTTGTAACATCAAGGAACCGTCGAAATACATTGTCCACTCGTCGTGGTGTTAGTACTCGGGTCCTTGGGTGGGTTCGAGGTTTGTCCATTCGCAATGAATTACGCTATTGCACAGGACTTTATTCTTTGTTAAGTGAAATAAAATGGAGATCGAGCGCCCTAGCTCGACCGCCCATTTGGCTATTAGTCACGATGATTCCTGTTTCCAAGGACTTGACCAAGGGGATATCCGGTAGGTACGACCACTTTGTGGGCACGAAAGTAGTGCCTTAGCTTCCTTGAAGACATAAGGAGGCCATAGAGCAACTTTTGTACTGTGGGTATCTTTCCTTTGGTCCATGTAAGACTTAAACTACGTAATAGACCGGTCGTTGGATATTATTCCTTTCTACAACGATTACACCGCTAAGCTATGCGTGGTGTTTGCCGCCACGTAAATTAGCAATGTTTCTCCGATCTCGGAGAAACTAAGACCGGTACTCGTAAGGTACTTTTGAGTTCCTCAAAGGCATCGTTTGCCTCTTTAGTCCTCGAAACTCCCATGTTTCGAAGAAGTTTAAAGAAAGGTAATCCTTTTTCCCTAATCTTGCTATTGAGCGACCTTAACGCCATCTGACGATTAGTTTTGGACTTCCTTCTTCGTGGTCGGGGGCGATCTCAGTCGATGGCGCAATTTTTCTTTGGATTAGCTTCAATACCTCTAGCGAAACTAGGAAACCAAGCGGTTTTCAATGAAACTCGAACACACACTTTTCCGGATTTAACTTGAGGTTATGTCTTCTCAAGTTGTTAAAGGTTTCTTGTAAGTCGGGAATGTAGTCTTGGCGTTGGTGGTCTTCTGACGGATCGTCAACATAAGCTTCTAGATTCCAACCGATTTGTGGACTAAAAGTTTTTTGCATCAACCTTTGAAAAGTTGCACCGGTATTTTTGAGACCAAATGGCATCTTAATATAACGATAAGTACCATATGGGGTGATGAAGGAAGTTTCTCCTCATCTTCTTTACACATACTAATCTGGTGGTACCACGAATCGCATCTAAAAACTTAGTAACTTCGCACCTTTAAGTAGAGTCTACTAGTTGATCAATGCGGGGAAGGGAAAGTCATCCTTCGGACAAGCTTTATTAAGCTCTGTAAAGTCGATACACATTCGCCATTTCCCATTATTTTTCCTAACCATTACAGATTAGCAAGCCCTTTGTGGGTGGTTGACTTCACGAATAAATCTGCTGGAGAAGCTTGTCAATCTCCATTGGATTGCTTCCTTCGATCGGTGCAAAAGCGTCGTAGTTTACTGTTTGATCGGTTTTTATCGCCGAGAGCAAGCACGTGCTCGATCACCTCGGGGACTCGAGGCATATCGGACGCTTGCCAAGCAAACCGTCTTGATTTGCTCGGAGGAAGGAGACGGCGACTCTTCCTATTTAGGGTCGAGTCTTGCCCGACCGAGAATCTTCTTGGCGGTTGGATCTGGTTGTCTGACCCATGTGACGACTTATTTGTCGGGAGAAGCGCTTTTGTCGAGTAGTACCTCCTTGGTGCAGTCGGATGGTTTGGGCGTCATCTTTGGCTTCGAGTGCTTGACTGCATGGGAGCGGATTAACCTCTCTCGGTGGAAGTTCATCAACAAATGCAAAGGATTTCGATCGCATCGTAAGCCATTTTCGATCTCCTCGAATTGTGATGACTCCTTCGCCCCGGCATTTTCAAACTTTGATAACCGTAATGCGTGGCTATCAAGAATTTTGCTAATCTTTGGTCGTCGAGGATTCCGTTGTATCGGATTCAAGTTTACTACATCAAGCGGGATCTTCTCTGTTCGAAATTGTCGGGTTTTCCAAAGCGTCACGGTAAGAAACTTGTCCTATCGGTTTAGCGGTAGAACCGGAACTATGCCATGAAAAGCATATTTCATGGGTTTCACCTTTGACATGGGGACTGCATTTCTTCTAAAGCTCCTACAAATAATATATTCAAGGAACTACCCCATCCACTAAGACCCGATTAACCCGACAATTATTAATAGTTGGTTCAGCGGCGATGGGGAACCTACCGGTCGAGTCGATGGGATGGTGCGATCGTCTTTGTTGAAGAAATTGCGGTGTCAGACCACTTGAGTGCTTGATTACGATTGGAGATTCGACGAGGTTGACCTCCGCTCCATGGCCTTGGATGGCGTCTGGACTCGTATGAAGAAGATCCTCCAAAAATCATGTTGGTGTGTGTTGGGGATCTGGTACTCCATCTCCTCGTCGCCATCCTTGTCCTTTTGGAGCTCGTTTCTCCATGTTCTGTATTCTTTGGAAATGGTCCTTACCCGCATAATAATCCTCCAGTTTCTTACGCCAGACCACGGCAGTCTTGCAGATCATGCCCCTGCGTTTGGTGAAGTGGACACCACTTCTTATTAAATGCAGAATCCTTCGGTCGGAACTTTTGCTTTGCTTCGGCCAAGCATAGTCCTTCTTGCCCTTCTGATCTTATGCAGGCGGCGAGGACTTCTTTGTCGTCGGTCTGCGGTTCTTTTTCTTCTTGAGAGACTTCTTGTTCTTTTCTCTGTTTGTCGGGCCGGTGGGAATCTTGTCTTCCGATCGATGGCTTCACACCACTCGATTGCTTCACTAGCGATGGCATATTTGTCGCCATATCAAAAAGCTCAGCGGTTGTTCTTGGAGGGTTCATTGCTATGTCCTCCGTAAACCGCCGATTCCTTAGACTGTTTTAAAAGCTGAATAACGAGAGGACTCTGCGACTTGGGTATAGAGTTCTGAACTGGTGAACCTCTTGATATATTGGCGTAAAGTCTCATCGATCCTGCCGGATTACGTGGAGATCGTCCTCCTTCGAGGCGGTCGTCGTACCACTCGAAGTTGGCAATCGAGAAGATCCTGAGTTGTTCCCAAGTATATATGGATCCGGCCAGGTAAGTTTAACAACCACGGCCAAGGCGGACCCTTCGAGCACGGTGGGTAAATAGTTGGCCATTACATTCTCATTGCCACCGGCTGACCACGATAGCGGTGGTATATATTTGGAGAAATTCAATGGGTTTTGAGTTCCATTGAATTTGTCCAAGTTGGCGATCGGAACCGGCTAGGCTAACGCCTGACTTGGAACCAAAGAGAAGGCTCGACAACTGTGATTGATTCATGGCGTCTTCTCGGGAAGGTGCGGATTATGTCGGCCGGAGACCGATCCCTAAGATGGGCAGCTGGAACTCCGATGTATGCCGTCCGATCGTGGACATTGATATGATGTCCATGACCGCCACTTAATTCAAGCGATGTCGGAGATCGTTAGGTCCTAGTGGTGGTTCTTCTCGGCCTTGGGGAGTATCTTCTTGAAATAGCCTTCTCCCTCGTGACTCCTTGGTCGGAATCGTCGAGGAGGTCTTGGTATCGGCGCTCTCTGGTATGACCATCTTGCCCCCCCTCTTGAGGAGGAGGCGTTGGGGACGAAGTCCTAGTCGACTTCTGAACCCCTCTGTTCTCGTCGCTTCCGTTATTGCATGGTCATTGGAGAATTTGGATACGACCTACGAGTTATACAAAACTAGGCGTTCTGCTAGAGCGGGATCGGAATTATTAACATGTTTTGAATCGTCGCAAGTTTTGTACGATTCTGAAGGTCTCGGTGGTTCATCTTGGTGCGTGGGTGTCGCTGTCGAACCTTCCCCGACCGGTTTGTTGATCTGTCGATCACTCTGGGTGGGGCGATGCGAGCGAGTTAAGCGATTGGCGTCGATTAGTTCCGTTGCCTCCGGAAGTTGGTGCTTGGCGGCCGGATCATCTCTAACAACACGTGATGGCGTGGTAGAGAGTGTAGGACCGTGCGGGGCATCTTGATCTTCATCTCCGATCGCGTTGACCTCGTGCTTCGGCATTGATCTTCCGATGAGCTTCCATCGTAACTAATGGAGGCTTGTCGATTGCTACGCGAAATTTTCCACGATGGAGATCGGTCGGAGATGAGCACTTCACGAGGTCTTCTCGGCTGATCCGATGAACCGCCGATCATATCTTTGAGTGTGATCATCCCCACATGGCCTCGACCGGTGGAGGTTTTATCGACACCGTTACGGTGACGGTTGACTCTGGAATTGCGAAGCGAAGGAGAGTATCTTTCGACCATGATTTCATCAATGGTATATAGTTTTCGGGTGATGAGGTGAAACTTCAACTGTTTCGCGGTCGAAAAGGTAGGGCTTGAGAGATCTCTGGCATTCCAAACTGGTGGAACGGCGGTTCTCTGATTCGCCACCGGTAGTGGCGGCGCATCTTCATCCATCCGTCGACCTCGCTAACGTCGGCGACGTGCGGCCGGCGGAGGAGGATGAGAGGATGACCTGCCATTTTCTTCCATGGCGCGGATACATCCTTCCATGTCGAGGTTGGCGTAGTCCGCCGTCGAACCGATTTTCCTCATCCCAAACTCGGGCATAGTCACATGGCGATTGCGAGTTTTTGGCGAGGATTTTCTTGGCGAAAAAAAATTCTTGAAACTTCGCCTTCTTCCCCACGGACGGCGCCATTGTCGACGATCGAATCGCCGATCTTACGAAAATAAGCGAGAAAATGGCGTGTAATATCACGGAATGGAATGGGGTCGCTCTTTATTGATATGAGCTGGATTTACAAGATGTGGCTAAGTACTACCTGAATTATCTTGAATGGAGGAATGTAGCAAGACAATCGGACTTAGAATATGAGTCTAAGGTGATTATCTAGCTTCTAATTCCACCGCTTAGGCTTACGTGCATATCTTTGCCTTGGCCTTGTTTTGTGTGTCGCCTATCGTCTCCTTCTTGTCCTGTTGTTGTCTCTTGTGTTTCACCTTTAAATAACTTCGAAGAGGTGGCGATTACTCTGGAGAAAGCGTCCACGGTGAAGCGTTATGGTGGTCGGAACGGTAGAGAAGTTAGCAATGTGCTAACTTCCTTGCGGTTGCTTGTGAAAAGCTTAACCGTAGGGTGGTTAATAGTCGATGTCTCGGGGTTGTACCATCGCATGGTTTGGAGCATTATAACACGTGTTCCATTCATCATACGATAAGAAATACCGATTCATAATTTTACGGCGGTTATACGGTGAGGATTAGGCACAAAGCCTCATCCCAGGCCGAGGTACCCGATAAGTAACCTCACGGAATACTAACGACCGGGAGGTCGTCAGTCTTAGGGGTTACGACCATGAAGACGTATGGTCTTTTATTATATATTAAAATAATACATAGATATTTTAATCCTCGTCAGTAGCATCGCCGGCGGTGGCCATAGCAACGGTGTCGACGGCGAAACGTCTCTCTCTCTATGTTTGGGTTGCTGCCACCTCGCTGGCCGTGCCACGTTGCCAGCAAGCTCCCCATACGCCTCTTATGTTTCTCTCTTGTTGATAAGACGTTCCCTTGGTGCAAAGCGAAACAAAAATTAAGAAGATACGGTGCAAAGTTGAAAGATTTGCTAAGGATGATGCAAAGTGAAACCATAGTAAGATTATATAATTCAAAGTGAAATATACTCTTTTGTATACTTGTCATCTAAAAATAGAAAACAGTGCTGTTCCATTTCAGGTAATCTACACAGAAGTGTATAAAGCCATTCAGCATGTTTTATGATCGCAATAAAAGTTCTTTTGGTTTTGCGAGGCCACTTAAATCTTAATCATTTGGATCAATGCATGTCAGATCAGCACCTCCTAGAGCCTCATTTTGTGGTAGTGAGCACGCTGAGCAAGCAGAGGCGGCCGACCGCTAGTTTTACACAAGCTTCTTGGGATGTACTACAACTCTTTTTTAGCCTCAGCATGGGAATGCACAAATCAATTAAGGCGCACATGAGGGGAGTAGTTAGCTTGAGATTGGCCTCCGGTTCCCGAACTTGATTCCGATTAAAAGAACCAATGATCAGAATGAAGCACGATTTGACTCGGTTAGTCGGAACATGAGCTTTCTAACTAAACAAATGGATATGTTTTACATGTTGATTATTCAGTGGGATCACAACGACAATATGGAAATTAAAGCTAAGAGAACGGACGGGTGATCATATATAGTTCGGACTCTGCAACGCGCGCGATGGGAGATAGGAAACGAGTGCGATTCGTTTGCTGCGTTCATGCGTTACCGGGAGATCTGCATTTTCTGACATAAAAAAAACCAGAAATATGGAGTCACAAAGATTTTTTTTTCATTACTAATAATCGGATCAATGCTACAGACACAGCGGCAAAATCAACACCACCAGCAAACTCACATAATTTTGAACTAATGCAAATTTGGCAAAGTAATAGTAAGCAGCATAGAACCACTAGCTAGAGACATCAATCTTATAATAGCGTATCTTAGTTATGGGGATGAACTAGTAGTCGTACGGTCGAAGACCAGACATATATTTGGGCATTTGGCCGCTTCCTCCCGACAAAGCAATTAGGCGTCGGGGAAACCGTACTGTTAATTTTCTAAATAAACATACACACATGCATCAATTAATGCATGTCTTACGATTTACGTGGTTAATGCCACCTCCTATTGCAGCATTGCTCCATCCATCCATCCAATATTGCATCAATCGTCCATGGCTTAATTTCTAAAGCGGCACTCCTATTCGATCGTATCTACGCACTTCTAATTAGCTAGATCAAGGCGCGTACATGTTGGAAACTTGGAATGCTAGGATATCGATATAGCGTGCGGCCAGCCGGCTACGTGTCCCCGTGTCCGGCACATTACGAGAGTTAATTGGTTGCCGGCCGGGATATCACACGTGCCAAGAACACACCATGCATGCATAATGCTTACGTACCGCGCGCGGCTAGTGTTACGTACGGTTAAAGTTAAATGATTTCTGTGTCTCAATTACTCTCCCGTCTCCGGCCACTAGTTCTAATTGAAGAATCGATTCAAGTTCCCATGATGATTAGTTTAATTTGTTGTACACTAGTTCTAAGAATCAATTCGAGTTCTCATGATGACTAGTTTGATTTTGTAGTGTCCGGCCGGGCCTGATTTTACTTCCTGTACGCACTGGGCTATCAGCTCAATTTAATCGTTTGTGTGTACCCTTGAATCAATATAGTTCAATTTATAAATCGCATCTACGCACGCCTGTTGGCAAGTTTATCCAGAGATAATCTTGCCATAGCCAGAGAAGTCTCCCACCCTCGGCTCCAGAACCCCTATCCCCGGGATCTCGTTGTGCGCTTGTCGGTTTGCGTGAGATGGAGAAGAGAAGGTTGGCCTCCTATGCTGCTACGCCAGAGACGCACCGATTGTAGGCTGTGTTCTGAGGAGTAGCAGGCCGGTTGTTGGAAGAGCCCGTGTAGGGTGTTGTTGCCAGTGGAATAGCCCATGTAGGGGGCTGTTGCCGCTGAAGTATCGTCTCGTGACGCAAGAGGTGCAAGACGAATGTCCTGGAGGCCTCGTTCATAGCAGTTGGTCCAGTCCACCTTTGAATGTGCCGCGCGGGTGTAGGGGGAGAGAAGTCGGAGTTGTCGTCCTTCGGTTTTGCATCGCCCACTATTACTGCCGAGTGGAAGAACCACATCCTCACCTAATTCATATGAAGCTCCTCGCTGGTGGCCATGTCAGCGTGTGGACCAACCTGCACCTGCTTCTATTCTTCTCTCTCAAGTCGGTGTTAGGGCGTTCCTCTTCACTGTCCGGTTTCTGGTTTTAACCAGTCTGAAGCTCCAATGGGTTGGATTGGAAGTGTTGTCATTCCCTTAGCTTTGATGTGTGTGTGCGATAGAGCTGGTTGGTGTTAAGGCGTGATTAGAGTTGGCTAGCTGGTGTCTATAGCTCTGAAGTTGCTGTTAGAGTGTTGCAAGGCGTGCCTGTGTTGCGATTTCCCTCCCGTCGGAGGTATTTTTCTTGTCGGGATGTATCTTTTTATCTTGTTTTCTCCTACTTTATCAATGCAAAGGGCAGCTTTCCTACCTCTTCCTTCAAAAAAATTATATATTCTCAGACCCATTAATTCGATCGCTTGAATCAATATCGTTCAAACACTGAGCTGCTGCTCCCTAGCGAGAGTATCCCGCCTCTTTATTAGTACTACTCCAATTGTTCGACCAAAGTTAACCTTGATCCATGTACTAGCATATATGTAATGTGGTGGTACGCTCCCTCTGCCTAGCTATTCTAGTCATCACTAAATAGTTTAATTCGCTGTCTCAGCATTTTTTGTATGCACCAGCTACCCATCACCACCACCACAGTACATACACTGATACACCCCGTTCAATTCGCAGTATTTAGTTAGGAGATGTCAGCGTTGCAAAACTTGACCGCGCGCGTCCGGCACCCGCGATGCGTGCACGGCCCTGCCGTACGTGCGCTCGTGCAGCCGTGCGTGAATAAAGCGGAATGGGTACCGCAAGATGGGAGCTAGGATTTTAAGGCATCTGTGCACTGTGCTTGATCGATCGTCTAGTTTAATTTGGCCATATCACCCGGATCGAAAGAAGTAATTGTTATTGTTTATAATTACCGACAAACGAAGGTATCAACTCATTAATAGTAAAATATAAATAAAAACACAATGATGTAGTCTCAACTTTACCTCTTTATTGATCTCTTTATTATAAGTTTGGGTGTACAATGAGAGGCTCTTACGGCTCTACCCCTTATATAGGAAGATAACCTCATTTATACATAAATAAATAATATGTGACTAAACTAACTAATGGCTAACAGTGTCATGCCTGCCTGACGAGCACGACCTCGTTTGACCACTTCTGATCGCTCAAATCAATATAGGTCAAACACTGAGCTGCTGCTCCCTAGTGAGAGTACCTCGCCTCTTTATTAGTAGCACTCCAATTGTTCGACCAAAGTTAGCATTGATGCATGTACTAGTAGTATATATGTAAGGTAGTGCTACGCTCCCTCTGCCTAGCTATTCTTAGTCATCATTAAATAGTTAGTTACGTGTACTTACACTACATGCAAGTATGCAACGAGTGGCCGGTGATGCAGATTAAGCAAGGGGTACGTCATTAATTGAAGCGGTACGGCAGTCGATCTCTCATATTCAAAACGAGCGTATCCGAGTCGCAGGATCGAGAGCAGATCGCGCCGTATTCGAACAGAAGCAAACTGGCGCAATTAAGCAGCAGTGAATCGTGACATGCGGGAGCTGTCCGCGGACCACGGGCCTGGCCCGGTTGACTATTCGGAGGCTGGCGGTGGGGCCACGTGGGACACTACACAGGCCACTACCACTGCTACCGTATGGATATACGAAAGAAAAAAAATGGAAGTACACAAGGTAAAATTGCCATCTTGCATGTGCAATAGGATTTGAACTTTGAAGGGAAAAACATCTTTAAAAGAATTCGAGAAGGAAAGCGCAATATATTGTATAACACGCATAAGCATCGAGCTCACGTGAGGCTAGCGCCACGAACTCGGTTAGTTTACCACGCTGCGGTCGCATGTGCACGCACGTACGCACGCATATATAAATGGCACGGATCGTGCATGATTCGTCGAGGCGTCGGCCGGCCGTGGCACAAACGGGACGGGTTTCCGACTTCGCGTCGACCCGAGAGGCTCGCCATCATCGTCGCCGCGCGCGCCCGTGGACGTATGTGGCGCCCAGAGGCCCAGGTTTCTCCGCGCGGTCGGCACAGGCTGGTCGCAACGCGCGTACGCGTGCCGTGCGTGCACGGCTACATGAATGTATTGGTTGTCGCTGACGCAGCGTAATGTAGGCAGGAGTGGATGCTGTTCCATAGACGGCGTCGTGTCGCTCGATCGGCTTACGTGGGGCCGCTGTACAGTGGGGTTTACGGTTAAAGACATGCAGGAGTGGATGCTGTTCCATACACGGCGTCGTGTCGCTCGATCGGCTTACGTGGGGCCGCTGCACAGTGGGGTTTACGGTTAAAGACATGCGCAATATTTTAATTCCCAATTTTATTAGAGTCGAATATCGTAAATAACTAGAGATGCATAAAGCAACACTATCAGTAGATAACCTATTATACTTTGAAACATACGCAACAATAGAATTATAACATATTCATTCGACTGAACAAACAACTTACAATACGGCTTGATGAAGAACAAGAAACAGCGTTGACGCAGTCGTGAAAGTAGACAATGTCGAGGAAAAAGCCGAGCGGTCGTACGGAGGAGGAAGGTCAGCGTAGTACAATAGCTCAACACCACAACATAATTCACCAAAGGAGGAAGATGAAGTTAGAAAAGAATGAAGGAATTCTCATTTAATTTCATTCTTGACATCTCCGGACCCTTATAAAGACAAAACATTTACTCTCTAGTAACTGTTATAATTAACCTGAATTAAGTCACTAGTGACTGCTCATTCAAACCAATTAATGATATTTATACAGTGTTTAAAGATTCCTAACATGATCACACAGAAGGAGAGAGAAATGCACCATATCGCAACTCTTTACGACCAATTCGTATTTGGTCACGATTAGTTTGTAACTTCTTCGACTCGATCAGTATCAGTAGCAGTCGAGTTATAACGATCTGACTAAGTAGTAGTAAACTTCGACCGAGGTTGTTTATGGTCATAACCAAGTAGTAGTCCTTTACAACTGGTTGAGACTTATCCCGACTAGTTTGAGATTATGCACGACTAACTCACGACCAGTCTGTAATTACTTACTGTTGGGAAACTATGGACTTGGCCCAGAAGCCGGCCCATGTATGGCCTCCATGTCCTAAACCCAAGCAGGGTCTTTAGCCTATAAATAAGGGGTGCTAGTCATTGTAAAATGCTGATCGATTGATGAAGGAATAAAGAGAAGCAAAAAGCCCTCTATATCTCTGTGTTCAATCTACTATTCTATTATTGTATTCTTTCATTGTTCTTACGATTCTAAGTTTGTCTACGAGGTAATCGCTCGGACTGGACTCGCCAGTGACGGTTCCTCAACACGTTATCAGCATAACCGACTCTCCTCGAATTGAAATGTAACCGTCGTAGCATGACGCTTGTAGATCGAATCGTTTTTTCTAGATTGCTTTCAATTCTGCAAATTTGACTTTCTAGATTGTAACCTACGGTGCAAATTCACTCTAATCTACCGCAAGCTGATTTGAAGTCGCTGACACAATGCCGATCGGTAGATTGCATGAAAAAGTAGATGTCGATTGCACCGTAGATTGAAAATCGCAAATACGTTCTAATCTACCACGAGCCGACTTGAAGTTGCCGACCAAGTCGATCGGTAATCGCATGAACGATAATTGTGTGAACAGTAATCTGGATGAACAATATTATCGGATGAATAGTACATTGCATAATACGAATAGTAATCACGAGGAAAAAAAGGGGGGGATAGTGTAACATCCCAAAAATTTGGTCTGTTTTAAGTTTTAAAAAGAAAAATAACCATTTAAATTTTTATGGTAAAGTTAAAAGTTTAATTGGAATTTTCAGAGTTCAAAAACAATTTAATGTGATTAATGTCAACATCAACTATTATCAAAATTATTTTATTTGGATTTTATGAGCTTGGATATATTTTCTAGAATTTTCTAGAATTTTTCTAAGTTCATTTACTATTTTCTAAGTTTTATTTGGAGTTATTGCTATTTTCTAAAAAGAAAAACTATTAAAAAATCTCAGATAAGCTTTCGGGTTCAAACCTATTTTCTTTGGCCCATCCATTCCTTGGCCGGCCCGCTCTTCGTTGTGCATGCACCTTGGGCCGCTACCTTTTCCTTGGCCCGAGACGGTCCAGCCGCTTTGTCTCTCCACGCGCCAAGTCAACCAGCCCAGCCTCCTTTCTTTTCCGTCTTGCTTGAGAGGTCAACCTTCTTTCCTTTTCTGGCACAGTCCAACCGGCTTCTTTGCCTTGGCCCTTTTCTTTTTTATGCGCGTGTGGAAGCCCACCTGAGCCAGCTCTCTTTTCCTTTTCCGTCTGCTTTCGCTGCCTTGTGGCCCCACATGGTCAGCTCGCCCGTCGTCTTCAAGCTGGACTCTCCAGTCCGTGTTCTTAACGTTGAACAGCAGTGCCGCTAGCTCCTTTGAAAACCCTAGCTCCAGTGCTATACAAACCAATCCCCCCCGCGTCAATTTGAGCACATCGCTTTCCTCCACCAAAACCCTAAGGTTCCCTCCCCAAGTTCGCCCTGGTTCTGCCACCATCCATCAAAATCTGAGCGCCATCAACACCGCTTCATCGCCGGAGTTCTCCACCGTCCGACCCCCTCAGCCCGCGCCGTCACCTCCGTTGGAACCGCGGCGCGACGTTCTACGACGTGACGCGGTCGTCATCGCTCGAGGATCTTCGCATCGCCGCTTTCGATTTCGTCATCACCGCCGGCCGCCGCTGTCCTCATCAATCTTCTATCTTGGTGAGCCTTTGCCTATCTATTTGTGTCATGACGCGTTCTTGGTCCTTCTCATCTGATCCCATGCCTCCTCTTGGTTTCCATGTCATCGAGATGCCGCCGGCCGAGCCAACCTCGTCGCATCTGAGAAGCTCGCTGCTGCCATGGTTGCTACTACCGTCGACTCACAGCCGTCGTGTCACGCAGCCACCTCCTGGAGCTTCGTCGTGCCTTCATGAACCCGTTTTGCCACTTCACTGGGTCTATGTCGCCATACGTCGCTCCCAGCACCCTTGCCTCCATCGCCGGCCATGGTGGCTCACGGCTCCCTCTTGTTTACCTCTTTTGCTGATGTGGCATGCCGGTTCATGTGCCAAGTTAGCATCCACCTCGGTGTAATTGCTTAGGTGGTAGTCCATGTGGTATCCTAGTCAATCCATGTGGCAGATCAAAATCCCACCCAATCTTAAAGGTCCATGGATCCAGTCCACCATGTGCCAACTCTATGACCAGTGGGCCGAACTTGTCATAATCGTTTTCCTTTATCTTTTTAGCTGAAAATCATTGATGATGTCAGCGTGACCTAAATAATTGTTTTTCCTTCAAAGGAACAATTCCCTAAATCTTGAAATTATGATTTTATCATTTCATGTGAATCTTCCAAAGCCCATATCTTTTGCATCCGAACTCCGATTGAGTCCATTCAAATTCCTAAATTCATCTAAATTCAAGATCTATTTATTTTATATTTTTATTTATTTTTTGGAGTTTGTTTGCTCTCTGTTATTTATTTATTTGGTTTATTTGCTTGTTCGCGAATAGACGATAATACTTCAGGAAGCTTTGAGCAAGGAGGAGTCTACCAAGATCAAGATCAATCTCAAGATTTATTCTAAGGCAAGACGTAGTCCTTTGATCATATTGAACCTATGATTTCAAAAGTATATTGTTTTATACAAATTGCATGCTATTTTTGTACAAACTGTTTTGGGTTTAGTTATTACCTGTTCTCTTATGCCTCCTTTGGTTATTTGAATGTCATGAATCCTTTGTCACCATAGCTTGGATAATTTTAGTTGGACATATTTGTATCACCAATGTGGGTATCGTATAGATGCTTAGTTCAGCTTAGTTACGATGGGTTCATCATCACATGTGTCATAATGATTAATCTTGACTTAATGAAATATGGAATCGTGGTGGTATGCCACTGTTGTTAAAATTTGTGTACCATGACAGGGTGTGTCATTGGTCTTGGTTAAACAAAATAGTTTTCGCTCAGGCGAGTGGTTGGTGAATAGTGGTGGTGTTTCTACACGCTGTGGGTTTGTGGTATTCTTGCTTGAGTAACTTGTTAAGGACTTAATCTTGTGCGCCATTGAACTGGGCCTTTCGTACAACCACATGCCTGGTATGGGACGGGCCTAACCTAGTAGGTTGTTGAGTTTTGGTTTTTGACTACTCAGGCCGTATTTGGGTAGAGGTGTGTATCCTTTTCTAAGGCCACATCGCGGAACAGTTCGCCGCATCCCTGTCTGTGGCGACCTGGCCAGGGGCTTCACCCGAGAGGTCCTCCAAGACCTCCCTGGGAGTCCACCAGGACCTCCCAAGAGGTCCCAAGGACCTCTCGCACAGTCCTCCCAGGCCTCCCAGGAGGTCCAGCAGAACCTCCTGGAGGTCCAGGGAACTGACCCGAGGAGGTCTTGAGGCTCAGGACCTCCCCAAGAGCCACGACCACACCTGGGGGAGGTCCAGAGACCAACCCGAGGAGGTCATGGGACATGGAGAAGTTCTAACCCTCCTGTGATCCGAACCAGTCCCAAGGATCAATGGTAGTTCTCACTGATGATTACAAGTGATAACATACATCCACACGAGACTTTATTAACAACAAGGGGAGTTGATACAAAGTTGCTTACAAGCCACGACAACAAGGCAAAATACACAAATGAAAGCAAAACCGGCAAAACCATGTCCACCCAATACACCACGGGTAATCATGGGTTTGGGGCTGACCTAGTTGATCTGGTCCTCATCATCATCGAAGAAGTCTTCTCTTGCTCAATTCATCAATCAAGTAAGACTGAGCACAACAACCGTGCTCGCAAGTTACACCCGTCAATTAACAGAATGACATGCATAATGGATATCTCAAAGGAAGGCATAATATGGTTAGATTGCATAAAGCCAAGTTTGTTTCAAATACAAGTATTAAGTTCCAAAGCTTATAACAATAATTAAAATTCATTTGCAAATTCTCATTTTACAGTTGGATAACTTTAATCAATATGATGGTGAAGAATACCCTCCTGTCACAAGGCTCCCTGCCCAACCCATTTGGATAGACACTACTACAGAAAAGGCTTTCACAGACGGTTCAAAAACGTCATCACAGACGGTTTCGTGAGCCGTCTGAGTTTATGGGTCGATGATGACATGAGGTCATCACGAGCACGGTTTTGAACCGCCTCGTGATGTATATTTTTCCTGAGCGGTTTGTGGTTCAAACCGTCACGATAAGTAATATCACGCACGGTTCGACCACAAACCGCCTCGTGATATGTACTATCACAGAGCGGTTTCAGCCAAAAACCGTGCGTGATAAGTACATATCCTGACAGTTTCAGCCACAAACCGCTCGTGATAAGTACATATCACCAGACGGTTTGTGGCCGAACCGCTCGTGATGACTTTTTCTATAAAGGCCCAGCAAAGTGGTCGCTTGTACCATTAAATCGGCATCATATATATATATATATATATATATATATATATATATATATATATATATATATATATATATATATATATATTGTTAAGTAATCTCTCGGCCACTTTGGGGGATCGTCCACATGACATGAGAAAGATGAGGCAGTAGCCACGGGCAACCTCATTGAGCCTGCAAATTCAAAAATATGGATGCAAAGAGCGTTAGGACATCCAATTACAGATTGGGCGTCGCTATAAAGAGAATTACATGTGGAATTGATCTTACGTACTCCAAGCTGGAGAAGTGGCATCATGTATTAACATAACCAACCATTCTTGAGCATGTAACGCGTCTTTAATCCATATTTTTAAAAGAAGGCAAGCAACCATTCTCGTGGATTTGCCTCATTCTTCTCATGTCATGTGGACTAAAAAGTTCCGAAAGTGGTCGATATATATATATATATATATATATATATATATATATATATATATATATATATATATATATATATATATATATATATATATATATATATATATATGGTGCCGGTTTTAATGGCACAAGCAGCCACTGCTTGGAGACTTTATAGAGAAGAGATTATGAATGGAATGGTAGGACGTACCTGGTACGCAAGAGGTAGAAGAACTTGACCGGCATGAACAAGGGGACTATAAATATGAACTAATTATCAATTCAATTTCAGCATAAGACTATTGACACCATTACATCACAGAGCAAGGGGACTATTAATATGAACTAATTATCAATTCAATTTCAGCATAAGACTATTTACATCATTACATCACAGAGCAAGGGGACTATTAATATGAACTAATTATCAATTCAATTTCAGCATAAGACTATTGACATCATTACATCACACAGCAAGAGGACTATTAATATGAACTAATTATCAATTCAATTTTAGCATAAGACTATTTACATCATTACATCACGAGCAAGGGACTATTAATATGAACTAATTATCAATTCAATTTCAGCATAAGACTATTAACATCATTGAGCAGTTCATCAGCAAGAGAACAAGACCAAGGGTGTCCAAACCCACCACACCAGTAGTAGCCCTCGGCATCCATCGCAGAGCACTAGCTAGCCATTTTCATCACAGAGCAAGGAGGGTAGAGACAGAGAGGGACCTTAGTGCAAGTGCAACCACGGTGGCGACCCCACCACCAAAGACAACCCTCATCCATTTCCTTTACCTTGCATAAATCACACAAACATCAAGACACAACTTAAGGCTCATGCATAAAAATCAAACTCAACAAAAGACATTAAGCTAACAGATCTAGAGGAGAATAGAGGGAGGATGGGGAAAGCAAAGCCCGGCCAGAGGCCCTAGCGAAGGCGCAAAGGGGTCGGGTGGCGGCGGCGACGAGGTCGGCGGCGTCGAGGTGGGGAGGAATGGCGGCGTCGGCAGCGGACGGGAGGAACAGACGAGAGTAAGGCATTTGGGAGTGGCGAGTTAGGCGCAAACCCTAGCGGCAAGCTGGGCTAGCTCCTACTTATAAAGAGACTTATCAGAGACGGTTCCATAATAGAGCCGTCTGTGATATGGGACATATCACTGAGCGGTTCCATTATAGAACCGTCTGTGATATATCCCATATCATGATCGGTTCCATAATGGGCTATGCGTGAAATGGTTTTCTCAAGTATATATATACAATTACATGACATGAAGAAATTACATGTTTATATTAAAAAGCGTAAACCTATAATTAAACAAGGTTTTTCTAGTGGCGAAGGTAGGTCGCTATCTCCATCTGCAATACTTCATAGGCGGCGGTGTCGGCATCGGACGGTTCTCGATCATCGTGACGAAGCTGAAATCGTCCACCCGTTGACGCGCTGCTCGAGTGTCTCCAAGACCCTCGGTCGTTGAACCAAGAAGAATTGAGCCCATAGGCTCTCTTCCCTTGCTTGAGGGTCTCGGCACAGTCGACTCGATGCGCTTTGCCGCCTCGATTTCACAGCCCAAGTGACGG
Source organism: Phyllostachys edulis (assembly GCA_036346405.1). NCBI lineage: Eukaryota > Viridiplantae > Streptophyta > Magnoliopsida > Poales > Poaceae > Phyllostachys > Phyllostachys edulis. The sequence goes on from CM070546.1 coordinate 109,358,535, forward strand.
CAAGCCTCACCGAGACGCGTGCAACGTCATTTTGGAGGACTACGTCGATGACGCTGTAAACTTCGCCGAAAGTGGGAGATCACCGGAAGACACGGCGGAGGAGGATGTCAAGGCAATGGAAGGTGGCCGTCACCGCCGGCAAATTCTCCGCCGCAGAGGAGTGAAGACACTGTTGATCAAACAAGTGTTCTTCCGCAAAGACGGTTCAACGTGCAAGAGAGAGGTGCACTGACAAAGTCGCGCCAGAAGGCCATCGATGCGGCGACAAGGAAGAGGCGACCATTTACTTTTTTTATAAGTATGTGGGGATGATCATCTTGGATGGCGGATGATCCTTTTTATAAAACAAGGAATAAATTCGGGCGTGAGGCGAAGAGAGCGATCGGGAGGCGAGCGGATCGATGCGATGAAGAGGCGATCGAGAGCCAAGCGGATTGGCGGCGAACGAGCGCGCCGGCGATGAAGAAACTCACGCCGAGCGATATTATCACGAGCGATTATTTTTAAGAACCGCTCGTGATATGAATAATATCACGAGCGGTTCTTGTTGTAACCGTGCGTGATACTTCCTGACGGTTGTGTTTTAAAACCGTGCGTGATCTTGATAATATCACGAGCGGTTACGAACAAGAACCGTCGTGATACTTCCTGACGGTTTTTAAGCGCAGCCCGATAGCCTGAGCGTCTCTAAACTAAAACCGTGCGTGATTGAATGTAATACCAAGCGGTTTGATCAACCAAATGTGATGAGGCGTCGATATTAGCCTTTTGTAGTAGTGAGAAATCCAAAAAAACTAGTTTTTAACCACCCATTTTGAAAACAAACCAGAGGTCTAACTTTGAGCAGCTTTGCTAGCATGTCCATAACCGCGGACACGGCTATTCGAGTACCTTTACACTCTGCAGAGGTGTGCAACTTTACCCACAAGCCACGTTTTCTCTAGTTTGTTTGGCACCCGGCTGTACCACCACTCACTGCCGAAGGTAAGTAGTCTAAAGCACGTGACAAGACCTTTACAATGCATCATTCCACCGCAGTCCATCCACTCTAAGGTTTCGCCCTTCCCAAGGCCCCCTCTTGAGCTAGGTAGGTACAACATAGTCATAAAAGACAGGCCATGAAAGACCACCCACTACTCCACTGGATCAACCGCGATGATAATTTTGCAAATTAGTTGGCCAGGTCCCGCCCACACAAGATATGTGGTTGCACGATAAGGCATAGCAAAATACACTCACAGACCGGTCCTTAACTGACCCGGGTGGCCATCACAACCCTAGGGCATCGGATCACACGACCCCCGTGCATAGACTTGCACCAACCAAACAACCAATGCCGCCTAAGTCCAAATCCATTTTCCATTCCTTTGCTTTTCAAACCTCCATGGCACACCAATGCCATGGTCATTTGTAAAACCCCCATGACACACCAATGCCATGGTCCAGATCATTATACAAGTGACATTTTTTGGCCAAAACCTCCCAAACCAAGATTCTTTTCTCTAAGCATGGCTAAGCTCTAGTTTTTCAAAGGTCCTGGTCCACCTTATTGCATAAACCAGGTTTTGCCTAGGGTGACAACATGTTCGGCTCAAGATCAACAGTGGTCATACCAAGGACATTAGGCATAATTATGAATTTAAAGACGGGCATTGAAATAACTTAGTAAAGTAAGCATGCATTAACATTTGAAATGGAATATACATAGGTTGAAATAATGGATGCAATATGATCAAGAGTGTAACTTGCCTCACTCAAAGGCCTGGATGTCTTCTTCTTCTTCGAGGAGCTCTTACTCTTTAGTGTCTTCACAATCTACACGAGGAAACCACAGCAACTCAATACAAAGCTCAAATAAAACCCAATGAAACTTCAATAAAACTCCAAAATAAAACCAATAGAGAGGCTAGGTCGGTTTGGAGGAGGTCCAAGGAGCTTGCTGGAGGAGGTCCAAAGCTCAAGGGAGGAGGTCCGAAGCTCAAGGGAGGAGGTCCACGAGCTGCTCGGTTGCTTTGGAGAATGGAAATGGGGAAAAAGATGAGGATGAAGGGTTGCCCAAGCTTATATAGCTGGAGCCATTGAGATTTCCCAGGGTATAGGTGTTCATGAGTTGGTGAAAAGAACAATGAAAGCAGGCAAGAGATGTGACAAAAGTATGGCACGGGTGCTGCAAAAAGTGGTAGCATTTAATGCGATATAACAAGCATTAAATGTGGGGAGACTCCCTTGTGCAAAGGACATAGTCAAAGGATAAAGAAAAATGGGTGTGACAGACAAGTGGGACTAGTCAAAGCTCAAGGGAAGGTCCCGCGGACAGGAGGTCCAACAGACACCACAATAGGGAGGTCCTAACGATCGGATTAAATCAAGGGGAGGTCTGGGCGGTTAGGATCTCCAGAGGGGAGGTCCTAATGGTCAGATCTAACAAAGGGGAGGTCTGGATGGTTAGGATCCCAAAGGGGAGGTCCTAACTGTCAGATCTAAACAAGGGAGGTCCTGACGACTAAGATCTCCAGAGGGGAGGTCTTAACGGTCGAGATCTAAACAGGAGAGGTCCTGACGGCTAAGAACTCCAGAGGGGAGGTCTTAACGGTTAAGATCTAAACAAGGAAGATCCTGACGGCTAAGATCTCCAGAGGGGAGGTCTTAACGGCCAAGATCTAACAAAGGGGAGGCCTGGACAGTTAGGATCCCAAAGGAGAGGTCCTAACTATCAGATCTAAATAAGGGGGAGGTCTGGACAGTTAGGATCTCCAAGGGGGAGGTCCTAACTGTCAGATTTAAACAAGGGAGGTCCTGACGGCTAAGATCTCCAAAGGGGAGGTCTTAACGGTCGAGATCTAGACAGGGGAGGTCCTGACGGCTAAGATATCTAGAGGGGAGGTCTTAACGGTCAAGATCTAACAAAGGGGAGGTCCTGACAGCTAAGATCTCCAGAGAGGAGGTCTTAACGGTCAAGATCTAACAAAGGGGGGGGGGTCCTGATGGCTAAGATCTCCAGAGGGGAGGTCTTAACGGTCAAGATCTAACAAAAGGGGAGGTGAGCGATAGCGAGATAAGAAGCGGGAGCGGGAGCCACTGGATTTGCATCAAATGGGTCAAGGCAATTGGGCCATTCGGACCGAGTGAACGCTCCAACAGATCGGGGCCGTCCAATACGGATTGGACGGTTCTAAAGGAGTGGGACGTTCGGACCATCCGAACGTCTCACCAAGATCAAACCGTTTAATGCAAATCGAACGGTACACAAGCGATAGAGGTCTGGATCAAGCAGAAGGCTCGAACGGACACGAGGGAGGTCCAAATAAACAAGGAGGAGGTCCTAGAGGACATGGAGAGGTCCTGAAGGACACGAGGAGGTCCAAATAGACAAGGAGGAGGTCCTAGAGGACATGGGGAGTGTGACGACCCGGCCAGAGCCTCACCCGGGAGGTCCTCGAATACCTCCCTGGGAGTCCGCCAGGACCTCCCAGGAGGTCCCAAGGACCTCTCGGGCGTTCCACCCAGGCCTCCCAGGAGGTCCAGCCGGACCTGCTAGAGGTCCAGGGAACCGACCGAGGAGGTCTTGAGGCTCAGGACCTTCCCAAGAGCCACAACCAAACCTGGGGGAGGTCCAGAGACCAACCCGAGGAGGTCATGGGACTTGGAAAAGTCCTAACCCTCCTGTGATCTGAACCAATCCCCAGGGATCAATGACTAGTTCTCACAGCGAAACAAGTGATAACACCACATCCACAAAATTTTTATTAACAACAAAAGAGGGTTGATTACAAGGGGTTGCTTACAAGCTCCAGCAACCAAGAGCAAAATACACAGAGGAAAACCAAAAGGATGGACTCCATCCATTACACCATTGTGATTGGTGGGAGGGCTGCCTACTCATCTTGTGGATCTTCCTCTTCACAGTCCTCTCCTGCTAAATGGTTAATCAAGCAAGAGTGAGCACAACAACCGTGCTCGCAAGTTACACCCGTCAAATAACAGTATGACATGCATAAAAGATATATCAAAGGAAGGTATATTAGGGTTGACTTGCATAAAGCCAAGTTTATTTCAAATACAAGTACTAAGTTCCAAAGCAATTTTAATAAGTAAAAGCTCATTTTCAAAAATCAATTTTCAGTTGGATAACATTCATCATCAAGATAGTGAAGGATACCCTGCTGTCACATGGCTCCCTGCCCTTTAACCATTTGGATAGAAATCCAAAACCGATTTCAAACATCCTTTGAAAACCAAAACCAAGAGCTAACTTTGAGTGGCTTTGCTAGCATGTCCATGACCGTGGACACGGCTATTCGAATAGATTTACGCTTTGCAGAGGTGTACAGCTTTACCCACATGACATGAGTTCTCTAGTTTGTTTGGCATCCGTCAACGCCACCTCACACTTCCTTTGGTGAGAGGTCTAGAGCACATGACAAGGCCTTTACAAAGCATTACTCCAACGCAGTCCACCCCCGCTAAGGTTTCACCCCCTTTGGATTACCCATCCGCAGGGTTCAGGCCCCCTTTTGCGCTCGGTGGGACTACAAAGGTCATAACATGACTACCCACCGCATCAACAGGATCAACCACGATGGAGCTTTGTAAATTAATTGGCCAGGTCCCGTCCATACATGACATGTGGTTGTACGATGGTGGCTAGCAAGATGCGGCTCGCAGACCGGTCCTCATATGGCTTGGGCGGCTAACACAAAACCCCGGGCCTCAACCCTACTCGAGTTGAGCCTGCATAACCCTCGCACCCTACCAAACAACTAATCCGCCCAAGACCAAAACCATTTGTCCATTTCTGTTTTTCGAAACCATTTTTCAAAACCTCCATGACAACCCAATGCCATGGCCTTAAAACATTTGGATAATTTGGTCTGTTGGAAGAAACATTTCCCAAAACAAGAGGTTTGGTCTAGCAAGACTAAGCATTCATTTTTCGAAGCCTTTGGTCCTTACTATTGTAAAAACCAGATTTTTATCTAGGGCGACAATGGAGTTGGTTCAACATAGACAGTGGCCATACAAGGAAATTAGGCATAACTATGAACAGAAAGATAGGCATTGAAATAACTTAGTAAAAGTAAGCATGCATACATCTTTGAAATGTGAGGACCCCGGCTTATTTGGCTTGTAATGCTTAGTATCCATTGACCCTAGCATCACAAACAAAATAACCCGTGTCTTCGAGATATGTATACTTCCCAGAAATGCAGTATACACACTCCTTTACAAAATCATGCATCAATTCCATTCAAGACATAGAACCAAAGCACGAACTATAATAAATAAAAGACATACAAAATAGCGAGTTATTACAAAAGGGGCCAACCGGCCAAATAACAACTAAGAAAGATAGACAACAGCGGAAGCAAAAGCCATAATATGGCAAGAAAACAAAAGAAGGCCATATGGTTTGCCTTTAGCCCACAAGGCAATCAACCATGTCTCCAACCTAGTCGTCCCATCCACCGCACATCTCACAAAAGTGGAACCCTTGGGGTTCAACCTCTTCCTCTACAACAATTACAGTTAAGCAAAGCAAATGAGTACAAAAATGTACTCGCAAGACTGACGTGTAAGGGTAACAGACCTATACATATGCTACATGCAAGCTTTATTTAAGTGGAAGGCTTTAGGCTCATTTTAGCATAAAGCAAGTTTTCCTTTGCAATAATATAATAGATTGAAAGCAATTTTGACAAAGCATTTTTAATTGTTGAAGTAACAACGATACAATAATAATAACAACAGCAAGAACAACCTAGAAGTGACTAACCCAATAGTCACCACAACAATAGCATGAATTACCCAATTCATACCACCCAACAAGTTTTAATTAAATGTTTAGTCTAGTTCTTGAGTGACCTTGCCAAGCATGTCCATAACCTAGGACGATGCTATTCGAATAGTTTTATCCCTGCAGGGGTGTACCAATGTACCCACACGCCAGACCGCCTTTTCGCCAAGCTATTTAGCACACTTCCTTTGGTATGCTGGCATGGCTAAGTCCTACGAGGCATTTCCAATGAATGATGTTAATTAAGAGTCGCGACAACCCGAAGGGTAGGAGACACCTACCAACCTAAGCAATCAAGGGTGCTCTTCCCCTTATAAAAACAGTTTTAACCACTGCGACCCATAATTAACACCTCCCAAAGCACTTAGCCAAGAGGGGTTCCCAATACCCTCGTGTGGTTAGCACGCAATATTGCTCAGTTTAGTGGCCAAAGTAACTCGGTCCTTAGGGACTTAGGCACCATTCCATCACACCATGAGATCACACCAACATCCATTGTGCCCAAATCAAGAACACTTTGTTTTCATTTTTACTTCTTTACAAAGTAACAAAGCACAAGTGCTGGACATAATGGAATAATAATTTTTGTGTGATCAAGGTCATCGACATAAGTCGACAACCGCCCATTTCTACCGTTATCTAAGCATTTCTAAGCATTATCAACGTAAACTACTAAGTGATAAGAGTCCATCCATCGAACTCTAAATCACAGCAAGATAGTCCTAGCCTTAGTAGTAGAGAATGAACATTTGCCTACAGAGTATGTATCTATAGGTTCAATTAATCGATAATTTAACACAAAGTAAGCATGCATACATACAAGTTAAACAAAGTATTAGACTTTAAAAGTAATAGGATTCACTGGATATGATCAAACTTCTTGCCTTGCCAGATATGCTCAGATTGCTGCAGGGGAACACTCTCGTTATCAATGCACTCGTCAGCACCTAACAAAAAAGCGAAAAGAACCGCTAAGAATGAAGAAAACCAAAAAGACTCCACCGCAAACTTTCTCCAAATGCATTGAAATTTTTACAGAATTAAGAGAATGATTTTTAAGGAATTTAGCAATGAGAACCAATTGATTTGGATTCTTAATGCAAAAGTTATGGCCAAAACAAATCTGCTCAGCCTGAAAAATGCTGGAAAATTCAAATCGATTACTATTCATCCAAATTAAATTCTTTAGCACAATTTTCCAAAGAGGTGTTGCACCTGGGATTTTTATGGTAAGTAAAGCACCTCATGAGATGAATAACGCAATTGAGTTCACCTCATTTGGAGCTAGTATGCATTTTCTAAGGTTTTTCAAAGACATGCACAAGAGCACAAATAAAATGCACCCACAAAGATTTTAAAAATAGTGACATGCCTAAAACCTATTCTATCATTAAGTGCACTAATAGAGGAAGCCAACAAAGTTGGATTCACTCAAAAAGGATCTATAGAGAAATACTTATGCATTTTACAAGTTAATTACAATTTTGGAGCAACAATTAAAGTTAATTTTGAAACCAATTTACCAATCCATTTTCTGGAGCCGAACCAAGCCTACAACCATTTTAAATTAAAGCTCAGTTCAAATCAGAGCTAACCAAATTGGAATCAACTCATTTGGAGCAAAAATGAAATAGATATGCATTTTTGAAGTTTATTACCTTTTCCAGTTCACCAAATAATGCCTCGGGAAAAACCTAAAAATCATAACGACGTGGAAAAATGTGGACCGTCGATCTTGCATCGGACGGCCCAAGCCCACGGGACGAACGCGCACTCGTGCCCGCGCGGAACCAACGACATGGACCGTTGATCTTGGATCCAACGGCCCAGGTTGAATCGCGCGCGACGCGTTTGGAGCTCACGCGCGCGAACGAGACGGCAACGGTGGACCGCAAATCTCCAAGATGGACGGCCCGCGATGAGCCACGTCAAGACGCCTTGACATCGCGGCTTGGCTGGCGTCGACAACGTGCTCGCCGGCTTCAACGGCGAAACGCCGGCGACCTAAGGCACCGCGGCGCCATCTAAAGCCAGCTACGGGTGCGCAATAGCAGTGCACACCCACTGGTACCACCCACACTTGCGGTGGTGGACCAGAGCGGCAGCTAGCCGGAGAGGGGCGGCGGTGCTAAGCACGGCCAAACAACAAACAGCAAAGGAGCTCCGCAGCGGTTCATTCAAGCGAGTGCCTAGCTCCTAGGGACTACTAGGAGGTTACCTAGAGGTCTCGGAGGGACAGAGGAGGACTGAGCAGCTCCGGCGACGAAGGACCTTGCCGGCGCCGAGGAGGACAACGTGGAGAAGAGGACCTGGGCAAAATTAACCGCACCGGGTCATCAAGTTGGATTCCATATAGCTCGGAGATACTCCCAGAGCAAGGAATTGAAGGGAGAAGGTACTTACCGGACTTGAGGAAGAAGGGGAAGCTTTTCGGCCGAAGGGGACCAAACTCCAAATTAGGCCGCCTCTGAAAATGTCCAAACCAATTAAGTTAGGGGTTTTGACCACAGAGGGGAGAGGCTCAAATGGAAACAAAAAGTGGAAGAAAAGCCATTGGAACCCTGTTGCCACCGAGGAGCTTCGAGGTGCAACAATGGCGGCCGAGGGGCTTATGGGTGCTTTGAGCTCAAGCAAGCACAGTGGGTGCAAGCATGAGTGGCGAGGTGGTGAAAGGAAGCTAAGGAGGAACAAGAGGTCCTTTTATAGCCGGGGAGCAAAGGCAGTGAGCTAGGGTTAAGCTCCATGGTGAGCTTAGCCCACGGCTCAGTCCATGGCTCAACAGGGACGTGGAGGGGACGGGGGCAGGTCTAAACAGGACTTTGGGAGCGGAAGGTCGACCAAGATTTAATGCTTGCAAAGAAAAGAGTCATTGGGAGGTGACAGACCGCTCTCCCTCTGCCATGGCGCACGCGCGTGAGACCGAGGAAGGAGAAGAACAGGGGGCTGATATCGATCGTTAGATACGCAAAGGGGGAGGTTGTGACCCTTAGATCTGAACCGAGGTTGTCCGAAAAGGAAAGGGGGAGGTCGCGACCATTAGATCTTCATCGCACGGTCCCGACAAGGAAGGGGAGGTCGTGACCGCTAGATCCTCATCGCACGGCTCTGACAAGGAAAGGAGGTCACACGCTGTAAGGAGATAGGAGGTCGTGGCCGTTGGATTTGCATCTAATGGCGCGGAACAGAGGTGGGAGGTCTTGATCGTTGCACGCGACTCTGACAAGCGATGGGAGGTCGTGGCTGTTAAATTTTGATCCAACGGCGCACAACATAGAGGGGAGGTCGTGGCTAGTGCGCACGACGCGATGGGAGGTCGTGGCTGTTGGATTTTGATCCAACGGCGCACAACGTAGAGGGGAGGTCGTGGCTGTTGGATTTTGATCCAACGGCGCACAACATAGAGATGAGGTCATGGCTGTTGCGCACGATGCGAGGGGAGGTCGTGGCCACTAGATTTACATCCAAGGGTGCACAACATTGAGGGGATGTCATGGCCATTAGATTTACATCCAAGGGCGCACAACATCGAGGGGAGGTCGTGGCCATTGCGCACGACGCTAAGGGAGGTCGTTACCGTTAGATCTTGATCTGACGGCGAAGAAAGGAGAGGGGAGGTCGTGGCTGTTGGATTTTGATCCAATGGCGCACAACCGAGAGGTGGGAGGTCTTGGCTGTTGGGCACGACACTACAACGAGAGGGGAGGTCGTGGCCGTTGGATTTCGATCCAATGGGGCACGACCTCGCGCGAGGGAGGGGCTCGGGTGAGCAGGGATGTCGGTTGGGTTCGACCCACTTGAAGTGGCTCGGACCAGAGGAACAGTGCTCCAGATTTGAGTTTAATTTTTTTGAAGGCTGAGTTTGGAGGAATTTTTAGAGGTAGCAAACTAACTCCAAAAATTCCAAAATTTTGACTAGGGCTTCTTCACTCTAGGTTTAACCTTAAAGAAAATTTCTAGAGGTTTTCATGCACAGCATTGTTCTCCAAAAATTCTGCAAGGTTATGTTCTAGGGTTTGATCAATTGAAAAATTGGTTTGACTTGGCTCCAAAAATTATCAAATAATTTCTTAAAATTATGAAATTTTTCAGAGGGGTCACACATCATCCCTAGAACCAAGAAAAAATATTTCCAAAGGTTGAATACTAGATTCTTGCCAAGTTGATTAAGGGGTTGACTTTAGTCAACAGGAGGTTTAGGTTTTTGAATTCCATAACTCTTGACAGGAATTATAGAAATGTTCAAGAGTTTTAAGATGTGAGAAAAGTTTTAATTTCTACTCACTTAATTACATTTGAAACAAACACCCATATTAGGTTACATTTGAAACACAAACCTTGGTTTGGTTACATTTGAAACACAACCTATATTTGGGATGTTACATGAAACCAACATAAGTATCTTGAAGTAATGGGTGCAATATGATCAAGAGTGTAACTTGCCTTGCTCAGAGTCTTGAGCTTTTTCTTCCTCTTCAAGGGACCCTTGTTCCTCACTGCCGTCGCAATCTACACTGTGGGAAAAACAAAATAACTCAAAAAGAGCTCTAGCAAGATCCAAAGAAACTCCAATAAAACTCCAACATAAAACCAACAGAGAGGTTAGGTGATCAGGAGGAGGTCCAAGGAGCTGCTGGAGGAGGTCCAGAGGGCTTGGAGGGAGGTCCAAGAGCTGGTCGGTGGAGCTGGAGAGTGGAAATGAGGAGAAAGTGAGAGAGGAAGGGCTGCCCAAGCTATATATAGCTAGAGTGCCGGGACCCAAAATATGCAATTCTGGACCCTCTGTGTATAATGCACTAGTCTAGGATCACGCTAGTGTACACAGTGTCAACATAGGTGAATATCGATCCACACAAGCGATTAATAACATAAAGGAGTAGTTTGATAACAAATAGTTGTTTTGACCTTATGGTTGAGTTTACATTTATTAAGCCACGCAGGGCTAGCAAGAAATAAAATAGCAGCAGAACGAAGAAACTTCAGCGGAATCCCATCAATTCACCACAGGCAACTGACTGGGATCAAGACCCTACGATCAAGCACCTTCGATGAACTCCTCCTCGAAAGCAGGCGAAGACGACTCCTCTTCTGTTGCATGTTTTACAACAAGCATGAGTACACACCGTACTCGCAAGTCATACCACAAAAATGCAATTATAGATGCAGGCTTATTCCAAAGGAATGGCTTCTGTGGTTCTTTTGCAGAAATGCAGCATTTGCAATTTAAATACAAGTGATAGATTGAAAGCATAATTCAAAACAAATAGACAATAATAATTGAACAATTTTATTTCACAAAGACACATAGCCTAAACAAGTTATTTACATAGCCATATGACTTAGGTCACACAGCTCCCTTCCCAAAGTTTTCATGAAAATCTACCCCTCGTGTGAAATCACCGAGCGTGTCCATGACCGCAGACGCGGCTATTCGAATAGATTGTTTAACACTATGCAGAGTTTGTACACTTTACCCACATGATACAACTAGTGTAGCTAGCACTAGCCGTAACAAAATAGTTCAGAAACTTCATCTTAACATTGACACTCCCAGTGTGCTTACAAACCGTCAGACAACCCCACATAGGAAGTCAGCCCAACACACACTGTTGGACAGGGACACGGCGAACCGCCCCGTGATGTGACTACCTGATAGCACACCTCCACCCATGCACACAGCCTAACCTATTACCTGAGTAATCAATGCCAAGACTCCATAACCTACTAAGTTAGGCCCGTCCCATACCAGGCATGTGGTTGTACGAGAGGCTCAGTTCAATGGCGCACAAAGTTAAGTCCTTAATTGACCGAGGCAAGACTTTCAAATAAACTACAAATCCCTATGCACATAGGTTATTAAGCCCACGCACATAGCTCCACCAAAATATCACACAGTCCACTTGCCTCCGTCTAAATCCTTTCCCACCCTGTTGGTTAAGTGCAACATATGCCATCAACGGGTAATAGCACATAGAGCACACACAGTTTCTATCACATAGTTCCATAGTCACTTAGTCATGTTTATAATTGCAATCTACATGAGATGATAACTCGTAGCATGGCTAAGCAAACTAATCGCATCTAACCAACCCACGTTGGTAATACACTAGCCCCAACTAAATAAACCAAACTAGGGTGACAAAAGATTATGGCATACAATTAGACAAGGAGGTCATAACAAATTGGACATTAACTAATTCCAAAAGCATTGAATTAAATAATTAAAGTAAATACAATAATTTAAATCAATATAACTTTTGAAAACTGGGTTCAACATGATCAAAGGTATAACTTGCCTTGAAAAAGTTCTTGGTATTGATCTTGGTCTTGAGATGCTCCTTGCTCTTCAAAACCTCTCGAGGTGTCAACGTCTACTCGCGAACGAAACAAACAAACAAAACAAAATAAATAAAAACAGAGGCAAAACAAACTCCAAAAATTAAATAAAAATCTCAGATAGGTAGATCTTAAATTTAGATGAATTTATAAATTTGAATGGGCTCAATCAGAGTTCGGATGCAAAAGATATGGGCTTTGGAAGTTGGAAATCTAAAGAAAATCCTAAAAACTGATTATTCCGAATTTCCGAATTATTTCTTAAAAGAAAAATCGGATTATTGCGCAACGATGACGTCAGCGCTCGAAATTAAAGAATTAAAAAGAAAATCTGACATGTGGGGCCCACACGTCAGTGAGATGGCTCACGGTGAACCAAGTTCACCGAGCCAGATGTGGAGATTGGATCTAGACCCGCCTAGTCAGCGCTGACGTGGCTTCCATGCGGGCAACACGGCGACGCAGAGGTTGACGCGGAGATGACATGGCGGTGACGCGCCACGGCGGCGGGTTGGTGGCGCACGGGAACCGAGGGTCCTGGCGAACGGCGGCGACTCACCGGCGGCAAATGCTATAGGGAGGTAGAGGAGGACGTGGGGAACTTCGGGGTGGGCTCACGGGTGCTCGAGGATGATTGTGGCGGCCGGCGGCGAGGTAGAAGCGGCGGCGGGGCTTCGGGCTTGACGGCGACGGCGCTAGAGAGCTTCCCCGATGAAACGAAGGTGACCCCGGGGTTCCTCCTGCTCGTGCGATGTCGATGGTGCGAGCGACGAGGCTCCGGTGGCTTCAGGTGCGACAAAATCACTCGTCGGAGCAAGCGGCTTCCCAACCTTTAAACTCCAAATTCCGACGGTGCTAGGGCTCGAGAGGGGCGGTGGTTTGAGGGTTTGAGGTGCGGGGGTGACGGCGATCCCGGGGCGCCCTTTATAGGGTCCGGGGAGGCGCAGATATGGAAACGCCCAAATCGTTTCCGAGGTGAACACGAAAACAAAACTGGGAAATCTTGGAGATAAGAAACGAATTGAGATAAGATTTCAACGGAAACGACTGCGGGGGAGATCGAGACACGATTTTGACACGATTTCTAGAAGAGAGACGGTTGGAAACTCCATTGCTGTATCGAGCTCGGAGAGCTTCGATGGAGGCCGCGACAGGAGCTCCGCGGAGAAGAACCCGAGTCGGAGACGACGACTCTGGGCGGGCCCACCGGTCAGAGGGACACGGAGATGGATGTGGCGAGATCCAATCGTTTCACGCCGATCCTACTACGGGGGACGGGCGAGGGCGTGAGGGACGGCCGAAGCGAAGGCGGTTGGTTAGACAGATCGAATGGAGAGAAATCGCCTTGACTGTTTATCTGAGATTTTAATTACTTTTTCCTTTTTAGAAAATACCAGAAATTCAAATAGACAATAGAAAATAGCAAATGAACTTGGAAAAATTCCAGAAAAATCTGGAAAATATACCCAAGCCCAAGGAACCCAAATAAAATAGTTTTAACCATTGTTGATGTTGACTTTAATCATATTAAATTGTTTTGGTGTACAAAGTCCATGTTTAAGCTTTTAAATTAAATTCAAATAAAATCCAAATGGTGAATTTTCTCCTACTAACTATTTAAAAGATTTTTAAGGCTCAGAAAATTGGGATATTACAAACCTCCCCCCTTAAAGGAATCTCGTCCCCGAGATTCAGGCTAGCTCGAGAAAAGACTAGGGAACTCGGCCTTCAGCTCGTCTTCACGTTCCCACGTTGCTTCTTCTTCGGAGTGGTTGCTCTACTGAACCTTGCAAAAACGAACAGTCTTGCTTCTTGTATGGCGCTCTGCGACGTCCAAAATCTTGATTGGCTGCTCTTTGTAGGTGAGGTCTTCTTTCAATTCGATTGACTCCGACGGGGCCTGTTCTTCTAGCACACGAAGACATTTCTTCAACTGGGAGACATGAAAGATGTCATGTACTCCTGCTAACGACTGCAGCAGCTCCAATTGATAGGCTACTTCTCCACGACGAGCCAATATCTTGAACGGACCAACATATCTAGGGGCAAGCTTTCCTTTGGCATGAAATCTTTTCACACCTCTGAGGGGAGTAACTCGGAGATAGACAAAATCCTCTGGCTCAAAGCCGAGATCACGACGACGATTATCAGCATAGCTCTTCTGCCTTGACTGAGCTATCTTTAATCTTTCTCGGATCATGGCCACTTGTTCTTCTGCTTCTTGAATAATGTCTGGCCCAAAAACCAAACGTTCGACTGTTTCTGACCATTTCAAAGGGGTTCTACAGGCATGACCATACAAAGCTTCAAACGGTGATATTTGCAGACTGGCCTGATAACTGTTGTTATATGAAAATTCAGCATAAGGCAAACTCTTATCCCAACGGGTAGCATTGGCTAGGGCACAAGCTCTTAACATATCCTCCAATATTTGATTAACCCTTTCAGTCTGTCTATCTGTCTGGGGATGGTATGCAGTACTGAAATTCAGATGAGTCCCTAAGGCTTCATGCAGACTCTGCCAGAAACGATTCTCAAGAAAAGCCGTCTGTGATATTCACGGATCACAGACGGTTTTTGTTTAGAACCGTCTGTGATATTCGCGTATCACAGACGGTTTTTAGTCGAAACCGTCTGTGATACTAGACTTTACAGACGGTTTTAATAAAAAACCGTCTGTGATATTGTGTATCACAGACGATTTTTTATCGTCTGTGATAACTGCCTGTTATCACAGACCAACAAATATAGACGATTCGGAAACCGTCTGTGATGACGGTTCCGAACCGTCTGTGATGTGGCTTCCTGTAGTAGTGTGTACTCATGCTTGCTAAATCAAATCAACAGAAGAGGAGGAGTCATCGCCTGCTTTCGAGGAGGAGTTCGTTGGAGGTGCTTGATCATAGGGTCTTGATCCCAGTCGGTTGCCTATGGTGAATTGATAGGATGATGCTGCCGTTTTTGTTTCCGCTGCTATTTAATTCTCTGTTAGCCCTACGTGGCTTAATAAGTGTAAACTCGATCATAAGGTCAAAACCCTTATTTGTTAATCAAATTACTCGTTTATGCTATTATTCGCCTTGTGTGGATTGATATTCATCTATGTTGAAACTGTGTGCACTAGCGTGATCCTAGACTAGTGCATTATACACAGAGGTTCCGAGTGCATTTTGGGTCCCGACACAAAGACATGCTATGTAAATAGCTAGGTTTGTTATGCAGGATCGGCTCTGCAGGTTGTTGACCCACATGATCAGATTGGGATTGATCTCGTAAACAATCTGATCATGGCGCATGACTCACACATGTGTGCTAGGAACTAATATATTTTAGACTCATTAAACTGGTCTGTCTGATCGTGGTTGGTGACATGGTTCAGGAGTCTCATGGTGTACCGGGAATAGGTGGGTTAATTTATAACACCTGGAAGTGGAATCTATAAATAGGCCCCTACCCTCTAGGCTCATGATGTAATTATGAGCGGCACCACGAAAAAGACCAAGGAATATAGGGTAGACCGAAAAGCCTCCACAAAACCAATATAGGGTTTGCTGAAAACCCAATATGATCAATTATCTTCTCCTCGGTCAGCTCAACATAGTTACATTATCTCGAGGCATTTTTATCTTTATATTAGCTGCTGACCGTACTAGGCAGTATGTGAAAGGGATTATTGATGTTTTGCTATTAAGTTTATGTGCAATTGCCAAAATGTCATCTGATGTCTCAATGACATCTGGGTCCCGGGCCCACATGTCATTGAGACATTGAGTGGCATTCTAGCAATTAGGCATAAAGTGGTGTGGCAAATATGCCAATCCCCCTATGTGAAAAGCAGCGCAAAACCGAGAGACAGGCACAACTACCCCCATGGACCCCTCCATTTGTTTTATACGACAATAATGGCCAGTGGGATCCTTAGGCCTTGTTTGGCAACGCAGGAAACTAATCCACATGGAAGACAATTCAAGGAGCAATTGGGTTAATCCCCCACTCCACTCACCATCCAATCCTCTTGCACCATGGATTAATCCTCTTTGTTTGTTTGGATCATGGTTGGATGGATTGGTAGGGATAACTCCTTTTTAAATTTTTGAATTTTAAAAGTGGCCAGAAAATTCATAGAAAATGGAAAAATCTGAATATATTATAGGAAAAAAAACAGTCTATAAAATTCGAAAACATCATAAAATATTCTGAAAATTTGAATAAAATCAGTAAATTGCGAAAACAGTGTAGGAAAAAAACAAAAAAATAGTCCAGAAATTTCCAAAAACAGTCCAAAAATTTCGCAATAAATCAGAAAGTTCAAATAACAAACAAAGATTTCAAGGAGAAATTATAACAATTCATGAAGAATAATACTAGATAGTCTAATGTAATCACATCTAATGTAATCACATAGTACTTGGAAGTAATAGCCATAACAACACTGCAGCCATGCGTAAAACACTATAGTACTGTCTGAGCCATGCGTAAAACACTATAGTACTGTCTGAACTCTGTAGAACAAGTACAAATGCCAAATGCTTGCATCAGATAGCTCACCAAAAGGCAGAACACTCATCTCTCGTTTCTCACAGAAGTAGGACTCAAAAACATGACTGGAACTAAACAGTAAACACATATATGCACACATCATCACCACTCATCTCACACAACCTTCTTTTTCTGGGACACAACAGCTGACCACAAGCTTATCTCTCCAACTCATGATCATGGTGATGACAAATGCAGCACCAGCCCAACACATTTATGCAAACACAAGCAACCATTGAAGTTTTAGTTCAAGATGGCTACTCACACAAGCTCTGAACTAGTCCTTCTCAACGTTTTCACTTAAGCATTTGACAGTCCTTTTAGAGGACGGGCTGTCGGCGAAAGGAGGGGAGTAGTGTCATGGGCGGACTGTTCACGTGCGTGAACAGCACGTATGGTACTGTAGCACCATGTACTGTTTATACCAGGCCTACGGTGCATTAGTAGTTGGAAATAGAGATAAGAATAATCAGTTTCCTTATTAGTTAGGTTTACTTCCTTAGAGATATATTCCATCTAATAGAGATAAATTTTCATAGAAATAGAGGTCGTTTTTTAGAGGTCAAGTCGGGTCGTCCCTATAAAAGAGATAGCATGTATCTATTATCAAAGAAGTAAGAAAGATGAATTAATCTAGTCTCCCTCCTAAGGTTCTATCATCTCAGTCTATAGTCTAATCTTCTATCTCACCAAGCCGACGTTGCCCGGCCTTCTTTCTGGCGATGTTTACTCCGTAATGATCTAAGATCGTTGCATACAAGTGCTAAAAAAAAGAAATCCCTGGTGCAATGCCAGATGCAATGCAAGTTTCAGTATTAGGTTGATACAAGCTCTAAAATCTCTACTACTTAGTAATTGGTTCCTCCTAGCAAGTCCAGTACTAGTTTCACATCGAGAAGCACATGATGTCTATCCTGTTAGTTTATGGGCACTTTTTTAAACTACGATATCATCTTTAGCTCACATTCAGAGTGCAAATAACACTAACTATTTTTTTTTGCCCAAAAATGATTTAAATCAAGTCACAAATTATGATTTAAGCCAGATCAGCACTTCACAACAGATACTAGTATAATCCAATTCTGGATTGTGCAAAACTGAATAGGTCTAAGTACCTTGAAGGAAGGAGAAGAGGGGACCAAGAAGTGGCAGCAACAAGATGATCAGCAAATCCCTGGCAGGTCACAACACACTCGGAGACCGGAAAAAAAGGAAAATTACAACTTTCAGAGTTGCCAAGTGCTCAAGACAAGTAGACAGCTTTCAGAGCCTAAAGAACAATAGCTATATATGCTAAATAAATGCATGAGCAGTAGCTATTGCTAGACAAAGTTCAATTTTCATGCATGTCCTGAGAGTTCAGGATGCCTTTATTGTGCACCTGATGGGAAAGTATTAAGAAGTACATGAAGACTTAACATCAAAAGAAACAAGAAGCTTACAATTGCCGTAGGGTGGGAATTATCACATTCTCGCAGTGCATATCCAATACACAAATTAACACATTGGCTACCTGAAGAAAGTATGACATGTCTGATGGACTATAAAAACAATTTGTAGCACAACTGTATTTAAAGGAGCTTATGACATGATTATAAACAACGTGATTGACGGCGAATGTAATAGCTAGAGAATTTATGCCGTAATAATCATTCCTTTAGTTGACGAACTGAGAGGAATTTTTGGATCAAAGAACGAACTAAAGGGCATTGATCCCACATTATCCCAAGAAGGCAATAACACATCAGATGCAAGGATTGAAGAGGGGGGTATTCTTTTTGCACCTTGTGGATGAGTCCCTCGTTGATGATGGAGCAGCTGATTTTTCTTGTAGAGCTCGAACAACACCGACAACCCTTTCACCTCTCTCCCTCCTTCGCCCTCCTGATCGGAGTCCAAGACGGCGGCAGGTCGCCTTGATGTGAGCTCTCTAGCCAGAATTCTCCTCTCCCTCTCTAATCCTGACGTCAGGGATCTGCGAGAAAAAAAGTTGAGGCTACAAACCCTAGAAATCGTAGGAGGAGGAGGAGGAGACTAACTAGATAGGGCTAAGGGCTGGGATGTTCCTCCTGGGGCGGCGATAGTGGCGGGATCGGTGTCACTGGAGTCGAGGGAGAGAAAGGGGAGGGCGGCACCATTCGGAGAAGTTGGCGACTCATAGGCGCACGAGATGGAGAAAGAAACCACGCCTTGGCTCGGAGTTTTGTTACCCCCGTGGATCGGGTTGGAACGTGCCGGGATTTTCCAATCAGCGATTAGGCTGTGCCGGAAAATCTTCCCCCACTGGGATGCACCACGTGGATCGGACCGAAATCCTGGCCGTTCTCTGTGCTTCCAAACAAGGCCTTAGTGGGGGCAATGCGGCTCTTTGGCTCCTATTCTTGTCTTTGTTACATTCCAAAACCTCCAAATTGATCCTTGTCAGTGCATAATAATAAGGCCCTGTTTCGAATATCTGCATACATGTTGCCTGAGCACGTAGGAATTTCATAAGAATGGAAAAACCCATCTAAGTGTAGATTTTGTTTGTTGCGAAGTTTTATGTGGATTGTTGCACAAATCAAGAACGCGGGAAGAAGCATGCATTTTGGGGCATTTCATCTTTCACGTGCGGCTTCTAACGAATGATTGTTGGTCATAAGTAGTTTATTGAATGCCGTGGCCCAATAGCCTCCTGTATCTGTATGGGCACTTTGGCTAATCTGAAGCTGAAACTTAGCCAAACAAGCCCTAAGGTCCTTGATTGTGTCGAATTACTTAAGTTTCACAAGTAAAATTTTATGCGCTCCAGATCTAATCGATATGCTTACAAAATTTCCTAGTTTTCTTGTGATTATTTGATGGTAAATCGGCAAAAATATTTGATCACTTTGCTGATCCTTCATTTAAGAACATTGAATTTGATTAGGGCAATTTGCCAGCGCGTGTACGTCGTCGTGAATAGCCGAGCACCTTTTAAATTTTGTAATGCCTCAGGGGACACCTGGTTTCTAGGGTCCAGTTGCGCACTCGTGTGCACGAACTCCTCCCCTTCGACACACAGCCTTTTTCTCATCTAAACTCTTTTCAATTCAGCTATGCTACGTAGAAGAAGGAATCGGGTAATAGGCAGGGCGGAGCTACAGGGTATGCCGGGTATGCACCGGCATACCCTGCAATTCCATGTACAGATTCAGTATATATACGTATTTTTTTTATAAAAAAAAAGAAAAAAAATGCTCATCTGCCATGTAGAGAGCGAGAGGCAGCCTGAGTCTGCGAGCATCAGGCCCGCGTGGGCACGCGGCCCATGCTCCCAGTGGCCCAGTGACTTTGAGTGAGATGGTTGGCTTCACCAAACACCAATACGCATCGGTTGATTCTAAAAAAACCAATACGCATCGGTTGTATTGCCGCCGGCGGTCAATAACTCAATACCGCAATACGGATCGAGAACACCGAAGCCCATCGGTTCGACACTTCGAGTCGAAGTCGCCCCGCTCGCGCCGGCGCCAAATCGCCAATAGTGATCGTTCATGACGCGTCGGCGATCATTTGTTTCGCCCATCGCAGCGATCGTCCTCGTCCTCGTGATCTAGGTTAATTTTTTTATCAGATTCTTTGTTCTGCCAATTCGTGTGTACTTTAATTGCTAATTGCTTTGCTTAACGCTAAAATTATAGAATCATCTATCACGCAGCGAGGCGGAGGATTTTTTCGCAACATCACAGTCGATCTAGATTGATCTTTTGTTCAGCACTCCGTATCATGTGAGTGATCCATAATCGCATATGTGACAGTTCAATCGTGCAAGCGTAATTTATTTAATTATTTGGCAATGTGTTCTTTGTAATATTTATGCAGTTCAGCAGTTATGAAGAGAAGCGGGGACATTGCATCTCTTTTTCAGAAGCATGAAGCAAAGAAGAAGGCGTGGCAAATGCTATTACTTCTAATCGTTCTCGATCGGTTGAACTGTGGTGGAAGAGCAAACTCATGAGAGAGTAGTTGAGGAAATTGTAAATCCTATGTCGCCGCCGCCGCCGCCGCCACAACCGTCTTCACTACCACCAGTTTATGACATCAATCGCCTTCCACATGATCCAGGTGAAAGACGTCCTATTCTAAAATATCATGTTAATGATCAAGATGCAATTCGAAGAGCATATATTACTAAAGGTCCATTCAAACCTTTTGCACATGATTTTCCAAAAGAAAGATTTCGATAGGGATCGGGATTCAACTATTGTTGGATGTACAATCATGATTGGATTGAGTATAGTATTAAGAAGGATCTTGTGTTTTGCTTCATATGCTATTTGTTCAAGAAAGTCTTGGGCAGACACATTTACTTTTGATGGGTGGAAGAATTGGAATATAGGAGAGAAAGCCTTTGCGCAAGCATATGGGTTCTAAGGCACATATTGCATTGAAGAGAGATACATTGGCTTTATAAACCCCAAGGCAAAGAATTGATTATAATATTGAGAAGTGGAGTGATGAGGATCTTCGTCTTTATACAAAAAGGTTGACTTATTCACTTAGGTGTATCAAGTTTCTTTTGCATCAAGGGTTGGCGTTTCGTGGACATGATAAAAGTGAAGAATCTAGCAACAGAGGGAACTTCATTGAACTTTTGAAATTTCTTGCGGAAATAGTGAAGAAGTGAACAAATATGTTTTGGACAATGCTCCGTAATCAGTACCTTAACTAGCCGGACATACAAAAGCAAATTATTCTTTGTTGTGCCTTAGAAACTAGAAAGAAAATAATTGAAGAGCTTGGTGATGAGCCCTATGCAATTTTAGCTGATGAGTCTAGTGATATATCACATAAAGAACAACTAGCTCTTTGCTTGCGTTATGTTGATAAATTGGGAAGGCCATGTGAGCGTTTTATTGGAGTTGTTCATGTAGATGATACTACCTCTTTATCACTTAAGGATGCAATTGAAGCTTTACTTGTTAGTCATGGCTTGACTATGACTCAAATCCGTGGTCAAAGATATGATGGGGCTAGCAACATGAAAGGAGATATTAAAGGGTTGAAAACATTGATCATGCAAGAATCACCTTCGCTTATTATATTCATTGTTTTGCTCATCAACTCCAATTGGTTCTTGTTTTTGTTACAAAGGAAATCTCGATTGCAAGACTTTTTTGATCAAATATCTATCTTGTTGAATATTGTTGGAGTTTCTTGTAAGCGTCATGACATGCTTAGAAATGCTAGGCTTGAGAATGTGAAGAAAGCACTTGATTGTGGTGAAATTGAATCTGGAACTGGATTACATCAAGAGATGGGTTTGCCTAGGCCTGGAGATACTCGATGGGGATCTCATTATAAAACTATATGCAGCATCATTACTATGTATGAAGCAATCCATGATGTACTGGTTGATCTTGGGGATGATCCTGCATTAAAGGATGATTGGACCAAAATAGATTTTGTGACTGGAGCATTTGAGAACTTTGAGTTTGTTTTCTTTGCACACTTAATGTATATTGTTCTTGGATATACAAATGAGTTATCTGAGTGTTTGCAAAGAAGAGACCAAGATATTCTTAATGCAATATCACTTGTTAATGTGGCAAAGAAAAGAATGCAAGAATTGAGGTCGATGGTTGGGATAATTTTCTTGAGAAGGTCACTTCATTTTGTGATAAACATGGTGTCGAAGTTCCTACTATGGATGGTGATTATGTTCCTTTTGGAAAATCAGCAAGGAAAGCTCGTGTCTAAAGCAAACCAATGATGACCACTTGAAGAGAAGTATATATTGGTGTCATTGATCAAATAAGTCAAGAACTTGATAATCGGTTTGATGAGATTAATATGGAGTTGTTGTCTTGTATGTCGGCCTTCAATCCTTCTAGGTCATTTGCTTCTTTTGATGCATGAAGCTACGTAAACTAGCTGAGTTCTACCCAAAGGAGTTCTCAAATAATAATTTGCTCAGACTCGAATTACAGCTACAAAATTATATTGATGACATGAGACAGGATGATAGCTTCAAAGGTCTAGACAATATTGTTGATCTCTCAGTTAAGCTTGTTGAAACAAAGAGACACAAAGTGTATGATATGGTTTATGAGCTCCTCAAATTGGTATTGCTTCTACCTGTGGCAACGGCAAGTGTTGAAAGGGTATTTTCTGCAATGGTTTTTGTGAAAACAAAAACCAGAAATAAGATGGCAGATAGTCTTTTGGATGATTGTCTAGTCACTTTCATTGAGCGGGATATTTTCTTTGAAGTTGATGAAGATGATATAATCAAGACATTTATGTCCCTTCGAAAGCGTCGAGTAAAATATTCACAAAAATAGCATTGTAAGTCTTCGGTTCTCTTTTATGCCTTATTTCAATTATCGGTGTGGCTTTTGAATTATTTATAGTATACTTAGCGGATGGTTTGAACTTAATCCATGAATTTAAGCCCTTATTGTGTTATTCAGTGCATATATACCGAATCATGTTGTCAATTTTACAATTATTACCGATTTACTAAAATGAATTTACCGAATTGTATATGAAAATTTTTGGATGGCATACCCTTAGACAAAATCCTAGATTCGCTACTGGTAATAGGCTAGTCCAAATCAAAGCAATTGCTCGTGTAGGCATATGGGCAGGTCGAGCTCAGGATCATTAATTTAATCGTAGATATCGAACTATCCTCGTCACCTTGTCAAACTGACATGTTTAATCTTTGCAACCCACTTTACGCTTTTTAAGTAGGGAGTTTGTAGTATATAATTAGGACTTGCCAGAGATTACCAGCCTTTTTCTCTTTTTCCTAATGGTTTTATATGTGCGGGTTTAGCCTTCTTTTGCAGATTCTTGATTAGGTCTTGGAAATTTTCTGTGCGTCGAAGTGTTCTTCGGTAAGGCAGAATTTCATTTCCATGGATTTGGCGAGAAAGCGAGGGATTGCATGTTCCTAAAATTTACAAACATTTTAACGGCTTGACAATGACAATGACAATGCTACGGATCGATTATCGTATTAGGCTTGGCAATTCATAGAATTGACAGATTAATCCCCACGTATTCAGGGACTAGGCAACTCCTATCTCTTGGAGACGTTGAAATGCTACAGCCAGTGGCCAAAAAACACGCCATTAAACTCGACTTACTTTCCCATGCAAATTTGAAGGCGGCCGAATTCTTGACCTCGAATTCTAGCCTCAAAAGACACAGAGAATTTGACCTCTAATTTGGTGTGTGGCCTTGAGCTGAACGTTAGAAATAGTGCCATAAAAGTAAAGCGGCTATGTATAGGCACCGTAGTGGCGAGCTACTCTCCTCCTCACTACCCGGCATCAACAATTCAACGTTCAACACAGTAGACAAAACAAGCTAGCATCGTACTACTTACAGTACTACACCACACTAGCTAGTAGCTAGTTTCTCTTGACTGACTGTGAGTACTAATAAGTACTTGTACTAATATCTTCATATCACAGTTCAACCATGACTAATTTCAGTCTAAGCAATGCTACACATACAAACATTACTAGTATGACTCGTCGTGGAGATCATGAGTAGATAATCCTAATCTCAGTATGTTAAATAATTAGCAATAGTGTCGAGGCGTTTGGAGAAACCCTCGTTTTCGGAAAGTTTCACTACTATAAAAGGAGGCTATATTGGATGCCTCATCACAGACGGTTCCCCGGAACCGTCAATATTAAATACAATCACAGACGGTTTTGGCTTAGCGCACGTCTGTATTATTGGTTGCGGTAAAAACCGTCTGTGAAGATGTAATATCCCAGACGGTTCATGTTTAAAACCGTCTGTGAAATATCACAGACGGTTCTTGTTAAGAACCGTCTGTGGTATTAATAAATATCACAGACGGTTCATGTTTAAGACCGTCTGTGAAATATCACAGATGGGTTTTAAATATAACCGTATGTGATAATTCATAGACGGTTCTTGTTAAGAACCATCTGTGATAATTTTGTATCACAGACGGTTTGTGGCTAGAAGTGTCTGTGATATGTTCAATGCCGCTTCGGCTCTCGCGCGATGCGTCTCTTCATCTCCCGCACTGACGTTACTCCTTGTTTTATAAAAATAATCAGCCGTCACCATACTCCTCACACATCGCTCTACTCTTAAGCACAAACGAGATCATCCGCCACCGTACTCCTCACACATCACTCTACTCTCAAGCACAAACAAAATAGCTCCTCACTCTTCTCCCCTGACACCGGCATTGATGGCCTTCCTGTACGAGCACCTCGCCGGCCGTACGCTGGTGGAAGCTGCGAAAGGACACTATGATAACAGTGTCCTCCTTCCTCCGGCGGAGGTTATGCCGGGACACGTGATGGCGACGTTGCACCGTTTAGATGACCTTCTCTGCCGTGTCTTCCGGGTGGTCTGCAGCTTTCGACGAGCTAACCTCGTCATCGGTGTAGTCCTTGAGCAAGGCGTTGCACGTCTGCAGGAGGATTACCGTCGCTTGGAATGCGACATCGAGGCGGCGAGCGACCGAGTCAACCAAGCCGAGACCCCTCAAGTAAGAGAAGAGGGCCTATGAGCGCTTTTCTACTTGGCTCCTCAGGAGGAGCTTCTTTGGGTTACTATGGAACGATCGCGTCAATGGTTGGAAGTGTTTCAGGCTACCTTCGCTGATCCTGAACCCTCCGATGCCAACGACGTCGCCTACGAAGCTTTGATAACGGACATAGCAGGCTACTTGGGCCACTAGAAAAACTTGATCTTTTGTTATTTCTATTTTTTTAAATCTTTTGTAAGAAGTGACTGGCCATACTGTTTGGCCATATGTAAGTACAAAACATGATATAAGAAAATCCAGTTTGAAGTTAAGTTACTGTCTATGTTGAACATGTTTACTATCATAGGCGGTTTAGTGGAAAAAAAACCTGTCTGTGATATATAATTATCACAGACGGTTATTAACAAGAACCGTCTATGATAATGCATACTTCACAGCCATTTTTTTGATACAACCGTTTGTGATATGTATCACAAACGATTTGTGGTTGGAACCATCTATGAAATGTTCAAGCCGCTTCGGTTCTCACGCGCCGACATTACGATGCGTCCTTCCGTCTCGGTTTGTGATATGTTTTAAAAGAATGATCATGTCTTTCGCACCCTCCATCAACAATCAGTAGAGTTAAAAAAAACTGATCACTACGGTATTGAAAACTCACAGACCGTACGTCGCGCGCCATGGTGAGCACACGGAGCATGACGGCGAGGACCAAGGCGAGGATGTCGGCGATCGCCATCTCTCTTCCTCACGATGTTGTCGTCAACATCGTCGGCCTCGTGACCACAAGCTCTCCTCAGCCCATGGCTGACCTCTGCAGCCTACGATCCACGTACATATTTATATACCTACAAAAATACGTATTACTGTTTGTTGTGGCAACCAATTCATGCATGCATACATGTTAGCCTTTTAATTTGACTAGAGAAACATATCACTAATCTGACTAGCAACAACGCCCTTAATTTGGACTTGATATTAATTTTCTCTTACGGAGTAATTCTAATATCTTGAATTGTGTACGTATATTGGAGTTGCAAGGCCACGTACAAGGCATCCAACGAGCGCACCGTGGGGAGACACGTGGCGCTGGAGCGGGAGGAGGCGATGAAGTGGCTGGACAACGACCGCTACCTCACCGTCCTCAACCACCTGGCTGGCGCTGGCAACCCAGAGGCCTGCTTCATCATCGGCCTCACGCTCGTCTTCGCACGCTAGGACATGCAGCGCTGCCTCGTGTTCCTCGAACGGGGGACCGTCGCCGGCCACAAGGCCGCGGCATACGTGCTCGGCCTCCTCCTCTACAAGGCCAGTGAGGCGCATGACATTTGGAAGCAATACGTCAGCCAGGTCGAGGGCGAGCCGGTCGGTGGGTGCGAGATGGCCAAGAGGATCAACTGGGAGTGAAAGCAGTGCCGAAGGCTCACTGCAGACGCGGTCCAGGCGGCAATGTGGAAGATGGTTGGGCCGCCAGGCCGGGTGTGGGTGCTATCGAAGGACGACCACCGGTGCACGAGCACCAGCTGCGGCGTGACGGAAGGGTGGGACGACTACGTTGTCTTCTGTAGTGACGACTGTAGAATTAGGCATGAGTACGCCAAGTTCTTTGCATAGGTGTTGAACTACTTATAAAATTTGCGGTTTTTTAGTGATACTCCTGATGCTAGCAGCTGAAAAACAGAACATTTTGTAAAATTAGTGGTTTTTTTTAGTGATACTCTTGATGCTAGCAGCCAAAAAATAGAATATTTTTTAGATATGGAAGGAACTATCACAGGCAGTTTATTAAAAATAATCGTCTGTGATATAATAATTATCACCGACAGTTATTAAAAATAACCATCTGTGATATGTGCTTATCACAGACGGTTTGTAGTTGGAACTGTCTGTGATATGAACAAAGTCTATTTGCATACTACTACAGGAAACCAGCTACTTCACAAATATGCCATAAATTACAATAATGATACACACACACACATAATCTTCTCTAGCCGCTTGATATGGTCCAGAATACGCTCCATCTTTAACTCCAGCGTGTTATTAAAAACAACCGTCTGTGATATGTCAGAAATCACAGACGGCTATTTTTACTAACGGTCTATGATATATATACAATCACAGATAGCTACTACTAGCACCCATCTGTAATAAGTATCCAATCACAGACGGCTACCACCAACAACTGTCTGTGATATGTCGGATATCACAGATGGCTACTAGCAAAAACAGTCTGTGATATTTATGATATCATAGATGGTTATTTTTACTAACCGTCTGTGTTATGTGTTTAATCACAGACGGTTGGTACATATAACCGTCTATGATAGTTGGTCTTCACAGACGGTTTATACCAGAAAACCGTTTGTGTTGTTGCTTATCACAGACGGCTCAAAAACCGTCTATGATAACTACCTGTTATCATAGACACATAAATTTAGACGGTTGAGAAACCGTCTGTGGTGACCATTTCTGTAGTAGTGTTTCGTACTGTTGTTAGGTAGAGGAGGTCTGACCGCCCTTGGTGGTGGTCACACATGTGGCGGTCAGACCGGCCAAAAGTTGGATTTGTGAAATTTTTGGAATCAACTAAAAATCATGTGTGAACAAAGGTGAGATGATGTGTTTGCACTTGGTCTCATTGAAATTGGAGTTTTGAGGAAAAACTAGATAGAGTTTGAAAACTCTAGAGAGAGTACAAGTCTGGGGATTTCAAAACTTTCCTAAGTCTCAAGCGGTCTGATCGGCCGTTGGTTGGCGGTTAGACCGATGGGGCGATCTGACCGGCTAGAGTGTGTTCATGCACCGTGAAGGCGGTGAACTTCGTGGTTTATGCCAAAGTCATTAGTTTTAGTGCATAGGTGTTGTATGATACATGTTTTGGCTAATGGGTCAGGTTGCAAAGAACTTGTGCCCGAAATCGATTTCTTGGTCTATCATTGTGTAGGTGGCTTGGAGTCAACGACGAGGATGATCGGGACTAAATTAGGAGAGCTGATATCCAGAACGATCAAGGATGCCGGATGAAGTCATTGGACTCAAGCATGGCACAAGATGGACAAGATTGACCGAACGGGAGGTTCGGTACGACGGGTTGCATCAAGTGGCGCGAGGTCGGTGCAAGTGTTATGGTGATTCCGGTGGGAGCCTGGTGGGAGAGACTTGCCGATATGAAGAGAGTCATCGATCAACCTGCACGCGGGGAAGCATGATATTGTTTCACGATGATTGGACTCGGTCTTCGGAGAAGGATAGATAAGTGGTATTTTTGGTATCTTCGCCAAAATAACAGGTTGATGAGTTTAGGAGAAACCACGACGCAAAACACCGTAAGTAGAGGTAGTTTAGGTCAAGAGAATATAAAGATTACGAAGATTGAGGCAAGGTTCTAGTACACAATCAGCTATACTAAGGCGTGAAGGGCAAAACAGAAGGCATTGGAATCAAGGTTCGGTACGTTCGAGGACTCCTACCACAACATGCCTAGCCAACTCCGGGCTATACAGGACAGGAATCCTGGTACTCATGTCGCCATTGAAGATTCCACGCATTCAAAGTGGGGAAATAAGAGGGTGCTGAAGCGAGCATTTTTCGCCTTTAGTCTATGCATCAATGTATTCCGGCACTGTCATCCAATTTTGTGCGTGGATGCCACATTCCTGACTAAAAAGTACAAGGGCTAGATACTTACTGCAATAGTGACGGACGGGAACAATCAGGTTTTTCCCGTGGCATTCGCATTCGTTGAAAGCGAGAACACAGACAACTGGTCGTGGTTCCTGAGGAATTTGAAGATTTCTACTGTACAGAGCCGTCTTAACGTATGCGTCATACATAATCGGCATGCGGGCCTACTGAGTGCAATAACTCAGCTACAACAAGGAGAGAACGAACCAATTCCATGTGTGGATCTGCAGAGCAGGTGGTGCATTAGGCACTTGGGTGCAAACTTCTACAAGTAGTTCCACAACAAGGACTTGATGAACCTGTTCAAGCGGCTGTGCAATTAGAACCAGCAGCGAAAGTTTGACGCACTCTAGAAGATTCTAGATGAGCTTACCCAGACACACAGAAGGGAGGCAGCAAAAAAGGCCGTTCCAAGTGCTAACCAGGCCTCCGAAGCATTGCCACAATTACCCACAGATGGTCCTAGTGTGGCGAGGAATACAGGGACGTAGGTGAAATGTTTCTCGGACTGGATTGAGCATGAGCCTAAGGAGAAGTGGTCGCTGCTACATGATAGGGGTGGTACTCGATATGGTGTCATGGCAACCAATCTAGCCGATGTGTACAATTGGGTCATGCGCAACATCAGGTGTCTCCCTTTGGTTGGTATCATGGAGGCAATTCTCCACGGTGCCACAAATTACTTTGTTGATAGAAGCAACAACACGTCACTCTTCATGGCAAATGACATAGTACTATACTCCGCCATGATCACCAAGTACATGGAGGAGAAGAGCAAGAAGGGTGAGATGCACCGAGCATTCAAGATAGGCACAAGGGAGCTTCGCTTCGAGATTGTGCAAGGATAAAGGACGCTACGGGACAAACTGCGAGAGGATCACCCACGAGTGCACGCTACACCACGCTAGTTGCGTATGCACTTGCAACAAGCCTCTTCTACTGCACAGGACTTGCTCATATGTTATGCTCATATGTTCGACGGTGACACAGCATCCTGGCCATCACCTCTCTGATTATTTTAACAAGGTAGAGGTGATGTAAACATAGAGTGCAGAGCTGTATGGTTATGACGTGGTTGGCCATTTCACTGGCCATCTGACCTAGGAGCAACTTATCCGGGCCGCAGACATTGATAGGCTGAAAGGAAAGGTTGGTTGACGACAGGTACGGCGTATCGGGAACGACATAGATGAAGCAGAAGCCGAGCGTCGTATGAAGAAATGCTCCATTTGAAGGGAGTCTGGGCACACCTTCAAAAAATACCCTATGAGAAATGCACAGGATGAAGAAGACATCGACAGTCCGAACGGCGCCGCAGGGACCTTATCCGACCGCCCCACTCGAGACGGTTGACATGGCGGATGTTGAGGTCGCGGCCACGGGGAATGTTTGTATTGTTGAAATATGTAGTGCTCAATGCTTTGTAATATCATTTTGATTTGTCGAAAAACTAGGTGATGATATTGTGCTGAATGTTTCATAAGATCATTGTGATTTGTCGACAAATATGTGATGACATGATACTGAATGATTTGTAATATCATTGTGATTTGTTGACAAAATATGTGAGGATGTTGTGCTGAATGTTCTGTAATATCTTTGTGATTTGTCCACAAAATATATGGTAGGAAATAGACAGTAAAAAAAATAGGTAGAGGTTTCTGTTGCTAGTTGAAATAGCGACAAGGTTCTGTAGCCAATTGGAATGACGATAGAGCCATGCTGCCAGTCGGAGTGGCAACATGACCCTCTCCGCACTGTTCGAGGCTACTGTCGTCATTTGGAATGACGACAAGACAATTTCGTCATTTCAAATGACGACAGTAGCATATTTTGTAAAAAAAATTGATTATTTACTTATGTAATTTTATTTTAAAATAATATTATTTGAAAAAAAAAGCATTATGTGGTCCATCAGCCCGCTAGGATACTCCATGTTATTTGAGAAAAATGGGTTGATTGAGCAGCACTAATTAACCTGGAAAATATTATACTAGCAGGTCGTTTAGGTCAAACTCTAGATTAGCTTGGCTTTAAGACTATGCTTAGAGCCAAGCTTTTGTGTATTATACTAGAACATCACACATGAGAACGCACTTGTGGCAATCGAAGTATTGTACGGTGTAATAATGACTGAAGAACATCGCCCAATTTCGAAAAGCAGAACATGTATCAGGGTCAACCAATTGACCTGAATTATCAATAGGCAGCTGTTGTATCACTTGTAGCTCCATAGTTACATATTAAATTAAGAGTTTTGGACTATTGCATAGCATCACCTTCAAACATTGTTATATTTGTGCATGTTCTTAAGGTATCTTCGTACTGACCTGCATAACAAAAAAAATTTTGAGAGGGATAACAGTAAATGTTTTACAAATCATTTCAGGCATCAGTTCAAGTAAATTATGTTCTGCGAAGAGGAACAGAGTGCTGTAGCTTTTTTTTCTCTGTCTTAACATTTCAGTTCAAGTAAAGGCTTTGCGCGTTCTGGAAGTGCTGATTCTGTAATAGGCTAGCTTATCCTTTTGTGGTTTTGTTGGCTGTCTGGATGCTGAATGTTATGTCTCTTTGCTATGTTTAGTTTAGACTTTGAAAGCTGGTTTCCCCAGCAGTTTCTTTTTTCTTCTCAACTTCTTGTATGGCTGGACCTGTTATATGCTTTTATGAAAAGCTGGGTTGACCCCCTTATAAAAAAAACACATTTCAGTGATCAGAAATTTGCGTGATCACAGTGGTTTAACACATAAAACGACAAAATTTTGTTACAAACAAATTGCCCGATCAGTCACCCAGAGATCTGTACAAACTTGTCTTCATCTCGATGATTGTACTGCAGAAAAACTAAGTCAGCCCACAAGTATAACATTACAACCAAAGTTTGCTTCAGAGCTTTTGGTAGAAGCCAAAAATGCTTTCTGCAAAGGCAAGATTTGCAGAACTCGCTTGCCTTTACAGTACATACAGCCTGCAACCTAGCAACTTGAATGAGCTGGAAACTGGCCTAGTCAGTCAGGCAAAATTATGCGGCCGGTAAAAAGAACAAATGATGGAAGGACCAAAAGAAAAACATCACAAAAGCATCACAATAATTGGTTGTTTTCGAACAATCGCAAAGTCACTTCTAGCAAAAACACATCCACAACACAGCAACCTGAACTTCTTTCCCTTATCTCAATCTTTAGGCGTGCTCTAAAGAGACATGTTTCAGCCATGGACAGGTTGTTGCCGCTGGAGAGAGAGGTAGTTTACAAGGCAAATGGGCCACGCGGATACAGTGAACTGAAGACTCTCTTGCATAGCATATCACAAACTGTCAAGCGGCCAATGCGCTCAGCAGCGCTGCCATGCACTGAGCTTTCAGTACGTCTCCCCTCCGCATCAGGGTGCAGCAACCATTCAGCTACACGGGCAGACAGACCTCTCTGCCGGATAGACGGTGCACTTGGTGGTCGGATCATCCATCCGTCTGCTTGATTCCGGGCACCAAAATGCAGAACCAAAGAATGCAACCGAATAGAAGTGGTTTAGTTGCTACAGTGACAATATCTTCGACTTGTATAACTCATGGTGTAGTATACGTAATCACGTACGTACGTACTGC
Organism: Phyllostachys edulis; assembly: GCA_036346405.1. NCBI lineage: Eukaryota > Viridiplantae > Streptophyta > Magnoliopsida > Poales > Poaceae > Phyllostachys > Phyllostachys edulis. The sequence goes on from CM070546.1 coordinate 109,391,001, forward strand.
TGGTCCAGCTCCTTGCGGTGGCCGTCCGTAACTCCGTATACTTGGTTTGGCACGTCCTGTACGTGTGACTCATCTATCACTGGTGCCAGTGGACCAACCGGATCTTGGTCCGGCAAAGGGGATGAGATCTATAGGAGTACTACCTGAAATTATTGACCGAGGTGACAAACAATGTCGGATACTGAGACTAGAAGAATCAAGAATGATTGTTCTTCGCCTAAAGAAAGCATCTTTTCAGGGATTCAGTGATCCCATACAAAGTTCTGAATTAACGCCGCCCCCCTCTGTTGCAGCAATATTCATACGGAAAAGAAGATTGCTGTAATGAAAAGAAGGGCAAAACCATATACCATAATAAGCACGGATCGGCAGGCACCTCTCAATTCCAGGTTCCTAATGACCAGCTGCATGAATCTAATAAACTGCCTCGTTTCCCTGTCTGCGTTTTGCACGCATGCCTGAGGCGGGGAGCAACAGGGCCTGACTGACACTAGCAGAGGCTTATCCATGCTGCAGCATGCTCCTCTGTTTAACTTACAAAAAACACGAATGACGATTCGTATGACACTGGAAAAATGCTTAGCAAATAGACAAGAGTGTATACAGTAAGTACCATGCTCATGAATGGATTATAGCATATCCTTGACCACTGAGTTTTTTTTTTTTTTGAAACAAAGCTTGGTCACTGAGCTAGAACAGTTGCAAAGACTGTCGAGTTTTATCAGTTGGAAGTTGGAACCATATACAGTGTACTAATCTTGAAGTTACTGTCAAAATTCGTTCCTGTGTTTATTAGGATTCAGTAATCTTGATTCATATCAGAGGTGGAAATGGGGGCAATTGATAACCTTGGAAATTGTAGTGCTGACCTGCTGGGCTCCATTGCTCATTTAGGGTACTACGATCATGGCAAGTTCTTAAACCGCTTCCAATATTCAGACGAAAATACCTTGAAAGCAACCTGCAAGTCCACAGCTGCATTTTCAGAATCAGTCAGACATCTTTCACTTCTACATCTCCGCTCAAGTGGTGACTAATTTACAGTACACCTTAGTACACATCAATCAAATCACTGACTTGTCATTCTATATGTTATCTGTATCCAGTGCAGGGAGCTCGGCCTACGATATCTCTAGCACAACGAACTAGCCATGATTACTGAAGGCCATGTTATACATGATGGCCAACCTTAGTGAAAACATGAATGTTGGAATGCATATCTTGTGTATATGTTAAACAACTGTATATTCGGCATATTTGGATAGCTATCTTCTGTGATTGGTTAGAGATTATTCGGTTAGATCTTTCCTTGTTTGTTGATTGCTTGTACTACTCTTAAGATGAGCTCTCAGGTTCTGGTCAAAACATACTTCCAACCTTGTTTGACCATTTTCAACACCAATGAGGTTATCCTGTTCCTTGACATGTTGGAAGATTACAGAGACTTAACCATGCAAGAATGGAATGCCGGAGAAATTTTAAAGGATCATCTTAATCTCCTCAAGCATCAGCAAACCTACTGGAAACAAAGAAGAGCAATCAAGTGGGTCAAACTAGGAGATGAAAACACCAATTTTTTCATGCTAGAGCATCTATCCGGTTACATTCTAATTCTATCTTGGTCCTTCATGATGACAGAGGGTGTGAACTCCAAACTCACCAAGACAAAGCCTCCTTGCTCTGGGAAGCTTTCAAAGAAAGGTTAGGATCCACGGATTCACCGGCTATGCTCTTTACCTTGTCGAACCTGTTCCCCATTCCCAGAAATCTGGCCTAGGAGGAACCTTTTCAACAACAGGAGATCGATGAGATTATCAAGCATCTCCTGATGGATAAGTCTCCTGGCCCTGACAGCTTTAATGGAGAGTTCTTCAAAAACTGTTGGCCAATCATCAAGCATGATTTCTATGACCTCTTCCACACTTTCTTCATAAATGAGTTAAACCTCCAGACTACTAACTTCTCCTTCATCGCTCTCATCCCAAAGAAGGACCAATCTCTTGTGGTTAACGACTTCAAGCCTATCTCCCTTCTTAACACCTCCCTTAAGATCCTGACAAAATTATTGGCAAACAGACTTCAGCCCGTTATTCTGGACCTTGTGCATGTCAACCAGTATAGCTTCATCAAATCTCGCACAATATAGGATTGCCTTGTCTGGGCTTTTGAGTTGTTGCATATCTGCCATCAATCGAAGAAGGAAATCATCATTTTGAAATTAGACTTTGAAAAAGCTTTTGACAGAATTGAACACAACACGATCCTAGCCATCCTAAAGAGTAAGGGTTTCAGTGCAAAATGGATTGAATGAATCTCCAAACTCCTTAGAACAGCAACCTCTTCCGTCCTCCTTAATGGGGTACCTAGCAAGTCATTTCACTGCAGGAGGGGGTAAGACAAGGAGACCCCCTTTCTCCACTCCTCTTTGTCCTGGCTGCTGATCTCCTTCAGTCGATTATGAATAGAGCAATGGGGCAGGGAGTTCTCCTTCCTCCGGTTTCCTTCAGTTCTTCTCCAGAATTTCCAGTGGTCCAGTATACTGATGGCACCTTGATAATTATGCAAGCATGTGCTAAGCAGCTTTTCTTCCTCAAAGGGATCCTCAACACCTTTGCAGGCTCAACTGGTTTGAGGGTCAACTTCCATAAATCTTTTCTGATTCCAATAAACGTTTATGCGACTAAATTGGAAATTCTTTCTCGTACATTCGAGTGCTAGCAAGGATCCCTCCTGTTCACTTATCTGGGCCTGCCCCTGGGAACATCCAAACCGAAAATTGCTGATTACTTACCTCTCACCCAGCGGGTGGAAAGAAGATTGGCGAGCTGTTCTAACTTTCTGTCTATTGGGGGAAGACTTACTTTGGTGAATGCTGTTTTTTTCTCAATTGCCAACTTTCTATATATGCTTGCTAAAGATCCCCAGTGGAATCCTAAGACAGATTGACAAATACTGAAGGAACTGTCTGTGGAGAAGCTCAGCCTTTAGCTACCGAGGTAAATCCCGCAGTTGCTTCGGCTGGGCCGGAGTCTCCTACTCTTTGGTGTGTGCGGCTCTTAACTAGCATCATTCATTGGAAATGTCTCGTAGGACTTAGCCGTGCCGGCATACCAAAGGAAGTGTGCTAAATCATGTGGTGAAAAGGCGGTCTGGCGTGTGGGTACATTGGTACACCCCTGCAGGGTTAAAACTATTCGAATAGCCTCGTCCTAGGTTATGGACATGCTTGGTAAGGTCGTGCCAGAACTAGACTACAACCTTTAATTAAAACTTGATGGGTTGGTATGAGTGGATGTTCATACTATTGTTGTGGTGGCTATTGGGTTAGTCACTTCCAGGATTGTTGTTGTCATCTATCTTTTGTTATTATGTTACTTGTCTCGTGGTTACTTGCAAATTACAAGTGAATTGCAAAACTGCTTTGAATCTATTTATATATTGCAAATGAAAACTTGCTTTATGCTAAAATAAGTCCAAAGCCTCATCCACTTAAATAAAGCTTGCATGTAGTTAAACTATAGTTCTGTTATACTACACGTCAGTTTTGCGAGTACATTTTTGTACTCATTTGCTTTGCTTAATAACTTTGTTGCAGAGAAAGATGGTGAGCCCCAAGGGCTTCACTCTTGTGAGATGTGCTTCGGGTTTGATGACTAGCTTGGCGGTCCGGTTGGTTGCCTTGTGGGTAAATGCACACTAATTGGCTTTTGTTTATGGCCATCTTATGGCACGTTTGCTTCCGCTGTTTATTTAGTTTCGTATGTGTTATCTTGGCCGGTTGGTTTCTCCTTTTGTAATAACTCTCTCTATATTATGTATGTCTTTTATTCTAGTTCGTGCTTGGTTCTATGTCTTGTATGAACTTGATGCATGATTTTGTAAAGGGGTGTGTATACTGCATTTCTGGGAAGTATACATATCTCGAAGACACGGGTTATTTCGTTTGTAATGCTAGGGTCAATGGATGACTAAGTATTACAAGCCTAATAAACCGGGGTCCTCACAGAGAGGACCTTTTTTTTTGCACAACCGGTACTACCGCAATGAGGACCGGTAGTACCGTGCGACATATCCTGAGAGGAGGTCCGGCCTCTGTGTACTGAGCCAGTCCCAGGAGAACCGATGGTAGCTCACACAGAACACTTAGGTATAATCACAAGCACAAGGCCAAACAATAGATGAAGCAGACAAATTAAACTTTGCATTAAACAAGACCTTATGGTCAAAGCTTGCTTACAGAAGTTTGCCAACTAGGGCTTACAAAACCGACAAAAGGAGAACCTTTACAGCAGTAACACAAAACGCTTGAAGCCATCCGGCAAGCCCACAGGCTGTCGAGTGGAGGACGTCCTAGGCAGCTGGATCATCGAAGAACTCCTCTTCAAAGAGGTCAAAGCAGCCCTGCACTTGTTCATCTTCGACCACTGCTTTAACACAGGGCTTAAAGCCATGAGTACTTTGAAGGTACTCAGCAAATCGCAGGGAGCAATTATGCAAATAATATTCATGCATTGGCTTTGCAATGAGGGCTGTAGGATTAGTTGCAAAAAGCAATATTTGACAGGAAATAACATGTATAGATTGCAAAACTCAAGGTAAAACAATAATACATAAATACATTTGTTTGAAAAGGAGGGGAGTGAGCACCAACTCACTCCCGAAGCCACTTGGGGGAGGTCTAGCCGCACCCACGACCAGGACCTCCCCCAAGACCTCTCTGGAGCACCAACTCCAGAGTTCTCAAAGCCACTTGGGGGAGGTTTGGCCGCACCCACGACCAGAACCTCTCCCAAGACCTCTCTAGAGCACCAACTCCAGAGTTCCCAAAGCCACTTGGGGGAGGTCTGATCGCACCCACGACCAGGACCTCTCTGGAGCACCAACTCCAGAGTTCCCAAAGACCTCCCTAGGGCTCCAAGATCTCCTCTGAGCACTCACCCAGGAGCTCCTTGGGCTGCCCTAGGGTTCACAAAACCTCCATGACCAGCCGAGGACATCACAAGCACTCGGAGCCACCCAGAATACTTGCAGACATCCCAAGCCAGCCGTAGAACACAAATTTTGCAAAGTCTACCCCTTGCACCATTTTCACCGGGCATGTCCAGGCTATTTATAGCCGGAGCTGGGGGGAGAAACAATGAGGGGCTTGAGCAAACGTGTCAAAGATCAGTAGAAGACAGGACAAGGTTAGGACAGGGTATGCCATCAAAAGAATAAAATAAAGTACCTCAGATGTGACTGCATTTAATGTGATACAACAGCCATTAAATTCGCACAGAGTTTTGAGGCAGAAGAATTGGGAAAAGTGAGCACGGCTGGCAAGTGGGGCCAGTCAAACTCAAGAGAACAGATCAGTCAAAGGGTTGGTCTCAGCCGCAAGGGAGGTCTTTGCAAAAGACCAGAGGCCCTGACCTGCAAGGGAGGTCCTTGCATAAAGACCAGAGGTTGTGACCTCAAAGGGAGGTCCTAACCTCAAGGAGGTCTTGAGGACAGGAGGTCCAAAAGACACAACAACGGGGAGGTCCTAAGGACAGGAGGTCCAAAAAACACAACAACGGGGAGGTCCTGACGGTTAGATCCGCAAAGGGGAGGTCCTGACGGTCAGATCCGCAAAGGGGAGGTCCTGACGGTCAGATCTCTCAAGGGAAGGTCCAAATGAACGCAGAGGAGGTCCTAAAGGACACGGGAATCACCCAAATTTGAATTTCAAGATTCGAGGACATTTGAAACACAAACCCGAGTTGGTCTAAGACCCAAGAGAGGAGGTCCTAGACCCACAAAGGAGGTCTGGGCAAGAGGAGGACCAGCACAAGGGAGGTCTTGGAAAGGGGAGGTCCAAGAGAAGACACCAGGGGTGGTCCAAAAAGAACGAGGAGGTCCAGAGAAGGGAAAACTAGGCCAAGCTTGACTCTCAGAAAACAAAGGGGTTTGAAACACAAACCCGAGCTGAGAACAACTCGGGGTGGCTGTGACTTAAAAAGGGAGGTCAGAACCAAAGGTAGATTCAAACAGAGAGGGATGTCTAAACCTTAAAGAGATTCAAACCAACAAAGGAAGTCTAGATTAAAGGGGATGGAAAAATCCGAGCTTAGAGGAGGTCCAAAGGACTCAAAGGAGGTCCAGGAAAGAAAGCTAAAGCAAAGGGCACACAAGGCGAAACAAAGAAAAGAGAACTAAAACCAGAGAGCACCAGAGAACCCCAAAAGGACAAAGAACACAAACCAAAAGGACTTAGTTGAGGTTTGGTTAGTTCAAGTTAAACTCCCGAATTTCCAAAATGCCAAATTAAGCTTGAGCAAACCAAATGGTTCCTTTTTAGTTTTGATATCCAGCAAGAAACTCTAGGATAAACGGGACGTTACAGGCCTCTAAGTCCTGACTGGCCGAGGAGGTCCTGGCCAAGCACGAGGGATATACCCTCGTGGCTCAACCTACCTGGGGGGCCATGCTGTCACAGGAGGAGGCTGTGAAGAAAATGAGCGTTGTTCTCCCTGTGCGTCGTCACGCGGCCGCGGATGCCAAAGTGACTCTGCAGTGGTTTCGTTGCGCTAGCCCGGTTGTGTCGTAGGCTGCCCAAGCCTACGGGGATCGATCGCTTGGCAAGTGGCCCTCGCCACCATGTACAAGGCGGGTTGTGAGCACCTCAAAGCAGTCATCAACCTCTCCACGACTACGGAGGAGGTGTAGGGGTCGCTTCGGCACATATGTCAGGTGAGCAACACCTTTCTGCAAGACTTCTGGGTCGTGCGTGGATGGGATGCTACATTGGGATCGCTTCGAGCTTCGCTTGAGCGGGTGAAGGGAAAGGAGTGGATAGAGGGGGCAGGGTTGCTGCTGGACGGGGGGTGTCCACCAGTGATAAGGTGTGATCCTTAGGTCGCTCCTGGCAATCGCTCCTTTAAGCCTCTTTTTTTTTTGTTTTGGTTCATACGGTAGGGCCCCCTCTGAGGCCTTGTTTGTTGCCTGGCTTTTGTGCCTGCTTTCTTTCTTAGGCCTTTGGTGTTAGGCTCGAGAGGGAGGGGTGTATGTACGGGTGCATATCCAGTGCACATAGTGCATTTGGTGCACATATGCACAAACCTTTTGTTTGGGTATCAAACAAGCATAAAAAATTCTGAAAAAAATTCTAGATGTAGTTGATGGTGTTTTGTTCCACCCTTTAAAATTTCAAGTTCAAACTCAATGTATGTTAGAAGAAACAAAAAAGAGAAATTCACTGTGAATAGTATGAAAAGAGGAAAGAGGAAAGAGAAAACAGGAAATGTTACTATTCACAGTGAATTTTTCTTTTTTGTTTCTTCTAACATACATTGAGTTTGAATTTGAAATTTTAAAGGGTGGAACAAAACACCATCAACTACATCTAGAGTTTTTTTCAGAATTTTTTATGCTTGTTTGATACCCAAACAAAAAATTTGTGTATATGTACACTAAATACACTATATGCACTAGATATGCACCCTGTATGTACTCCGTCGGCTTGGTAAAGGCATCCCTTTTTGTTTTTGAAATAGAATGACAACTTGCTAGCTGCCTTACGCCTCTCCTTGCCTCACCTCTTATCGCTGTACTCCATCAGTTCACGTTTTTCAGGGCAGACGTCGCGGGTACAAGTGTGTCGCTGATCGAGGGGTCCCGCCTCCTCATGACGCACGATGAAGGCGCGAGCTCTCTCGCGTTACCCGAAGTCAGAGCGACAGCTCCGGTCGGTATGGCCTTTGCAGCTGTGCCATCAGGGTATTATTTACCATGGCGTGAAGTGGCGAAGGTGGCACCTTGTGCATCCCGGAGGGAGCATGAAGGAGTTCATGATGCACTGTCAATTGAAGGTGGTTGCTAGGATGTACAGGTCGTTCCGCTTTTGGGAGTGGTATGTTCATGCTTCGGAGTAGGGTAGGGATTGCACTCCACCGGGCAACACCCACGTCGATTTTTTAGCTTCGAGGTCAGCGTTTGAGGTGGGCACGCATGGATCGTCCGCCTCCGCCAAGTATTTGGACGACGAGTTCTCAAGTTTCTGTGTACGAAGCCCTCGAATAATCAAATTATAGATTGGTTGTTGTAAAATAGTAAGAACAAGTCGTGACCGGCGTCGTGTTTTTCTTGGTTCGTTTTGTTGTATTGTTCATTTATTTGTTTTCGTACGCCTCTAGCGCTTGTAACACGGTTATTTGTACCTTCGTGTAGTTGTTATGAATAAAGCCCCTTGTTTCTTTTTCCACTCACGCCGTGTGGTATCGTCTAGCGAGGGGGGAGGCGAAGCCGAGCGCTGTTCCCTATATTTTTTTATAGGGCTCGCGCAAAGGCATTAGCTAGCAAGGGGGGGGGGAGTTGAAGCCAAGTGACGTCCACTATCCTTTTTTTGGTAAGGCTCGCGTGAGGGCATTAGCTAGCCAGGGTGAGGCAAAGTTGAGCGTTGTCCCCCATCTTTTTTTTATAGCGCTCGCGCGAAGGCATTAGCTAGCAAGGGGAAGGCGAAGCTGAGCGTCGTCCCACATCTTTTTTATAGGGCTCGCATGAAGGCATTAGCTAGCGACGGGGATGCAAAGTCTGTTGGTGATATGCCCTAAGAGGCAATTATGGAGATGATTGTATCACGTCTATCTTTATAAGTTATAGAATAAATATTATTATGTTCCTTGGATTAATTATCATTTATAAAGATTAGCAAGTATGTGAGTTGTTGGTGAAGCAATTTAATAGTTATATGATGTCATTCTAAAAGGATCTCTGGTTGGATATTACTGGTCAAGACACTAGAAATTTATAGATCATCACATGTATTGATTGATGATCATGTTTAGCCGGTCATAAGGGGTTATCGAATCAATAATGTGAACACATATTAGAGAACATGATGTTGGATAGACCCACCTTAAGACACTTAGGGATTACCAAAAACTACTATGTAATTGAGTAGTTATAAAGGTAGCTTTCAGAAATACTGTGAAATATGCGGAGGGATATGACTGGTGAGATATGAGATTTGCCCTTCCTAGCATAACAGGAGAGATATCTCTAGGCTCCTCGATGTGCTCAGATAAAGGTAGTGCATGGCCGTGCCACGAGTGGTCGAAGAGTCGACCACACGAAGTTATTTGTCACTAGATCGAGAAAATTTTGAACATTCCATGGATGACAAAAATCTCACCTGGAGTTCGACCAGATATCGTGAGACAAAAGGAGAATACGCAAGCATATCATTTAGTTCGACCAGATATGATCTGATCATATGGGGATATAGACTGGTGGTGAGCTAGTCGTACATGATCACAAGCTAGTCGGTGAAGTGGTCGTGATGAGATGCGAACTTGTCGTAAGGAGTTACGAAATAGTTGTAAGTGATAAGGACCTGGTCACAGATCATATTGCATATGGTTCGTCCAATATAATCTTTATGTGTATTTAGGAGTCGCTATGTCTTGCTAGGAACTGCTACCGACTTATGATCGGAATGGAGTTTTAGGGTCACGATCCATTACGCATGAACCTATAGGGTCACACACTTAACGGGTTGGAACAAACTATTTCGGATTGGATCCATTATGGGCTCTTTATAAGAGGGGGGGTGTGGGGGCTTTTGGACGTAAGAGTTATACCATCCACCGAAACCCTAGCCACCTCCCTAAAGGCCCTACCATGCACGTTGGTGCTAGCACACTAGCGTACGGTGTTCTACCCCTCGACGTGTGGATACCATAGAGTCGTTGCTGCAATCGCTGCTGTGCTAATCGAGAATGATCCGCGAAGTTCGTAGGGAGCTCGAGAGGCTACTAGAGGAGATGATTGGTGACCGAGGACGTTGGACCATCGACTACGACCACTACATCGACGTGCTCGACGTTGGACCAGGCTACTTCAATTCTTCTTCCACTGCACTGTGCGTCTAGTGGTAACAATCTATGATCTCTTACTTACATGGTTTCTTGGTTTATGTAGTAGAATTTTGAATTGTGCACTAGTGTAGCTGACCCGTATCCCTTCAAAGTCAAGAGTCGTCCCCCGTCCTTTTTTATAGGGCTTGCGCGAAGGTATTAGTGTTGGAAATATGCCCTAGAGGCAATCATAGAGATGATTATATTTCATGATGTTCATAATATTGGATAATATGTTATCATTTTTATTGAATGAATCATTGGTTATGAAGATTAACAAGTATGTGACTTGTTGGTGAAACTCTTAACTTATATGATGTCGTTCTAAATGAATCCCTGGTCAGATGTCAATGGTCGAAACACTATTGACTCTATCGACCAGCACATTGTATTGATTGATGACCATGTTTCACCGGTCATGGGTATAGAAATATCGAATCAATAATGTGAACATATGTTAGAGAACATGGGGTTGGATTGACCCCCCTTGAGACACTATTGAGATTGTTATGATTCTATGTGTCGTTAGTTGGTCTCAAGCAATGATGATGTATAATTCTTAGACCTGAGATCAGCATGGTTTTCTACATGTGTAATAGCACTCTTAGGGGTTGCCAAACACTGCTCGTAACTGGGTAGTTATAAAGGTAGCTTTCGGGTATGCTATGAAACATGCAGAGGAATGTGACTGGTCGGATATGAGATTTGCCCCTCCCAAACATAACAGGAGATATGTCTATGGGCCCCTCGTTGTGGTCGGATAAAGAAAGTGCATGGCCATGCCACTAGTGGTCGAAGTGTTCGACCACGTGAAGTTATCCGACACTCGATCGAGAAAGTATTGAACAGTCCATAGATGACACAACATCTCACCTAGAGTTCAACCAGACATCGTGAGGCAAAGGGAGAATATATACTCGAGTAGGTCGCTTAGTTCGATCGATTCGGATGGTCGAATGGAGATCTGAGCTGGTAAGAGGCGGTCGAACGTAATCCGAGTGGTCGTAACACAGTCGTAAGGAGTTATGAATAGTGCGTGACCAAATCTGAACTGGTCGTATAGAGATAGGACACGGTTGTAAGTGATGAGGACCTGGTCGTAGATCATATTGCATTAAGGTTCGTTCGATATAATTTGTGTGTATTCGGGGATCGTTATGTCCTGCTAGGAACCACTAATGACTCGTGATCGGAAAGGGTTTCCGAGTCACAACCGATTACGCATGAACCTACAGGGTCACACACTTAACCGGTTGGAACAAACCAGTACGAATACGATTCGTCAAACGTGTTCGGATAGGATCCGTCACGAGCACTATATAAGGAGATGCATGAGGCTATTGGGACAAGGGGTGAACGAAACTGATGAGACACACGAAAGTCGTGAGTTGAGTTGTTCCACCGAAACCCTAGCCGCCATCTTCCTGAGAGCTTTGCCGTGCGACTTGGTGCTAGCACACTGGCGTATGGTTGTTCCTTCTCTGGACGTGTGGATACCCTAGAAGCACTACTGCGATTGCTGTTGTGCTTGAGGACGATCTGCGATCTTCGTAAGGAACTACAAAGGTCGCTGGAGGAGACGGTCGACCACGACTACCGCACCGACGTGCTCGACGCTAGACGATCGACTACGACCACTACATCGACGCGCTCTACGTTGGACCAGGCTGCTCCAACCCTTCTTCCGCCGCTCTGCGCGTCTGGTGGTAACGATCTGTGATCACCTACTTGCTTGGCTTCCTAGTTTACGTGGTAGAAAATTTTGATTTGTTGCTATCGTAGCCTACCCGTACCCCAACAATTAGCTAGCGAGGGGGGAGACGAAGTCGAGCACCGTCCCCAACCTTTTTATAGGGCTCGCGCGAAGGCATTAGCTAGCGGGGGTGGCTTTCGGTTCGATGTGGGGGCCCATTGTGTTTTTCATTATTGCAGGTCATGGGCCAAAACATGTACATGGAGGGAGTTACATGCCTCGGCACATTCATGATGCATTTTTCCAGGCGCAACTGGTTTTTACATGGATTGCCGTACGCGTCCCAAGACATTACGCAAAAAGAAGTTTGTCCCAAGGCGAAGCCCCTTGTGCTTTCATGGGTAGAACCTGTGAAGGCTCTTGACATTCTAGGTGTGCTTCACCGGGTCTCCGTCTACCCACGCAATGTAGTACGCGCTCGCCCTTGTCATTCGGGTAATTATGTATGGACCTTCCCATTTGGATTCCAACTTACCGATTGAGGTGGCATTGGTTGTACATTTGAGCACCATGTCACCGGGGGCCAACAGTCATTAACTTAACCTTTTTGTTGTATGATGCGGTGACTCCCTTCGCGTACTGCGTCATTGTTGCTATGGCTTGCAGTCTGTCTTCCTCAAGGAGATCTAGGGATATCTCGCGGTCTCCCGACACCTCCTTGGCTCGGGCGCGTAGTGAACGTGCTACGAGCTCGCCTGGTTTTATGGCTTCATCTCTTGGTGTAGACGGTCTGGGGATTGGGGACCTCCGCTAGTTGCGAGGTCCATTCTACGACAAAGTCGGCTAGCGTCTGGGACTTGATGGTCATGCAAGCGACGAAGATGAGGTCAAAGAGAGCCAACTCCTCAGCCCACTTGCTTTTTCTGCCCATAGCTTCTTTGTTGTGCTACAGCGTGCCGAGGGGATGATGGTACGGTTATCTCGTGTGCCATGAAGTAGTGACGTAGCTTGCAGGACACCATTAACAGAGCGTACGCCAATTTTTCTAGCTCAGTGTACCAAGCCTTGGCCCCTTGTAGGGCCTTCGATATGTAGTATATGGGGTGCTTTACCCTGTTGTCTTCTTGAAACAGGACCATGATAACCACAACTATTGAAGCTGCGATGTACAACAACAACTTTGCACCATGCTTCGAGCTAACCAAGCTAGGGAGCCGGGCCAGGTACTGCTTGAGTTCGTCAAATGCTTTTTGGCACTCCTCAGTCCACCGGAAAGGCTCCTCTCCGTGGAACATTTTGAAGAACGGTAACGTGCGCTCCACGGAGCAGGACAGAAAATGGATAAGGTCGGCAAGGCACGTTAGCTTCTACACCTTGCGCGTGTTGCGGGGGGCCTTCATCTCTTTTATTGCTTGTATATTCTCAGGGTTTGCCTCAATGCCCTTCTTGGAGGTGCAGAACCCCAAGAGCTTTCCTACCTTGACATCGAAGGCACACTTCTCGTGGTTAAGATTTACTCCCCCGATCGGAGGTTAGCGAAGGCCTCATGTACGTTTGTCGGGTGGGAACTTCCTTTGAGGCTTTTGACCACTGTATCATCGACGCATGCCTTGACATTGCGGCCAAGCTGTGTGGCTAAAACTTTAGCTATGAGTCGGTGAAGGTGGCTCCAACATTTTTTAGGCTGAAGGGCATTCGCACGAAGCAGTAGGTACCCAGCGGGGCGACGAAGGCCATTTTACCCTCGTCCTCCTTTGCCATCAAGACTTGGTGATAGCCAGAGTAGGCTTCCAGGAAGCTCATCAACTCACAGCCAAAGGTCATGTCCACGAGCTAGTCTATGCGAGGGAGCGGGAAGTCGTCTTTAGGATATGCCTTGTTTAGGTCGGTGAAGTCTACATACATACGTCATTTGCCATTGGCCTTCCGCACCAAGACGGGGTTGGCTAGCCACTCCGGGTGCTTGACTTCCCGTATGACGCCAGCTTTGAGCAGCTTTGCTACCTCGAGCTTCATGGCCTCTTGTCTATCGATGGACATACGACTTAGCTTCTTCTTTTTAGGCTTTGCCTCGCTTTTGACTGCGAGGTGGTGCTCAATTGTTTCCTGAGCTACCCCGAGTATGTCTTCGGGTCTCTAGACGACGATGTCTTCGTTCTCGCGAAGGACCCTAAGCAGCTCCGCTTCTGCCTCAAGCGCGAGGTCTGCCCCTAGGGCTATCGTCTTCTCGGGGATTTTTCCGGCAACAGGACCCTCTTGAGCTGTCATTCTATGGGTGTCCACTTCGCTACGGATGGGCCCTCATGCTTTTTTGCTTCTTCCTCCACTGTGTGGATGTGATGTTTTTCTGTTATGGCCTCTAGCTCTATTTGCCTAGCGAGGTCTTGGTCCCTATGGATTGTTATTATTCCTCCTGGCGTGGGGATCTTCATGCACATGTAATTGTGATGTGTGATGGCGCCGAAACTTTTCAAGGTGGCGTGATTGAGGATAGCGTTGTATTGGTAATGCATGTTGATCCGTCAAATGTGATGACCTCCATGCAGGAGGAAGGGCAATCGCCGAAGGTCACGGGTAGGTCAATTTGACCTAGGACTGTTACGGGCCTGCCCCCAAAACCTATCAGCGGTATACCCAGCGAGGAAAAGCGGTCTCGGGGAATCATCATTTTGTCAGGCTTATGCGAAGAGTAGATTGGTGGTGTTGCCTCCGTCCACGAGGATACGCCTGACTTCAAAGTCTACGACATTCGCAGAAATGACGAGGGGGTCCTGGTGTGGGAAATACATTTGTTCTGCGTCCTTAGGGCCGAAAGTGATGTGGATCTCTACGTATTTTGGGGGCGTATTGGCGGTACAACGCCACGTGGTGGATCTGCCAAGTGTAGGCACCGCTGCCTCTTAGACCCTAGGCCTAGGTAGGACCCCCCCCCCCAGTAATGGCGCTGATGATTCTTTGCGGCTAGTCACCTCCCGTAGCTTCGATACGGGGTCTTTGTGGCGGGGATAAGAGCTCATTGTTGGGTCACCGCTTCTCTTCGTGTTCGCCACGGAGTGGTCCTTGGTTCATGTAATCCCTCATGGTTGCTATGGTGCAACAATCCTCTTTGTGCTAGCCTCAGTGTAGCCCCGTGCGTCTTGGTTGCGGTCACCCGATCGGAGGCCTAACCTCCGCCTCCCACATGATATATCCGGAGGCCCCACCACCTCGATCGACTTTGACACTCATCAATGTGCGATGTCATCACGCCTTCCGCCACCTTGCTTGGCACCACTGCTTTTTGGGCAAGGACCTCGCCTTCGCATATTGTCGGCACTACTAGCGCTGCCTCTGCTCCTGCCCTTTGGGAACTGTCTTCTTCAGCCTGAGCGTACTCTTCCAACTTGTCGAATAGCTTCGTTATTGTGCAGATGGGCTTCTGGGCGAGCCTCTCCGCCAAAGGGCCCTTTTGGAGACTGCAGGTTGCCGCATTGATGACGGCGGTCTCATTGACTCCTTTCACTTATCACTTGACCTCCGTGAACTACATGAGGAAGTTGTGCAGGGACTCATTCAGTGCCTGTTTTATCATGAACAGGTGCCCCACATCTTTGAGTTTAACGTACTTTCCTTGGAAGTTGTTGCAGATCTCATCCCGAAGCTGTTCCCAAGCGTATATCGATCGGAGAGGTATGACGAAGAACCACGCTAGCACCACACCCGTAAGGGCGAGGGTGATACTCTTCACCTTGGTGGTGTCATCTCCCCCAGCGACTCCAATAGTTGTCTCGTATGCTCGAAGGAATTATGTGGGATTGGTATCTCCCTCGTAGGTTTTGACGACTGGCATTGTGAAATCTGTGGGCCACCAGGCCACCTCGAGTCCAACGCTCAGAGGGGAGGTCAGGTCCCCCCGGAGCATGGGCTCCTGTCGTGCGATCGTGAGGGGTGCTGCAAGGGCAGGTGTGCGATGGCTATGATGAGATTTTGGCCGGTGTCTCCTCCGGCCGCCTGACGAGCCTAGAGATAGTGGTCGTCGAGGTCGTTGCTACGGGATGGTGCTACCAAAGGCTCTGTAATTCCTGGCGGAGGTCAGTCGATTCTTTCTGCATCACCTCGTATGCCTCCCTAGCCACGCCCGAGGCAGCGGGCGGTAGAGGCCCCACCTGGTAATCCTTGGGCAACGAGGCCTCGGTGTGTCGGGTGTCATTTCCGACAAGCTCTTCGTGCATAGATGTGAGACCCCAAATTTGAAACTTGGAACCTACTGTGTATATTTGTGTCATTCCTGGATTAGTAGATAGCACACATAGTTACATTGTTGGTTCAAACACATATCACGAAAATGTAAAGCTATTGCTTAATATTAAATAAAGCGCAAATATACCTTACGGCTTTTGACTTGCAGAATAGCCGAGTAGGCCAAATACTTTCAGAGAACAGCAGCGGAAGTAGAATCAAAGTGTAACACGGTGAACCCTCACGATATATCCACCGGCAATCGACTGTGGGCTCGCGACCTAGTTCTTGGCCTTCTTGATCTTCAGTCTTATCCAGTGCTTATATTCATCCCTATAGTCTTCTTTTGTGCTTACTGACTAGAAGAATATAAATAGCGAGCATGAGTACACAACCGTACTCGCGAGCCAACACACAATGCAATTTGTTATAGATGCAAGGCTAATCAAAGGGGAGGCTCATGGTTCTTTTATTTTGCACAAAGCCATTTATTGAAATAGATTAAGTAATAGCAAATCCTGAGACTTAGCGTTTTACTAACACAAGTTTTATAAATTGTTAGTAACACAAGTTTTATAAACTGAGTTTTTGTTGTAAAGTATTAGTGAGATTCTGTCTCCTATATCATTGAGTGAGTTCGCCAACTTAATGCTCAGGCTATCTCGTATCTACCACTGGTCCCTGACCAGGCTTTCTCAACTCTCAGGGCTCCAACCCAACATTTCCAACTGCTGGGCTCCAACCCACCCTTTTCACTCCACACACACACACACAAATGGTTTTATGAAAATGAAAGCTATATCAAGCAAGTTCTCAGTACTGCTCTTGACCATGAGCACGACTATCTAGATAGTTTTCTTACTTTGCAGAGTTTGTACACTTTACCCACAAGAGATAAATCAACTTATACTGCCCCGACACACTTCCGTAGGTGTGTGGCTAATGTTGATTATCACAAGGCCTTTACAATGTCCCACCTCATTGCAACTTCGCACCGCTAGGTATCACCTCCTTCAGACTCTCCTAGTTGTCTCCGGGAGGTCTCCCTTTTGTGCCGTGCAGTTCCCGTGGCTTCGTTCTCCCCCGTCTATCCATCCGCATCCACCAATGGTGAAGCCACGCCGAGGAAAACAAATGAGTGAGCTAGGTCGTAGGTGTTACCAACTTGTGGTTGCACTATTTTACATTAGAGGTCATTACCAGATTCGGTCTTTAATTGACTTGAGCAGTATATCCACATATCAATTCTCTCTCGTGCACCCAGCACCAGCCACTCTTTCTAGCCACCCAAGTCGCAATCCATTTTCAGGTTTCGTTTGTTTTTAAAATAACCTTTAGTCCAACATACCAACCAGGCTCCAACCTCGACTGCCCAATTTCATTTTCAAAAGATTAAGTGATGTCGGGCAATTTATTACCCAAATGACAATGTATCTAAGCAAGGCTAAGCATGACACTTAGATACAAACTTATAAGCTAGTATGTTAACCATTAATTCTAGGGTGACAAGAATAGTGTCCAAATTCAAGGATTGGAAGTTTATACACAATTATTATTGAGGCATTAACTATGAGCTAGACCAATATAGTTGTATAAAGCATAGCAATGCAATTTCATAATTTAAAGCAATATAATTGCAAAAATTAGGTGCAATATGATCAAAGTATTGACTCGCCTTGCTCAATATTCTGATAACCTCGATCTTGTTCTTACTGCAAGGTTCTGATAATCCTCACGCTCAATATGCTGATAATCATCTTGTTCAATATTCGGACAATCTTGATTCCGGCCTCGATCTTGTTGGGATTATTGTCCCATTACAGCTTTAAAGTCTAACTACGCAGAATACGACTAAATCCAAGAGCGTCTGAAAATAACCAAATGAAATCCAATAAATCCAAATACATTCAAACGAAAGGAAACACTTCAAATAGAACTAAACATACTTAAAGATATCTTGAAAGAAGGGAGTGCTTCAGATGAGACCAAACATACTCATCTGGAGTTGACGAAGGAAATACTTCAGATGAAGTATACCCAGAGGAAGCTGATGAAAGAAATATTGCAGATGAAAGTAGATAAAACTAACAGGGAGAGAGAATGTCAACAGGAACATTTCTCAATGGTTACCGATATGGGAGAGAATACCTGGTTTAGGTATGACTCTCTGATCTGCCTTCGGATCACGAATCGCTCGATCACTAGGGACATTAGCAATGGGTGGTAGCTAGGGTTTAGACGATGTTGTTTGGTGGATGAACTTCTATCATCTATATGAGAGCATATCACCGCTGCTCACGCGACGCTTAGCTGCTCTAATGATTATTTTAGTTATTACTTCCTATTTACCGAGGAAGTTTCATGAAAGCCAGGTGAGACCTATGCATAAGTGTGGGGTTCGCATATGGTAGGCATACGTCTCACCGACACACGGGACCTAGCTCATTTAATAGTTTATCTTATTGATTTATATTTATCAAGGAAATTCCACGAACCTTAGCTGGGAATTTCCGAGCATTGGCTAGCCATCAGCTTTACATTGGATCATGGGTGTCTACGGATTTAGGTTTATCGCCGCGACGAACTTTAGCTAGTTTTATTACTTGCATGGCTCAGTATACTCTAAAGTAACTTATTATCCTGGGTTGATCTTTAGCTACTAGGTGTCTCACTATTGTTTTAACTACACCAACTCACTAATGATTTCATGTTAAGTTCTGTTCACTAGTTACTATTACTGCGGTTGCAATTTGCTAGTGACACATTTATTCACTTGAGGTTAACTAACTAATTAATGTACTAATACTATATACGCATATGCGAGTTCATACGCTTTACTACACGATTATTATGCAGAGATTAACCTTGGACATGATGCTGCCAGATTATAATATACCACCCTATGTTCATTTGGGCACTCCTAGACATGGGGCTTATAGGCTAATGGTTCTCGATTAGTACCCAGTTTATTGCTCTACAAATCTTTGATTAACTACCTGAATAATTTATTACTTCTATTATTACAATGGTCTTGACATAAGTATTATGATGACCTATTACCATTTCATAAGTTAGTAGCACTATATTGGGTTAGTTTCTACCGAAAATCCAAAGTAATGGCTTAATGGCTAATTGAACACTCACTTATCTAATTACATTATTCCATTCTAATCAACCATTTAATTATACTCTTAGTTACTTGACTCATTTACTAACTAACACTAATTGAGCACATTATTTGCTAAATGAACATCTATTAGCTAAGTAGTCTACTAATCATTAACCATGGTGTTTTGCCTTTTTATATCTCCCCATGCTGAGTTGCTAACTACACTACTACATAGGTGGCTAATTTGAGATATCTACTACTGAGTTAATTCAATAATTACCATAAATCTTTAATTGGTTAGGGCCTACTGCCATGCATTGGCTCATACTACACAAAGAATAGAGCGCTTCACAGGGAAGGCCCACTGACAGTTACTTACTAATGTTCACTCAATCTGATTTTGTATTTTATCTAAATGCTGGTAGCACAGATCGGAAGGCCACTACTAATCATCATACTTAGTAACTCATTGACTAACAATTCCTTAACTAATCATCCTTGATTAGCCCCTAGTCAATATAGGTGCATTTTGCTAACTGGATATCTACTACTCAACAAATTTGAGTGCTTACTTGATTTGGTGGAGCTCCTGACATTCAACTTATCTAAACTATTCACACACACACACACACACACACACAGAGAGAGAGAGAGAGAGAGAGAGAGAGGTTAAAGACCATAATTGAGTACTTACTACTTCTGTCGATTTCTGAAGCTACTGAAGACTCTGTCGATGAACTTCTGAAACTGCTGCCGAAGAGCGGCAAATATTTTAGCTTTTGATCGAAACAGAGGATCAGGCAATTACGAAATTAGAACAGATGTATTTTGAGCCGTATCAGGTGATACGACTTTTCAGTTTTCCTTTTTTTTTATAGATTTTCCATGGGTTACAATCAAACTCTCAGCCGGTTTCAGAATCCGGAACGGAAACCTGACTTTTCGGACAAACGACTTATTCGCTACACTATCTGAACTTGAGAAAAGAGAGAGTTCTAAACAGGCTAGGATTGTTTCGGCTTTGCCGATTACAAGACCAAAACAATGCAAACTTAGAAATAGAAGAAACTAATATTAACTACAAGATTAAAACTAACAAGGCAGAGGAGCTTAAGAAGGGAGACAGAGGAGCCAGGGGGATGGCTTGGGCGGTACACGTCGCCGGCGAGGGAAGCATCGGCGGTGGCTAGCAACGGCAAAAATGGAACCGGGCCAGGGAGGCGAACCTAAGGATGGTGGTGGCAAGCCCGGGGGTGGTCGAGAATGGCGGGGCGGCTGCACGCGGCGGCCGGCCATGGAGGGGAAAGGCGCGACAGCGTACGGGTGAGGGAGGAGGGGAACTAGGGCGAGCACAGGCAAGATATAGGCTAGAGGAACTCACTTGGGTGGTCGTCGGAAACAGAGGAGGGCCGGAGCGGGCTGGCACTGGGAGCCGGCGGCGGCATGGAGAGCTCGCCGTGGAGGCACCGCTCGGGTAATGGAGAGCCCCAATTGGAGGTTGGGGTAGCTTAGGGAAGGCCACCGGATACTCCTGCCGCGAGGAATTGCAGAGGGGTTCGCCGAAGAGGGCGCGGTGGTGCGGGTGGCGGTATTGGCTGGCGGTGAGGAAGAAGCCGATGCCGACGTATCCTGTGAATGAAAGGGGAAATCAACAGAGTGGGTCCTGGAACACATCACGACACGGTCGGCCGAGGGAGAGGTCCTCCGGGCTGACCGGAACGACGGGGTGGTGCGTGACGGCTTGTGAGGCCGTGAATGGCATTCGGTGCTGGGGCTCGATTTGAGCTTGGTGAAGAGGGAAAATGGAGGGGGAGGTAAAGGGGGCCTTGGAACGTTTGGGGCGGCCATTTATAGGAAGGAGGAGGAGCGTGCGATGGTGGCCGGCATGGGCAGGCGACGGTCATGGCCACAGTGACCTGGGCATGGGCTGCATGCGAGCGGTGTGGCAGTGAGCAGAGCGGCAGCCACGTGTGGACAAGCGCAGGCGCGGGTGGCAGCAGCTGGCTAGGCGACTCGGCCGGCATGGGTGTGGCTACAGGAGCATGGTGCTAACTCGGGGCAGAGAAGGGAATGGGAGGAGGGAGAAGAAAGGTGCCGCGGGTGGGCCTGAGATGAACAGCCAAAGGGAAAGAATAGGATAGGGAGAAAATTGGAAACTTGGTGATTGATCAAATCCTGATATTTTGCTAAGAAATTCAAAGGTGGGGTTTGAATATTTTGAGGACTAGACTTCGAATTTTTATGTTACGGTTTATGCCTCACATAATATTTTAAAGGCAATTCTTTAAATAAACCTTAATTTGGGCTTTTGAGCACGTTTTCGATTTCTGGGTTTACACTTTAGGTAATATTTCAAGGACAATTCCTTAGGTTTATTTTGTGTTTGCAATTTAAGTTTCTAGGGTTTCTGCAATTAGGGTTTCTGTTTTAGGATTTATGTTTTTAGGGTTTACGCTTTTAGGGTTTTCATTCCTAGGGTCTTTGTGTCTATGGTTTTCTGTAACTCTCACCTATGCCGACAAAAGAGAAAATGTCATTCAAACAATTCTAAAAAAAATGCAAATCAAGGCAAAAATGAAATAACACGCAAAAAAGTTTTAAAAATTCCGCATTTTTATATTCTGTCACTTTTGGGATGTTACAATAGAGTTATTGGTTTTTTCCTCAGCAGCCTTAGCGGCGGCTGTGGCTGCGGACATCCTACTACGTTTGGCCTATTGTGTCTTCAGCGTGGCGACTGCCGCTTTGGCCACCAAGACCTTGGGTGTGTTCGCCTTTTTCTTGCTAGGTGCCATGTTGGTGTGACTTGCTTGTCGTTCCCCATGAACGAAGCCAACTATTGGAGCTACAAACCAAATAGCTGAAGAGGAAGGACCTCTGGGTCTCCCCACAATGAGAAGGGTCGAAGCCCCGAGATCCTTGGAAAAGGGAAGCAGTTTTGGTACGAGTAAATATGTCATTTTTTATTCCAAAGGTCTCCCTCCCCCGACCCAAAGGGGGTTTATTTATACTGTTACATTAGGAGTATAGGGGCATTGTGGTCTTTGCACCTTTCCGTGTGTATCTTTGGTGCACGATTGACCTTCATGGGCCCCATCCACCACGTCTTATTTCTGGTCCACAGGTAGCTATGACCCCCTTCGATTTGTACGAGGTGGGGCTAGAGCGAAGCCCCCTCACTAGGACCAAGGTATCAGATTTCACGACGGGGGCAGCGTTTTGCCAACTTCCTGAACCCCCTTCGCTCTATGAGAGGGGGTATTGTACCCTTCGGTCGAGATTATTGTGTCGACCTTACTGTACCCTTCGCTCCATATGATGGGGTACCTGGTACCCTTCGAAAGGGTCGAGGGGTGTCCTTACTTGGTATCTTCGTCAGGTCAGAAGGGCCGCACGACAGTAAACAGTCGAAGGAGATCTCGCCCTTAACGGTTTTTTTTGGGTGGTCGGAACGGCAACTCCCTCTTATTTTCAGTGCTCTGTAATCACTAAGTCTGTAATTTGAAAATTGATTTCCCCCCCTTCTTAATGAAGCGGCAGCGCTCCTGCCAATTATTTCAAAAAAAAAAAGAAAGAAAGAAAGAAAGAAAGAAGAGTTGGGTTCTTCTCCCCAGTTGGTACGAAGCGCTACTTGGGCATACAGTACAATAACTTGACAAGCAGCAGTCCAGAAATCTTCTGGCTGGGAAACAGAATTCCCATCACCAGCTTCCTTAATACATCCTTGTACCTCGATGCAGGTGAACTATATATTGAGGAGCTTGGATTTGTTCTCTGGACCTCGAATTCAATGAGAAATGGATGAGCCACCGCTGTGGCAGTTCTCCCTAACACTGGAAATTTTGTTGTAAGAGATCAGCTCAACTCTTCTAATGTCGTAGGGCAGAGCTTTGATCACCCAGCTGATGCCTTGCTCCCTGGATCATGTTTTGGATTGGACATGGTCATCAGAGACAACATCTCACTTACTTTGTTCAAGCCTCCTTATAATTGTACCCTCATGATTGACAAAATTAGGAAGAGGGGATCCATCATGTTCATTGATGGGCATGACTATATTGGAACCTTTCCGGATTTGATGGTTACCTACGAAGAATATAGCAGTTTGGTCCGACTAAATGATCCAAAAAGCCCAAATGATATTGAATTCATGAAATTGCATCTGGGGCAAGTCAGTTTGCTGAGATGGGTGGATAATGCGACAATTAGTGGTTGGCAACCTCTATGGAGCTACTACCCTTCCAGCTGCAAAGTCAGTGCTTTTTTCTGTGGTGCATTTGGTGTTTGCACAAGCGCGGGAACATGCAAATGTATTGATGGTTTCAGACCAATGGATCCAAATGAATGGGAGCTTGGACATTTTGTTAGTGGCTGCACTAGACTTATCCCCTCAAATTGTGAAGATGCCATTTCCACTGACTCGTTTATTTTGTTAGACAACCTGCAGGGTCTTCCTGACAACCCTCAGGATGAGATGGAAGCAAGTAGTGAAGAATGTCAAGCAGCCTGCCTGAATAAATGCTATTGCGTTGCATATTCCTACAACTCATGTTGCTTAATTTCACTTCAGCTGATAACCCTCCATACAACAAGATTTATATGCGAATAGGTTCTCAGAGGAAAAAGGGCAACATATTAAAGTTGTTATATTGGTTATTGGGCCAATAGCTATTACTATTATCATGTTGGTCTTTTTTTGGTATACAAGAGATCCTCATCTGTTGCAAGACAGACAAAAGTGGAAGGAATTCTTGCTGTTTACTATTATGCACAACTGAAGAAAACGACAAGGAACTTCTCTGACAAACTTGGGGAAGGAAGTTTTGGAAGTGTTCTCAAAGGAACAGTTGCAGGGCCAAATGTTGTTGCTGTGAAGAAGCTCAAAGGCCTAGTGCACAGAGAAGCAATTCCGCACAGAAGTACAGACAATTGGGAAGATTCGACATACTAATCTGGTGCTTCTTTTGGGATTCTGTGCTGAAGGGACGAGAAGGTTGCTGGTCTACGGGTATATGGCAAATGGTCCTTTGGACGCTCATCTCTTTTCAGAAAGCTCTAGAGTATTAAGTTGGAATCTTCGTTATCAAATTATGCTTGGCATTGCTAAAGGTTTGTCCTATCTGCACGAGGAATGTAGGAGTTGCATCATACACTGTGATATTAAGCCTGAAAATATACTACTTGATGCTGAATTCTGCCCCCAAAATAGCAGATTTTGGGATGGCGAAGCTTCATGGACGGGATTTCAACACAGCGCGGACTACTATCCGTGGAACCATTGGTTATCTTACACTAGAGTGGATATCTGGTCAGGCTATTACTCACAAGGCAAATGTCTATAGCTTTGGTGTTGTGCTTTTCGAAATAATCCCGGGGAGAAGGACTACCGAGAAAATGAAATTCCGAAATCATTGGTATTTCCCTTTTTATGCTGCTGCTAAAGTGAATGAAGGAGAAGTTTATGCTTGCTGGATGGTAGGCTTGAAGGAAATACTAATGTCAATGAGCTGGATGCTACCTGTAGGGCTGCTTGTTGGTGCATCCAGGGTGATGATATGCTTAGGCCATCCATTAGGCAAGTTGTTCACATGTTGGAAGCTGTTGTCGACATTGAATTACCTCCAATTTCAGCTTCCTTCCAGAACCTTATGGACTGTGATGACAGTGGTGTATATTCTGTAGAGTGTTGATAAAAGCAATATTAGGGATACCTACATCTTAGAAAAGAAGTTCTCTTCAATTGTTAGAATATGTTTCTGTTTCCCTATTGGCCCAGTTGATGTTGTCAGTTTAGTCGGAACTGATCATAGTTTGCTGTATGACTGAATCAGTAGGGACTTTCTCGTTGTTTTGTATTCAGATATGTAAAGACTATTGATAGGTAGAAATGTTTTGCTCTTTCCACCTTGTAATGACATTATGAAGATGTACAAGGAAATATGCTATGCAAGTTTGAATTTTTGAACTTTCTCTCAAATCCTAAAGCCCTGTAGGATGTTCTGGATCATGGAAACCCTCAATTCTGGTAAAGAGCACTCATGTTTTGCCCCTGTGCTAAGAGTTCGCTCACTTTCTGTCCTGTTGACTCTCACTGGAGGACTGTGTAGTGTGTTGTGTTATTTCAGGAGAACCAGAGCTTTATTAGCCCTACTACATCCAAGATACTATGGTCAGTCAGATGCTAATCATCATGGTATACTCATGCATGTTAATGAGGTAGTAAGCCATCGTTACCTGATGACCTGATTGTCCCTTAAACCGCTCCCCTGTCCAACTCCACGCACTACCCTGATGCCTCTTTGATGAGCAGAGCTTGCCCACGCACGCTGCTCAGGATTCAGGAATAGCTCGTCGTTCGGTCGTGGAACTACACCGTTGTCGCGCTTGCCGTACCTCAGCACCTGGAAAACGCTCCCGGCCGTGAGCGTCGCGGCCAAAGTCCGCGCGTCTCCACAGCGCGCCCGTGCCGTGCCGTGGAACTGCGGGTCGCTGGATACACGGATATTGGCGGGGTGGGGGGCGGGTTTCCCTGGACGGAGGTGGCGTTTTCGGCCGGCCCGGCGGCAGCACGGTTGGACGCGCGGAGCCATGGGCCGGCCGCGTGCAAAGCGGGAGGCTCTCGACTCGGCTGCCTGCCCGGTGCGTTTGCTGCCCTAGGAGATGTCGCTGCTGCAGCCCAGATGAGGTTTGGCAGGTTTCGTTTGTGGATAGCTGCGTACGTCTCCGTTGTGAGGCCCATCTTTTCGAGTTGAAATCCCGTACCGAAGCGGAGGTCCGCAGGATCCGGCTGGTCAGGTTGCATCGGCCTTCGGCCACCCAACGTACGCATCAGCCTAATGACAGTCCGGAACGGTGTTCCAAGTTGCAAGACGAATTCCATATATTTTTTTAGAAATCTCGGTCACTTTTTCCCCCTTAGATCAACAGGATAGATCAACATCCTGTGATCCAGATTTTCTCCACTTCATAACTATCAAACTCACCCAAACCTAAACCCTAACCCACCACACTCCTCACTCCTCCCACCCCCACCCGCCCCTGCCCCCAGCCCTCACCCCCGCACCGTGCCCAGCGTTGGCGAGCTCCCCTCCCAATGCCACCCCCTCTCCTCAGCATTGCATCTACTAGCTGTGGTTGCCTTCTTTCTCCTCATCGGCAAGATGCTACCCCCCCACCACTCTTGTTCGTCTCTGGCAGCGGTAGCCGCCAGATTCGCCATCGCCTCCTAACCACTTCGGTCTCGTTGCTGTCAGACCCCCGGGTGTGGAATACCCGTGGATGTTATGTGTATACAGTGCTAGTCCCAGAAATAAAGGCTAGCATACACATTAACAACATTTGGCATCACAATCATACACAAACCACGGCCGACCAGCTAAATAAAAGCAGTCATCAGAGAAACAAAGTAAATAGTAGCGGAAGACATAGTAGTAGTAGTAGTAGTAGTAGTAGTAGTAGTAGTAGCAGCAGCAAAAGTCCAGCGGTGTGCCCATCCGATCCCTTAGGCAACCGACAAGGAAACAAGACCTAAGTAAACCCGTCATCGAACCCTTCGGTGCCAGGTGCAAAGAACTCGTCGTCTGACATCGGATCATCTGCAAATTCTAAAGCAACAACAATAGCAAGATTAAATACTTGTGTACTCAGCAAGACTTGTAGTGTATCGCAAAAATTATATTAGATACAAGGCTAACAAGTGTATGGCTCTACTCTACAAGTTCATTTGCTCAAAGCCAAATTTATTTGCAATAATCATAAGTAATAATTTGCAACGGAATTTAAAAGAGCAGTTTATGAAAAAGTAAGTACATGACAGTAAGTAAAGTAACTAAATAAGTAATAACAAACACTTACAACCATACCCGGTTGTAAGCAAAAATATAATCAATGTTTCACCATAGAAATGGCACTGACAGATTCGGTTCAACCATAGACATGGCGATACTGCTATAGAAATAGCAAACCAGTCATAAAATGACAATCGGCCATAGATATAGCAACAAAAACCATAGACATGGCAGTTAACTCAACAAAGTAAAACCCCATGTCATTACCCCAACATTTTGTGACAAAACAGTTTGGAAAACAAAAGCTACCGCCATACCAGCCGCACTAAGCATGCTCATGACCGCGAGCGCGGCTATTCGAATAGTTTATCACTCTGCAGAGGTGTACAACTTTACCCATAGTACGCGGTACTCCAGTTGCCTAGAATATCTCTATAGCATTGCTCACTACCGAAGGTAAGCAACCTAGAGTTCGCGACGCAGCCTTTACATTACCTAGTCCTAACCTTGCACTAGCCCTGCGAATCATTATCCTCATCCGTCGGGAAAAATAATAATAGTAACAAGGTAACACATCGGATGAGGAGCCTTACTCGCCGAATAGACCCCGTTGAGCAAGTCCCTCACTTCGCTCGGATGGAAACCCGTCGAAGTGAGGCATTCACAGTTGTGTCGGCATTACCGATACCCCGGCAATGCGGACACTACTTCTGCCTACTATCATGCAATGCTAAGATTTCGATAACTTAGTTATCTATGACTATCCCATAATAGCACATACGGTTGTACGATTAGGTCTTAGTCCTGGATTTGCTGGCTTCAGTCCTTAACCGACTACAGGCAAGATCTCCACCCTATCTACTAGTGAGTTTCAATCCTCACTTTCTTAGTATACAACAATAACTTGCCCGTGTCTAAAGACTAAAGTTTTCATTGTCATTTTCATATAAAACAACAGAGGTAACTCCTCTGGACATTTTTCAAAATAATCCCAAACTCATAATTTATCATATTGTCCTTTAATCATTTTTCAGGAAATTCTATTGCTCTAATTGCATTTGTGCAATGACTGCATTCGAAAATTCCCAATTGACATTACATATTGTCTAACCCATATTCTAAAGGTTACAACAGTAAGAGATCAATATTTCAAGGAGACATATGCAGCAAGTAGGATGTACAACTACAATTTCCCGATAATAGCATTTGCATACAAACATACACGCATGCATAATAAAGTTTGCAAAACAAAGTACAATAAGTAAAATACTGGGATCAACATGATCAAAGGGGGTGCTTGCCTTGCTCTTGTTGTTCTGGAGACATATGCAGCAAGTAGGATGTACAACTACAATTTTCCCGATAATAGCATTTTCATACAAACATACACGCATGCATAATAGAGTTTGCAAAACAAAGTACAATAAGTAAAATACTGGGATCAACATGATCAAAGGGGGTGCTTGCCTTGCTCTTGCTGTTCTGGAGGTATAACAGATTGATCGTCGCAAGAATAACCCGAATAATCGATGTCTAAAAAGAGCCGAAAAAGAATTAAAATAACATCCAACAAAAGCAACAGCAACCAAAATGAAATATTTTTATATACTTAGGTAGATCATGATTTTATATGAATTTAGAGACTGATTTCACTTAATTTGGAGTTGTGTAGCAAAAGTTATTAAGGTTTTACTACAATCGGTTTGAATAATCCAGAATAAATAAAAAGTATGTTGTCTAACAAAGAAAGCGTATTTTCCATTTTGAATAGGTGGGGCCTATTGTCAGTGACTAGGTTCACTGGCTCTCACTGTGTACTTACACTGTGGGGCCCGCATGTCATAGACTCAAGCGAGGTTAACGGTTTGAGTTAACTTAAAAGCTGGTCCCACATGTAAGGGACTAATTAGAACTAACTAAACAGTTTAACATTCTGTTAACACTAATGACAATATTAGGCATGTTGATGACGTGCTACAGTGCCGTCATCGCGGTGCCACGCGATGGTGCTTCACGATTGCGCTACTCGCCGGCGTTGTGGGGCTCGGCGAGGCAAATGAGTGATTGGAATGTGATCTACTTACTATTGTGCACCTGCCGGCACCAGCGGCGTGGCATGGGGTGGCACAACGCGGTGGCGCGCCGACGGCGAGCGGAAAGGCTGCTACAGCAAACGACGACAAGGCAAACAAGCGAAGCTCGTGACAAACTAACGCGTGCATAAGCAACTAGGGACTACTAGGAATGTACCGGAATGATGCGGAGGGGCTGAGATGGTCTGAGCTGGCTTGTCGACGATGGGCGGCGGTGGCGAAGTTGGTCTTTCGCGGAGAAGAAATCCAGGTAAAGGAGAGTGAAATCCAATGATCGTAGAAACTTCAGTGAGTTTTAGCGATGCTTCAGGTGTAGTGAATTGGCTCGAGGTGCACTGAATCGCCGATGAGGCCTTCGCGGTGGTTCTGGCCGGAGACGAAGAAGAAAGACCCAATTGAGAGCTCCTGTGGATCAAAGGCTAAATTGAGTGAGGGGAAATACTCAAGGTGTCAAAGGACGCGATGTGACGCGAACAAAATGACACCAAACCCTTCTGTACCGGAGATGAAAGGCGGCGATTACTGCGGTGGTTTAGCGTTTTAGCTCTCGGAGCTCAAGAGTTGGATTGAGTGGATGAAATGAGAAATGGGTGAGCGCACGGAGTTGGAAAAGAGAATGCAAAGCTCAGGGTGGCCTTTTTATAGGCTGGGCGGCGGAGATGAACAAGAAAGGGGGCGGTCAATAGGGCGGAGCGTTCCAACGATGTACGGGTAGCTACGAGTTGGCACGGGCAGGCATGGGCACGGCGTTGAATGGCGATGCGACTGGAGTAGCTGAGTTGCAGCAAAACCACTAGCGGTGAGGTCAAAACCGGTGGGCGGAGAAGCTCAACAAGGTGCTGCGCTGGAGCTCCCCGGTGCGAGGTGGACGAAGGTCCCTGCGCTCGGGGCCCACCAGCTAGTGGCTTAGTGAAATGTTATGTGTTGATCAAATCGTGACCGTCCGATTAAAAACAAAAGGCTCAGATGAGTTGTGCTGTTCGGATGGTCCGAACGGCCCAACTAATCTGGAGCGTTCATTTCATAGCCAACAGATGAGATTAAATGTGCTGCTCGGGTGGTCCGAACGGCCCACTCGATCTGGTGCGTCCGATAAAGATCCAATGGTTCGCGCATGTGTTTTGCTGAAACGGCCCGATCAAAAATGAGCGGCCCAGATTGCGCAAACGTTTGGACGGTCCGAACGTCCTAGTTGATTTGGACGCTTGGTTTAAAATCCAATGGCTCACAAGGGTTGTGCTATTCGGATGGTCCGAACGGCACATTAGATCTAGGGCAGTTGATTTGCAAATCCAACGGCCCAAATCTCTTGCACTTTGTTGGGCTGGTCTGATAGCGAAAAGGGTTGGGTTCAACCGTGAGGGTTGGACTCGAGCCCGATGAACAGTACATATTTTAGGGTTTTGAATTATCAGCGGATTTCTTTGCTGATTTAATTCACCACCCAAACGAAGTCCAAAATTTATGAAATGTTTTGTGTTGGCTACTGGGCTCAAGTAGTTCCTACAGTAAAGTTTTCAGAGGCTAACACCTTTCATGAATTTCTACAAAATTCAAACGAGGTGCTGATCCTAAGTGTTTGCAAAGATTTTCCTAAACAAAAGTTTCATATAGAAATTTTGGTTGAATAGTTCCTGGGATAAAACCCCAAAACCATTCTCTCACTTAGAGAAATTTTATTTTATTTTCTCTATTTCCTTTTTAGCACCTAAAGTTGTTAAAGTTTTAGTTTTAAAACCCACACAAGATTTTCAAAAGGACAAAGTTTAAATGCAAATGTTCAAAGAAAATTTTCCTAATGCATTTTATATTACTTAATCCCAAGATTAGGATTTTGGGATGTTACAGTTGCCCCCGCCGGCCTCCACTGCCCTCCTCCCCATCGGCGTCCGGCACCACCACTGGCGCCGTGACGCACTACCCACGGACGATCTGTCGCCACCCTGGCCTCCCTCCAAGCCTAGGGGCACCGATGGATCCAAACCCTAAATGGGTGAACCCGTAGCCTAATCCGTCGGTCGCCACCACCATCGTCTGCTGTCGCTAGAGAGGATGCCCACATCATTGCTGGAGAGGATGATCTACATGAATCGCTAGGAGATCCAATGGTGAGGAAATTCGATTGAGATTTCTAAAATTTTCAGCCAACTGAGAATTAGCAATGCCGTAACATATTTAGTTAACCATGTGTTGTGACATGCTTTACATGCTTCCACTTCAACTACAGTAGCGGCTGAATCAGAGCCCAACGACCCTACGTGGTTGTTTGGATCACCTAGATTACAAATTAGTTTACAGAAAACATGTTTTAGTAGGATTTTTAGGAAAACAGGTTTTTAAGTTGTTGTTCTGTTACGATGAGTTTATAGATTACTTTATTTGGATTAAAAAAAACTAAAATGAGCTTTCTTCTATACAGTGTTTAGTTGAGATTTACATCAAAATAAATTTTTTAGGGAGAATGCTAAATCATATGTTCATGTTTCGGTGAGATAGCAATTCAACTAGTGTGCCATTGGATCATCCCATGTCTCCCTGTCAACCCTCCGATATAACAATTTCAAAATATACACCCTTCACCCTTCACCATTTTCTACCGCTCACCATCCTAACACACACCCTCTCCATCCACTCTTTCCTACTTTCCCTATCCCACACCATCACCAGCCTCCAGCATGACTCCACCTCGCATCCACAGCAAACCACTGCCCCCAAAACACATGACTCCGGTGAGCTCCTATAGAACATTCCCTCGTCAGCTCTGGTTGAGCCACCGCACCAGCTGCCTTGACTATGACCCCAGCGACGACCACACCTTCACTTCCCTCCGGCAGCCGCTGCCGACACCCGACGCCGGTGTGTTCCCGTTGAGCGCAAGCACCTTGACGACGTCGTCGCGGTCCACCTGGTACACGTTGAGCACATTGTGAGCATTCGCATTCCCTTGACGATGGCCACGACCATCTGGTCGACGGCGAGCTCACCGTTGCCACCGCCCCATTACAACGCCTCTATGAGGAAGGAGAGCGTGGACTTGCCCATTGGGCGGTGCAATCCGTTCGACCGCCGCCCAAGGAGGAGAAGGCATGCCGCCGTTGGAACTCCATTTGCATCACGCACGCGTGCAAAACGGGAAATAGCGATGAGGAAGCTGTTGAGAATGAGGATAGCAGAAATTCGTTTTCAGAAAAATGGTGTTCACTGGTTTTTGGTAAAATTCGGAATTCTGGTTTTACGATAAACATGTTTTCGTTATCCAGGGACTTAGTTGCATTATCTAAATAAAGTTTTCACTAAAATCAGTTTAACTAAATCCGATTTTCACAAAATGCGGGATCCAAAAAACCCTACATGTAACGTGTCCTTTGGAAAGTCATAAGAACTGCATTAGAAAACTAACAAATCGGGTAAACTTGCAGTTTACAAGCTGTAGTATTATTTGGATTTGGTCGGCGGGAAAAGAGAGGT
Source organism: Phyllostachys edulis (assembly GCA_036346405.1). NCBI lineage: Eukaryota > Viridiplantae > Streptophyta > Magnoliopsida > Poales > Poaceae > Phyllostachys > Phyllostachys edulis. The sequence goes on from CM070546.1 coordinate 109,423,244, forward strand.
GATTTCCATGGATCCTGTGCAAGAAAGATGGAAGCAGCGATGATTGCAATGCATCCAACGACGACTGCTGTCTGCTTGCTTGACTTCGCTTTCACTTTTCCTTTTTGTCAGATCAGCCAGTCAAGTTTGAACATCCCAAGCTACCACTTCCCTCCCTCCTGCTTGCTTGTGAGGCATTGCCATAAGTCATTAGCATCATCAGGGGGCAATCATTCAACGGAATCAGTAGCAGAAGCTTTTGCTTGGAGCTAACAAAAAGGGTTCACTTACGCTAATTGCTTTTGGGCTTCGAACGAAAAGGATGGCAAAGCACAAGCTATACGTACTTCTGTTCTCGTCCCGTAGTAGCCAGTTATTGGCGCATTTGACACCTTTGACGTACGAATTAGCAATTCTAGCTACATGTGCACGTCAAATACAGAAATAGCATCGCGAGAACGCGACACGTCGTCTTGTCTATGCCCCGGGGGCCAAACTTGCCACATGTCACCTTGTTTGTACCCTTGGGGCCAAACCTCCTCTGGTCAGTGCGCTAGGGGCACAGACAAGTGTTGCGGCCGTTATTTCAAGTGAAAAGCTTTTTGGAATGAAAATTCCATGGCGTTGTACTTTTATTTCATATGATTTTTTTTTAATGAAAATCCATTGATTTCATGTGATAATAGAGCGTATGACAATATAGCGAAATGACATACCCGATACATACGCATAATGTATACAATGTAATTACACACAGGCTACAATATGACTGACTCGTCTGAGCCACTCTCTGCTCGCTGCGTCTGCTTGTGCGTCCTGGTCTTGTATTGAGCATATCCCGTTGGGTACATGAACCAATCAGGAGAGCGTGTCTCTGTTTGGAGAACGTAGGGAGACCGTTGAGTGGGCTAAGGTGCTTCACCAAGCTGACTCTGACCAAGTTGAGTCTGTCCAATCCCATAGTCATCCAGCTGAGTCATGCAAAACTGGTTACCACCTACCATAATATGTACGCGATGAGGTGCTGAGTTAGTTTGAAACAAATAGAATGCTAAATTACATGGAAACAAAGCATTAAAATGGAATGAAGTACAGAAAGACGCAAATATTATAACACTATTTGTTAACATAAAATGACGACAAAATTAATTGCGACAAAATTAATTAAGACTAATTAATTACAACAAATTAACTATGACTAATTAATTACGACTAAACTAATTAAGATGAATTAATTACGAATAATTTAATTACGTCCAATTAAATTATCGTAATTTAATTACGACTAATTAATCATGACTAATTAACTATGACTAATTAACTACGCCAAATTTAATTAGAACTAAACTAATTAAGATTGAATCAATTACAACTAATTTAATTATGACTAATTAAATATGATTAATTAACTACGACAAATGAATTACGATAGATTAATTAAGACTAAATTTATTACGACTACGTGACCAGTCCAGCCCCAAGGGGACACGAACAAGGTGAGTCTGACCCCAAGGGCATGAACTAGGTGACACGTGGTGAGTCTGGCACCAAGGACACAAACAAGGCGACATGTCGTGTCTCTGACCCCAAGGGCAGAGACCAGGTGACACGTATTGTCTCCACGTGTCCACCGCCCGGACGTAGCCGTGTTCGCATGGCCACCACCCGGACACCGCGTCTGCGTGCCCACCGCCCGGACATAGCCCTGTCTGCACGGCCACCACCCGGACACCGTGTCCGCGTGCTTCCCACCCGGAAAAGCATCGTCCGCACGGCCCCCGCCCAGACAAACCACCTCCGCGTCCTCCCCACCCAGACAAGCCGCCTCCGCATGGCCCCCGCCCAGACAAGCCTCCTCCGCACAAGTATCGTCTGGTCTCTAACGGCCCCCTAATCCAAAGTGCTGCGGCCCGACAGTGCCTGGGGATTCCCCGCCACCAGCGCGTTGCGTTGTTTGCGGAAATTGCCTTTGCACAGCTATAAATACCGTAGTCGCTCTCGCAAACAGTCATTCTCATTGCGTTTTCGTTCTCGTTAATTAGTTGTAACTAATGTATCAGTAATTAATTAGTACTAATTAATTAGGCTTTATTATTTGAGTATGAATTAGTTAGTGGTTAAAAATTAGTGGTAATTAAATAGTCGTAATTAGTTTAGTGGTAATTAGTTAGGCATAATAATTTTAGTTGAAATTAAATCATCGCAATTAATTTAGTGATAATTAATTAGTCGTAATTAGTTTATTGGTAATTTGTTAGGCATAATAAATTTAGTGGAAATTAAATAGTCATAATTAATCGATCGTAATTAGTTTAGTGGTAATTTGTTGGGTAGAATTAATTTAGTGGATATTAAATAGTCGTAATTAATTACTCATAATTAATTTAGTGGTAATGAATGAGTGGTGATTAATAAATCGCATTTGTTTTAGTCATATGAGTGGTGATTAATAAATCACATTTGTTTTAGTCATAGTTTATTAGTGGTAATTACACTAGCAATGAATTACTCGTAAGTATTTTTTTAATAAGTAATCAATTTGTTGCTAATTAATTAATTATTTGTATTTCATAGCTCATATTTCATTGATTACTTGCATGTAATATGTCGTAATTATTTGTGTCGTGGGTAATTACTAATGAATAAAATACTTGTAATTAATTAGTATTAATTAGTTCAGTCATATTAAATTTTTGCTAGCTACATACCATGTTTGTTATATCGCGTACCGCAGGTCGGATTGTTGTGTTTTACGGCGACAGTCTCATACGGACCAGACCCGATGGGTTGGACCTGTCGAGATGCCAGTACAAGGTGGTCCGGGCGGAGGGGGCTCAATGCAATGAATATTCACGAGCATAGGAACTGCATCTGGAGGAAGTTCGACAAAGAGCCAATGACGAAGAAATTTGTCATCGAGGGGATCACTTGCACGAAAAGAGGAGAACTTGACGTATGGGCACCGGTCAAGGTGAATGGAAGCGTAGCATGGGGCCATTAAATGCAGATTGCTTCCCAGCCCGAGGCGGTGACACATGAGAAGCCGATAGTGTACATGAATTTTGTACGCAGGGCACCAGGAAACCTTGATGATGCTGGGGCCTCGGGAAGCGGGCAATTGCAGGCGGAGCTTGAAGATGGTAGCACGAAATGTGTTGTTTTGGAGAAAGTCCACGATAGAAGACTTTGCACATAATTTTGTGCAAAATGAGGGGGGCAAAACTATGGTGGTCGGCCCGTATTGACTGCCAAAAGTATCAACTGGACGAGCCTCTCAGGCTAGAGTCTGACGAGGACGTCGACCCAAGCCCGGATGGTAGCGAGCAAGACGCACACTAGGCTGGTGGTCCAACCGGCGGAATTGTGTCATCAGAGGTGCCTTATGTGGCCTCGAGACTTGATGATATCATGATGTGTTCGCTCGTACTGCCGCAAGAAGAAGGGTCCCAGTGGGGGTTTGATGCCGACACCTCTTGGTTGGGCGGTACTTTCCTAGCAAGGCGGTCATGCAACAAGCTATAGCACGGTACATCTTGTCCATCAGTCATGTGTACCAGGTGCACCGGTTTAACCCAGGATATCATGCAGTGAAGTACATACTGGAAGGCTGCCCTGGCAAGGTCAGCACTCACCGAGCAAAGTTCTTCGTCTCGGTCTTCACAGTCAAGATGGTGACCGAACACACTTGCGAACTTAGCGAGCCACTGCGGCAACATCGGAACGTGACTTCTGCATATGTGGCAAGCCTTATCAGCCACCTAGTTGCAGAGGACGTGTCCGTCTCCCCCAAAATGTTGATGTTGGAAGTCGCCAATCTGGTTGATTATCTCGTCAGCTACAGCAAGACCCAACAAGCCAAACAGAAGGTTATTGGGTCCATGTACAAGACATACGAAGAGGCATACAACCTTATGCCGGGAATGCTTCACCAGATTGCCAAAGCAAACCCTGACACGTACATAAACAAGCTTGAAAGTGAAGATGCTGATAGAGGCCCCAACTGCTTCATACTAGACCGAATGTTCTGGGCTTTCGCCCAGGCCATAGAGGGTTTCAAGTTCTGTCATCTTGTGCTCACGACGGATGGCACTTTCCTCATGGGGAGGTACAAAGACACCATTCTCACTGCGACGGCGACCGATGCGAATGACCAACTTCTCCCAATTGGTTTTGCCATTGTAGAGAATGAGAACACATCCAGTTGGCTGTGGTTCCTAGCGAATGTGAAGCGGACGGTTGTGGGAGACTGGCCCAATGTATGCCTTATCACAGACCGCAATGATGGGTTGTTGTCGGTTCTTAACACCATGAAGAATGGGATAGAACCCCCTCACTAGTGGAATGACATGGAAACCCGGTGGCAAATGAGGCATCTTGCATCGAACTTCTTCACGCAGTTCCACAGTCAGAAACTTATGAAGACGTTCAAGGCGTTGTGCCTGCAAAACCAGAGGCGGAAGTTTGAGTCCATCTGGACAGATCTCGAACATCGGACTACGAGGCATACAAGGGAGTCCCCTCCGGAGGCACATGAGGGACAGTAGGCCGCGGACAGGCAATACAGGAATAGTATAAGTTTCACGTAGTGGATTAATCTCCACGCTCTTGATTTAGAGAAATGGTCCCTGCTCTATGATACAGATGGTGTGAGGTACGGAATTATGACAACCAACATGTCCGAGGTGTACAACAGTGTGCTCAAAGGTGTGCAGTGCCTCCCTATCACCATGATCGTTGAGGAGACATGGACTCGCACGGTCGGTTACTTTGTCAATAGAGCCACCATAGCAAGGCGACAGCTGGAAGAAGGGAAGCAGTGGCCCGAGAACATGCAGAGGTATATGAACCAGAAAATGTAGAAGGCCTAAATGCATGACATCCAGGTGATTGATGGCCGCAGGAGGAAGTACGAGATCAGGCTGCAGCAAAAATATATCAATAGCCATGCCAGAGGGAAAGAAACAGGCATGCACCCTGGGTGATGTGGCTACATGCACTTGCAACAAACCGAAGCTCCTGCACAGGCCATGCTCGTATGTGTACAAGGCGTCTGCACAAATGAGACAGATGCCTATGCCGTATATCTCTGAGTACTACGATGTGCAGCACCTTTTTGGTACATGAAGTGCAGAGTTTCACTCCTATGTCTTGGACATGAACTATAGAGATCTATGGTCGGACAGGGTGCAATGGGGGCTGAACAAGGCCATGAAGTCAGCTGGGAATGGACAACGGCAGATGAAACGCTTTCGAAACGACATGGATGACAGCCAGCGTGGGGGCCTGAGCCGCACGATGAAGCGTCGGATATGCAAGACTCTTGGTCACTCCATGAAGGATTGCCCCCAACAGATCGAACACGTCTAGTTGTCATTCAGTATCGTAATTTATTGTATTGTCTGCCTATACGGGGACTGTCATGTCATGTAAATGGGTAGTCTGCTCATATTTGTGTATATCTTGAAGGGATATGGGTAGGCTACACTAGCTGGTAATTCAAAAAATCTACCACGTAAACCAGGAAGCCGTGCAAGCAAGAGATCATAGATCGTTACCACTAGACACGTAGTGCAGCAGAAGAAGAGTTGGAGCAGCCTGATCCAACATCGAGCGCATCAATGTGGTGGTCGTAGTCAATCGTCCAGCGTCCTCAATGTCAATCCTCTATTCTAGTAACCAATTGTGTTCCTTGTGAAGATCATGGATCGTCCTCGTCCAGCACAACAGCAATCGCAGCACCGCCTCTACGGTATCCACACGTCCCTGGGATGGAACACCGTACGCCGGTGTGCTAGCACCAACTCGCATAGTAGGGCCCTCAAGAAGATGTTGGGTAGGGTTTTGGTGATGCAACTCACGTCGTTTGTCCCAACAGCCTCATGCATCCCCTTATAAAGAGTTCATGACGGATCCTATCCAAACTCGTTTGTTTCAACCCATTAAGTGTGTGACCCTGTAGGTTCATGTGTAATCAGTTGTGACTCAAAAACTCTTTTCCGACCACGAGTCGTTATCGGTTCCTAGCAGGACATAGCGATTCCTGAATACACATAAATTATATCGGACGAACCTTAATGCAATATGACCTATGACTAGGTCCTTATCACTTACGACCAGCTCGTATCTCTATACAACAAGTTCATATTTAGTCAAGACCAGTTCATAACTCCTTACGACCAGTTAGTGATTATGTTCGACCAGTATATGACCAGCTCGTATCTCCATACGACTAGTTCATATCTGGTCGAACTAAATGACCTGCTTGTGTAGTCTCCCTTCGCCTCATGATATTTGGTTGAACTCCAGGTGAGATATTTTATCATCCATGGACTGTTCAATACTTTCTCGATCAAGTGACGGATAACTTCAAGTGGTCGACTCTTCGACCACTAGTGGCATGGCCATGCACTTACTTTATCTGACCACATCGAGGGGCCCAGAGATATCTCTCTTGTTATGTTAGGAGTGGCAAATCCATATCCTTTGGAACAACAAGGCGTTGTCCGAACTATACAACACCATGATCGTCTTCTGAGAAACACTTAGCTGTTCCATTCTTGATGTTCTACTTGATTCGGTTCACTCCATCGTTCGTTTGCTGGGCAGCTTTGATCTGATCTTCCAAGGTTGGATGTACTGCAAAGACAGCGAGATAACCATGCTCAACCACTCCTAAGTTGAGTGTAACATCCCAAACAATGGTGTGTGTTTCAAATGTAATAAAATGAGGATAAATTAAAACTTTTTGTGCCTCATGATATCATTTGAAATTTTCTAGAATTTTCCCCTAGTAATTTCTATTTCCAAAGAACAATGTTTCTATTGATGGAAATTGTTGTCCTTAAAAGCTCCATGATCAAATATTGTGATCATTCTCTGGAAATATTTTTACTGTCATCTTGATCATCCTAGTAACCTCTCTGAAAAATTTCATAATTTTTATATTTTATTTGCTATTTCAAAAGAGCAAGTCAAACCAGTTTGAACTCTGGTCAAACCCCTAGCCCTGCAGCTTGTGAATTTTCTGGAGAACAATGCAGTGCACAAAAATTTCTGGAAAAATTACACAAGGTTGTCCGCTGGTCCAGCAAGCTTCCATAAAAATTTCAGAATTTTTGGAGCTCCGGAGCTACCTCCAACAATTCCCTATCTTCTCAGCCTTTTTAAAAGCAAAACCTGAAATCACTGTTCATCGGGCTCGGGCCATACTCCGACTCGGGCTCCGACCCGAGCCAACTTGACTCGGCCCAACCAACTCAACTGCGCGTCGCATGCAACCGTCGGATGAGCATTCAACGATCACGATTGCGTACCGCTTCGGCCAGTTATAACTCGTCTCGCGCGTTGTCGGCCGTTGGATCTCGATCCAACAGCCCGCCTCGATTTCCTTCTGCGTGATCGCGCGCTTGCGGCTGAGTCGCTGCGCCGTGGGCCCGGGCTGTCAGCTCCATCTCCTTCCTCGTCTTTGGCGCGCGAAAACGACGCCACGCCGCGTCTGCGCGCCAACTCCGTCGACTTGCAGGCACGGCGTCAATCCACCGCCCCACCTGACCAATCCTGAAACATCGCCCTCTCACGCCGTCCCCTTCTCCGTCCTTGGCCGGGGATAATACCCCTCTCCATTCCCCATTTTCGCTCACTTCTCTTTCCGGTAGTGGGAGAGAAGGAAGCGTAGCTCCCTCTCCAGTCCCGGTAAGCACCTCCGCGTCTGTGCTTTCTCTTTCTCCTTCGACGCCGCCTCCATTTCCTCTGACCTGGGCTTGTGTCTTCGTTTGTAGCGTTCGGGACTCCAAGGTGGTCTTCCTTGTCTCCGGTGCGCGCCCCGTAGGCCTTCTCCGCGCCATTGGTGCTTCCGGTGAGCCCTCTCTTCCTTAAGTGTGTCACCATGCGCCTTTTGGTCTGTGGAGGAGAACCCCAAGGTGGTCAATTCTTTGCTCTCACACCATCTGAGGGCCTCACTTGTGCTCTCCCGACCACTCATTCCTTGTCTCTTTCACCAGGTCGACCCCTCCTCGGTGAAGCCATCGCCGCCGCCTCGGTTCTCGTCGCCGGCCCAGGTCCGGCAACTTCTCCACCTCCGGGTCATCCCTGTGAGTTCTTTGAACCTCCTAGTTGCTCTTGCGTGTGCTAGTTTGCCACGGGCGTCATCGCTTTGTGCATTGCCATGTTTCCGTAGCATCGCCTCCGCTCATCGCCATCGCGCCGCCGTGTCGGGCCACCTCCGGCCTCGCCGCCGGTGCCATCAGGTGCGCAAGGTCGCGGGCATCCCGTTTTGACCACCCACTCGCACCGCCATGGCGTGTAGCACCGGTGAGCGGTGGGAAGCTTCGGCTTCTTGCATGGCGCTGCGTGGGCGTTCCTCCAACCAAGATGAAGCGCCGTCATTAGCATCTAATGACGATGATTAGTAATAAATGGCGTATCTTTGTCGGAAAGCTTGTGATTGGTTGTTTCCTTGAGTCTATTACATGTGGGGCCGAGGCCATTAGTGCATAGTAACCCGGCGGTACACCCGTGGACCCAGTTCATGGCTTCCGGTCCATGCACTATGCATGTGGACCAAGTCTATGACAGGCGGGTCCCACTTGTCGGTTTAATCGGGAATTATCTGGAAAATAGAAAATGGCACTGATCATGGGACCCCACTGGTCAGTGACTAGGGCTAGGCTAGCCGGGGTATTAAAAGTATTGTATGTTAAATGTTTTATTTGTGAACTGAAAATTGGTTAAACTTCAAAATTGCATAAGTAATTCATTTTAGCTCCAAAATTGATGATTCAAATTTTGTTAGTTTCCTTTTTAAATGTACTTTAATATAAAAATGGTTTGAACCTTGTTACTGTTCCAGAAAACACATTTGGCAAAATTGCTTTATGTTTAGTATTATTGTTGCACTAAAAATTGCTTTAACTTCAAAAATGCATAAGTATTTCTCTGTAACTCCAAAATGAGTAAACTCAATTTTGTTAGAATCCACTGTTAGTCTAGTTTATTGTAAAATAGGTTGTGGGCATGATACTGTTACTGAAAATCTTATTTTGCATGTAACTTGAGTACTACTTTCATAACTTTGAAAAATCATAGAAAATTCATCTTAGCTCCAATTGAGGTGAATCAAATTCCATTGTTCATCTCATGTGGTGCTCTTCACACCATAAAAATTTCAAGTGCACCACTATTCTGGAAATTTTCACCAAAATAATTAATAGGATGAACAGTAACTGGTGGCAATTTTTGTTGAATTTTTCAGAAAACTGATCTTCTAACTGTTATAACTTTTGCATAGAACATCCAAATGAATTGATTATTATTGCTAAATTCATCTAAAATCATGCTCTACCTTCTGTGAATTTTTCATAATTTTTGGATGACTTTGAATTTTTTTGTGTCTTTTTGGTGTTATTCGTTCTTATTGTGATTTCGTTTTCTTTCGCTAGGTTCAAACGATATTATTGATTGCGCGAGTGAACCTCTGCAACAAGATAATCAACCTCAGCAAGGCAAGCAGTTTGATCATAAATGTCCTATTACTTTCAAGTCTAATACTTTGTTTACAAATTGTATGTATGCATGCTTTTGTGTCAAAGTAATTTTTTCCGATTAGAGGTAGCTATTCCTATTGCATGGTTACCCTTAAATTGTTATCCCCTGCCACAAAACATAAGTTATTAATATCGCTGGTGAATTAGAGCCCGGTGATTTAATTATGCTCTTTCTTGTCTTTGCGGTGTCATGCTTAGAAATGCTTAGCTAGGTAGAATTGGGCGGTTATCGACTTGGTCGATAACCTTGATCACACAAATTATTATTATCATTATGCTCAGCACCTTGTGCTTGGTTACTTTGTAAAGTCAAAAACTGAAAACTGGCAATGAAATTGTTTCATGACTTGGGCACAATGGATGTTGGTGTGATTTGTTGGGTGTGAATGGAATGGTGCCTAAGTCCCCAAGGACCGAGTTACTTGTGTCACTAAGCCAAGCGCTTTTGCGTGCTAACCACATGAGAGGGATATGGGACCTCTCTTGACTTAGTATTTTGGCGTGTGTTAGCTCCGGGTCGCATGGTGGTTGTGTGCGTTGTGTTAAAAAAGAAACTTGTGTGTGCTTGGGTGAGTAGTAGTGGGGGTTACCCACTGTAATAAGCATCATCCTTTATAAGGAGGTGAGCATCTTTGATGACTCCGCATCAACATATGGGGCTTCCTCCCATATGGGCGACTTCATGATTAATGCACAATATTGGAAGCGTCTCAGAGGACTTAGCTCATGCGCATACCAAAGGAAGTGTGCTTTATCGCGTGGCATTAAGGAGCGGTCGACATGTGGGTACATTGGTACACCCCTGTAGGGTTCAAACTATTCGAATAGCCTCGTCCTAGGTTATGGACATGCTTGGTAAGGTCGTGCAAGAACTAGACTATAACATTTAATTAAAACTTGATGTGGGTGGTATGAATGGGAAATTCATGCTATTGTTGTGGTGGCTATTGGGTTAGCCACTTCCAGGATGTCTTGTTACTTTTATTACTTAGTTTCCCGCTGTTTTTATCAAATAAAATCAGATTGTAAAACTGCCTTCAATCTATTACATTATTGCAAATGAAAGCTTGCTTTATGCTGAAAATGAGTCTAGAGCTCGCTCCACGTAAATAAGCTTGCATGTAGCTATTTATATAGCCTCACATTACTCTACGTAAGTCTTGCGAGTACATTTTGTACTCATTTGCTATCTTTAATGTAATTGTTGCAGAGGAGGGAGTTGAACCCCAAGGGTTATACTTCTGTGAGATGTGCGGTGGCTTCGAGGACTAGGTTGGTGGCCCAGTTGGTTGCCTTGTGAGTTTTAAGGCACACTACTTGGCTTTTGTTTATCGCCATCTTATGGCACCTTGCTTCCGCTGTGTTTTAAGACTCTTTAGTTATATTTGGCCAGTCGGCCCCTTTTGTAATAACTATATATTGTATGTCTTTTGGATTGCTTAGTTGTGCTTTGGATTCTATTGTGTTGAATGGAATTGATGCATAATTTTTGTATGGGGTATGTGTATTGCATTCTGGGAAGTACATATACGCCGAGAGTCGTGATATTTGATTTATAATGCTTGAATCATCTTAATGGTTAAGTATTACAAGTTAAATACCCCGGGTTCTCACATTGAGCTGCTGAAATTCTTCATAAAGGGCAGGCTGTTGTTCCTTGAGTATCAAAGTATTGCAATAAACCTTGCAACTCAGTGCATCAACAACAACATTAGCCTTGTCCGGATGATATTGGATACCCATGTCATAATCTTTGATCAACTCCAACCATCTTCTTTGCCGAAGGTTCAAATCCGGTTGGGTGAACAAATACTTCAAGCTCTTGTGGTCTGAATACACCTCGCAACGATTACCGATGGGGTAATGTCACCAAATTTTTAGCGCATGGACCACTACAGCTAGTTCTAAGTCATGGGTTGGATAATTAAGCTCATGAGGTCTCAATTGTCTTGATGCATAGGCAACTACTTTGCCCTCTTGCATAAGAACACACCCGAGTCCTTGACGAGAAGCATCGCAATAGATATCGAAGCTTCGGTGGACATCGGGAAGAACGAGAACTAGAGCTGTGGTCAATCTCTTCTTGAGTTCTTGGAAACTCTTCTCGCAATCGGCGGACCACTCAAATTTCTTATCCTTCTTGAGCAACTCCGTCATCGGCTTCGTGATCTTGGAGAAGTTCTCGATAAAGCGACGATAATATCCTGCTAAACCGAGAAAACTCCTCACGTCTGTTACTGACTTGGGCTGAACCCGAGAGAGCACATCGCTGACCTTGCTAGGATCCATGGCTACGCCTCCTACTAAAAGAACATGGCTCAAGGATGCCACTTCTTTCAACCAAAATTCACACTTGCTGAATTTTGCGTATAGCTGGTGCTCATGCAGCTTCTCCAACACTAACAGCAGGTGTTGGGCATGCTCTTCATCATTCTTCAAGTAGATGAGGATGTTATCTATGAACACCACCACAAACTTGTCTGAATACTCCACGAACACCATATTCATAAGATTCATGAAAAGAGCAGGAGCATTTGTCAAGCTGAAGGACATGACGGTATACTCGTACATTCCGTAACGAGTAGTGAAAGCCATCTTCGGAATATCTACAGATCTAATTCGGACTTGATGATAGCCCAACCTCATATCAATCTTGGAGAATACCCGAGCTCCGGTCAATTGATCAAAAAGGTCGTCGATCCGGGATAATGGGTACTTGTTCTTCACCGTCACATCATTAAGCAGACGGTAATTGACACACATTCGCAGGGTCTTGTCCTTCTTCTTCACAAAGATCGTAGAACAGCCCCATGGTGATGAGCTTGGGCGAATGAAATCCTTCTCTTGAAGTTCACCAAGTTGCTTCTTCAACTCCTCCAATTCATTCAGAGGCATCCGGTATGGCCTCTTTGAAATAGGGACGGTACCGGGCAGCAATTCGATGACAAACTCGATATCCCAGATTGGAGGCATTCCTGGCAATTCTTCGGGGAATACATCAGCGAAGTCACACACCACTTGGACTTCATGAATTTCTAGAGCCGACTTCGCTTCAAGCGCGAAAAGATGCGGCTCCTGTAGCTTTGGTGAAATTCTAACTTTCTCGCCGATCGGACTTGTAAAGGAGATGAACTTCTTGGCACAATCGATTTGCCCTAAGTATTGGGACAACCAATCCATGCTAAGTATGATGTCCAAACTAGCTGATTTAAGGAGAATAAGATTTGCCAAAAACCCTACTCCTTTAATTTCAATAGATACATCCCGGCACTCGAGTTCCCTTCAATTTCAATAGATACGTCCCGGCACTCGAGTTCAGCTCTCATTTTCGAACCCGGGGAGTGAATAATCAGAGGAACATGCATAGGAGCAACTCAAATATCACCACTTGCAGCAAAAAAATTCGATATAAAAGAATGCGATGCTCTGGAATCAAATAAAATTATAGCAGGGCGAGAATTAACGAGAAGCGTACCCAACACGACGTCGGGTGCCTCCTGCGCTTCCTCGGCCGAGATATGATTGACTCGACCGCTTGCAACCTTCTAGAACTATTGGGCCACCTTCTGAGCTGGGGGATGACTACGTCCTTGTCCTTGCACTGGATTAGGACGAGTGGCTGCTTCATTCTTGACTGGGTAGCTGTTGGCGTAGTGCCCTTTGTTATGGCAATAGAAGCACACGACATCGGCAGCTGGATTACGGAGGCCCCCTTGCTGTCCTGCTTGTGCACGTGGTTGAAACATGGCCTACGGTGGGTGAGGTGCAAACATCGGCGGCCTCGATGGCGGTCGAGCTTGGGGATGGTGCACCGGGGCTTGCCCAAAGCGAGGACGGGGAGTGTTGCCACTAGTTGATCTCTGTGCCTCCCACTTGCACTTACGGGATTCACCAAGTGCTTTCCTCTTGAACTCAGCGACAATGGCTTTGTCCACCAATGTCTGGAAATCGGGGAAGTCCACGATAGACAGCTTGTCTTGCAGCTCCTCGGATAGACCATCCATGAACTTTTCCTGCTTGGCGGCATCAGTGGGCACATCTTTAGGAGCATATCAAGCCAAGTCGTTGAACTCATGTAAATACTTCATCACTGATTTACGCCCTTGCTTGAGTGATAGAAACTCCTTCTTTTTCAGCTTCATCAAACCGACGGGGACGTGTGCCCGTCGAAAGGCAATACAGAACTCCTCCCAGGTGACGGCTTGGACTGTGGGTCTCATGGAAAGAAAATTCTCCCACCATGAAAGTGCTGCCCCCTACAGCTGATGAGAGGCAAAGAGTGCATTCTCATGGTCCTAGCATTTAGCGATGATGAGCTTCCATTCGACCAGACGCAGCCAGTCGTCTGCATCAAGTGGATCTTTAGATTGAGAGAAAGTCGGTGGCTGGGTGCGAAGGAACTCTGAGAGTCCTCCTCGCGGCTGATGTCCACCTCCTCCTGATCTAGAGGAGCCCGACAAAACAGAAGTGTTCCTCGCAATGGCCCCGAGGATACATGTCTGATCCATCCGGTTCTGCTCAATCTGAGCGAGAACTTGAGCAATGGTGGGTGGAGGCAGAAGTTCCTCATCATGGCCAGCTTGCTGACCTTGCCCATTGCGGGTTTGTCCAGCCATCCTATTCCAGCAAATAAGGTTAGCAACATCACTCGACAGTAGATACAAAAAGATAGCAGCTAAAGGAATAATCTCCTAGAGAATAATATGATATTACCCTACCATATACACATACAATTATTAACAAGCATTAAACTCCAACCATAAGTGAGAAGACATATAAACCAGCACAAAAACCAATTTTTATCGCATTAGCATGATAAGCTAGGGGTATCTTCAACACTAGACTTCTATACTAACACCTTTCTTGAATCCCTAATCTTGACTTGAACGCATACTCTAGCTTTTGAAAAGAGACGAGAGGGGAAACACATCTTTTGATAAACCAAACTAGAATCAGGTAAGATTGAGAAACTAAGATAGGTAAGGAGTAAAATTGAGAACTCACTTAAGTTTTATCAAAGATTTCATACTTTAAAACTAAGTTTTTCAAATATCTTATTTACAACCAAGCTAAGGGTTTCTATGGCTAGTATGGCTCTGATACCAACCTTTGTGAGAGCCGCTGTGCGATTTAATTTGTAATGCTTAACCTTTCCATTGGTCCTAGCATCACAAATCAAATTTCCCCGCTCTCGGTGTATATGTACTTCCCAGAACTGCAGTACACATACACCTCACAAAAATTAAGTATCAACATCCATACACAAGTTATTACATTACCGAAGTTTCATAATTTACAACATATCCAATTATCCAAACATACATTAAGATTTCATACAAAAGAGTCAAGTCTGCAGCGGAAACACTTTGCCATAAGATGGCTGAAAGCAAAAGCCAAGCGGTTTGCCTTTACCCACAAGGCAACCGACCGAAAACGCCCAAGCTAGTCGTAACAGCGAAGTCAGCCTCACAAACGTCAACCTCCTCTGCAGCAAATAGACAATGCAGTTGAGTACAAAAATTGTACTCGCAAGACTTATGATTAACAAACCTATAATTAGCTACATGCAAGCTTAGATCAATGGAAATGGCCATAGGTTTCATTTTCAGCGTAAAGCAACATTTTATTTGCAATAGTGTAATAGATTGAAGGCAATTTATCAAAACAGTTTCTAATTGTTCAAATAACAGTGAGACAATAATTATAGACATAATTAACATCCTAGAGGTGACTTCCCAAAGCCACCACAAAAATAGCACGAATTGCCCATTCGTACCACCCATTCTCAAGTTTTATCAAAAGGTTATAGTCTAACTCTTGAAAGACCTCCCCAAGCGTGTCCATAACCAAGGACTTGGCTATTCGAATAGATTAAACCCTACAGGGGTGTACAACTTTACCCACATGTCAGACCGTCTTTCGCCAAGATATAGAGCACACTTCCTTAGGTATGCCGACAAGGCTAAGTCCTACGAGACGTTTTCCACTATTATGTATTAACTATGAGTCGCCCATATGGATAGACACCCATACGTTGTGTCGAAGTCATTGTAAAGCCGAAAGTCAACTACCCTATGGCGTAAAGCCTCAAAAAATTACAATGCCCCTCGGTGTAGAGAACCTAGATAGGATTCCACTCTCGCACACCCAACACACATAGACACATTTCTTCTTTTTAACACAACTTGGAGCTAATACACGCCAAAGTACTAAGTCAAGAGGGGACCCATATGACCCTCATGTGGATGCACGCAATAATTCTTGGTTTAGTGGGACAAGATGTTCGGTCCTTGTTGACTCGGGCACCATGCACACACCCAACAGCACACCATCCAACCAAATGTGCCCAAGTCTAAAATATTTTATTTTCATTTTTAGCTTTTTCAAATATGATACATACATGAGTATCCCGACTCAAATATTTAAAGTGATGTTGTAATGACCATCGTAGAAGCGATGATCCCCAGACTACCGTTCTAAGCATGGCTAAGCAACAAAAACTTGTATACTAGATATAAAGTGACTAGAGCCCATACAGCGGGCTCTAAATCATAGCAGATATAAACCTAGGCTCAGTAGTAAAGGATGGATGTTTTACCTACAGTTCATTTAACTAATCAGGTAAACTATCGTGAACTGAGAAATAACTTGTCAACATAGCATGCATACATACAGTTGAAATTTAAATATTAACATGCGCAAATAATGGGATCAACATGCATAAAAGGAAAATTGCTTGCCTTGCTGGAGATATTCCACTTGCTGCTGAGGATCACTCTCGTATTCGATAGTATTGTCAAAACATATCGAAAGAATCAAGAAGAACCAATAAGAACGAATAACATCGAATAAACCAAAATTTAAATCCATACAACAAGCATCAAACTCACACAGTAGGTAGAGAAAGATTTTAGAAAAATTTAGAAACACAAATCATTTTATTTGGAGTTACGAAGAATTTTCTAGGAATTTTCCAAGTTAAAAGAATTTTTAGTGTAACAAATAATCCTAATTGGAAATTAATTCTAACCCAACATTTTCTGAGGTAGTGACATGTTTAAAACCTATTCCAAGTTAAAGTATAAAAATAATGAAAACCAACAAAATTGGTTTCACTCAATTTGGAGTTAAAATGAAAAAGATATGAATTTTTGAAGTTTATTAAATTATCAGTGAAAAAATAATTCAATTCGGAATTTCAAAAAGGATTAAATACTTTTCCTACTCAGCTAGAGCTAGCCCTAGCCGCTAACTAGTGGGGTCCGTGGTCAAACGAACCCAGACAGCGCCGACTTTGGTCAAATGGCCACGGGCCCACTTGTCATTCTCATGGTCTACAGCATAGTGCATGGACTAGGGTCTATAGCATAGTTCTTTGGTCCATGGACCTGAGCTGCTGCACAGCTATCGCAGTGGGGCCCAGCCGTCGGTGAAACAACGCCAAGTCTAACCAGTCATTAGCCAACCCTAAGCATTAATTATGTCTTAAGAGACAAAGATTTGCCCTAATCTTTAAGTGCTACAGTGCGGTCCATTTTCGGACAGGACATAGCGCTCCCGGTGTGATCTTGTCGGGCGTCTCGCCAGCGGTAGGGCCCGTTGTGGTGTCAGCCAAGGGCCAAAATGGGATCGCCTCAACCTTGCATACTCATTGGTGCTGTCGGCAAGGTCTCCAGCGGCATGTGACGGCGGCGCGGCGAGGAGAGGCGGTGAAGGCGTTTAGCCGTCAAGTGAAAACCTGGAGCGATGAAATTGCAAGCCATAAAATGTGCGCACGAGTGACTACTCGGTGTTAGGGACTCACCGCGATGACCCAGAGGTAGGGAGGCTGCCGAAGAAGGGCTGGCGGCGGTGGATCGTGACGGCGGAGGTCGTGCTCCCATGGAGGATTCGGCCTGAGCAAAATCCGAAGCAAAGAAGTGTAGGGGAATGTCAAGCATGCTTAGGAGATCGTGCTTGAGCAAGGAATTGGAGAAAGAATGATCTCACCGGCGATGAGGAAGAAAGGACTGCTCAAGGCCGAAATTGAAGAAAAGCAAAAATTCAGTAGCTCCTGTGATCAAAAGAAGGAATTAACAAGGGGGAAATACTCCTAAAGGGTTGGAACGCGACATGACGTGGGTAGTGTAGAGGGAGCTTCACTGTGGCGGCCGGGGCACGGTGGCGGCGTTCGGCCGAAATGAGCTGGAGCGCAACCTTTGAGCTTTGAGCTTAGAGAAGTGAAGAGAAGGTCTGGGGCAAGTAGGGGTGGCAAGAAAGGAGATGACATAGCTCCTGATGACCCTTTTATAGCCATGGGGACGGAGAACAAGAGGGAGCTTCGCTCGGCATTGACGCGCTCGGTGTGTCACGCACGGAAAGGAGCGACCATGAGCGGTGGGGGTGATAGGAGAATTAATGCCACTCAGGGCATGGGCTCGTAGTGGAAAATGTGGCCAAGGTGAGCGAAACCAGAAACAAGCCGGTGATGCGCAGGCGTGGCAAGCGCTGGAGCGAGAGCTCCCGGGAGAGCTGGCACACGACGAACGCCACGCGGAGAAGAAAGCCTAGAGCCAGGGCCCACACATTAGTGGCGTGGATAGGTAAGTGGCACACCGGTTTGGTTTAGGGGGTTGGGTTCGGTCGCAAGGGGATAAGACTTGATCGGTGGAACAGTGTTTGACTGAGAATTAAAATAAGGCTAAAAGTTCAAGGAAATTTGTAGAGGTAGAAGATTAACTCCAAAATCCCTAAAATTTTTATGGGAGTTTTAGGGCTCTAGGAACAACATTGGATAAATTTTCTAGAGTTTTTCATGCAATGCATTTCTCTCTAGAAAATCACAAAGTCTTGTCCTAGGGTTTTGACCAAGGAACTAATAAGTTTGACTAGTTGTTGTAAAATAGCAAGACAAATCTGAAAATTATAAAAAATTTCAAATGAGTCACTGGGATGATCTAGAAGCTAGGAAAAATATTTCTAGAGGATGATCATAAGATTTTCTTTAGAAGTTTAAAAGAGTTATGCTTCTAGTTAATTGAAGCATTGGGTCTTTGAATTTAAGAAATCCTTGGAAAGAATTTCCAGAAAGTTCAAATGACAACATGAGGCATCAAAAGTTTTAAATTCTCATTTTTATACATTTGAAACACAAACCATGTTCGGGATGTTACAAGTAACCCCTCCACGTCGTCTGACAGTTATTGTCAGAGTCAGAGGTGTATTGTGTGCAGTTATTTTAGAGAATAACAGTGTATACTAACTACTTAGAGTCCCTAATCGATTGGGCCTACTTGTCTGTAAGCTCCATCAATTATAGGATGGTCATAACTGACCTGGTCGTAGAAGAACTCACAACCATATGGTGGTCGTAGAAAAGCTTACGACTATACGACCGCATGGTGGTCGTAGAAAGGCTACGAATATGAGGTAGTTGTAGAAGGACTTACGACTATCACTACTACAGAAAAGGTCTTCACAAACGATTCAAAAATATCATCACAGACGGTTTCGTGAGCTGTCTAAGTTTATGGGTCAGTAATTACATGAGGTCATTACAGACGGTTTTTGAACTGTCTGTGATACTCAATTATCACAGACGGTTTATAGATGAAACCATCTGTGATACATCAGCTATCACAGATGATTTCATCTACAAACTGTCTGTGATATTCTTTTGTATTGCTAAATCTATTTATGTTTATTGGCTAGCCTTGGGAAATGCTAGCCATGCCATATGAAACAAGTTGAAACATAACAAGTAAATGTATACATCTAATTCACATTCCTTTCAAAAACAAGCACATCTAATTCACATTCATTTCAGAAACAAGCACATCCAATTCAAAAATCAATTAACTAAAATTAACCATTCTTGTACATTTACACGCATGTACCATTAAGTTCAATCTTATCCCAATCAAGTTTAATCTACATTGTGGAACTTCCCATCTGGATTTATGACCTCACGGTTCAAGAATGACGCAAACTGTCCTCAAATATTTATGAGCTGGCCCTGTTCCAACGCAGTTGTAGTGATGCTCGCAACTTGTCGGTAGGAAGATTAAATTCATGCTTATATAAATTGGTAAGTATGAAATAATTACTGCAAGATTGACAAACCTGAGGATCATTGGTTATCGTGGAACCGACAAGTAGTTCCATGTTGTGGCAAACATAGTATCTACAGAGGTTGCAGGCCGGTGGCTGCTGGTGGTACTACAAAAATAGAATTGGCTAGTTCAAGAGGCATTACTACGAAGTGTTATAAAGGATTAATGTGTACTAGCGAATACTGCGAATTTTAGATCATGTCGTAGGATCCCTCCCTTGCATCCCTCCTTTCGCAAAGTACGTCTTGAACAACCTACGTGATTCCAAGAACTTAGCCTTAGCCATTGCAAAGGAAGGAAAGACTGTACAATAGAGTTATCTATGGAGGAAATGTGTTTACCCATCGATTAATTGTCGGACAATTGTGAAGTCGTGTGTGGCCCTCTTTATGGAATCTAGGTATATTACCTTGTTCCGTTTTGGTATAATTACAATTAGAATCCAGTGGAACCTACACAGGTTTGTCGCCATGGTCATTAAACCTAAGTTCATGTTGCTTATAAAGTACAAATCAACAAGTATAGCCACTAGTGCAGCATTTACTCCTGGTTGTAGGGCAAAAGTATGAATTCCTTATCGCAGTGAGCCAACAATGACTCCGTCATGTAATCCTCGACGAATTTTGCATTCTCCATGATGGTTTGCCAGGAGACCAAGTGTGGGTCAAAGAAACCTAGCGGTGAATTCCTTACTTCGGCTTCAGAAATCATGTGTGTGTGTGTGTGTATACACACACACACAAACAAACAAAAGCAAGGAGTTATATATAACAGGAGTCGACCGTCTTTGATTTGCCCTTGCTGCCTCACATTTTAGAGGTCGACTTCACGAGAGTCGAACGAGCACGAGGTGTAGATGCATGTGATGCACCGGGCCCTTGCCGCCTCGGTGCAGGTAGCTCCAGTGCAGATAACTCCCATGGACTTGACACCGTTGCAGGATATTCCTGCGAAGTTGACACCGGAGCAGGTAGCTCTAGGCAGATGTCCCTCTTGGACCATTGGATGAATATTCCAATGGCTTGCCCTAGAGTCATGACCTCGTCGTCTGGGGGAATCTGCAGCAGAACGACCGCAAAATTGGCATAAACACCGTCCACATTCACTTTTGTGAAACCCGGCGTTGGATTTACACCATGCACCAAAGCCCTAACACCGGATGGATACACCTGGCCCCATGTAGCATTTAGGGCAACGGAGGCATATCTCACTTGGAGCTTGCACTTCATCCCTACCTACATAACGCTACAAAATTAGCTACTCCAACTGGCCAATCAATGGATCGAGCATTCCAGAGATAATAATTATTACCAGGATGTCATCGACAAAAAATCTGTTGTCGCCTTCTGGGGTAGGGTTAGGGTTGGACGCGCAGCTACTCGGAAGTCTGGGGGCGCTAGTTAGCACAGTAGGGGAAGGGGCTTGCAACTGATTTTCCCTAAGCCTTTCCTCAAGGCTCTCCATCTACCGTCGCGTCTCAGCTCTGATGCGATCATTGATCTCATCTCTGATGGATTCAGTGATATCATCTCTGAGGGATTCACGAATCTCCTCTCGTAGCTTTGCATCGCGCTTGGCTTTGGCTTTCTTCCTACTCTGGTACGCCCCCCGGAGTCCTGTGGAAATCCATCTTTCCCTGGAACATAAAGACCAAGGCCTCTCATGCGACCCGTATGCTCCTTGTTTCCCAAGGCTTCAGAGAGCATATCTCTCTCCCTGACTGCCTGGAATGAGCCTTGGGAAGATTGTGCACTTAGCATTCCCTGCAATAGCCCGACATATCATTTCACTTCTTATGAAGTTATGGAGTAATTACAAACTAGGTAGTTCGATATCTTACCAGGTGCTTGGACACTTCCTCGTCTACAGGGTTTGGAAAGGAGATGGTCCCCGAAGACATAGTAGCTAACCTCTCTCTTTGCCAGTTTCGAGCGTGCTCATCAGTGATCTTGACAAATAGTGGGGAGGCATTCGAAAGGTTTGCATGCTGGTCCTGATCCCTTCATTGCGGGATTTTACCCGCATACCCAGCGGTGCCAAGTCTATGGGGGTGCGTGTTTTTTTCCTTAAAGGGCCCTATGTGCCGCACTTTCACTCTTAAAATCATCTGTCGTCTTCTTCACCACAAAGTCTTTCTAGTACTCTTCCAAGAACGGATACTTGTGGAAGGACCTCAGATCCTTCTCCATGTAGTTCTTGACAAGCGTGCTCTTGAAATTCTTCCACACTTTGCATGCCTGTAGTAACGCATGTCGTCATGCGGAGTCCCGGTGTTGTTCCAGGATATCGAACGATTTGAAAATATCCGTCAGCAGCTCACCTTTCTGAGCTTTGGTCAACTCCTTCTATGAATCGTAGGTGATGTTGACCCGTTTCCGTGCAACTATTTCGATTGTTCTCTGGAATACGGACGTTGCTCGATGAGGATTGATAGGGGTCCCAGACTCATCGATCTCTGTGATGGTAAATCGGCCCTGGGCCTTTTCGATATTCCTCTACCGCGCTTGGATATTCCAGAGGACAACGCATCAGACACATGAGGCAACGATGACGAAGAATGAGCGGAAGACATCTTCACAAGAAATAGAAGTTCTGACGTGCATGAACATATTATCATAAGATTCGATCTCTATGTGTATGGGTATACATACCAATTAATAAATAATTGGGATATGAAGGGAATAAATTAGGAACAATACAATGACATAATTGACAAATAAACATGTAAATCCTTCAAGTTATTTAAAAGGAATAATATACTCAACACAAACATCATGTGAACAAATGCAATCAGCATAAAGCTAAAATTTAACATTTTGATATTGCTCTTAAAGGTAGAGTAAGCATTCCAATTAGAGCTCAAGTTTAAACCCGATTATCAAAACAATTTTAGCACAAGACTATTATCATCACAAAGCATTCATCTCAAGCCCACCATACCACATTGCAATATATTTCAGTACGTAGCAGTATTAAAACAAATACCATATGAATCACTGACTAGAACAAATACAAATTCCTAAAACAATTACAACACCTCATACTGCTCAGTGTTTGAACCAGATACCAGCGCAATTATCATGAGTACATGAGGACTATGACAGCATGACAGATTATTGATAGAAAGAGTGAGGGAAAGGGGCGTTAGGGTCGGAAACTCGGCATCGGTTACCTTTGGGCGTCGAGGAGAAGGACGAGGAGGGAGCAATACTGGAGTAGCAGGGCAGTGTCGAAGGGGAAGCGCGCTGGGCTCGGGGGAGGAGGCGTGCCGGGCTCGAGGATGAGGCGGCGTCAAGGACGACAGCGACAGGCTCGGGGGAGGATGGAGAGTTGAGAAACCTAATCGTTTGAGTGGGGGAAACGGGCAAACCCTAGAGTCCGAATATAAATCAGGTTGGACATCACAGACGGTTCTAAAGTAGAACTGTCTGTGATAAATAATATCATAGGTGGTTCTATAATATCACAGACGGTTCTAATAAATAACTGTCTGTGATAGATTGTGTATCACAGACGGTTCCAATAAATAAATGTATGTGATAGATTGTGTATCACATACAGTTTGTAGATGAAACCTTCTATAATATATTATCATAAACAGTTTGTAGATAAAACCGGCTGTGATATTCTTTTGTATCGGTAAATCTAGTTCTGTTTATTGCCTAGCCATGCCCTCTGAAACAAGCAGAAACACAACAAGTACATGTATACATCCAATTCACATTCATTTCAGAAACAAGCAAATCCATTTCACAGTACAAATCAATTAACTTAATTGAACTAAAATTAACCATTCAGAACACATATACACACATTGTTCAATCTTCAAAAATTAGCCCTTCAGGATGATCGATGCGTATGTAGCTAGTTTCGTCACGTTGTTCTTCCTCGACCCTTATGCCATTTTCGAAAGGAGGCAACTCGTCAAATTGATTGTATTCTTCCTCGTCCACTACATTCTCTACTCTGACAATCTTCTTTTTTCCATGAAGAACTATGTGGTGCTTCTTATTTGCCTGGTCGGTTACATAGAAGACTTGGACAACTTGGTTAGCGAGTACGAATGGTTCATCTTTGTATCTAACACATTCGAGGTCCACGGTAGTGACGTCGGACTTGTCAACCTTCACCTGTTGGAGATGAACCCAACGGCACCGAAACAGGGGGATCTTCAAAAGCACGTAGTCGAGCACCTATATCTCCTCTATGAGCCCATAGTAGGAGCTCCTTAGCCCATCGATACTGAATGCATCTATGCAGACACTGTTGTTCTAGTTAGTGCTCTTTATATCCTGAGCCTACGTGTCAGACCCGGGAGTAACACCCCAAATCCTCTGTGCATTTCTGAACTAGTCCCATGATCAGTAGCTAGTTCACATAGTAAACAGATATGGTAACATCCATAAATCATATAACTTTATTAATAATCAACAGAGGTATTTACAAGAAAGGCTTAAAAGCCAACAATAAAGAACACAGCAGAAGACGAAGAAGTAGTGGAGTCAGTTGATGCGCCACAGCAATCATTTCAGGCGGTGCCTAGTCGTCGAGATCCACACCGAAAGCGAAGTCCTTCTCCTCTGAAATTTATTTGCATCAAGCAAGGATGAGCACAACTTCCGTGCTCGCAAGTTACACCCAATAACAGATTATAATGCATGCAAGGAAGTAACATAGGAAGGCTTATTGGTTGAATTTGCATAAAGCAATGTTTTCTTTTAAATATTTGTACTAAGTTCTAAAGCAGTTAATCTATAACTAAAAATTATTTTATAAATTCTCAGTTTTATAGTCAAATAACATTCACACAAGAATAGTGAAGGATACCCTCCTATCACTTGGCTTCCTGCCAAATCCCCATTTGGATAGAAATCCAAAATCATTTGTGTCAAATCATTTTGAAATCAAAACCAAAGTCTAACTTTGAGTGCCAAATGCTAAACATGTCCATGGCCATCGACACGGCTATTCGAATAGTTTTACACTCTGCAGAGGTTGTACAACTTTACCCGCAAGAGATAATCAACTTGTACTGTCCGCTCACACACTTCCGTAGATGTGCGACTAAGAGATTATCACAAGGCGCCTTTACAATGTGCCATCCCAACGTAGTCCTGCCTTGCTAAGGTTTCACTTCCATTGGATTGTCCATCCTCCGGAAGGCCCCTCTTGCGCCAGGTGGGAATAAAAGTAGGTCATAATAGACACCCACACAACCGGATGGCACGACCACGATGGAATGTTGCAAATTAGTTGGCCAAGTCCTCCCCACCCTGGACTTGTGGTAGTACGGTGGAGTTTAGCAAAAGTGGCTCTCAGGCCGGTCCTTAATGAACTTGGGCAACATACTAAAACCTTGGACTAGATCAATGAAATGATTCAATCCTGTGCATTAACTTGCACCAACCTGACATCCATTTTGCCCAAGTTTAAACCACCTTTGATTTTATTTTTATTTTCAAAATCATTTACAAGAATGTCCATGGTAACACAATGCCATGGCTTATTTTTAAACAAAATTGAATCATTGACTAAATTCCCCAAATTAAACATTTTTGGTCTAAGCATGTCTCTACATAGCATTTTCAAATGATCCTAGTTCATACTAATGTATCAACCAGGTTTTATCTAAGGTGACAAGATATTTAGCTCAATACCAAAATTGGCCATACAAAGGATTGTAGGAATATCTATGAATTTAAAACTGGTATTTAAATAACTGAATTTAAATAGGCATGTAGTACATAATTTTAAATACTGGGATTCAAATATGATCAAAGAATGTAACTTGTCTTGCTCAATTAGATGCTCTCAAACGACGTTGAAATCGACTCTCAAAATTAAATTAAAATCTATCTGAAGTAAGCCAAATTCAAAAACAATTCAAATGAAGATTTAAATAAAATATAAATTAAATAATTTTAGTTTATTTAGCTAGATCTTGAATTTATATGAATTTAGAAATTTGAATCGATGAAATCAGAGTTCGTATGAAAGAGAACGAACCCCTGGAAGTTTGAAAATCACATGAAATGATGAAATTGGAATTTCTTGGAATTTTGGAATTATTTTTGTGAAGAAAAACCGGAATTTGCCTTGACACATGGGCCTTGGCATGTCAGCGACACGCAGGCGCTAGGGCAGAGGTGGCGCCTACGTGGCTCCAAGGTGGCAGCCACGTGGCGGTGCCACATCAGCAAGGGTCGACGGCGGCTTGGTGTCGAGCTTGCCGGCCATAGGGGCTCCAGCGAGGGCGGCAAGAGAAAGAGGGGAACACGGGGATTATAATGCTCACTGTTGCGGTGTCTGTGCGTGCCCGGATGGCCGGCGGCGAGAGAGGATGGCGGCGGTGAACTCGGGCTTGCGGCGACGATGGTGCTCCTGCGAAGATCCGGCGTCGAGGGGGTGCGCACCAGGGAGGACTTGATGCCACGATGCCAATGGTGCGGTCAGATTCACCGGGGCATCGTCGACGGTGGCGCTAGAGGTGGTGGAAGGGAGCTCGGGCGGTGAAAGAAAAACGTTGATTCTGGCGACTAGAGAGCGAGGGAGGAGGGGTGAGTGAGGGGGATGGAATGAGGAGGAAGAGGGCTAGCTCATGCTCCCTTTTATAGGGGCGGAGAAGCACGGGAGAGGGCGATCGTGGGGTGAGGTCGGCGGCAGCCGTTACTCAATCCCGGCGAAACGGGCGCGAGGAAAGGGGAAACGGAAGGAAATGGAGGCGACAGAGTTAGGGAGATTAAATGCGCATAATGATGCGAGTTAAGGGGGAAGGGAATGTGATTGATTTGGAGCTCCGGTGGCGCGGCAATGGCGGCTTGGCTCGGGTGCGGCCTTGCGAGGAAGAAGACGAGGAAGAAGAAAGCGGACGGGGCCCACCAACAGCGGGACAGGAGGAAAGAGAGAAGGAGCGGGAGGAAGCAGGCCGTCGGATCTTGATCCGATGGTCACGACCGTTGAAGTGGCTGGCGCAGAGTGGGCCGAGATGGGCCGAAGCATGGTGAATAGGAGATGGGCCGAACGAGGTTTTGGCCCAAGATTAAATTCCGGATTTCAATTGATTTTTCTCTTTTTAAAATAAACAGTTAATTCATTTTGGCTTTAGAAAATAGCAAATAAAATCCAAAAATTCTAGAAAAATTCACAGAAATTTCTAGAGTTATTTTGGACTTAAATAAAATATTTTCAACTTATAATTGGCACTAGTTTTTGCACATAATTTATTTTAGCTTTAAAATAATTAGGGAAAAGCTTTTAAAATTGCGAAAATTCTAGAAATTAATTAAAATTTTATTTTTCAATTTAACTCAAATAAAACTTCAAAAACTTCAATAAATTTTACTTTTGACTTTTGAAAACTTCAGAAATTCAAGAAAAGCAATAAAACTCTTTTAAATTTCAGAAAATCCAATAAAATAATAACTTTATTTATTTTTATTTTGGTATGAGAACTTTGGGATGTTACAAACTACCCCTTAAAAGGAATCTCATCCCTAAGATTCGGAGAGACTAGAAAGAAAGTTGGAAATACAAGGTCTTCAACTTGAGTTGTCGTCGTCTGCATTCTGCTCCTCATTTGATGGGGTCTGAGCTGAGATGTTGTCGAACCCGGGAGCGAAGGATCCCGAATTCTCTGTGTTCATACATTAGTCCAGGATAGCTAATGTACACAGTCAAACAAAAGTGATAATCAAAACATATCACGCATTTTATTAATATTTATTCGAGTTTATTACAAAGGGCACGAGGCCAAATAAAGTAAAACACATGAGCGCGAATAATAGTAGTAGACCCAACGATTCACCACAGCAATCGTGCAGGGCGCATGACCTAGGCGTCAAGATCCTCACCGTCTTGATAGATATCTTCTCTGAATAAAGATTATTCAGAAGAGTGAGCACTACTACCGTGCTCGCAAGTTACACCAATATGGAATTGATATGCATGCATAAGGTAGACAAAGGATACTGGCAAGGTTATTTTGCGTAAAGCAGCAGTTTTAATTTAAATAATCATATTAGATTACAAAGCCATTTTATACAATAATCTAAATCACCATTTTAAATAACAATAGTTTATTGTGGATAACCTCCATAAAAGATGATGGATATCCTCCAATCACAATGGCTACCCGCCCAATTTTCCCACAGGACTATCCATCCTGAAATTATCTGTTGAAATCATTTTAAAACCAAAAACAAAACTAACTCTGAGTGGCTTTGCTAGCATGTCCATGACCGTGGACGCGGCTATTCGAATAGTTTTACACTCTGCAGAGTTTGTACAACTTTACCCACACGAGATATTATACTCTTTGTGTCGGCCAATCCACGCTTCTAAGGCGTGTGTGAACAAACATCACAAGGCCGTTACAATGTTCTACCTTAAAGTACTTGTGCCGCTAAGGTTTAGCTTCCATTGACTGACTGTCCTCAAAACCCCCTCTTGCGCCAGATGGGAAAAGCTGTCTGCCGACACCCATACATACAACATAGCACAAATAACTAAAAGGTATTACAAATTATTAAGCCAGGTCCTGCCCATACAGGACATGTGGTTGTACGATAAGGCATAACAAAATGCGCTCAAAGACCGGTCCTCAATTGACTTGGGCGTCATTCAATTTAAACCACAGGTCTTAATCTTAACGAGACTAAGCAGGTGCATAAACTCGCACCCACCATTCATCCTTTTCGCCCAAGTCCAAACCCTTTTGATTTTATTTCTATAAAACCATCTTTACAAATTCTCTATGGTAAAACAATACCATAGTTTTAATTTTCAAACAAATTTTATTGAGTTGGCTAAAATTCTCCCAAAAACATAAATCATGGTCTAAGTATTTGCGAAGCATTTGATTATTAAACATAATAATTTATCTAAGGTGACAAAGGAATGTCAAGGCAACATCCAAAATTTGGCATACAAGGATAATAGGAATAACTAATTATTTAAGCAGAATTTGAAATACTTGAATAAAATTATGCATGCATTTAATAATTTAAAAACTGAATTTAATTAACTTTAAAATAATAGGGGCAAAATGGTCAAAGTATAACTTGCCTTCGTTGCGATCTACGGAAAATCTCGTCTTGAGAAGTATCTAATTCCAGGAATCGTCAAAGTCTAAGCGTGAAAATAAGGCAAATCAAATAAAATTCAAACAAAATTCAGAAATACAAAATAAACCAAGTCTAAATATAATAATTTTATTTTATTGAGCTAGATAATCAAATTATAAAATTTTAGAAATTTGTTTCACTAAATTTGGAGTTAGGATTCAATTATTATGAATTTTATAAATTTTAACCTAAATTTGATATTTAAAAGAATTCTAAATTCTAAAACAGAACTAAAATGAATTCTAAATTGAATTATTATATTTTTTTAGTTAGACAATAATTTTCTAAAATTTTAGCAACTTGAATCATCTAATTTGGAGTTATAATGCAAAAGTTATGAATTTTCCAATTTTATTCTGAATCATCATTTAAACAATTTCTTGAATTATTTTTCTAAAGAAATTCTATTTATTGCGAGGATGACGTCAGCGATGATTTTCCGGGATTTAAATGAATTTGAATTACTTTTCTGACAGGTGGGACCTACATGTCATTGACATGGCTCACATGGACCAAGTCCATGGAGCCCTAAGCCCGAAGGTGTGGAGGTGTCTTGGCGTGGCGTGGTCGCCAACCATGCGCCACGTTGGACCGAATCTTGGTGGCACCTTGTTGGCGCCGAGGTGGCCAAGCCACGTAAGCCTGGCGAGGTGGCGCTTCGATGGCGAGCTTCGCCGTTGCTAGGGGCTCGGCGATGGGAAATGGAGGGCTTCAATCGAGAGAGAAGCGATGGTGATCAAGATGCTCACCACAGCGGCACTTAGGCTCCACCGGTTCGCGGCGACGAGGAAAAAGCGGCGGTGCGATACGGGTCTCGGTGAAGCGACACTCGGTGGATCTCCGGCGAGAGGCGGCGTGCTTGGGACGGCGGTGATCTTTGCGATCTTGGGGTGGTCAAAATCGCTGGAAGGGCGTGACCTCGCCGGAATCGGCGAAATTTCGCCGCGGTGGCGTGAAAAACCGAAATCGATGTATAGAGAGGAGGAGAGGAGGGCAAGCGAGGGCTCGGGGTCGGCAAGTGAAGGCGGGCCGGGCGCTCATTTATAGGGCAAGGGAGGACGGGAGGAGATCGTGGTCGGATTGAATCTTGGCGATTGGGAAATCCGGCAATCGTGGGTGTGGAAGAGGAGTGTGAGACGGAGAGGAGGAGGCGGGGTTAAAGGAATTGAATCGCGCATTTACGCGAGGAAGGAAGAGGAAGCGCGGATTGTCGAAGCTTTCACGAGGCGGCCATGGCGACCAGCTCGAGCGCTTTGGAGAAGAAGGCACGGGAGAAGAGAATGGGTGGTATTTGGATTTGCATCGGATGGTGGAGGATACTGTGGCGTGGTACATTCTGTGGCCGTCCGATGCACATCAGACGGTTCGAGATAGGGTAAGCGGGATGAGAGGCGGTGCGGTGTGGGCCGACTTGGGCCTTGTATAAAAAAAGCTTAATGAGCCAAGGTTTGACCCAATTACTATTTGAGCGATTTTCTTTGATTTATCATTTTAAATATTCATTTTAATTCAATTAGGTTTTAGAATATAGCAAAATAATTAAAAAAATTCTAGAAAAATTCTCATAAATTATTAGAGACATTTTATACTTAATAAAATTATTTCCAACTTAAACTTGATAATAGATTTTGTAGTTAAATTTATTTTATCTTTAACTAATTAGGAAAAGTTTTAAAAATTTCAAAATTTCCACAAAAATAAATAAATTTTAAATTTTCTCTGAAATTGAAATTTTGGGTTGTTACAGATGTTATACATACGTCCTTTTCCAGAATTCTGCGGCTTCCTGTTTGCTTGCATGGTGTTGACCTTTAGAACTTCAGAGTTAGATGGATTCGCTGCCTGCTGCTTTTTTGGACATTTATTGGCATAATGTCCTATCTCTCGGCAGTGGAAACACGTGATGCCTGCAACATGAGATGAGTTTTTCTGTGATTGACCTCCAACAGAGGTGTTGGGGAGCAACAAGCTGGCTAGCTAGTTCATGGTTGTTTCTTGAGGCATTGGCAAGCCTAAACTTCTGTATTTATGTAGCTGTGACATGTATCTTTTGTTGTTTTTACCACCTGCTTCTGGTGTTATTGTTGCGATCAGAGTAGCTTCTAGAATGCTGTCTGGGGTGAATGCTGAATGTCTTTGCGGGAATTTATTGGCAAAATGTCCCTTATTCTAACACCTGAAACATTGTATTCCTACCCTTGATATTTTGTTCTGTTGAGATTGGCCAACATTGTTGTTGTGGGATATCTGCGTTGGTGGAAGTGGTGCTGATCCTAGAGTCATGAGTGCAGTCGTCGTTGGTGCTTGGATGGGTTGGGGTTGAATCACACGAGTCTTGGAGTTTCTTGCAACATATTGCTCTTGATCTACCATCTTCCTTTTATGAAGATTGTCCTTTTGTTTGAACGTCTTGTGTTTGATCTGGCCAGAATTCTGTTTGTCGGATTCTTGAGCTTCTTCTGTACTGACCTGGCTTCTTATGATGGGCTGAGACATCCTTCTTTGCTTGATGTGTAAATGCGAGATTCTTGATTAGTACTCGATCTTTGAGGTTGCTTGTGGTGCCAAGAATGCTTGTAAGCGGCATTGTTTGACAAAGTGCCCTTCCTTGCCACAATAGTTACTGATTTTATACTGGATTACCTTCCACTTGGAACATGTGTCCTCAACTGTGGTTTC
The DNA here is from genome assembly GCA_036346405.1 of Phyllostachys edulis. Taxonomy (NCBI): domain Eukaryota; kingdom Viridiplantae; phylum Streptophyta; class Magnoliopsida; order Poales; family Poaceae; genus Phyllostachys; species Phyllostachys edulis. The sequence goes on from CM070546.1 coordinate 109,454,657, forward strand.
AACTTTTGTTTTAGAGATCATTTTTATTTGACTGTTTCTCTTGGTCTCGTGCTCACTTCGAGGAGCAATGTTTTCTGGTGTGTTGAACCTGGTATTAGGTTGTCTCTTCCCTTTTGAGAAATGAATTAACCAACTTGTGTTGCCGAGTCTTATAAAGTGTAATCTGGCAACTGGTTGGTGGTGGACAAGTATATGATAGTGGGGAGATTTTGGGAACCAAGCTATTTGAAGGGCAGTAGGAAGTGAATTGGTTTTGACCTATAACACCTAGAGAGAATTCTATTTGAATGGAATGTTTGTCGATGAAATAAAACTGATTAGTGTTACAACTAGTGGAACCTATGGTGAATTATGATCTAATAACCTTTGTCCATGTTGGGATTATTGAAAGTATGGACTCTTGATGAAAAAAATTTAGAGTATTGCAATTGGATACTTAGTAAAATTGTATAGAAAGTTATGATGGTGAAGTTTAATGAGAGTAGTGGTGTGGAGAAACCTAAGCGTCGTGCTAATTAATGTGATGGTAGGATTTGTTGAGTTATAGTCAAGTATGACTCGGCCTCAGTGAGTAACCCTATGGGAGTTAGATTATCTCTAAGGATAACTTGGCCAAGAATATATCTATTTATTGATGTTAGTGATTGAGTATGTTTGAATCTTGGCCAATCAGTTAGAATATTGTGAGTGGGTATATTGTGGTTGTGTAACTGGATTGGATCGGTGTGGATTAGAGAAGGTCTAAGATTGGTGAAACAAATTGCCTCGGGGCGATTACTTAATTAGTGAGGAATGTTGATATTAACGACCGAGGTTATTGTTTAGTTGTGTGAAATTTTAGTAAGCGAATTTGAGGATTTCCTATCAGTAATACCAGAAATTCATGGTAAGAGACTTAGAGGTTGAATTTGGGCTTTGTATTTTTTATGCTAGGACCTTGGAGACCCAATATTATGTGTAGAGGTAGATGAACAGAAGCGAATTTTGAATAAGTGTGTTGATCTTCGATAGAATACTTTGGGTAAAGTAAATGAGTATCTGTGCTGAGAATTTGAAGTTGATTATCTTTAACATAATGAGATGATGTGGTTATGGGTGAAAAATCTTTATTGAGGTGTTGGAAACCATTTGTCAAAATAATTCATTTGGTATAGGGGTGGACTAGAGAATCCTTTTGTGGATTAGTAGAGTCCCTCTAAATAAGTATGGTTGTTCTTTCGGTTTGAGGATCGTTTTGGGATTGTCGGTTAAGAGGAAGGAGTTAGTGTGATAATTCTGGACACCAATGATTTGGGAAAGAGTTTATTTTTCAAAAGAACATCTGAGAAAAGAATGTTCTCTTGAGTAGAGAAGTGCTCTATTGGTTCTTATTTTAGTTGGATTTTTATGATGGAGATCATGCACAATTTGAGTTGACTTATGTTGACAAGGTAGTTCTGTCTAATTCGGGAAAATAAAAGAAGTATTTGATTTGGGCATTCGAGCAAATTTTGTTTTGGCTTATGTGGTGTTTAGTTGCAAACTGTCGAGTTGGAAGGATGGAAGGTTTTCGTGAAGAATCTCTAATTTTGGATTTGAGTGTTTTGGAGGAAAGTTGGAATTGCATTTTGAATCCTTTGTTTTCAGTTGAATCTGATTATTAAAGTTTGATTAAAATAAGTTGTGTTGCGCATCCCTGCTTAATGGAGGATCTCCTTGTTATGATGAAGAGATTGACTGAGAGATGGAACAAGAGTTCCATATGTTTACGTGCAAGTTATGTGGTTTGGTCGCGAAGAGATAGATAGCACAGAGTATATTTGGTTGTTTCTAAAAGTTGCAGAGACGTGGGAGATAGCGTATCACTAGGACCGTCTTCAGTCCTGGCGTGGAGCACAGATCATTTTGTATGACCTATTGTCGAGGGAGTACTGGAGAAATCTGGAGTGTGAAGTTTCATTAGAGCCGTTAACCCACGAGTAAGACCGTGCCTTCGAGTCCTATCTATTGAGAGGTTCTGGTTAGGTCGGTACGAGTGATGAGGCGTAATACATTAGTTGCATCAAGGAGCGGTGGTCCCATAAGTCCGAGGGAAAAGCGACTTGGGAATTGGAGTCTCGCATGCGCGAGCAATATCTGAAATTATTCACAGCAGGTATGTGGTAATGTTAGTAAGTTTTTAGCTATGATTATTCTTTGATGTTAAGCGTGGTTAGAATTCGGGGTCGAATTCTGTTTAAGGGGGGTAGAATGTAATACCCCAGATGGATTCGAAAGAGTATTTGAGAGAGAATAATCCCACAGCATTTAGGCCCAAGGGGAAAGGGCAGCTGGCCACATAAGAAGGAGAGGGGGCAACCCAAGGGTTGCTACAGTAGCATGGCTACAGTACCACTGCCGTGCTACAGTGCCCTCCCACCCCTAGCTTTCGCTGCCGGCCAAGAAGGAGGAAGGGAGAAGCCTCCTCGGGTGCTGCCGGCCAAGGAAGAGAAAGGAAGAAGATGGAAGGGGAAGAAGGGAGAAAGGAAAGAAAGAGATCATGTGGTGTTCATTGCATTCAACAGCAGGTTCTCCAAGGGTAATCCCGTTCCCCATTCGTTTGGTGGTGTATTTGAGTAATTAGGCATTAGTCGGTATTAGGTCTGTTTAGGACAGTCAGGTTTGGCCGACGTTTTTGAGGAGATTAACTATGGAATCTGTCCTGGACACCTCCTAGAGAGTTGTAGACGACGTCAATACCTTTCTGTAGAGTATTAGATCACTTCGTTTGGATGAGCGGATTAAGATTTATGAATTTGGTAGCGCTGCTATTCGGTAGATCTGTTATAATCCTGACAGTAAATATTAATCGGTCTGTAGCGATTAGTTAATGGATTAATTTGAAGATCTCACCATAACTAATGTTGTACATATTTTGATTATATTTCTATAAAGCTAAAGAACATGAAATTTGGACAACAGCACCGAAAGTTATGTTAGATTTAGTGCCGCTGTCCAGAAACCCTGTCATGATTTAGCTGTTTTGTTAATTAGTTTGGTGAGGGTAGAAGATTGCCGAATCAGGAAGGCTCAACAACTAGGTTTAGTTGGTGAATTTGATAAGATTTCCAGAAAGTCTAAGAACGCCCCATTTGGATCTCTGTACTAAAAGATATGAATTTTTTATTACGACTGTCTGTTAAGGGAACAGACTGCTATTTAAGATTTTGGGAGTTGGGGTTGCGCTAGAGAATATAGCGATTTTGTAATTGCTTCTAGCTTTGTTTTGTCCAGTATTGTTGTCTTAGTGTGCTCATTAAATAAATTCAGGTGGGGGATTGGTCCCGGGGGCAGCGCGCTCTTCGCGTCCTCCATTCTCGTATGGTTGAGGCAAGTACTTTGATTGATGGATTAATTATGAGTGTTTGATCATGATTGCAAGTATTTGATACATATTAGCTATGCATAGTTGCTAGATTAAAATGTATGTTAATGATGGTGAATGCTCGTGGTATGATCAAGTTTTATTCATGTATGATGATGCTGCTATTACATGATAATGATGGATAGAGTAACTGTTCAGGTGCATGTTGAGATCATACTTGAGGCTTGGTCACGTGGTGACCAAACATATATATTTGAGGTCCCCATCATGTAGATGATGGGCTTGTGGTCCCCACACTCATGGAGTGTGAGCATTGATTTGAGGTCCCCGTCATGTAGATGACGGGCTTGCGGTCCCCACACTCGTGGAGTGTGGGCATTGATTTGAGGTCCCCGTCATGAAGATGACGGGCTTGTGGTCCCCATGCTTGTGGAGTATGGGCTTTTGGTCCCTGTACTAGAGGGCATAGGCATGGGTATGCATCGACGGTTGCATACCCCGCATTACCGGTAAAATGCGAAGTGAGAAAAAGGGAAAAGATACATTTGCATTACATAATCATGTGATATGTTTTAGTGTAAAGCTTTGGAATTGGATGTTGATGTTATAATTATGAGTTACAATGTTTTATTATTTGTACTTGCTGAGTCTTTGGACTCACTCTTGATGTTGTTGTGTTTTTAGGTACCCTTTACAAGAACGGCATGCATGGGAGGGAATAGTCTTGTGTTCAGTTTCACATTGCCACAAAACTTTAACAGTTGATTAAATTTTGAATGTGCCTTAATAAAAGAGCAGGCTGCTTAAAGTATTTGTTATGGTTAAATTTCATAAAATCCAATCAAATAATAACTTTATTTATTTTTATTTTGGTAACAGAACTTTGGGATGTTACACTACGTATAGAATGTGTACTCATTTATATCGTATCCTCGCCATGTCACAACTGTAAATGTTGGCCATTTTGCCAATCATGTCAGCATATCACTTGATGAGCCCCTAGCGAGTCGCTCCTTCAACCATTGTTTGAACCGGTTGTTGTGTTGTCTCGTGATCCAAACATCCGGCCGCTCCGGATTCTGTTGTCGAAGCACATCCTTGTGCTGGTCGATATACGGGGACACTTCAGTCATGTGTTGCAAGACCGTGAAATGGGCTTGAGCATATGCATCCATATCTGGAGTGACTGCTTTCCTTCCGATGGTCCCGATACCCTTGAGTCTCCCCTGATGGCGAGATCGAGGCACACCTATCAGTTCGACCTGAGCCATGTAATCAACGCAGAACTCAATGACCTCTTCGGTTGCATAACCTTCGACGATGCTGCCCTCCGACCGAGATCGATTCCGTACATAGGGCTTGAGAATTCCCATGAACCTCTCGAACGGGTACATACTACGTAGGAACACGGGTTCGCACATCTTTATCTCCCTCACAATGTGAACAATGAGATGGACCATGATATCAAAAAATGATGGAGGGAAATACATCTCAAGATCACATAGAGTCGTCACCACCTCGTCCTACAGAGCATCTAGTCCTTGGGGATCGATGACCTTCTGAGCAATTGTGTTAAAGAAATAACACAACCTCATGATTGTCTCTCGGACCTTGATCGGCAAAATACTTATAATTACAATAGGAAGCATCTGTGTCATCAGCACATGACAATCATGAGACTTCATGCCAATTAACTTCAAATCTTCCATTGAAACAGGTTTCTTCATATTGGCGGATTAACCGGATGGAACTTTCACACCATGCAAGCACTGGCACAGTTCAGTTCTCTCAGCCTTGGACGGAGTGTAACAAGTAGGAGGAAGATACGTTCGTCTTTTATCAATCTTTGTCGTTTCTAACTCAGGTCTGAACCAAGTCAAGTCGTGCGTTGACACCATCCTTTATTTTGTCACGAATGTTCAGTAAGAGACCAATCAAACTGTCACATACATTCTTCTCTACATGCGTGACGTTGATACAGTAGCGAACTTCAAGGTGCTCCCAATAAGGTAAGTCTCAAAATATTGATCTCTTCTTCCAGATGTTCTTCTCACGGGGTCCTTGATTTACGTCCCTTTTCGAGCACAACATCTAAATCCTTAACCATGTTATAAACCTCTTTTCTGCTTAAATGCCTTGGAGCTGAACTGTCCTCATTCTCTCTATCGAATTATTTCTTCATCCTGCAGTATGGGTGAGCCCTCCGAAGGAACCTACGGTGACGCATGTACATGGTTTTGTGCGAGTGTTTTAGCCACACACTCTTGGTATCATCTAAGTAGTGAGTACAAGCTTTGGCCCCCTTTTGTACTCTGGCCGAACAGGTTGGCAAGGGCAAGATAATCATTTATGGTGCAGAGCAACAAGGAGCATAAAGTGAAGTTCTCTTATTTGTACACATCCCATACCTGTAACCCTTTAATCCATAGTATTTTTAGATCTTCCGTCAATGGTGCTAGGTACACATCAATATCATTCCCAGGTTGTTTCGGCCCTTGGATAAGTATCGACAGCAAAATATACTTCCGCTTCATACACAACCAAGGAGGGTGGTTGTAAATACAGAGAGTCACGGGCCAAGTGCTATGTCGGTTGCTCATGTTATAAAAGGATTCATTCCATCTGTACTCAATCCAAACCTTATATTTCTCGGTTCCACACCGAAGTCTGCAAACCTCGTATCGATGTTTCTCCACTACGCGGAATCAGCAGGGCATCTTAGCTTTCCATCATTATTACGCTCCTCCGAGTGCCAATGTAACAGTTTTGCATCCTTTGGGTTCACAAAAAACTGCTTCAAATGGAGAATTACAGGAAGATACCACACTACCTTAGCAGGAGGTCCTTTCTTCACCTCGATACTCTCACCATCATCTGATTCATTCTTACGCTTGTATCGGGTTGTGTTGCACACCGAACATACATGCATGTTTACATACTCGTTACAGTAGAGGATACAGTCATTCGGATATGCATGTATTCTTTCTACTTCCATTCCCAATGGACAAAGAACCTTCTTGGCTTTGTAGGTGGTTTTGGACAACTCGTTTCCCTCCGAAAGCATGTCCGCTAAGAGACCTAACAGCGCCGTGAAACTCTTGTCGGACCAACCGTTGCTTGCCTTCAATTTTAGAAGTTCAAGTATGGATGACAACCTTGTGTATTCTATCTTGCAGCCCGGGAACAAAGGTTTCTCCGAGTCCTTCATCAAGCCCCGAAATTTAGCATACTCCCTCTTATCACAGTTCTCTTCTGCATCATGAAGCATCTGATCTAGATTGTCATCGTGCAGCCTATCCGAATCAAAACCACAATCGACATCATCCGACGGCATATCGTTGGCTTCGTCGGCAATGTCGTTGTTACTACCTTCCTGTATAATCTGCTCTTCACCGTAACTGGTCCAACATGTACAACCCTTTTTGAAACCCCTTCGAATCAAGTGTACTTCGATCTGCGCTCAGTTCTTAAACATCTTCATATTCTCGTAGTCAATGCATGGATTGTACATATATTCCACCCCCTTATTTAACATTCCTCCTCGGCAGCTCTTGTAAAATCAGACACGCCATTAATGTACTCTTTACTCACACGGTTGCTAGCATACATCCAGCTTAGGTCCATCTGTTGGGGTACGGGTAGGCTATGATAGCAACAAATCAAAATTTTCTACCACATAAACCAGGAAGCCAAGCAAGTAGATGATCACAGATCATTACCACCAGACGCGCAAAGCAGCGGAAGAAGGATTGGAGCAACCTGGTCCAACGTAGAGCGCGTTGATGTAGTGGTCGTAGTCGATTGTCTCCTCAGCGACCTCTGCAGTTCCTTATGAAGATCGTGGATCGTCTTTAAGTGCAACAGCAACCGTAGTAGCGCCTCTACAGTATCCACACGTCTAGGGAAGGAACAACTATGCGCCGGTGTGCTAGAACCAAGTCGGTGCTCTCAGGAAGATGGCGGCTAGGGTTTTGGTGGAACAACTCAACTCACAACTTTCGTGTGTCTTGTCTGTTACGTTCACCTCACTCAACAACAGCCTCATGCATCTTCTTATATAGTACTCGTGACGGATCCTATCCGAACACGTTTGACGAATCGTATCCGTACTGGTTTGTTCCAACCCGTTAAGTGTGTGACCACAGAGGTTCATGCGTGTCGGTTGTGACTCGAAACCCTTTCCGATCACGAGTCGTTAGTGGTTCCTAGCGAGGATATAACGATTCTGAATACACACAAATTATATCAGACGAACCTTAATGCAATATGATCTCGACTAGGTCCTCATCACTTACGACTGTGTCCTATTTCTAAACGACGATTCGTAACTCCCACGACGAGGTTCGACCATTCTACGTGATTACGTTTGATCGATCTCGACCCGGTTTGTGGTGACGGGCGGGGGCTTCACGAGAGGTCCTCAAGACCTCCTAGAGTCCACCAGGACCTCCTAGGAGGTCCCAAGACCTCTCGGCGATCCTCGAGCCTCCCGGAGGTCGAGGGCTGATCGAGGAGGTCTTGAGGCTCAGGATCTCCCCAAGAGCCACGACTAGACCTAAGGGAGGTCCAGGGACCAACCCGAGGAGGTCATGGGACTTGGAGAAGTCCTAATCCTCCTGTGATCCGAACCGGTCCCAAGGATCAATGGCTGGTTCACACAGCATACACGAGTGGTAACATACATCCATGAGAGACTTTATTAACAGCCAAAGAGTTGATTACAATGTTGCTTACAAGCCACGACAACAAAGCAAAATACACAGCGGAAGCAAAACCAAGTCCATCCAATACATCACAGGTAATTGGCTGGAGGGCGCAGCCTAGTTGATCTGGTCCTCATCATCATCAAAGAAGTATTCTCCTACTCAATTCATCAATCAAGTAAGAATGAGCACAACAACCATGCTCACAAGTTACACCCGTCAAATAACAATATGACATGCATACATGGGTATCAAAGGGAGAGCTTATATGGTTGATTTGCGTAAAGCCAAGTTTATTTCCAATTACAAGTAATAAGTTTCAGAGCATGTACAATAATTAAAATTCATTTTTGAAGTTCAATTTTACAGTTGGATAACATTCATTAACAAAGTGTGAAGGATACCCTCCTGTCACAAGGCTCCCCGCCCATAAACCATTTGCATAGAAATCCAAAACCAAGTTCATAAGTTCTTTGGAAACCCAAAACCAAGAGCTAACTTTGAGTGGCTTTGCTAACATGTCCATAATCGTGGACACGGCTATTCAAATAGATTTACACTCTGCAGAGGTGTACAGCTTTACCCACTTGACATGACTTCTCTAGTTTGTTTGGCATTCGTCAACGCCACCTCACACTTCCTTTGGTGAGAGGTCTAGAGCACATGACAAAGCCTTTACAATGCATCGCTCCACATGACCCACCCTCGCTAAGGTTTCACCCCTTTGGATTACCCATCCAGTAGGGTTCAGGCCCCCTCTTGCGCCGAGGTGGGACTCGAGTTTGTAACATGACTACCCACCACACCAACAGGGTCAACTATGATGGAGCTTTGCAAATTAATCGGCCAGATCTCGCCCATACAGGACAAGTGGTTGCACGATGGTGGCTAGCAAGATGCAGCTCGCAGACTAGTCCTTAACTGGCTTGGGCGACCACCACATACCCCTGGACCTCATCCTTACCCAGGATTGAGTCCGTGCATAAACATAGCACCAGCCGAGCCAACCAATTCGCCCAAGACCAAAACATTTTCCATTTCTTTGCTTCCCCAGTAATGCTTTCATACCTCCATGACAACCCAATGCCATGGTCCGAAATATTTTAAACATCAGTTGGTCGTTGGAGATAAAATTTCCCAAATTCAATCACTTTTGGTCTAAGCATGACTAAGCTTTTATTTTCCAAACGGTTCTGGTTCAAGCTATTGCCTTAAACCAGTTTTCACCTAGGGTGACAGCATGTTTGGTTCAGTGTCAAGATTGGCCATACCAAGGATTTGGGTATAACTATGAGCTTAAAGACACGTGTTGCAATAAGTAAGTAAAATAAGCATGTATAAACCTTTGAAATAGAACATAATAATTTGAATAATGGGTGCAACATGGTCAAGGGTGTAACTTGCCTTGCTCAAAGGCCTGGGTGTATTGTTCTTCCTCCAAGAACTCCTGCTCTTCGGTGCCTTCACGCTCTACACGATGGAAACAACACAACTCAAATAGAGCTCCAATAAGATCCAAAGAAACTCCAATAAAACACTGAAATAAAACCAACAGAGAGGCTAGGTTTTCAGGGGGAGGTCCAAGAAGCTTTCTAGAGGAGATCCGAAGCTAAGGAGAGGAGGTCCAAAGAGCTTTGGAGGAGGTCCAAGAGCTGGTCGGTTTAGCTAGGGAGTGGAAATGAGAAAAGGGTGAAGAGGAAGGGCTGCCCAAGCTTATATCGCCAGAGCCGCCCAGATTTCCAAGGGTAGGCGTGTTCAAGAGTTAGTGAAAAGGACAGTGGGAGCAGGCAAAATATGGGACAAAAGAATGGCACGAGTGCTGCAAAAAGTGGTAGCATTTAATGCGACACAACAAGCATTAAATGTGGGGAGACTCCCATGTGCAAAGGACATGGTCAAAGGATAAAGAAAATGGGTGTGACTGCCAAATTGGACCAGTCAAAGCCCGAAGGGGATGTCTTGCAGAGAGGAGGTCCAAAAGACACAGTAATCGGGGGAGGTCCTGACGGTCGGATCAAATCAAGGGGAGGTCTGAATGGTTAAGATCTCCAAAGGGAGGTCCTAACGGTCAAATCTAACAAAGGGGAGGTCTGGACGGTTAAGATCTCCAAAGGGGATGTCCTAATGGTTGGATCTAACAAGGGGGAAGTCTGGACGGTTAAAATCTCCAAAGGGGAGGTCCTAACAGTCAGATCTAAATAAAGGGGAGGTCTGAACGGTTAAGATCTCTAAAGGGGAGGTCTCAACGATCGAGATCTAACCAAGAAGTGCAGGCGGTTAGGATCTCCAAAGGGAGGTCCTAGCAGTCGAGATCTAACAAGGAGAATGCAGGACGGTTAAGATCTCTAAAGGAGAGGTCCTAGCAGTCGGATCTAACAAGGGGAGAATGCAGACGGTTAAGATCTCCAAAGGAGGTCCCAGCAGTCGGATCTTACAAGAGGAGGTGCAGGACGATTAAGATCTCCAAAGGGAGGTCCTAGCAGTCGAGATCTAAACAAAGAGGAGGTCTGAATGGTCAAGATCTCCAAAGGGGGGGTCACAGCAGTCGAGATCTAACCAAGGGGATGTGCGGGCGGTTAGGATCTCCAAAGGGAGGTCCTAACGGTCGAGATCTAACAAGGGGAGAATGCAGACGGTTAAGATCTCCAAGGGAGGTCCTAACGGTCGGATCTAACAAGGGGGAGGTTTGGACGGTTAAGATCTCTAAAGGGGAGGTCCTAACAGTCGAATCTAACAAGGGGAGGTGCAGGCGGTTAAGATCTCCAAGGGAGATCCTAACAGTCGAGATCTAACAAGGGGAGGTGCAGACGGTTAAGATCTCCAAAGGGAGGTCCTAACGGTCGAGATCCAACAAGGGGAGGTGCAGGCGGTTAAGATCTCTAAAGGGGAGGTCCTAACGGTCGGATCTAACAAGGGGGAGGTCCGGACGGTTAAGATCTCCAAAGGGGAGGTCCAAATAGACAAGGAGGAGGTCCTAGAGGACATAGGGAGGTCCTGAAGGACACGGGGAGGTCCAAATAGACAAGGAGGAGGTTCGACAGAACAGAGAGTGAGCTCAAATGAACATGAGTGAGGTTTCGACCTGGGAAGGGAGGTCTGGACTAGAGAAAAACAGAGCCAGCGCAGAAAAGAGGAGATCACCAGAACTCCACAAACCCAATAACCAAATGCAAGTTTTAGTTGAAGTTTGATTTAATCAATTAAAACCCATTCTAAAACTCTCAAGTTAAGCTTTGAATTCTCATCAAAACAAAATGGTTCTTTTTATTTTGAAAATTCAAAAAGGCTCTAAAAATCAGGGTGTTACACAGTTCGTATCTCCATACGACCAGTCCGTAACTGATCGAACTTAGCGACATACTCGTGTATTCTCCCTTTGCCTCACGATGTCTGGTTGAACTCTAGGTGAGATGTTGTGTCATCTATGGACTGTTCAATACTTTCTCGATCGAGTGTCGGATAACTTCACGTGGTCGAACACTTCGACCACTAGTGGCATGGCCATGTACTTTCTTTATCCGACCACAACGAGGGGCCCAGAGACATCTCTCCTGTTATGTTAGGAGGGGCAAATCCCATATCCGACCAGTCACATTCCTCCGCATGTTTCATAGCATACCCGAAAGCTACCTTTATAACTACCCAGTTACGATTAGCGATTGGCAACCCCTAAGAGTGTTATTACAGATGTAGGAAACCATGCTGATCTCATGTCTCAAGGTGGGTCAATCCAACCCCATGTTCTCTAACATGTGTTCACATTATTGATTCGATATCTCTATACCCATGACCGGTGAAACATGGTCATCAATCAATACAATGTGCTGGTCGATAGAGTCACTAGTGTTCCGACCATTGACATCCGACCAGGGATATATTTAGAATGACATCATATAAATTAAAAGAGTTTCACCAACAAGTCACATACTTGTTAATCTCCATAACCAATGATTCATTCAAGGAACAATATAACATATTATCCAATATTATGAACATAATGAAATATAATCATCTCTATGATTGCCATATTTCCAACATGTAACATCCCAATTTTTCGAGCTTTAAAAATCCTTTAAGTAGTTGTAGTGAGAAAATTCACCATTTGGATTTTATTTGAATTTAATTTAAAAGCTTAATATTGGATTTTGAGTAGCAAAACAATTTAATATGACTAAAGTCAACATGAACAATGGTCAAAACTATTTTATTTGGATTCTATGTGCTTGGATATATTTTCTAGATTTTTCTAGAATTTTTCCAAGTTCATTTGCTAATTTCTATTGCCATTTGGAATTTCTGGTATTTTCTAAAATAGAAAAGCTATTTAAAATTCTCCTAATAGTGTTCGGGCCGAATCTCTTCAGCCCATTCCTATTCATCTCACGCGCGGCCCAGCAGCCCAACCCACCCTTGTCTATGGTCGTTCGATTGAAAGCGTGCGGTTGGATCAAATCGGCGGCTCGCGCGCGCGCCCCCGCTCCCCCATCTCTCTGCCAGGTGGGCCCGCGACGGCGTCGTCGTCCCCGACTCGGTCTCTTCCTCGCGACGCAGCGCTGCGTCCGCCATTTTCAGACCTTCGAGCTCGTCCGACAAATGCGCAAACAGCCCCGATTCTTCGCGTGGTTAAGCCCTTCTAGAAGCCCTATCTCTCCCGCACTCGTTTCAAACGAACTTGAAATTCAAACCCGTCTCTATCTCCTATTCCTCCGCGAGCCCTTTTCGGGTTGTTTTGATCTTCGCCGCCGGCACGTCACCTCGAGGCCGCATAGGCCCTATAAATAGGTTCCCGAGGTTCACCCTGCCTCCCTTTCCCAAAACCCTCATCCAATTTTCCCTCCCGAGCCCTTGCGCCGCCGCGATTTGAGATTCGAGTTTCGGGCACCGAAACCCTAAACCTCCAATTCTCTCGCCGTCTGTGACGCATTGCTTCCGGGGAGTGCGCCGCTGCCTTCCTCGTCTTTAGAGCCATCCCGAGGACCCTTCGCCATCATCGGAGCCTCGCTGGAGCACCCGTCCGACAAAACCCGAAGGTCTCCGCCGCTCGAAAGCTCGCCGCCGCCACCACCGTCGTCCTCGACCACCCGGCTACCTCATCGAGTTCGCAATAGCGAGGGCTACGTTGGTGCCCTCCACTCTCATGGGAGCGCAATTGATTCACGGCGACCATCGGTTCAGAGCCGCCGTTGTCGTCCTCGCTGACGTGGTCGCCGAGTCACCCGGCCACCTCAGCGCCCCATCCTCATCTGCGCATGCGTGTCAGCCACGTAGGCGCCGTCGTCCACGCCCGCGTCTTGTGCCACGCCAAATTTCAACCAGATCCAATCGGCTCGGTGGACTTGGTCCACCGTGAGCCATGTCACTGACATGTGGGTCCCACACGTCAGGTTTTTCTTTTTATTTATCTTTTTCAAAATTCCCAGGGCTGACGTCATGCTGACATCATGCTTGCGCAATATTCCAATTTTCTTTTGAGAAATAATTCGGGATATTCCAAAAATAGGATTTTCTTTAGATTCAAACTTCCAAAGCCCATAACTTTTGCATCCTAACTCCAAATCAGTCCATTCAAATTTCAAAATTCCTATAAATTCAAGATCTATTTAATGGAGTTATTTATTTATTTTTTTGGAGTTTGTTTCCTCTGTTATTTATTTAGTTTGTTTGTTTGCTTCGTTTGCGAGTAGACTTGACACTACGGAAGATTTGAAGAAGGAGGAGCACAACAAGACCAAGATCAATTTCTAGACCTGTTCCAAGGCAAGTCATGCTTTGACCATGATTGAATCGAGTTTTCTAAATGTTATTTTAATTCAAAGTATTGCATTTTATTTCAAGTAATTATTTAAATACTTTTGGGATTAGCTATTAAATCAATGTTATGCCTTCCTTGTATAATTGTTATGCCTTGAATCCTTTGTCACCCTAGTTGATATTTAGTTGGTAATATTGTAGCACCAACGTGGGTTGGTTAAACGCGATTAGGTTGCTTAGCCATGCCACAAATCATTTATTCATGTAAAGTTGCAATTATTAACTTGACTAAGTGACTATGTAACTTTGTAATAATCTGTGTGTACTATGTGTCTTTGTGGCATGTGTTGCACTTAAATCAATAGGGTGGGAAAAGGTTTGGGACTGGTGGGAAGCTGTGTGACATGGTGGCTATGTGATATGGGAATGTGAATCGTGTGTCAAATTAATCATGTGCCATAGTTAGAATTTGAAGTCTTGCCTCGGTCATTTAAGGTGAACTTTGTGCGCCATTGGCCGAGCCTTTAAATGCGACCACATACTGTTATGGGACGGGCCTAGCATAGTAAGATCTGAATTCTTGGCATTGATTGCCCAGCGATGGGTTAGGCTATGTGAAAAGGGTGGAGGTGTGTGCTACCATGTAGTCGCATCATGGGACAGTTCGCCGCTTCCGTCCAGCGGTGTGTGTTGTACCATACTTGTGTATGGTTTGGTATGGCGTAAGCACATCGGGAGCAGCTATGTTAAGATGAAGTTTCGAAATGCTTTGTTACGATTAGTGCTTGCAACCTTGGTTGTATCTTGTGGGTAAAGTGTACAAACTCTGCAGAGTGTAAACAATCTATTGAAATAGCGTCATGATAATGGACAATACTCGGGGATTTCACACGAGGTAGATCTTCATAAAGCGTGTGGGAAGGGAGTGTGATCTAAATCATATGGATATGTGAATAATCTTTTTAGGTCGTGTGCGTCTTTGTGAAATCAAAGCTGTTAAATTATTATTGTCTATTTGTTTTACTCGCTTTCAATCTATTATTTGTATTCAATCGCAAATGTTGCATTTACGCAAAAGAACCACAAAATGCCATTCCCTTGTAATAAGCTGCATGTATAATTGCATTTACGTGGTGTGGCTTATGATACGGTGTGTACTCACGCTTGCTTTAAACTAAATCAAGCGAAGAGGAGGAGTCTTCGCTTGACATTCGAGGAGGAGTTTATCGAAGGTGCTGATCGTGGGGTCGGATCGATCGGTTACTGTGGTGAATCGATGGGATGTCATTGCCGTTTTGTTTCATTGTTTTATTTCTCTGTTAGCCTGCGTGGCTTAATAAATGTAAACTCGACCGTAAGGTCAAACCATTATTTCTTAATCAAACTATTCGTTTATATTACTATTCGCCTGTGTGGGTCGATATCCATCTTTGTTGATACTGTGTGCACTAGCGTGATCTTGGACTAGTGCATTAAACACAGAGGGTCCAGAATTGTATTTTTGGGTCCCGACACAACACCATCTACGCGACGCATATAACAATTTGGTGTTAAATATTGAATTAATTAATTAGTATACTATAGATGCAACTTTTGATATGTCATTTGAAATATGTATTTCTAATGAACTGAAAAAACACCAATGCACCCTATGGGCAGGTTGTTCATCACAAACACATTATAGATAGCCCATGCCCAACTTCAGATGGCAAGCAGCTGTGCAACACTTGCAAAACAACACAAAAAGCTAGAGCTAAACCATCTTCAATTCTCTCTTTACCGATCTAAACCTTCTTCAATTCTCTCTTTCCCAAGCTAGATCTAGAATATAATGCAAGGAACAAATTAATTACGTACTAACCATTGATAGTCAAGAACAAATTACCAAATCCGCGTGGTTTCCTTTCACCAGATCACCTCAAAGCCCTACCTCCAGCAGTAGCAGTGAGAACAGAGCAGGAATTTAAGACAGGCCGATCTGTGAGGGTTGGGTCTGCAATAAATGAGATTATCACAGGCAGTTTTTTAATACAAACCATCTGTGAAGAGGGCGGGAAGTCAGACGGTTCCTGTTAAAACTGTCTGTGAAGTATCACAGACGGTTCTGAACAAGATCCGTCTGTGAAGTATCACCGATGGTTTTCAAAATGAACTGTCTGTGATATTACCTCTTCACGGACTGTTTTTAGCGCAAAAAGTAACACAGATAGTCGCTAACCAAAACCGTTTGTGATTGTGTTTAATACAGACGGTTTTGGTCAACCGTCTATGATGAGGTATCCCGTATTAGCCTTTTTGTGGAAGTGTATGAGGGTGGTCGCAGAAGGACTTACAACCTCTTGGCTAGCTTCTCCCTTATAAACATTAAGGGTGTAGGACCGGAATAGACGACTAGAGGGGGGGGTGAATAGGAGCATCTAATCTTTTTCGCAAAGAATGGATTCAACTTGCAAATCACTCAGCTATAAAGATAAATGCTTAAGCACAGTGGAAGACTTGAAATGAATCCACTCCTAAACCCCAAGAGCACAGCAAGCAAAACCGAGGAAGTGCTGAATAAACAGGACAATCGGAACAACCACCACGCTATGCGCGGTATGACTGGACATCGGTACTACCGCAACAAAGATGCGGTACTACCGCACGTCGGTGCTACCGTCAATCAAAAACAGAGCTACCGATTATCCTGGAGATGAACCCAAGAGCTTGAAAAATCTCTGCAATCGGTATGACCAGCCACTATCTTGCGGTATTACCGCGTAGCGGTATTACCGGCGTTCTTCCTGCGGTATGACCGATAATCCTAGAGGAACAGCCCGACAGATGAAAACCAAGACAAGAATTTGCACAACTTTTGATTCAACCGATCAAACTCAATAAAACTTGAAACAAAGCTTCTCTATGAAGTTAGGAACCTATTCTAAATAGGGATCAAATTGATCCACACAAAAGTTCCAACCTTTAACGATTTGAATGAAGTCTGTTTCAAGAACTGTGCAAAATACGAAAACAGAGATTGAGATGATCTGGAACTTGCTCGTGGGTGGATGATCAACAAGTTGGACTCAGATGCATACCCACATGTCACAGCAAGTCAAAGCACAGCAAGAGCACAGAAGAAATCTCACAGATCGAAGAAAAGCCCAAAAACAGAAATAAGGAAGAAGAACACCGAGGACAGAACTTGAGAAACTGATTGGATTGAATGCAGATGGAGGGATGATTGTTGTTTACAACCACTCCAATCCTGGAGGACAAAGCTCAACTCGTGAGCACTTACTCTCAATCCAAACCCTAGAATCTAGCTCTCCCCTCTTTTCTCCTCAAAACCCTAAAACCAAAATAGGGCATATCAAATGGGGTTTGGCTCTGGCGGCTCCTCTCCAGCGGCAGCAGCACCAGCCAGCACACAACACCCCTATTTATATGGAGACTAAGCATCTAGGGAATATTCCATTAGGCACCCATTAAACCCTAACATACAACGGGTTAACACAACGCACGCATCTCAAAGCGTCGTCTTCATTGTCGATTGATCTAAACCGCTTCTGTTGGAAATATGCCCTAGAGGAAATCATAGAGATGATTATATTTCATTATGTTCACAATGTTTGATAATATGTTATCTTGTTCCTTCAATGAATCATCAGTCATGAAGATTGAAGAGTATGTGACTTGTTGGTGAAGCTCTTTTTAACTTATGATGATGTCGTTCTAAAAGTATCCCTGGGTCGAAAGTCCTTTGGTCGGAACACTAGTGACTCTCGACCAACACATGTATTGATTGATGACCATGTTTCACGGTCATGGATATAGGGATATCGAATCAATAATGTGGACACGTGTTAGAGAACATGGTGTTGGATAAGACCCACCTTGAGACACTATTGAGATTGTTATGATTCTATGTGTCGTTAGTTAAATCTCAAGCAATGATGATGTATAATCCTTAGACACGAGATCGGCATGGTTTCCTACATGTGTAATAGCACTCTTAGGGGTTGCTAAACGCTACTAAATGGCGGGTGGTTATAAAGGTAGCTTTTGGGTATGCTATGAAACATGCAGAGGAATGTATTTGGTGGGATATGGGATTTGCCCTCCTAACATAACAGAGAGATATCTCTGGGCCCTCAAGTGGTCGGATAAAGAAAGTGCATGGCCATGCCCTTTGGTGGTCGAAGAGTTCGACCACATAAGGTTATCGATACTCGATCGAAAGCATTGAGCAGATCCATGGATGACACAACATCTCACAGAGTTCAACCGGATATCGTGAGGCAAAGGGAGAATACATGAGTAGGTCACTTAGTTCGACCGACCACTGATTTGGTCGTATGGAGATCTAAGCGGTCGTAGGCTGGTCGAGCGTAATCACAGAGTGGTGAAACCAAGTCGTAAGGAGTTACGAGTTGGTCGTGATCAAATCTGAATCTGATGCATTATAGAGATAGGACACGGTCGTAAGTGATGAGGACCTGGTCGTAGATCATATTGCATTAAGGTTCGTCCGATATAATTTGTGTGTATTAGGGAATCGTTATGTCTGCTAGGAACCGCTTCGACTCGTGGCGGAAAGGGTTTCAGTCACAACCGAACTACACATGAACCTAACGGGTCACACACTTAGCAGGTTGGAACAAACCGGTATGAATCTGATTAAATAAACATGTTTGGATAGGATCCGTCACGGGCTCTATATAAGGAGATGCATGAGGCTATTGGGGAGAGAGAGTTGACACGAATTGCCCTCATGAAACCCTAGCCGCCATCTTCTTAAGAGCCTTGCCGGCGATTTGGTGCTAGCACACCGGCGTCACGGTTGTTCCTTCCCGGGCGTGTGGATACCATAGAGGCGCTTCTCGTTGTTGCGCTTAGGGCGATCCACGATCTTCGCAAGGAGCTGCAGAGGTCTTTGGAGGAGATGATCAACTCACGAGGACGCCGGACGATCGACCACGACCCTTTGCATCAACGTGCTAGGATTTGGACGATCGACTACGATCGAGACATCGACGCGCTCTTCGTCGGACCAGCCGCTCCGACACTTCTTCCATTGCTCTGGCGTCTAGTGGTAACGATCTGTGATCATCTTCTTGCTTGGCTTCTGGTTTACGTGGTAGAAATTTTGAATTATTGCTATCGTAGCCTACCCAGTATCCTCTGACTTCACCATCGCCGACCAGCGCGCGTTTAGCCAAAAGGCCACCAAAGGCGGTATTTGGTGAAATTGCAAAATACCCTTCTCGATCCTTCTCCAAGAATCGAGTCCACGGATCGTGAAGCAATCCCATGCTTCGCCACGCAGGTTGATCAACGGCTTCATGTCGGCAAGTCTCTCCGTCCGGATCCCACGGAACCATAGCACTTGCACCGACTCGCGCCGCTTGATCCAACTAGTCGCACCGAACCACCTGTTCGGTCATCCTTATCCATTCGCACCCACTCGAGTCCTCGACCTCACCGGCATCCTTGATCGTTTGGACCTCGGCTCTCCAAGCTTAGTCGATCCACCTCGCCGTGACCGTCATAGACACGCAAGCCACCGCTGACAATAGACCAAGAAACCATTTAAAGGAACAAGTTCTTCACAACTTGACCCACGTTAGCCAAAACATGCATCATGCAACACATATGCACTGATAAACATGAACTTGACCTAACCCAAAATCAAATCTCCAAGAAATTTGACAATCAGCTCAATTCATTCCACAAGCGGTACTACCGCCAACTAAATCTCGGTATTACCGCCACGCGGTCATACCACTCAAAACACTACGATCGTACCGCACCATGGAGAAATCCCAAAATCTCCAAAACATCCTCTCTGGAAATTCCATGCCGCTCTCAAGCGGTCTTACCGAAATGCGGTACTACCGTCGTTCACCACACGGTACTACCACTCACCAAGAAAACCAAACTCAAAAGACACCTTCTCTGGAATTTCCATACCGCCACTCAATGGCCGGTTCTTCCGCTGAACGGTACTACCGCTTCCACAAAACGGTATTACCGCATCGAGGTATTACCGCCACACCCAAGCGGTACAAATGTTTTGCAAAACCTCTCAAGCGCTCACAAGCCACATGGACGGCCCAGATTGCATGGCCGTTCGGACCACGTCTCACACCATCAGATCTAGGCGCCGTTCGGACGGTCCGAACGTTTCACATGATCTGCGCCGTCCGATTTCAATAAGACGCTTCACATGAACCCTACACGTTCGGAACCGACACTTGTGGTAGTTCCGCTCCATCTTCTTGATTATCACCCACCGTAATCTGCGGCCATAATCTTTGGTACTACCACAAAACCCGACACTTCTTTGAAAACCACAGAATTCAACAAGCTTTCAAAGCAATTGTCAATTGTCTCATCACCTAAGATCATGAGCATGTCCATATGACATCACAATGTCCTCATGACATCCACAAAGGGGTATACCCAAGAACCACACGATGGCATTATTATCCATAATAAGAATTACAGATAAATAATTAAATGAGGATTATCAGATCCTCATCATCTAGCCCCCAGCTTCAAGTGAAAGTAAATTACTTGAAAAAGGAGTCGTAGATAATCTTATGGCCAGAAGGTGGTCGTAGAACGGTGGTCGAGGGAAAGGCTTTTCGACCGATATTTTATTTGACCAGAAATAGACTTGCTCAAGAAGGTAATTTCGCTTGAGGTGTAAAGACAGACTCGGTTTTCTCGAACAAACAAATTAAAGAATCTCAATCGACTCTCATAGACCTATCTGTTGTAGCGGTTCCTGAAGAGGTGGTAACTGTGGGGTTACCATGTCTTTAACTCAAGTGTGCGGTTATAAAAACTTATTGTCGATGTGATTATAGGGTTCTTACTTTTTCCCCAATCACTCAAACTGTTCATCGAGCTCTTGCATTCTCCGCCGCCGACCAAATCGTACGCCCTAGAGACCTTTCCAAATTGAAATCTCCCTCTCTTGAGAAAGATGGCCGGAACCTGTTCCCAGTGGGCTGAATCGAAGATGGATACGACTAAGATGAAGACATTGGTCGCCGCTGAGAAGATCCCGAAGAAAGAGTTTGTGAACTGATTTGAAGCTTCGGGACAACATTGGCCATCAAGGGAGATTGGCCAAATTCCCGTCTTCCAGACGTATTGTGGGTATGGCCTTCGATAGCCTGCTCACCCTTTTTTTCACACTCGTACTCGAGCACTTTGGGGTGGAATTGGTGAACCTTGTTCCCAATTCCATCACGATGTTGAGCGTGTTCATATACTTGTGTGAGGCCTACTTGGAAATTCCGACCGACTTGGAGCTATTCCAATATATCTACGGGATGACCAGAATAGTGGGATATTCAGATGTTCACCCGGTCATCATGGTCGGGGTGAAATAAGGAGTGGTTATATTGGGAGACGACCAGTGAAGATAGCCTTTCTTTCATTGGGAACGCTGTCGAGAAGATTTCTTCCTGAGATTCGACTCCCATGGATCTTGGCTGGATCGCCCCCTATGTTCAAGCCATCAAATACTTGAAGGAAGAGGGGCAAACCAAATGGCACGTCGTGAAGGATTTTATCACCCGTCGCATTAGCCCTCAGAAGAAATGAGCACATCCCATATGGAGGTACTCGGGGCCAAAAGACTCGACCAGAGATTACGAGAGGGGTAAGTAAAATTTTCAACTTAGCTCACTTTTGGTTAATCTCAAGCCTATCAACTGAGCATCTTATTTGCTTATGCAGATCTCTTACAAATGGAGATTGACATCCGAGTCAAGCTCGTTTGTGTGAAAGCTCCGCCACCCAGTGTGGTGGTTCCTCAAATCTTGGCGGTCTTGTCCGCGGAAGATAAGATGGAACGCCTAAAACTAATCAAAGACGGATTTCATCTTTAGGATTTCATAGTCGTAGAAATACTTACAACCAGGGGATTGTCATAGAAAAACTTACAACTAAGTACTGGTCGTAGAAGGACTTATGACTAGGGGATTGTCATAGAAAAACTTACGACTAAGTACTGGTCGTAGAAGGACTTACGACCAGGAGATTGTCGTAGAAAAACTTACGACTAGGTACTGGTCATAGAAGGACTTATGACCAGGGGATGGTCGCAGAAAACGACCACTTAGTAATATTTCTTTTTCTGACTCCTATAGAAAGTAGGCATGGAAGAACGTCGAGACGACCAAGAGGTTGTACTGATGGTCATTGGCATGGAGGTAGAGCAAGCCAAAGCTCCTCCAGCTAAAAAGCGTTGACTTGTGAGGGTCGCCAATAAGGGAGGTGCGGGCTCAAGCTCTACTACTTCGACCAGGCCTTTTGAAAAATTTGCTACGGATATGGCTGCTGCAGAGAAAGCCAAGGCAGTCGAAGCGATCAAAGCTCTCAAACACAAAGCTCCCAAGACCAAGGTACCCTTCTACTACGACAGCAAGACTTTCGTAGTTTCTGCCTCTCATGGCTTTGTCAAGCAACTAGAAAAGGAGAACTGAAAGAGATTTATGTCTTTTGTGAAGGAAACCGCTGCACCAGCAGGGCCCATGGTCGAGGGAAGTGCTACTATTGGGGTGGTTTTGATAGGTCTCGGCCATCTAGAGATTCAGGAGGCTCAAGGAGCGGCAGTTCTCACTCAAGACCCACGACTAGACGTGGTCATGGCTGACCCCATTCCTCAACTCGAATTTCGACCAGATGTGGTCGAAGAGAAGAAGTCAAAGAAATCTTCTTTAGAGAAGGTTTCTTCTGGATTCAAGATCAAGTCCAGGAAATGAAGGTATGTAAAAAGACAAAAGTATAAGAACGGTATTTACCTTTTGCTTTCTACAATTTGACGTGTTTTCCTTTTTGTAATCTTAGCCCAACTCCTCCAACCTCCAAGGACGTTCTTGTCGAGAAACCCACTGCTATTTCTCCAGCAGTCGGAGAGATGATAGTGCAGGTGGTTGAAGGATCGTCCATGTGGTGGAAGAGGTTGTTGTTGCTGAAGCGACTATGACCACTGAGGTGGTCGTGGAGCCAGAAGCAAAGATGGCAGAGGTAGCAGCGGAAGCATCCGGCCATGGCGGTGAAGCTTTTGATCACCGCGCCGGGAAGGAAGTTGTTGTAGACGTTCTCCCTGGCCCTCCAAGGTCAAGCTACTGATGCTGCCCTCACTAAGGAAGAAGAAGGGCCTGACTTCTTCAACTGTTCCTTCAGGTTTTTCGGCCCCGCATCTGTTGTGGGATCTCGTGATCAGGTTCCTCACCCTAAGGACATTCCTAACAGGGGAAATATTTTCAATGACAAGCGTCTTGAAAAGGTGTGGTGGAACCGAGTTTAGGAGATCGATGAGTTGAAGGATTCCATGAGAGTATTCTCCACCTTTGCTCGAACGAGCATTAATGTAAGCATCTGATGATATTCACATATGTGGTTTTTTCTCGTTTATCATTGTCTTTCTTTTTACAGAAAATTTTGGAAGAAATTGTCACTGTTGGTGAATACCACCGACAACTTGAGCTGCTTCGGCAGCAGAAAGCGGAACTCTGCGAGTAGGAGGAGAGATGGTAAGTCACTACTACTTGTAGTCGTTTATGTTTTGATCAATTGTACAGTGATCATGTCTACTTTTAATCTCTTGTAATTTTAAGAGCGACGAAAAATCCTTGGCTGATTCGCTCGACTACGAGAAGGTCAAAACGAAAAAGCTAAGGGAAGAGAAAGAGGACCTTCTGAAGAAGCTTCAGGATGCAAACTCTGTAACTCAAAAGTAGCAGGGACGAATAAACGGTAAGTTCTAAACTTAAGACCACTTATGATAATGACCTTCTTTTCTTTCTCTAACTCTTATTCCTTTTTAGAAAAAGAGGTCGAAATGAGCAAGCTCGAAATCAAGGACAAAGAAAAGACCATGATTGTTCACGAGATTTCCTGTATCGCCAAAGAAAAAGATCAGGAGATAAAGTCGTGGGAAGAGCTATATGCAATGAGCACTGCTTCCTATGACGATGAAGTCAAGAAGTTAGACTCTCGACTAGTAGCTAAGCAACTATTTACCTGCGACCAGTTTTCCAGTCCTTTAAGGGTTATTTTGTCTGACTAGTCTTACTCTTTTCAGAGCAAGCAGTCGAAATAAAACAACTACGTGAGGCTTCGACTCGTAATTAGGAGGATATAAAGTCGATGAAGATTAATCTTGAGGACAATATTTCCCTCTTGAACAATGTACTTAGTGGGCTACATGCCGAGGAGGTCACTCCTCGTGAAGACATGATAATTGCTCACACGAGTACCATTGGAGAACAAGTCGGGACTTTGCAAGAGTTGGTGACCACTCTGTCGGGACCCGAATTTACAATTCAGGACCCTCGTGTTTAGCACTAGCCGAGGATCACGCTAGTGCACACAAGTGGTAACAAAGGTGAAATCGATCCATACTGGCGAATAATAACATAAGCGAATAACTTTGATTAATAAATAATGGTTTTGACCTTAAGGTCGAGTTTACATTTATTCAAGCATGAGCTAACGAGAGAAAGATAAGCGGCGGTGGAAACAGAAACGGCAGTGGCACCCCATCGATTCGCCACAGGCAACCGACTGGGATCAAGACCTCACGATCAGGCACCTTCAAGCTACTCGTCCTCGAATGCTGGTGAAGACTCCTCCTCTGCTTGATTCGTCAAAACAAGCGTGAGTACACAACCGTACTCGCAAGCCACACCATAGAGATGCAAAATATACATCTTTGGCTTTATACAAGGGAAAGGCATTACGTGGCTCTTTGCGAGAAATGCAACTTTGCGATTGAATACAATTAATAGATTGAAAGCAAGTAAAACAAATAGACAATAATAATTTAACAATTTATTTCACAAAGACGCACACTGACCTAAACAATTTTAGCACATAGTGGATGATTTAAACCACACTCCTTCCCACACGATTTATGAAGATCTACCCCTAGTGTGAAATCCCCGAGCATTGTCCATGATCATGACGCTATTGAATAGTTTACACTCTGCAGAGGTTGTACACTTTACCCACAAGATACAATTAGTGTAGCTAGCACTAATCATAACAAAGCATTTGGACATTCATCTTACTATGCTAGGCTAGTCCCATAATGAGCATGTGGTAAATGTGTGGCGCTTCGATTCAATGGCGCACATGGTGAGGTCCTTAATTGACCAAGGCAAGACTACCACCATCCCTATGCACATGACTTATCAAACCCATGCACACAGCTCCACCAAAATAGCACCTGACCCACCATATCACACAAGTATCCACCACTTGCCTCGGTCTAAATCATTTCCCACCAGTTGGTTTTAAGTGCAACACATGCTTTACAACACATAGTGCACATGACTTTTATCACATAGTTGCATATTCACTTAATCAAATTATAATAGCAATCTACATGACAAGTGATTCGTGGCATGGCTAAGCAATCTAATCGCACTAACCAACCCACGTTGGTGCTACAATATACCAACTAATATCAACTATGGTGACAAAGAATTTAGACATAGCAATTTACAAGGAAGGCATAACAATTAGGAATTTACATCTACACCAAAAAACATTTAAATAATTACTTGAATTAAAATGCAATAATTAAAATTAAAATACTTTTAGCAAACTGGGAATCAAGATGGTCAAAGGTATAGCTTGCCTTGAAAAGGATCTAGGAATTGATCTTGGTCTTGGAAAGGTCCTTCTTCTTCAACTCTTCCAGCAGCGTCGAAGTCTAATCGCAAACGAGATAAACAAACAAACTAAATAAATAACAGAAGCAAATAACTCCAATAAAATAATTAAAAATCTCCAATAGATAGATCTGGATTTTAGACGAATTTAGAAATTTGAATGGATGAATTTGGAGTTAGGATGCAAAAGATATGGGGTTTCAAAGTTTAAATCTAAAGAAAACCCTAAAAATTGGATTTCCTGGAATTCCGAATTATTTCTTAACTGAAAAATCGGAATATTGCGTCGACATGACATCGACATGACGTTAGCCACAGGAATTTCGGAAAGAAAATAATAAAAAGGAAATCTGACATGTGGGGCCCACATGTCAGTGGCATGGCTCACGGTGGACCAAGTCCACCGAGCCTCTGGATCTGGGTGAAATTGGTTGGTGCTGCGTACTGCGTGCCGCGCGGCGCCACACGCCGTGCGCGCGTGCTGCAGGCGATGGCGATGAGGTGGAGGGTGACATGGGCGGCGGCGGCGGCGGCAAGATCGACCCAATGGTCGTGACAGCGGCTCTCCGGCGAGTGGGTGGCACCGGCGTGTAGGGGACGCTTGAAGGGATCACGGGTGGGCTCACGGGTGCTCGAGGGGCGGCTGTGGCGGCCGGCGGCGAGGTTGGAGCGGCGGCGGCTACTGGGCTCGGCAGCGGCAGCGCTAGGGTGATGCTCGGTGAAAGCGAAGGTGTCCTCGGGCTCCCCTTGCTCCGCTGATGTCGGCAGTCTGGCGTCGAGCTCGGCAACCAGGCCTGGCGGAATTGCTCGTCGGAGAAGGTGGCGGCGGAGATTGGATCTCTGGTTTTGTGGCGGCTAGGGTTAGGCATAAGCGAGGTGGCGGCGGAGGAAAGAAGCGGAGGCAAGGGCTTCCTCCTTTATAAGCGGCTCGGGAGCGTCTAGGGCACGGACGCCCAAGCGGCCTGTGCATGGCGGCGCAAACCAACTC
Organism: Phyllostachys edulis; assembly: GCA_036346405.1. Taxonomy (NCBI): domain Eukaryota; kingdom Viridiplantae; phylum Streptophyta; class Magnoliopsida; order Poales; family Poaceae; genus Phyllostachys; species Phyllostachys edulis. The sequence goes on from CM070546.1 coordinate 109,481,123, forward strand.
GCATGACGAAATCGGAGGCGATGAACGAAGAATCGGGTGGGGCCGCTTGTCGATGGTGGGGCTCGGCGGCGTGAGTGAAAAAGGGCGCTGCGAGGTCGCGAAGTCTTGGCGAGATCTGGCGTCAACTCGGATCGAGCGGTGGAGATTGAAGCGGGCGCGAGGAGAGAGGAGAAGCGGAGGCTGCAGGCGAGATCGCCGATCGATCTTGATCAACGGTGGAGGATGGATGGGGTACCTGGCGCCGGGTAGGAACAGGAGAGGGCTTGGGTTTAGGCCCAAGTACTGTTGGAGATTTTAAATAGGTTTTTCTTTTTAAGAAATTACCAGAAATTCGAATAAGCAATGGAAATTAGTAAATGAACTTGGAAAAATTCTAAAAAATTCAGAAAATATATCAAGCTCATAGAATCCAAATAAAATAGTTTTGACCATTGTTCATGTTGACTTTAGTCATATTAAATTGTTTTGTTGCACAAAGTCAATATTAAGCTTTTAAATTAAATTCAAATAAATCCAAATAGTGAATTTTCTCCTACTAACTATTCAAAAGGTTTTAAAGCTCGAAAATTGGGATGTTACAAACCTCCCCCTTAAAGGAATCTCGTTCGAGATTCAAGCTAAATGGAGAAAAGGCTAGGAATTCGGCTTTGGCTCTTCTTCATGTTCCCACGTTGCTTCACCTTCCGAGTGGTGGCTCCTTTGCACTTTGCAAAAGCGAACCGTCTTGCTTACGGTCCGACGTTCTGCGACATCCAGAATCTTGATCGTTTGCTCTTTGTAGGTGAGGTCTTCTTTTAGTTCAATTGACTCTAACGGTGTTTGTTCTTCCGGCACACGAAGACACTTCTTTAGCTGTGAGACATGAAAGACATCGTGTACTCCTGCTAGAGACTGCGGCAGCTCTAACTGATAAGCTACTTCTCCACGGCGTTTCAAAATCTTAAACGGACCCACATACCGAGGGGCAAGCTTTCCTTTGGCATGGAATCTTTTCACACCTCTGAGGGGCGTAACTCAGAGATACACAAAATCTTCTGGCTCGAAACTGAGATCACGACGACGATTATCGGCATAACTCTTCTGCCTCGACTGAGCTATCTTTCGTCTCTCTCGGATCATAGACACTTGTTCTTCTGCTTCTTGAATAATATCTGGGCCAAAGACCGAACGCTCAGCTGTTTTTGACCAATTCAACGGGGTTCTGCAGGCACGACCATACAAGGCTTCAAACGGCGACATTTGCAAAGGTGGCTTGATAGCTTGTTGTTGTACGAGAATTCGCATATGGTAAACTCTTATCCCAGCGGGTAGCATTTGCTAGAACACGAGGCTCTCAACATGTCTTCAATATCGATTGACTCTTTCGGTTTGTCCATCTGTTTGGGGATGATACAATCTTGAAATTGGTGAGTTCCTAAGGCTTCATGCAAACTCTGCGAGAATAGGGAGGTGGCGAGATCCTCGATCGACACTATCTTCTTAGGCACACCATACAAACCGACAATCTTTTCCATATATAGCTCGCTAAACGATCTCTGAGTCGTGATTTTGGTGGCAAGAAATGAGCAACTTTAGTCAAAGCGATCCACTATTACCCGTCGAATCGTAACCCGATTGAGTCTTGGGTAAACCGGTGATGAAATCCATTTCGATTTCTTCCCACTTCCACTCTGGAATCTTTAAAGGTTACAATGAGACTCTTGGTCTCGATGTTCTGCTTTGACTTTCGACATCGTCGCACAAGGCAACGAACTTCTGCGACGCGTCCGTTTCAAGTTCGCCACCAAAACTTATTCCTAACATCTGATACATCTTAGTACTACGGGGTGAATCGAATACTTTGAGTCATGAGCCTCCTTCGGGATTAGCTGTCTCAATCCATCAATATCTGGAACGCAGATACGTCCATTGATCCACAGTATGTCCTGATCATCAACTGTGAAGTCCTTGAACTTCCCTTCTGTCATCTTTTTCTTGATGTCGGAGAACTCTGAGTCTTTCGGCTGAGCTTCGCGAATCTGCTTCTCCAAAGTAGACTGCACTTCCAAATTTGCCACGAATTCTTCAGATACTACTTCTAGTTTCAGCTTCTGGAATTCTTCTTGAAGTTCTGAACAAACCTCTTTTACTTCCATTGCATTGCAGTGGCTCTTACGGCTCAAAGCATCTGCAACGACATTGGCTTTACCAGGATGGTAATGGATCCCAAGATTATAATCTTTTATCAACTCTAGCCATCTTCTCTGTCTCATATTCAGATCCGACTGAGTGAAAATATATTTCAAGCTCTTATGATCGTATATATCTCATGCGATTACCGATGAGGTAATGGCGTAAATCTTCAAGGCATGCACTCTGCGGACTAATTCGGATCATGGGTAGGGTAATTCTCTTCATGGGGTCTTAAGCGCCTTGGCGCATAAGCGGCGGCTCTTCCTTCTGCATCGGGACACACCTAATCCTTGGCGAAGCATCACGGTAGATATCAAAATCCTTGCGAATATCGGCAAAATCAAACTAGAAATTTGAGGTCAAGCGTTCTTCAATTCTTGAAAACTTTCTTCACAAGTGGGGTCGAGTAAACTTTTCTCCTTCTTCAACAATTGCGTGAGAGGTTTAGCAATCGATGAAAATCCTTCAATGAAAGCGGCGATAATATCCTCGCTAATCCCAAGAAACTACGAATCTGAGTAGCGGTCTTGAAACATTCCCAATGTATCTGGTTATTACCTTCTTTGGGATCAAGCTGCTACTCCCTTGTTGTCATTCGTGACCAAGAAATCCACTTCCTTTTCGAAATCACACTTGCTAAACTTAGCATACAAGCGATGCTCTCTCGAGTTTTCTAGGATTAATCTCAAATATCCGGCATGTTCTTCTTGACTTGGAGTAAACCAAAATATCATCGATGAATCGACTACAAATTTGTCCAAATATTCCATGAATACCTTATTCATCATGTTCATGAAATAGGCAGGGGCATTAGTCAGACCAAAGGACAAGACTAAGAACTCATAATGTCCGTGCAGTGTTGAGAAAGTGGTCTTAGGTACATCCTTAGAACAAATCTTTAATTGATGGTAACTTCGATCGCGGATCGATCTTGAAACACTCGGCTCCCTTCATCGATCAAACAAGTCATCAATCCGGGGCAATGGGTACTTATTCTTGATGGTGACTTCATTGAGAGCTCATGAGTCGATGCACATCCTCATGCTTCCATCCTTCTTCTTGTGAATAAGATGGTGCTCCCCATGGCGACGAACTAGGCCTCACAAAACCTTTCTCCAAAAGTTCTTCTATCTGTTTCTTCATCTCTACTAACTCATCGGTGGCATCCGATAAGGTCTTTTCGAGATGGGTCTTTGTTCTGGCACTAGATCGATGACAAACTCGATGTCACGATCCGGTGGCATTCCCAGTAATTCTTCCAGGAACACATCTGGATATTCTTTGACGAGTGGCACATCTTCCAACTCAACGGTCTTCAGGCTGTTGACTATCAAATGCCCATTACGCACTAAGGTAGCTAGGAACTCCACTTTGTTTCCTTTAGTATCCTCGATTATAGCGGCTCTTGACCACAATCTAGCTTGACTTTGTGCTTTGTTAACCAATCCATGCCAAGGATGACATCTATGGTTTGGGTGTCTAGAATAATTAGGTTAGCTAGAAACTCAACTCCAACTATGAGTAACTTAGCCCTAAACAACCCACCTTAGAACTTAGCTCTGCTCGGTATTGGACTAACAGATGCACGCTTAAGTTGCATAATTTCGGTTTATTCTTAGTTGCAAAAACTCGAAACAAGCGAATCTGAAGCTCGAATCAAGCGAGCAGGCAGTCTTGAATTTACTAGGAACTTACCCAAGACGACATCCGGTGCTTCTGGGCTCCTTCGAGTGGCGTGATTAACACGACCTCGACAACCGCCGAGGCGCTCCTCTGGTTGGTGGTTCCTGAGAAACTCCTTGGTTGTTACTGCTTTGGGGTCTTAGCGGTGTTGCTCCCGAGTTGAAGCGGTGGAGTGATAGTCCCTTTGAGGACAACGATTGGCGTAATGCCTGGTTGTGACAAGCTGAAACACACTCTTGTCTCATTACGCATTTGGTATTCCAGGGTGGGATTGGTGGCGTGGGGTTGCGAGTTGAACAAGAGGACGAGTCTTTGAAAGGCGGTGCCGTGTCTGAACAATTCTGCGGTTGAAGCGAGTAAAGCTGTTGTGGCACTATCCTTGCCCTCTCTTTGTTGTGGTGGTGGCTTCCTATTTGAGCCATTCTCGCTGCGGTGGTCCTCTAGTTCTTTGCGTTTGTCCTCCATGACCAACGCCTTGTTAATCAACTCTTGGAAATCCGGGAAGGTGTGGGCAAGCAGATTGATCTGTAGTCCTGAGTTCAAACCCTTCAAGAAGCGGCTCTGGCGAGACTTGTCAGTAGCAACATCCTCTGGAGCATAGCGAGCTAGCTGAGAAAACTTATTGGGTAGTCGATCAGCGACATACCCCTTGCTTGAGAGCCTTGGAACTCATCCTTCTTGGATCCATAATGCCTTGGTACATGATCTTGGCGAAAGGTGCGGAGAATTCTTCGGTGATATTCTGCGGTGCCTCATGCGCCTTGCAGAAGTTCTCCACCACTCGGCAGCCTATGCCCTCCATCGATGGGTGGCATCTGAGAACCTTCTCACGATCATTGCATTGGGTGATCAGCGGCTTCCTCTCGATTACAAGCCAATCATCGGCTTCTCTGGCGAGACATGTCCAGAGAAAGTTGGCGGGCGTGTCCTCATGGTCAGCTAACTTGGATGGTCACGATGACCATGGAGTGGGGCTCCTCCACGATGATGGTTGTGGTTGTTGTTGTTGTTCATGGCACGCATCCGGTTCATCATGGTGTACATCATCGTGTTTGTGTTGCCATGAAGGCTCCAAAGTTACGCAAATCAATAGGTGGTGCTTGGGGTGTACTTTGCTCCGTGAGGGGTTTGCTCATGCCTCGATCCTTGGGCTCGGATCCACTTGTGGCGGCATGATGAGTCTGAACCATCTGGTGAGGTTCCATGGGTTAGATAAGGTAGAGAGCACAAGGCGAGTCAAGAACTAGGCAGGGGATAGATTAAACCCAACAAACCTGACTCAAGAACTTGAATGAAATAACTTTATTAATAGCTTAATAGCATGGTCTGCAACAAATGCCTAAGGGCCTTTGCGGCTCATACTTGCACACAGGAAAATAAAAGCGAACCTAAGCACACAAGCTACCGCCTAAAGGCGACTCACGAAAAAGAAGCGGCTAAGCGACTAAGCTGGAACTCAAAGGAACTACTCGAAAGCCTCATGACCACAGCTGCGCTCACACTAGTGTAGACTCGAAGTGGTGGCATCCTCATGGCCCGGATTACGATGCCCGGGGTGGTGCGAGGAAGCGAGTATCTTTGGAGTGCAGTGTAGGTGGCTCCTCATTGTCTTGAGCTCTGCTTGGATCCTCTGGAATCTCCTCGATTTCTTGGCTCTTCCTCTTGATCATCTTGAGCTCATGTTGACCGTAGAGAGCTTTCTCTAGGGCAGCGATCCTTTCTCGGCTTCCTTCGGGCACGATAAGCGCACCTCGGCTCGATGGCGGCCATCTCCGGCGACTCCTCTGGCGGTATGTGGCGTGCTAGATGCACCATTGTGGCATTGCCTTCCCGTGTGTAGGCGGAAGCGCAGAATAACTCTCTGAAGCGGCTACGGGATGGTAGCGATAAGCAAGATGTGTTGCGGTTCTTGGCGTAGATGTGGCGAGACTCGGAGTATGGCGGGCGTGGCGACTCTGGATTCCTTGCGTGAAGGTGATCCTCCGACCGAGATATCCAAAGGTGGTTGCCTCTAGTGTTCCTCTGGCGTGAAGCCGTCGGTGGCAGACTATACCACGATCCGTCCGTTGACCATGTACTCATTGCCCACGGTACATCGGGCGATCGAAGCCTCAAGTGTCTGCGGCTTCCTGACTCTGCGGCAAGTCCTCCGTTGCAATCCCGAAGGTCTCGAAGGTAAGGCATACGCTAAGGTGTAAGAACCTCGTTAAAAGCAATGAGGAGGCGAAAGATTTTAGCAATAGATGAGTCAAGAGAGATATGAGAGGAGTTAAGCAATTCATTTAGTCTTGCAAGTTAGTTTTCTTTTAGAAAATAATTTGGACATAACGACCAATCTAACTAAGGTCTAGACCTACGGTCGATATGGCTCGATACCACTTTTGTCGGGACCGAATTTACAATTCGGGACCCTCGTGTTTAACGCACTAGCCGAGGATCACGCTAGTGCACAGTGGTAACAAAGGTGGAAATCGATCCGCCTGGCGAATAATAACATAAGCGAATAACTTTGATTAATAAATAATGGTTTTGACCTTAAGGTCGAGTTTACATTTATTCAAGCAGCGTGAGGCTAACAGAGAAAGATAAGCGGCGTGAAGCGAAGCAGCGGTGGCACCCATCGATTCGCCACGAGGCAGCAACCGGGATCAAGACCTCACGATCGAGGCACCTTCAAGCTACTCGTCCTCGAATCTTTGGTGAAGACTCCTCCTCTGCTTGATTCGTCAAAACAAGCGTGAGTACACAACCGTACTATAAGCCACACCATAGAGATGCAAAATATACATCTTTGGCTTTATACAAGGGAAAGGCATTACATGGCTCTTTTGCGAAATGCAACTTTTGCGATTGAATACAATTAATAGATTGAAAACAAGTAAAACAAATAGACAATAATAATTTAACAATTTATTTCACAAAGGCGCACACGACCTAAACAATTTTAGCACATAGTGGATGATTTAAACCACACATGACTCCTTCCCCCATAGATTTATGAAGATCTACCCCTAGTGTGAAATCCCGAGCATTGTCCATGACATGACGCGCTATTGAATAGTTTACACTCTGCAGAGGTTGTACACTTTACCCACAAGATACAATTAGTGTAGCTAGCACTAATCATAACAAAGCATTTCGGACATTCATCTTACTATGCTAGGCGAGTCCCATAACGAGCATGTGGTAAATGCAGGTGGGGCTCGAGTTCAATGGCGCACATGGTGAGGTCCTTAATTGACCAAGGCAAGACTACCACCATCCCTATGCACCTGACTTATCAAACCCATGCACACAGCTCCACCAAAATAGCACCACGACCAACCATATCACACAGTATCCACCACTTGCCTCGGTCTAAATCATTTCCCACCAGTTGGTTTTAAGTGCAACACATGCTTTACAACACATAGTGCACCGCTTTTATCACATAGTTGCATATTCACTTAATCAAATTATAATAGCAATCTACATGACAAGTGATTAAGTGGCATGGCTAAGCAATCTAATCGCACTAACCAATCACGTTGGTGCTACAATATACCAACTAATATCAACTATGGTGACAAAGAATTTAGACATAGCAATTTACAAGGAAGGCATAACAATTAGGAATTTACATCTACACCCAAAAACATTTAAATAATTACTTGAATTAAAATGCAATAATTAAAATTAAAATACTTTTAGCAAACTGGGAATCAAGATGGTCAAAGGTATAGCTTGCCTTGAAAAGGATCTAGGAATTGATCTTGGTCTTGGAAAGGTCCTTCTTCTTCAACTCTTCGGCTGACGTCGAAGTCTAATCGCAAGCGAGACAAACAAACAAACTAAATAAATAACAGAAGCAAATAACTCCAATAAAATAATTAAAATCTCCAATAGATAGATCTGGATTTTAGACGAATTTAGAAATTTGAATGGATGAATTTGGAGTTAGGATGCAAAAGATATGGGGTTTCAAAGTTTAAATCTAAAGAAAACCTAAAAATTGGATTTCTGGAATTCCGAATTATTTCTTAATGAAAAATCGGAATATTGCGTCGACATGACATCAACATGACGTCATACAGGAATTTCGAAAAGAAAATAATAAAAAGGAAATCGACATGTGGGGCCCACATGTCGTTATGCAACTCACAGTGGACCAAGTCCACCGAGCCTCTGAATCTGGATCTGAAATTGGCTGGTGGCGCCCCTTACTGCGTGGCGGCGCCAGCGCTTGTTGCCTGTTAGCGTGCCCGCAGGCGATGGCGATGAGGTGGAGGTGGCGTGGGCGGCGGCGGCGGCAAGATGGACCCAATGGTCCCACGAGCAGCGGCTCCCGGCGGTGGGTGGCACCGGCGTGTAGGGACGCGACAGGGGATCGCGAGGTGGGCTCACGGGTGCTCGAGGGACGGCTATGGCGGCCGTGGCGAGGTGGGAGCGGCGGCGGCTACGGGCTCGGCAGCGGCAGCGCTAGGGTGATGCTCGGTGAAAGCGAAGGTGTCCCTTAGGCTCCCTTTGCTCCGCGATGTCGGCAGTCGGCGTCGAGCTCGGCGGCCGGGCTAGCCGGAATTGCTCGTCGGAGAAGGTGGCGGCGGAGATTGGATCTCTACGGTTTTGTGGCGGCTAAGGCTAAACAAAGCGAGGTGGCGGAGGAAAGGATCACGGAGGGCAAGGCTTCCTCCCTTTATAAGCGGCGGCTCGGGGCGTCTAGAACACGGACGCCCAAAACGGCACATGTGGCAGCTCAAACCAACTCATGACGAAATCGGAGCGATGAGCGATAGAAGGGGTGGGGCCCGCTTGTCGATGGTGGGGCTCGGCGGCGTGAGTGAGAAAGGGCGCTGCGAGGTCTTGTGAGTCTTGGCGAGGATCTGGCGTCAACTCGGATCGGACGGTGGAGATTGAAGCGAGCGAGAGAGAGGAGAGAGAGCGAAGGCTGTGGGCGAATCGCCGTCGATCTTGATCAACGGTGGAGGATGGATGGGCTGCCTGGCGCTGGGAACGAACAGAGAGGGCTTGGGTTTAGGCCCAAGTCTTGTTGGAGATTTTAAATAGGTTTTTCTTTTAAGAAATTACAGAAATTGAATAAGCAATGGAAATTAGTAAATGAACTTGGAAAAATTCTAAAAAATTCGGAAAATATATCAAGCTCATAGAATCCAAATAAAATAGTTTTGACCATTGTTCATGTTGACTTTAGTCATATTAAATTGTTTTGTTGCACAAAGTCCAATATTAAGCTTTTAAATTAAATTCAAATAAATCCAAATAGTGAATTTTCTCCCTACTAACTATTCAAAAGGTTTTTAAAGCTCTAAAATTGGGATGTTACACACTCTGAAGACCAACCAAGCTGATTCGATAAAAGAGGCGGTCGAAGGCGCAGTAAGTTATGTTCTGGCAAAACTTAAAGCTCATGACCCCAATCTTAGTCTTCAGCCAATCGAAGCCGACTTCGACTGCTCTGAAGCAGAAACGCAGCGGTTGATTGAAGAAATGCAGTCGATCAGCAAGAAGGTCACGGAGGAGATGCAAATAGGATCTCCATCGTCAGAGTAGTTTGTAATAGAAACCTGTAAATACAAATTTTTGTTGATGTATATAATGCTTTGTTTTTCCTGCAAATTGTCTGATCGAGTAGTTTGTAACTCATAAGATAGAGAAAAGAAAAAGAAAATTAAGACTAAGAATTGAAGTCATATTAATAAATTTATCCTAGCCCCTGACTATTTGCTTAGTTTATTTAGATAAACTAAGTAAATAGTGTTAAAAAGGGTTTTCTTAAAAAAGAGATAGATGTTTGGCTAACTTATAGTTTTCGATCATGATTATCATGCACTAGTCGTAAGAGTAGGAACGAGTCGACACTAGGAAGTTCCTTTTAGTGGGCAGGACCTCACGCAGAAAGGAAAGGATTCGACTAGGTGATGTTACCCTCTCTGACCAGATAAATCAAATCAAGAGCGGCAACTTGAGATAGACAAACGTTTGGAGTACCTTAAAAATTCGTTCGACCTTTTCTAGTGGACTCGGTAGGTTTGCTCTGGTAGCAAGAGTTAGAAATAGGACAATGCTAGGAAGTTCCTTCTAGTGAGCAGGACCATGTGCAGAGAGGAAAGACTTCGACTAGGTGTTGTGTCTTTCTCCGACTAGTTGTAGCGAACTAAGTTTACCAAAAGTAGTCGAACAAATTACAAAAGTGTACTCTGCTTAGAATATTTTTCAAAATGAATGAGAAATAAACTAAGGTGAAAAGAGTTGGCTTAAAAATATTTCGACCATGTTTGTTGAACCCGAGCTCTTTGTGTTGGCAGCAAAAGTGAGGACGAGTTGATACTAGGAAGTTCCTTCTAGTGGGCAAGACCACGTGTAGAGAGGAAAGATATCGACTAGGTGATGTTACCGTCCTTTCGACAAGTGTAAAGAAAGACCGGGTGTTTAAGAAAAATGATTGAAAAAATTATCAAAGTGCTACTCAAAATAAGACAATAAAGATATAAAGAACCTGATACTTTATTGTCGGGATGGTTGGTCCCACATAAAATTTGTGTAACTGGTCGATATTCTAAGAATTACAGAGAGCTCGGCCATCTTGCATTGCTAGTCATACTGAACCTGGTCGTGTAACTTCGACCATTGTGTAAGGACCTTCCCACTTGGGGGAAAGTTTGTTCCGATTAGACTGGGATTGAATCTTCTTCAATACCAAGTCACCTACAGTAAGGCTGTGAGATTGGACCTTACGATCATAGTATTTGCATAAGGCTTGTTGGTAAACTACTAAATGGATTAAGGCTTGGTTTCTCTTCTCTTTGAGTAGGTTGATGTCATCTGCTCGAAGTTATTCTTGGTTAGAGTCGTTGAAAGTTTCGACCCTTGTCGACTTGATCTTTAGTTCTCATGGCAGCGTGGCTTTGGCACCGAAAACTAGGAAAAAATGTGTTTCATTTGTAGCCCGACTAGCAGTTGTACGAACTGCCCGTAATACTGAGTGTAATTGTTGTACCCAAGCTCCTGAGCGCTTGATAAGCTAGTCGAAAACTCGGGTTTTGATGCCCTTCATTATTTGGCCATTCGCTCTTTCGACCGCCCCATTGCTTTGAGGGTGGATAACAGAAGCATAACACAATTTGGTACCCAACTCGTCGCAAAATTTCTGGAATTTTGTGCTAAAAAATTGCTTACCATTATATATGATTATTCAACTTGGGACTCCAAACCGAGTAACCACGCTTCTCATCATGAACCTTTTTATTGCTTCCATCGTTATCACAGTCACAAGTTTGGCTTCAATCCACTTTGTGAACGTATCAATAGCCACAAAAAAAGAACTCGAAGCTACCTAGTGCTTTTGGGAACGGTCCTAGGATATCGAGACCCCAGGTAGCAAAAGGCCAAGATAGAGGGATTATTTGTAATGCCTGAGCCGGTTGGTATATTTGCCTGCTATGAAACTGACATTGTACACACTTCTTAACCAGCTCTTTGGCATCATAAAGGGTTGTTGGCCAGCACGAACCTTGTCGAAAGGCCTTTCCGACCAGCGTTCTGTAGGAAGCATGAGTTCCACCGATGCCCTCATGTATGTCGTGAAGGAGATTTAATCCTTCTCTCTGCGATATACATCGCATGAGTACTCCTTGAGTGCCTCATTTATAGAGGACTCCATCAACCAAAGTATACATTTTAGCCTTTCGGGACAAGCGATCTGCCTCGAGATCATCATCAAGTATTGTACCCGTCTGAAGATACTCATAGATGGGATTCATCCAGGTATCCTCGTATTCTAGAGAGGTTGTCTCAATAGGAATTGTCTCTGGTGTTTCGACCAGAGATGGCTTCTGAAGCTGCTCTAAGGAGACTCCTTTTGGTACTTGTAATCGGGAAGAAGCCATACGAGTAAGCTGGTCTACGAGAAAATTACCCTTTCGAGGGATAAATTGTGCCCCGAAACCGAAAAAATGCTTTTCAAGCTTTCGAACTTCCAATAAGTACCGAAACATAGTCGGGTTAGAGCACTGGTACTATTTTCCAAACTGATTCACGATTAGTTGAGAGTCTCCTCTTACGAGTAATCGTCGAATCCCGAGTGCTTTCGCAGCTCGTATGCCAGCCAACAAACCTTCGTATTCTGCCACGTCATTAGTGGCAGGAAAGTCAAATTGAATGACACACTTTACGGTCTCACTACTACTGAAAAGGCTTTCCTGAGCGGTTCCAGCGTCATCACGAGCGGTTTCGTGAGCCGTCGAGTTTATGGGTCGATGATGACATGAGGTCATCACGAGCGGTTTTGAACCGTTTGTGATGTATACTTTCCTGAGCGGTTTGTGGTTCAAACCGCTGCGATAATAATATCACAGAGCGGTTTCATCCACAAACAAATGCGTGATAAGTACATATCACCGAGCGGTTTGACCACAAACCGTCGTGATAAGTACATATCACGAGCGGCTTGTGGGCTGGAACAAATCGTGATGACTTTTCTCTATAAAGCCCCAGCGTTGGTGCTTGTACCATTAAATCGGCATCATATATATATATATATATATATATATATATATATATATATATATATATATATATATATATATATATATATATATATATATATATATATATATATTGTTCGTAGTCTCTCGGCCACTTTGGGGGATGCGTCCCATGACATGAGAAGGATGAGGCAGTAGCCACGGGCAACCTTATTGAGCCCTGCGAGGTTTAAAAGTATGGATGCAAAGAGGCGTTAGGACATCCAATTACTGGATTGGGCGTGGCTATGTTGAAGAGTGTCGTTGATCTTGCGTACTCCGTGGGAAGTGGCATCATGTATTAGCAACCAACCATTCTTGAGCATGTAATCGTCTTTAATTGTTGCTTGGTGTTCTTGTTGGCTTTAAAGACAATTACATGCTCAAGAATTGTTGGTTGTCGATAGATGATGCCACTTCGATCGGAGAAGTTAAGATCGGCGTCACTTCGAACATATCGACGTCAATCCGTAATTGGATGTCCTAACGCTCTCCTTGCATCCATACTTTTTAAACTTACGGGGGCTCAATGAGGTTGCCCGTGGATCCGTCTCATTCTTCTCATCTTTGCGTGGGCGACCCCCGAAAGTGGTCGAGGACTACGAATAATATATATAATATATATATGATGCCGGTTTAATGGCACAAGCGACCACCGCTTGGAGACTTTATAGAGAAGAGATTATGAATGGAATGGTAGGGCGTGCACAGTGCAAGAGGTAGGAGAACTTGATCGGCATGAACAAGGGGACTATTAATATGAACTAATTATCAATTCAATTTCAGCATAAGACTATTGACACCATTACATCACAGAGCAAGGGGACTATTAATATGAACTAATTATCAATTCAATTTCAGCATAAGACTATTAACATCATTACATCACACAAGAAGAGGACTATTAATATGAACTAATTATCAATTCAATTTCAGCATAAAACTATTAACATCATTGAGCGGTTCATCGACAAGAGAACAAGACCAAGGGTGTCCAAACCCACCACACGGTAGTAGCCCTCGGCATCCATCGCAGAGCACTAGCTAGCCATTTTCATCACAGAAAGCGGGGGTAGAGGCAGAGAGGACCTTAGTGCACAAGAACCACGGTGGCGACCCACCACCAGCACAACCCTCATCCATTTCCTTTACCTTGCATAAATCACACAAACATCGAGGACACAACTTAAGGCTCATGCATAAAAATCAAACTCAACAAAAGACATTAAGCTAACGAGATCTAGAGGAGAATAGAGGAGGATGGGAAAGCAAAGCCGGCCAGAGCCTAGCGGGCGCAAAGGGGTCGGCGGCGATGGCGACAGGTCGGCGGTGGCGTCGAGGTGGGGGGAGCGGAGTTAGCGGGCGCAAACCCTAAGCGAGGCTGAGGGAGTGACGAGTTTTGGCGTCACCGTGGTTGTGGCATTGTGATGACGTGCAAAAGACACTCTTATCGTCGAGTGTCTTTTGCGGTCTACACCAGATGCCACAACCATCGGCGACAGGAAGAATGGCGGCGTTAAATGCGAGAGGGAACGGGCGAGTAAGGCGGCTGAGAGGTGGCGATTTAGGCGCCAAACCCTAGCGGCGGTACCGGGTAGCTCCTACTTATAAAGAGACTTATCACGAGCGGTTCTATTATGGAACCATCGGTGATAATTATCACTGACGGTTCCATAATAGAACCGTCGTGATATATCCCATATCACAGACGGTTCCATAATAACCTTGTATGTGAAATAGTTTTTCTCAAGTATATTTATCTTGTATATACACTTACATGACATGAAGAAATTACATGTTTATATTAAAAAAGTAGAAACCTATAATTAAACAAGGTTTTTCTAGTGGCGGAGGTAGGTTGCTATCTCCATCGCAATACTTCATAAGCGGCGGTGTATGGTATCGGACAGTTCTCGATCATCGTGAGCGAAGCACGAAATGCATCCACCGATTGATCGCTCGTTAAGTGTCTCCAAGACCCTCGATTTGTTGAACCAAGAAGAATTGAGCCCATAGGCTCTCTTCCCTTGCTTGAGGGTCTCGGCTGGTCGACTCGGTCACTGCCGCCTCGATTACGGTCCAAGTGGCGGCAAGCCTCCGGAGGCGTGCAACATCGTTTTGGAGGACTACGTCGATGACGTGATAAACTTCGCGAAAGTGGGAGATCACCGGGAAGACACGGCGGAGGAGGATGTTAAGGCGGCGGAAGGTGGCGTCACTGCTCCGCAAATTCTCCGCCCGCGAGGAGTGAAGACACTGTTGATCAACAAGTGTTCTTCGCAACGCAGTTCAACATACCGAGAGAGGTGCTCAAATGCAGTCGCGGCGGAAGGCCATCAATCTTGGCGACAAGGAAGAGGCGACCATTTCATTTTTTTATAAGTATGTGGGGATGATCATCTTGGATGGCGGATGATCCTTTTATAAAACAAGGAATAAATTCGGGCGTGAGGCGAAGAGGCGCGTGGGGGCCGAAGCGGATCGATCACGATGAAGAGACGACATCGGGGCCGAAGCGGATGGCGGCGAACGAGCGCGCCGGCGATGAAGAAACTCACCGTGGATCCGAGGCGGTTATTGTTAGAACCGTCGTGATACTAAATAATATCCGAGCGGTTCTTGTTTAGAACCGCTGCGTGATATCTCCTGACGGTTTTAACATAAACCGTGCGTGATATTACCTCTTCATAGAGCGGTTTTTAAGCGACCCGATGCCTGAGCGGTCTCTAAACCAAAACCATCTATGATTGAATGTAATACCGATGGTTTTGGTCAACCGTCTGTGATGAGGCGTCCAGTATTAGCCTTTTTGTAGTAGTGGATCCCTTGTAGGAGATTCCAGGACCACCCCAGCCCCCAAGCCACTTAACGTAAGTGACCCATCAAAGTCCATCGTCCACTGGTCGTAGGTATCGTACTGGGGATCCTGAACAGGTTCAGGATTTATCCATTTGGCGACAAAGTCTGCCAAGATCTGGGATTTAATGGCCATTCAGGATATGAAATAGAGGTCGAACTCCTCAAGTTCTACTGACCATTTTGCCATATGTCCCGCTGCTTTCCTGTTCTGGAGGACCGCTCCTAAGGAAAACTCAGATGGCACAATTATCTTGTGTGCCTGAAAATAATGTCGGAGTTTCCTCGAAGACATGAGGAGGGCATACAAAAGTTTTTGAACCTAAGGGTAATGCTCCTTCGGTCCATGTAAAACTTCACTTACGTAGTAAATTGGTCGTTGAATGTTTTCACATTCTGTGACCAGTACTGCGCTCACTGTCTGTGGCGTGGCCGCTAGATATATTATGAGCGTCTCTTCTAGCTTCAAAGAAACCAAAACAGGAGCAATTATAAGATACCACTTGGTATCCTCAAAGGCAGCGTTTGCCTCTTCTGATCACTAGAAACCTTCGTGTTTCTTTAGAAGTTTGAAGAAAAGTGGTCATTTTTCTCCCAGTCGTGCAATGAAATAACTTAGAGCCGCCATGCATCCTGTGAGTTTCTGGAACTCTTTCTTAGTGGTTGGAGGACGTGTTTGCACAATGGCCTTTATCTTTTCGGGATTTGCTTTGATTCCTCGTACATAGACAAGGAATCCGAGCAACTTTTCTGAAGAGACTCCAAATACACACTTCTCAGGATTGAGTTTCAAATGTGTTTTCTGAGGTTGTTGAATGTTTCTTGCAAGTCGAAAACATGATTAGGTCGCTTCATGCTTTTTATGACTAGACGGTTAACATAGGCTTCCAAATTGCGGCCTACTTGAGGTAAAAAAGTTGATTGCATCAAGCGTTGAAAAGAAGTGCTAGCATTTTTTAGACCAAATGGTATTTTGATATAGCAAAATATTCCAAATGATGTAATAAATATGGTCTTTCCTTCATCTTCTAGACACATACTAATCTAATGGTAACCAGAATATGCATCTAAAAAACTTAATGTTTCATAACTTACAGTAGAATCAACCAACTGATCGATACGAGGTAAAGGACAATCATCTTTTGGACCAGCTTTATTGAGATCAATGAAGTATACACACACACGCCACTTGCCATTAGACTTTCTAACCATTACAGGGTTGGCCAACCACTCTTGGTGGTCGACTTCTCTTATAAAACCTGCTTTAAGTAGCTTGTCCAATTCTGATCTGATAGCATCGCGTCGATCCGATGCAAATCTGTAATTTTTGTTTTACGGGTTTCTTGTCAGGTCATAAAGCTAGCCTATGCTCGATCACCTCCCTGGGGACTTTGGGCATGTCGGATGCTTGCCACGCGAAGACATCTGAGTTAGCTCGAAGGAAAGTGACGAGGGTGTCTTCCTATTTGGGGTCGGAAGTATCCCCGATGCGAACAGTCTTCGAGGGCTCCTCTGGATCTAGAGAAACCTCTTTGAGCTTGCCGTTCGGCTTTGGTGCAGCTTTAGGCTTAGAGTGCTTGGTTGATGGCTGCTCCTTGTTTCCTTCTCGAGTTGGTATCTGGCCAACCATCTTGAGGGATCGACGGTCACATGTATGCGCCATCTTTTTATCACAGTGAATTGTGATTACTCCTTTGGGGTCTAGCATCTTAAGACATTGATACCCATAGTGAGCAGCCATTAAGAATTTTACCAAAGTTGGTTGTTCAAGTATGGCATTGTATGTCGTATCGAAATTAACCACATCAAAAGAGATTTTCTCTGTCCAGAAATTGCTTGGAGAACCAAATATTAAAGGAAGAGAAACTTGGCAAATAGCTTTGGCCGAAGACCCTAGTACAATCCCATGAAAAGAGTATCGTACTGGTCTTACCTTGGTCCTAGGTACTTGCATCTCGTCTAGAGCACTCGTAAACAAGATGTTTAACGAGCTGCCACCATCAACTAACACTCGATTTACTCGACAGTTGTTGATGGTGGGCTCAACCACAATCAGAAACCGACCTGGTCGATTAGAAGGGATTGGACAGTTACCCTTCTCAAAAGAGATGGTGACTTCCGGCCACTTCGGCAATTTATTGACAAGAGGAGGGTCAATAGAGTTTACCTTAGGTTCGACAGCCTTAAGCTGTCGTTTTGACTCGTCATCGTCTGATTGCTTTTGACCACTCACTCAGCCTACCTCCTTGAGAGTAGGGAGAGGTCTTTTGCTAGTGTAATAGTCCTCGAGTTTTCGTTGGAAAACCTGGCAATTGCTAAGGTTGTGTCCTTCCTTTTTATGGAAAAGACACCACCTAGGCTTGTCGTTCTTCCGCTCGGGGTGCTTACCTTTGCCTCAATCGGGATATGGCTTAGAACTTCGTGGCTCCTTATCACTTACGACCAAGACCTCTTTAGAACTATTGTCTTGAGGTTTTTGTCTCTTCGCCTTGCTCTTGGATTTCTTGGCCTTTTTGTTCTTCTTGTTACTTTCGTCTGCTTCTCGAGGATTCTTGTCGTCTCGATCGATGGTTTTGTTTCACTCGACTGCTTCAGCAACAGTCGCATATCGATCGGCCATCTCAAAGAGTTCAGTGACAGTAGCCAGAGGATTCAAAGCGATATCTTCTGTAATCCTTCTACTGTGGACTCCCTGTTTAAAGGCTCATGAATTGGCGTAAGGTCTCGTGGTTGTTTTGTCTTATCCTGTGTAGGTCGTCCTCCTCTCCAGGGCGATTGTAGGTGCCCTAGAAGTTGGCTAGCAGAAGGTCACATAAGTGTTGCCACGAATAGATCGACTCAAGTGGTTGATTTAGAAACCACGATCGAGCGAACCCTTCGAGTACAGTCGGAAGGTAATTCGCTATGACGCGCTCTCCTCCTGCTACTGCTCGGACAGCGGTCGTGTAGATTTGAAGGAATTCGAT
Organism: Phyllostachys edulis; assembly: GCA_036346405.1. Classification (NCBI taxonomy): domain Eukaryota; kingdom Viridiplantae; phylum Streptophyta; class Magnoliopsida; order Poales; family Poaceae; genus Phyllostachys; species Phyllostachys edulis. Next base: position 109,499,319 of record CM070546.1, read on the forward strand.
AGGATTCTAAGAACCATCGAACTTCTCCATATTCACTGGTCAAAACCACGGTGGCCAGCGAACTGCTTGGAGATTAGGTGAGAATGCCCTACATCCGGTAATCACATTGTAACGCCTCCTTTGCAGGAAAGAAGGGTTGATGTCGCCAGGTGATCATACATGATGATACCCGATCGTGGGTGAACCCGACTTATGATAAGTCTCGGCCCTACGAGAGTATTACTCCTCGTATTTCATCTACTGCTGCAGATTTCTAGGTTAGAGTGGTGGACAATCACCTCTCCTAGGAGCTTGTTGATCATCAGGCATTTGAGGAACTCTTCTCCGACTGGAGTTAAGGTTAGAGGAACGACGTAACCTGTTGTCACACCGATCTTCATGTGATGAGTTGTTCGAACAGCCGGTAGCTGATGGAGTCATATTGCTACGACTTTCGGAATGATGTCGACGAGGATGCTCGAGTCTGGCCATCATGCTTTGAAGCCTTCATGCAATCTCTTCAGTGAAGAGGTCGTAGCTGGGCGTTCGGGCGAGTTCTCGAATTGGGTTTTTGAGCAGATCATTGATGTATTGGAGTTCCTGAGCTTCCTCTGACTGATATTGAACGCACCTAAGCAGATTTCTCTGAGCCGCAATTCTTCTCTGTCGGGTTATCTCAGGATCATCCATATCCGATCCTCCGGTTTGCCTCAATGGAGTGCAATCATTTCGAGGATTTCCCCCACGCTCATCAGAGTGTTGACCCCATTCATCACTGGAGGTGTCCTCGTCATTGCCACGAGGGGTCGTAGAGTGTGATCGGCGGAGAGCATCCTCAGTCCTGTCTCTAGGAGAGTGATCATTATCTGAGGGAAGGACGGAGACCTCCCGTTGAAGATCTCCACATGCACTTGAGACCTCCTCGCTTGAGGAGTAGTCGAAAGACACCATCCGACGACTTGAAGCAAGCCCCTCTAGAAAGGGGAATTCCAGGTTATAATCATCTCCGTCCGCAGGTGAGCCCTACGAGGCTATGGTCGAACTCGCAGGAAAAGCATGATCGACCCCCATCCCTAACCGGAAAGAGATGACCACCAGATGCTGATAAAGCTCCGGAATGATGGCTTCCAATACTTGCCTCGCCAGGTCAGACTACCTCAGGCAGATTTGAACATTTGGAGGGAGAGCCCTCATCATTTTGTGAGTCTACCTTGGTATAGTCCTAATCGTAGTTGGATAGACCCTTTCCCTCTGAGAAAACTAGTCCCTCAGTTGGACGTACTGTTGTGGGGGATAAGGATCCCTCCTCAACTCCATCGGTGGTATGGTCTCCTGGATCTGACGAATGATTTCTGGAGGCAACATTATCATTGGAAAAGGTGATACTCGGCTCGTAGTCGAAGCCAGCATCTATGTCGATATCTGCGTAATCAGCCAAGTCGAACCAGTTCTCCTCGTTCCACTCTCCTGCATGAAAGCATTAGAGTTGAGAAAAATGAAGAAAACCTGTTGACGAGAAATCACCGGACGAGATCCCCAAGGTCGGCGCCAACTGTTGATGTTTTAGAACCGAATTTACATATGATTGTTTGATTCGAGGGGTCTCCAAGATTGATCACACAAAGAGAACGACACAGGGATTTTATATAGGTCCAGGCCTTCTCCGGAGAAAATAACAACCCTACTCCTGTGTGGCTATATTGAGTATGCTGGTTACAAATCAAAAGAAAGACCAAAGTCTAATGTCTTGTGTTCTTGATCCTCCTCCCTGTCTCTATCTGTCTGTAACCTTTATATAGTGTGAGAAGAGGTGGACGTTTCTCCAGGCTAAGAGGTGCCTCATCATTTCATATAATGGGCACATTGATGGTAGTTATTACTGGAGTAGTAACCCCTCCACGTCTCCTGGTAGTTATTGTCAGAGACAGAGGCGTATTGTGTGCAGTTATTCCAGATAATAACATCGTATACTAACTGCTTAGAGTCCCTAATCGATTCGGCCTACTTGTCTGCAAGCTCCATTGATTATAGGATGGTCGTAACTGACCTAGTCATTAAAGAACTTACGACCATAAGGTGGTCGTAGAAAAGTTTACGACTATGAGATGATCATGGAAGAACTTATGACCACATGGTGGTCGTAGAAAGACTTACGACTATGAGGTAGTCGTAGAAGGACTTATGACTATGAGGTGGTCTGATAAGGACATCACTCTTTCGGATACACGCACTACACAAAATCCTCCAGATCCGGTCGCTAAACTACAAGGTCCTATGACAAGAGCTCGAGCACATCACTTAAATTATGAGGTGAGCTCGTTTCTAGGTGCTAATAATTTATCTATGCAGAATGGTATGCTACCTAATAATTGTGATTTTCTGTTACTTAGGAATAATGGGGAGGATCCAAACCGTCTCGACCACTGTTCCCAAGCTCTCGACGGATCTGCGGATCTCGACCAGTCTCAAGTCCCACGACCGATCCACGACCGATTCATCTTGTGATCTGAAAGCTCTCGACCGGTGTACCTACTCTCGACCAGATCTGCGGATCTCGACCAGTCTCAAATCCTACAACCGATCCTCGACTAGTCCTCGACCGGGCCCACGACCCGGTGGCGACCACGTTGGGTGTTAGTCAGAGACATGGAAATAAGGTGCTGCGTCACCGTTTTGGGCCTAATAAGGCCTTGTAAGCATGTTGAGGTAAAAGCCGGGATGTGTCGCCTCTCCCCATGGTAGCACAAGCCTAGGTCGACCTCCTCACGTTCCCCCTATATATATGCGGCGTATACGGTTTAGGGTTGGGTTTTCTTAGATTATTTCGCCACTTTGCGGTTTAGCGCTTGTTCGGTTTGAGGAACCCCACTTGTGAACTTCATCTATATTCGCAATATAATTCAGATTGCATCTACCTTGTTCTTGCGAGTTGCTTCGATTGCTTGCAGGAATCATAACCCTCGTGGTAAGGTCGATCGTGTGCAAGCGTGGTTGATAACGACAGTCGTGCGGGTGTAGCGAATTGCGAGGTGACGATCTGCGGGTCGGAAGCCTCAAAGCGTCAACGTCCTCACGACGAAATCAATCGAACCTATCGGAAGATCGGGCCACCGTGTTTCATCATGGTCGCAAAAGGACTTACGGCCTCTTGCCTAGCTTCTCCCTTATAAACATTAAGGGGTATACCCAAGAACCATACAATGGTATTATTATCCACAATTAGAATTACAGATAAATAATTAAATGAGAATTATCAGATCCTCGTCGATAACAATCTCAATAGTGTCTCAAGGTGGGTCAATCCAACACCATGTTCTCTAACATATGTTCACATTATTGATTCGATATCCCTATATCCATGACTGATGAAACATGGTCATCAATCAATACATGTGCTGGTCGATAAGTCACTAGTGTTTAGACCAGTGACATCCGACTAGGGATACATTTAGAATGACATCATAAAAGTTAAAGAGCTTCACCAACAAGTCACATACTTGTTAATCTTTATAACTAATAATCCATCCAAAGAATATAATAACATTTATACTATAACTCATAAACATAAACGTAATACAATCATCTCTATGATTGCCTCTAGGGCATATCACCAACATATCTTTACGTCATTCTTTCTTCACATGTACGTATCTCGACATTATATTCGTTTCGTACTAACTCGCCCTTTTTATATGTGCAACAGCAAAATATTAGGTCGGCCTAGAATATGTCAGACTCGTCGGCGAAATTTTGTGCGAAGATATTGCAGAAGTGCAAGTGGCTTGCGAAGAGGGCTAAACCCTACCCAGATTTTTCCATGGAGCCCATATGATGTTGTTGCCGTGCAATGACTCGAACTTATTGTGGAACAATGAGTAGCACCTCATCAGTCTATCCTTGGCCCAGTGTAACTGGGCAGCCATCCACTGGTAGCCCATAGTGGGCCCATCTATCGGGTCATGCAACTCGAGGTATGGGTGCACTACTTTCTCAAAAGAGGGCTGCCCAACAGACAACAAGGCTCGGTTTCACACCAGTGTCGCACCGCGAAGCATCACACAACCCCCTGTATGTGGCGCAAAGGACAGCTGATCCCCAACTGTACTTAGGCATCACCCTAGCCTCCGCGTAAGCTAAAGACTTGGAAATACGGATGAAGCTAGCGTACACTCAATCGCCCTCTGTGGTGGGAAACAGAACCAAACCAAAGAGATGAAGAAGGTAAGCGACGAGGTGCATCCTCTGGGCATTGACTGAAATTTCTCAGCCAAGTCTAAGGGATGCCACGGGCACTATCCGGGACAGGTATGCCAAACCTATGCCCCAACCGGGCCTTCCAGTCCTCCGGTGGACGGCCTGGAACAAGTAGCTCACCCCTAATTGGGAGACCGGTCAAGAATGAGACATCTTGGAGAGTGACCATCATTTCACCCCGCCAAAAGTGGAAGATGTGTGTTTCGGGTCTCCACCTGTCGACAAGTGCCGACATCAGACTGTCGTCCAAGGTGAAGTGGCGTCCGATGGAGAGCAGCCTCGCAGAGGGCAACAAGCCCGTGTCCCGAAGGATTGGGACGTAGCGAACGTCCAGCTACCAGTAATCCCTCCTGGGCTGAAGCATGAGGGGTGGAGGCCATCTGCATCTCTGGCGATCCACAACTTGCACCGGTGATTCTCGTCACAGAATGGTTCCAGAAGCTCCAGCAGAGACATGGCTTGCAAGAGATGCAAGAGGCAGATTATTTGTGAAAAGATTGATAATGATGATAAATTACTATAAATTAAAAATTACGACTAAATACGGACAATAAATTAATATACGCTAATTAACTACGACCAAATTAATTACGACTAATTATGTACGACTAAATTAAATAGGACCAATTAATTACCACGAATGAACTACAAATAAATAGTTACGACTAATTTATTACCACGGACTAAATAATAATGACAACCACATTATTCATGACTAAATTAATTACGATGAATTAAATAGCACTAAAATAATTACGTCTAATTTATTACCATAGATTAATAAAATAATAATTACTGACTTAATAAGGCCACTAAATTAATTGCAACTAATTAATGATGGCTAATTAATTACATCGATTAGCTACGACTAAATTAATTATGACTAATTAATGGTGGCTAATTAATTAAGACTTAATGAACTACGACTAATTAATTCCAACTAATTATTTACAACTAATTAATTAAGTAACACTAACTAATTACGACTAATTAATTGGTAACTAATTAACTATGCCTAAATAATTACAACAAATTAATTACGTAAGATTAATTTAACTACAACCGATTAATTATGACTAATAAACTCACACAAATTCTATTAGAAAATTTTGAAAACGACTAAATTAAGTACGCCTAAATAAGTACAACTATAACTACGAATATTTCACTGTGACTAATTTACTAACTACATAATTAATCAACAAAGTACATATGAGACAAAAAAAACCCTACTAATATGGCTCCTAATGACGGTTGTAAACAATGCTTAATCGTTTGCGAAAACGAAATTGACAGAACGAGTGAGAATGAGAAAGCGAGCGAGTGAGGATGAGAGTTTGCAAACCCTCTCGCCGTTGCATCGGAATTTATAACCGCGGCAGGAGGAATCGGATTCCCTGTCGCGCGTGAGGCTTGCATTTGCATGCAAAGACATGGATGCGACGGAGAATACAATGTGAAAGTGATGGATGACGATGGGGAAGTGATGGATGGTGACGAGGAATCCGGAGTAGGGACTAGCTGGCGCATGTGGGTGAGGTCTGGGCAAGGAGGGACTGGCAGAGCCGGTCAGCCGTGCGACACGTCGCTAGTCCGGGCGGTGGCCGTGTGGACAAGTCGTGTCCAGGCGGTGGGCATGCGGACATGCCGTGTCTGGGCGGTGGGCATGCGGACACAACTTTGTCTGGGCAGTGGTCGTGCGGACACGATACTGTCCGGGCAGTGGGAGTGCGAACGAGACACATGTTGAACGAAGAAGCAACCAGGCGAGGGGCGCACGGATTTTGGCGCGTCTGCGCGTGCACCGCACGGACAAAGCCTTTCCAAGCTAGGGGCGATTGGAATTGCACATGTGGTGATGTGAGGCTTGTCCGGACTGTCATATTTACAAATACCGTATGAGAAGAACCACATTTACAAATACGCCGCGGTACAGTGACATTTAGGCCAAAATCTTGGCGGTTTCGTGCTGGTACGAGCGCTCGCGTACACTATCCAATCGTATATAGCCTCTTCATTGGCGTGTCTCGTACTTGTACATGAATCCGTAGCTTTCCGTATATGAACTAGCAGCTGGTATGTGTACGCGTACGTAGATCTAACTTCGTTTTGGCAGTGCGTTTCAAAGCGGTTGTTAGCGATGCTTTTTAGGCCCTATTTATTTAGGCTTTTTACTTGGCTTAAAAGCAAAAAAAAGTCTAAATCTAAATAAAAGGGTAACTTTTTCATTCGGCTTATAAAAAGCTTAAACTGTTTTAAGCCTAAAAGCCATAAGCCAGGAGAGATGTGCTTTTTTTTGCTTTTGCGAAATAAAATATCCCTTTACCACTAAGCTTCGCTGAAATTACCCTCAGAATGTCACTTGTATATAAATGCAAATCGCCTCTCTTTTTTTTCTATCGATTCCCACCCCGTCGGCTCCAATCCCCTCCCCTCTCCTCCTGTTCGATGCCTCCAATCCCCTTTCCTCCCGTTCGATGCCACATCGCCGCCTCCCCTCTCCTCCCCACCGACGCCGCCTCCCAAGTGCGCCTCCACATCCCCTCTCCTCCCCCGATGATGACGCTGCCTCCCCAATTGCTCCGCCGCCTCCCCTCTCCTCCCCCATCGACGCTGCCTCCCAAGTGTGCCGCGGCCTCCCCTCTCCTCCCCTATCGACACCGCCTCCCCAAGTGCGCCGCCTCCCCTCTCCTCCCCCCACCGACGCCGCCTCCCCAAGTGCGCCACCGCCTCCCAAGTGCTTGCTACTGTTCAGGAATCAGAAATGAGATCACAGTTATAGAAAGTTTCAAGCATAATGAAGTATATAAGTTTGTGGACATCAAAGTCCATGGAAATCGTGCATGCCAGATAAGGTCAGTTCAGGGGGTTAGAAGACGGCACTATTACAGGCAAGCACAGTTTGACGCAAATGAAACATGCTATGGTTCATCATTTGAACTACTTTCTGCAGAATGAATTTGCAGCATCTGGGTAGTGAATCCTGATGAAATTATCCAGGCACTTCTTGTAGAAGAAATCTAAATGGGATCCGTCTGAGGACATGACGCACAAGCACCTGCTGCCATGGAAAGCTTGATGCTTAGCAACCTGCAAGCAGGGAAATAGTTTTCATGACATTCCCGTTTTGGTTCTTCTGATATATCAGAAAGGCAAGCTGCTTATCAATATGATCAATATGTCATGACCAAGAGTCACAAACTGATAAGCTCAAGGTGTTAACAAAAAAGTTTAAGTCACAGGCTAAAAGTTCATCAATGTGAGCAGTCAAAAGGGCTCTGATTGTTTAAAGTTTGATATACAAACTGAAAGTACTAGCAATTAGTACCAACAAACTAATATCCCACTAACGCCATATTGAAATAGTTGATAGCAGTATCACAAGAATTTTTAAGAATTGCCACTAGTCCATAGCCCCCTGTTAAATATAACTTCAGAGAAAGCAAAACTGCATAAGGAGGGTGCATATGTATGTTCGGTATATAACCATGAATTTTCGAAGATACAAGGTTGAAGAAATTCTGGACTCACATGATGTTTATTCACTAGTCAAGAACATGTATTGTACACATAAGAAATCACATGGAATACAAGATTCAGAATTTCAGATGGAATACAGTTCTTCATGCCGACACTACCGCAGCGATCAAATTCCGACGGCGTATCCTGAATTGGCTGGTTTTTGAAGACTTGATCAAGTAAACTTTTGTGGTATTTAGCACTTAACATATTTGACCAAAACTGGACACAGATCATATGCCATTGCGTAATCGAATGATCAGGTATTTAAGAGAGATTCAGAGAAATCATTTTCAATCACTATAGAAAACAGGTCTTTGCCATCTTCGCGAGCGATCTTGAACAAATCACAACAATTCCATATATGGAACAAGCAACGGGACACAAGATCACCTGCCTTTATTTCAATAACTAACTCAAATCACATGATTGATTAGGAACCGGTACACGGCGATAAACCGATGACCACAATTGGACTCACCTTGATCTAGAAGGAGAGGCGGCGTCCGTGCCAAAGGAGAAGGCAGCGTCGGGAGGGGAGATGGGAGGCGGCGGCGACAGGGAGGGGAGATGGGAGGCGGTGCTGTCGGGATGGAAGATGAGAGGCAGCGGTGATGGGGATGGGAGGCGGCAGCATTCGGGGGCGGCGGCAAAGGGGATGGGGAATGGGAGGGGGAGGCGGCGCCGTTGGGAGGGGATGGGAGCAGCAGGCGTCGGGAGGGGAAGGGAGAGCAGGAGGCGTCGGGTTGGGGAAGGGAGCAGCAGGCAGGCGTCGGGTTGGGGGAACGAATTGATGGAAAAAAACGAAACGGTTTGCAATTATATACTAATGGCAATTTGAGGGTAATTTTAACGAAGTTCGGTGGCAAATAGATATTCTATTCCGCAAAAACCAAAAAAAGCATCTCTCCCCTGGCTTATGGCTTTTTGGCTTAAATTGGCTTAAACTTATTATAAGCTGGACAAAAAAAGTCACCTCTTTGTTTAGGATTGGGCTTTTTTGTTTTTAAGCCAGACAAAAAGCCTAAACAAAGAGAGCCTAATTGTCCTAGCCTGCCATCTTCTTTTCCTTCTCTAGGTGGTACAAGAGAATATTTCTGACAATGAACATGTCGTCGTCTGGAGAAAGCTTAATACCATCCCTACAAAGTATTGAAAGGGCTGGCCTGCAAATGATTTATACAAATGTACAAACACAGAAGAAGAAACCTGGTGCACACAAGAGCAGATGTATGTTTTCAATTGTTGAAGTTTTCTAGACCTTGTGGCATTCAAACTTAAACCTTCTTATCATCTATCTACCAGCTTCTACCTGAAGATTAGTGTTAAGTTGCATTGGGCCAGAAAAAATATACCTTGATTCACGGATGAACCTCTTTACATTCTTCATGATTGGTTCGACTTGCGCATGTATCTACTGCTCCACTGGTGTAAAAGTAGAACTCCCTCCCTTTCTTGCACTGCTGTTCTTCTGGTCTCTCCAGTTCCTACTATTACTACCTCCACGGTGTGAATGTGTGATCCCTCTGGTTTCTGCACTGCTCTGCCACCACCTCGGCCAAAATTACCAGTCTTCCTGTTCCATCCACCTGGGCTAGACGATCTTGCATTCACGGCGAAGTTCTGTGCTCCTGTGACATTTGCTCTATTCCAACTCAGCTTACCATCTCGCCATGTTGCATGTGAGCTACAGTTACTCTTAGGCTTCTTTGATAAACTTGGTCCGTAGAACTACCCTTGTTCCATCCACCAATGCTAGTTAACCCCGCGACAGCAGCATTTGTCTGATCATTTCGCTAGTTTGAAACTGAGTTCCAGTTAAACCCTTAAGGGTATTTCAGACCTTTCATCCTTCACACATAACTCAATAAACCAACATTCTATAAAAATCCTGATTACCAAACAACAAAGCTTGACTTAAAAGCTTAGAGGCTTATAAGTTGATTAAGCCAAAATGCTAATTTTAAGCTATAAGCTAAAAAGATTAAGTCTAAATTGCATCTTTTCCATTCGAAAAGCCAGAAGTTGTCTCAGACACCTGGCTTCCTGACACAGCTTTTAGAGAAGCCAAAAGCCTTTCATAACTAGGAGAAGCCAAAAGCCATAGGGAACCAGCTTCCGTGGCTTTTGTGGGTTAGAATTAAGTCTGTGGTCTTAAAAGACTTATTTAACTACGCCAAACCGGGTATAAAAACGTAACTCACATCTCTCTCCGCCTCCAACGCCGCCCGCCTTCCGCCTCCCTCCGCTCTCCTACCGACGCCGCCCGCCTCAATAGATTACGAAGCCTTTTAATCGTGAGATGTGATCCAATCAGAAGACTTGGCCATCTGCCATGTACGTGCTGTGCAGGAACGTTCTTTTGGTCATAGTGCAGAGCCATCCAATGGTTCGAGTTTGTTAACTATAATAAGGGTCTCTCGGATTAAGGGCCAACTGTTTTTTTCCTTTTGTATAATATATTTCTCTTTTTTCTTAGCGATGGTAAACCAGTTGTCATTCACTTTTTGTATATAATAAATAGATTATACTGAGCTATACGGTTGATTAGATTGCTTGTTTGCTTGCCCATAGCCATAGGGTGGATAGATCAAGCTATGCATGTTAAAGTATACGTGAATTGTCTATTTTTTTCTTACCAACTTAAGTTTTTGGATGAATTAGTTGAAACATACAACTCAATATAGTTGTAGAGCCAAGATGTTTGGAGTTCAAGACCTGGTTGGCGCAATTAAAGAAAAATAATTGTAGTCCACTTCTATTCCACGTATATAGATTTAAGGGAGCCTATGGCCCTGTTTGGTAGAGCTCTAGATTCTCATTTTTCAGATTCTGCTCTTGATTATCTGAGAATCCACTTCTCTAAGAATCTGGAGCTGTCTCATGAAAGCGTTTGGCTAGTAGGTTGGCTCCAAAAACCATATGAGGGAAGATTTGAAGCAAATAGACCATATTACCTCTGGTTATAATACTTCAATTGTATTTGTGTCTCTCCTATGTATTTGTACACAAATTATAGAATTTTTTATGATGAAGTACAATTGTTAACAAATAACGAATTGACGCACAGCCATTGATTGTGTATAATCAAATTTTGTACTATTCACGCTACGATAGATGAAGCTCAAGATATTGCATTCATATCGTAATCGTTCATAATTCCAACCTAAGCCTGACTCCTTTGTCCTCAATTTCCTCTAAATATTGTAATCGTTCTTTAATTTATCTCATTTGTTCTTCATTTGCATCTTTTTGTATTGCAACCCAGTCTTCTCTGCAACTTTTGCAATCACTAGAGTATACCCTGGGTTGTTCAAATGGGTATTCGGACGATTGTCAGCCTCTACTTGTTCAACGAATAATTCACACACTATCCTAGTGTTCTCGTCATTCCACTGAACGTTATCAGCCATCTGCATTGTCAATTTCAAATATAGGTACATAATTTTGATTTGGCCTAAGTTACTTTTGATCTGAAATCTCTCAAGATAAATAAAATAATCAAACAATAGTGCATACTTCAATGTTGTAGAACACTTCTAAATGATCATCCAAACAAATCATCAATCACAAAAGCATTGAAACCAAACAAAACATACAGAAATAAAGTATCATCATGGTTCATGAGTGTCACAGATAATTTTAAGACTGTTTAAGGCCCATTTTGTACAACAAAATTAGCCCAAGCACACAAGCAGTACTGCAATAGCACTATTCATCATGGTTAATGAGTGTTACGGCTAATTTGTTTGGCCATATATTGCAGGACTAGTACTTTGCATCTTTAGCACAAATTAGAGTTGGCCATCAATGCCATTTGAAGTCTACCTATAATCAAATACAGAGTTTAGGATGCATGAAACCAAACAGAGCCTAGGCACCACTATCTGAGTTTCTTACAAAAGAATAGAACAATCCCAACAAATATGATACTATAGAATACCAAGAGCAATACAAATGTTGAACATAATTGGCTAACAATACAAATGTCTACAGAATACCAAGAACTACCAACAGAGCCGTCCTCTCTGAGTGCTTCGCCATAATTGTAGTTCTGGTTTCCTCAGTGCTTAATCACTTCTCTCCCACCAAGAACATCAAGCACCACACATACAATACAGAAATACACATACATATACAGAAGCATGAAAAAAATTCAAAAATTCACAGAAGCATGAAACTAAACTAAACATTCATAGATTCACAGATTTCTTCAAGCACATCAATCGACTTTACCTCTCACATTGCTCCATGGGCAACAACATTTTAGTGACTCAGAAAGTACCATGATGCTATGGAAACAATGGGACATGCAAGCATCTGCAATTTGCATCTTAACCAACTAAAATACATGTGGATTTCTAGGCCACAAACTTTACATCTCAACCAGCAACATCATTCGTTCAAACAAGAAATGAAAGGGAGGAAACAAGACATACAAAGAAAATGTACAGAGCCAATGTGGATCTGAATCTAGGAGGACAAGGGAGGAGTAGGGAGGTTAAGGGGGACGGCCGGATAGAGACCTTACCTTCACAGGAGCCGGCCGGTGGTGCTCGGGAAACAACAGCGATGAAGAAGGTGGGGAATGAAGCTCTCTAGGGTCTTCGGGGACGACGACGGCGCACTCTGGGGACGGCAGCGGCGTAGTGGAGGACCGGCGGGGGTGCACACGGGGGCCGGAGGTGGCGCACTAGGCATCGGCGGTGGCACAGTGGAGGACCAGAGGTGATGCACGAGGAAATCGCCTGTCGCGAGAAGATGACGACGACGCAAGTGGAATGAACCGGTTCGCTCGGGGTGTCTCATGTGGTGGGATGAGACTGGTAGTTCGATGACATTTTGTGGGTAAAAACTATTAACTTCAAGGGGTATTTTCATTTCTGTAAGGTTAGATTCTCACGAGAATCTGTGGGAAGGCTGCTTCTCCCTGCTAATTCATTTTGGAGACAGCTCCTAGCGAGAAGCAGAATTAGGTCGTTTTGGGAAGTTAGCTATTTGGTACTGCTCCACGAGATTCAAAGGAGAAGCTAGGAGTAGGAGCTATACTAAATAAGGCTATATGAGGAGGAGTATTGAAGTATAAGTGAATTCTTAAGCTTTTTGTTGAACAACTGGTTGGTGCATATATCGCAATACTGCAAAAGGCGAGCGTTGACCTTGCATGTGATATGATATGAGGTGCGTCTGGTCTCAAATCACCTACCATACGTATTATATCAGGATAACTATCATACAGCCTTTGTCCTTGAGACATTTCTCTGTCGGTATGGAGCATTCTCCAACTTTTGGCTACAAAGTGATCCCTTCATATGTCGGCTCTTTCCTGTTTTGACAATTCTGCTAAACAAATTCTCCACTAGGTAGAATAATCATGTCATGGTTAACTAAACTCTACATTTTGTGTTGCTTGTGCAACCAAGCCTAAGAAACAGTGATGCGCGAAGGTGATGGCATTTCTCTCTCTCTAGCGGTTTCGGAGGCTTCTCGAAGAAGCTTTGCTGGATCATCGATCCTCCGTCCGCCTGAGCAGAGCGACGTGTCACGGTGATGAGAGTCTGATCTCCGATCCAAGGCAACAGTGTCAAGCGATGAGGATGGGAAGGAGCGTCGTTGAAGAATCTAGACCCGCCATTATGTGTTAATGATGTTTTGGTGATTAATGATAAACCTAATCGTGAGACTAACTCTTTGTTATATCATGTTTAGTCTCATTTGGATATAAAGATGAAAATCAAAGAGGTATGTATTTTGACATGATAATTCACATTTCCTCGAATACATTTAACTTGTGTAGTTAACATATTCTTGTGAGTATAGCATAACTTGTGTAGTTCTTGTGCACTCACATATTCTTGAATATATATAACTCGTGCAGTTAATATATTCATGTGTGTATATGAGACATGTGTGCTCATATATCCTTTGAGTATATATATAACTTGTGTAGTTATATATATTCATATGAGTATATGCAACTTGTGTAGTTATATATACTCATACCAATCTATATTCAATTATACGCTATTGAAGTGATTATCATCAATTACCAAAGAGGAAAGATTGCGATATCTTGTCCCAAACCATTATGAGCTAATGGTATGGTGTGGTAATTAATGATAATCATATTGTTGGAACTAACATTTTCTATGAGTTGTGTGAAATAGGTTATGTTCCATGTGGTTGTGATTTGGGATGACATCATGTGTTGATGGTCATCAAGTCAAGAGCTTGGTGTAAAGGATGCATCATGTGTTGATGTGCATCAAGTTCAAGATGAAGGAAATCATCGTGTGTCGATGATATTCATGAAGAAGATATGATCATGTGTTGATCAAGTCAAAAGAAGCTTCATCATGTGTTGATGAAGGGCAAGCAAAGGATGTCATCATACGTTGATGAGCATCAAATCAAGAACCCGGAGTTGAAGCAAGGATGTGCATCATCAAGCTTCAAGAAGTTGCTAAAGGCAAAGGTATGGCTAGCTAGGGCTAAGAATGTGTTCCTAGGCTTTTACCGGTCTCGGTGTTTGGTTGGGAGACCGGATTGCTAGTATAGGTCGCCGTACTATTAAGAGGGGTCTTTGACTAGTAGCTTGAGTTAGTCATGTGTTGATAAGCTCATCTTGGTTGCTCTATGCTCTTTAAGGGATGTTGCTATTTGCGAATGTGTTTTGCAAATAGTTTAAGCTAAGTGCTTATTTGTTGTAGCATGTGACTAGTTTGCAAATATATTTTGCAAATAGTTGTAGTCCATGTACCTTATCTTTGTTTAACATGTTGCCAATATTTGTGAATGTGTTTTTCAAATAGTTGTGGCTCATGTTTAGTCCTTGTAGCATGTGACTTAGTTTGCGAATGTGTTTTGCAAATTGTTTAAGTCCATGTACCTTATTCCTTGTGGCATTGATTCTAAAAGTTGGCAAATGTATTTTGCAACTTATTGAGAATCATGCCCTTGTCTTGTGTTTGCATCACGTATCAATTTGGCAAATATGTTTTGCAAAATTGAGTTGAAACGAATGCAAACTTTGCTCTCTGTTGAAATTCGGTAGTACCGGCATGTGTTTAGCGGAACTACCGTGACACGGTAGTACCGGTCGTGTTTGGCGGTACTACCGGAGGACGTTCGGAGCACCGCGTGTGTGGCGTTAGATCTTGATCTAACGGTCCAGATTAGCATAAGCGTTCGGACCGTCTGAACGGCTCTTGAATCCAACGGTTAAAACCCTCAGTCCGAACAGCCCTTTTGATCCCAGTCGTCCACGTGTCAAGATCATGTGTTGATCTGCGCACAAGTGGAGCGGTAATACCGGCGCTATGTGCGCGGTACTACCGCACGTCGGAAGGACCGGCGTTTTGCGTGCGGTATGGAATTTCCAGTAGCGATGCAATTTGAACTTGAATCGCTCTGGAGTAGCGCGGTAGTACCGGCTCTTTGTGAGCGGTATGACCGGCTTGCGGAACTACCGTACCTATGTTGGCGGTACGTATTTTCCAGAACCGATGCATTTTGGTCCTTAGCCGATTTCGTGAGCATAAGTTGCTCTCTTGGTTGCTTGTGTAGTACGCTTGATGCTTTGTCTTGATAGTACCGTTGAAGCGGAACTACCGCGTATGTGTTGACAGTAGTACCGGAGCCCTTTGTAATGGCTAGTTTTATAGCCGTTACTGAGCTCGCGGTAGTACCGGCCAGTGGTTGGCGGTACTACCGATTGTCCCGTTATTTTTTCTGGGACTTGCTTCCAACGGCTAGTTTGTTTGTGTGGGCTATATATACCCACCTTGGCCGTGTGTGGAAGCTTGCTTGTGACATTGTGAAGGACTTGGCATGTGTTGCAAGTGCCTTACTCATTCCTTTTGAGCAAGAGCTGCCCTCTCTACTCTAGTGTGCATGTGTTGCACTTAGTGAGTGATTGAGAGCAAACCCTAAGTGCATGTGTTGCCTTAGGTTGTGGATTTCGTATCCATAGAGCTTTGACACTTGATTGGCTCAAGTGAAAGTTAGAGACTTGTTACTCTTGTGTTTGCGGACACCTAGATGGCGTGGTAGCGTCGTTGCGCCGGTGAGCTTCTCAAAGAAGATTGTGAGAAGACCCGGACAGTTTGTGAGTGGTGTGGTGCTCGCCATCTCCGGAGTGGAGGAAGGAGCAACCCTAGTGAAGCAAGGTGTTGATACCTTGGAGGAAGGCTTAATTCGTGGAGCCATCCCAATTGGTTTGGGTTTCCCTCAACGTGGATTAGGGGAGACCGGCAAGTCTTCGATCACCACGGTAAAACATCGACGTGTCTTTGTGGTTTGATTACTTGTGCTCTACATTGTGCAATTTACATTACTTGTATTTAAATTGCTTAATTGTATGTGTATGATTGCTATCCTTTTATAGTCTCATATTGTTGGTGCACTTAGTTGAACCTAGTTGATTTAGGTTTTAATTGTGCAAAACCGTATTTGTTTAGCTTCCGTATTAGAAATCGGTTTTAGTTAAAAGAAGTTTTTAAAACGCCTATTCACCCCCCCTCTAGTCGGCCACCTCGATCTTACAATCGTGGGTTGCAAGGATCTCCTAACACGCGTCCAGGGCAGAGCTCTGCTGGGCCGGCCCATCCTTTCGGTACTACTCTTGCCGACATTTTCGGTCACTCCTGGCGTCGCATCCCCACTTCTACTTGGCTTTGGATTCCTAGGCGTGCGTCCCTAGGTGAGTTAGGGTTTCCTGCTCGCGTTCGTGAGGTGCACCATTTTGGGTCGCAGGCGAGGATAGTGTAGCGAACTCGGAATCCTCCTCCTTTGAATCGATCCTTCGCTGAGGTTGTTCGGGGTGATTCTATGGAGCGGGGAAGGGGACGATATCCTTATCGTGCAGGAGGGGGTGGTCGGTAGTGGGTTGGAGGGAAGCGGAACGCTCCCGGTGATTGGGTTGATGATGATGATCTGTTGATTGAAGACGATTTGAGGGATAAGCTTCAGCGTGATCAAGAGCAGAAGCGGCAGATCCATGAGCACCATCAACAAAAATCAGGTACTCAGTTGGGTTCTCAGGATTTCGATAGATCTCGTTTTGATTCGCGTTTTTCCAGGGTGGCTGGCAAAGATGATTTTTCCCAAGGGAAGGGGTGGCAGAATGATTCTCAAAAAAATTCCCAAGGGCTGGAAGGGGTTCGGCGCTGGGATGATTATCCGAGAGGTGATTATCGGGGTGGATTTGGGGGAAGAGGTGGAAATATCAAATTTGAGCGTAATAGACAACCTAATAACTGGAATTCCGAAAAAAAAGGGGGCCCGGCCAGAATTTTGAAGAAGAAAAAAGGGGAGCGGTTGAAAATCCCAAAATTTTGCAGATTAACCCTCGAAATTCTGAAAATTATGAGGAAGTTTTGCGAATAAGAAAATTTTACGAATAACACCCTACAAATTGGAAAATTACGCGAAATTTTTTCTTAGAACTAAAATTTCATGATTTAACCCCTGAAAATTGCAGAATTCGCCGAAAATTCATTTTCCAACAGAAAAAGGCCTCGGGAATTCAAGTTTTGAATCATTTTGAGTATTTGAAACATGTTTAACTTTGTTATTATTATTTCTATGCCATTTATATATTGTATTTACTGTTTTGATTATCTGTGATTGTTAATATTACTTTTAATCACTGAAAATAGCAGTAAATCATGAAAAATGCATAAAAAATACGGGATCACCAACCGGGAGTTCAAAGAACATTATGAGAATTTTTGCAACCATTTTTATGCAAATTACCAGCAATAATCTTATGAACTCTTTGCATAAATATGAAGATGACTGTCATCACGAATTAGGAATTCGAAGAACTAACCCAGCATGGCCAGAATTTGTACAAGTCTTCAACTCTGTGATAATGTAATCACGGATGAGTAGAAGATTGAGAAGATCCTCTCTACCTTTCACTCGAATGCGGTGCAATCCACACGCAACTATCGTCAAGACGGCTACAAGGAGTATGCCGAATTAATTGATATCATGCAAGTTGCGGAAGCTCAAGATGATGTTCTAAGGATGAACTACATCTAACAGTCACCTAGCAGCAATGTTGGCCATGAAGCCAATGGTAGCAGCTACAAGGTGATGAAGCCTCTCATGAAGGAGAGGGGCAAGAAGGGTAAGGTCGTGTGTCGCATGTTATTGATGTTTTTCAGCCTAAGAAGAAGGGCAAAGAACAGTGTGGGACACACGTCGCCATTGCAGGCACAGAGGATCCACATCCATTAGTTACAATCATGGATGTGGACAGCCCAGTAGTAGCCCCCATCATCCCTCCTTTAGACATCGCAGCGGCCGCAGCCATAGTTGCCCAAGAGGAGAAGATCGCCATGGAGCAGATTAAGGCAGAAGTTTCTGAATACTTTGTTGATTCGATCTAGTGCACGTATTGCACTTGGATCTTTTATAGTAACCTGTAGTTTATAATTGAAGTAGAACATTGAATTATTTTATTCTTTAAATAATGGTTGTAAGATCTAGGGGAGCAAATCATTAAATTCTTATGATGGGTCCTGCAAGACTTATTCTCGTATTTATAATAGCAAGTTATGTTCTGATATCTGAAGTATTTTATTTATGTGCTGCTTGCTTTCTGCTGCATATTAATAAAGTACATTATATTATAATGCGTGTGGTGCCCAATGGAGGAAGTGTGCTTAGCAAGATAGCGGCACAACGAATGCCATCTTGAGATAGACGAAAATCTTCCAGTCGATCAGCAAGAATGCTGGTAATCTTACGACAATCGCAGTCAGCGATACTTGTATAATAGGCTCATTAAAGAAGCCTTGTTGTACCCAGAATCGACTAGAACTCTCAAGGATATTCGCGCTAACGGTTTCCACGTAGAGACTGAAGAAGAGTATGGTAAGGAATACCTGCTCATTACAAAGCGTGAAGAAAGTAGAAAATGGTATTAAAACGACTTTCTTCATTTGAAACTGGGCTATACTACACTAATATTAATGCATCTGCAGCCTATACTGCCCTGAAAACCTTATTTAGAAGCTCTGAACTTTTCTATCTTTGTCATGGTATATTATGCCGCCTAGGTCTTAGGATGTTAAGAAATATAATTAACAATTCATAGGGACATAATATGGATGTAAATAATTTTCCGAATCAGGAAGATTTTATGTGCCCCGCATGTGCCACTAGGAAATTAATTACTAGACCTTCTGCTCTGAAAGCGAAGGATGTAGTCCCTGCATTCCTAAACAGTATCCAGATAGATATTTGCGGACCTATACAATCCCTATCAGGGCCATTTAGGTTTTTTTTTGGTCGCAAATGGTCGCACATATGTTTATTGTCTACGAGAAATCACGCTTCTGTAAAGCTAATCTCTCAGATAATTAACATTAAGAATAATTTCCCCTGATCATCATGTGAAGTCCACCGAAATGGACAACGCCAGAGAATTTATTTCGAAGGCATTTGATGATTATTGCATGGAAATGAGAATTAAAATTGAGCATTCCGTACCACATGTCCACACCCAGAATGGACTAGCAGAGGCATTAATTAAAAAGATTAAATTCTTGCCTGACCACTTTGAAGAATTGTAATTTACTAACTACATATTGGGGACACGCAGTCATGCTCGTAGCAACTCTCATCAATTTTAGACCATCGGCATATAACATCTATTCACATATGCATCTAGCGCAAAGGTCAGCACAAAAAATTTCTCATCTTTGCTATTTTTGTTGCAAGGTTTATATACCTATACCACCACCGCAGCGAACTGCAATGGACCCTCTACGAAAGTCTGGGATATACATTGGTTATGAGACATCATCCATAATCATGTATTTTGGACCCTATGACAAGAGATTTGCATACTGCCCGATTCACTGATAGTATATTAGATGAGGCTAGTTTCCCGTCATTAGGGGGAGGAAATCAACCCCTTGATGAAAAAATATCGGGAAATAGAGAAGTCCAAAAGATAATTGAAGTCCAGAAGATAATTGAAATTCATGCACATGACCCACGCACTAGTGAAGCAAATAGAGAAGTCCAGAAGATAATTGAAGTCTAGAAGACAATTGAAGTCCAGAAGATAATTGATTTGCAAGCATTAGCGAATCAACTGCCTAACCACTTTAGTGATTTGAAGAGCGTGACCAAGTCACATGTGCCTGAACACAATGCACCCGAAAGGTTTGAAATACCGATGAAGGTATCTCTAATCTTGTCCTAAGGCCTCAGAAAGGACAAGAATTCTGGCCCCTCGAATCCGAAGTAACTAGGGACGCCTGGTAAAAAAGGATAAGAAGGACTTAACATAGCCGATCACCGAAGTTCCTTAGAACTAGAAGGGGAGCCAGTTGAGACCTGGCACCAGTATGGCACCTTCAGGAAAGGCATTTCAGAATTGAACGTCCCCATGAAGGGAGATACCAACATGGGTGTGTGCGCACACATCGGAGCTAGAAAACTAAAGGGACTTGCCCCGTAGTTGGAAGCAACAGTGAGCAAGTAGAAACATTAGAAGAATCGTCCCTTGAAGAAATAGCTATAAACTTTGTGACTATGGGAGAATCTATGAATAAGACAACAACCTAGGTCGACATTTACTTTGCAAAGAAAATTACCACAATAATCGATCTTGATCCAGAGCCTGCATCGCTCACTGAATGTAAGAAAAGACCAGATTAAGAAGATTGGAAGAATGCAATAAAAATTAAATTATTCTCTCTGAATAAAAGAGAGGTGTTTCGATATGTAAGCCGCACGTCTCCCCATGTGCACCTCATAGGGCATAAGTGTGTATTTGTTTGAAAGAGAAATAAAAATAATAAAGTAAAGCAAGGCTTGTTGCACAAGGTTTCACTCAACATCCCAGAGTTATTTATGAAAAAACCTATTCCCTGGTTATGGGCGGAACCACCCTTTAGATATTTAATCTCAATAGCAGTAAACTTGAAGTTAAAAGTGAAATTGATGGACGTGGTAACAACATACTGTTATCGAAATTTGGATTCGGACATTTATATGAAGGTACCTGAAGGTATCCATGTCCCGAACCAAAACAGAGCAAATAGAAATTTGTACAATGTGAAACTCATAAAGTCACTGTACGAACTTAAGCAATCAAGCAGGATGTGGTATCATTGCCTGAAGCGACTTTCTATGCAAGAAAGGCTACACGAAAAATGGAAATAATCCCTGTGTATTTATACGACGATCTCAGGATGAATTTTGTATAATCTCAGTGTATGAAGATGATCTAAATATTATTGGAACCTTGAAAGGTATTAAGAAAGCAAGTTCTTACCTGGAGTCGGAGTTTAAAATGAAAGATTTGGGTAAAACCCCCTATATCTCTGTGTTCAATCTATTATTATGTATTTGTGTTCTTGCATTGTTCTAAACGATTCTACGCTTGTCTACGAGGTAATTGCTCAGACTGGACTCACCAGCGACGGTTTCTCAACGCCATTAAGGCCCAGCAGGGTGCACATCACATTGGATCCGTTTTTTTAATTTGGTATAGCCAATGATACATAGTGTGTGACTCCCCTAGACCAATCCAAGTGACACCCAGGACACCTAAAACTTGAGCCTAGCCAGGCTGCCAGCCAAGCCGACCAGGCTCATGCAGCGCACGGCCCAGGCCAACGGAACGCATGCACGCAACCCACTGCCAGCAGGTCACAGCCCAAGGCCCCAAGCGGCCTAGCATGGAGCGAACCAGCGAAGCCGTCGCCCACTAGCGCCTTGGCCTTTGATGCTTGGATGCGTTGAGTGAGGAGGGAGGAGAGACGACGCTATGGCCTAAGCTGCCGTTGCTACGCCCTACACTACTGACTCTGCACACCGCCTAGTGGTCACCTCGCCGCTTGCCAGCTCGCCCCTGCGCCCTCGTCGGCAACGGCACACCAACAGATGTCTGCACAAAGCGGCCCAGAGAACAACGCAAGGCACGAGTCACGAATCGACATTTGGTATTTTTCCTCTCTAAGTTTTTCATAGTTTTTTTTATTTCAACCAATCAAATGGATTACATTTGTGGAGTAGGGTTTCAATTTGATTATTATTGTTTGATTTTTGTCAAATCGTGGGGTTAGCCTTCTAACTTTGGTTGGCATTTGCCAATTAAATCAGGGGCAAAAATGTTTGGCTAAAAATTCACACATGTTAGTATTTAGTACGATGTTACTAGATAATTATACACATTAGAATAATTATATGACGACATCCAATCAATTTCGTTCTGGCTCCACTTGCCTGCAAATTTCCATCACATTAGGCGTAAGAATAAGATCCCGTTACTGTAGTATGTGCTGTAGTTTTTGACTAGCGTCTCTATCTGAGTTATCCTTGTTTGTGCTTGAGAAACCGTCGAAAACATAGGACAATTGGACCCCTCCCTCAGGCAGGCCAGACCGCCTACTTAGCGACGTGAAAAGCGATCAGCCAAATGACGAATCATGGATGTTGTCGCCACGGCCAAGATGCGAGACAAGACGAGCGGGTTTGGACTTGTCACTTCTCCCCCGTGAGGGCAGCGCCAGTCGCTTTTGATGCCATCTGGGTACGGAGAAAAACACAAGCTGCGAGCGTCGCTAATTCGCTACAGTGTGGTTACGAATTGTGATGCAGGTCCATACGTTTAGAATTTGGGTTCACTGGTGCCCCTCACGCTTAGAGGAATACCGGGTAGCCGTAAACCGGCAGTGGGCGGCGGTGCGTTGAAGTGCCGATGGCATCATCGGATGCGAGAGAGGAGGAGGGCGGTAGGAGGTGGAGGTCAACAGGGGGTGACAAGATCGCAGTGATTAGGAGGCGGTGGCGAATCCGATGGCGGCAGCCGCTGGAGACGAGAAAGAGAGCAGTGGCGGCGGCACCGGTGAGGAGAAAGAAGGCAGCGACAGCTAGGGGAGGTGGTATGGAGGACGAGGAAGAGGAGGGTGGCGACGGCTAGGAGTGGAGGTGGGAGGAGTGGGGTGGGTTAGGGTTTGGGTTTAGGTGAGTTTTATAGTTATGAGGGGGAGAAAATATAGACCACGAGATGTTGATCTAACGGTGGAAAAAAGTGAGTGAGTTTCTAAACAACCGGGTAACTGATCATTAGACAACCCCAATATGTTAATGTAATTGAACCGCAAAAGTACAACCACCTTCTTGCTGGGCGGCAGAGGAAAGGATGAGCGACGCGAGGTTTCCAACGATACTAGTGACGCGGCTCAGGCTAGGCGGACGGCAGTGAGGCGCGGTTTGCCAGCAAGGAGAAGGGTGAGAAAGGAGCGGATTTTTGTAAAATAGAGGCAAGAATCTTGGATCGCATCGAGAATAATAGATACGATCACATGTATATGTGAAAGACCACATTCTGCCACCACCCACGAATTGTTTCTCTCGTACGAGTAATCTGAATAAAAAGTAGTGCAAGAAATGGGGCTCAAAAATTTTCCTGTACAGAAACGTTTCACAAAACCAATTACCACCGCAAGAAAATTGAAGGCACTGCCCGCCTGTGACGCCCATCTCGTCCCTATCGTCACACGCACCAGGCACTGCCACTGCGCCGGTCGCGGAAACGTTTGAGCGCAACCTTGCAACGCTGCGACCCGTCCCAAACGTCGCGTGCCGCGCTCGGCCAAATGCTCAATCGCACGGTGGCGGACACGGCCATACTACCACCAAGCCGACGCGGCCCGCCCCGCGCGCTGTCTCCCTCGTGTCGCCTCGCTCCGCCGTTGGCCAGCACTAGCCTACCACCCCACCACTCCGCACATGCAACTCCCACAAATCCAGCAAAAACACCACGATCCCCACGCCCCCACAGCCCACTGCGCAGCACCACCAACACCAAGCACCAACTCCCAACCCGAGCCCCGGAACCAGAACCACCCCCCCCCCCCCCCCGGCGCACACGCTTCCCCAAGCAAGCACAGCAGCCGCCTTCCCTCCCCTCCCCTTCCACTCCTCTCCTCCCTTACTCAGATCAAGAATCACCACCAATTCACCTCCTCCTCCGCTCTACCCCACGGGGAGTCCCACTGCCACCACCATGCCGCCCCGGCGGCTGTTCTGCGTAGCCGCTCTCCTGCTACTGTGCGCCGCCCTGGCCGCGTCCGAGCCGGACGCCGACAAGGCGACGCTGCTCGACTTCCTCGCGGGGGTGGGCCGCGGCCGGCCGCGCATCAACTGGGCCTCCTCCCCGCGCGTCTGCGGCAACTGGACCGGGGTCACCTGCAGCGCCGACGGCTCCCGCGTCGTCGCGCTGCGCCTCCCGGGGCTCGGCCTGTCGGGCCCCGTACCGCTGCGAACGCTCGAGCGACTCACGGCCCTGCAGGTTCTCAGCCTCCGCGCCAACAACCTTTCGGGTCCCTTCCCCGAGGAGCTCCTCGGTCTCGCCGACCTCACCGAGCTCCACCTCCAGCTCAACGCCTTCTCCGGCGGCGTGCCACCCGGGATCGCTCGCCTGCGGAGGCTGCAGGTGCTCGACCTCTCGTTTAACGGGTTCAACGGGAGCCTGCCCGGCGCGCTGTCCAACCTCATCCAGCTCGTCGCGCTCAACCTGTCCAATAATTCGCTCTCCGGCCGTGTCCCGGACCTTGGGCTTCCAGCGCTCCAGCTCTTGAACCTGTCCAACAACCATTTCGACGGCCCCGTGCCAAAATCCTTGCTGAGGTTCGCGGATGCCGCGTTCGCCGGGAACAATATGAGGCGGCCGGTGCCGGTGTCACCGGCGGTGCCGCTGCCCTCCCTGTCCCCGCCTGCGGCCGGCGCGCCCGCGAAGAGGCGGGTGCGGCTCAGCGAGGCGGCCGTTCTTGCCATCGTCGTCGGCGGGTGTGTCGCGGTGTTCGCGGTCGTTGCGGTTTTACTGATAGCATTTTACAACAGGCGGGGCAGTGAGGAGGTGAGCAGGGTGGTGTCCCGGAAGGGCGGGGAGAAGAAGGGGAGGGGGTCGCCGGAGTCCAAGGCGGTGACAGGCAAGGCTGGCGACGGCAACCGGCTGGTGTTCTTTGAGGGCCCGGCATTGGCGTTTGATTTGGAGGACCTGCTCCGGGCCTCTGCCGAGGTTCTTGGGAAGGGTGCGTTCGGTACGGCGTACCGGGCGGTGCTGGAGGACGCGACGACGGTGGTGGTGAAGAGGCTGAAAGAGGTGAGTGCTGGGCGGCGCGAGTTTGAGCAGCAGATGGAGCTGGTCGGGCGGATTCGGCATGGCAACGTGGCGGAGCTCCGGGCGTACTACTACTCCAAGGACGAGAAGCTGCTTGTGTATGATTACTATAGCAGGGGAAGTGTATCCAACATGCTTCATGGTATGGTTCTTGCTCTCGTTCTTGGTGTCACTTTCATCATTTCAATGCTAACTTGCATATTGCAATTTGCTATTGTTTGATAGATGTTATTCTTTGTTAGTTGAACTGTATTCAAGAATGGTATTCAAGAAACGTGTTTTCTAGGATTTAGGAGGCGTTGCGATTGAAAAGGAAGGTTACTTATAATGTGAGTGATATTGTGATGGCTTGTAGATCTGATGTTGCTTGCCGTTTGGGAAGATGTTAGGGGTTAGATAAGTTTTAGCGCCACAAAATTTCTGTTGACTTTTATCAGATTGCATGGCGAGTGGACAATTGGCATCGGCTTAGGATAGAAGCAGTGAAGTATAGAAAGGCTACCGAACACACTATTGGTTCTGGTTCTTGTTCTTGCCCTTGCCCTGGTTAATGGTTTTTTGTGTAGGCACGGTGTTGCCCTATTTCGATTTTCTGACCTGAGCACGAGTCCTTTTGACTGGTTTATTTGGAACAACTCTGGTTTGCAGGTTCTCAATATTTGATCATATCGCTCGATATATACTTCTTTTTTACTGTTTATAAAAATATCGCAATTTGGCAAAGAAAAGCAATGTTCTTTTACCTTTTATTTCAATTAAGATTATTGTTACATTTTTCTCTCTTGCTGAATATGCCACTGGGACTTCCATACTTTTCTAAAAAGGTGAACTTTTGTGTTCCATGCTTGCTTCACCAAAAGTAGCATATAGTTCTAATTTCTTCTCCTTGATTTTGGATTATCGCCCTATATTAAATTTCCCTGTTTTCATTTAGATCTAGCTGATTGGTTTTATTGAAATGTCCACATCATGCTTAGCTGCCTTCACTTGCAATCTTGCATGTGTATTCAAACTGTGAGCAGCCAGTTCAATTCAAGTTCACATGGCATGCTTGGTGTGTAGTCAACTGGTCATGTCAAGGCTAGTATAGTAGCAAGACAATCTGTTTTCTTAGTCATCCAATCAGGCTTGGAAATCATGGCATGTTGTCGAAATACCTAATCACCAAAGTCCTGGAATTCAGACATCCTATTGCAATTGCGTACTCAACATGTTGTAATAATGGCACACTGAGGATATTAGCAAGAAATGGAACTAGAAATGGTGGCAGGCACAGGGAAATGGCAGCAAGCTAATCTTGTCAAGTTCATTTGGTAAAAGTTTTGAAATGGCTAGCATTGGTGTTCACTATCATGGCCCATCCCTCCATTTCAGTATCATAATCAGGACCAGAGGTAAACCACTGCTAGACATTCAGTGCTAATTTGCAATCAAATTAGTTAAGTGTTTGTATCATGATGGAGCACTAGAGCTAATATTAGATGCTGTCAGTCTAGAAACAGTTGGTTGTAATTATTTAGGTTTACTAGCCTCATTGGCCAACAGTACCTCTGGTGTAAGTATATATTATGTTATCCAGAGACAAGAGTCAAACATTAATTCTGCTGTGAGCTCTTGACAAAAATATAGATAGAATGGTTTTTCTTCATCTGATATGAAATCACTTCACAAGATAAGCCATTTGCATTTGCTGACATCCATAATTGAATATGACATGCATATCATATTTTGCCTTTTCCCCCCATGCAGGGAAGAGGGGAGAGGACAGAGCACCTTTGGATTGGGAAACTAGGGTAAGAATAGCCCTGGGAGCAGCAAGAGGGATTGCACACATTCACACCGAGAACAATGGCAAATTTGTTCATGGCAACATCAAAGCCTCGAATGTCTTCCTAAACAGCCAGCAATATGGCTGTGTCTCCGACCTCGGGTTGGCATCACTGATGAACCCGATCACCGCAAGGTCCCGTTCTCTTGGATACTACGCGCCAGAGGTCACCGACACAAGGAAAGCATCACACTGTTCAGATGTCTACAGCTTCGGTGTCTTCATACTTGAGCTCCTCACCGGCAAGTCACCCGTTCAGATAATCTGCGGGGGCAATGAGGTAGTTCACCTGGTCAGGTGGGTGCAGTCCGTTGTCCGGGAGGAGTGGACAGCTGAAGTGTTTGACGGTGAGCTGATGAGGTACCCGAACATCGAGGAGGAGATGGTGGAGATGCTCCAGATTGGCATGGCATGCGTCTCAAGGACCCCGGAACGGCGGCCTAAGATGCCGGACGTGGTGAGGATGCTCGAAGAGGTGCGGAGGAATGACACCGGAACGCGGCCTTCGACGGAGGCCTCAACTCCGGTGGTAGAAGCTCAGAACAAGGCAGAAAGCTCATCTGCAGCTCGCTGAGCTCATTCATTGGATGCTCGTTAATATTGTTTGTCTTGCAAGGTAGGAGGGCGGGGAATTCTGTGTTTTGACGGTACCGTATGATTCTTTTGTCTGAAATTGTAACACAATTGCCATGTGGACATAATCTGCTTTTCCAGCATCTGCTCACTGCTGATCTCTAGCCCTAGGCAAAGAAAAATCAACACATACTAGAAATCTCTTCTTCAGGTCTGTTTGAAATACTCCCAAATATTTAGTAACTAAAAAACATGCATAGTTTGTACGCTTGCATTTTGCATAATCACTGTTCTATAGAGACTCGGGTCTCTCGGATCTGACACGATACACTTTTACTACTGAAGTGGGTACCCATAGTATCCCGGGGAAAAACCCAAAGATGAGGAGCACCGGTTGATCGACCCCCCTGGGATGGAACCTGGACGGGCTGGGCGATCGGCCGTTGGACCTAGCCAACAGTGCAGCTGATACGATACACTTGTGAATTTTTTTAAAATAATCCTTTTTTATTCCAAAACACAGTAATATACATTTTTTTTTATTTTACAGAAATAATTTTCTGTCACTCCACCGTTGAGCAACTTGGACTAACCGCTCAACATTTAAATGACTTGTGCTAGTCGTTCAAGGGTTGAGTGGCAAGTGTACCGTTGAGCGCAGGAGTAGGAGTGTATATCTGTCGCTCGACCGTATACACTCCTGCGCTCAACGGTTGAGCGATTTGTGCTGAGTAATAGAGGATTATTTCTGTAAAAATTAAAAAACAGTGTATTTCAGAATATAAAATAGATTATTTTAAAAAAAATCATACACTTGTGTTATATGCGTGCGAATGCGGTGGCGGTCGAGTGCCTACGCTGCACTTGGTGATCCATGGCCTTTCCGCATGGCGCAGTTACGACCCATGGGCTTGATGAGGTGATGGGCAAAGGCCGAAGGGTGCCTGCTCATCTAAATACATTGGGCTTCAAGCCTTCAACTACAAGTCCCTCGTGATTCTTGGCTGGGGTTCTTGGGGGAGGCAACTCCATTGGCGTGCAACTGTGCAAGTCAATGTTTAACTTGCAAGTGCTAGATGAGTTCGTGCTCTAACTTAAAAGTCAAGCATCCTAGCTAGCTAGCTGCATGCAGGAACCTGGCAGGCTGGCAGGCACAGGTTCTAAACTAATCCTACCGATCACAAAAGAGTGATGTTTTGAATATCTACATAGTTTCCAAAACGTAACCTGGACTACTAAATTTTATTGTAATATGATAATAAAACCTAATAAAATCGTAATTTATGAAAGTATTTTTCAAGACTATGCATATTATTTTTCACATGCCTAATCTAAATATTCATCAAAATATTGATAGATAAAGTTTACAAAGTTTGGCTGCATACATCTAAAAAACGTCACTCTTTGGTGATTGTTTTTTTTTCAATTATAGGAAGACACACATGCACGGACACCACACGCACAGGCGAGTGGACTCCCTTACCACACACCTAGAAAGACGAAGACCAAGGATAAATTCACGGTCTTACAAAATTTCTACTGAAGTGCACTCGTGTGTGCGTAAAAGTAGGCATCCTGATTTGCATCATTTGTCCACTCCTTGTCCCATCCAACCGCCCCGCATGCAAAATGTCAAACAAATTTATTTTTTGAGACATAGGCACTTTAGCAGCGTCCTTTTTTAGACAAACTTGTAGTCCTATAATACCGTGTACGTCGTGTTTGAGTCGCCGGTGCAGGCTAGCTACCCGTGCAGGCCAACAGAACTGAAGCTCCCAGTCACCAGGATGAGCAAGTACTTGCTGTGTGCCGTCTCGCTCCTTCTCCTCGCACCGTCGGAACCGGCCGCCGTCTCGGCCTCCCCCTCCGTCGACATCCGGCGCTACCACTCCATCTTCAGCTTCGGCGACTCCTTCGCCGACACGGGCAACAAGCCGGTCGCCTTCGCTTGGTTCTCCGTCCCCGTCACCGTCATGCGGCCCCCCTACGGCACGACCTTCTTCGGCCACCCCACGGGACGCACCACCGACGGCCGGCTCGTCCTCGACTTCATCGGTACATACGTGCGCGTGCGCCCGTTTAGCTAGTGTCAACTAAACGTAAGGTATTCACCGTTTGATTGCTCTTCTTGCAGCTGAGAACCTGGGCCTGCCGTTTGTCCCGCCTTTCCTAGCGCACAACGGGAGCTTCGGCCGAGGCGCGAACTTCGCCGTCGCGGGCGCCACCACTCTGGACGCCGATTTCTTCCACGACAGGGATATCCCCGGCGCACCCAGCAAGTTCCCTCTCAACACCAGCTTAAGCGTGCAGCTGGAGTGGTTCGAGTCGCTAAAGCCCTCGCTGTGCGGCACAACCCAAGGTCACTTAATTCCGCAAAGTTTCATGAATTAACGGAACCCTTGAGAGGAGGAATTAAGTGCACGCATTATGCGTTAATTGTGCTGCAGAGTGCAAGGAATTCTTTGGTAGATCCCTCTTTTTCGTTGGCGAATTCGGAGTCAACGACTACCACCTGTCCTTGAAAAAAAGGAGTGTACATCAAGTCAGATCGTTCGTTCCTCGTGTCATCAGGACCATCTCCATGGCCATCGAGGTTGGTTGTACTGCTTCGTTAATCATGCAACAAACAGCTGCTCTATTATGGGCTCTAGTACTTATCAACAGGATGAAACTATGGTAATCTTTAACAGAGGCTAATCAAGCACGGATCGACGAGTTTGGTGGTTCCCGGGGTGATTCCGTCGGGATGCTCGCCGCCGATTCTGACGTTGTATGCAGATCACGCCGAGCCGGCAGACTACGATCCCCATACAGGGTGCCTGAAAGATGTCAATGAGCTTGGGATTCACCACAATTCGCTACTACAGGACGCCCTGCACAAGCTCCGTGTCAGGCACCCGGACGTCAGCATCATCTACGCCGATTTCTTCAGCCCCATCATGGAGATGGTGGAGTCGCCTCACAGGTTTGGTGAGTACGTAGTGCTAGTATCAAATAATCAATGACGTGCACCGACGTGAAAGTTAATATTCTACAAAAGGCGAGTTCGATCGATGCGTATATGATTGCAATTGCAGGGTTCAGAGAACATATTCTTACAGTTTGTTGCGGAGGGCATGGAAGGTACAACTACAACGACAGTGTTTCTTGTGGTGATCCAGATGCAACCGCGTGCAAGGATCCGTCTTCTTCTTTGTACTTCGACGGCGTCCATTTGACGGAGGCGGGTTACCGCTACGTCGCCGATGGCTGGTTGAATAGCATAATGTTGGAGATATAATTTAGACGTAATCACAGAGATGATTATATTCCGTTATATTCGTAATTTATTGGATAATATGTTAGTTTGTTCTAAGAATAATATCGTTAATATTTATTATCAAGTATGTGACTTAATTGTGAAATAATATTGACGATGATATAATAATCCTCATTTTTTATTTATCTATAATTCATATTATAAATAATAATGACGTCTATAACTCTTGAGTATACCCCTTAACAGCCGTAAAGGAGAAGCTGGGGGTTGTAAGATTTTCTACGATCACCCCATAGTCGTAAGTCTTTCTACGATCAGCCTGTGGTCGTAAGCTCTTGTACGACCACCTCCTGGTTGTAAGTTCTTCTACGACCAGTCCCTAATCAACAAGGCTCACAGACATATGGGTCTAGTCGACCAGGAAATCTTTTGTACCATATCCAAGGATATGAGCAATCAATTACGCTGTTATTCTCCGAAATAATAGCACGATTTAACCCCCTGTTATGGTGATAACTGCCTACGTGGGAACGTTACTACTCCCACAATAACTTCCAGTAACGGCTCCACGATATGGAACATTAAGGCAGCCTTTAGACTGGAGGTACGACGGTGCACTTCAAGGACTGTATAAAAGGTGGAATCATCAGGACAATCGGGAGAAAAGGAGATCGGAGGAACAATCAGGACACATTACTCTAGTCTTTCTCTTGATCTTGTAATCCAGCATACTCAATACATACACACAGGAGTATGGTTGTTATTCTCTGAGGAGAAGGCCCGAACCTATATAAAAATCCCTGTGTTTCCATCTCTGTGTGACTTTGAGTCTACAGGAACCCCCGAATCAAACAATCTTTACGTAAGTTCGTTTCTAAAATACCGATAGTTGGCGCCGACCGTGGCGATCTTCGAGTCATCAGCTTTCCTTCGTCTTTCCAATTCTCATGCTCTCATGGTAGGAGAGTGGAACGAGTGGAACTGGTTCGACTTGGCCGATTACGTAGATATCGACATGGATGTCGGTTTCGACTACGAGCCGAGTGATGCATCATCCGATGGTGATGTCGTCTCCAAAGATCATTCTCCAGGAGACCTTACCACCGATGGAGTTGAGGAGGGATCCTTATCCCCCACAACGATACATCCAGATGGGGAACCAGCTTCCTCAGAGGGCAAAGGTCAATCTGACCACATCAAGGACTGTCCCAAGGCAGGTTCAGAGCATGACAAGGATTCTTCCTTCGAATGTTCAAATCCACCTGAGGCAATCCGACCTGGCGCGACAACTCTTGGAAGTCGTAATTCTAAATCTTCATCAGCACCTGGTGGTTCTCTCTCTCCGGTAAGCCCCACCAAGGATGCGATCGAACACGCTCTCCCTACGAGTTCGACCATCCCAACGCAGGGCTCACCTACGAACGAAGACGGGTATAATCCGGAATTCCCCTTCCTAGAGGGGTTTACTCCAAGTCGCCAGGTGGTGTCATTCGACGACTCCTCAAGTGAGGAGGTCTCAAACGCACGTGGAGATCATCAACAAGAGGTCTTCGTCCTTCCCTCAGGTAGCAATAACTCTCCTAGAGGCAGGGCTGAGGATGCTTCCCGACGATCACACCCTATGACCGCTCGTGGCAATGACAAGGACACCTCCGGCGATGACCAGAGTCAATACTCTGATGAGCGTGTGAGAAATTCTCGAGATCATCGCACTTCACTGAGGCAAGCTCAAGGATCAGGTATGGATGATTCTGAAATAATCCGACGAAAACAAGTTGCAACCCAGAGAAATTTGCCTGGGCGCACTCAATACCAGTCAGAAGAAGCTCAGGAACTTCAACATATCAACGACCTGCTCGAGAACCCATCTCGAGAACTTACCTGGGCACCTGGCTATGACCTCTTCGCTGAAGAGATCGCACAAAAGTTACGACGCACGATGAACAAGCTCGAACGTCCTTGTCGATATCACTCTGGAAGTCGTAGTAGTATGACTCCATCAGCTTCCAGTCGCTCGAATAACTCGCCGCATGGAGATCGACGCAAATTGCATCGTTCCCCAAACCAGAAAAAGGTTCTTCGAACGACTGAAGATCAAAAAGCTCCTAGGAGAGGTGATCATTCACCACTCCAACCCAGAGGTCTGCAATAGCAGACAAAATACGAGGAGTATTACCCTCGTAGGATCGAGACTTATCATAAGTCAGATTCACTAATTACCGGGTATCGTCGAGTACAATCACCTAACGACCTCAACCCCTCTTTTCTGCAAAGGAGGCGTTACGACGTAATTACCAGATGTCGGGCATTCTCGTCTGACCTCCGAGTAGTTCACTGGCCGCCACGGTTTCGACCAGGGAACATGGAGAAATTTGATGGGTCTCAAAATCCCATCGAATTCCTTCAGATCTACACGACCGCTGTCCGAGCAACAGCAGGAGGAGAGCGTGTCATGGCGAATTACCTTCCGACTGTACTCGAAGGGTCCGCTCGATTGTGGTTATTAAACCAACCACTCAAGTCGATCTACTCGTGGCAACATCTCTGCGACCTACTGCTGGCCAATTTCCAGGGCACCTACCATCGCTCCGAGAAGGAGGACGACCTACACAGGATGCGACAAAATGATCACGAAACACTACGCCAATTCATCAGGCGTTTCAGTCAGGTTCGCAATTCAATTCTTGAGGTTTCTAACTCATCTGTTATCAGAGCCTTCAAGCAGGGAGTCCGCAATAGAAGGATCACAGAAGATATCACTTTGAACCCTCCAACTACCATCGCTGAACTCTTCGAGATGGCTGATCGGTACGCAACTGCTGATGAAGCAGTCGAGTGGACCAAAATCATCGATCGAGATGATCAGTACATTCAAGAGGCTGGCGAAGGTGGTAAGAAGAAGGATAAAAATGTCAAGAAATCCAAGAACAAGGCAAAGGACCAAAAGCCTCAAGCCAGTGGTTCTAAGGAGGTTCTGGCCATAAACGATAAGGAGCCACGAAGTGCCAAGCAATACCCCAATCGAGGCAAAGGTAAGCACCCCAAGCGGAAGAATGATAAGCCTAGGTGATGCCCTTTCCATAAAAAGGAAGGATATGACCTTCGCAACTGCCGAGTTTTCCAACGAAAACTCGAGGACTACTACAACGGCAAAGGGCCACTTCCTACCCTCGAAGAGGTAGGGCAAGCTAGTGGTCGTGCACAGTCGGACGACAACAAGGAGATGTCGTTTCAAGATCCCGAACACACCATCGAACACATCTTTGGGGGATCATCGGCATATGAGTCAAAGCGACAGCTTAAGGCGGTCGAACGCGAGGTAAACTACATTGACCATCCTCTTGTCAATAAGTTACTGTGGATATCATGGGGATATGCTCATAATCTTAGGATGATGTTACAATTGGCAATGGCGTTGAAGGTTTGCCGAATCATGTGTTTTCGGCAAAGTTCAAAGTGTTGTCAAGCAAGTGGCGGTCTGACCAGCCAACGCGGCGGTCTGACCGGCCATGAGTGGCAGTCAGACCGGCATTGGGAAATCAGTCAGATCGGCCTTAATGAGATTTTGAGTTTTGAAGCTGGGCCAACAATTGAGGGTGTAGGCAAGAGAGGAGATTCTACTACACTTGGTCTCATAATTTTTGGAGCTTTCAGGCAAAAGTTCTATTGGTTTGAAAATTCCAGTAGATTTCAAATTTCTAGGGAGGAATCTTGGCTAAGTCCCAGCTAGGCGGTCAGACCGGCGTTCAAGTGGCGGTCAAACCGGCCAGTGGGTGGTCAGACCGGCCAGAGTAGCGATCTGACCGGTGTTGACTTATTCATCGGCCAAAAGTGGCGATGAGTGTTGGGTTAGGTCAAGTTCATGGGTTTCATGGTATATGTGTTGCATGATGCATGTTTTGACTAACGTGAGTCAAGTTGTGAAAAACTTGTTCCCGGAATCGATTTCTTTGTCTATTATTGTGCAGATTGCTTGGAGGTCAACGACGAGGATGATCAGGACTAGGCTTGGAAAGCTAAGGTCCAGAACGATCGGGGATGCCGGTTGAGGTCAATGTTGTCAAGCATGGCGCAAGAGGGACAAAGGTGACCGAACGGGCAATTCGGTGCGGCGGGTTGGATCAAGCGGCGCAGGGGTCGGTGCAAGTGCCATGGTGGTTTCGGTGGGAGCCAGATAGGAGAGACTTGCCGACATGATGAGAGTCGTTGGATCAACCTACACGTGGCAAAGCATGGAAGTGCTTCACGAAGATGGGACTCGGTCTTTGCAAAAAGATCGAGAAGGGATATTTTGGTAATTTTACCAAATACCGCCTTGGTGACCTTTTGCTAACCCACGGCGCAAGACGGTGCGTGGAGAAGCGGATTAGGTCAAGAGGAGATAAAGACAACGCTTTAAAATGCGTGCGTGTGTGACCCATTTGTGTGTGGTCCTTAACGGGAGCCCATTAGGGTTCAATCTTCTAGAAGCTCTATGCCTCCACTATAAATAGAGGAGGGAGGTGGCTGCACCCCTTTTTAACCCTTTCATTTGTTTTGAAACCCTAGTTTGCTTAGGGAGAGGATAGTTGGAGGTTAGGGTTCTAGAGAGTTGGATTTGATTTCGTGCTCATGTATTGAGTCTTTGTCCTCCTTGATGGAGTGGTTGTAAAGCAATACCATATCAAAATCAATTCAAGGAAAGATTCCTCAAGATGAGTCTATTTGCTTTCCTTCTCTCTATTTGGTGATTTTGAGTCTTTCTTTGATCCGTGAGTTTTTGCTTGGTTTCTTGCCTTGATCTAACTTGCTGTGACATGTGGGAACCCATCTAGGATCATCTTGATCATCAATCACCCACGAGCAAGTCTTTAGATCATATTTCGATTTTGACTCGGTTTTTTAGCACTTTTCGTTCAAACTGAAAAAGATAGGAACTTTGGCATGGATCTACACGATCCTTGATTGGAATAGGTTTCCAATATCTTAGAGAAGGTGTGTCTCAAATTTGGTAAGGTTTAGCCTTACGGATCAAAAGTTAGATCGATTTGAGTTTTGGTTTTCGGGTTGATTTCATTGTTCATTGGCCTGGAGGTCTGACCGCCATGTATTGAGAGGTCAAACCGATTTCTAGTTGGAGGTCAGACCGCCCAACTCATTTAGGTTTTGAATTTCTATGTTTTTTGTCTATTTGCTTCGGGGTTTTGATTGGATTCAATACAAGTCTTCCATTGTGTTTGTATATTGATCTTCATAGTTTTTATAGCTATTGGAGTGAAAATCGTATTGAATTCGATCAAGGTGAAAAAGAGATCGTGCTCCTATTCACCCCCCCTCTAATCGCCTTTTTGGTCTAACAAGTGGTACAGAGCCCGGTTAGTTCAATCTTGATCTTAACCGGTCACTGAACTTTGCGATGGATAAGTACTCGACAAAGTCGCATGTCTTCGATGGGCTTGACTATGCCTATTGGAAGAATCGCATGCGAGTCTTCCTTGAGAACGAATGACAAGCTATATGGGAGGTTGTTCGAGCCCCGCTCGTTTTGCCCGAAGTTGCTTCGCCGGCTTCAACAGTCCTCTTGGCTAACAACAATAAGGCAAAGAACCTTCTATATGCTGGGCTTGGTAGATAGGAGTACGATAGAATTTGTAACCTTGAAACCGCACATGAGATTTGGCACACCCTCGAAACTTACCATGAGGGATCGTCCCAGATCAAGCAAGTGCGCCAGACGGTCTACAAACGAGAGTATAACAAATTCGAGATACGTCCTGGTGAGAGCATCGATGACGTTTTTACTCGCTTTAACAAGGTGATCAATCAGATAAGAGTTATTGACATTGAGTACTCTCAATCTGAGAATGCCACCCACCTCTTGGCTGCAATCAACACCAAGGAGTGGGAGATCAAGGCTACTGCCATTGAGGAGAACGTCGATCTCTTTACTCTCACTTTGGAGCTGCTTTATAGCAAGCTCAAAACTCATGAGATCAAGATAGGTAGCCTTCCTAAGAAGGATAACATGGCTTTGGTGGTTGATCCTCTCAAAGGGACTCCTAATGGTTCTTCTGAGTCTTCTTCTGGTTTTTCTCTTGCGTATTTATCTGCTGTTCAAGGAGAAAAGTTTGAGAGTCTTCCTGAAGCTGATTTAGCTCTTTTAGTCAAGAAAATCACACGGGCATATAACAATGTTAGAAACAAGAAAAGAGGTGGCCCTGTGACCAACCTTC
Source organism: Phyllostachys edulis (assembly GCA_036346405.1). Taxonomy (NCBI): domain Eukaryota; kingdom Viridiplantae; phylum Streptophyta; class Magnoliopsida; order Poales; family Poaceae; genus Phyllostachys; species Phyllostachys edulis. The sequence goes on from CM070546.1 coordinate 109,536,098, forward strand.
TTTTGAGTCAAAAGGTGCTTCTCCCAGTGGTATCAAATACCATTGCACCTATTGCAAGAAGAGTGGACATTTGGTTGAGTTCTGTTGGTGTAGGTTGTAGAACGCTAAGAAAAATATTGCTAGAATTTCATCTAATCAACCTAGAGCTTTTATGAGACATGGTCTTTTAGAAAGGAAGAAACCTAGACTAAGATTTGTTTCGCATGCTCATCATCATAAAGTTCATAGACAGGATGCTTCTCATGTTTGTGTAACCATTGCTCATAACAGAACTTCAAATAAAATCAAGGATAACACTTCTGCTTTGCATAGTACTCGCAGACATGTGTCTCAGTACTGGGTTGAAGAATCTAGACCGCCATTATATGTTAATGGAGTGTTTTTGTGATTAATGACAAATCCATTTGTGAGACTAACATGTTTATTGATATACTTATTGTTTTAGTCTCAATTGGATATAAAGGTGAAAATCAAAGAGGTATGCTTTCGACATCATATTCTTATATATTGTTGCAATCCTCGGATCCAAAATATAGGTTCAACTTCACCAAAAAGTCTAACTCGAATATGTGCATATGTTCCTATTACACATTTGTGTATGCACACATTTAAGGGGAGTTCACTCTATATTTTGTGGTTTCATTAGTATTGATCCATATTCCTTTTCCACATATATAAAGGATCTTTACTTTGAAACATATCCTTGAATATATAACTTGTGTAGTTAATATATTCATTTGAGTATATATAACTTGTGTAGTTCTCATATACTCATACCATTCTATATTCAATTACTTGCAATTGAAGTGATTATCATCAATTACCAAAGAGGGAAAGATTGTGGTATCTTGTTCCACCATTATGAGTTAATGGTATGTCATGGTAATTAATGATAATCATATTATAGAACTAACACCTTCCATGAGTTGGATGAATAGGTTGAGTTCTATAGTTGAATACCTTAGAAGATCATCATGTGTTGATGATATTGAAGTCAAGAGCTTGGAGTAAAGGATGCATCATATGTTGATGTGTATCAAGTTCAAGAAGAGGAGATGACCATGAGTTGATCATCAAGTCAAAAGAAGACCCATCATGTGTTGATGGAAGTCAAGTGAAGGATGCATCATGAGTTGATGCATATCAAATCATGACCCGGACTTGAAGCAAAGATGTGCGTCGTCAAGCTTCAAGTGGTTGCGCAAGGCAAAGGTATGACTAGCTAGGGCTAAGGATTTGTTCCAAGTCTTTTGCCGGTCTTGGTGTTTGGTTGGAAGACCGGATTGCTAGTATAGGTTGCCGTACTATTAAGAGTGGTCTTTTACTAGTAGCTTGAGTTAGTCATGTGTTGATAGCTCATTGTGTTTGCTCTAGCTCATCTTAACATGTTGCCAATATTTGCGAATGTGTTTTGCAAATAGTTGTGGCTCATGGATAACCCTTGTAGCATGTGACTTAAGTTTGCGAATCTGTTTTGCAAATGGTGTAAGTCCATGTACCTTATTCCTTGTAGTGTGATTCTATAAGTTGGCAAATGTGTTTTACAACTTGTTGAGAATCTCACTTGAATCCTTGTTTGCATTGTGCGTCAATTTGGCAAATGTGTTTTGCAAATTGAGTTGAAGCGGAATGCAATTTGTGGCATTGATTCTAAAAGTTGGCAAATGTGTTTTGTAACTTGTTGAGAGTCTTGTCTTTAACCTTGTGTGTGCATCTTGCATCAAATTAGCAAAATGTGTTTTTGCAAAGTAAGTTGATGCAAAGATCAAAACCTTCTTCTGCTTTCGGTTTCTTTGGCGATCGACCGCCAAGATCTACGGTGATCGACGACCGCATGGCACCGCAAGGCTATGCGGTTGTACCACACTTATTTTTGGTTCAACCGTGGTGCGGTTGATCCGATTTTTCTAAGGCGGTTTGATTTTTCCAGAAGAGATGTTTCTGGTCCTTAGCCAATTCTGTGGAGCTTTTCTGGAGCGGTCAGACCGGCGTCTATTGGGCGGCCTGTCCGGTGGGCGGTCTGACCGGCCATTAATTGGCGGTCAGACCGACAGTGAGCTCAACGGCTAGTTTTATAGCCGTTGAAGCTGGGGGCGGTCAGACCGGCCATTAGTTGGCGGTCAGACCGATTTCGCCCAGATTCTCTGGAATCTTCCCCCAACGGCTAGATTTTGTGTGTGGGCTATAAATACTCACCTTGGCTGTGTGTGGGAAGGTTGCTGGTGCCCCTAGACATTCCATTGAGCAAAGAGCAAGCCTTTCATTCTCTTTTGTGCATGTGTTGTACTTAGTCAGGTTAGAGAGCAAACTCTAAGTGCATGTGTTGCCTTAGGTGGTGGATTTAGTATCCACTTGAGCTTAGACACTTGATTGGTTCAAGTGAGCATTGGAGACTTATTACTCTTGGTGTTTGCCAACACCTAGACGGCGTGGTGGCACCGTGCGTCGGTGATCTTCTCAAAGAAGCTTGTGAGAAAACCCGAGCGGTTTGTGAGTGGTGTGGTGCTCGCCATCTCCGGAGTGGAGGAAAGAGCAACTCTAGTGGAGCGAGGTGTTGGTTCGGTTTGGAACCAGTCCAAGTAGTTGGATTTACCTCGGAGGAAGGCTTAATTCGTGGAGCCGGCCCAATTGGTTTGGGTTTCCCTCAACGTGGATTAGGGGAGACCGGCAAGTCTCCGATCACCACGGTAAAACGTCGCCATGTCAATTGTGGTTTGATCTCTTGTGTCTCACTATTGCAATTTATATTCTTTTATTGAATTTCTTATTCATTGTGTATGAATGCTTGCCATGCTTTGTGCTATTCACCTTTGCAAGAAGTGAATTGCTCAAGTCATATGCTTAATTGCAATATTCATCAATAGACTTGTATTGTTGATGCACTTAGTTGAACCTAGTTGTTTTAGGCTTTAATTGTGCAAAACCTTATTTGTATTAGCTTCCACATTAGAAATCGGTTTTAGCCAAAGAAGTTTTTAAAATGCCTATTCACCCCCCCCCCCCTCTAGTCAGCGTCCTCGATCTTACATGGGTTCTCAAGTCGCTTTTAACTAACCCCAGTATTGAGACACATCATTCTTTTGTGCCTTGATTTTTAGGATCGCCGCGGAAGGAGGAAGAACAAGTGGCTCGTCGACTCCGTCTATTCACGCCACATGACCGGAGACTCAAGATGGTTCACTTCCTTCACGCGGTCGACGGGTGATGACTTCATCACCTTTGGAGATGATACACAAGGGCGAATTGAAGGAACGGGATCAATCAAGGTGAATGACAGATTCATCTTAAAGGACGTCGCCCTTGTGGACAAGCTAAGGTACAACTTGCTTTCTGTTTTGCAGCTTCTTGATGATGGCTACGAAACTCGTTTTAAGAAAAATACCTGTCGTGTGCTTGATTCTGCCAGTGAGCTTGTTTTTGGGATTTATAGAGTTGGTAGAATGTTTGGAGCTAATTTTTCTGAATCTCTTGACGGATCTCTTAAGTGTTTAATTGCATTTTCTTCTGATATCTGGCTTTGGCATCGACGTTTAGGGCACATTGGTTTTGATCATCTGACGCGAGTTAGCGGCCTTGATCTCATGAGAGGTTTGTCTAAACTCAAAGCCATCAAGGATGCTGTATGTGCGCCCTGTAGGCATGGCAAGCAAGTTGCCGCCTCACACCCGTCATTGACTATGGTCATGACTGACGGACTAGGATAGTTGCTTCACATGGATACTATTGGTCCTGCTAGGGTTCAATCAGTCGGTGGCAAATAGTATATCCTTGTCATAGTCGATGATTTTTCAAGATACTCTTGGGTGTTCTTTCTTGCTTTGAATAATGAGGCTTTTGATCATTATCATGATCTTGTTCTTCGTTTGGCTTCTGAACTTCCTGGTGCCTTGAGAGCGATCCGTAGTGACAATGGCACGGAGTTCAAGAATGCTTCTTTTGCCTCTTTTTGTGCTGAGCGCGGTATTGAGCATCAGTTCTCTTCTCTATACGTCCCTCAACAAAATGGCGTTGTGGAAAGGAAGAACAGAACCTTAGTCGAGATGGCTAGGACGATGCTAGATTAGTATAGCACACCGAGGAGGTTTTGGGCCGAAGCTATTGCTACAGCTTGCCATATTTCAAACCGTGTCTTCTTGAGACCATCTTTGGGCAAGATTTCTTATGAGCTTCGATTTGGTAGAAAACCCTCTGTCTCTCACTTTCGAGTTTTTGGATCAAAGTGTTTTATTATCAAGACAGGAAACCTAGATAAATTTGAATCAAGGACATGTGATGGTTTATTTCTGGATTATCCTGCTCATTCGAGGGGTTTTCGGGTCTTTAATGTTGAAACTAACATTGTCCAGGAGACACGCAATGTTACTTTTGATGAGACTAGCCCTAGAGCTAGATCCGATGTTTCAGGTGACTTACAGGTGACAGAGAGCATTTTTGTTGAAGAAGGTGAGGATGATTACGATATTGCTCCTTCACCTGTTGCTGATGCTCCTGTCCAAGCTCCAGAACCTGCTACGACTGCTTCACCTCCAATTGAGGCTCCTGTTGTATCTTCATCATCAGCAGTACCTGCGGAGGTTAAGGAGATGCTATCTCCCCAAGGCGCTTCATTGCACATTTAGAAGCAGCACCCTCCGGATCAAATGATTGGTAATCTTATGAGTGAGTCACTCGCTCTAGATATCATGATCCGAGTCTTTTCTCTCACTCTGCATTTGTAGCTTCTTTTGAACCCCGCGATATATCACATGCTTTATTTGATGCTAGCTAGGTCAATGCCATGCATGAGGAGTTAGAGAATTTTGAAAGAAATAAAGTCTGGAACCTTGTAGAACCTCCTAGTGGTCATAATGTAATAAGAACCTGTTGGGTTTTCAAAAATAAGCAAAATGAGGATGGTTCTGTGGTTAGAAACAAGGCTGGGTTGGTAGCTCAGGGCTTTAGCCAGGTTGAGGGGTTAGATTTTGATGAGACATTCGCTCCTGTTGCTAGACTAGAAGCCATTCGCATCTTGCTTGTATTTGCTGCATCTAAAGGTTTTAGGTTGCATCAAATGGATGTTAAGAGTGCCTTTTTGAATGGTTTTATAGAGGAGGAAGTGTATGTTAGACAACCCCGGCTTTGAGAATCCCAAGCACCACGATCGTGTTTTTAAGCTATCCAAAGCCTTGTATGGTCTTGAGCAAGCCCCTAGAGCCTGGTATGATAGACTTAAGACTTTTTTGCTTAAGAATGATTTTAAAATGGGAAAAGTAGATAAAACTCTTTTTATTCTCATTGTATCAAATTGCATTCATATGAAAAATCCAAAAAGATGCATTGTAATATAAGCTTTTCTGCTTATCTTTTAAAATTGATGAAGCTTTGCTTATTACCCTTTGGAGCTTTAGTATTTCAATTCTTGCTCAATGCCATATCTAGTTCTTTGACTTGCTAGAATTATCATGCTTTCACATGTGTAGCTAAGTCTTTGCTAAATGAGCTAGAACTCTAAAACAACTTAAACTAAAAACTGCAATTTGTGGATGTTTTAGCTAGTTGCGCAATTAGTGCTCCTTTTGTGACATTGGCCCTATCAAAATTTCTTTCTTAGCTCTTGAATCTAAAATTGATCATTACTTGAGCTTCTTGTTCTTCTGAGAATCTAAAACTGCTCTTGTGCAAAATGAAAATGAAAAATCAATTTTAAGATTGTTTTATGCTTAAATTGTGCCAAACTACTCTCACGAGACTGCTTGTCATAGACATGAACTTGGAGATAGTTTGATGATCCAGACGATCTCATAGGAACTGCTTGTCAAAACTGACATGAACCTCAAGATTTGTCGCCCTGGTAGAAGCTTAGGAAGAGTTTATGGATGGCTCCTAGTCTAGGATCTTCTTCACTAATATATACTTTTAATCAACTTCTGGTCGAAACTTAGGAAGAGTTTGTGGATGGCTCCTAGTCCAGGATCTTCTTCACTAAGTTAGACCATTAGTCAACTTCAATATTCATTGCAAATGGAAAAAAACTGTTGAAAATGGGCGTTTGAGAAAATTGAGCAAAATGATTCAATTCAGGACCTGTTTGTCTCTTAATGTAGTCATTGTTAGCTTTTTGATCTCACATTGACATTTTGACATAGCCAGTATCATTTTAGGATCCCTGTTGATGAACTTGCTAAATTTGAAGCTTTGCTTAAATTGGTAAAATTCATTGCGTTACATTGAGCCTTCTAGCTTAGCTTTGATATATATGTTTTATCATGATCTTGCTAGCGCTGTTAGGCTTGATATGTTGTTTGTGCAATATTAGAAATGCTAGCTTGTTCTTTTGGGTAATCTCCAAAGCTTCTTGTAATCAAAAATTGAAAAATACAAAAAATGAAGCCACTCCATTGCATTTCATGCGTGCTCCTTCTTATGCTTTTTCCTCTTTCTGCATTTGTTATCTCTGGATGAGAGGACGGCGTGATTCCTTGATGACTCCATTGTCAAAGGGGGAGAAGATTTATCAAATGGTATAAAGGGGAGAATACATAAAAATGTTAAAAGGGGAGCCTTTTGGAGAATTTTGGAGAATTTGAAATTTTCTTCAATCTGAGGATCATAGTGAGGGGGGGTTTCTTATTTGCATTCTTATGGTCTTATTGCCATTTCTGTACTTGAATTGCAATTCTTGGATCCTCACAATAATCAAAGGTCAATTTGAACAATTGTTTTTTCATATGGACCTTAAGTGAGATTTTTGACTCCTTTCTGGAATTTGAAGCTTTCTTGCTTTCTTTTGCTCGATCTCACTTGCCTAGGCTGTTCTGAAGCCAGCTTGGTCATTTCCATTGCTTTCTCTTGCATTTGGACCAAGTTGTGCCTTTGCGCGAAAACAGGAGTATTTTACTTTTCAAACCTCAAAACATACATTTTTGGGAGATTGCCAATGTGTTCATCAAGGGGAAGATTGTGGATCTCATAGGGATATCCTCATAATCTTAGGAAGATGTTACAATTGGCAATGGCGTTGAAGGTTTGTCGAATCACGTGTTTTCGGCAAAATTCAAAGTTTGCCAGCAAGTGGCGATCTGACCAAACCAGCGGCCTCGACCAAACCATGAGTGGCGATCGACCGGCGTTGGGAAATCGGTCAGACCGGCCTTAATGAGATTTTGAGTTTTGGAGCTGGGCCAAAAATAGAGGGTGCAGGCAAGAGAGGAGATTCCACTACACTTGGTCTCATAATTTTTGGAGCTTCCAAGCAAAAGTTCTATTGGTTTGAAAATTCCAGTAGGTTTCAGATTTCCTGGGAGGAATCTTGGCTAAGTCGGTGGCGGTCGGCCGGCGTTCAAGTGGCGATCGGGCCGGCCGGTGGGCGATCGAGACCCGGCCAGTGGTGATCGATCGGTGTTGACTTATTCATCGGTCAAAAGTGGCGATGAGTGTTGGGTTAGGTCAAGTTCATGGATTTCATGGCATATGTGTTGCATGATGCATGTTTTGACTAACGTGGGTCAAGTTGTGAAGAACTTGTTCCCGGAATCGATTTCTTTGTCTATTGTTGTGCAGATTGCTTGGAGGTCAATGACAGTCAACGGCGAGGATGATCGGGACTAGGCTTAGAGAGCTGAGGTCCAGAACGATCGGGGATGCTGGTTGAAGTCAATGGAGTCAAGCATGGTGCAAGAGGGACAAAGGTGACCGAACGGGCAGTTCGATGCGACGGGTTGGATCAAGTGGCGCGGGGGTCGGTGCAAGTGTCATGGTGGTTTCGGTGGGAGCCGGATGGGAGAGACCTGTCGACATGATGAGAGTCGTTGGATCAACCTACACGTGGCGAAGCATGGAAGTGCTTCACGAAGATGGGACTCAGTCTTTGTAAAAAGATCGAGAAGGGGTATTTTGGTAATTTTACCAAATACCACCTTGGTGGCCTTTTGCTAACCCGCGGCGCAAGACGGTGCGTGGAGAAGTGGATTAGGTCAAGAGGAGATGAAGACTACGCTTTAAAATACGTGCGTGTGTGACCCGTTTGTGTGTGGGCCTTAACGGGAGCCCATTAGGGTTCAATCTTCTAGAAGCTCTAAGCCTCCACTATAAATAGAGGAGGGAGGTAGCTGCACCCCTTTTTAACCCTTTCATTTGTTTTGAAACCCTACTTTGCTTAGGGAGAGTATAGTTGGAGGTTAGGGTTCTAGAGAGTTGGATTTGATTTCGTGCTCATGTATTGAGTCTTTGTCCTCCTTGATGGAGTGGCTGTAAACCAATACCATATCAAAATCAATCCAAGGAAAGATTCCTCAAGATGAGTCTATTTGCTTTCCTTCTCTCTATTTGATGATTTTGAGTCTTTCTTTGATCCGCGGGTTTTTGCTTGGTTTCTTGCCTTGATCTAACTTGCTGTGACATGTGGGAACCCATCTAGGATCATCTTGATCATCAATCACCCACGAGCAAGTCTTTAGATCATATTTCGATTTTGACTCGGTTTTTTAGCACCCTTCGTTCAAACTGAAAAAGATAGAAACTTTGGCATGGATCTATGCGATCCTTGATTTGAATAGGTTCCCAATATCTTAGAGAAATTGTCTCAAATTTGGTAAGGTTTGGCCTTACGGATCAAAAGTTAGATCGATTTGAGTTCTGGTTTTCTGACTGATTTCACTGTTCGTTGGCCTAGAGGTCTGACCACCGTGTATTGAGAGGTCAGACCGATTTTCAAAGGTCGGACCGATTTCTAGTTGGAGGTCAGACCGCCCAACTCATTTAGGTTTTGAGTTTTTATGTTTTTGGTCTATTTGCTTCAGGGTTTTGATTGGATTCAATACAAGTCTTCCACTGTGCTTGTATATTGATCTTCATAGCTTTTATAGCTATTGGAGTGAAAATCGTATTGAATTCAATCAAGGTGAAAAAGAGATCGTGCTCCTATTCACCCTCCCTAGTCGCCTTTTCGGTCCAACAGTTATCGAAGTGGTCGAAAGTCACCATCTCTTTCGAGAAGGTTGACTGCCCGATCCCTTCGACCCGACCAGGTCGTTTCAGATCGTGGTCAAACCCACCACCAACAATTGTCGAGAAAATCGAGTGTTGATTAATGGTGGGAACTCACTAAACATTCTGTTTACGAATACCCTGGACGAGATGTAAGTACCCAGGACGATGGTATTATATTAGGGTCTTCAGCCAAACCCATTGGTCAAGTTTCTCTTCCTTTAACATTTGGTTCACCAAGTAATTTCAGGACGAAGAAGATCTCCTTTGATGTGGTCGATTTCGATACGGCATAAAACGTCATACTCGGACGATCATCTTTGGCAAAATTCTTAATGGTAACTTATTATGGGTATCAATGTCTTAAGATGCCAGGTCCCAAAGGAGTAATCACAATTTATTGTGATAAGAAGATGGCGCACACATGCAAAATCGATCCTCGAGATGGTGGGTCGATACCATTTCGGGAAGAAAAAGGCGACCTTCGACCAAGCACTCGAAGCCTAAAGCTGCACCCAAGCCGAACGACCAAGTCAAAGAGGTTCCCCTCGATCCGGAGGAGCCCTCGAAGACCGTTCACATCGGGGATACTTCTGACTCCAAATAGGAAGATGCCCTCATCGCATTCCTTCGGGCAAACGCAAATGTCTTCACGTGGCAAGCATCTGATATGCCCGGAGTCCCCAGGGAAGTGATCGAGCACAAACTAGCTTTACGGCCTGACAAAGTACCCATAAAACAAAAATTATGGAGATTTGCCCCTGATCGACAAGATGCTATAAGGTCAGAATTGGACAAGCTACTTAAAGCAGGCTTTATAAGAGAAGTCAACCTCCCAGAGTGGTTGGCCAACCCTGTAATGGTTAGGAAGTCTAACGGCAAGTGCCGAATGTGCGTAGACTTCACTGATCTCAATAAAGCTTGTCCAACAGATGATTTCCCTTCACCTCGTATCGATCAGTTGGTTGACTCTACTGCTGCTTGCGAAACATTAAGTTTTCTAGATGCATATTCTGGCTACCATCAGATTAATACGTGTCTAGAAGATGAAGAAAAGACCGCATTTATTACTCCATTTGGTATATTTTGTTATGTCAAAATGTCATTTGGTCTAAAAAATGCTAGCACTTCTTTTCAACGCTTGATGCAATCAACTTTTTCACCTCAGGTAGGCCGAAATTTGGAAGCCTATGTTGACGATCTAATCGTAAAAAGCATTAAACGGCTTGATCATGTTTCAGACTTGCAGGAGACGTTCGACAACCTCAGAAAACACCGTCTGAAACTCAATCCTGATAAGTGTGTGTTCGGAGTCTCTTCGGGGAAATTGCTTGGATTCCTGGTCTCTGTACGAGCGATCGAAGCAAACCCCGAAAAGATAAAGGTCGTTGTACAGAAGCGCCCTCCAACCACGAAGAAAGAAGTCCAAAAACTCACAGGGTGTATGGCGGCTTTAAGTCTTGTCATCGCACGACTGGGAGAAAAAGGACTACCTTTCTTCAAACTTCTAAGGAAGCACGAGGGTTTCGAGTGGTCGGAAGAGGCAAACGCTGCCTTTGAGGATGTCAAGAGATATCTTACAAGTGCTCCTATTTTGGTTTCTCTGAAACCAGAAGAGACACTCTTAATTTATCTACCACCTTGCCTTCTGAGGCGGTGAGCGCATTACTAGTCGTAAAAGCGTGAAAGCGATCCAGCGACCGATGTACTACGTAAGTGAAGTTTTGCACGGACCTGGGGCGTTACCCTCGGGTCCAAAAACTTCTCTATGCCCTCCTCATGTCTTGAGAAGCTGCGGCATTATTTTCAAGCGCACAAGATAATTGTGTTGTCTGAGTTTCCCTTGGGAGTGATCCTCCAGAATAGGGAAGCAGCGGGACACATGTCTAAATAGACAGTAGAACTTGGGGAGTTGGACCTCCATTTCGTCTCCCGAACGGCCATTAAATCCCAGATCTTGGCAGACTTTGTCGCCGAATGAACAAATCTGAAACATTCGGGATCCCGATCTGATACCCACGACCGATGGGCGATGTACTGACGGGTCACTTACTTTAAGTGGCTCGGGGACTAGGGTGGTCCTGGAATCTCCTAACGGAGAGATCTTAAAGTATGCCATACAATTAAACTTTCAGGCCACTAATAACGTGGCAGAATACGAAGGTTTGCTAGCTGGTATACGAGCTGCGAAAGCACTCGCGATTCGACGACTACTCGTGAGAGGAGACTCTCAACTAGTCGTGAATCAGGTCAGAAAAGAGTACCAGTGCTATAATCCGACGATGTCTCGGTACTTATCGGAAGTTCGAAAGCTTGAAAAGCATTTTTTCGGTTTCGAGGTACAATTCATCTCTCGAAAGGATAATTTTCTCGTAGACCAGCTTGCTCGAATAGCTTCTTCTCGATCACAAGTACCAAAAAGAGTCTTCTTGGAGTAACTCCAGAAGCCGTCTCTGGTGGACACACCAGAGACATCTCCTATTGAGACAGCCTCTTTAGAATACGAGGATACTTGGATGAATCCTATCTATGAGTATCTTCAGATGGGTTCCGTACCCGATGACTATCTCGAAGCAGATCGTTTATCCCGAAAGGCCAAAATGTATACTTTGGTCAAAGGAGTCCTCTATAAAAGAGGCACTCAAGGGGTACTCATGCGATGGATACCACAGAGAGAAGGACTAAACCTCCTTCACGACATACACGGGGCATCTGTGGAACTCATGCTTCCTACAGAATGTTGGTCGGAAAAACCTTTTGACAAGGATTTTATTGGCCAACAGCTCTCTACGATGCCAAAGAGTTGTTTAAGAAGTGTTTACAATGCCAGTTTGATAGCAGGCAAATACACCAATCGGCTCAGGCATTACAAACAATTCCTCTATCTTGGCCTTTTGCGACCCAGGGTCTCGATATCCTAGGACCGTTCCCAAGGGCTCTAGGAGGCTTCGAGTTTCTTTTTGTGGTGTAACGTCCCGTTTTCCCTAAGAATTCTTATCGTTTTCAAAGCTAAAAAGGAACAATTCAGTTTATTAGCCTGCTCAAGCTTAACCTGGGATTTTGGAAAATTGGAAGCTTAACTTGACCTAACCAAACCTCAACTAAGTCTTTTGGTTTGTGTTCTTGGTCCTTTTGATGTTCTCTGGTTTTAGCTCTCTTTCCTTTAGGTGCTCTGTGTGCCCTTCGTTTTAGCCCTCTTTCTGGACCTCCTCCTCCTCTGTGTTCATAGGACCTCCTTGGAGATTCTTTGGACCTCCTCAGAGCTTAGATCTTTCCTTCTCTTTTAATCTAGATTTCCTTTGTTAGTTTGAATCTCCTTAAGGTTTAGACCTCCCCTTTGGAGATCTTAACCGTTCAGACCTCCCCTTTGGAGATCTGACCGTTAAGACCTCCCCTTTGGAGATCTTAACCATTCAGACCTTCCCTTTGTTAGATCTGACCGTTAAGACCTTCCCTTTGGAGATCTTAACTGTTCAGACCTCCCCTTTATTAGATCTAACCGTTAAGACCACCTCTTTGGAGATCTTAACCGTTCAGACATCCCCTTTGTTAGATCTGACCGTTAGGACCTTCCCTTTGGAGATCTTAATCGTTCAGACATCCCCTTTGTTAGATCTGACCGTTAGGACCTCCCCTTTGGAGATCTTAACCGTTCAGACCTCCCCTTTGTTAGATCTGACCGTTAGGACCTCCCCTTTGGAGATCTTAATCGTTCAGACCTCCCCTTAGTTAGATCTGACCGTTAGGACCTCCCCTTTGGAGATCTTAACCATTCAGACCTCCCCTTTGTTAGATCCGACCATCAAGACCTCCTTGTGGTCAGGACCTCCCTTAGAGGTCAGGACCCCTGGTCTTTTGCAAAGACCTCCCTTGCGGCTGAGATCAACCCTTTGACTTATCTGTTCCTTTGAGTTTGACTGGCCCCGCTTGTCAGCCATGCTCTGTGCGCATTTAATGGCTGTTGTATCACATTAAATGCAGTCACATCTGAGGTACTTTGTTTTATTCTTTTGGTGATCTACCCTGTCCTAACCTTGTCCTAGCTACCACCGATCATTGACACATTTTGCTCAAGCCCCCTGTTGGTTTCGCCACCAGCTCCGGCTATAAATAGCCTGGGCATGCCTCCCTTTGTCACATTTTTGCTCATTTCCAATCTCCTTGCTCCCGTTTGGTGTTCTCCTTGCTCGGGACCTCACCAAGGAGATCTGTGAAGCTACTCCATCACCTCTTCATCGCCTAGAAGGCCTCTCTGTTGGTTCCTGCGGATCTCTTTGCAAGGACCACCCTCTTTCGGGTTGGACCTCCCCTCTCAGCCAAGACCTCTTGCTTCTTGGTTTTGTTTGAGTTTGTTTAAGCTCTTTTTAAAGTCTTCTTTTAAGTTCTTTGCTTCGAGCTGGTTTGCTTATTTGGTTCTTTGGCGAACGTGTAGATCCTGAGTTTGAGGAGGAGTTCTTGGACCCAGCAGTTTCTTTTGAAGGCTCACCACCGCTCAACGAAGGCAAGTCGCAGACCTTTGATCATATTGAGCCTAACTTTTCAAGTGTATTTTGCTTTATATAATCATGCATGGCTATTTTTATAAGAAATGGTTTGGGCAGTAGATATTTTCCTACTTGACAATATGCCTCCTTGGACAATTATTTTCGACATGTTGACATGATCCTCTTGGACGCCTTAGGTTGGGTATTTTAGTTGGTATTGTTTGGTATTGCCAACATGGGATCGTATGCTTATGCTTAGTCTTACTTTTAGAACCGGGGTCTTGGGAATCATGCTTCTTCAATAATAATCTTGGCTAATTGAACTATGGAATCTATGGTTGGTGCTACTGTTGAGCAACTATGGTGGGATGCCGTAGTTGTGTTGATTGTGGTGCGATGCCACTTTGTTAAAATCTTGCGTGCCAAGACCAGGGAGGTCTTTGGTTAGGTAAACCCAAAATGTTTTCTTGCTCGGGCAAGTGATCGTGCAGTAAAGGGGGTGCTCTTCGCAAACTGGGATGTGGAAGCTTTGCCTGAGCAGAAATTAAGGACTTAACCTTGTGTTCTATCGATCTGGGCCTTTGAGTGCAACCACAAGATCATTTTATGGGGATGGTATGGGCCGAATAATTAGTAATGTTGTGACATGTTTCTATTGTGGTGGTGCGTGCTGATTCGCATGGCGCAAGAGGGGGCCAGGTTCCTTTTTAGGACGGTGAAACCTTAGCGGGCAGGTCAGGTCACGACAGAGCTTTGTAAGGCCTTGTCGCGCTCTCTAGACTGCTCACCTTCGGAAGTGAGCAAGGGTTCCGACGGGAACCCGCCCCACTAGAGAGGTCGTGAATTGTGGGTAAAGTTGTACACCTCTGCAGAGTATCAATCTATTCGAATAGCCAAGCCCTTGGTCATGGACATGCCCGGTGAAAATGGTGCAAGGGGTAGACTTTGCTAAAACTTGTGGTCCAGGGTTGATTGTGGATATCGACGAGTATTCTGGGTGGCTCCGAGTGCTTGTGATGTCTATGGTTAGCCATGGAGGTCTTGGGAACCCTAGGGTGGTCCAATAAGCTCCTGAGTGGATGCTCAGGGGAGATCTTGGAGCCCTAGAGAGGTCTTTGGGAACTCTGGAGTGGGTACACCAGAGTGGTCTTGGGAGAGGTCCTGGTTGTGGGTGTGACCAGACCTCCCCCAAGTGGTCTTTGGGAACTCTGAAGTGGGTACTCCAAAGTGGTCTTGGGAGAGGTCCTGGTCGTGGGTGCGTCCAGACCTCCCCCAAGTGGCTTGGGAAGTGAGTTGGTGTTCACTCCCCCTCTTTTCAAACAAATGTACTTATGTATTATTGTTTCAAATTGAGCTTTTCAATCTATACATGTTATTTACTGTCAAACTTTGCTTTCTGCAACTAACCCTACAGCTCTCATTGTTAAGCCAATGCATGAATTTTATTTGCATAATTGTTCCCAGCGATTTGCTGAGTACATTCAAAGTACTCATGGCTTCAAGCCCTGTGTTAAAGCAGTGGTCGAAGATGATCAAGTGCAGGGATACTCAGACCTCTTCGAGGAGGAGTTCCTTGATGACCCGGCTGCCTAGGACGTCCACCACTCGACAGCCTGTGGGCTTGCCGGATGGCTTGGAAGCGTTTTGTGTTTCTGCTGTAAAGGTTCTCCTTGTCGGTTTTGTAAGCCCAAGTTGGCAAACTTCTGTAAGCAAGCTTTGACCGTAAGGTCTTGTTTAATGCAAGGTTTATTTTGTCTGCTTCACCTTTTGTTTGGCCATGTGGTTGTGATCACACCTATGTCGTTTTGTGCGAGCTAGCTTGGACTCCTGGGACTTGCTCAGTGCACTCAGTCAGGACCTCCAGGAGGTCTTTGAAGATCTCTTGGGAGGTCCGGACAGACCTCCTCTCTCGGAACTTGCGGGCGGTACTACCGCTCCTTGGTGCGGTAGTACCGAGGCGCGCTCACACCCAAAAAAAATTCCGGTAATTGTCCTGTCTCGTGCATTCCGAGAGGAAGGTGTCAAATGTGGCTATTGATACGTTCACAAAATGGATCGAAGCCGAACCTGTGACTGGGATAACAACGGAAGCTACAAAATGATTCATGGTGAGAAGCGTGATCACTCGGTTTGGAGTTTCAAGTCGAATAATCACAGATAATGGTAAACAATTTTCGAGCGCAAAATTTCAGGAATTTTGCGACGAGTTGAGTACCAGGCTCTGTCGCCCATCCGCAAAGCAATGGGGCAATCGAACGAGCGAATGGCCAAATAATGCAGGGAATTAAAACTCGAGTCTTCAACGACTTGTTAAGCACTCGGGGCTTGGGTACAAAATTACCCTCGATATTATGGGCGATTCGCCTGACCATAGCCGAACAGCAGAGCGAAACACCTTTTTTTTCCTAGTTTTCGGTGCCGAAGCCATGCTTTCGCCAGAACTAAAGATCAGATCTACAAGGGTCGAGAGTTTTAATGACTCAGCCCAAGAACAATTTCGAGCTGATGATATTAACCTGCTCGAAGAGAGGAGAAACCAAGCCTTAATCCATTCAGCAGTCTACCAGCAAGCCCTGCGCAAGTACTACGATCGTAAGGTCCAACCTCGCAGCTTTACTGTAGATGACTTGGTATTGAGGAAAATTCAATCCCAGTCTAATCGGAACAAACTCTCCCCCAAGTGGGAAGGTCCTTACACAGTGGTCGAAGTTATGCGTCTAGGTTCAGTACGACTGGCAATGGAAGACGGTCAGATTCTCTCTAATTCTTGGAATATCGACCAGTTACGCAAATTCTATGTGTAAACAACCAACCATTCAATAAAGCATCAGGTTCTTTCTATCTTTATTGTCTTACTTTGAGTAGTGCTTTGACATTTCTTTCAACCATACCCTGGTCAAAGGTCTGCTTTCGACCAGTTCCTAGTCGTGAGCTTTTTCACGACAATACACTGGTCGTAAACCATTCTACGACCACTACCAAGTTCATCTTTACACTGGTCAAAAGGATGGTAACATTACCTAGTCGAAGACTCTCCTCTCTGCACGTGGTCCCGCCCACTAGAAGGAACTTCCTAGTGTTGACTCGTTCCTCCCTTTTTGCTGCTAACACAAAGAGCTTGGGTTTAAAACATGGTCAAAATAATGTCAAGCCAACTCTTTGTATCTTAGTTTATTTATTCATTCATTTTTTTTTGAAAAATAAATTAAGCCGAGTATACTTTTCAAATTTGCTCGACTACTTTCGGTAAACTCGATTTGTTTTAACTGGTCGGAGGAAGTTGCCACATCTAGTCGAAGACTTTTCTCTCTGCACGTGGTCCTGCCCACTAGAAGGAACTTCCTAGTGTCGTCCTCTTTCTAACTCTTGCTACCAGAGTGAACCTACTGAGTGTATTGAAATAAGTTGAACAAATTTTTAAGGAACTCCAGACGTTTATCTAACTCAAGTTGACCGTTCTTGATTTGATTAATCTGGTCGGAGATGGTAACATCACCTAGTCGAAGCCTTTCCTTTCTGCACGTGGTCCTGCCCACTAGAAGGAACTTCCTAGTGTCGACTCGTTCCTACTCTTTCGACTAGTGCATGATAATCGTGACAAAAAAAAACTACAAGTTAGCTAAACCTCTCTTTTTCAGAAAACTCATTTCACACTATTTACTTGGTTTATCTAAATAAACTAAGCAAATAGTCAGGGACTAGATAAAGTTATTAACTTGACTTCAATTCTTAGTCTTGCTCTTTTTTCCATTTGTTATCTTTTGAGTTACTAACTACTCGACAAGATGATTTTCAGGAAGATGGAAGGGATATATATATATATATATATATATATCAACAACAACAAAAATTTGTCTTTACAGGACTCAGGACTTTGGTACAGGCTACTCTGGCGAAGTAGATCTTATTTGCATATCCTCCGTGACCACATCAGCGATCGACTGCATTGTCGTCATTAACTGATCCGCTTCTGCTTCAGAGCAGGGGGAAGTCGTCTATGAAGGGTTGCAGATTAAGGCTGGGGTCACGATCTTTAAGTTTTGCTAAGACAAATCTTATTCCCTCTTTGACCGAGTCCTTTGTCGAATCGAATTGGTTCGCTCTCAGAGTAGTCACCAATTCCTGCAAAGTTCCGACTTGTTCGCCAATGGCACTCGAGTGGGCAGACAGCGTGTCGTCACGAGGAGTTATCCCCTCAGCATGAAGCCCATTGAGCACATTGTTCAGAAGTGAAATGTTGTCTTGGAGATTTCCCTTCAGAGACTTCGTTTCATCCTGATTGCGAGTCGAAGCCTTGAGGAGTCATTTTATTTGTACTGCTTGTTCTTAAAGGAATAAGACCAGTTAGATAAAATGATATCGAGAGGAAAACACAATCAATCACAGGTAAAGATTTGCTTACCAGCTAGTCGAGAATCTAACTTCTTGACTTCTTCGGCGTGAGAAGCAGCTTCCTTTATATAGCGCTGCTCCCACGTTTGGACCTCTTGGTCTTTTTCCGAAAGGGAATGAGAATCAGAGAAAGAAAAGAAGGTCGACACTTACCGTTTAGTCGTCCCTGCAATATTTGGTTTGCAGAATTTGCCTCCTGAAGCTTCTTCTGAAGGTCTTCAATCTTCTCACTTAGCTTTTTCGTCTCAGCTTTTTCATAGTCGAGAGAATCAGCTATGGTCTTCTCGTCGCTCTTCAACCTACAAAGGGAAAGAGTAGACGTCAGCATAAAACCTGGTCGTAAGCTCTTCTACGACCAGTTCCTAGTCGTAAGTTTTTCTACGACAATACTATGGGTGTAAATCCTTCTACGACCAGCGTTTAGTCGTAAGTTCTTTTACGACAACCCCCGCAAGTACTGTGTAAGTGGTCGAAGCATAAAAAGCTATGAAAAGCAGTTACTTACCACCTCTCCGCCTGCTCGTAGAGTGGCGCTTTTTCTTGTCGCAGTTGGACAAGTTGCCTGTTATATTCAGCAACAATGACAATTTGTTCCAACGCGTTCTGCATAAAGAAAGGCAGTAAGAAGCGTGAAAATGCATGCATATAAATACCGAACTTCAGATACTTACATTCATAGCAGTCCGAGCAAATGAAGACACCAACCTCGTGGGGTTCCTCAGTTCATCAATCTCGTCAACTCGGTTCCACCATACCCTTTCGAGACGCTCGTCGTCAAAAACATCCCCTCTGTTGGAAATGTCCTTAGGGTGAGGAACACGATCACGAGATCTGAATGCACGAAAGCCCACAACGGTGGCAGGAGCGAAGAACCCAAAGGAATGGTCGAAGAGCTC
Source organism: Phyllostachys edulis (assembly GCA_036346405.1). Classification (NCBI taxonomy): domain Eukaryota; kingdom Viridiplantae; phylum Streptophyta; class Magnoliopsida; order Poales; family Poaceae; genus Phyllostachys; species Phyllostachys edulis. Next base: position 109,554,834 of record CM070546.1, read on the forward strand.
GAACTCTCCCTCTCCTTCGGAGGTAGCGGCATCAGTACCTTGACCTTGGAAGCTGGGAGGATCATCCGCAGCGATTTCCTTCCCAACGCGATGATCGGATACTTCACCCCCATGGCTAGATGCCTCCACCACTACCATCTTCGCCTCTGGCTCTACGACCGCACCGGTGGTCGTAGCAACTTCAGCACCAACGGCGCCTTCCACCACTCGGACGGTGGATGATCCTTCGACCACCGCCACTGTCGTTCCCCCATCTGCCGGAGAAACAGCAGTGGGTTCCTTGACAGGAACGTCCTTGGGGGTGAGAGGAGCCGGGCTAAGATCATAAAAAGAAAAACATGATTAGGTGGTAAAAAGCAAAAGGTAAATGATGTTCTTACACTTTTGATTCTTTTTACATACCTTCGAGTGTCGGACTTGATCTTGAATTTGGAAAAAGGCTTCCCTAAGGAAGGTTTCTTCGATTTTTTCTCAACCACGTCTGGTCGAGACTCAAGTTGAGGAATGGCCACGACCACGTCTAGTCGTGGGTCTTAATCGAGCGCCATCGCTCTTTGAGCCTCTTGGCTCTTCGGATGGTCGAGGCCAGTCTCGACCACCTCAAGGGCAGCACTTCCCTCGACCACGGGTACTGCTAGCACAGTAGTCTCCTTCACAAAAGACATGAAACTCTTCCAGTTCTCCTTTTCTAGTCGCTTGATAAAGCCGCGAGAGACAGAAACTGCGAAGGTTTTATTGTCATAGTAGAAGGGTACCTTGGTCTTGGGGGCTTTGGGTTTGAATACTTCAGCTATTCCTACCGCGATTGCTTCCTCTGCAGCAGCTATTTTCACCACAAGATTAGCAAATGGTACAGACGAAGTAGCAGAGCTCGAACTTGCTCTCCTGTTGTCAACAACTTGCGTGAGCCTCCTCCTCCTGGTCTGAGGAGCATCTGCTTGCTCAACAGCAGGGCTCGAGCCTGCTCCTCCCTTATCTGCGACTCGCACGAGCCGCCGTCTCTTGGCTGAGGGAGAAACAAGTTGCTCTACGGCCGCACTGACAACCACAGTTCGACTTCTTCGTCGTCCCGACGGTTCTCTATGCCTACTTTCTGCAAAAATCAGAAAGAGAGATACTATAAAGCAGTCGTAAGTTCTTCTACGACCATCACCATGTCGTAAGCTTTTCCACGACAATCCCCTGGTTGTAAGCTTTTCTACAACCAGAACCTGATCGTAAGCCTTCCTACGATCAGTACCCAGTCATACGTTCTTCAATGACTACAAAGTCCTAATGACGAAATCAGTTCTTGATTACCTTTAGGCGCTCCACCTTGTCCTCTAGGGACAAGTCAGCTAGGATTGGAGGCGCCACCACATGGGCTGGGGGCTTCTCACAAATAAGCTTGACTCGAGCGTCAATCTCCTCTTGTGAGAGGTCTGTAGGGATAAGAATACCTTCAATAAGCCAATTTCGAAATTAACAGAAAGAAGGCTAAGCTTGAAGTTTACTTACCCTCCTCGTAATCTCTGGTTGGGTCTCTCGACCCAAAGTACCTCCACATTGGATAAGCCCTCTTCTTCAAAGGACTTATGTGGCACGTGATGAAATCCCTCACCACGTGCCATCCAGTAAGCCCCTCTTCTTTCAAGTCTGCAATAGCTTGAATGAAGGAGGGCGATCCGACCGAGATCCTTGTGTAACATCCCAATTTTCGGAGCCTTTTTGAAAAAAATTCAAAACTCAAAAGTAACCCTTCGGTTTTGTCATTTACTCAAGCTTAACCTGGAATTTTATAAAATTTGTAGATTTAACTTGACTAAATTGAACTCCAATTAACTTTTTTTGGTCGGTCTTGAGTTGTTAGTGCTCTTTGGCTTTCGTTTTCCTTGTCTGGTTGCCCTGTGTACCCCTCGGCCTAGCCTTAGGTCCCAGACCTCCCTTGTGTTTGGACCTCCCTTAGGCCCCAGACCTCCCCTGTGTTTGGATCTTCCCTTAGGTCCAAGCTCGGGTTTGTGTTTCAAATGTCCTTGTTAACTGAAAATCCAAACTCGGGGTTGTGTGTTTCCTTTGGACCTCCCCGTGTCCTTTGGACCTCCGGTTCTACCACTTGTTCCTTTGGACCTCCCGCTTGCCCCAGATCCTCTCGCGGTTCTATCGTTCGATCGTGACCATTAGGACCTCCCCTTGCAAGATCCTAGCCGTCAGACCTCCTTTGATCTTGATCTGGACCATTAGGACCTCCCCTTGTGAGATCCTAGCCGTCAGACCTCCATTGATCTTAATCTGGACCGTTAGGACCTCCCCTTGCGAGATCCTAACCGTCAGACCTCCTTTGATCTTGATCTGGACCGTTAGGACCTCCCCTTGCGAGATCCTAGCCGTCAGACCTCCATTGATCTTGATCTGGACCGTTAGGACCTCCCCTTGCGAGATCCTAGCCGTCAGACCTCCTTTGATCTCGATCTGGACCGTTAGGACCTCCCCTTGATTTGATCCGACCATCAGGACCTCCCCTTAAGAGATCTGACCGTCAGGACCTCCCTCTTGATTTGATCCGACCGTCAGGACCTCCCCTTGAGAGATCTAACCGTCAGGACCTCCCCCTTGATTTGATCCGGCCGTTAGGACCTCCCCCTTGATTTGATCTGACCGTCAGCACCTCCCCCTTGATTTGATCCAACCGTCAGGACCTCCCCTTAAGAGATCTGACCATCAGGACCTCCCCCTTGATTTGATCCGACCGTCAGGACCTCCCCCTTGATTTGATCCGACCGTCAGGACCTCCCCTTGAGAGATCTGACTGTCAGGACCTCCCCCTTGATTTGATCCGACCGTCAGGACCTCCCCTTGAGAGATCTGACCGTCAGGACCTCCCCCTTGATTTGATCCGACCGTTAGGACCTCCCCTTGAGAGATCTGACCGTTAGGACCTCCTCCCTTGGTTGTGATCTGACCGTTCAGGACCTCCCATGGTCTTTTCGCAAAGACCATCTCCGTAGGTCACGATCCCCCCTCCCCTGTGAGTCACGACCTCCCCGTTGGTCGCAATTGATCCTTTTGCAAAGACCACCCCTTTTGGACCTCCCCTCTGGGTTGGGTCAGCCTCATGTGTTTGACTGGCAACTTGTCAGCTCCTACTCATTTTCCTCTTCCTCCCGGTGAGTACTGCCAGAGCAAAAGTCTTCAAGCATTTATTGTGGTTGCTTCTGCGGTACCTCGTTTCCCTCTTTGGTCACTTCCTTGACTTACCCTATTCCCTCCATCACCTGCTCCAGTTGTGTGCCATTTAATGCGGCGTCCTCCTCTCAGAGCCTCCTGTGCCTATAAAAGGACCCGAGAGAGCTTCCTAGCCTATGTTGTTGCCTTGCACCTTGGACCTCCCTCGTTTGAGCCCTCCTTGAGCGATTCAAGCTCTGGTTTTCATCTTCTTTGTAACATTTCTTTGGCTCTTACTTGGTGAGTTCTTTTGATCTTCATGTTGGAGTTTGCTTTGCTTATTTTGGCTATCTCAAACGTGTAGATCCCAGTTGCCCAAAGGAGTTCTTGGACCTGGCCGCATCAACAGAAGCTTCTCAGTTCTTCATCGAAGGCAAGTCATAGACCTTGATCATGTTGAACCCTTCTTTACAAAATGTATATTGTTTTAACTTATCATGCATGGCTATTTGTGTACAAATGGATTTGGGAGTAATTATATGCCCTCTTGCCAGTAAAGACATCCTTGGTTATTTGAGACATACATGTTGACATGTTTCCTTGACACCCTTAGGATGGGCTTTGTTGTTGGTCTCTGTTGAATACCAACATGGGTTCGTTTGATGCTTAGCCATGCTGTAGCTTGCGATGGTATCAACTTCATGATTCTTAATTGTTAAATATGACTAATGAACTATGGAACCGTGGCAATGCCACTCGATGAAATTGTTGTGCCAGGACTAGGGTGGTCCTTTGGCCGAGAGGAACCCCAAATGTTTTATACTCAGGCAGGATGGTTGGTGGTTAGTGTGGGTGCAGGAAGCACATTAGGTTGTGGAACGACTTGCCTGAGCAACCAACTAAGGACTCAACCTTGAACCGTTGATCTGGGTCACCTCGTGCAACCACATGTCCAGGATGGGGTGGACCGGGTGTAATAATTAGGGAAGCTTGAGTCGGTTCTGTGCTGATGAGAATGGCGCAAGAGGGGAGCCAGGTAGGCGGAACCTTAGCGAGAGCAGAACCGAGTCAAGTGGACCTTTGTAAAGACCTGGTGGTGGTCTCCACTTGATTCGCACGTCCAAGGAAACGTGTGTCGTATCAAGCGATCACCTCTTGTGGGTAAAGTGCACAACCTCCGCAGAGTGTAAGATCTATTCGAATAGCCATGGCCTCGGTTATGGTCATGCTTGGAGATTTCACGCAAGGAGTAGACTTTTCTAAAGAAAATATGGCAGGCTTTGAGTTGGTCCTATGTAGTGTGGTGGTCCGAGCTGTGATTAGGGTGATCACAGTGAGGCTTGGTTGTGGATAGGGTGTCCACATGTGTTTTCAAAGAACTTGCTTATGAGTTTTCTTTCAACTTGTGCTTTGAAATGTACTTAATGTATCTCTTGCAAATGTTGCTTTCTGCCAACTAACCTTGCAGCCACTCCTTGTCAAGCTTTACATGATTATTATTTGCATACATTCCCTATGACTTGCTGAGTACATTCAACGTACTCATGGTTTGCGCCCTTTGTTTGATCAGCAGAGGAGGGTGACCCGGGGAGCACAATGCTCTATGAAGAGGAGCCCTATGAAGACCTTGCGACTTAGGGACATCCTCCACTCGATGGCCTGTGAGGCTGGTCGGATGGACCCTGCGCTTTTGTGTTTTCCGCTGCTGTTATCTCTTTTATTGTAAGCCCAGTGAGGCACCCCTGTAAACAGCTTTGGCCATAAGGTCTTTTGCTTATGTAAATATTAATTTGTCTGCTTCATCTTTAGAATGTTGTATGGTTGTGATTCCATCTCTGTTGTGACTGTGCGAGCTAGCCATGGATCCTGGGACTAGCTTAGTGCACAGAGGGTCTCAGGTAGGTGCTACCTGGGGTGCCGACACCTTGGGAGTCGAATCCCAGGTAGAGATCTTCTCGGCCAGCTTCCCGGCGAAGGAGAGGCTGCCCTCATTAGTGATCTCCCAATAGAACTACCTCTTCTTCCACCCCGGCCACGACGACCGGGCAAACATCTAAATGTACTCCTTCGACTTCCCGTCGTGGAGCTACAGACTGTAACCACCGGCGACTCCGAACAATCTAGTCATTCCATAGAAGTACTGGAACAACTCCAAGTCGGCTGGAATCCCCAGTAGGCCTCGCACAAGTACACGAACAATCCAAGCATCGTAATGGAGTTGGGAGCAAGGTTCAACAACTCCATACCGAAGTGTTCGAGCACGAGAGTGAGGAAAGGGTAAGCAGGCAATCGAAGGCCACACTCACAGAACGTCTGGAAGACAGGGATTTGCCCAATCTCACCCGACGGCCAATGCTGCCCAGAAGGCTCGATCCACTTCACGAATTCCTTCTTCAGGATCTTCTCGGAGTCGACCAAAACTCCAATTTTGGCCGCATCCATCTCCGATTCGGCCCACTGGGAAGCGGCTCCGGCCATTTCTCCCAAAAGCCGATGGTTTGGATTTGGAAAGATTGGGGAAGAAGGCTCGATTTGGTCGGCGGCGAAGAACTCGAAAGCTTGAACAGCGAGAGCGATTTGGGGGAAGGTAAAAGACCTTATCCTCACCCACAGTGAATATTTATAACCGCACGCTTGAAGTCAAAAAGACATAGCTACCCAACGGTTGCCAACTCTTTGGGAACCGCTCCAATAGACATATATGAGGGAGTCGATTGGGATTCTTAAATTTGTCTGCTCGAGGAAATCAGGTCGGTCTTTACACCTCAAGCGAAATTACCTTCTTGACCAAGTCTTTTTCTGGTCAAATGAAACGCCGGTCGAAGAGTTTTTCCTTCGACCATTTTCCTACGACCACTTACTGGTCATAAGATCATTTACTACTCCTTTCCCAAGTAAGTTATTTTCGCTTGAAACTGGGGGGCTAGATGACGAGGATATAATAATCCTCATTTTTCATTTATCTATAATTCATATTATGGATAATAATGATGTCATATAACTCTTGAGTATACCCCTCAACAGCCGTAAGGGAGAAGCTGGGGGTCGTAAGATTTTCTACGACCACCCCATGGTCGTAAGTCTTTCTACGATCAGCCTGTGGTCATAAGTTCTTCTACGACCACCTCTTGGTAGTAAGTTCTTCTACGACCAGCTCCTAATCAACAGGGCTCACAGACATGTGGGCCTAGTCAATCAGGGAATCTTCTGTACCGTATCCAAGGATATGAGCAATCAATTATGCTGTTGTTCTCTGGAATAATAGCACGATTTAACCCCCTATTATGGTGATAACTGCCTACGTGGGAACGTTACTACTCCCACAATAACCTCCAGTAACGGCTCCACGATCGACCCACCATGAGACACTGCGAGAACGTTGCTTTCTTATATGTCATCAGTTGGTCTCATTTACAATGCGTATGCTATGTCCTTAGACTTGAGATCGTCGCACGTACTCGAAATGCGTAATGGCTCACTTAGGGGTTACCAAACGCTACTCCGTAACTAGGTAGTTATAAAGGTAGCTTTCGGGTTTTATCATGATGCATGCAACGAGACATGGTCGATCAAGATAGGATTTGTCCCTTCATACAACGAGAGAGATATCTCTAGGCCTCTCGAGTGATTGGATTCCAGAAATGCATAACCACGCTACTCGAGGTTAAAGAGTTAACCGTAGTCAGGGAATTTGAGTCACATGATCGAGAAAGAGTGGTCAAGCTAACCAACAAGGATGACATGTACTCGCCTTGAGCTTGACCGATATCGTGAGGCAAAAGGAAATGCATATAAGTTTTGTTGAGGTTCGTCTGATATAATCTTTGCGTATACTTGGGAGTCAGCATATCTTGCTAGTGGCCGCTACCGATTAGTGGACGAGTAGGTGTATTCGGGCCATGTCCAAGTGTACATGAACCTATAGGGTCGCACACTTAAAGAGTTGGGATTTAATTTGGATGGTGATCAGAATTCTTGTGGACCACGAGTTCCTAATGGGCCTCAAAGTTCGAGACCCATCATGGATGTCTATATATAGAGGGGCGGTGGCATAGGGTTAGGTTGAATTCGGAATTCCTGAAACCCTAGTGGCCACACCTTTCTCATCCAATACCACGCAGTTGGCGCTAGTACTCCAGCGCGCTATGTCCCTGCCCCGTACGTATGGATACCTTGGAGGTATTGATGTGAAGCATCAGCACTAGGATGATCCGTAACTCGTGACGATCACAAGCAGCTGGAGGAGGAGATGTGCGGCTAGTACGACTACCACCGCACCAACACGCTACATCGACTCTACTTCCGCTATGAGTCTGCGCGTCTAGTGGTAACTCCGTGATCTATTACTGACGGAGGTTCCTTGTTTACACAGTAGATTTTTAAATTTGTGCTAGTGTAGCCTTCTCGCGGTTCGACAATAAACCCATTTGCAAGAGCTAGCAGAGGTAGTAGAGGCAGGTGCAAAAGCGAGCTCGTCGACCTATCAGCCCAATGACATGTACCAGAAACTATAGGTTAAGAAATCAATCAATGATCAAGAACAGAACGAAAAAACGAACCGAGATTGGAGAGTATATGTAATCCAGATTCCAGGGAGTAGAGAATTACTAATCCTTGGTCCAAATGGGCGCTACTTTACATTCTATATACATGTTTATTTATTCCAGATGCTCTTTGTCCCAAATAATCTAATGGTTGTACCTTGTACCACCACCAACATAACCAGAGGAAATCAATTCCTCTCGAAGTCTAACTGCTGATCTCTAAGCGAAAGAGGAACCGTTGTTACTCCGATCTCTAAAGTCGCTCATGGAGAGTGCTATCCCAGATGGATGCCCTTCGTGGGCTGAACTCGCGATTGGTAAAGAAAGGTTAGGCCCAAGGACGAGATACCACCGTACCACTACCACGCTTGTGTTGTTGCACGCGCCTGTGGACTTGTTTGGTTAGTGCTATGGGTTTTATGTTTGAAAAAAGTAGTGTCTTGAAGTAGCCTGGAAGGTAGATGATTTTTATCTGATGAGTTGTTTGGTTAGAAACATGTATCTGAAATTGGTGAATGAAAAATAGAACGTTGAATCAAATCTATCAACGGTGGATCTGCTTCCTAGCTCCTAGACGCTGCTTCCTACCTCCCAGCAGTGGCGGATCTAGAAATTAGACGGTGGGGGTGCACATTTCACACTCAAAATTCTATAGTTTATACAATAATTCCATAACATCATAAATCCAACACATATGTTCCAAATTTGTCAAAAGCACAACGCAAATAGTTCAAATGAAGTCTTACATGAATAGAAAATTACAAAATATGCAACTATGCAAAGAAATTATAGTCTTACTTTACGCGTTTTCATGCCTTAAAAACGTTTCATTACATCATCTTCATTAACCTTCAAAAAAATTCTTTGCCTTCACTTCTCGATCCCGAAAAAAAGAAAGAATATCTCTATTCCTCTTCATGTCGCTACAATCTACATTGACATATCGTAACACATTAATTTATCAAATTTTTATTCACAGTTAAGCTCACATTCACAAATTAACAAAACAATATAACATGAACATGATAACAATATAACAGTGACAAACTATATTCGAACTACGGCATACTAGTAAATCAAACGGCTTATAATTGAAAATCCCTCGTCGGCTCGTCCTGTCAACCAACATGAAAATTCCTCAGTCAACCAACCTGAAAATCCCAGTCTCCCAGTCCCAAGTGGCCAAGTGCCCAAGTCCCAGCCGGCCACAGGGCGTCACTGCGTCAGGGCCTGAGGGCCACTTCCAGTCCCCCCAACCCCAAAGGCAAAGCACAAGCCACAAGGGCCAAGGCCACAAGGCAGTAAGCCCCTGCCTTAGCCCCTTCGGTCCTTCCGACTGCGCCCGCCGCCTCGGCGCCGCCCGCAGCGTGCCGCCGCCCGGCCGCCCTCTGCCCCTCAAGAAGCGAGGCGAACGCCGGGTGTCGCCCTCCGGCCTCCCGCCGTCAGCGCCAAGGCTGCTGCCTCCCGCCGTCCGCGTGGCGCGCGCCGCCTCCCGGCCTCCCGCGCCGACGCTGTCCTCCCACGTCGCGGCATCGCGCCGCCGCCTCGCCAGTCGCCGGACGCCGGGGGAGCAGAGCAGCCAAGCAGGAGCAGCCGACCAGGTGAGAGGGGACTGAGGGGAGGAGAAATTATCAAATTAGGGATTTAGGGTTGGAGTCTTGCCTCTTGGGGAGTAGTACCTTTGCTGCTGCGCTTGGGCTTGGGCTGGACTTGCGCTGGGCCGGTTGGGCTGGATTGAGGAGCTGATCCCTGATGAATTCTCAAAATTTTGGGGGTGCCGGAGCATACCCGGCACCCCACCTGGATCCGCCCCTGCCTCTCAGGCATTGGATTTCTCTGGCTGCGCTGGCAGCTCAGCCTAGGTCTGGCAGCTCTACATGTTGTCATCCAAGCAAGAACCTGGTAGGCTCCAGAACCTCTCCCGACCAGAGAGACACGCACCAGAAAGCCAACCAAACAGCTCCTGTGTCCTTCGCAGGGACACTTGTAGGCGACGGCCGACGGCCGAGAGGGCGTGCTGCGGCCCGCGGGGACGCCGTGGATCGATGGGCGCGCTGGACTAGTACAACTCTAACCGCGTCCAAATGCGGCGACCCCGGCGCCTATGAGCATGTGACGACCCCTCCGACCACTTCAGCTGGGACCTGCCGGGGAAAAAATTATACGTGACCTTGGTCCTTTTCTCATCCGAAGGACCTCGTTCCTTCACACGAGACGTGTCTTGTCACAATATCAAAGCAAACCTCTCCAATCCCCGTAATCCAGTTCCCGCACGGCGTCAGGGCTTAACGACGGTTCGTCTTCGCAAGTGTGGCGCGCCGCATATGACCCTCCCGAGCTCGTGCCGGGAAAAGGTAGCGGCGCGAAGTTGGGGGCTTCAGCGACTTCCCGACAACAGACACGTCCTTCCGAGCCCGCACGCGGCACGCGCGGAAGAGATGGTTCAGCGGCTTCCCGGTGACCAGCGTCGGCGCCGTCCTCCCGAGCCCGTGCGCGGCACGCTGCAAGAGAAGGTTCAGCGTCCAACACCCGGCCTCCCTCGGTAAGCGCTGCACGTCCTCTCCGAGTTCTCTGGCCACGCGTACGGCTTTGAGGTGCAAACGAAACGGATATCGCTCATTCCATTTTTTTTTTTTTCAAATTCAGAATCGGATACAGACAGTACCGGATACGAATGCGGATAGTCTCAATCACGAATACGGAGCGAATACAGGCCGAACCGAATACGGATTGTCTCGGTCACGAATACTTATTCGGATATCGCGCGAAAACAGAAACTATATATATCGCACAAATAAAGATCAATCAACCATACTACATGTCCAAAATATAACTAGATTAGTAATTTAACAAACAAATTTAAATACTTCACACGATGACAGAGGGTAGTTAACTAGTTAAGCAAGCAATAGTAACTACTAACTAGCAAGTAGCAAGTACATGACAGAGGCTAGTTAAGTAAGTAGTAACTACTAACCAACAAGCTACCAAAGAAACAACGTGTTCAGAGGAAGGGCTATATTCAATACCTTGAATCTGTTACCGATAAGTGAGGCAATGTGACTGATGGTAATTTTTCTATCCCTAATAGAAGATTCCAGATCCCATTCTAGATCAGGCATCGACGTAAATCCATATCAAAGTTGATCAGAAGGAGGCTTCAGATGTATGCGCAAGATACGATGAAATTTTTATCGCTAGAGAAAGTGGAACCTGTGCAAGAAGAAAATGTATCACATTTGAATATTTCTGGTGATTACTAGTAACATCTAAGCTCTTGATATTAACTTTCTTATGTGCTTTCACCAGGCAGATAATACATAACATGTCTACTAACATAATGCATCAAAAACACATAGGCAAAGCACATGCGTGAAGACAACTAAGAGCAGAGCAAACCTGTGAGACATGATCGGCTATTGAATACGATATATTTTTCGAGCTTGATATATAAGTTGACGTCCATCAGTGCTCGTCTCTACAGCCTGCTCCAGCCTCCAGGTAATATCTCAATACTTTATGAATTTTCGATTCAGGCAAACGCAGATTGCTGTCTTATTCAAACTAGTCTGTTCGACCATGAATGAGATATCATGCAAGATTAGTGCGCAAGACCTGGGATGTCACTTGGACGCCAAAGCCGCAGAAGACGAAGTAGACCAAACAAAAAGGTGTGTCCATGATTTCAGCTTTTAAGTGATCCACAGATCATAAGAAACAGTATTTTGGCCTCAGAGTTAAAAGGTGCATCAATAGATCAGCAAATGCTAGGCTTCAGATGGTACAGACAATTAATTCAATTCATTGGCCCAAGATAACTCTTTAAATAAGCTGTGAACTGTGAAGGCACATAGTATAAGCAGCATTAAGTTGTGGAAAATAAGAAAATCATTACTCAATGGGATATTGACTTTCAAAGTTACATGAAATAGTTTTATGCAAAAACTATGTATATCGAAGGAAAATATGACTGCACTATTTTAGGTTCTAGCAGAAACAACAATCTTATATTGCCAATCAAAGACAACAAAGCTAGGGCAAGTTCAAAGTTATATTCCCATGACACACTGTAAGTTTCATTCAATTATGAACAGAACAAAGGTTGAATATCTTACTTGATGCCAAGATCAATGTGCTCCTGGATTCCAAAACCAAAGCTCCCTGTGTCACTAAAGTTTCTTTTCAGCATTTCATATTCCTTCACCGTAAGTCCACTCTCAAGAAGCTGCATTGCCTTCTCACCCCTTACAGTTACATAACAGGCAATCTTCTCATTATGCCTGATACCAAATGAGCGGACAGTGTATCTAGCTGAAGAATGTGGACAACAACAAAATGTAAAACAAGGGAAAATATTCTAGCTGTTATGAAACAAGAAAACAAATCTGGTACAAGAGAGAGGTAAATATACCCTTGGAGAACACTGGTGACTGTCCACTCAGTTGCTCCAAGACCTGCAAGTGTGGAAGCAAAACGTATTTACTGGTACTAGCTTACCTTAAGGCATCAACTAGAGTGACCAAAATCTAAAACACTATGATGCATGCTTGACCTTTCAGCATACACAAATTAAAACTGTGGTTCACAGTTAGCCTTTAGGCTACATATGTGATTAAAGCAAAAAGCTCAATCCATTTTAGGCAGAGCAGCCTAGGTTAAATTATACCACATCCTGGTCATAGGGGGTGATTTTAATCTGATTCGAGAAATGGGGGATAAGAATTCGTCTAACTATAATTGGAAGCTGATTGATATGTTCAATGATTTCATTTATGAGAACGATTTAATAGAGATTAAGAAAGGGGGTGGCAAATACACTTGGACAAATAAACAGAAATGCCCTATTTTGGTGAATCTTGACAGAGTTTTTGTGTCACTCGATTGGGAGGCAAAATTTCCTCTTTGTCATGTCCAATGCCTCTTAAGAGTTGGGTCGATCACCGCCCCATTCTCGCTAACCAGGGGGAGCAGATAAAGTTAAGATCGGGAGATTCTTTTATGAGTAAATGGATGTGTCAAGATAGCTTCAGAACTGTGATTCAGAACAAATGGACTGAATTTGAGAACAGATCTTCTGGGGACTTTTATTCTCTGGACACTTGGAATGGTATTATAGCTGCCTTAAGGTGTTTTCTAAGAGGTTGGGGTGCGAATCTTAATGGAGCTTATAGGAAAAGTAAAGATAGAATTCTGAATCAGCTTAAGGTCTTGGACTCTTTGGTAGATGATAATGATAGCAACTCAGAGATTTGGTCACAGAGATATGCCTTGGAAATTGAACTTGAGAAAGTTTATGACTTGGAAGAGAAGCATTGGCAGCAAAGAGGTAAAAGTGATTGGTTAACTAAGGGAGATGCCAACACTGGTTATTTTCACACCTGTGCCAATGGTAGGAAGGGAAAGAATTTAATCTTCAGCCTGGAGCATGAGGGGATTACTATAAGAGATAATGCTGAACTTCAAAAACATATATATGACTTCTACAAAGTTTTGTTTGGGGCTGAAAGAAACCATAATGTGGGGCTGACTTCTGAATTCTGGAAAAATAATTTGAGAGTGTCAGATGAGGATAATTTCTTGTTGCTCCAAGATTTTACTGAGATGGAGGTTGAGAAGATCATTAAAGAACTGAAAGTGAACTCAGCTCCGGGCCCTGATGGTTTTCCAAACAGTTTTTATAAAGACTTCTGGGGTGTGATCAAACGTTCTTTTCTTAGACTGGTTAAAGATTTTAGTCAGGGGTTTTTGGATATTCAGAGATTAAACTTTGGTGTTATCACCCTTATTCCCAAGATAGCTGAGGCTAATAATATCCGTCATTATAGACCTATCTGCCTCCTCAATGTCAGTTTCAAAATCTTGACTAAATTGTTAGCCAATGAGTTAGGGGTGGTTGAGATAAGATCATTAATGAAAGTCAATCGGCTTTTATCAAGGGGAGAAACATTCTTGATGGGGTAGTGGTGCTTCACGAGATTGTGCATGAGATATGAACCACTAAAGGGAAAGGGGTGATTCTGAAACTAGATTTTGAAAAAGCTTATGATAAGGTCAGGTGGGATTTTCTGGAGGAAGTTATGATGCGAAAAGGTTTTTCTAGTAATTGGATCAGGATGGTTTTAAGCTCTGTTAAGGGGGGTAAAGTCAGTATTAACATAAACGGAGAAGTGGGGCCTTATTTCAAGACTTCGAGGGGTTTGAGACAAGGGGATCCTTTATCCCCTCTTCTCTTTAATCTTGTGGCAGATGCGCTTGCCGAGATTATTAACGTAGCTCAAGCTAAGGGTTTTTTGAAAGGTTTAGTACATAATCTAATCCCTGGTGGGGTGCCCATCCTTCAGTATGCTGATGATACTGTACTTATGGTGGAGCTTGAGGATGAGTATTTGCTGCATCTTAAGTTTCTCCTCTATTGTTTTGAATGGATGTCTGGTCTGAAAATTAACTATCACAAAAGCGAAGTCTTTGTTATGGGGGTGGATGAGGGGGTTGCTTCTAATGTTGCTAATATCTTTGATTGCAAACTAGCAAAACTGCCTATGACTTATTTGGGCATTCTAGTGGGAGACAGACATGTAGGTATTAAAGCAGCTGATAAATTTTTTGATAAATTGAATAAGAGGCTGAATAATTGGAAAAACAGGTTTCTTTCTTTTGGAGGTAGGTTAATTCTGGTCAATAGTACTTTGAGTAGCCTGCCAGTTTATACCATGGGGTTCTATAGATTTAGTGAGGAGACTCATAGCAAATTGGATACTATTCGCTCTAAATTCTTTTGGAGGGGTGCTAGGGGTCATTTCAAGTATCATATGGTCAAATGGGATGCTTTGTGTCGGCCTCAAGACTTTGGGGGTTTTGGGATACTAAATACCAGAATTTTAAATGATTGTCTATTAGCTAAATGGTTATGGAAATTACACACTGCTACATCTGAACTTTGGTTTAGAATCCTTAAATCCAAATATTTCCCCAAGGGTGTTTTTAAAGAGATGAATACTTTTAATTGTTCTCAATTCTGGAGAAATGTGATGAAAGTTAGATGCATGTTCAACAGGGGTGTTAAATATAGGATTGGTAATGGTTGTTGCACTTCCTTTTGGAAAGATGTTTGGTTGGGCAATTGACCTTTTAAAATCCGTTTTAATGCTTTGTACTCCATTTGTCAGGATTCTGATATTTGTATTGACAAGTGCATAACTAGGGGTGGGTGGGACATCAAGTTTAACAGAACTTTTGGAGTTTTAGAAAATGACCAGTGGGAAGATCTTAAAAATCTGCTGGAGGATACAGTTCTTACGGGTGAGAATGACAATGTCTTCTGGTGCTTAGAGCAATCTGGTATTTTTTCTGTTAGGTCTCTTTACCGTTTTACTGTTTTTGGGGGTGTCATTTGTAGAGACAAACAGAAAATCTAGAAGAGCAAACTTCCTCTGAAAATTAAAATTTTCTTATGGCTTTGTTTCAACAATAGCATTCAGACTTTGGATCAACTGAAAAAGAGAGGCTCGAAAGGTAACAACAGATGTGCACTTTGTGGCACTGAAGAGAATTTGGATCATGTCTTGTTTTCTTGCATTTTAGCTAAAAAATTTTGGTGCTGTGTGAAGGAGGCCTTAAAGTGGAACTACAGTCCCAGTTCTTTGAATGATTTCAGATTAAACTGGCTGGAGAAGAGGAGAGCTAATGACTATGTTATTGTCCTCTTTAGTTTTGCAGCCTCAGCTTGGACTCTTTGGAATTGTAAGAACAAAATGGTGTTTGACAAGAATTTCCCTAAGAATCCTCTGGCTGTGATTTTCAGATTTTTATCTTCTTTGCAGCAGTGGAAGATCCCCATCAAACCTGATGCTGTTGAAAAGATGGAGGTTTTCATTAAGCAAATGGAAAGCTGGGTGAAAGACTTTGTGAATTCTGGACAGGGGTGATCCTTTTGTGGCAGTGCCTACTTGTCGCTATTTTCGTTGTTTTTCTGGGTTTGTCTCTTGTAAGTCGTAACAGATTTTGGTTGTATTTTGTCGAAGCTCGTTTTGCTCCTTGCATGTCTTCTCAGTGGAAGATCCTCATCAAAAATTATACCACATCCTTAAAAATGTAATGCTTTCCTTTTGCGACAAAACCATAAAAAGGGAAAACAATTAGTAACCACTATCCAACTTCAACAACTGTGATTTACACTAGAACAATAGACAAGCTTTGATGTATACACATCATAAAAATGTCCTTGTCTCACGAATTTTACAAAATTGCAATTACAAATCATGCAGATTGAATTCGTATTCTGCAGTCAATGATCCACATTCCTACAAAAATTATCAATAAGTTATCCTATAAGACGTTAGGAAACTTATCTTAAGTCTAAACAATTGACTACTGACAATTAAGTAGCTCAGCGAATACTTGTACAATTGGCTACTGACAATTAAGTAGCTGGGTAAGTACTTATTAATTCGTTCAGTTGTTGTGACAATAAAATGAACAGTGTGCTAATTTTAAAATTTCTTGGCCCCAACTTCATCCTTGCACTACCAAGAATCGCTTACTTTGAACATATCAAGGCTTAATAACACAAACAACTCTGGACTCCACAGTATCAAGTTGAGCACTATAGCAGGAATTAAGCATAGTGGTTTGCAGTTAGAGCTGGATTCATCAAGCATAATCGGCGCAGGCTTTCCTTAATGTGCTTGACAACAAATTGGCAAATACTCATGTAGTTACCTGGATAAACCATTGATTGCTAGGTGCTAGTGCTATTCAAAAGAAGATTCAATGAGTCAGAAACGTAAGTGCTAGTGGGAAAACACAGCAACAAAAGTTGCTCATACAATGACATGCATCTACCGAGGTCACAAAATAATAACCATAACAATGGATGTGGCGTAGTGACAAACAACTAGGTAAACAGTATTGAATCAAACAAAACGATATAATCTTACGCTCGTTCTGATTACTTCTTGGTGACTGATTTTTTCAACGGCAGGATTAGTGTCATGGACGATGGTTTAGTTAGTGTGTTGTCGGTGAGGTGGAGTTAAATCGTATTCTTGCCCGTTAGCACCCATCACAATGGAAAAGCAACTTGCCTTCTCTACATTGAAATCTATATCTTATCGGTCCCTCACGTGGATCCCAAGCTTGTAGCCACAATCCTATTGTTTCTCTGAGTGATTTCTTGATTGGTGATGCCATTTTCTTTTGCATTCTTCCGGTTTTGGTTCTCCAAATGTGATCCCATCTATTATTCGATATGGCAACATTGGGTTGTTCTTTTTACGGAACATAGCAATAGGGTCCTAAATTTGTCAAATTCTGAGACAGTTTCTGAAATGGTCTCTCTTTCTTCTCATCTAATTTTGTATCGATTAGACATGTCCGCCGCCATAAAGGTTGGATTTCGACAACAGATTTATAATTTGGGTGATCTTCCTATACAATTGCTACAAAACACAAAACAGATTGCTTATATTTCTTGATTTACATCTTGCACCTATCAAGATTCAAACTTTCCACTTAACATTTTAGCACAATTAAGAAGTAAGAAGCCATTGAATGAACAATTCTTGCCCCGTATGTCTCTCTCACTTCTACTAGAACACCAGTGATCAAAACGCAATAGCTCACGGCATTGATTGATCGTGACTCACCGTAGCGCGGTGGAGGAGGAAGTTGAAGGTGTGTCGATTCGCAGCGTAGCTGAACCGAAAGCCGTGCGCCGTCGGGGTTAGTGGAGCCGTGAGGGAGCAGCCAGCAGGCCTTCTTGGCGGCAATGGCCGGAAGTTGCCGGTGAACTCGATGTACTCACTTGACACCTGCCGTGCCAAGGCCACGAAGGTGTAGATCGATCCTCCCCTTGTCGCCGTTGCCCTCCGGCCTCCCTCCCCCCGGGTGCTGCGGCGCCATGGGATCCAGGAGGCACAGTGTGGGTGGCGAGATGTGGAGGGATGGGGATGGGACTTGGGAGGGAGTGAGGGGAGGCGGCGGCGACTACGGCAGCAAGGAGGAAGGAGACAAAGGAGGGCTGAGGGGGAGGAAGTTCTGGACCGAAATTTCTATACTTGAGCACAGTAGGAGCACTCATGTATTTAGCAAACTGTACTAGATCGGCCATTGCATTTGTCGTTAACCTACTAGTAAGGTATAGTGCAGAACCTACCAAAGGCATTGATAGGGAATGAAGAACATCTTCCGATACCTCCAAGGAAGCAAAGAACTTGGTCTGTTCTACAAAAAGAACTAAGACCTGAATATGAATGGCTATGCAGATGTCGGGTACCTGTAGAACCCGCATATAGCCAAGTCGCAAACAAGCTATATATTCCTATGTGGTGGAACTGGAATTTCATGGAAATCGTCTAAGCAATGTCTTGTATCAACTTCGACAAACCACTCGGAAATAATAGCAATGTACGAGGCCTCACGAGAATGTGCTTGGCTTCGGCGGATAATTCACCATTCCAGCAGTCGTGTGGATTGAATACCGCGCAGACCCCCACTATTATCTATGAAGATAATGCAGCTTGTGTTGTACAAGTGTAGATGTGTTATGTGAAGAATCATCTCATAAAGCACATTAACCCCAAGTTCTTCTATGCTCATGAATTGCAAAAGATGAATGAAATTAAAGTACTGCATACTAAGTCATGTGAAAATCTTGCAGATTTATTCGCTAAGTTACTTCCAGCATCTAGCTTTGAAAGGTGCATATGTGGAATTAGAATGACGAGACTTAGAGAAGTGCAGAATTCAGGGGGGAATCTTCACGAACTCATTATTGAAACTCGATTATGAAGATTGAGTACCCAAAGAGTAAATCTTGGAGATTAAATGAAATTGGGTGGACTGTACTCTTTTTCCCTTGACGAGTTTTCCTGAAGTTTCTCGGCTAAGGTTTTTAATGAGGCAATTCGTGCAATGCAGCAGAACTTGTATTATGTGCTCTTTCTCCAAATTTTTCCCACTGGGTTTTTATGGAGTTTTGACAAGGCATGAACATGTGAGGATGGGTGCCCAAGGGGGAGTGTTGGGAAACTATGGGCTTGGCCCAGAAGCTGGCCCATATATGGGCTCCCCATCCTAAACCCTAGCAGTGTCTCTAGCCTATAAATACGGGGTGCTATTCATTGTAAACGATTGATCGATTGATGAAGGAATAAAGAGAAGCAAGAAGCCCTCTATATCTCTGTGTTTAATCTACTATTCTGTTCTTGTGTTCTTGCATTGTTCTTATGATTCTACACTTGTCTACGAGGTAATCGCTCGGACTGGACTCGCCAGCGACGGTTCCTCAACAGCATCAAGTCACGCTGTGTTCAGGAAAAGCGGCAGGAAGGCGCTGATTTTGGAAAAAGCAAGCAAACGTGTACATGGTAAGCACATGGAAGATGGAGCTGGTGTGTTTGAAGATGTATATTATGATCCATATAGAAGAATCTGTCTGTTTCCTTTTTAGATAATGGAAGAGAAAAAACTCTCCCAGCATCTGCATCAAGGATGCAAACAGCCCAAGTTATTACAAAGTTCCAAGTTCTAAAGTATCCAAAAAGTTGAAGGTCACTCAAAGCCTTACAACCAAAAGCTGACTAAACTTTAAATTCAATTATTACAAATCCTATTATAACGCCGCCACCCATGATTGTTGAAAATTTGCTTCGCCACAAATTCCAACCTGGCGCTGCCAATCAACATGGACTCCTTCTGGGTCGGTTTCTGCATATCTGCCCATGCCCTCATCCAGTGCCCACTCAATAAGATAACCTGCAATGGATTGTTGATAAACTTTTTGTCAAAAACAGCATCATTACGACATAACCAAATAGACCAACATAAAGCACTGACTCCCACAAGGAGTTGTGTTTTTAAAATATTTGGAATACTGGTTAACCAATTCCCAAACATGTTGGCTATAGACACAGGAGGAGATAAGCTAAATGCACATTGAACAGCCCACCATACAAGACGTGCAAAGGGACAGTCAATAAAAAGATGCTAAATTGTTTCCTCTGTAATACAGAAACAACACGTTTTACTTCCTCTCCAATTTCTTTTGGACAGATTATCTTTAGTTAATACTACCCCACTTTTAAGATACCATAGAAATATTTTCACTTTTAATGGGATTTTAAGTAACCAAAAGAAATGCCTAATGGGGACTCAATAATTTCCAATAAGTGCCGCATATAAAGACTATACCGAAAAAAGTCCAAACTTAGTCAAATTCCATCTAAAAATATCTTTTTGAGAGCTCAATTGTAAATTAGCAATTCTCAAAATTAACTCATCCTAAGCCTGTAACTTAGGTCCTATAATAGGTCTACAAAAAGAAATATTTAAAGGATCTGATCTCATAATATTTGCAATTGTATCATCCTTTTTCCTCACCACATGATAAAGGATTGGATATTGTCTTTTTAGAGGAGAGTCTCCTAGCCAAATATCTTCCCAGAACCTAGTTTGCATTCCATTTTTAACATGGAATGAACCAAAGCGGAAAAAAAAAGGTCCTTAACTTTCATTAGACCCGACCAAAATTGGGAAGTCCCAAGCCTGTTAATCACCTGTGAAAGACTCTTCTCACCCAAATATTTCCTTATTAGTAAGGTTTGCCATACCCCTTCTTCATTAAGTAACTTAAAAAGCCATTTTCCTAGTAAACTTTTGTTTTTTGTGTCTAAGTTCTGAATGCCTAGACCGCCCAGCAGCACCTCTCTAGGAATCTAAAAAAAAGATAACATAAACATAGGCAGACTACTTAGCACTGAGTTAATGAGTACTAGTCGTCCACCAATAGACATACTTTTTCCTTTCCAACTGTTAAGTTTCTTTTCGACTCTATCTTCAACCCCTTTCCAATCACTATTCCTTATTTTTTTATAGTGAATTGGAATACCTAAGTACCTGAAAGGGAAGACACCCACTTCACAACCAAATAATTGAGTATACTGCGGTTCAACTTCTTTGGCTTTGCCAAAACAAAAGATTTCACTCTTGTGAAAATTAATCTTTAAACCAGATAATTGTTCAAAGACACACAGAAGAAGTTTGAGATTTTTTGCATGCTCTATGTCATTATTCAAGAAAAGGATAGTGGCATCAGTATATTGTAATATTGACAACCCATCATCAATCAAATGAGAAACTACTCCCGATAGAAGACCTTCTTCTTTAGCTCTTGAAATAAAGATAGCTAGCATGTCCACAACAAAATTAAAAAGAATTGGGGACATAAGGTGTGGCGACCCGGCCAGGGGCTATCCCGAGAGGTCCTCCAAGACCTCCCTGGGAGTCCACCAAGACCTCCCAGGAGGTCCAAAAGATCTCTCGCGCAGTCCTCCCAGGCCTCCCAGGAGGTCCAGCCGTACCTCTTGGAGGTCCAGGGTACTAACCCGAGGAGGTCTTGAGACTCAGGACCTCCCCAAGAGCCACGACCAGACCTGAGGGAGGTCAAGAAACCAACCCGAGGAGGTCATGAGACTTGGAGAAGACATAAACCTCCTGTGATCCGAACTAATCCCCAAGGATCAATGGCTAGTTCTCACAGCAATTACAAGTGATAACATACATCCACAAAAGACTTTATTAACAACAAGGGGGTTGATTACAAAGTTGCTTACAAGCCACGACAACAAGACAAAATACACGGCGGAAGCAAAACCAAGTCCATCCAATACACCACAAATAATTGGCTGGAGGGCGCGGCCTAATTGTTCTGGTCCTCATCATCTTCAAAGGAGTCCTCTCCTGCTCAATTTATCGAATCAAGTAAGAATGAGCACAACAACCGTGCTCGCAAGTTACACCCGTCAAATAACAGAATGACATGCATAAGTGGATATCTCAAAGGAAGGCTTAATATGGTTGATTTGCATAAAGCCAAGTTTATTTCAAATACCAGTAATAAGTTCAAAGGCAGTTAACAATAATTAAAGTTCATTTTCCAAATTCAATTTTTCAGATGGATAACATTCATCATCAAGATGGTGAAGGATACCCTCCTGTCACAAGGCTCCCCACCCAAAGCCCATGGGATAGAAATCCCAAAAATAGTTTATCCAAAACCTTTTGAAAACAAAACCAATATCTAACTTTGAGTGGTCTTTGCCAGCACGTCCATGACCGTGGACACGGCTATTCGAATAGCTTTCACTCTGCAGAGGTTGTACACTTTACCCACATGACATGATTCCTCTAGTTTATTTGACATTCGTCAATGCCACCTCTCACTGCCAAAGGTAAGAGGTCTAGAGTTCATGACAAGGCCTTTACAATACATCATTCCACTACAGCCCCTCCTCGCTAAGGTTTCGCTTCCATTGGATAGAAACCCGCCGGAAAATCCCCCTCTTGCTCCAGTGGGAAACATAGGTTATAAAATACCATTGGACATAAAAGACCTCCCACACATCAAAGTGAAACAACCGCAGTGGAACTTTGCAAATTAATTGGCCAGGTCCCGCGCCCCATTCTGGAGACATGTGGTTGTACGGTGAGGCATAGCCCATTATAGGCATAGCAAAAGGACGCTCAAAGGCCGGTCCTCAAATAAATAGGGCGACTACCACAAAACCCCTGAGCCTCAACTCTACCCAAGTTGAGCTCGTGCATGGACATGCACCAACCAAGCAACCAATTCGCCCAGTCCAAAACAATTTTCCATTTGTTTGCTTTTCATAAACCTTTTGGCAAAACTCCATGACAACCCAATGTCATGGCTTAAAACATTTCTAAATAATAGATGGCCAAAGATGGTAAAATTTTCCCAAAACAAATTTTTTTGGTCTAAGCATGATTAAGCATCAAGTTTTTCCAAAGATCCTGGTTCACACTAATGTAGCAACCAGGTTTTCCTATGGTGACAATATGTTCGGTTCAAGGTCAACAGGGGCCATACAAAGGATTTAGGCATAGCTATGAATTTAAAAACAGGTATTGAAATAACTTAGTAAAGTAAGCATGCATTAACATTTAAAATAGAACATATATAGGGTGAAATAATGGGTGCAATATGATCAAGAGTGTAACTTGCCTTGCTCAAAGGCCTAGGTGTCTTCTTCTTCCTCAAAGAAATCTTGCTCTTCGGTGCCTTCGTAATCTACACGGTGGAAAACAAAACAACTCAAGTAGAGCTCAAATAAGATCCAAAGAAACTCCAATAGAACACTGAAATAAAACCAACAGAGAGGCTAGGTGATCAGGGGAAAGGTCCAAGGAGCTTGCTGAAGGAGATCCGAGGCTTTAGAGGGGAGGTCCAGAGAGCTTGGAAGGAGGTCCAAGGGTTGATCGGGTGAGCCAGAGAGGGGAGATGAGAAAAGGGTAAAGAGGAAGGGCTGCCCAAGCTTTTATAGCCAGAGCCACCGAGATTTCCAAGGCTCTTGGGCTCTAAAGTAAGTGAAGGAAATGATAGGAGTTGGTAAAAGATATGACAAAAGGTAGCTTAGTGCTGCGAAAAGGTGGTAGCATTTAATGCGACACAACAGGCATTAAATGCTGTGGATATCATGGGGATATGCCTGAGATCTTAGGATGATGTTACAATTCACGCGTTTTCGGCGAAGTTCAAACTGCTATCAGGCAAGTGGCGGTCTGACCGGTCCAGGTGGCGGTCTGATCGGCCAGGGGGGCGGTCAGACCGGCTTTTGGAAATCGGACAGACCGGCCTTTATGAGATTTTGGATTTTGGAGTTGGGCCAAAAATAGAGGGTGTAGGCAAGAGAGTAAATTCTACTACACTTGGTCTCACAATTTTTGGGGCTTCCAGGCAAAAGTTCTATTGGTTTGAAAATTCCAGTAGGTTTCAGATTTCCAAGAAGAAAATTTGGCTAAGTCGGTAGGCAATGAGGCCGCCCAGCAGTGTGGTCGGCCGACGAGAAGCGGTCGAGCCGCCAAAGTGGCGATCGATCGGTTTTGGTTTGTTTCATCGGCCAACTGGTGGCGATGATTGTTGGGTTAGGTCAAGTTCATGGGTTTCATGGCATATGTATTGCATGATGCATGTTTTGACTAACGTGGGTCAAGTTGTGAAGAACTTGTTCCCGGATTCAATTTCTTTGTCTATTGATGTGTAGGTTGCTTGGAGGTCAATGACGGTCAATGGCGAGGATAATCGGGACTAAGCTTGAAGAGCTGAGGTCCAGAACGATCGGGGATGCGGGGTGAGGTCAATGGAGTCAAGCATGGCGCAGGAGGGACAAAGGTGACCGAACGGACAGTTCGGTGCGACAGGTTGGATCAAGCGGCGTGGGGGTTAGTGCAAGTGCCATGGTGGTTTCGGTGGGAGCCGGATGGGAGAGACTTGCCGACATGAAGAGAGCCGCTGGATCAACCTACACGTGGCGAAGCATGGGAGGTGCTTCACGAAGATGGGACTCGGTCTTTGCAAAAAGATCGAGAAGGGGTATTTTGGTAATTTTACCAAATACCGCCTTGGTGACCTTTTGCCAACTCACGGCGCAAGGTGGCGCAAGGTGAAGAGGATTAGGTCAAGAGATGAAGACGACACTTTAAAATACGTGCGTATGTGACCCGTTTATGTGTGGGCCTTAACGGAAGCCCATTAGGGTTCAATCTTCTAGAAGGTCTAAGTCTCCACTATAAATAGAGGAGGGAAGTGGTTGCACCCCCTCAACCCTTTCATTGTGTTTGAAACACTAGTTTGCTTAGGGAGAGGATTAGTGGAGGTTAGGGTTCTAGAGAGTTGGATTTGATTTCGTGCTCATATATTGAGTCTTTGTCCTCCATTGATGGAGTGGCTGTAAACCAATACCATATCAAATCAATCCAAAGAAAGTTCCCTCAAAGATGAGTCTATTTGCTTTCTTTCTCTCTATTTGGTGATTTGTGATTTTTCTTTGTTCCGCGAGTTTTTGATTGTTCTCTTGCCGTGATCTAACTTGATGTGACATGTGGGAATCCATCTAGGATCATCTTGATCATCAATCACCCACGAGCAAGTCTCTAGATCATATTTCGATTTTGACTCGGTTTTGGTGCACACTTCGTTCAATCTGAAAAAGATAGGAACTTTAGCATGGATCTCTGCGATCCTTGATTGGAATAGGTTTCCAATATCGTAGAGAAGGTGTGTCTCAAATTTGGTAAGGTTTGGCCTTACGGATCAAAAGTTAGATCGATTTGAGTTTTGGTTTTCGGGCTGATTTCACTGTTCATTAGCCTGGAGGTCTGACCGCTATGTATTGAGAGGTCAGACCGATTTCCAAAGGTCAGACCGATTTCTAGTTGGAGGTCAGACTGCCCAACTCATCTAGGTTTTGAGTTTTTATGTTTTTGGTCTATTTGCTTCGGGGTTTTGATTGGATTCAATACAAGTCTTCCACTTTGCTTGTATATTGATCTTCATAACTTTTATAGCTATTGGAGTGAAAATCATATTGAATTCGATCAAGATGAAAAAGAGATCGTACTCCTATTCACCCCCCCCCCCTCTAGTCGCCTTTTCGGTCCAACAAATGCTTTGAAGACTTCCAAGTGCAAAGGATATGGTCACAAAATAAAGAAAGAGGTCGTGACTGACAAATGGGGCCAGTCAAAGTCAAGAGAACAGATCAGTCATAGGGTTGGTCTCAGCCGCAAGGGAGGTCTTTGCAAAAGACCAGGGGTCCTGACCTCTAAGGGGAGGTCCTGAGGACAGGAGGTCCAAAAGACACAATGAGGTCCTAAGGACAGGAGGTCCAAAAGACCTGCTCACAATTCACAAGAGGTCCGAGGGTCAAGATCTCTCGAGGGAGGCCCTAACGATTTAGATCCACAAGGGGAGGTCCTGACGGTCGGATAAAATCAAGGGGAGGTCCCGATGGTCGGATCAAATCAAGGGGAGGTCCTGACGGTCGGATCAAATCAAGGGGAGGTCCTGGCGGTCGGATCTCTCAAGGGGAGGTCCTGACGGTCGGATCTCTCAAGGGGAGGTCCTGACGGTCACGGGGAGGTCCAAATGAGTTCAAGGAGGTTCAAGGAACACGGGGAGGTCCAAATAGACATATAGAGGTTCCAATAGAACAGAGAGCGGGTTCAAATGAACATGAGGGAGGTTTAGACCTAGGAAGGTCTAAGCCAGAGAAGAATCAGAGAAGGAGGTCTAGACCTAAGGAGGTCTGGACCAAAGACGAACAAAACAAGTACAGAAAGGGAGAGATCACCAAAACTCCAACAAATCCAACAGGCCAATAGAGAATCTTTAGTTGAAGTTTGAGTTAGTCAATTAATATCCATTCTAAAAATTCCGAGTTAAGCTTAGAATTCTCATCAAAACAAAATGGTTCTTTTTATTTTAAAATTTTCAAAAAGGCTCCAAAATCAGGGTGTTACATTGGGTCGCCTTGTCTAAAACATTTCTGAGTTTGGAAAAAAAAAAAACCTAAATCATCATTAACCTTTATTCCAACACTCCCTCCCTTAACAAAACTTTCCACCCAGGAACACCACTTAGATGAAAAACCTTTCATCCTCAAAGTTTGGAGTAGAAACGGTCATTTTACTTTGTCGTAAGCTTTTCAAAATCAAGCTTGAGCACAATCCCATCTAACTTTTCTTTATGTAGTTCATGAACAGTTTCATGAAGGATAACAACTCCATCAAGAATATACCTCCCTTGCATAAAAGTTGTCTGGGATGGTCTAACAACCTTATGCGCTACATTAGTAATTCTATTAGTGGCCACTTTAGTAAACACTTTAAAACTAACATTTAGAAAACAAATAGGTCTATACCGTTGTATTTGTTTAGCATCCGCTTTTTTGGAAAGCAGTGTAATAATCCCAAAATTCAAGCTAAAAAGATGCATAGAGCAACTATGAAAATCATGAAACATGGCCATCATATCATTTTTAATAACTTCCCAAAATACCTGATAAAACTCAGCAGGGAAACCATCTGGCCCAGGCGCTTTGTTATGCTCCATTTGAAAATTTGCTTCTTTCACCTCTTTCTCAGTGAATGGCGCTGTGAGTAAATTATTTTTAGAGTCCGAGACCTGAGGTATATCATTCCTAAAACCGTTAATCATGGATAAATGATTAATTTCGGATGGTCCAAACAGACCTTTGTAATAATTGGTGGTATACTTTTTTAATTGTACATCACCCCGAATTATCACCTCTTCCTGTTCGAGCTGAAAAATTCTTTGTTTTCTATGCTTGCCATTTGCAATCAAGTGATAGAATCGCATATTTCTGTCTCTCTCTAAAAGGAATTTCGCTTTAGACCTTTGGTACCATTTAATTTCTTCTTCTCTTAAAAGTTGTGTCAATCTCTCATTAGCAAATCTTTTAAGATTAAGATCTTCATTAGACAACCTCAAAAACTCAGCTTTTTTATCTAGGTCATCAATTATCAAGTTGAGTACTATCTTTTCCTTTTTATAAGTCCCACTGTAATTTTTAGACCAATCGCAAAGATATTGTCTAAGAGATCTAACTTTCCATTACCATATTTGTAAGGCAGTACACCCTCTAGTTTCCTTTTTCCACACTTCATTCACCATCTCCCTAAATCCTTCCCTACACAACCAGCCTAATTCAAATTTAAATAAAGGATGATTCCCTCTATAAGAGGCCGCTCCCGTATTTAAAAGCAACAGCATGTAATCGGACAGAGATCGTTCAAGAGCATTGACTGTAACCAATGGAAATTTATGCTCCCAGTCTATACTCATTAAGACTCTATCTAGTTTTTCAAAGGTTAGGTTATTTAACGAATTGGCCCACGTATACTGTCTACCAGATAAATCAATTTCAGTAAATCCAAATTATTAATCACAACATTAAATAAAAAAAGGCCATCTAGATTCAAAATTATCATTATTTTTTTCACCTGCATGCCTAATGATATTAAAATCGCCCTCAATTAAAATGGGAAGTGATTCTTTCCTACAAACATGCACAAATTCATTGATGAACTTCTCCTTGAATTGAGTTTGAGCTGCACCGTAAACAGCCACAAGAACCCATTGGAAATCATCTTCTTTATTTTTGAGATGAAACTTTACATAAAAATCGCTAGCATCAATAGAACCAATATCATAAACCCGAGGGTCCACCCCTAAAAGGATACCACCCAACCGGCCTTGTGGCGGAGAAAAATGCCACAAAAAGTCCCGTCCACCACAAAGATGATTAAGGCTAGACACTGAAAAATCTTTTTTACCAGTTTCAATAATAGCCACAAAGTCTAAATGTTGCTTCTTAACCGCCTCACAAATATACCAATGTTTAGCCAAGTCTCCCAGACCTCTGCTATTCCAAAAGAGCCCTTTCATTTTAACTTTAATTTGATTGGCCTATTATAAGAATTGTTACCTTTCTTCTTTCTGGAGCTAGACAATCTCTTTTTATTCGTTACTAATGTAAAATTATTGTCATTGTCCCCTAAAGAATCATCATCTAAATCACTACATAAATGATTAAGGGATGAGATATCAATACAATCCTGATCCTCATCCACCAATTCCTCAATTTCTACAAATCCTTATTTTTTAGTCTTCCAAGCTCAAGGTTCGTAATACTTTTAACAGAACTAGCAATCTCTGCACTATTATCTCCTAAAGAAATTCCAATGCTAGCAACTTTTTCAATAATTTGCTCATCGAAAAAAGACAAAATTGAAAATTTATTACTAGGCTTACTTGGATCCAATTCGAGATTACGAATTTTCGCCCGCCGCATAGCCTTTTGAACCGAATCCTCATCGCCTGACTGCTACTTCTTGAGTTGTTCACTTTGCCTAGGCTCCACCGGAATAGCAGTCTTGGCAATCATGAAATCAGCGTCATCCACCCCTCAGTTAGCACCAGCCGACCTCTCCTCCACTACCGTGTTAGCCTCAAAGACTACCCCGTCAGCATCCATCTCTGTACTACTGCCCAATACCGTCACAGTCGATGAGACGACAAACCCATCCACCTTTGCAACATCATCCGGTGCCACAGCAGGCGAGGCTACGCCCTCTTCATTGGCAATCTCAACTAGTCCAACTTCAACCGGCTTAGTTGCACAACCCAATCCCACTGTCACAGCCGAAGCAACAACTCCATCCACACAAGCATCGCCCACCACTGCTGCATGCAAGGTGAGCTGCCCCTCAGGTCTATCCTCAGCTGCATTCAAGCCAGTCTGTGCCACCACCGCTACTTCCTTTTGCTTTGTTGGAAAACTAGGCAGAGCATCAACCGTTTCCTCAGCTGCTGTAATAAACACGGAAGGCACAACCGGCCCTAAGGGTCCTTCCTCCGCAGCATCCTTCTCCACCTAGACCTTCCCAACAACTGTCATACTATAGCATTCATCCCACGTAGCCCTATCGGATGAAATTGCTGCGGCACTTTGTGATGCCGATGAGATGGCCACACCAGCGGTAGAAACTAACGTGACGGTGTGACTGCCTATCGCTGCTGCGTCCCAGTCTGATGGTGTGTTTGCCAGATCCACAGATGGTACGGCAACTCCATCCCCTAACACGGTAGGAACATTCATCTCATCCTGGATCATCAAGGGATCTTTCGAGATAGAACCACCACCCGAAACAACCGTAACATCCCCACAAGTACCAGTCTCAAACACCTTTCTATCCGCCCTTAGTGTAACCCAGATGGTATCCAATGTTAAGAGGCCCAAGGTAGTCCCCTTAGTAATTGAGGAAGACTGACCCACGCGATTATCAGAGCCATTCGATTGAGAATTTGAATTATTCTTCAATATCTTAGCATCTCTGTCTCCCATCTCAACATCCTTGCCTCTACCCGAATTGTCCTCCCCCTCATGATCCTCTCTCCGATCAATGCCTTCATTCAACTTTGAAAAAAATATCATAAACACACTCACCAACCACAATCTCTACACTAGGAGGTATGACCTCTATATCCAGTACTCCTACCAACATACTAACCAAATCATGCTTACGAACCTTTACCATATCCACTCTCAAAGCAGTGCCAATGATTGAGCCTATAGCACAAAGGCTCAGAAAGTCACGTACTTCAAAGGGCACTCCGAGAACCTGAACCCATACCTTCTGAAGCTGATACTTAGGTATAGGTTTCAAGTTCCATTCTGTGAATTGCATCACCACCTTATGTTCCTTCACATGCACATCACCAATAGCTGTCATACGAAGCATATCCAGCCTGGTTGAAAAATGAACTAAAAATGCATTGTCACCATTAATCTCCACCTGTGGCTGCCAATTCGTTGGAATTAGTCTTCTCAACTCTGCAATCAAAAGGTCTTCTGACAGTTGCTCACCAATGATCTTAACAAGCCATGTCTTATTATTCTCTTTCTTTAACTTCTTCGACCCAGATGTTGGCATATGGTAAAACCCCAACCCATCAGCACCGAACCCATACAAATTAGCAATAGGTCTCGGCATCAGCGACAATGGGCATTTATTTGCCAAATGATCCTCACCCTCACAAATGTCACAATTTAAGATTGCTTTACAATTGGCTATTCCATGACCCTTCCCTTTACACCAAAAGCAGATAATGTTGGAAATAGTACCTGCGGAACCAGTGTTGTCAAGATGAGTACCCCCTCCAAACCTACAACGACCCCGGCCTCTGCTGCCACCTCCGGCCCTTCCTCAGCCAATACCAAAAACCCGAGCCTAATGCTGAAGAAGGTTGTCACCAACACCAATAACTGGTAATTTTCCTTGCCCACCGAACGCGCCACTCGGTCCTGCAGCCTGCCCGCCGGTTCCACCATTGACCGAAAATTGTCCAGCTCCACCATTGCTCATATTCATACCCCCGCCAAAGCTAGCCTGACCACCATTGTCATCAAGTGACAAGAAATTGTCCAAGACCTCCAAGATCCGTGTTCTACTTATCGCCGAAGACACCACACCACTGCACTCCAAAGAACCCGGCCTCTAGTGCCACTACGAACAGAAAAACTTCCAGCGCCACCGATTCCAACCGTGCTGCCATGCCCGGCAGCCGGGCCATCGCTGAAGCCGACTGAGGGCATCTGCCTATCTAAAGCTTTTAGCTTATCGCCTGTTCGACCCCACCTGGATGCCATGCCGCTGCAAAGAACCTCCGCGAAACTTTGTCTATCACCATTCACTGATCCCAACCAGCCCCCGGAGTCTTGAACAGGGTTCAGCCGAATAGCACACCATCTACGTCCCAGTAGCCACCGAAGGCAAGGCAGACCCCTTTTTTTTGGTTTGAGCCGAATTGCTAAGAGGCAAACAAACTTTTTCTAGGCCTGGCCCAATGACCTCAGGGTCAACCGAAGATTGGATGGACAGAAAGTCTTGCGGAGCTCGCGGGATAGCTTCCAAAGCTGGCGGAACTGCCTGCATGTACGCCTTTCGAATTGACTCCAAATCCGGCAAGATTGACGTGTGCTCAACGCTGCATCCCGTGACTTCCATTGACCCAGACTTTTGGTTTCGACGAGCTCTATCCACGGCCGTACCCAACGTCAACGGAGGTGACAAGCAGGTGGTACTGGCCCTAACCATGGCCGAATAGCACCACAACACTTCCGTCCTGGCGATAGACCCACCGCATTGAGCTCTGTTGCAGAGTATCCCGCCGCAATTGCATCGTCAAAGACCTGCGAAAGGTAGATGAGATAATAGATTGAACTCCGTTACCGTCAGAAGATTTCGAGACTCCTTCGGAACAATCGGACGACCACTTCTCTATTTTTGATTCAATTGCCGCTTCCGCCAAGATGATATCCTCGTCTTCGGAGGAACCACCTTCTTGCAATTGCCAAAACCTAGATCCAATCGCTGCACTAACAGTCCGATGAACCTACAAGACAGGCACTAGTACCTCACCGGCATCTGAAACACCACCGGCTTCAGCCCCCTCCAACTCCGGCCTCATGAAGGAAAATGCTCTTCAGAACATCTCCGCTCCGATCTGGATTTCCTATTCGTAAAAGCGCTTAAACGCTTGGGCCACACAGAGTCGACACAAGGTCGGCACAGCGGGAACGATGAACCAACGCTGCGTGCCCGCGTTCGTGCATGGGAGGGGGAGCGTACGTCGTCGTCGCCTTGCCTCTCCACTTTCTCTCCACGGGGATATGTGTCCATCACCTGTTTGTTTCCTTGTTTCTTTTTTATAATTATCAGGATTTCCTAGTTCAAACTTTGAATTGTATTCTTCTCTGATTCTAACACATATTTGATTGATCTCAACCGTTATAATATGGACCCCACCAGAATTGATGGTGTGGATCTTTCTCTTTTTTACCATTAACGTGGTAATTTTTAGCCTTTGAGAGCGAACATTGTGACTTCTTTTTTCTTTGCTTTAATAAGGTAACTAGCAGGGTAGCCCACGCATTTGCGCAGCTAAATTTATGACATATTGTTCGCATATTCAATATTGGTATTTGTCAGTGTTGGTTGTTTGATTTTTCTCCTGATTATAAGTCGATTTTACTGACCAATTATGTTTTTCTGCTTCAACCGCCAATAGCAAACCCAATTCTTCATTGATCACTCTCGGCAACTAACCCTTCCAATGTAATACTCGACCACATAGTTATATTCCACTTCTCTCCAATTAGTGCTTAATGTTGACACGTCCAATCGTCGTCGATCCTTGCCAGGGACACCCGTTACACTCTCTCTGATAGCCCTGAGATATCGACTACTTATGGATACTATTGTCTGCTTATGAATGATTATGTAAATGGTAAATTATGTTTATTTGATGATGTAGGCATGCTTATGGTAAATAGATGTTATTCTCTGGTTGGTTCACATGTATAATTTTCCCTTGGTTCTGATATGGTTGGTTCACATGTATAATTTGCCATTGTCGAATTGTGTTTGAGTGTCAGAATTGCTTATGGTAAGATATGGACCCAATTTGTGCTTATGCAATGAAGAAGGAAGAATGGACTGAGTAGGTTTGACAGTGCAAGTTCCTACCGACAGAGGAGAAGATATTGAACTACAATTAGCAAATAAGCATCTAGAACCAAATTTCACTACAACAAAATTTACAATAAGCACCCAGAACCAAATTTAGCACCCAGACGTATTGATCTATAATACCTAGAAGTATTGAACTACAATTAGCAAAATGCATGGAAAATACATCCAACCACCTAATGGCATGTTGTCAAAATCTTATTCATGTGGTACTAAAAAACATCTTGCTTATATACCCTAACTGCAGGCCACATATGGCCAAATTTATCACCATTGAATTTCGTCACAAAAAATTGTATCAGGTGCCTAAAACACTCCCTTTGCTCAGCTTGAGGGAAAACCTCCTTGACTGTATTTTCTAGACCCTTGCAAGCATCTATGCACACAGCCATGTTAGGAAGATCACCTATTGCCCTCTGCAGCTGCCTCATGAATCATGTCTAGTTATCCTCACTTTCTCCATTGATGAACCCAAATGCTACTGGGTACATCCAGTTATGACTATCTAAAGCTGTATAGGATGCTAAATGCCCATTCCATTTCCCATTAAGAGCAGTTGAGTCTACACTAATGTATAGTCTACATCCTCTCAAAAATCCCTCAATACAGGGCCTAAATGCAATAAAGAATATGTGGAAGTACACAATACCCTTCACTCTCTTAGTGTCAATCTCTACAATGCTTCCTTGGGACCTCAACTCAATATCAGCCTTGAAGTTATACAAAAACTGAAAACTATGTTCCCAGCACCCATATAGTTCATCCACTGTCTTTTGTCTCCCCTTCCATACTGTGTCATAACCCATGGTGACATTGTAATCACCTTACAACTCATCTTGCATCTCCTTAGCTCCCATGTTGGGATGATTCCTCAGTATAGATAGTGCCCTGTCTACCACCACTACTACAAGAAGCTCATCACGCACGGTCGTAATCGTCGTCATAGACAGATTTCGAATCGCTCAGATTTGTATGTCTGTGATAACAAAGCGGTTATCACAGATGGTTCAAAACCGTCAGGATATTTAATAACAGAGCAGCTTTTTGTTAAAACTATGCTCAGGAAGGTACGATCACGATGGTTTCCATTAAAACCGCTCAGGATACGATCTTCACTGCACGGTTTTAACAAAAACCGTATGTGATAGTTCATTACCCTAACCACTTTTTTTATTTTTGGCTAGCCTCAGAATTGTTAGCCATGCCCTCTCAAAACAAGCATGCGTAAAACAGATACAACACAGATAATCAATTGTTGACAA
The DNA here is from genome assembly GCA_036346405.1 of Phyllostachys edulis. Lineage (NCBI taxonomy): Eukaryota > Viridiplantae > Streptophyta > Magnoliopsida > Poales > Poaceae > Phyllostachys > Phyllostachys edulis. The sequence goes on from CM070546.1 coordinate 109,588,693, forward strand.
CTCAAAGTGATCATTACTCAAAATAAATTACAAAAGAATTTGTTCAAGTATTCTCCCTATAGTTACAATTGGATTACAATTGAATCATTTGTTTGCATGTGGTTGAGAGGTGCCGACGAAGTGAAAGTCTCCGTTGGGGTTAATGATATCTGTCTTGATGAAGTCGCAGAGCTTCCCTCGAACGTCCACGATCTCACTCGCAACGAGTGCATCTAATTCTAACATCAAGCCCTGTCGCTAGCAAGAGTAAAGTGGTAAACATATATATTTAAATTTATAATTCAGAAATAATTATTTCGAGATTGACAAACCTGGGGATCCTTCGTCTTAGCATTAATGATTTGTCGCATATGATGGCAAACGTAGAATGCACATAGCTCATCAGTTTTTTGCTAGCGGCACTGCAAAAATAGAATTACATATATAGGTATAGTCAGTTCGAGAAGCATTATTACAAAGTATGATATAGCATTATTGTGTTGTAGCGCGTACTGGAAATCGCGTCATGTGTGTCAGTGTGTCGTTCGATCCCCCCTTATATAGTCCTCCATCGCGAACATAGGCTTTGAACGACCTACATGATTCCAAAAGGTTATCCTCGGCCATTTCAAACGAAGAAAGACTACAATAGAGTTATGTATAGAGGAAATGAGCATACCTGTTGAGTATTCCTGTCAGAATGCTGAAGTCGTGCTCGTTGCTGATTAGGAAATCAAGGTATATTACATTGTTCCTCTTTGGTATAATGACTAAAAAGATCCAATGGTTCCTACTCATGTATGTCGCTATAGTCATTAAACCTAAGTTCATGCTGCGTATAAAGTACAAATAAAATTTATATAGCAAGTAGTGAAGCACTTACCCCTGGTTGTAGGGCACCACTATGTAGTCCTTGTTGTTTTGACGAAGCAATCCCGCTGTTATGTAGTTCTCGACGAAGGATGCGTCTGCTTCGATGGTTTGCATAGAGACCACGTGTGGGTCGAGGAAACCCACCGGTTTGGAACATTCCCAGGCTTTTTTCATCATGTATCTATACATAAGCAATGAGTTGTGATATTTATCGGTATTATGTGAATGCAGGACTTGATTGTACACACACTTACAGTGTCCAACATCGTAGAAGCGAGGCGTCGAGGGCAACGAGGTTGAATAGGTCGTACAAGTCGTTGAAGCCCACGACGAAGTGACCCGGCCCATTGAAGAAATGCTCATTCTTGTACCTGACAGTGATTCCAGTATCGCACCCCTTCTCTTTGGTCTTCCACATGTACCAGGCATGCAAAGCCTGACAAGCTAGTCCACTGCGGAGTAATTCTGCATTGGAGTACAATGGCTTTCCAATGGAGTACTTCCTGGAGTTGGGAGGCGTCTTAATGTTCATCGATTTCGATTTGGCCTTAACGATTGGCAGTGTCTTCCTACGAGACGACTCGGGAACCGATACGACGGCACGTTTTTCTTGTTCCTTCGACGTCTTCTCTACGGGAACCGATACGGCGGCACACTTTTCTTGTTCCTTCGGCGTCTTCTCTACGGGAACCGATATGGCGGTACGCTTTTTTTGTTCCTTCAGTGTATTCTCTACGGGAACCAATGTGGTGGCCTTCTGGGGCGAAGGATGATGAGGTGGAGTCATCGAGGGTCTCGTTGGAGAGGAATGGTCGTGTCGAGATCGCGGCACTGCTGGGTCCACGGCGATGTCCTTCTTGGGCCACTGGATAAAAGTGTGCATAGCATCCCCTAGTGTTCTGATGTCTTCGTTCGGGCGAATCTCTAGCGGGACGGCCATGAAATTATCATGTACCATGTCCACCTGGACCCTAGCGTAACCTGCGCCACCGTGGCACTGTCTTCTTGTCCCTTCTGGCATGGATACGCCAAATTTCGCCCACCCTCAATAGAAATCGATCCAACCATCCTCACTTGGAGTTTGCAGGGCGTCGGCTCCTACAAAACGATACACAATTAGCTAAGATGTCCTATAGGTCTATCTTTGGAGTATTCCAGAGATGTACATTACCTTGATGTCGTCAATAGGTAATTGGACGTCATCATGTTCAGAATTATGCGTGGACGCGACGCTACTGGCTCCCAAAATAACGGGGGCGGCTTGCGACTGGTTCAGGAGTTGATTCAGTCGATCCTGCAATTGTGTTATCTGTCCTTCAAATTTTGTAGTAAGCATATGTACCAACCGGTCCTCGTGCTCGGCCTTGGATCTCTTCCTACTCCTATACGTGTCGTAGTCGCCTCGAAATCCATAACTCCAAGGTACGGTAACCCCAAGGCCTCGCGTGCGACCTGGGTGCTCCTTGTTTCCCAGGGCCGTAGATAGCATATCCTTCTCCCTGTCTGCTTGGAAGGAGCCTTGAGAAGTTTGGGCAGTCAATTCATACTGCAAGAGGTCATCATGTTATTATAGACACTATGAAGTTATGGACTTATTAACAACTAGGTAGTTCGACATATTTACCACACGTTGGGACACTTCCTGGCCTGCCGGGTTTGTGAAAGAGATGTTGCCCGAAGACGAGACTTTTGCCCTCGTTTTTAACCAGCTTAGGGAACGCGGGTCTGTAATCTCATGAAATGGCCCGGTTGCGTTCTCCTCCTCCGCCGTCGATTGCATGGATTTAGCCTCGTACCCAGCGGTGCCGAGTCTGTGGGGGTGAGTTTTTCGTGTCTAGAGAACTTTGTGCGTCACACTTTGCTCCTCAAATTCGGCCGTCGTCTTCATAGCCACAAAGGCGTCCCATGTTTCCCGCATCAAAAATCTATACTTTGTGAAGGGCGTCTCACCCATGTTCACGTACTTCGTGACAAGAATGATCTTGAAGGTCCTCCACGTGTTATCCATTGAGAGCAACGCATGTCGTTCCACGCGTGCCATGTCTGCTTCTAGGATAGTGAACTTGCTTGAAAGTTATGTCCACAGCGCGCCTCTCTGTTCTTTCGTCAGAGACTTCCAGCTTGGTGTGGTGATGGGGACCCGTTCCCTTGCAAGTATCCCGTAGATGGTCCGGAATCTCGCCGCTGATCTCAGGGGACTCAGAGGGATCCCAACATCACTGACCTCCGTGATGATCAGTCGGCCCACAGGCAATTTCGATTTTCCTCTGCTATCTCACTTACGTATCATTATCGTCGACGGAAATCCAGGCGCATTAGGCGGCAGCGGTGGCGGCGGCGAAGACGGCGCCTCTGCCATCTCAACCAGTCTATACTCTTCACTAATTGACTTTGACAAAACAATATAAGCATTTAAATGACCAAATCAATATAGGATTGTTGCAAGCATTTAAATGACCAAATCAATATATACATATGAAGTATCTCCATGTCATACAAAAAGCTCAGAGTATTGATGTTAAAGAGTGCTCTCAGTATGCTGGATGCAAAGGATTTAACCTTTGCAATCTCAGTACATCAGTCAATATATCTTCACTAATCAAATTTAATAATTATCAAACCGATCTTGAGCTGAACCTAAAACTTTCTTGTTGAATGTCAAATTTATCTCACGGTAGCAAAATAAACTTTTAGTTCACAGATTATCAAAGACTATTAGAGTCAATATATCTACCGAGACAACAGAAGGCAGTCTGTTATGAAAAATAGAACAGAGCAATGATATCAAGATAATCACAATATCATTTCAGCAATAAGCCTTATCCACAGATTGAGAATAACTATGTAAGTATCTCACAAAGATCAACTAGCTCATACAAGGATAATCTGACAACAGAAAGCAATAGTTTTAGCTCAATATTGTTTCCAATTATCAAATTGATTTCAGATTTGACATTCATCACAGAGCTGATCAACCGAGCCCACATAACCACTTTGCTATCTCTAAGTGCACAATCTAATATAGAATTTGAAGCCAATCCAGCACATAAGTATATAGCCAAAGTGATGCACAAACGTAATATAGGAATACTCATAGAGAGGATGCAGCACAAGAACTCATGGTGCAAGGAGGAGGCCGGTGCAGGGGAGGAGGCCGACGCGGGGAGGAGGGAGGCGGGAGGAGGCCGGCAAGGGAGGGGGCCATGGGAGGAGGCGGGCAGGGAGGAGGCCGACACGGGAGGAGGCCGGCAGAGGAGGACGCCGACATGGGGAGGAGGCCTATGCAGAGAGGAGGATACCGACACAGGAGGAGGAGACGCCGAGGCAGTGGCAGCTTGCCGCTGGCCGATGTCGGGCGCGCCGAGGTCGGAGGCGGCGGTGTCGGAGCTTAAGGGTCGGTGAACAGGCGTAGCCCTAGAGGAGGCGAAACGCAGCGTGAGAGCTTAAGGGCTAAGTGCTGGGGAGAAGAACAAAGCGAGCCCTAGTGGTTCTTATAAAGGCATATCACGAGCGGTTACGTTATGGAACCATCTCGTGATTACTTATCATAGACGGTTCCATAATGTAACCGCTGCGTGATCGTTCCATATCACGAGCGGTTTATAATCTGGAACCGCTGCGTGATAAATCACAGACGGTTTCTATTACGAACCGTCTGTGATAGTTTAGCATATCACACACGGTTCGTAATAAGAACCATGTGTGACTTATCACAGACGGTTCTAGTGATAAACCGTCTGTGATAAATCACAGACGGTTTCTATTACGAACCGTCTGTGATAGTTTAGCATATCACACACAGTTCGTAATAAGAACCATGTGTGACTTATCATAGACGGTTCTAGTGATAAACCATCTGTGATAGTCTAGCATATCACACATAGTTCGTAATAAGAACCATGTGTGACTTATCACAGACGGTTCCAGTCATAAACCGTCTGTGATAGTCTAGCATATCACACACGGTTCTTAATAAAAACCGTGTGTAACTTATCACAGACGGTTCTAGTGATAAACCATCTGTGATAGGTACGTATCACAGACGGTTTCTTTGGAACCGTCTGTGATAATAATAACACTGACGGTTCCAAATGAACCGTCTGTGATGAGGCGTCTTCTATACCCTGTTTTGTAGTAGTGCACCCAGGACTAGGATGCCGTACTAGTCTTGATCCTGCTACTTGAATAACACCCATGTTCATTGACTATCTTGGACACCTGCACAAACAACAAACCAGTAAGTACAAACACAGAATGACAACAGTTCATGTATACAGCAGTAAGAGTTAGCAACAAAGTTAGTACCTTGATAGCTTTCTTATCTTCGGTCCTACAAGCTACAGATCTCTTAGGGCATCTTTCAGCCCTACATTTCCCAATGAACCTTGTTGGGTCAGATTTCATAGTGCACATAACAAACTCCTCGTTTATAGCATACTGTCTAATGGCTAGTATAAAATCTTTCATGGAAGAGAACATGCTCACCAGTCCACCCTAATTGGTGAGGACAAGTCATTTCCTTGATCCTCAGCCTCATCAACTGTTGCTGCTGGAGCTGGAGCAACATCTGGAACTGCTGCTGCAGTGGAAGTCCCAGCACACTCATTCACCAAAGGATCCACTGTAACACTAGACTGGCTAGATAGATAGGCAGCTTTGTCCACTATTTCCACTAAGAAGCAAACCCATTTCGTTTTGTTGCGGCTGTTAAATACATCCAACAATTGAAATGTGTGTTCAACCCTTTCCATCCCACCACCACACTCCAAATCATTGCACCAAACATGGGCCTCCTGAGATGAACCCCATTCAGTCCTCTCTCCCAACAGTTCCATCAACTTACCAAACATAAACCCACGTAAATCAATAACCCATTCAAGATCTTGTCGCCCATATCTATGTTGCCTACCATCATCAAGCCTCACAATGTACAGTGGAACTCTAACAGCTAGTGTAAAGGCTCTTTCAGGTTCAATCCTACTCGACATTGATAGAAAATAAAATTACAGTACATCGTTCGAGTTCACTAAGATCGGGGGAGGGGGAAAGGGCGCAAAAACAGTGCATTCTTCAACAAAAACCATAGGAAAGTTACATACCCCTTTGGGTCCATTTCACGGCTCCTCCAACAACCGGCTCCTCCACTGTGCACGCTCCTCCGCCAACCGACTCCTCCATCAAGCTCAAACCGCTCCATTCCACAAACCTAGGGTTCACGATTCACCAGATCTATCAAGTCCCATCTATCAAAATGAATCAACAAGAAACAACGAAAGACGAAGAGAAAGACCTTCAGAAGGGGGTATACCTGCTGAGCCCTTCATCGCCGTCGGATTTCGCTCGGGAAAGCTGGCCGCCGTCGGATTTGGCCCACCGCACTGGTGGGGGAGAGAGAGAGAGAGGAGGTCGCGAGCGAGAGAGACGAAGATGGAGATGTGGCGCTAGGTCTGGTGCGGGACAAGCTCGACCCAACCACTTAGCGGTCCCAGACCCGACCAGGAGGGGCAAAACGGTCCATTCGCGTGTGGGTCAAGGCGATTTAGCCGAAAATATGATTATTATAGTCAAAAGTGGAAAATTAACGAGAGGCTAGAATAACGTGTGACAAATAATTTATTATGTTTAACTTAAGGGAAATTTTGATATATGCCTTTGCGAAGTGTTCAGATCAGAAAAGTGTCATTACAAAATGTCGAATCCTAAAAATGCCATTGTAGACAAAACTTGATCATAGAAATACCACCGATCTACATATTTCACAAATATTGGACGTTATTGCCCCCGTCTTCTTCCCATGTCACCCTCGCTCTCCAGCCGCTTCTCCTCCTTTCTCCCCGCACATCTCCGATGGCCGCCGTCGCCGCCGCCCCATTCCACAAGGTCCTCCTCCGCATCCGCCTCGGCAACCCACCGCCCCTCCCCATCCCGCTCCTCTCTGCACTCTCTCCCCCTCGGTACCCCTCTCACCAACACTCCAGCCGAGGATTTGCTACTCCGGTCCTCACTGTTGTCAGAGTTGGCGCCGACTGAGAAGCCGGTGGAGGCGATGAGCAGGCCAAGATCCGGGTCCAACTTCGCTGGCGCTGGCGCCATCGACGGCTCCTGCGGGATGAAGCGGGACTCGACAAGCAGAGAGCTCTCTCCTCTCATTGCCGTCGCTCGGCGGCGAGCCTTCCTTGTGGTGCTCCCGCGGGATATGGCGCCATCGACGGAGCCCCTTTGGTCGTGGGCACGGGAGAGCTCCCCGGAGAATCCCCCATATATGCCGTCGGCGACTCGCCTGGCCGAGCCGGAGCGGCGTAGCGCCGGCGAGCCAAGAGGAGGGCGGCACCGGATGGGCAGAGGCACACGTCTTGGGGCCAAGCCAGCGGCATCGGTGACGGTGATTGGGGAGAAACGCCGAGGTGGCGCAGTGGCGACGGTGTGGCGAGGAGCCCGGAGGAGAGAGGCGGCATGGCAAGGAGAGGGAGCAGCGGTGGGGCGACACCATGAGGGGAGAAGAGGCCGAGGGGAGATGGCGGTGTGGCAGGGAGCCAACGGGGGGAGGGGGGGACACCATGAGGGGAGATGAGGCCGAGGGGAAATGGCGGCGTGGAGCTCTAAAAATAGGGAAATTTTGATAAAGAAGACAGTGTGAGGAGTGAGGAAGGAGAAGGTAGGGGCAATTTGGTCCAATATTGATAAAATACGTATACTAGTGACATTTCTATGATCAAGTTATGTCTACAATGGCATTTTTAGGATTCGGCACTTTTCTGATCTGAACACTTCGCAATAGCATATATCAAATTTTCCCTTAACTTAATGGCATTTTGTAGAAGCCGAAGCAAAGGTGTAGCAAAATGGCAAATTTCCCTCTATTGATTCCCAAGCTTGCTCCAGGGAGCAGTGTATCAGCTGGGTGATGAAAACACTGCCAGAGTACCATGGAGCTGTTCGGTTGATCTCTTATTACAACATTTCCATTGTCAAGTAGAACTGCAATTGTAGAATTGAAACTATTCTTTTCTGAATTTGATGACTTGACAAGGAAATCACCTTCGGTCATACGTAGGTTGCCATCTTCTCAGAGGGTAAATGAGAAGGACCGAGAGCCATTGAGATCTACATTGGGCTCCCAAACCATAAAAGACTCAGAAAATCGACGAATTAGTTAACCAGATGCCAAAGTAATGGCCATAGTAACAGGACGGACAATCTGGAGTTTCACCGCGGTAGAAACCCAACTTCAAGGCGCCATTGTTTGAGAGCAAGGTCTGGTTACCATGCAGAGATCGGCCCGGAAGGAGGCTATTTGTTGCATTTGCAAATTTGCAGACAGAAATATCACATCAGGGAGAGAAATATTACAGTGAAGGAAGACATCACCAATTAAGAATTAAATCACCAAATACCTTCGCTTGCATGCCTTCTCCATTTTGGAAGAGAAATTTCTTGCTGGCTTATTGAGAACTGGCACGTCCCTCACAACCAAAAAGGATAACGCAAACCAAGAGGTTTCGCTCTGGGTGTCAGGAATAACTAGCATTTACTTGCTACTTTGCTGGTCCAGTCAATAATTGCTAGCACAGACAAGCCAATTGCCCAATTCTATTACCCAGTACCTGAGTAAGTCCTAATCATCGTGGAAAATTGTGAACAAATGAGACGCCAAATCAAAATTTAAAAATAGCAGTCGTTGTATAATTGACGTGAAGGAATCGGCATTACCTGCTGCTTTCTTGACGCTGTCTGAGGCAGCACGTCTCTGAGGCATCTCGTCAAACACCTTCCACTCGTTCAGCGTGACCGACACTGCACACGCCCGGGGTCAGACCTCCCCATCCCCGGCGTGTGCGCCACGCCACCAATTGTGCCACTTCAAAACATCGTCCCTCTACCCATGACTCCGAAGAAATCGCGCCCTTATCCTCCACCCCCACCAAGGCCCCCACCCACACATAGCCACATAGGTAGAACTGTAGAAGAAGCATAGGAACGTGACAAGCAAAAGCAGTGCCTAAGCAAGGAGGGGGGCGTACGAATTCCAGAGTTTAATATAATCATATATATTTTTAAGTATGCATATATGTAATTATAGAATTTTTTTATTAATTAACCTTTTTTAAAATTTTATTTTAAAGTTAACCTCCGGCGCACTTTATTTCCTATTCTAACCCCTTTGGTCACGCCATCACCCGTGACGTGACAAAATAACACTGTCTCGCTAGCCTATTTCTGATCAAACTGAAAGTAGCGTGACAGTGTTATTTGATCATGCCACAATCAGTGGCGTAACAAAAAATGCTATTTTGTGTGACGACCTTCTCGGAATCAACTGGGAACCGGTTTTTTTAGTCTGCGTACTATCAAGACTGAGAGCGGCAAGATCGCTCATTCATACCGAGAGGAGGTCCAACAGGACCTCCCAGGAGGTCTTCAAGACCTCCTGGAGGTCTTGGCCGCCGCACGAGCCAGTCCCAGGACAACAGAGCTAGCTCGCGTAGAATCACTTGGGTGTGACCACAACCACAAGGTCAAGACAAGAGATGAAGCAGACAAATTAAACTAAGTATTAAATAAGACCTTATTGTCTAAGCTTGATTACAGAAGATTTGCCACTTTGGCTTACAAACCGACAACAAAAGACCTTGACAGCCGAAGCACCAGAACATTAAGAGGCCAAACGGCAAGCCCACAGGCTGTCGAGTGGAGGACGTCCTAAGCAGCGAAGTCATCAAAGAAGTCCTCTTCAAAGAGGTCTGAGCTTCCATGCACTTGGTCATCTTCATACACTGCTTTGACACAGGGTTTAGAGCCATGAGTACTTTGAATATACTCAGCAAATCACAGGGGAACAATTATGCAAATAGAAATCATGCAAAGGCTTACCAGAGGAAGGCTATATGGTTAATTGCGCAAAGCAATATTTAACAGTAATTAACATAATAGATTGCAAAGCAGCGAGTTAAAACAATAATACATAATTACATTGTTTGAAAAGAAGGAGTGAGCACCCACTCACATCCAAACCACTCTGGGAGGTCCAGTTGCACCCACACCAGACCTCTCCCAAGACCTCTAGAGCACCAACTCTAGAGCTCAAACCCAGCACCTGGACCACATCTCGAGCCAACCATGACCTCTCTAAAGCCGACCAAGGTCTCTTCGAGGCAAGGCCATGGCCTCTCGCAGAAGAGTCCAGGCAACACCAGTTCTCAAAAGCTATCCCTTGCACCATTTTCACTTGGTATTGTCCATGACCAAGGACTTGGCTATTCAATAGATTTTACGCTCGCAGAGGTGTACAACTTACCCACAATCCACGATCTCTAGCGGACGGGTTCCGGAAGACCCTTGCTCACTCAGAAGGCGAGCAATCTAGAGAGCGCTGCAAGGCCTTTACAAAGCTTTGAATCGGCTCGGGCTGCCCGCTAAGGTTTCAGATTCCCCCTTGGTCTAGAAGTCCGCAGGTTATGGGTGCCCTCTTGCGCCAATCTAATCAACACGCTCATCCAAAACAGCCCCAAGCCATCTCATTGCTAATTATTCAGCCCCGACCACCCCCATAGAGTGATCTCGTGGTTGCACTGATTGGCCCAGATCAACGGAACACAAAGTTAAGTTCTTAATTGTGCTCGGGCAAGACTTCCACAAACTTGTGTGCAAAGCACCCACTTCTCACTCCCTGTCTTCTTGCCCAAGCAAAACCAATTGGGTTCAACCCGGCCACTGGACCACCCAGTCCTAACTCAAACAGTTATTAGGGAGATCTCGCACCACAACCAACACAACTTAGGCATCCTGCCATAGCTGCTTAATAGTGGCACCGACCACAGATTCCATAGATCATTAGTCAAGATTATTAATTGATGAAGCATGATTCACCAAACCCACGGTTCTATAGCAAGGCTAAGCATAAACTAGCGGTCCCATATTGGCAATAACAAAAGATACTAACTAAAATACACAACCTAAAGTTTCCAAAGGGAGTATGTCAACATGTCCAACAGCAAGTCCAAAGGAGGCATAATATCAAGTAAGGAAGAGTAGCTACTGCCCAAACATTTTCATATAAAAGTAGCCATGCATGATAAAGTAAAACAAAATATATTTGAAAGACTAGGTTCAATATGATCAAGGGCTGTGACTTGCCTTGCTCAAAGCCTTGAGCTTCTTCCTCCCCTTCACAGAACTCTGGCTCCTCACGATCTTGGCAATCTACACGGTGAAAACCAAATGACTCAAATAGAGCTCCAACAAGAACCAAAAAGAAACTCCAAATAAACTCAAATACAAAACCAACAGAAAGGTTGGGAGGTCAAGAGGAGGCCCCAAGAGCTTGTTGGAGAGGTCCAGGGACTGCTCTATTGAACCAGGGAGGAGAAATGAGGAAGAAAGTGAGAAAAGATGGGCTGTCCAAGCTTTATATAGCTGGAGCCAAAGAGGTTGCCCTAAGGTGCAGTCACTCAAGAGTTGGTAAAGAGGACAAGGAAGTAGGCAAGGAATGTGACAAAAGTATGATATGAGTACTGCAAAAGTGACAGCACTTAATGTGATACAACATGCATTAAATGTGGGGGAGACTTCCTTGCACAAAGGACACAGTCAAGGATACAGAAAACGAGGTGTGACTGCCATGTGGGTCCAGCCAAGACCCGCAGAGGAGGTCCTGCGAAGACATTGAGGAGGTCTTGCAGTGAACAAGGGGAGATCCTCACCCACAGGGGAGGTCCTGATGGTTAGATCTCTGGGAGGGAGGTCCAACAGTCAAGATCAAGGACACCAGAGGAGGTCCACAAGAGCTAAGAGGAGGTCCTTACCCGCAAGGAAGGTCTAAACGGTTGGATCTCCAGAAGGGAGGTCCAACGGTTAAGATCAAACACGAACGGGGAGGTCTGCAAAGGCAAAAGGGAGAGCCTCGCCCGCAAGGGAGGTCTTAGACGGTTGGATCTCCAGAAGGGAGGTCTGAACGGTTAGGATGTCCAAGGGGAGGTCCTAACGACCAGATCTGAGCAAGGGGAGGTCTGTGATAGCGAGATAAGAAGTGGGAGGAGCAGGAGCCGTTGGATTCGGATCGAACGGACCAAAACGATTGGGCCGTTTGGACCATCCGAAGCTACCACTAGATCTCAGACATTGAACTGGATCGGGTGGCCCAAAATGATTGGGACGTTCGGACCGGCCGAACGCCTCATCAAATCGGACCAACCGACACGGATCCGACGGCTCAGGAAGGATGGGATGTTCGGACCATCCGAACGCTTCTTCTAAATCGGACCATCCAAACTTAATCGGACGCTCCGCGTTGATAGGGAACGTTCGGACCAGCAAGAGATAAGGAAGACCAATGAAAAAAGGGGTCCCAACGGTCCGGATGAACTCAAAGGAGGTCTTCAACGGCTAAGATGAGATCAAGAAGGTTTTATGTGACTGAGACCATGCTCGAGTGGTAGGTCCGGCCAAGCGAACGGTAGGTCCGACCTGGGGAAGTCCTATGGACACGGAGAGGTCCAAAGGAGTACAGAGAGGTCCCAAGGTCACAAAGGGGTCCTAGGGGTTAGATCTCTCAAATGAGATCTCAATGGCCAGGATCAAAGCAAGGGAGTGGTCCGCGGAAACAAAGATACGCGGAAACAAACTAGGGCCGTTAGATCCAGATCGAACGGAGCCAAGCAAAAGGGGCTGTTCGGACCGAGCGAACGCACCTTCAAGTTCGGGCCGTCCAAAACAACAACGGTCCTAAGGCGAGGAAGGTTAAACCCTAGCGGCACGATCAAGAAAACAACAATGATGAGGTCCGCAAGGGTACAAGGAGGTCTTCAAGGAGTCAAAAGGGGGGGGGTCCTTTGGACTCTAAGGAGGTCCAATGGCAAGGGAAGCCAAAAAGACTCAGAGGGGGTCTCACCAAAGGCGGTAGTTCCGAAGGAACAAACGGTGGTACCGCCAAGGCAAGAGTAGCACCAAGACCCATGTGAGGAGGTTAAAGGAGCTCCACATGGTCATAGGGAGATCCATATGGGCACGGGAGGTCCGAAAAGGCTCAAGGAGGACTTTGACCAAGGCGGTAGTTCGACACTACACTGCACCAGACGATCGGGGTCGGAAATACCAAACGGAGAAGGTAAAACCAAAGCTAAGTGTCAAGACTTGAGCAGACGGCACGACCGCTAAAGGGATGGCGGTAATACCACAAATCCAAATGAACCACCCCAAGGAGGTCCAGAGGAAGGAAACAAGGCCAAACTTGGCTTTGAGAACCCAAAAGGGTTTTGAAACACAACCCGAGCTTGTCCTCGCCAGAGGTCCAAGACAAGGGAGGTCTAAACGGAGGAGGGGTTTTAATCTCAAAGAGATTCAAACCAACAAAGGAGGTTGGAGGAAGGTTAAACCAAGAAGCACACACAGAGAACTCAGGAAGAAAACAAACCAAGGAACAACAAGAAACTCCAACCAACAGAGAACACCAACAAGGGACTTAGTTCAGGTTTGATTAGGTCAAGTTAAACTTTCCAACTTCCAAAATACCAAGTTAAGCTTGAACAGGCAAACAAACCAAAAGGTTCCTTTTGATTTTTAAAGCTGGCAAGGGCTCTAGAGAAAACGGGACGTTACATTTTGGGGACTTATCCTGGCGCATGACAGTGTTGTTTTGTCACGCCACCACTCGTGGCGTGACCAAAAGGGTCAGAATTGAAAATAAAGTGCGTCGGGGGTTAACTTTAAAATTTTATCTGTAATATTACTCCAAATATATAGTAGTAACATCAAGGTTAACATTAAATTTTACCTGTAATATTACTCCAAATACATAGTAGTAACATCAAATATATTGTCCGGTATCGCAGTTGGTATCAAACCGATATCGTGGCCGGTATCAAGCTGATATGATCGGCATCGAGTCCAGTACGAAACACAGCATACCTCGTTTTAGATGATGAAATGGTATATACTAGCTGGTACTGGAACGGTATTGATAAGTTTGCTTGGAACACCCAATCTTGCGTGGGCAAGCGTCTACCATGCGTAGGGATGGAAACGGATCGAATACGAATCGAATAGTCTCGAATACGAATCCATTTTTTAAAAATGAATACGAATACGAATTCGAACATTCTCGAATACGACTACGAATTCAAATCAAATTTGTACTCAATTCGGTCAAATGTGAATATCCTACAACTTTTGCGATAAATCTCGGTAGAACAAGTTTATGTAACATAACTACACGTCTACAGTCTACTGCCTACTGCCTACACGAATCGTAGCAACACCCAACAGCCACATTCAGCACTGAATCAAGACCCTGTCGAAACAGAAACGCTCTGGAAAAAAATGATAGTATTCGTATTCGGAAAAAACTAATAGTATTCGTATTCATTTTTTTGGGATAGTATTCATTTTTTCGGATACTATTTGGAGTTTTTTTTGGGGATACAAATAACACCATACAAATACTATCTGTTTTTCCGAATAGTATTCGTTTTTTATTCGAATACAGATTTTACTTATCACATTTGTGTTTTCTTAAATACGAATATCAGATAAAATAGATTATCCTTTACGGTTTCCCATCCCCACTTGCGTATGCCCCACTTACTTGCGTATGCCCCACTTACGCATACGCGTGTTGTACTCATTATTCAGAAGCACCGAGTTCGATGCTGGAACCGAGCCCAGGCCGCTAGCGCTCAGGTCTCAGGCCCACTGGGTTGGCTAGCGCTCAGATCTCAGGCCCATTCTTGAGAGTGAGGAGTCGATACGGCCCATCTTGTCTCTGCTGTTTTTGTATGAGATGGGCTGTATGCTTCCGGCAGAAGGGCTGGGTAGTTGGGCCTAAATCTGGTTGGGCTGATTGCAACTAGATGACACGAACTATAAGGTACACAGCCTGTCTGTGCGTGTGTTTAAATTACACAAGCCTATGTACCACTGTTCTCAAAGCGAAGTTCTACTTCCGTAATTATTACCATGGAATCCAACAGTCTAATGGAGGTAGTAGATTGCAACATTTCTTGTGTTGCATCTTTTTTGCTGATACACAGTACCTTTCAGAGAGTAAGAGGAGAGCCGATAAATGGAATAGCCTTGGATCGATCCATGCGATCAAATCTATACATAGCACCAGTGCTGTTACATTATATTAGAGTTGGAATTCAGCAGATGGAAGTAAAACTCACCTTTGCAGACCTTTACAGATCGATACTCTGACGAAAATTAAAGTAACAATTTAGCAGGCATGTCAGTTTGCAGAAGTGAAGAAAAAACAAACCAAGTACTCGCTCTGTTTTGCAATATTTGTCTAGTCCATACGCAAGCACTAAATATTTAAAAAATAATGAAAAATAACCACACCTATTAAATGACAGACTACAACCACTTACCTCTTTCAGCACTTAAGAGTAGAGTAGAAACACTGCAATAACTACTCTTAATTCCCACAATGAACCAACATTTTCAAGCGGAAACTCCCGGCGAGAGCAGCGAATGGCATTAGGTCTGAGTTTAACCATCGACCTGAGATGATTAGTTATTGCAAATCATTGGCATCCAGTCAGGACAGGGAAGGTACACAACGAACAATAAATACTTCTGACGTTGAAAGGCTTAGCATTGTTAACTTTTCTAAAATACAACAGCAATTTTGTTAAGCTGATTGAAGATTACATGTACAAATTTATAATTACAGCATCACGATAACCTGACAGCAACGGTGGCCATGTTGATTTACATCTTCACACTGCCTCAGCACAGACCTGAATTAAAGTTGCAAATGATGCGCCATTAGAATTGGTCTCTTGCAATTTAGAAAGTAGCAATAGATCCAGTTTATTGCACAAATTCACTAAAACTGAAACTCGTTAAAATATTTTTTATCTTTGCATTGTTTCTTTATAAGAGCAGTTTACTTTACAGTTCAAACAACAATATGCACTAGATGCACAAATTTCACAACAAACATTCTACCAGCCCAATGTCAGTCGAATGTGGGGGAGAGCTACTACTAGAAATAATTAACAAAAGCAACTACGATATCAAAATCTCATAATTTAAAATGAAATATCTGTTTGTGAAGAACATGACTCATCAATACAGGCTTACACACAAATAGTGGAATTCTTTTTTAAGAGAGGCTCTGAAAGAACATTCCAAGGTGTTAAAAGCTGGCACAGGACCATTTACCACTACCTGAAACTAAATTTGGGTCCTTGGGGTACAAGACCAGCAGCACCAGATGGAATACTGTGAAAAAGTCCGTAATAGCCAACAAATAAACCAGCAAGTAACAAACTATTAAGTGAGCACAAAAAGCGACCTGCACTGTAAACCCCCTGCCTTGGCTTACTATTTACAAGCAATATCTCATATATCAGACCATGGAGACAGTCAATCTGCTCCCTCTCAAGGACAAAACAAAGCAACACATTTATGGCAACATTTTTTTATTTGGCAAAATTGCACTGTAAACCCCTGAACTATTCCATTTTTTTTCAATCGAGCCCCTGTACTAATCAGGCCACCTCCAATAACGGCCTGCCGACGTGTCAGTTAACAGTTGTCACCCGGATTGCCACGCACCCACGCTGGACGCCACGTCTTACCGGTGTGCACACATAATCTATCTTATTGTTTTAATGACCTTAAACCACACATAATCTATCTTATTGTTTTAATGACCTTAAACCCTACACCACACTCACAACGGCACCAATACCCCAAACCAAAGCTGCCCCTTCCCATTGCTGCTGCTCTCACAGATCCAATCCAATGCCTTCCCTTTCCCCTCCAATCCATGGTGAGAATGGAAGAGATCGAGATCGAGGCGAGGATTTTATCTGGTGGTATGCAAACAAGGTATTCTTCTATCACCATGTAATTTGGGGTTTTTTTCCTAGTTCCTGGTAGAGTTGTCTTAGATTTGGACAAGTTGATGCTGGTTACTCCCAGATTTAATGTGTAATGCATGATGCTCTTGTTACTGTTTGCTGTTCGTAATGGATTTCTTTTACATGTTGTAGGTGTGTTCCATAATGACTTTACATAAGAGAGCTCTACTAGCTTCTCCACTCAAGAGAAGAACCAATTCCTACATCAATGCATGCAGCTTGGAAAAGATCCCATCGTGGTATGCCTTTAGCCAATATTGTCTTTCGTATGATAATCTACATTCCGATACTGTTATATGGTTGTTTAGGCTGCAACAAAATCAATGAAAACTGATGCACCGACAAAGGTAAGTAATGTACCACACAGGCCAAATAAGACTGGTTTTATTAGATCAAATATAGCTGCATCAAGTGACCAGCGCAAGACGAGATCTTTGGTTGATATAGTTAGCTCTGAGTGCCAACAAGGTATGGAAACAACTTCATTCGTATGTTTGTTTTGAAGTCTGTTACCAAAACACCAATATAAAAAAATCGGTTTGCTTTTGCAGCATAAGGCCAAGAATGATGGAATTTACCTTGGTGGTTCTTCAGTTATGACCTCTGCGGCTGCAAGCAATTGTAGGAAGTTGAATGCGAGGAGAAAGCCTGCCGCGAGCACTCAAGCGTCAAGAATGTGTTAATTTGGAGAAGTGATTTAGTGGTAACTGTCAGTGTGTGTAGATAATTCAGGGGCTTATAGTGTAATTTGGCCTACATATTTCTGTGCCCCCTCTTATTCAGGGCAGGCATCAGCATCATATGTGTAGATATTCTTAACGGGATTTCTACTCTTTAACATGGCAACATTGAATCAGTTATCAATGTTGCCTATAGCAGCAATTCCTTTGATAATTTTCTCATATACATGTAAGGCTAATAAACTCAGCTGTGTCATACCTAGCAGGAGAGAAAGGGATATATAGTATACCCATATCTTGGAATATTAGTTACTATCATAATGTGCAAGTAGTTGCATACCGATCCCCGAAGCACTTGAACAAACTCATTGAGAATTATCTGTCATGATTTAGTTGGGGTTGATGAAGTTTGCAGAGGAAAGTTCCTGTAGTGACAACCAATCATGCTTTCAGTCGCCAGCAAAGCCAATTCAAAAGCAGACCTTTCCATCACAGTTTGGCTTATACAAAGCAAGTTTTAATTATAGACTTCATTGTTGAAAAACATAGTAAACTAAATGCTAAATTCAACCAGTGAATTGGATAGCGCTTGAGGCCAAGCATGCAACCACCACAGCAAAAAAGGAACATCAAAATGAGATGTTGGTAAATGGTAATTACCAGGGAAATTAAGCATAAAAGCACATGACGCAAATGATCATTCAGCATTCCAACGCATACCTCTGAATCTACAACGGACAACAATGTAACATAATGTTATATCACGTTTATTGAAATGAATACTAGTGCCTAGTAATTAGTAATTACAATCGAGCCTAGTACAAGAAAAGAAAAGTATTTGAAGGAAATAAACAAACAATCCAAACAAGACTTGTGTCTGGAGTATAGAGAATAAGCTCAAGGCTGTAGCAAGCTATTAAAGATTATATTGTGTCTTTGCTCGGCTTGTGTGAACAACGTGCAGAACTCGAAATTTCTCACTTCTCAGGCTTGAATCTAGCCAGCATAAGATCGGTATTGCTATATAAGAATATATGCCCAGTCAAACCCCTCTAACAAGAACATGCAGCTTCCTACAAGCTCCTTCAACCCATCTTACACAAGGAGCATCTCAAGCTTAAATGCTTAATCCAGCCTTACACAGAGGGAAGTTGTAAACAAGAGATACAGCTGTCAGTGGTATAAGGTCAAATCTTAGATGAGCAAGCGGTTTGGTTGGCTCCCAAAAATTTGCCCTACCAGTGTATGCCAAACTTTGGCAAGAATGAACTGGGACACCAATGTTAAGGATAATCTTGCTAAAATTTTGGCAGCAAACCAAATGCATTCCAAATCCAGTCAACACGCCAAATCTTGCAACCAAAATTTGGTCACTTTGGCTACAAATCAAAACAAACAGCCCCCAAATCTTAAAATCCAGCCAGTCATTCAATTTGTAGTGACTAAATTTCCAACAAAATAGTGCTAGCCAGCCCCCAAATCTTAAAGGCTAGCATGCAGGGTTCCAAAAAGTGGTGGTGGTAGCATTACTGGAAATCCCAGCCAGATACGGGATTTAGACCTACTATTTCATGGAAATGCCAAGTTAAGATGACTTCATCCTATTTATGATGGGTACATGCCAACTTAATTCCTTCATTATTAATTGTTTCTAGAAAGCTATCATAAAATTATAATGGTGGAAAGTGTAAATTGTTGCATATCATTTGACTTGGTCGAAAAACAAAACACCAATTTTGCCCTGATCCCAGTAAAATTCCAGCCAATTCCCAGGTGGTTTTGGAGCTTGTTTAATTTGAACTAATTTTCTTACCAGTCTGATACATAACTGGCTGGAAACCACCTGCATTTGGTACCCACCCCTTAGTGGGCTGATACCATGGACCTGTTATACCAGCCAGGCAGCCACATGGTAATTTAAATTCTTGCAAAGCATATACCGGAGTTTGGACACATTAAACTACTAATTAAATGGATCGTATTCCCTTAACATCTTAATAGTTAATAGTAACCCAATATCAGTTTATAACTTATGTTGTCGGTGTTAACTTATGTTGCCAGTGTACTTTCACAAGAAAATGCTTGACCCTGGTCAATCAAGGCCCCACTTAACCAGTGTCACAAAAATCAATGTCCAAATGGCAAATTGTCAGTCAAAACATCCAGGCTTAAAGAACAAAATGAGGCCAATTATGCATAAGTATCTATAAAACCCCAGGGGTCGCAATTTTCTTAAAGCCCAACCCACACAATGGATGGGCCTACACATGAGTAGTAACTCGCTTGGGCTTTCATACTCGCTTCGCCCAAAATGGTTAACCCAGAGTTACTTCCTATGGGCTAACAGGCATTATATGCTAGTACAAATCAATTTAAACTTTCATTGTGGGACTAACCAGCCAGTACTACAAACATGGGTCACACAGCCCGCATCCAAATTGGGCTGGGGTGTTGCAGTATCAGAATAAGCAGACCATATAATTAACAAGGAACAACAACACGAAAAGATAAGCTTGCTACCTCAAGCATATTTTCCTCAATAAAGCAATTCAGCCCCATGCTTGCAGCATCTGCGCCATTGTGCTGTAGGATCCTGAGCTTCCCTTCCTATAGTTCACCACAAATGGAAGCATCAGTAATGCAAGTAATACGCTCCACCTTTGTTGATTGATATAATTTTTCGGTCACCTTAGTCCCATAAACAAGACCACCTCCAGGGGAAGGATGAAAACATGCAACATTGACTTCATCTTCAGCGCTAGGAAGAACTCTTACCAGCTCCATGTCCGAAACTCTGTAAACCTAAAGTAAAGGGGAAAAACTAAGATTACATCATAGCCTTGGACTCTACAAAAGCATGACATAAGGTGTTGTCAACTATAATAATAAAACAGTTTCAGATTCCAAGTGTCAGAAATAAGTACCATGCAACAGCAAAACCAGTATTACCAGCCTTTCGTTGCTGAACAACCTACACTATGGGGTAAGCTAATCGTATGTACCTCCAAGATAGTGTATACAGGAATCCCAGTCTCCCCATCCATGACAATGCTCCTAAGCAGCGAGTTATGACGACGACCATATGCCAACAGTATGTGTTCTGAAGTGGGCGAGAACTGCAGCAAAAAAAAATACATCAGGCTCAGATTAAATGATGAGAATTGCATTGCAGACAAATATTTCTCATGGGTGGGTCTGAACTGAAACAGGCTGTCAACAACAAAAAGCTGCTACAGAATGGTTCTTGAGAGACAAGCCAGCAGTTTGCAGCTTATGGTAGAGAAGGAATGACAGGAGATGCCTGTTTATCTTTCCCAAAATAAAAAGAAAAACAGAAGCGCACACACACAAACAAATGAGAAGAAAATAACCTGAATGGAAGTTAAGCAATGAGCCGCCCTTATTGCTCTTGACGCAAGAATTTTCCCAAACCTGCAAGGAAAATGCATTCACAATTTCAAAATAAGTAGACCATTTACAAACAGTAACCTGATAAATTACAAACTATAACAAAAGAACGTACGTTGCCTCCTCAAGAGAATAAACCCGAAGCTCGTAAATAACTCGGTGAGAGGGAAGTGGGTGACGAGTTGGCGATGTTCCAGCCCCTGTAGAATCATACTGCACAGGTAATTGGCTACCACGGTCGCCTTCTGTTTGAGGCAGCAAACATGCGACACAAGCTACCAGAAATCGTCCACAAGGGGAAAAATGGGCACCCATTTCACTGCAATTTTATATAACTCCAGAGTAAATAAAGCAGTGTCAACTCTCACATTAGACTAGTCTAAAAAGATGTCTCTGCATTCTATTTAAAAATACTGCTGACTACCATTAGTATTTAGTTATGTACCAGTTCAGAAATGACTTAAAAATCGAATAAAAGGATCCATCTTTTGAGTATACAACAGCAAAAACATTAGCAAATAATCCCACGCCCGGAGGGGGGGGGTGGACAGATTGTGTTTTTTAGTGAAAATAACATAATGTGTTGTACAGGAAAGTAGGAATAAAAGGAAGCCAAAGCACACTGGCTCACCTGCAAAGAACAGCATGAGAGATTGTCAAGCGGCATGCCTCGGGTTCTAATGTAACACATGGATCCTTGGCATCATGCCGCCATATTCTAAGCTTCACTGTACAAGGTAATTCGGCAGCACCAGCAGCAAGCAGCGAGGTAGTAAGTTCTGATCCAACTCCTAACGAGGCAGCATGAATCTCAGCTTCATCAATTTGGGGACCCAGCAGTGAGCCCCCATCCCCAGGTACAGAGGCCACAGTCTGAGGGTGTGAGGCATAACGTCGATTTGACCCTCTAAAACTGCCGGTGGTAATTGGAATTGATGATGAAGCACCTGGATGTTCAAAATTATGCGTGTATGGTTATTCCCTAGTCAAGTTATCAGTTCACCGAGAGGTAGGATTCAAAGGACATTATTGTTCAGAAGTGCAGGGTACAAACCTGTATGGCTTTGGGACATAAACCAACCCTGCAAAAAAGGCAACTCCCAGCTACGCGAGTCACTGAAGAGATCGTGATGGTGATTTCCACCCTCTGAATTTCTTAGGAACATCTGTACATCTAATCCACTGGAAGTGTGGAACGAATTCATTGGCATACGACGACCATCAGGTCCTGAAGGCCCAGCTGTTGCCGGAATTGGCGCACTGTTGCTCAGAAAAGACATTTGCATATCGTCTCCAGCACTAGACCTCCCAAGGTTACTAGTAGAGCTACTGCCCTGCAATCTTGAGTTAGGTTGCCCCCTAACAGTGTGCATTTCTATTCCACTTAATCCAGATGCACCAGATGCAGAAATTGTATCAACATTATCATTAGATGCAGATGGTTCTCCAGGGGATACATCCATAGGGGTAACAAACAGGTCAGACTGTTGATTTTCAGCATCTGATGCCAATGAATTTTGAGCTAAAGATGATGATCTCTGCTGCACATTGGTTGAATTACTAGCCAAGTCATTGCGAAGCAGACATATACTTCCATCATCCCTGAGGTATGCAGGCCAAAGTAGGAAAGGTGATGACATATTAGACTCCAGATGTGGACAGCATCTGGAGTTAATGTTAGCAAAAAACACAGCCGAGGGATAGTTTGAATAGCCAGAAGATGTTGCTAGGGTCAGCGGTGAGTCTGCAGAATCAAGATTATTAACCTGAAATTGCAGCAGCCCTGCATGAGTTTTGCCAGAAAACATAAAACTATGACAAGAAAGCATAAATGCATAACACAGGCTATTCTAGATTTCTACCTCTGCCGTTAGAAGATATGGAGCACCATGAGGGTGAAAATGCACAGCTCTCAATGAACGGCGGGTTTTTAATATAATGGTTGGGGCAGAAGCCTCATCTCGCTTATTGTAGTTCCATATGTACAACTGATACATAAGTACAATGAATTGAGCATTAGTATATGTTATTTTTAACAAACGTTGATAAAACAAGTACAAAAAAAACTTCTTTTTTTGCTTCAAGCTTAACACTACGAGTCTCACTTTGTGACCTGACGCAACTGCCAGAATCTCCCCCCTTGCATGAAATGCAATGGATGCAATTGGCCGATCTGCCAAACAAACATAATAAGAAGTTAGTGCTGCTTCAGAAATGCCAATGGATAGAAGGTAGCATAACATGCACTCATGGAGTCTGTTTTGAGAGATTACGGAAGTCTTGAGATCCAATACAGTCTGAGGTATTAGCATCCCAGAGACGGACTTCCTGATCCAAACTTCCGCTAGCAAGGATACCAGAATGCAACGGATGGTATCTAACCTGCAATAGAACAGCAGCTTAATAAATATGTTTTTGGAATAATATTGGCTAGCAATAAACAAAACAGCAAAAGAACTATTATGCTTCTTTTTTGTAAAACATCTTTGAAATGCTCTCCTGAACTAAGTTTGTGGCCAAGTATCAAATATGCGATACGGACACAAACATGACAAACTGATATTGCTTGGCCTGGTAAATATTAAAAAACCAAGAGCCACATTATTATTAGGGTCGATTATTTGAAGAGCTTGAAGCACATATTTTCCTGCTTAAATACACTAGAAAAATGATGCCAGCATTAATACACATACCACCCAAGGCGTGCGTCGATGTCCACTCAACACTTTCAAACATTTCCCAGTTTGGCAGTCAATTATTTTAACAGTATGGTCTCCACTGGGGGAAAAGAGATAGTTAGTCCACATGAATTTCAGTTCAGTCCATATAGTCAAGTATTCAACAGTCAATAAACTTACTGCGTGGATGCAAGTGTTTTTCCATCCGGACTGAATGCAGCTGCAATAGTTGACCTAGGGGATGGCAAAAGAGGGCAATACTTGGCAGACCAACGATGCAGGGACTGTGATTCTGCCCTGTAGACAGTAAGGTTTAAAAAGCTCAGCCAATGAAATGTTAGATGTAAAATCAAAAGTATAGGATCTGTAACTCAATAATCAATATATAGATATAATGGCGAGTTGTTCTTAAATCATCTTAACGAAAAGAAAGCTTCCTTACCATGAAAATAAATCATGTTTAGCATCTGTAGCAGATCTTAACTCAGTGGAATCAGCATCACATGTTGGAGGCTTGCTCCAAAGCCTTTTAGCTTGGTGTTTTGTTCGAGGAGAGACCTCTCGCTGAGTTAATAGATGAAAGATGTTTCTGATGATAATGGACAAAGCAAAGGTTATATTTAACAAGGGGTCACGTTAAATACAATACTACTAGCACTTTTTTGTTAAATAATCATCTTTTAATAATATTCAGAAAATGATCTCATGCGGTTTATTTCCACAGAATGGACAACAGGGCTACCACCACAGTTCGAGGCGCTAGAAGCTGACACCATGCAGGATTGCACCCTGTCCACTATGGCAGACATGTCATATGGGGCTACAAACAGTGGTATTAACACTACTGGGGCCAATATCATCGGGAGCAGCCAAGGTTCTAAAAATCGCTCCTAGGGGCTGCCTAGGCGGTCGGCGGCGGCCTACCGTCGTGACTTTGAGGCAGTCGGCCAGGCCACCTAGGACCGGCTAGTCGGTCAAAGCCGGTCCAAGGCGGCTTGGGCGGCGCTCGGCGAAGTGGTGACGAGGCAGCGTAAGGCGGCGATGAGGTGGGCGCCGAGGGGTTCCTGACATCCCAGCCGCCATGGTTATTAAGGCGGTAAAGCGAGGCGAGGTGACCCACCCCCCTCACACCTTTTAAGCGGTAAGGCGCGAGGCGAGGCGACGCCCACGATCCTAAGGCGGCAGCAGCAAGCGCGGCAGAGATTAGAAGCGAAGGAATGCCACAGAAGGCCACAGAAGATCCCCCACAACAGTTAGAAGCCATAGAGAATCCCTTTGACCGCCGCCGTGTGCTCGCTCGCCGCCTCTTATCCCCCCGCCCGCCGCCACACGCCAAGACACCACGCCATCGCTCGTCTTCAACCTTCCGCCACCCCGCCGCCTCCTCCACTTCCTTTGCTCGCGCCGCCAGGCTTCCTCTCTCTCTCATGGCGCTTGCCCGGCTCCCTCTCGCCGCCGCCTTCGCTTCGGCCTCCTCTTTCGGCGCAGATCCGGAGACAAGACGACACCCACCGGCGGCGAAGGACCCCGACGGCGCAGATTTGGAGACAAGACGGAGGCGCCGCCGAGTGGTGAAGACGAGGCACCGGTGCCGATCGTACGAGACAACGAACTCCAAGAAACAAGTGAGCTCCCGGCTCCTCTCTTCTCTCCTTCTACCTCCCTCTCCACTGAAAGCTCCGAGCAGAGGACGCAAGGCGGAGGCGACGCAACCCGCGACGCCTTGACACCCCGGACCGCCTTACCGCTTAGGCGACGCTTAAGCGTCGCCTAAGCGACGCCTTAATAAGCATGCTAGCCGCCAAATCGAGATCGCCGCCATCATATCCGCCGCCCAATCGAACTCGCCGGCTGCAGGTGGTGGATGTGGGGGTGGGGGTGGAGGCGTGCGGAGCAGCGCCAGAGAGGAAGAAGAAAGCGGTAGGGGCTGGTGCACGCGTAGCTTGGGCCGGTGGCGAGATCGTCGAGATCTGGTTCAGCTCATCGGTGCGAAGGAGAAAGGGGGAAGACAATGCGAGTCGATGCGAAGGAGAAGGAAGACTATGCGAACGAGGGGGGGTTGCGAACGGATAAGGTGGTTGTGAGTCTTGCGACTTGCGATCGACAGTTGGGCCGAGTTAGTTGCGATCGATAGTTGGGCCGAGTTGGTTGCGAACGATTTTGATTTGCACTGTAGGCTAGGCGGTTGCGAACGATTTTGGCTGATTTGCACTGTCGGCTAGGCGGCCGCCTAGGCAGTCTAGGCACTAGGCGTCAGGGCACCGCCCGACTAGTACCTAGCGCTTTCTTAAACTTTGGGGACACCATTAGCCACGCAACAAATTTCCCAAAAGAACAGATGTCCAGCAGTGTTTGTCTCATGACACTAGTAATTGTGTTAGTCCCAAGGTGCTAGAAGCCTAGAACCAAGTTTTCCGGTGACACTCAAGATATACGCTGCCCTGAAATTCATTAAGCACAAAGCATATGCCATAGCCCATGACATTAGCTCTAGAATTACTAACACTAATTCTTGCTGCATTAGCCCCTTTTGACATTTCTGCCAGAGTGGACAGCAGTTAATCCGACACGGGAGGCCTCCAGGACCAACAGCCTAACACCACACCAGGATGTATGGTGTTAGCTTAGCCTTAGGGTCCATTTCCTGGAATAAATATGCTAGGTCCATTTTGAATGTTGTTCTAACATGGTTATTTAATAAAAAATTCTTTGCTAGCAAAATTTATAACTACGGGAAAAAAGATACAAACTGAACTTTGAAGTGCCAATCAAACTCAATACAAAGATGCTAACTCATAACGTGGTATACACATATCATTCCTCCTTCCCTGTTGTCAAATATTGCACATCCAAGCAACATGTTCATAACATAGAATCAAAAGGAAGTTATAAAAACTTCTTTTACCTACTGAGTTGAAGCTTGTTGTCAATTAAACAACTAATAACTACCTGCTAAATACTTGTATGATATACCTACTTCTCCAGAAGAAAATGCAAGAAAAGAATGATGGGATAGAGCACTATTTACCTTTGCCTTGACCTTCTTGGTGATGAGGTGTGATGTCTAGAAACTGAACCAGAAAATGACACTGGAGCGGAAGTATGCTTTGAGCCTTCTACCCAATTTTCATCCATTTCAGGCCTTTAATATATTCACCTAAAGTTAAACTAATCAACCAAATAAAATAACGTTAAATGATGGTAGAATTCTACGATGAGTGAAGTTAAGTGAACAGTTTTTAGAATGATGCTTCAGCAAAACAACTTGGACTTGCTAGAGGGAATTCTAACCCAAACATCACAAAATCTAACACATGACGAAGCTGTATAGTTCAGCAAATTTAGAGCGCAGTAGTAGTGACTAGTGACAGGCATCAAATCCTAAATTGCAAGTTGCAACAGTCCATTTTCTATCATAAACTAGTGTGTAACAGAGGTAAAGTTGCCACAGCAGATTAGAGCATCATGTAACTTCAGGTACAATAAGTTAACCTCTCATGATATTCTTCCGTTTGAGATATTCCCAAACTTGTATCGCAAAGCATCTAGCAGCATTGCAAACAAACGTGAGGCACAACGAGGCAAAGGCGTCTTGAGCCGCACAAAGCGTGGTGCCCTATGCGAGGCGCGCGCTAATAGCAGCAAGGTGCGAAGACACCAAAACACACCTCTCATCATAAGATGGTTTAGGATAGAAATATGGTAACAGAAGATTAAAATGTCTATCTACCGATACTAGGCCCAATTAGATATGGGGATGATCCAAACTCACAAAATTTAGTGAGTCTTTTGGCAACATATTAGTTTCTTTGATAAGTACCTTGCATGTCATACTTATTATGATATAAATATTGCAAATTTCTGTTAAAAAAAAGGTGATATGACATGTTAGTTAGTTATTTTTAATGGGTTAGTTATTTATAATAGTTAGGAGTATCAAGCACACAATTTCCTTCTAAATTTCATTAAAACTTTTTAAGGAACTATCCCCTCGTAGGGAAATATTTTTTGCTCCTGATATTTCTGGGATTGGCACTTATTTTGCGCCTTGCACTTTAGGAAATTTAAGGACCTAGCATCTCAAGTGCACTTTTCACCTTAGACTATCTTGTCCAGCAGTGTGCAAATTGCAATATTTATGTCATAAGTATGACACGCAAGGTAGTTAACAAAGAAGCAGCCACAAAAATCATCATCTTTCTCCTTCTGATCATCTTCTTGTCCATCTACAATACACAGTGAAAATAATCTACTGACTGGTTGCCATGACGCACAAGATACGATGTAAATTAGTGCGATCATGTACTAACTGAGAAGCAAGATGAAATAGCAAACACCACAAAATATAGAGGAACAATTATGAATGGGGAATAACCATGAACAGTAAGTGTTTCACGGCAACAATTATTAAATAGGGAGTACCCATGAACAGCAAGTATGAATGGGGAATAACCAAACTATCAAAGATCTACCAACATCTATCAAAGATCCATCTAGTAGCAGTGTTCCATGAATAGCAATGTTCAGCTGTAAGCCTATAAATAAATAGCGATGGGGAACAACCATAAATCAACCGGATCTACCAACAGCTATCACAGATCCAACCGATTTGGGTTCATACCTTCAGTTTTGGGGGAGGAAGACAGACCAAAGTTGAGGGAGAGGAATAAGACCAGAGGACCCCGTCGCGAAAGCAGGGGATCCCGTCGCTGCCGCCGTCGGCCAGCCTCCCGTCGCAGCCCTCGTCGCCGCGATCGCCCAGTCACCGGTCTCGCCCCTCGAAGCCTTCCCCCCGCGCTCCTCCACGCGTACCCCTCGCTGGCGCCGTCGGACGGGCACCCTCGTGGTCCTCCTCGCCTTCCCTTCGTCGCCGCAGTCGCCCGGCCACCGGTATCCTCGCTCGCTAGGCGTCGGCCGGGCAACGGCGACTCCCTCCCTGGCTGCCCTAGCCTGGGGAGAAGGGAGAGGCTCCTGCGCTTTGGATAGAGATGGGAGAGGGGAGGTGAGGAGGAAGAGAAACAGATATGGGTAGCCAGGTGGAAAAAAATTCTCTGGGGCCGCGCACCATTCCTCCCGAGCCCCGTCCCGATTTCTTCCACGTGGCATCACCCTCCTCATCTCAAAGCAGACCCGACACTCCGACCTGCCTCGTCCTCTTCCCGTTCCCTTCCGCTCGAACACCCACGAACGTTGCTACCTGTTCTCCTCCGCGTGAACACCCGACATCGCCCGGTCCAATCCGCCACCACCGACGATCTCGTGCGCTGCTCGCGCCTAGCGCAGGCCGTCGTTGATGGCGAGCTCCCCCGACGGCATCAACACGACTCCCCGCAGTCACGCACGCAGCCCTAGTTCATGCGCTGCTCACGCCTGGCGATGTGGCGGCTTCGCTAGCTTCGACGGCACAGCTCCTTCGACGGCAGCACATCCCGACGACGAGGGAGGCGGAGGAGCGGCGCCATAATCCCCTCCCCTCCTGGGACGGCGCTGGCCCCGTCCTGCACCTCGATCACCGCTACGACCTCCCTACGGCACATCCCGACAACCCTGCATCTGGATTTTGATGTTGTATAAACCGAGTGAATGAAACCTGTAAATGGTTTCTCTCTTAATGTATTCATGATTGTTTCTCTGAAGTTTTGAGTTGACTGAATGTTTCTCTGAATGAATTTCTGAACTAAGTGAATGAAAGTTTTCATGTTGTATAAACTGAGTGAATGAAACCTGTAAATGGTTTCTCTCTAAATGTATTCATGATTGTTTCTCTGAATGCTGCGATTTAGCGCAAAACTCTCCTCTCCAGCCCCTCTGGCTGGACCAGAAGCCTCATCTCCTTTAACCGATTCAAGTGATTCAGTCAAAATGAAAGTAATCTCACAAAAAAATGGATTATCTAAAACCTCGTAAAAATGACAACGCTAAATCGAAAGTCTTTTATTTATATACAACACACACTCCTTATTTAACATG
This sequence comes from Phyllostachys edulis, assembly GCA_036346405.1. Taxonomy (NCBI): domain Eukaryota; kingdom Viridiplantae; phylum Streptophyta; class Magnoliopsida; order Poales; family Poaceae; genus Phyllostachys; species Phyllostachys edulis. The sequence continues at coordinate 109,618,147 of CM070546.1, forward strand.
AAAATCCATTGGATGGTTTGGAAGGCCTAAGAGTGAAGAAAGGTTCTTTACCCTCGAGACCGGCTTTGTGAAAGCACCTTTGGGCGATGGTTTTCGATCTCTCTCTCACTTGAAGGAAGATAGTTACTATATAAATAGATAGATATATCTATCTATTTATTTATTCATCATTTTCAGTGATTTTTTAGGTGGCGACTCTAAATCCCTTTTTCTTCTACTTGGTTGCTTAGGTGGCCAAAGTAATGATGACGTGGCAAGCGGTGCCAAAATTCCCTTGGATTCAGTATTTTGTTTTAGTATTTTGGCTTTCTGTGATTTAGCACTTCATCTTGTAAATTGTTATTCCATCTATCTTGGACTTCCTTAGATCCATTGCTTTTCAAGATCTATAATGCTCTCTACTAATGTTGTCAAAATAAATAATGTGTTCATTTGCCTGATGGACAGCCTGGTCATATCATTTGATGCACCATGATAAGAAGATTTCTGAGGCCAAGCTTCCTCTATCTTGATTAATGCAAGATTTTTTGTACTGTTGCATTATCATAATGAATAATACTAACACTGACAGACAACAAGCAGTGATTCTGATACTATCTTGATTTTTGTACTGTTGTAGTAATCATCTGCATTATCTTGATTTGTTAGTTAACAAGCAATCTGATACTGTTGCATTGCAGTTTGTGTGTAATGTGTCCTCTTCTGATACTGACCAGCACCTGGTTGGTTGTTGCATTGCATTGCATTCTCGAGAGCAATTGATAGCTAACACTGACCAGCACCTATTTGCTAACACTGACAGACAACAAGCAGCAATTTGATAATGTTAGCACATGTTTGCTAACACTGACCAACTCTCACATTCATTCTGGATTTTATGCAGATTACATGAGTTACTTTCTGAACTTTCTGCAGATTACATGAGTTACATCAGAACAATGGCAATATTCCTGAACTTTCTGCGGAGACAACTACATTCATTTGATACTACTTTCTAAACTTGCTAAATGGAATGCCATGAACATCACTACACAGCTCTCACATACACTGCCACAGACATAATTTGATATTGTTTATACAACATGAAAACTTCAGAGAAACAATCATGAATACATTCAGAGAGAAACCATTTACATGTTTCATTCACTCGGTTTATACAACATGAAAACTTTCATTCACTTAGTTCAAACATCCATTCATATAATCATTCAGTCAACTCAAAACTTCAGAGAAACAATCATGAATACATTTAGAGAGAAACCATTTACAGGTTTCATTCACTCAGTTTATACAACATCAAAATCCAAATGCAGGGTGGTCGGGATGCGCTGTAGGGGGGTTAGAGCAGTGGCCATGGTGCAGGACGGGGCCGGTGTCGTCCCGGGTGGGGAGGGGATTGTGGCGCCGCTCCTCAACCTCCCTCATCGTCGGGATGTGCTGCTGTTGAAGGAGCTGTGCCATCGAAGCCGCCACACTGCTGGGCGCGAGCAGCGCACGAACTAGGGATGCGCGAACCCGACCGCGGGGAGTCACGTCGATGCCATCGGAGGAGCTCGCCATCGACGATGGCCGCCATCGGGGGAGCAGTGCACAAGATCGTCGGAGGGGGTGGAGGGCCGTGGTGGGTTGGACGGGGCGGCGGCGGGTGTTCATGCGGAGAAGAACAAGTAGCAATGTTCGCGCGGAGGGGAACGGGAAGAGGACGAGGCAGGTGTTGGACCGAAAAGACGACTAGAGGGGGTGAATAGAAGCACGATCTCTTTTTCTCCTATATCGGATTCAATACCAATTTCACTCTAATAGCTATGAAAGCTATGAAGATCAATATACAAGCACAGTGGAAGACTTGTATTGAATTCAATCGAAACCCCAAAGCAAAACAACCATAATTACCAAAAACTCAATTCACAATGAGTTGGGCGGTCAGACATCTCAGCCTAGCGGTCTGACCGCTCCATGGGGCCGGTCTGAGCTCGCAAATGGGCGGTCTGACCTCCAGCTTGATGAACAGTGAAATCAGTCCGAACTTCCAAAACACAAAAAGGTCTAACTTTTGATTCGTGACTCCAAACTTCACGAAACTTGAAACATACCTTCCTTAGGATGTCAAGAACCTATTCTAATCAATGATCATGAAGATCGTTGCAAAAGTTCCGACCTTTATCCGTTTTAGTGAAGGTTGCTTTAAAACCAAGCCAAATACGAAAACGGTGATTGAGATGATTTCGTGGGATGAATCAATCCAAGATGGCTAAGGATAGTCTCCTATACGTCCTAGCATCCTCAATCACAGGAAGAATCAAGCCAAAAGCCCTCAATAGCAAAACCCCCTAAAATCACCTTTTCTTTCACAAAAACCAGGCAAAAACAAAACTTAGATCCAAAAGCTTGCTCGTGGTTGATTGATGATCTAGATGATCTTAGATGGGTTCCCACATATCCCAGCAAGCAAGATCAGGAGGAAAAACTAAGTAAAAACCTGATAATCAAAGAGAGCCCCAAAATCACAAAATAGAGAACAAGAACACAAAGAGACTCTTCTCAAGAAGTGATGCTTGGATTGATTTGAGATAGATGGATGTTTCACAGCCACTCCATCATGGAGGACAAAACTCAACGCATGAGCACACACTCAATCCAAACCCTAGAAACCCTAGCTCTCCTCCTTTCTCCCCAAAAACACTAAAACACAAAATAGGGTTATCAAATGGTCAAAGGGTTCTCAAGTGCAACCAGCACTTAGCCCTATTTATAGTCGAGGCTAGCATCTAGAGAATATTCCATTAGGGCACCCGTTAAGCCCACACACAAACGGGTTCAACACACGCACGCATCTCAAAGCACCGTCTTCATCTTCGCTTGACCTAAACCGCTTATCCATGCACCGTCCTGCGCCGCGGTTTAGCCAAGGCCAAGAAGGTGGTTTCGCATACCACCACTTATCACTTTTCCGGTATAGAGCAATTTTCCAAAATGTACATCTACCAACCATTTGCAATTCCTTCGCCTCGAAGCATCTCCCATGCTCCGTCTTCATCCATGTGATCCCAATGACTTTCCATCAAACCTCTCACGTGTCCGGATGCCACCGAACCGTCCTTGCTTGCAACTGGGACCAAGTCACTTGGTGCACCACATGTCTCACCACCAGTAGCTTCCACTCCAGTTCCTTGTCTTCTCGACTTGTAAGCACTCCGCTAGCCTTAGTCATCTTCCAGCACAACCTCAATCGTTCTGGACCTCGGTTCTCCTAACCTAGTCCCGATCTAATCCGCCTCACCATGACCTAGCTCCGGTGTCCTACAACCATCACAAACAAGCAAACCGTTACGTAGCACCGCACGATACGCACAATCATCAATTCTCATAATTGATGAGGCATAATCACATACCTTCACAAAGGCCTTTGCTCAAACTTTGCCTTCTATAGTTCTTGTCCATCTTGCGTCTTGTTTGAGTCCAACCATCTCACCCGACATCCACGACCGTTCTGGACCTTGGTTCTCCTAACCAAGTCCCGGTCCTCCTCGTCGTTGACCATAGTTGACTCCAAGCCACCTACACAATAATAGACCAAGCAACCATTTCCAGGCATAAGTTCTTCACAACTTGACCCATGTTAGCCAAAACATGCATCATGCAATATCTATGCAATGAAACCCATGAACTTGATCTAACAAAACAATCATCGCCACCGAGTTGGCCGATGAATAAGCCAAAACTGGTCAGACCGCCACTTTGGCCGATCTGACCGCCCCCTGGCCGGTCTGATCGTCCAACTGGGACTTAGCCAAAATTCCAACCCTGGAAATCCGAACCTTTCTGGAATTTTCAAACGAATAGAACTTTTTACTGGAAGCTCCAAAAAATATGAGAGCGAGTGTAGAAGAATCCTCTCTCTTGCCTACACCCTCCATTTTTTGGCTCAGCTCCAAAATCCAAGGTTCCTAAGGTGGCGGTCGACCGCCGCTCAAGAGCCGGTCAGACCGCCACACCGGCCGGCTCGACCGCCACCTCTGCGGTCGACCGCCAAAGAACCAAAACAGCCAACCAAACCAAGGCATGGCCGGTCTGACCGCCCCCATGGCTGGTCTGACCGCTAGAGGCCTGACAGAAGCTGAAACCTCGCCGAAAACGCGTGTTTTCGCACACCCTTAACACCATTGCCAATTGACTCATCATCCTAAGATCGTGGGCATATCCCCATGATATCCACAGCAGGTCAGGGCTGCTTTGAGATGAGGAGGGTGATTACATGTGGAAGAAATCGGGATGGGGCCTCGGGAGGAAGGGTACGCGACCCCATCCCAGAGATTTTTTTCCTAGCTAGGTGGGGGCTGACCGAATCAAAGAGACCAGTCGCGTGTGGTCACGTGAGGAGAAGCGACGCGTGTGGACGAGCACATCCGGCAAAAAAGAAAACACGGAACGGCTCCGAGAACCTCTATCTTGCGGCCACCCTACAGAAAGCTTCACGACGGACAGTTTCGAGGACCTCCACGTGTCAAGTTTCCCCTTCCCTCTTCACACGTAGATGTTGCCACTTCGCCGCTGCAAACTCCAACGGGCACGCCGCCAGCAAATTAAGTATGAGAATTTCGGTCCCAGGACTTCCTCCCCCTCTTCTCTAAGTCTGTATGGATCCTTGTCTTGCTGCAAAGATCTCCCGGCCATTGGCATTTTCGAAGGGCATGCTTTTTCAAAGTTGAACCTCTCTAACACCTTCTGAGTGTAGGTTAACTGATACACTAATATCCCTTCAGGGGCATGCTCAAGCTGCAAGCATAGGCAATATTTGGTTTTACCCGAATCTTTCATTTCGAACTCCAACTCTAGATAAGAGCTTGCTTTCTTAATATCCTTCTAGGGTCCCGATGATATTCAGATCATTTTCATACTCTGATATTATACAAAATACATCCTGGAATCGTCATATAAATACACAGGGATAATTCTCATTGTTCGTGTAGCCTTTTTTGCATAGAAAGTCGTTTCAAGCGATTATACTACATCTTGCCTAATTGCTTAAGTCCATACAGTGACTTTCTGAGTTTTATATTGCACAAATTTCTATTTTCTCTGTCTTGGTTTGAGACAGGGATACATTCAGGTACCTTCACATAAATGTCTGAATGCAAGTTTCCATAAAGGTTTGCAATTACCACATCCACCAATTTCATTTCTAAATTCAAGTTTACTGTCATTGAGATTAAATATCTAAAGGGTAGTTCCGCCCATGACCGGGGAATAAGTTTCTTCATAATCAACTCCTGGACATTGAGTGAAACCTTATGCAATGAGCCTTGCTTACAACTTCATTATTTTTATTTCTCTTTCGAACAAATACCCACTTATGCCCTACAGAGTGCACATGGGGATTCGTGTGGCTTACAGGCCCAAACACTTCTCTTTTATTCAGATATAATAATTTAGTTTCTATTGCCTTCTTCTAATCTTCCCAATCTGATCTTTCCTTACATTTAGCGAGCGATACAAGCTCTGGATCAAGATCGATGATTGTGCTAATTTTCTTTGCAAAGTAAATGTTGACATTGGCTGTTGTCTTATTCATAGATTCTCCCGTGTTACCAAGTTTATAGCTATTTCTTCATGGGGTGATACTTCTAATGTTTCTAATGCTTCTACCTGCCCACCGCTGATTCCAATTACGGGGTAAGTCCCTTTAGTTTTTCAGCGCTGTAGGATCAAGGATAACCGACTAGAGGGGGATGAATAGGAGGTTTTTAAACTTTTTAACAATTTTAACAATTTGGTCAATTAATAACTTAGTCTAAACAAGTTATACTTCTAGCTAGGCAAATTAATCACAATAAACAAGCTAGAAATATAAGTGCGGAAAGTAAAGACTAGAGATAACCACAAAGACACGACGATGTTTTTCCGTGGTATCAAGACTGCTTGCCTTCACTAGTCCACGCTGAGGAAGCTTGACGCCTCAAGCCGGCTCCACGAATTAAGCCTTCCTCAAATCACTATGGTTGTTCTTCCTCCGCTCCGAGATGGTGAACACCGAACCACTCACAAGCTTGCACCGCCTCTTCACAATCTTCTTTGAAGAGATCACCGTGCTCCACCACTAACCGTCTAGGAGTGCGGCAACACTCCAAGAGTAATAGACCAAAGTCTTCACTTGACAACACTTCAAGTGCAAATGGATCAACTAGGAGTATGAATGCACTTGAATGTATCTCAACAACCTCACAATGAATGCACAAGAGTGTTTTTGAGTGTTGAGTGAATGCAAAGGCTCTCAAGGCTCTATGTATGTCAAATGGGCACTAGCAGCCTTGACTTGAGCAGTTGGGGGGTATTTATAGCCCCCACCAACAATTATGACCGTTGGAGACGAAACCTAGCTTCTCGAGCAAAATCGAACGATCAGAAGACAAGTTGCAGACGATCAAGACTTTCGATCGAAAGCACGACCAACGGCTAGAACAAGCATTAAAAAGAAATACTAGCCGTTGATCGCCCAAATCAACGATCGCAGTAAACAAGCAGACGTCCGATGGTTCTTGCCGCATCTGCTTTCTACGAGCAGTACGACCGTTCATAGGGTTTCGCGATTTACAGAAGATTTGCAAGCGTTCTGGAAATTTTGTACCGCCGTATAAAAATCGGAATGACCGCAAGCCAGTACGATCGTTCCCAAGCGCGGAACGTCCGATTTCCAGATGGAGTTTTTGAGCAGATTTGCACTTGTTCTGTTTTTATTGAACCGCTTCACAAATTTCGGAACGACCGCACATCGGTACGACCGATAGTCACGAGCGGTACGACCGATTTTCATGAGAGAATCTGAGGCAATTTGCAACGCTTCTGGTTTTATTGAACCGCCATCTAAAATGCAGAATGACCGCGATGCGGTACGACCGTTCAAAGACCCGGTGGTTCCGCTTGAACACTTGATTGGCTGTTCCCTTCAAAATGCGGTACTACCGCCAAGTAAAGTCCGGTCATATCAAGACTAAGCTTGCATTTAACCGAAGTATAATCAAGCAGATTACCGATTTTGGACTGAAGCACTTAGAACTTTTCAAATTATTTTCAAGTTTAAATTCAAATGCATGCATGATCCTAAATTGATCCATATGGCACAAGAACATGCTATCAAGCTACTAGCCATGATCCCTCTTAATAGTACGGCATTTATCCTATAATCCAGTCTTTCATCCAAAACACCTAAGACCGGTAAAATAGAAAAAGAGATCCTAGACTACTTGTACCTTGTCTTTGAGCCAAAAGATCCTTGTGTAGTTCATTTGCATGCCACTTTGCATCAACATGTTCACCAATGGGATTTAACCTTGTAAATACTCAATAAACACGTTAATCCCATATTCACATATTGTCATTAATTACCAAAACAATTTTTAGGGGCCTAGATGCTTTCAATCTCCCCCTTTTTGGTAATTGATGACAACACTAATAATATGTGAGAAAGATTGGTTTGAATATACCATAATTGTATATTCTTTTGATGTCTTAACAATAAAACAATTCTTGCAATAAGCACACATGAATGTATGAGAATTATTTTCTTGTTAAGTCTAAATTAAAGAAAGCTCCCCCTAAATATGTGTATATAAAGATAGAACATTTTGTAGAAATTTTGAGAAATTTTGGCGGAGTTTCTTTAGCAAATTTGAACTTGAGGAAATGCAATAGTAAGATGTGACAATAAATGAGATTGCATTTAGGATAATAACATGAACAAGACAACATCCACAAGTTCAACAAGTTAAAAGATGCATAATTTAAACTATTACAAGCACATATAAGTTCAACATTACATAATAAGTCCCTAACACATATAAGACCATAATATATAGTAGCAAAAGCTTGCGCTTGCTCCCCCTAAAGCTATGTCTTCTATATTTTTTCACTTCTCTCCCCCTTTGGCATCAAGGACCAAAAACAACTTAGACGATGGGATCCTGAGGAGGAGGGACGACGTCCTGGGAAGCCGGGTCCTGTGCTGGAGTAGGAGTGGGAACTGGAGCAAGATCCTGAGAGTCTGGGGCCGGAGGAGCTATGTCCTGAGAAGCGGTGACCTGCTCTGGAGGAGGAGCTAAAGACTGATCCTGAGGAACTGAAGCAAGAGGAACTGGATCCGAAGATGCTGACTCTGTGGCTCGGGCTGGATCCTGAGTCACTACCACGATGGTGGTGCCGAGGAGCAACAGAGTCAAGCGTAAATCAGATCCTAAGGCATGTGCACTATAGCCGAGCCGGGGAGGTATAGGAGGCACAGAGGATGTCCTAGAAATAGGAGGACGTCAAGAGAAGCGCTGAGGAGTCTTCAAAATCCCCTCTAATTCAGCCATGTTTCCATCGGGCAACCATTCTGCTATGAGTTTCATCAAGAAATCATTCTCGAGTTCGCCCATCTCACGTGACCGCCTCGAGTCACACTCAAATTCAGGTTTGTTCAAACCTTGATTTCTTGCAAAGAGCTAAGAATGAGTCCGATTCAGAGAATCGTGCAAGAGTACTATCGCCAGGAGCATCGCCAGAGTAATGGCAGAGCCTCACCCAAGATCATCCTCAAAGACTATCACGTCGTGGAGGAAGACCGTCTCGTGGTCTGTAGGACTTGTGAACAGTTCCCAATCCACCATGATACTCTATTTTCTGTGTGATCCATGCCATGATGTATGGAGCATAATAAATTCTTTTAATTCTGTCATTCTTAGAGGAGACTATGCCCTGAAGTATCGCATTCACAACATCAAATTTGATTCCCCTCATAATATTATCTATAATGTTCCATGCATGACCACGAATCGCATCAAAGTTACCACTCTTGGGGTAGAAGGTGTGGTTGATGATTCTGTTGATCATGCTAGAAACTGGTCTCAGTCCAGTGATTGTGCCTAACTTGTTTTTGACAGTAGGATCATAATAATCAGACCAAGCAGGACACAATAAAGCAGGCCTCTCAAAGACTTTATCCCAAGTTCTAGACTGAACCCTCAAAACTTGCTCAAACTCTTCCTTAGTGCTTTCCACATACTTAGAGGCTGATATCCATCTGATAGAATTCAAGTCAGGAGAGACATGCACTGTGGCATAAAACTGTCTGATAAGCTTGTCGTCATAGTTCTGTTTCAGCGGAACAAGGTCATGCAGACCTACTTGAAGAAAGAGCTGATAAATACTACTGTAATTGTCCAAAGAATTTAAGTGAGTCCACTTGATCCATTTATGATCTGCAAACTTTCTATTAGGACCATATAGCTGCTCAAATACTTGCTCCTGAAAAACAGTGTGAAAACCAGGGTGTACACTATCTGACTTTAAAAGATATTGATTTACATGCCTTTTTATGGTATAATTATCTGCTGACAGGAGGCGTAAATCAATTGGAGTCGCTGGAGGATCTCCAAAATTATCAAAAGTACCTTCTGGAGAGTTAGGCTCAGACTGAGTTTCTTCATCAGAGAAATACTCCTCACTTTTTACATCTCGCCTCAGATGTCCGGTCTTGGCCCTTCCTTTGCCATGCACGACCTTCGCTAACTTAACGCGATTGTCGACCGAGCCGCCCGACGTCGACGTTGAGGTGATTGAGTAGGAGCGGCAGAGGATTGAGGTGACGACTGTCCTCTAGGGGGTCCATGAGATTTCCTTGTCGCAACCCTCATCCTAGGCATCTTTAGAAACAGAGAGTAGGTTACAAGATATTCAAAGGAATGATTGGAATTGAATTTAGTTGAAAAAGAATTGAAAGTTACATTTTTGTCAGACAATCGGACGCATCGCCGTTTATTGGTTCAAGACGATGCGACCGCGGCCGCATCTGGCCAAGAACCTGGTCGTTCCGATTTTCCTGACCGAGTTCTAGGGATGTCAAATCTTGCATATTTGGTGATTTTTCGTGGATTAAATCCATGGATCTGATACGCAATCATCTTTAGACACCAAATAACAACTTTTGCCCAAATAGAACTACAGAAATCAATCACATTTTCAATAAACCCTAAAAAGGGACATCCTAGGGTTCCAAGGGAGATAAAACTCGAATCAATTGAGGTTTTACCTTCGGATTTGGAGGAGGCAAACCCTGGAGAGGCTGGCAACACGAAGGAAACAAGAAATTGAAGAGATCTTGAGTGGATTGGAGAAGGGTTGATTAGCACGGGCGAGAGAAAGAGAGAGAGAGAGAGAGAGAGAGAGAGTGCGAAGCGACGAGGGGCGGAAGTACCGCGCTAGAGAGGTTAGGGCCGAAGAAAAGTAACCGCTGGGAGTTAAGTTTTCTTCAAAAACCATCGCGTCGCATCACCAAATGCCGCTCGGTCGCGTTCAAGACTTCAATATATCATTGTTATAACATTCTGGTCGCATCACAGAGCGGTCGCATCTGCACAGATAACTTATTTGGTTGTTCCGATTATCCTGGGATTTTTTGGATTTTCTAGAAATTCTATATTCTTTTGCAAATGATCCTTAGTTTTGCACTCAAATAAATATCATTAAGGATCATTATGCATAGAATAGGCTATTGTCTATATAGGAACATAATTTTTATGATCATAGCTATTCTTCATAAAGATTTGAAAAAATATTTTCATAAAATACTCAAATAACATCAAATGAAACACAAAACATGAAGCAAGAGTTCAAACAACATTTGAATAGTCTATGATATTTAACTCATTTCTCAATTTGCAAAAGCGACCTTCATCTAATGGCTTGGTGAAAATATCTGCTAATTAGTCCTCGGTTCTTATGTGGCTAATTTCAATGTCTCCCTTGCTCACATGATCTCTCAAGAAATGGTGGCGGATATCTATATGCTTGGTTCTTGAGTGTTGAACAGGGTTATTAGCAATTTTCACGGCACTATCATTGTCACACAAAAGAGGCATTTTATCAATTTTAATTCCATAATCCATCAATGTTTGCCTCATTCATAGCAATTGAGCACAACAACTTCTCGCGGAAACATATTCAGCTTCGGCGGTGGATAAAGCTACGGAGTTTTGTTTCTTGGATGACCATGATACTAAAGATCTTCCTAAGAATTGACAACTACCTGAGGTGCTTTTTCTATCCACTTTGCAGCCCGCATAATCGGAATCCGAATATCCAATTAAATCAAATTTAGCACCTTTAGGATACCAAAGGCCAATGCTAGAGGAATGCTTTAAATATCTTAGTATTCTTTTAACGGCCATTAAATGACACTCTTTTGGAGTTGCTTGAAAACGTGCACACATGCAAACACTGAACATGATATCGGGTCTAGATGCGGTAAGATAAAGCAAGCTACCAATCATATATCTATAAAGCTTTAAATCTACCAGTTTACCTCCCTCATTTAGATCAAGATGACCATTTGTAGCCATGGGAGTCTTGATGGGTTTTGAATCTTCTATGCCAAATCTTTTAAGTAAATCCTTCACGTACTTGGTTCGACTTATGAAAGTTCCATACTTGAATTACTTGATTTGAAGTCCAAGGAAATAGCTTAATTCTCCAATTATAGACATTTCAAATTCCCTAGACATCATCTCACCAAATTTCTCGCAAAAATCTTGGTTAGTAGACCCAAAAATGATATCATCAACATAAATTTGACATACAAAGAAATCACCATTTATGACTTTAGTGAATAAAGTTGAATCAATCTTCCCGATTTTGAATCCGTTTGAGACTAGAAAATCTCTAAGTCGTTCATACCATGCTCTAGAAGCTTGTTTAAGACCATAGAGTGCCTTGGAGAGTTTATATACATGATTTGGATTCTTTGGAACTTTAAAACCGGGAGGTTGTTCAACAAAGACAAGTTCGGATATTTTACCATTTAAGAATGCACTTTTAACATCCATTTGAAATAATTTAATATCAAAGCATGATGCAAAAGCAAGTAATATCCGAATTGATTCAAGCCTAGCTACGGGAGCAAAGATTTCACCAAAATACAAACCTTCAACTTGTGAATACCCTTGAGCAACCAATCTTGCCTTGTTCCGAACAACCAAACCGTTCTCATCTTGCTTGTTCCTAAAGACCCATTTTGTACCAATAACATTGTGTTCTTTGGGTCGATCCACCAATGTCCAAACTTCATTCCGGGTGAAATTGTTGAGTTCTTCATGCCTCGCATTCACCCAATCCGGATCTTCAAGTGCTTCTTCTACATTCTTTGGCTCAATAGAAGAGACAAATGAGTAATGTCCACAAAAAGAAGCAACACGAGAGCGAGTTTGGACACCTTTACTTACGTCACCCAATATTTGATCTATTGGATGATTCTTTGCAATTGCATTATGGATTCTTGGTGGTTGGTTGGATGGTTGATCATCTTATTTGTTGTCCTCTTCACTAAGTTGAACTTGATTTGTGGAAGAGATGGGTGATTCAACTTGAGTGGAAGATGTTGGGTCGTCTTCGGGCTTGACGTCGCCTATTTGCATATGTTCCATTGCTTTTCTCAAGGCTTCATTACCTACACCATCCTAGTTCTTATGCTCTTCTTGAGAGCCATTAGTTTCATCAAATTGCACATCGTGTCTTTCTTCAACCAAACCAGAGTTTTTGTTGAAGACACGATAAGCCTTGCTATTTGAAGAATAACCAAGCAAGAAACCAACATCACAACGACTATCAAATTTTCAAAGACAAACACCCTTCTTTAAAATATAACACTTACAACCAAAAACTCGAAAATAAAAGATGTTCGGTTTTCTTCCTACAAGAATCTCATAGGAAGTCTTTTTCAAAAGACGGTGCAAATAAAGACGATTTATGGCATGACAAGCGGTATTAATAGCTTCCGCCCAAAAGATATCGGAAGTATTATATTCATCAAGCATTGTCCTAGCCATTTCAATTAATGTACGATTATTCCTTTTTACTACTCCATTTTGCTCCGGAGTGTAGGATGTGGAAAGTTCATACTTTATTCCAAGTTTATCACAAAAGTCTTCAACTTTGGTATTCTTGAACTCGGAACCATTATCACTATGGATTTTCTTTATTTTGAAATCAAATTCATTTTGGGCCCTTTTTTCAAATCTTTTGAAAATCCCGGAGGTTTCACTTTTGTCATCTAGGAAGAATACCCATGTATATCTAGAGTAATCATCCACAATAACTAAACAATAGCTATTACCTCCAAAAGTGATCTTTTCCGTTCCTTGGCTGACGAGGATTAAAACCTCTATATATTATTTTAAATGCATAGTAAAAGACCATACAGCTTCATGGTCGTAACCCCTAAGACTAACGACCTCCCGGTCGTTAGTATTCAGAGGTTACTTATGGGTACTCGGCCTGATGAGGCTTTGTGCCTAATCCCGACTGATAACCGCCGTAAAATTAATGAATCGGTATTTCTTATCGTATGATGAATGGAACATGTGTTATACGCTCCAAACCATGCGATGGTACAACCTCGAGACACCGATCGTTAACCACCCTACGGTTAAGCTTTTCACAAGCAATCGCAAGGAAGTTAGCACATTGTTAACTTCTACCGTTCACCGGTCGTAACGCTTCACCAGGACGTCTTCTCCAGAGTAACTCGCCATCTCTTCGGAAGTTATTTAAAGGTGAAGCCACGAGAACGAGGGAGAGACGAGAGGCGTACGACACACAAAACAAGGCCAAGGCAAAGATATGCACATAAGCCTAAGCGGTGGAATTAGAAGTTAGATAATCACCTTAGACTCATATTCTAAGTCCGACGCCTTGCTAACATTCCTCCATTCAAGGTAATTCAGGTAGTACTTAGCCACATCTTGTAAATCTAGTTCATATCAATAAAGAGCGACCCCATTCCATTCCGTGATATTCCACGCCATTTTTCTCGCTTATTTTCGTAAGATCGGCGATCCGATCGCCGACAAATGGGCGCCGTCAGAGTGGGGAAGAAGGCGAAGTTTCAAGAAATTTTCTTTTTTCGCTCAAGAAAATCCTCGCCCAAAAACTCGCAATCGCTCATGCGACTATGCCCGAGTTTGGGATGAGGAAAATCGTTCGACGGCGACCACGCCAACCTCGACATGGAAGGATGTATCCGCCGCCATGGAAGAAAATGGCAGTCATCCTCCTCATCCTCCTTCGCCGGCCAAGACGTCGCCGACGTTAGCGAGGTCGATCGATGGATGAAGATGCGCCGCCACTACCGGTGGCGAACCAGAGAACCGCCGTTCGACCCGATTCGAATGCCAGAGGATCTCTTCGTCCCGGCCTTCTCGGCCGCTAAACAGTGAAGAAATTTCAGCTCCATCACCCGAAAACTCTATACCATTGATGAAATCATGGTCGAAAGATACTCTCTTCGCTTCGCAATTCCAGAGTCAACCGTCACCGTAATCTGTCGATGAAACCTCCATCGGTCAGAGGCCATGTGGGGATGATCACACTCAAAGATACGATCGGCGGTTCGCTTGATCAGCCGAGAAGACCTCAGAAGTGCTCATCTCCGATCGATCTCCATCGTGGAAGATTTCGCGAAGTACCGACAAGCTCTCCATTAGTTATGATGGAAGCTCATCGGAAGATCAATGCCGAAGCACGAGGTCAACGCGATCGGAGATGAAGATCAAGATGCCCCGCGACGGTCCTACACTCTCTACCATCACGTGTTGTTAGAGATGATCCGCCGCCAAGCACCAACTTCCGGAGGCAACGGAACTAATCGACGCCAATCGCTTAACTCGCCGCACCGCCCCACCCAGAGTGACCGACAGACAGAACAAACCGAAGGTCGGGGAGGGTTCGACAGCGACACCTACGACCAAGATGAACCACCGAGACCTTTGGTAATCAGATAAAACTTGCGACGATTCAAAACATGTTAAATAATTCCGATCTCGCTCTAGCAGAACGCCTAGTTTTGTACAACTCGAGGTCGCATCCAAATTCTCCAACAGCACTATGCAATGAACGGAACGCATCGAGAACGAGAGGGGTTCAGAAGTCGACTAGGATTTCGCCCCAACGCCAAAGACGGTCATACCAGAGAGCGCCGATACCAAGACCTCCTCGACGATTCCGACCAAGGAGTCACGAGGAGAAGGCTATTTCAAGAGGGTACTCCCCCGCTGCCGAGAAGAACCACCACCACTAGGACCTAACGATCTCGACATCGCTTGAATTAGTGGCGGTCGTGACATCATATCAATGTCCACGACCGGATCGCATAATCGGAGTTCCATTGCTCATCTTAGGGATCGGTCTCCCATCGACATAATCCCAAGACCTTCCCGTGAGAAGACGCCATGAATCAATCACAGTTGTCGAGCCTTCTCCGGGCTCCAAGTCGCAGCGTTAGCCTAGCCGTTGCCCGGCCGGCCAACTTGGACAAATTCAATGGAACTCAAAACCCATTGAATTTCTCCAAATATATACCACCGCTTATCGTGGCTGCCGGTGGCGATGAGAATGTAATGGCCAACTATTTACCCACCGTGTTTCAAGGGTTTGCGGCCGTGGTTGTTAAACTTACCGGCCGGATCCATATATACTTGGGAACAACTCGGATCTTCGATTGCCAACTTCAGTGGTACGACGATCGCCGGGAAGGAGGACGATCTCCATAGAATCCTAGTAGGATCGATGAGACTTTACGCCAATATATCAAGAGGTTCACCAGTTCAGAACTCTATACCCAAGTCGCAGAGTCCTCTCGTTATTCAAAGCTTTTAAAACAGTCTAATGAATCGGCGGTTTACGGAGGACATAGCAATGAACCCTCCAAGAACAACCGCTGAGCTTTTTGATATGGCGGACAAATATGCCATCAAGCTAGTGAAGCAATCGAGTGGTGTGAAGCCATCGACGGAAAGACAAGATTCCCACTTGGCCTCGACAAACAGAGAAAAAGAACAAGAAGTCTCTCAAGAAGAAAAAGAACCGCAGACCGACGACAAAGAAGTCCTCGCTGCCTGCATAAGATTAGGAAGGGCAAGAAGGACTATGCTTGGGCCAAGCAAAGCAAAAGTTCCGACCAAGGATTCTGCATTTAATAAGAAATGGTGTCCACTTCACCAGCAGTAGGCATGATCTGCGACTGCCGTGGTCCGCGAAGAAACTGGAGGATTATTATGCGGTAAAGGACCATTTCAAAGAATACAGAACATGGAGAAACGAGCTCCAAAAAGGACAAGGATGGCGACGAGGAGATGGAGTACCAGATCCCCAACACACACCAACATGATTTTGGAGGATCTTCTTCATACGAGTCCAGACGCCATCTCAAGGCTATGGAGCGGAGGTCAACCTCGTCGAATCTCCAACTGTAATCAAGCACTCGAAGTGGTCTGACACCGCACTTCTTCAAAGAAAGACGATCGCACCATCCCATCGACTCGACCGGTAGGTTCCCCATCGCCGCTGAACCAACTATTAATAATTGTCAAGTTAATCGGTCTTAGTGGATGGGGTAGTTCCTTGAATATATTATTTGTAGGAGCTTTAGAAGAAATGCAGTCCCCATGTCAAAGGTGAAACACGTGAAATATGCTTTTCATGGCATAGTTCCGGTTCTACCGCTAAACCGATAGGACAAGTTTCTTATCGGTGACGTTTGGAAAACCTCGACGATTTCGAACAGAGAAGATCCCGCTTGATGTAGTAAACTTGAATCAAGATACAACGGAATCTCGGTCGACCAAAGATTAGCAAAATTCTTGATAGCCACGCATTACGGTTATCAAAGTTTGAAAATGCCGGGCCAAGGAGTCATCACACCGAGGAGATCGAAAATGGCTTACGATGCGATCGGAAATCCTTTAATCGGTTGATGAACTTCCGACCGAGAGGTTAATCCGCCTCCCATGCAAAGTCAAGCACTCGAAGCCAAAGATGGCGCCCAAACCATCCGACTGCATCAAGGAGGTACTACTCGACAAAAGCGCTTCCCGACAAATACAAGTCGTCACATGGGTCAGACAACCAGATCCAACCGCCCGAAGATTCTCGGTCGGGGCAAGACTCGACCCTAAATAGGAAGAGTCGCCGTCTCCTTCCTCCGAGCAAATCAAGACGGTTTGCTTGGCAAGCGTCCGATATGCTCGAGTCCCCGGGAGGTGATCGAGCACGTGCTTGCTCTCACCGATAAAAACCGATCAAGCGTAAACTACGACGTTTTGCACCGATCGGAAGGAAGCAATCCAAATGAGATTGACAAGCTTCTCCAGCAGATTTATTCGTGAAGTCGACCACCCACAAGGGCTTGCTAATCCTGTAATGGTTAGGAAAAATAATGGGAAATGGCGAATGTATATCGACTTTTACAGATCTTAATAAAGCTTGTCCGAAGGATGACTTTCCCTTCCCCGCATTGATCAACTAGTAGACTCTACTTAAGGTGCGAGTTACTAAGTTTTTTAGATGCGATTCGTGGTACCACCAGATTAGTATGTGTAAAGAAGATGAGGAGAAAACTTCCTTCATCACCCCATATGGTACATATCTTGTTATATTAAGATGCCATTTGGTCTCAAAAATGTTGGTGCAACTTTTCAAAGGTTGATGCAAAAACTTTTAGTCCACAAATCGGTCGGAATCTAGAAGCTTATGTTGACGATCCGTCAGAAGACCACCAACGGCGACCACGTTCTCGACTTACAAGAAACCTTTAACAACTTGAGAAGACATAACCTCAAGTTAAATCCTAAAAGTGTGTGTTCGAGTTTCACTGAAAACCGCTTGGTTTCCTAGTTTCGCTAGAGGTATTGAAGCTAATCCAAAGAAAAATTGCGCCATCGACTGAGATGCGCCCCACCACGAAGAAGGAAGTCCAAAACTAATCGGGTCAGATGGCGCAAATAAGCCGTTTCATAGCAAGATTAGGGAAAAGGATTACCTTTCTTTAAACTTCTTCGAAAACATGGGAGTTTCGAGTGGACTAAAGAGGCAAACGATGCCGCTGAGGAACTCAAAAGTACCTTACAAGTACTTCGGTTTTAGTTTCTCCGAGACCGGAGAAACATTGCTAATTTACGTGGCAAACAACACCACGCATAGATTAGCGGTAATCGTTGTAGAAAGGAATAATATCCAACGACCGGCCTATTACGTAGTTTAAGTCTTACATGGACCAAAGGAAAGATATCCACAGGTACAAAAGTTGCTCTATGGCCTCCTTATGTCTTCAAGGAAGTTAAGGCACTACTTTCAGGCCCACAAAGTGGTCGTACCTACCGGATATCCCCTTGGTCAAGTCCTTGGAAACAGGGAATCATCAGGATGAATAGCCAAATGGGCGGTCGAGCTAGGGCGCTCGATCTCCATTTTATTTCACTTAACAAAGAATAAAGTCCTGTGCAATAGCGTAATTCATTGCGAATGGACAAACCTCGAACCCACCCAAGGACCCGAGTACGAACACCACGACGAGTGGACAATGTATTTCGACGGTTCCTTGATGTTACAAGGATCGGGGTCGAGTGGTCTTGATATCCCTCATTGGCGAACACATCAAGTACGCCATCCAAGAATTTTTCCGCCACCAATAATGTGGCGTAATATGAAGGTTTATTGGGCAGACTCGAAAGCACTCGTCGCTCGCCGGATTCGCAGACATTAGTGAAAGGCGATTCTCAACTAGTAGCTAATCAAGTGGGGAAAGAGTATCAATGCTCTAGTACCAAGATGTCATCTTATCTGGCGGAAGTACGAAAACTTGAAAAGCACTTCTTCGGTTTTCAGATCCAACATATTCCTAGAAAGGAAAACTTTCTCGCGCAACCGCTTGGTACGGATGGCCTCCACGAGGTCGACCGTCCCGCCCGGAGTTTTTCTCGAGCAACTCAATTCACCCTCGGTAGTTGAGCCTTCCGAGAACATACATGATTCTTTGCAAGTTGAACAAACTAATCAAGGAACATGGATGCTCCATGTGTCGTTGACGGTTGGCGCTGTCACGATCAAGGTAGAGACTGGATGACATCGATCTACAATTATCTTCAGCATGACACAATTCCAGAAGATGATGTAGAGGCTGATCGTATAGCACGAAAAGCCAAATCATACACTCTAATCGAAAGTACCTTGTATAAACGAGGATCTCATGGAGTGTTGATGAGATGCATATCTCAAACGGATGGCATTAGATTGCTAACCGAAATCCATGAAGGTGTCTGTGGAGCACACCATTCCTACAGTAACTCAGTCGGTAAAGCCTTCCCAGAAGGCTATTATCGCCAACCGCCTTCATGATGCAAAAGAGCTTGTGATGAAGTGTGTACAATATCGCTTATAGCCGATAAGTACACCACCAAAGACAAGCCTTACAAACAATTCATCTTTTTGGCCTTTTGCAACCTGGGATCGACATTCGGGACATTTCCTAAGAGCACGGGGCTTCAATTTTTTCGCCATGATTGACACGTTTACAAAATGGATTGAAGCCGAGCTACCGTTAAAATAACAACCGAGGCCGCTAAGAGATTTCTCCTGAAAAATGTGATCACGCGATTTGGTGTACCCAACAGATCATCACGCATAATGGTTCTCGATTCTCCAAAGAAATAATTCCAGAATTTCGCGATGAACTTGGTGTCAAA
Source organism: Phyllostachys edulis (assembly GCA_036346405.1). NCBI lineage: Eukaryota > Viridiplantae > Streptophyta > Magnoliopsida > Poales > Poaceae > Phyllostachys > Phyllostachys edulis. The sequence continues at coordinate 109,637,691 of CM070546.1, forward strand.
GTTCATTTTGCTTCATTGCACATCCGCAGAGCAACTGAGCGATTGAGCGGCTAATGGTATCCTTATGCGGGATCAAACGCCGAGTATTCGACCGCTTAATCAAACGGTCAGCGCTTAAGTTAAAGAACTTCCCTCGTGTTATGGGCCGTTAGAACTATGACCATCGGCGACCGGTGAAACTCCATTCTTTTGGTTTATGGGTGCCGGCTATGCTTCCTCCGTAACTCAAAATTGGCTCGCCGAATCGATCGCTTTTGACGAAAATGATCGAATGAACGACGACTCGACGACGCCGATTTCCTTGAAGAACGATTTTAACCAAGCCCTTGACGATCGCTAGCCTACCAACAAGCCATGCGAAGGTACCATAGTCGAAGGTGCGACCTCATGACCTTTTGTCAGAGGTGATCCGTTCTCGAAAAATTCAGAGCCAAACAAATCGCAATAAACTTTCTCCTAAATGGGAAGGTCCTTACATCGTGGTCGGAAGTAACCCGACTGTGTTCCGTGACGATCGCTATGTCGATGGGCAAATTTTGTCAAATTCTTGGAACATCGATTAATTGCGTAAGTTCTATGTTTAATTTTCATTCTTTCATTTCTTTCAATTTCAGTTTCATTAAATTCATTAATTAATTAAGAAGTGCAACTTTGCTTATACATATACACCTACATTATGGTCGTTTATTATTGTTAGTCTGGTCGGAGAAGACATTTTTCTCTCCGATATCCTTTTTAAGGATCTCGATACTCTATGGTCCTAGTCGTGAGCATTTTTTTTCAAATGATTCCCACGCGACTACACTCTTTTCTCAAAGAAAATGAGTAATCTGAGCGCCACACAACTAACTATCTCATGAATGATATGCTTACGATCTCAAGATTATGCTTCATTATTTTAAGATTTCGCTCTATTCTTGTCCAGCATCGGTCGGGACACTGAAAGCCTCCTAGTCAAGTCTCTCCTTTTTCAAGACGTGGTCCCCGCCTAATCGAAGGAGCTTCCTAGTGACGGTTCTTTTCTTACGATCCTCGCTACCACGGACACGAATTTGAACACGCTTTCAAGAAATGTGTCGATGCCTTCGTGTCTTAGCATTAGTTCCACCAGATTATGGGACAATAGATATAAACAAAGTTCACTTATAATTTGTTGCATACATATTTGCATTTCTTCTTATGTCAAGTTTGACAAAGTCTTTTTTCCGACCATATATAGTGTTTTTATGGGTATTTCCATTATGACAAACAAAGATCTATAACTAGTCGAAATCATACGCTGGTCCTGACCACATTTGATTTCCTAGTATCAAGAACGATCGATTTTGTCTTACATGTCCAAACATACCTTCAAAACTCACACACATGGTTATGACCTCTTTTTATTCTCTTTCTTGGCTCACCGCTTGTACAAGAACGCTCTTCTACTATACGAAGCCTGGGGCTAGGAAATATACGAGAATTTTAAAAAAGTCAAACAAGGATAAACAAAAGCTTTGTCAATGACATAAAAGGTAAGTTTTCATAGATATTCAAATATTTTTACACTTGCAGAACCTACTCTAAAAAATATTCCCAAATTTAACTCATCGCTTTGTCGGAGATTCGACTTCCATCTCCTCTACAATTATATCTCGAGTGGCCCGAGTTCTTCCATGAACTTGGTCGCCTCCTCAGTGGGCAATTGAAGTCATCTTTAACAACTTGGAGATCTATGGAGGGTCGGAAGCTTTCGGTTTTGCCAAAGCAAAACTAACTCCACTTGCAACGCCTGCTTTTAGGGCCCGGCATAATTCGTCCGAGTAGTTTTGAGCAGAACTTTAAGATCCCTAGAAGTTGACCCAAATAGTTCATTTTTCTATTGGATCTCCTAAGGAAGGCAAAGCTTGATCTCGATCCCATATCAAAGATCATCTTGTTTAAAGCATGAATCTTTTCATCAATATTTTGAGCAAGAGTCGCCTCTTATCCCCGCTCAAATTTCACAGATTTTCTTTACTCTCAAGATTTGCGTTTGCTCGCAAAAACAAATCGCTTAATGAACACAAGCATAAATGAAGGAAAAATCAAGCTTACGACATATTACCTTCATTTGTTTTGCTAAGTGTTTCATATTTGGTCGTTGTTTCAATGATCAACCGGTCTTTAAAGTGAACTTGCTTCAACAAATGATCGGTCCTTAGCTTTTATTTCTTCTTCAAGAAAAGTCATCTTGGCTTTCACCACAACCTCCTCTTTTATTTTCTCCAGATCTATCGAATGCGATAAGGAGAATAATTATAGAGGAGCAAAGTATTGAAGAAGAAACAAAAGTTCAAAAGGAAAAGTTCTTACTTTCCAACTCTGAGTGCTTTTGCTCCAAGTCCTTAACTCATTGGGTGGATCTTCCGATCACAAAGAAAGTTCTCGACCAAATGCTACACAAATAGCGTTCTCTTTCTTAAGTTTCTTATAAACTTTTTAAAGAAGAGCTATGAAGTCGGGTCGAGAATACTTACCCGAATTGCCTAGTCATTATAACCGCAAAAATCAAATCAGGTGCATCTTGAGCCGAGTATCCGATACTTTTGACACGCCTCATCAAGCTCCTTATCCTCGATGAATCGGGGACTAAAAGGAACTTGTTAGGTTGGGAAGGGTTATCGCCATGATCGAACTGTTGAGACCTCTCGAGGCATCTACCTCCACGTAAGGGGTTTCAATCACCAAAGGATCCAACTCAACCGCTGCCCTTGTCACCGCCGGGGCTTCTTCGACCACTATTCCTCAGAACTTTGTCCCGAGAAGTGCTCTGCCTGAACTTTCACAGTGCGTGTCCTTAGGAAGAACACAGTGGGAAACAACCTAACACCGTAAGACCTATGCAAACCAAAGATGGGAAGTTCAAAGTATCAAATCATCAAGGAATCATTAGAGGTACATACTTATACGATCACTTTCATTTGTACATACCTTGTTAATCTCCGGGATTTGACTCTGAAACGCCCAAGAGAGAAATCTGTGCCGCTAGCCTTCCTTTCCTTCTCCTCCAATCTTGCTGGTTCGGACCAAAGAAGGTTTGTTGAACCTCACATCCTCCAACAAGATGTCGGAAGCTATGTCCTCGACCAGCCCATCAAGGACCGCATTCCCGACTATCCGGCCTGAGGGAGTGGTTTCATCAATCTCCGGATCGCTTGTTTCAAGAATAACCATAAGGTCGTGCACGACCACTCTGAGTTCTGACCCGCAGCTACATTCTCGGGCCCTCGAGCTTATCCACCTAAATCAAAGAACAAATTTGATTGGGTGAAGAAATCCTTTATCTAAAAAATTCGTACATATATAATTCAAATGTTCTATTACCTCGAGGATTCATCTCCTTCAAGTGCCTCGAGGCACGACTCTGGTCGGAACTAAGGTGGGACGTTGATCCTCACCAGATTGTATGATTCGCAATCCGACCGATTTGCAAAAGTAGAGCACGATTGGAAATCTGGTGGAATATATGTATACACATGGTAAAGGAATTTTGATTAAATTACCTTAAGCCTTGCCATCTCCCTTCAATAGGAGTTACGGCTAAGATCTTGGGGCATTCAACCTTTTCTCCGTGCTCCCCCACAGATCATCCCCGACTCGATCTCTAATTTCCCAGGGAAAGAGCTTTAATGTATGAAGAATAGATGATTTTAAGGTAATACATTAATCAAATCAAAATACCGATCGAATTTATCTCAAAGACTTACCACCTTCCGAGGTAGCTTCATCACGATCAAGGCACCGAGAGCAGGAATGAGTCCGAGCTTCAATGGGCTAATCTGACGAAAGGTGAAATCCTTCACCACATGCCACGAAGTCGCCCTCGACTAAGAAGTCATAGATGGCATCCGCCCATCTTTTGACTATCCTCGTCTTCTTTACTGGTTTCCTTCCACTTGGAGTTTTCACTTGCTCTAGTTCCGCCAAGTAGAGGTTATCGTCTTTCAGAATCGTCATGTAAAACCAAGATTTTTCCACGACGACCACTTAATATTTAGCAGACATGAAGATGTACTCATCGGCCTTCCCGTCATGAAGACGCAATGTGCATTCCCCAGAGTCGCCTCAGATTTCACCGCAGATTTTCCCATCACTATGCGGTAGAAATAACTAAAGAGCTTCAAGTTCGGTTGTATTCCTGTGTATGCCTCGCACAAATATGCGAAAATACTAATATTTGCGATCGAATTTAATAATTCACCAATTCCACCCCGTAATGTTCAAGAACGCGGAGGAGGAATTTGTGTACGAGAGTCTCGGCCCACATTCGATGTAGGCAAGGAAAACAGGATTTCACCATCTTCACGGCTCGGAAAATGCTCTCCAAATCGCGGTCTCCAATTAATCGATTCCTATCTGGGAGCATCCCCATCTTCGCCAAAGCCTCAAGCTTTTTCTTGCCCAATTCAAGGCAACCACTTTGTAATCTGCTCCGACATGGCGAAAATCCTCAAGAATGAGTAGCAAAGTTGGAGACTTTGTGGCTCAAGAACAGAAAAGACTCTGGAGGATTTCTTGGCGAGAAGCTAAAGGATCGAAGGGATTTTGGAAGCATAAAAATTCTAAGAGCCCAATGAGGAAGATTTTATAAACTTCCGATACTTTCAAGGATTCCCACAAAGTCCAACCGACAAAAGCTTTTTGTTCAAACGGACAGAGGAACTCTTCGCTTCCCAAGGCAAGTTCTCAACTTTAAAGTGAACACAAACCACTTTCAGATACCACGACATTAAATGGGTTCGCCGACACGATTTCATCGGAAAAGGTATATACACGACCAGTTCATTTAAAGTTCGGGGCTAGCCGACGAGGATTAAAACCTCTATATATTATTTTAAATGCATAGTAAAAGACCATACGTCTTCATGGTCGTAACCCTAAGACTAACGACCTCCCCGGTCGTTAGTATTCAGAGGTTACTTATGGGTACACTGCCGGATGAGGCTTTGTGCCTAATCCGGACGGATAACCGCCAGTAAAATTATCGAATCGGTATTTCTTATCGTATGATGAATGGAACATGTGTTATACGCTCCAAACCATGCGATGGTACAACCCCGAGACATCGATCGTTAACCACCCTACGGTTAAGCTTTTCACAAGCAACCGCAAGGAAGTTAGCACATTGCTAACTTCTCTACCGTTCCGACCAGTCGTAACGCTTCACCAGGGACGTCTTCTCCAGGAGTAACTGCCATCTCTTCGGAAGTTATTTAAAGGTGAAGCACAGAGAACGAGGGGAGACGAGAGGCGACACACAAAACAAGGCCAAGGCAAAGATATGCACAGAAGCCTAAGCGGTGGAATTAGAAGCTAGATAATCAGCCTTAGACTCATATTCTAAGTCCGACGCCTGCTAAGCATTCCTCCATTCAAGGTAATTCAGGTAGTACTTAGCCACATCTTGTAAATCCAGTTCATATCAATAAAGAGCGACCCCCATTCCATTCTAGGATATTCCACGTCATTTTCCTCGTTTATTTTCGTAAGATCGGCGATTCGATCGTCGACATTGGCCATTCTCGAATGTGGTGAACATTTTTCTATCACCGATCATGTGTTGTGTGCATCCACTATCAAGCACCCAATGTTTTCCACCGGTTTTATAGTTTACCTATAAAACAAAAATCAAGTTCTTTTAGGTACCCAAATTTGTTTGGGTCCTTGGAGGTTAGTAACCAAAGATTTAGGCACCCAAATAGCATTCTTTTTAGCGCCTAAAATTGAAGTGCCAACAAAACGAGCAATTATTTTACCATCCTTAGACTTTTTAAGCATATAGCAAGAATCATATATTCCAATGGATGGAGTCTTACCCTTAGGACAATCTTGTTGCACATGTCCTATTTCCCGGCATTTATAACAATACTTATCATTTTGCCTCACAAACCTTGTGGGCATGTTTGCCGGCTTCTTACCTTTCTTAGGCACATACCAAGACTTTTCTTGTTGAATGAGCACCTTTGCTCACTCAAAAGTTTGTCAAGAGTGGCCTTGCCCTTGAAGCATCTTTCCAAGCTCTTGCTTAGTTTGGTCACTTGTTCTTTTAGCTCATTGTTCTCATGAACAAGTCTTGAATCATTTTGCTCAACAATATTATGACTAGCATCAACATTAGAGCAACATGGCATAGCAAGAAGGTCATCACATGAAGTAGATGCACTAGTCTTAGCAATTTCTACACTAGGTATTTTATTAATAATATTGCATGTGATTCCTACACTAGAACAAGACTTATGTGAATACTCTTGGATAAGCAAGTTGTGAGCTTCCTCAAGCTCCATATAAGAATCTTTTAGAGTATTGTATTCTTTATTTAAGACCTTATATTTTGATTTTTCTTTTCCAAGATATTCATTTAAATCATTAAGCATATCCATTAATTCATTATAAATTGGTTTATCACTAATAATGGATTTTACCTTATCTCCTTTTGCCATGAGGCAAGTAGGAGTGGAGAATAGCGATGGAGCTTCCTTGATGGCTATACCGACAAGTCCCTTCTTCTTGGGGGACTCTTTCTCATCGGAATCGGAGTCGCTTGACTCATCATTTGAATCCCATTCTCCAATGTGGGCTTCATGCTTGCCGTCTTTGTGAAGCTTCTTGAAGAGCTTCTTCTTGCCATTGTATTCCTTCTTCTTGAATGACTTGTTCTTGTCATCCTTCTTTTCGGGACAATGAGAAGCAATGTGCCCCTTCTCTTCACAATTATAGCACCGAATATTGCTATAACGCTTCTTGTCACTTAAGGATTGCCCCTTCTTGTACTTGTCGAAGTTATAGCTTCTATTGGGACGTCTTTTCATGACCCTCTTCATCCTTCTCACAAGAAGTGCATACTCCTCATCGGAATTTTCTTCTTCATCTTCATCATCACTTGATTCCGCCTTGACTTTGAAAGTGGTGATCTTCTTCTTTGAGGAGGATGTCTCCAAGAGTTCTTCCTTGTCCTTCTTGAACAACTCATTTGTGATGAGGTTGCCCAAGAGCCCCGTTGGTGTCATCCTTGGCAACTCGGGTGAGTTGACAAATAGAGTCACCAACGTCTCATATTTGTCCGGGAGAGCCCTAAGCATCTTGCGCACAATATCAACATCAAGAAGGTTAGTCCCAAGGCCTTTGAGCTCATTCACAATGTTGTTAAGTCGTGAATACATCTCATTGATGTTTTCATGAGGCAACACCATGAATGTCTCATATTTGATCCGAAACCTATGCAGTTTGGCTTCTTTGACCGTGGATGTACCCTCATGGATTTCCGAGAGAGTGGTCCAAATATCATGAGCGGGTTCCAAATTGCTCACTCTATTGAACTCATCCGCGTTCAAAGCACCAAAGAGAGCATTCATAGCTTGGGCATCTAAATGAGCATTACGCGTCTCTTGATCCGTGGGAGCTAGTGGATTAAGAGGCATAACGTAACCCTCATTTACGATTTTCCATACGCTTGGACTCATGGCCTTTAAATAAATTGACATTCTAATTTTCCAATAAGCATAATTTGAACCATCAAATAAAGGAGTCTTTCCTATAGCAATTCCCTCACTAGCCATCCTTTTCTCTCTTAGACGGTTAAGTCTAAATCAATGAGAGACCAAGCTCTGATACCACTTGTAGGATCAAGGATAACCGACTAGAGGGGGGTGAATAGGAGGTTTTTAAACTTTTTAACAATTTTAACAATTTGGTCAATTAATAACTTAGTATAAACAAGTTATACTTCTAGCTAGGCAAATTAATCACAATAAACAAGCTAGAAATATAAGTGCGGAAAGTAAAGACTAGAGATAACCACAAAGACACAACGATGTTTTTCCCGTGGTATCGAAGACTTGCCGGTCTTCACTAGTCCACGTTGAGGAAGCTTGACGTCTCAAGCCGGCTCCACGAATTAAGCCTTCCCTCAAATCACTATGGTTGTTCTTCCTCCGCTCCGGAGATGGTGAACACCGAACCACTCACAAGCTTGCATCGGGCCTCTTCACAATCTTCTTTGAAGAGATCACCGTGCTCCACAACTAACCGTCTAGGAGTGCGGCAACACTCCAAGAGTAATAGACCAAAATCTTCACTTGACAACACTTCAAGTGCAAATGGATCAACTAGGAGTATGAATGCACTTGAATGTATCTCAACAACCTCACAATGAATGCACAAGAGTGTTTTTGAGTGTTGAGTGAATGCAAAGGCTCTCAAGGCTCTATGTATGTCAAATGGGCACTAGCAGCCTTGACTTGAGCAGTTGGGGGGTATTTATAGCCCCCACCAACAATTATGACCGTTGGAGACGAAACCTAGCTTCTCAGGCAAAATCGAACGATCATAAAGACAAGTTGCAGACGATCAAGACTTTCGATCGAAAGCACACCAACAGCTAGAACAAGCATTAAAAAAGAAATACTAGTCGTTGAACGTCCAATGAACGATCCGCGAGCAAACAAGCTGTACGTCCGACGGTTCTTGTCAGATTGCCGTTTTACGAAATGATACGACCGTTCAGAGGGTTTCGCGATTTACAGAAGATTTGCAAGCGTTCTGGAAATTTTTTACCGCCGTATAAAAATCGGAATGACCGCAGGCCGGTACGGCCGTTCCCAAGCGCGGAACGTCCGATTTCCAGATGGAGTTCAGATTTGCACTTGTTCTGTTTTTATTGAACCGCCTCACAAATTTCGGAACGACCACACATCGGTACGACCGATAGTCACGAGCGGTACGACCGATTTCCATGAGAGAATCTGAGGCAATTTGCAATGCTTCTGGTTTTATTGAACCACCATCTAAAATGCGGAATGACCACGATGCGGTACGACCGTTCAAAGACCCGGTCGTTCCGCTTGAACACTTAATTGGCTGTTCCCTTCAAAATACGGTACTACCGCCAAGTAAAGTCCGGTCATACCGCACTAAGCTGACTGACCATAAGTATAATCATGCAGACTACCGATTTTGGATGTACACTTAGAACTTTTCAAATTATTTTCAATTTTAAATTCAAATGCATGCATGATCCTAAATTGGTCCATATGGCACAAGAACATGCTATCAAGCTACTAGCCATGATCCCTCTTAATAGTACGCCATTTATCCTATAATCTGGTCTTCCATCCAAAACACCTAAGACCGGTAAAATAGAAAAAGAGATCCTAGACTACTTGTACCTTGTCTTTGAGCCAAAAGATCTTTGTGTAGTCCATTTGCATGCCACTTTGCGTCAACATGTTCACCAATGGGATTTAACCTTGTAAATACTCAATAAACACGTTAATCCCATATTCACATATTGTCATTAATTACCAAAACAATTTTTAGGGGCCTAGATGCTTTCAAGCGCCGATGTGTGCGCACACATCTATGCTGATATCTCCCTTTGTGGGAATGTTTAAATCCAGTATGCCTTTTCTGAAGGTTCCATACTGGTGCCAGGTCTTAACTGGTTCCCCTTTTGGTTCTGAGGAACTTCGGTGTTCGGCTGTGTCAAGTCCTTCTTATCCTTTTTCATCAGGTGTCCCCAGTTACTTTGGATTCGAAGGGCCAGAGTTCTCGTCCTTTCTGAGGCCTCAGGACAGGATTAGAGATACCTTTTTCTTTCTTTGGTATTTCAACTCTCTCCGGTGCATTGTGTGCAGACACATGCAACTTGGTCACGCTCTTCACATAACTAAAGTGGTTACGCAGTTGATTCGCTAATGCTTGCAAATCAATTATCTTTTGGACTTCAATTATCTTATGTACTTCTCATGTCTTCTGGACTTCAATTGTCTTCTGGACTGCTCTATTTGCTTCACTAGTGCACGGGTCATATTCATGGTTTCCCGTGGCTTGCCATGTTATTTCCCGACATTTTTCATCAAATGGTTGATTTCCTCCCCTAATGACGGGAAACTATTCTCATCTGTACTATCAGTGAATCGGGCATTATACAAATCTATAGTCATAGGTGTAACTTCCCAATTTTCTGAGCCTTTTTGAAAATTTTCAAAATAAAAAAGAACCATTTGATTTTGTTAAAGTTCTAAAGCTTAACTTGAGATTTTTGAATTTAAAAGCGTTTAAATGACTAAAACAAACTTCAACTAATCCAAGAGTTTGGTTTGTTTTGAGTTTGTTGGAGTTCTCTAGAGTTCTTTGGTGTTGAATCCCTTTTCTCTGTTCGTTCCATTTTCTCCTTGGCCCAACCCTCCTCCCTTTGGGTTTAGACCTCCCTTTGTGGTTTAACCTCCTCTTGGGTCGCGACCTCCCTTTTGACTGGCCCTACCTGTCAGCTCTGTTCACCTTCTTTTTCCTCCTGTTGCGTCACTGCTGACGCAAAGGTTCTTGAGCATTAAATGCTGTTGTGTCGTATTAAATGTTGTGTTTTCTACAGTACCTATTTCCCCCTCTTGTCTCCTCCCAAACCTGCTCCCACCTCCTCCTTCACCTACCCTTGAACTCGCATGAGCCTCTGAGTCACTCAGTGACTCTCCCAGGCTATAAAAGCCTGAGCAGCCCTCTTTCATCTCCTTTAGCCTCTGTGACGACCTTCTTGGAATCAACTGGGAACCGGGTTTTTTTTGAGCTGCGGTACTACCGCACAGAGGAGCGGCAGTACCGCTTAGTTCATACCGAGAGGAGGTCTACCAGGACCTCCCAGGAGGTCTTCAAGACCTCCTCAGGTCTTGGCCGCCGCACGAGCCAGTCCCAGGACAACAGAGCTAGCTCGCGTAGAATCACTTGGGTGTGACCACAACCACAAGGTCAAGTACTTGGTTGACTCTCTCAGTTTGGCCATCAGTTTGCGGGTGGTAAGCTGTGCTGAAATTGAGGTCTGTGCCCAAGACATCATATAGCTTTTGCCAAAACTTGGAGGTGAACTGGGATCCTCTATCTGAAACTATCTTCTTAGGGACACCATGCAAACATACTACCTTTGCCATGTAGATCTCTGCCAATTTGTCTCCAGAATAAGTGGTCTTCACTGGAATAAAAGGAGCCATCAGAGCGCGACGACGGCGCCTCAGTAGGACCGCGACGCGGAGGCACAGCGGCTCGGTGGGAGCACGCGCGGTGTGTGCGTCTGACGTCGAAGGCGGGCGGCAGCAGGCGACGGTGGCGGCGTGGTACGGCGGTTGTTTACGGCCGGCGTCAAGGACGCGTCTGGCGGTGTGCTGTGCAAGGGCGGTGGGCGCGACATGATGGCCGTCTTGGGGCGGTGTGGGAGCTTCGTCACGGGAGTTCGCGCGAGCCGTGGCGTATGGCGTGGCGGTGGGTACACAATGAGCGGCAAGATCCGGCGACGTGGCGTATGCCATGTGGGGTGGCGTGGCATCCGGCGACACGGCGGCGCGACATCCGGCGAAAGAAGGATGTGGTGCACTCGGCGAGGCGCGGCGGCCGCAGCGAGGCAGTGGGGGGGCGTCGCGGCGACGCAACTTCAAGCCGGTGGCGGAACATGCGCGGGTGGTGGTCGGACGCGACGCGCCAGGCGGCCATGGCGGAGCCCGTCGCGGGCGGCTTCGAGCTGCTGACGGCCATTAGCGGTCTTGGCGCTACCTATCCCTTTCTCTTTTTTTTTCTTTGCTTGGCGGCGCCGAATCGATGGTCAGGTGGGCGATGGGCGCGTGCAGTGGTCGACTTCAGCGACACAAAGTGCGGTGAGGTCATGGACCGACGCGGTTTGCGGACGGTGGCCATGCAGGGCCACTGCAGGCCGACGGCGAAGAGGCATAGCTCCAAGGCAACGGAGGACCTGGCGAAGCAGAAGCGGTGGCGACAAGTTGGTGGCAATATAGCCGACGTCGTGGTGGCGTCCGAATTTTTCCATTATTGTTTACTGTTCATACAATGATACATAATGCAATTCACATCCTCTCTTTCATGCGATCTACCGATCAACTTGGTTGGCGACTTGAAGTTGGCTCGCGGTAGATTAGAGTGGATTTGCAATCTACAATCCATGGTGCAATCGACATCTGCTCTTTCATACAATCCACCGATCGGCATTGTGCCGACGACTTCAAGTCGGCTCGCGGTAGATTAGAGCGGATTTTGCACCGTAGGATAAAACAATCTAGAAAGTAATAATTGCGGAATTGAAAGCAATCTAGAAAATGATTCGATCTACGAGCGTAGTTCTTGATGATTACCTTCTCAATCAGTGCAGGCCGGAGAGCATAGTCGTGCTGATAACGTGTTGAGGAACTGTCGCTGACGTGTCCAGTCCGAACGATCACCTCGTAGACAAGCGTAGAATCACTTAGAATAATGCAAGAACAAACAATACAAAATAATAGATTGAACACATAGATATGAGGGGACTTTTTAGTTCTTTTTATTCCTCTTCTGTAAACCGTAATATAATGGTTGGAGGTCACCTTCTTTATATAGTCTTCAGGGTAGATGGAAAGTCTATCATAGGCCAAATCTGCAAGGTCTAGTCCAGAGTTTTCTAACACTGTTGATGCATTTGTGCCATTCTTTCTTATTGTTGTAACGTTTTGTTGCCAGATTTAGTCACATTTGAGCGTTGATGCCATGAGAATCTCATCTTGGCGTGCTAGATTTGACGTCTATTCATACTGTGATACTCACATTTGTCATTTATGCCACTAATCGACTCAGAACTTACGAACTTCATTTTACTCCTCTTAGCAGGCATTTATGCCTATCGACGAATCAAAACCTAATATTGAGTAGGGAATCTTGCGATTTGTGATGGCAAAATTTTAACGAACCCTGGCTAGCAAAATCCTTTTATTTGTAGTGGACAATTTGATCTTTCGTTATATCTTATATATCACGCTCCAGTTATAGCTTATATACTTCGGGAAGTCCCACATTGGGAAGTATCCAGATGTGTGTGTTTTTTGCTTTGCCTAAGTGGGTAATAGGCGTAGTAATGGAGTTTGGTATCTCATGGATGGGCGTGCTTGCTTTTTTGTAGGCATCTGCGAGTTCTGGATCTGGTTGAGGACTATGTGGAGGATGAGGAGGACGAACTGGTTGGATTGGATCTCCAAATCCCCGGAGCCAAACACATTGCTGGAGTCCCTCGTGTTCGACTGTGTTGGTAACTTAGTATCGCATTCAACTTCGAGGCTTTGGAGGCGCCTGTGACACGATCGCCCTCGCTTCGTCGGCTGCGTGTGAATCACCACGTTTCGGGTGAGCAGCTCCGCCGTCTCATGGTGCGGGTGCCCCAGCTTACACACCCAGTGTTATGGAGCAAGACGGGGGCCGCGTAACAGGAGTATAAGCAGTACCACAGGGTACTATAGCAACGTGTGAACAGCGCCACGGTGATGCAGCGGTGCATGAACAGTACCATCGGTACTGTGTCACGCTTTTTTCCGTGCATGTTTGGTTTCTTTGAATAAATAGATTATTTTGTGATTCATTATCCATCAAGTTATTATTAGAGATAGGATCCTATTTATTTTGAATGCTATTTTTAATAACTGAAAATATTAGGTTTTATCGATAGATTTTCTTATAGGTTATTTTTAGGCGTTAAGTGGGGTTGTTCCTAAAAAAGGGATAATATGTATCAATTATCAATTGAACAACGAATAAACAAAGTTCTTAGTCTCTCTTCCTCCTCTTCAACTAAGCCTTAGAGTCTTAGCGGTAGTATGGCCAACCGTTCAAGGGTGAGTGAGCTACCCTCGGTCATCGGACCTGTACCTCAACAGTTACAACAATATTTGGTATCAGAGCCACCAACCATGGCTTCCGATGCCGAACTATCTCCCTTCGTCGTGTTGAAGGCTAGCAACGAAAAGATGACGACCTCAATTGACAACATGATAGCCATCCTCCAAGAAACATGGGCACTGATGGTCAAGTTTAAGGAGCAGGAGGAGACATCGTGTGTCATTGCAATGGCGGTGCTAATCCCACGTCCCTTGACTTGGAGCTTCGCAAACCTAACTGCCGAGGAACTCACGCCAGTCATTCACGAATGCCACAAACTTCGGACATTCTAGGTAGCTTCATACTCTTATTTGTATCGCCATGGTAATTAAGTAATTTAGGTGTTACTTTTTCTCATTTGAACTGAACTGTTGATCCGCTTGTATGTTTAAGGTTCTTGATACTGTGGGTGATGAAGGCCTCCGGGCTGTGGCTGAGACATGCTCAGATCTTCATGAGCCTTCCTCTGGATGCCACCGAGGACTGAGGGGTCAGTATCAGATGTTGGTCTTCAGGCGATCTCAGAAGGCTGCCGGAAGCTTGAGTCCATACTTTACTTTTGCCAGCGAATGACAAATGCTGCAGTCATAGCTATGTCCAAGAACTGCCCTGACCTTGTGGTGTTCCGCGTTTGCATTATGGGTCGTCACCGTCCTGATCGGATCACCGGGGAGCCCATGGATGATGGCTTTGGGGCGATAGTGACGAACTGCAAGAAACCCACTAGGCTTTCTGTCTCTGGCCTGCTCACTGATCAGGCATCTGCATACATTGGGAAATATGGTAAACTAATATATAGACTTTGTCTCTTGCCTTCTCTGGGAACAGTGACACGTCACTTCAGTATTTGTTTGAGGGATGCACTAGGTTGCAGAAGCTTGAGGTCAGAGATAGCCCTTTCAGTGGCAAGGGATTGCTTTCAGGCCTGAATTATTTTTACAACATGAGGCTCCTGTGGATGAACTGGTGCAGGTTAATCATGAGGGGGTTGTACAGAGGTAGCTCAGCGGATGCCTAATTTGGTTGTTGAAGTAACGAAGGATCAACTTGGCGAGGAGGAGGAAACAGAAAATGCTGATAAATTGTACCTCTATCGATCACTAGCAAAGCCGAGGAACGATGCACCACCATTTGTGAAAATTTTGTAGCCATCGTTTATTTGTTGGAGTTGGATTGCCAGAAAATGTTGGGACTATCGCCTACAGCATTGATGCTACGTTAGCAATGGTGTCCTCCTAGCTGCTGATGAAGCAAACTCGCCTGACTCATCAAGTTCAGTGGGTTCTGTGTTCGTCGGTGAAGCTTTAGAAGTCTCTATAATTCCTTCGTAAAAGCAACCTTTTCTTACTGTCCTAGAAGTGCTAGCGGCAGGCAATGGAGCCTGTTATGTGTCATGTATGGGACTGATGATCCACCTTGTTTCCTTCTACTTACTCTGGTAGACAGATGATGTAAAGCATTGTCCAAGTCCTAATAAAGGTTGCTTTGTATAAAAAAAGGAGAGGAAAGGCTAACTAAGCATAAAGCAAAAAAAAAAACAGTCTGACTATTTTTAAATCGTCTGGAATTTTCTTAAGTTTAAGTCACTTATTGTAACCATTGAATTTGTATAGAGATAGATGTGTTATATTATTAGATATCGACCCAATTGATAAAAAAGATGATTTATGTTTAAGAAAATTTCAGTAAAAATGGCCGTCACTAATTGAAGGAATCGTCGTAACCTGGTTCGTTTTTTCCGACGGCGATCGGTGTGAAAGCAGCCCGGCCGGCTCGCCGCCGGAACGCGCTCCGGTGTTGAGCCATTTCGTCGAACACCTTGGCTTGCCCGACGTGGCTTTGGACCGGACAGACACCACAGGCCGGACGGTGACTGTCATCACCAGCTGTGGGCACAAGATAGATTGTGAGATGAGGACGCAGATCCTCTAACTTACAAGAGCTAAGTCACGGCGTGCAGTTGCTCAAGAATCCACCGT
Source organism: Phyllostachys edulis (assembly GCA_036346405.1). NCBI lineage: Eukaryota > Viridiplantae > Streptophyta > Magnoliopsida > Poales > Poaceae > Phyllostachys > Phyllostachys edulis. The sequence goes on from CM070546.1 coordinate 109,653,365, forward strand.
CCATCCTCATCTAACACTGTGGCCGCCGACGCCGCTGCCATGTCAAATCGCCGGAGATGCTGGACGGCGGGGAACAAGTTCCGGTTGTCGCTGGGCTGCCGGTGGTGACAACGGTGAACCTCACGAGCAACACAGGCGGCTGGAAGCTCTGCATAATCTTCGTGAAGGGCATCAAGGGCAGGCTCAACCGGCTGCCCTCAAAGCTCAGCGTGTGCATCAATGATATGGATATACATATATCCCTTCATACAAGTACTGGACCCGAAGCTTGTCCACGACATCGACATGGGAGCGCATGGCCACGGTCATCATCGATACTCGACATCGATGGTTGCGCCAAGGAGCAAATAAGGAACGGCGACGAACACGGGCGTGCAGACTCCACGTACGCCATGAACAAGCTCCGCTTCTCCGGCGCCGCCTCTTCTTCCTAAGGAAGACGATGAGATGGGAAGATGAACAGTAAGCGTTTATTTGTTGGATGGTGTGGTGGAAAAGGAAAGTGAACTAAGGACAATGCACCTGCATCTGTTTCTAACTGGAAGGATCAATCATAGGTAACCTATGTGTCAGTATATGGATCAATTGCAGATGAACTTCGCTTTCATATCGAAGTTCAAGTAAAAGAAATTAAATCTACTGCTATAACTTAGAACAAATAAGTTAGGTTCTGTCCAGATCCAGAGCTACCCAGGATCATGCCATATCGTTCATACCGAACAGTCTTGAGATGCTGGCCATGCTGGTACTTCCTCAAAACTCACAAGAAACTAAGAATATACCACTATCAAGTAATGTACACAGATAGTACAATACATAACTGAGAATCTTAGGACTTGCATATTACGTATATTCACCGTGTAATACCACAAGTCTACAGTTGTGCAAATGAATGAACAAGTCGGCTAACAAAGCATGAACTGAAGACATTGCTTAAAACTGCACCACACACCAAGTTTGTGTGTGCTTCGCTGCAGTTCATAAAATACAAAAAAAAGCATAAACTCCGAGTACCTTAGAATCATATCCTATCCAGCATAAATTTTGAAAACCATGCGTGTTTAGAAACTATTTGAATCTGCAGAGTGAGTGCAATCCTCCATGTCCACAAAGTTTTGGAGCGACCTTGGAATAGGAGGGACTTCAACATCTATAGTACCCTCTAGCATGTGAACAACTTGCCCCATCATTGGTCTGTGATCCTCAGCATCTTGAATGCACCAGCATGCAATTCTGCAAGCTTTGTTCAGTTGCTCTACATCAGCATTGCCCTCCAACATGCTGTCCATCAGGCACATAACATCTCCTTCATTAAACTTGACTGCAGCAAAGGTGGGAAAGTAAGTAAACTTCCCTTCCTTAATTTTCTCCGCATTCCTTCGCCCTGATATGATTTCAAGAAGCGTCATTCCATAGCTGTAAACATCAGCCTTATGTGTGATTGGTAGCCCTGAGATCCAATCCACTCCGGTGCAAGATATCCGATAGTCCCTCGCATTGTTGTCAGTGCCCTGCTGAAATCTCGACCAACAAGCTTCGCCATACCGAAGTCTGCAATCTTAGGGAAGAACTCTGCATCAAGAAGTACGTTGTCCGGCTTCATGTCGCAGTGTACAATGCGATCCTTGCATTCCTCATGCAGATAAGCCAAGCCTTTTGCAATTCCAAGTGCTATAAAGTATCTCCGTTTCCAGCTTAACTTTGCCGAGCTTTTGGAGAACAGGTGGCTGTTCAAAGAACCATTTGCCATATATTCATACACCAGCAACCTTCTACTACTGTCTTCAGCACAAAACCCAAGCAGAGGAACAAGATTCATGTGCTGAATCAGTCCAATGGTCTGCACCTCTGTTCGAAATTGCTTCTCTCCCTGTCCGAGGCCTTTTAGCTTCTTGACAGCCACAACAGTGCAACCTGGTAATGTCCCTTTGAAAACACAGCCGAAACCTCCTTCTCCCATTTTTTCCGAGAAACTTTTTGTTGCGTTCTTTACCTGGGAATATGAGAAGACCACTAGACATCCATTGGCACCCACTGGTTGTGTCCTAGATAACTTTGTTCTGGATCTGCACAAAACAGTCAGGACAACAGCACTAATGGCTAGCATACCCCCCACCAGGCCCAATATGACAACAATTTTAGTAGTCCAGTTTTGTTGTTTGGCAAGACAGATGTAGATATTACCTCCATTCGAACCAGAATTCCGCAGTATCGTATACTGCAGCTCCCCATACCACAGTAGGCATGCCGTGTTGTACGAATAGGCGGTACAGGAACAGTCTTTTAGGCAAGCAGCTTCACACTCTTTGGGGCTTCTGCCTCCAAAGGATCGAGGTCTATCAGGAAATTTGTAGATGTTATTAATTGGATAAAATGACACTTCTTGATCAACAGAAACATTGCCTTCACAATTCAGTGCTTTAGTTCTTGAACAACCAAGTGTGCCCCACATATTAGTAGGTGGTGGATCAAAACCAACAGGGCAACTGCAATTGTTGAACCCTGTGCAGAGATATTGGTCAGTTGAGGATGATGTTGCGCACAGGCCGTACGGGCCACAATACGTATGATAACTGCAGAAAACACCAGAAGCAGACCACAAGACAGAGCCACACTCCCCAAGCATAGAAAAGCTGACAGTCCCATTACTATCCAACCTTATGTATTTATTCACACCGTTGAAAGTTAGAAAATTGCCTCCATCTTCCTGAATGTCCATCCAGCTGGGAAAAGTGCCATAATACATCCATCCATCAGGATTGTGTCGAATGATAAACCCTCGCCTTCTGCTTGCATCTATCTCCAGAGTATAATTACGAGAATTAAGGGACATGTTCTTGCCAGTGATTCCATTGACTCCCAGGCTTCCTCCAGGGAGCAGTGTATCAGTTGGGTGATCAAAACTCTGCCAGAATACCACTGAACTGTTCACTTGATCTCTTATCACAAGATTTCCACTGTCAAGTAGAACTGCAACTGCTGAACTCAAACTATTCTTTGTTGAATTTGATGACCAAAGAAGAAAATCACCATTGGTCAGGTGTAGGATGCCATCTTCTGAGAGGGTAAAGGATAAGGACCAAGTGTCACTGAGCGCTATATCTGCATCGGGTTCCCAAACCATAAAATGGCCACAAAAAGTTGATGAATTAGTTAGCCAGACGCCAAAGTGACCGTAGTTACAGTATGAATAACCTGGAGGATCTCCGCAGCTGAAACCCAACTTGAAAGCACCATTATTTGAAAGTAGGTTCTTGTTACTATGCAGAGATTGGCCTGGAAGGAGGTTATTTGTTGCATATGCAAATTTGCAGCCAGAACATATGAGGCATATCAGGGAGAGAAATATTACTGTGAAGTAAGACATCGCCAAAGACTTGCACTTGCACGCTTTCCCCATCTCGGAATAGAGATTCTTGCTAACTGTTGATAATTGGCCTGCCTCTCACAGTCAAAAAGGAGAATGCAAACCAAGTAATTTCGTTTTGCGAGTTAGGAATTACTAGCATGTACTTGCTAGCCAAGTCAAGAATGGCTAGCGCAGAAAAGTCAATTCTAGTACCTGGTGTGTGATAGTAAGTCATCATCGTGGAAACATTTGAACTTTGGTTGCTTCAGATCAACATAGCAGAAAAAAAATTGAAATATTACAGTAGTAAAATGAAAGTTTCTCCATCTGACCAGTTGAATTTATGTCAGTATACTGAAAGGTCAGTTAGCAGAAACAGAAATACAGTACAGTTTTCTTTTATACGTTGATCCAGTCCCCTCGTTAGCAAGAGGGACCTAGGTAGGTTCGTCACAGATCAGTTAAGAATAGTCAATCAATTAATCACCATCACTTTGGCAGTTTGGCACACTGACCAGCAACACCTACTGCTACTGTTGACTGTTGAGTGCAATTAAGTTCAGCACATCCAAGCCAGCAGATTTTTTCTTTCAGTGGAGTAGTGGACCATTCTACCATAACCACATAAATGTTGTGGGTAATCAGCAAAACTGCATGCACGAACGAATGAGCTTTGTTATGACGTGTAGGAACCGGCGTTACCTGTTGCTCAATTTCCTGACGCCCGATTGAGGTAGCGCACAGTCAAGCTCGACCCAAGAACGCGCTGTCATGATGCAAGCATTTCGTCAAACACACCAGCGCAACGGCGCACGGACGAAAGACAGCGGCCGTGACCGAAGGAGTGGACTGGAGGAGTATTCCAATGCTTGCCGTTGCCGAGACGCCGAAGCCGTCGACCGACTCCGTTCTAACTTTTTCACCACAAAACTTTGTCGTCTGCGAAATCTCGCGGCCCAGCTCGACACATAGACGCCGTCTTTGCGGTTGAGGCATTTCACCAAACACCCTCCGGACGTGCCGCCTTCCCGGCGCTGCTGACACCGCACGCACGCCGGCGGCGGGTGGTGACCGGTCGGACCACCTCAAACATCGATGCACGACGGATCTCCAATCCTCCACGTATGACTAGGACCGATCCAGGGGAGACGTGTTGCTTCGAAGCAAAATCCGCGGTCCTGTCCTAGCCTCCCGGCTCATCCATGGTCGAAGTCTCGAAGAGGAGGAGAAGAGCAGCTTTCTGGTTTCGTTTGGGCCGAACGTTCTGTTTGGAGGTCCATCTAGGCCCAAAATATCGTAAAGGGGCTTGCGAAATCTCCCCCAATATCTTTTCGCAAGTGAGAGAAAATCTCCGTCTCTCTCTCTCTCTTCCCGTCGTTCCCGAGGGGACAAGGACAAAGTCGTCCATCTCGTGGCATCTCGCGTCGCGTATCCGCAACACACACCATCCCTAGATCCCGCACACTCTTGATCTCTTCTCGGCTCGCGACGCGGCGGCGGCGGCGGCCGCCCGACCAGGAGACGATAAATCGGGGAGAAGAGAAGAAAAAATACCCTAGCGAAATTCCCTCCCCTCAAGCTCGCCTCGGCGACTCAGGTGAGCGGCTACTCAACTCCTTCCGCGATTTTTCAAGCCAGAAGAACCCAGATTAAATCTCGCGAATCGGAGCGATTATAACTCGTAGCCCAGCGGAGGCGCGCCATTTCTGCTGCTTCATGCGTTTTCCGGCCGGATGTTTCGCCAATCCGGCCTAAAATTTTAACGCCCCTTCGAAGCTGTCGTGATTGGGAGACTCATAGGTCTTGGGAGATGGGTTGATCTGAGAAAACGAACGGGAAAGAAACCAAATCAGTTTTATGTCCGTTTCTGCTGTTGGTACCCTGGGAGAGGATTTGCCAGAGCAACGCTGCAGCTTCAGACCATCAGGCTCCAATCTCTTGAATTGGCTGAATTCAAGGAGTAGTAGCCTGTCAAATGCTCCAATGTTGTGCAAACACTTGTGACTTCCCTGATTGTTACATGAAGCTTGCAATGCATTGAGTTGAATTCCCTTCTTCTTTTTTGTTTTCTTTAGCTTTCGAGTTTCTACTTGCAGTGCATTCAGGTCCTAGATGGTCCTAATTTTTTTATCATAAGAAGCAGCTCTTTGTAAATTCTTGGCTTCAATTCTTTTGCAGATATCAACTTGGAGTCGGCTTCTGCTTCACCATAAAGTACATATTTTCCCTTCTCTCCATTGCACCATTTGTAACTCAACTCGTTCACATAACGAATGTCGGCGTGCTACATTTCTGTTTTTGTGCTCATTTGCTGTCTACTGTTTCAGTGCGGGAGAGGGATGTCTGCTGGGAGTACTGCGACAAGCTGGATGGGAACAGGGTCAGGTGCAGATTCTGCCAGAAGGTTCTAAATGGTGGCATAAGCAGGTTTAAGTTTCACCTGTCTCAAATCCCGAGCAGAGGCGTCAACCCTTGCACCAAGGTGAGGGATGATGTCATAGAAAAGGTGAATGCTGTCATAGCAGCCAAGGAAGAGCACAGGGAGTTCCAGCTTCTCAAGAGGCAACGAATAGCTGAATTGACGGTACTTCCGAAAAGAACACGGGAGCATCCGTCTCAGTCTCCATCTCCAGGGCCAGCTACTTCTCCTGCTATTACTCCTGCTGCCGAGCAGGCTCAGCTCCTTGCCCTGGAAATGCCTCCTGCTCCGGTACTGAAACTATCTGTTGCTGCAAACAAACCACGCTCGGCTGCAGCATTGGAAGCAGAACGATGCATAGCTGAATTCTTTTTGGAGAATAAGTTGGACTACAGTATTGCAGACTCCATTTCATACCGGCGTATGCTGGAGGCACTTGGTGGACAGGGATTCCGTGGGCCATCATCTGAGGTTTTGAGGACAAAGTGGTTGCAAAAGCTGAAGTTAGAGGTTTTGCAGAGAACAAAAGAGATTGAAAAGGATTGGGTGACAACAGGTTGTACTATCTTAGCTGATTCGTGGACTGATAACAAATTGAAAGCCCTAATCAACTTTTCTGTGTCGTCTCCACTAGGAACATTCTTCCTCAAAACAGTAGATGCTTCTCCACACATCAAAAGTCACAGAGGGCTGTACGAACTCTTTGATGAAGTGATTCGGGAAGTTGGTCCAGACAATGTGGTTCAGATAATCACTGATCGGAATATAAACTATGGTAATATAGACAAGCTGATCATGCAGAACTACAACACCATTTTTTGGTCTCCCTGTGCATCTTTTTGTATAAACTCAATGTTGGATGACTTTTCCAAGATTGATTGGGTGAACCGAAGCATTTGTCAAGCTCAAACCATTACACGATTTATCTTCAACAACAGGTGGGTTCTTGATCTTATGAGAAAGTTCATGGCAGAGCAGGAGCTTGTTTGCTCAGGGATTACAAAGTCTGTATCAGATTTTCTCACACTGCAATCATTGTTGAGACACAGATCAAAGCTGAAGCAAATGTTTCGTAGCTCTGACTATGCAACTTCTTCTTATGCAAATAGGTCTTTAAGCATTTCATGCATCGAGATCCTCGATGACGATGAATTTTGGAGAGCAGTCGAAGAGATAGCTGCTGTTTCTGAACCTCTATTGAGGGTCATGAGGGATGTTTCAGGAGGCAAGGCTGCCATTGGTTACATATACGAGTCTATGACAAAGGTGATGGATTCTATTAGAACATACTACATAATGGATGAAGGCAAATGCAAGTCATTTCTGGACATTGTGGAGCAAAAATGGCAGGTAGAGCTGCATTCGCCTCTTCATTCAGCAGCTGCTTTTCTGAACCCAAGCATCCAATATAACCCAGAAGTCAAATTTTTCACTAGTATCAAGGAGGAGTTCTACCATGTTCTGGATAAAGTGCTCACAGCCCCTGACCAAAGGCAAGGTATCACATCGGAACTGCATGCTTTCCGCAAGGCACAAGGGATGTTTGGCTCTAACATTGCTAAAGAGGCCCGCAACAACACCTCCCCAGGTAGTCTTTATCTTAGCTGCATTGTTCTAATATTCTTGAAATGCAACAGCAGGTTGCTTAATTGCAGGATATTCATAATAACAGAAATTAACCACTCTGGTAATAGCTTGCTATTTTTATCGTGTTCCTATTATTTACAGTAAAAAATGTGCAAGCTGGAATTGATATCCATATACATTGTTATATGGCATATACAGACACAGTAATTGCACAGACAAATATCAAATGCTGTTTTTGGGAAAATAATTTTTTTTCCCGGTTTCTCCCTTGTGCTAAATTTTGAACTTACAGAAATTTTGCTGAGTGGCTCTGCATTTTGAGGCCACTAATATCACGCCATTGGCATCTATTTGCTGCAGCCCATGATCATAGAACTTCAATTTACTGATCTGGTTGAAGACGTTGCAAAGGCAGCTTATTGTCTTCTATGCTCGAGGAGAGGACACTCTTTCTCTGAATGTATTCTCATGACCTTTTTGATGCTCAGGGATGTGGTGGGAACAATACGGCGATTCAGCACCATCATTACAAAACGTTGCTGTCAGACTAGTCAGCCAGGTTTGCAGCACGCTGACTTTCCAAAGAGACTGGAGCATAATCCTTCAGAGTCACTCGGAGAAGCGCAACAAGCTGGACAAGGACGCTTTGGCCGACCAGGCCTATGTGCATTACAATCTCACGCTCCACTCCGACTCCAAGATGAAGAAGGGGGACAGGGATCCAATTGCGCTGGATGATATCGACATGACATCGCCATGGGTGGAGGATTCGGACAGTCCAAACCTCACCCAGTGGCTCGACAGGTTCCCGTCAGCCCTGGATGGTGGAGACTTGAACACTAGGCAGTTTGGTGGTTCGATCTTTGGCGCCAGTGATAATCTATTCGGCTTGTGATAGGTTTCAGTTCCAAGTCTAACAATGTGCTGGTTCTGTTGCACAAATTCTCACTGTATGTATGATTTTAGCTCCATCGCTTCCATAGAGTAGGTTCTAGATTTATTTGTACCAAGGGACAAGGGGGCATTACCTGTTGCTCATTTAGGCTTAGACATGAGATGATGAAAACCTAGAGAATGGAGACCATGAAACTGAAATTTTGGTGGTCATTTCTTGTCCTGAGTGATCATACGAAAGATGTTTTGGAGGGTGTTAGTACCATTCACAATTCTAACTTCTTGTTAGCCATCATTTTGAATTACCTAGTATGTATGGTTATCACATGAGCCAATTTACACAGGATTACCACAGAGAGGAAGGTAAACCAGCGACAAAGAATAGCTGAAGGGTCTTTGTCAAGATCCACTATCTACTCTATACTCATCAATATCTACAGCAATAATTCCATGAAGAAGTGTTCGCAAAAAACCAACCCGTCTTGATCTTATCTATGGCTATTCGTTTGGTATTTTTGGTTTATACCGTTCGATAAATACAGTATACTCGGTAAATAAGGTATTGTTAGTTCAGTAAACTCGGTATTTTTAAAAATATGGTTCTGTATCGGTAAATATCAATTTATTTCGGTACGGTATTGGTAATTACCAAATTTATCAACACAAATTACGAACGGGAAATTAAGTTCAGATTTCTTCTCTCTTTGAAACTAAGTTATGGATTTCTTCTCTTCAATGGCTTCCTGGATGTATAATGTATTCATGTACTCGTGTGGCTTGGCATTTGTTTTCCTCCAATATTCTAGGCAGCTTAATAAATAATAATCGAGTCTGGATGTAGAGAGAACCGGACAAATCTAATGTTGCAAAGCTTGTTAACTCTTCACCATGAGTATTATTGAGTAGGTCTGTAGTTTGTAGGAGTACCGAGTGGAACTTTTTTAAAAAATTTTACTTTAAAATTAACCATCTGCGTACTTTATTTCCAATTCTGACCATTTTGATCACGCCACCACCCATAACGTGACAAAATAATACTGTCATGCCATAGAATAAGTCTGCCAAATAGCACTTTGGTGGCGTGACCCACTGGTGGTGGCGTGACCAAATAACACTGTCACGTCACCACCCATAGCGTGACAAGAGTATGTTCCAGCGTGACAGCGTTGTTTTGTCACGCCACGAGTGGTGCTGTGACTAAAGGGGTCAAAATTAGAAATAAAGTGCGCTAGAGATTAACTTTAAAATAAAATTTTAAAAAGGATTAATTAATAAAAAAATTCTACCGGGTGCCATTCGGCCAGCCAATCCACGCGCAACGGCCAGAACCAATCCGCCAAGTTGGGCCAACAGCCCAATAGGCCAACCGCCAACGGGCATGCGGCCGGCAACCGGCACCGAGCGCGAACAGCATGCCAGCGAGCAATCGATCGGTTTATTCGGTTTTTACCTAAAAAAACCGAATCATACCAAGGGGCAAGGGGGTATTACCTGTTGCTCATTTAGGCTTAGACATGAGATGATGAAAACCTAGAGTATGGAGACCATGAAACTGAAATTTTGGTGGTCATTTCTTGTCCTGAGTGATCATATGAAAGATGTTTTGGAGGGTGTTAGTACCATTCGCAATTCTAACTTCTTGTTAGCCATCATTTTGAATTACCTAGTATGTATGGTTATCACATGAGCCAATTTACACAGGATTACCACAGAAAGAGGATAAGGTAAACCAGCCGCAAAGAATAGCTAAAGGGTCTTTGTCAAGATCCACTATCAACTGAATACTCGTCAATATCTACAGCAATAATTCCATGAATAAATGTTCACAAAAAACCAACCCATCTTGATCTTATCCGCTTCCAACAATAAAGAAAAAGAAGCAGAGAACCGAGCCCATCGCTCTCTCCTCCCGTATTAAACCAAACCCAATCGATTGCATTGCATAGTAATAGCATTAGCATACACGCACAAGAAAAATCATCCAGGTTCCAACGCCGCACAGGGAGATGGAAGGGAGCGACCGGCTGCCGGAGATAACCATCGTTCCGGCGCCTAGGCCGGCGGTGGGCGGTGGCGCCGTCGACGCGGTGAAGGCAGCGAGCAAGGAGCCCATCAGCCCCGGCTCACCGTCCCCGGTGGCCGCCGGCCGCAGCAAAGAGAGCCGTCCTGAGGGCGCCGCCGTCTCCCTGCCCGGGTGGAAGCTCGACTCCCTCTGCCAGGAGTCCGGCTCGTCGCCGGCAACCATGAGGGCGCGCTTCCCCTACTTCTGAAGCGGCTGGCAGTTTGCTGTTTAGTAGCGCTCGTTTATGCTTTTCTGGCGCTGTAGTAAAATCGCAACCTTTTAACCTCTGTCGTAATAACTCTGGTGATCTGATTCTCCCGGTCGTCTGGTCGCCATAATTCTCTCTTTATTTTGTACATGTGTGTATCAATATTGCAGTTCTGGACTTCTTGTATGCGATGATGTTTGACGATGAGATCATCAGAGGCGCTCCTGTCTATTTGCTGTTAGTGTTGTGTACAGGCGGCATTTTCAGTCAGTAATTTGTGTGGTTTGCAGTGGTTTCAGAACCTTAGACTGACAAATTGTGAACTCACGAGGCACGGCTGTGTGCATTCGATCGTCATTTGGAGTTTGGAACGAACAATATCGATCGAACTTATGGGTTCTGTGCCTGATCTGCAACCGTTGTGGGAGTTGCTAAGGGCATGTACAACACGGTGCCCCGTGGGGCCACCTAGGCTTGGATGCCGCCGTGGAGGTTAGATGGGTGCTTGGAGGGTGTCACAAAGATTGCTCGTGGTTGCCCTCGAGGGCAACCGAGAGACGGCGACCAGACGCCTTCGGCGACCGGGAAGACGGCGTTGACGACGACCAGACCCGAACGCCGATGAGTGGATCCCGGCAGCGGCGGCGCTGGTGCCACGCCAGGGCGGTGGCAGCGACCGGATCCGGACTCCGGTGAGTGGATCTGGTCGGATCCTAGCGGTGGCGGCGCTGTCGTCGGCCCCGATCTGGAGCGGTTGCGCCGAGACCAAGTAGCGGCGACCGGATCCCGGGCGAGGCAAGAGCGGCAGCGGACGGATCCGGAGGAGACGAGGTCGATGACGAGCTCATACGACGCAAGCTCACGGCGGTGCGACTAGATTTGGGGGCGGCGGTCGATATGGGAAGAAAGAGAGCGGGGGTGGAAAATGAGGGAGAGGGTTGATGTGGCCACGTGGGGCAGGGTGTGGATAAGATGGGCAACATGGTTGACATGTGGGGACAAGGTTATAGATGTAGTAGATTTTTTGTTTCTAGGTTTCTTTGTGTAAATTTTTGGACTGAAATAATAAATAGAAATAATATAGGGGCTGAAATGCAAAATTATTTGCGGGTCTATTTGAAGCTACCATGTATTGGGTGGGTGGGAGCTTAAGTGGCGTCTTGAGAGGTTTGTGCCTCACGTGGAGGATGAGACTATTATTTGAGACTACTATGTATTGTACATGCCCTAAGAAACAATCGGGATAGCCTATGTCGCCGGTGGTGATGACATCTCCGACGAGGGTAGGGAAAAGGTTCGCTGGTCCCAAACATTCCCCGCAGGGTGATGGTGACAGTATGGTATTATTAGTGTTGGAGGAGGGTCCCGCGCTCCCCCAGGTCGACGTTCGTGTCAGTTAAGGATCAACCAGTGTCAGCAAAGCACCAGCAGGAAAGCACGATAACTACGCGAACCGACATTAAAAAATGTGACCTTGATTTCGTAATCAAGCCTCTCTATGCAGCCACCTCACCTCACCCCCCCTCCCTTCTATAAATAAGACCCTATTTGTAGCATGGGGGAAGCCACTTGTACACCATTTCATACTTAAGCAATACAATTGAAGTGAGATCCTTGTTGCGCTTACGCTTTGTCCTCTGCTCACGCATTCCCAGAGGTTGACGTAGCCGGCCGGAGGTGCCTACAAATCTACTGTCTAGACTCGTATCTATGACAACTAGCCGTGGGCTCGGAGGAGGGCGATGAGGAGACACAAGGCCGTGTTAGATTTTCGAGGACGACACCTTCAATAGTGGCGCGGCGGTTGAAGCCGATAGGGATAACAATTTCCTTGCCTGCAAGGCGATGGAAGGTGAGGTGGATGATATAAATGACGACGGCCACCATGGGAAGCAACAAACAGTAAGATATAGCCAACAGACAGTACTAGTGCTAGTGCTAAGGGTGATGCGATGTTGAGAGGTGGGGTGCAAGTGAGTTAGGTGGTAGTTAGGGGGGTGGGGGTGGGAGGAGATGGTTTATGTGGTAGAGAGGAGGAAATCCATTGGATCGAGATCTACGGGTTCAAAATTTGATTACTTGAAACAAAAACGAAAAATCCAATGACTCTCTACACATCTAGTGTACTTCTCGAGTTCTCGTTCAATCATACAGTATATATAGATACGTATGATACACCATAGGATGATAGAGGATACAACTCCTCTAGATTTACACACAAGGTGTACAACACTTCACCGCACAATACATTACTCGTATGTTGTATCTAACAACAACAGCAAAAAAAAGATACGAAACAGATAGAGACAGAGAAAGAAATAAAAACTTTACGAACTTATTTGGATAGAAATAGATTAAAATCAATCCAAAACTTTTGGATTAAAAAAGATTTTAATTTAAATTCTAAATCAATCCGAAAGATCAGATCACAATGTATCCAACAAGCCGCACACTGGTCGTCTGCAAAACCTCTCGTCCCCGGGACTTGCATAAAAACGAATAGCCACGAGCCCACGACCCCACCCACATCCCATCGAGAAATCAAAACCCATCGCCGCGGCGTGCGTCCCTCTCACCGACCCGGAGAGGCGGAGATCACCGGAGAAGCAGCAGCATCAGGGCTCAGGGTCTCCCACAACCGTGAAGATGAACGACGGGGATGTGGTGCGGCAGCTCAAGCAGATGACGGACTTCATCCGACAGGAGGCCGTCGAGAAGGCCGCCGAGATCGAGGCCGCCGCCGCCGAGGTATCCTTGGCTCCCCGACCTACCGTGCCACCGCGCATTTTACCCTAGAGACTCGTTAGGTTTGGATCCCGGCAGCGATCGGCGAGATCCGGATCGCGGAGGATCGAATCTGTTGCGTCGTTGCTAGGATCGCGCAATGCGGAGCGGCTAGTTGTAGATTGGGCGAGTTGATCTCGGATCGGACAATGGCGGCACGTAAGAGGTCTAGGTCGGGACTTAGCTTATGGGAGTCGCGTTTTGGATTGCGTTCGTTAGCGATTTCATGGGGTTGGTGTTGGACTATTTGAATTTTATGCTAATAATGTTCCTATCCGCGCCATTGCGTTTGTTACCAATTGCGATGTTCAGTTTTTTTTGTTGTTGTTGTTTTGTTGTCGATTCTCTAGTATGAAGTGAAATAAGCTAAATAGTGTATTTCTGTTGGAGTGGTATTGCTAATTCGGACGCCCATTTGTCCTGCAGATAGCATCATTGTTCGTTTACAAAATTCCGTGGTACGTGTAATGGAAATTCAGAAATAAGTGAAAAGCTAGAACTTTATATGCATGTTCCCATTTGAATTGTCGTTTCTGTTGGATAACTGGGACACTTTTATCACGGGAAAGCATGGCTTCAGTGTTGTCATGATTTTCTGTAATGCTCTTTAAAATTAGAAGTCTGCAAGTTTTTTCAATTAGTTGACGATAATGATAACTCAGGAATTTCAAATTGAGAAACTACAACTAGTGGAAGCTGAAAAGAAGAAGATCAGGCAAGAATATGAACGGAAAGAGAAGCAAGTTGGTATCAAGAAGAAAATGTAATAGTTCCTATTCCCGTTTGCACTATTTCTTTTTCTTCCACAAACTGCACACTGTGGAGAATACTAAACTACAAGTCTACAAGTCATTATGAATGGTTTTGACTTTTCACCCGTTAGGCATTACCATAGTGGCATGCTCATCTTGATAACTCTAGGATGCCATAAAGAAAGAAAAACGGAAGGACAGTTCTCTAATTTGATTGTGTGTTACGTTATGCAGTGAATACTCAATGCAGCTCAATTCTTCCCGAATTGAAGTTCTGCAAGCTCAAGATGATTTGGTAAAGTCAATGATGGAAGCAGCAGGGAAAGAGCTACTATACATAAGCCGAGATCACCAAACTTACAAGAAACTTCTCAGGATACTTATTGTTCAGGTCAGCAGATACTGTAATAGAATGAATTCTTTTCTTTTGGCTTTAGTTAGCCAAATTCCAGCACTTATTGTGAAAATCCAGGAACTGGCTGATTCCTTCTCCCTGAAGAATAACATATCTAGTTGTTGGAATGATATTCAAATCATAAATTTATTTATTTTTTATACTGTATTCTAATATGGGCTAGTTTTTCATGTTCTTTAATTTGATGAGACTTCATAGCATGAGTAGACGATATATGTATGTAAATTAGTTGCCGTAGTTGAGGAATCATTAGACATATCTATCCATGTGCATACCGCAAGTGGAGTGAATTAGATCTGCCTTCTTCTTAGTAACCACTATTTCCATGATTCTTCCATAATTTGAATATTAGCTAATGCAAAAAAGTTACCTTATCAGAGCTTGCTGCGTCTGAAAGAGTCAGCTGTGGTGCTCCGCTGCAGAAAGGAGGATCTTGAGCTTGTTGAATCAGTTTTGGAGTCGGCAAAGAATGAATATGCAGAAAAGGCGAATGTATATCCTCCTGAAATAGTGGTAGACCGTCATGTCTATCTGCCGCCTGGTCCCAGTCATTATCTGGCACATGGCCCCTCCTGGTAACACTTGCAATCTTTTGTGGATAATAAGCCATAAATTCTCCTTTGATGATATCTACTGCCAGTTGTTCATACTTAATATCATATGTTACCAAATTTATCATTTTAATACTATCCAAAGTTTCACCAGCTCTTCCATCCCTAATGTGCATTGGCATTTGATGGACTTATATTGTTAGATATCATTATAATATTGTCAAGTATTTGGCTTGCATCACTTTTCACGATATTCTGGATTTTCTAATATTTTTTTAAGGAATATTACATGCTTAAATGCAAATGGCGTACAATAGCTTCATAAGCAACCGAAAGAAGGATTCCTTCTTCCTCAATATTTTTTGGCACGTTGATGTTTATTCTTGAAACAAAGTACCAATCAATCCAGTACAAATATGTTATGCTTTCTACAAGTGTGTCCCCTTGCCACCATTGCGTGGATTAGAATAGGAATGAGGCAGGGATCTTTCCATCCAGCATTGCCTGCATTCTTCCCTGTGGCTTTGCCCTCTTTTCTTTTGTTGAAGTGTGTATTCATTGTCTGGCATTGCAATCCTATATGTTCACTTTTTTTTTCAAATGCTATAGCCATTTTTTACACTAGACTATTTGAGTAATCCTTTTTCTGGAGTAAATCTCCTTCTATATCTGTTCTTGTTATTAGCAGGAGAAGCCAAATCATGTTTATTGAATTATAATTTTGTGGATCCGAATGTCTAATGCTTACTCTTATACCTTTTGATTTAGCTCTGGTGGAGTTGTACTAGCATCCCGAGATGGAAAGATAGTCTGTGAAAACACATTGGATGCTAGACTAGAAGTGGTATTCAGAAAGAAGCTACCAGAGGTATGTACTCCAATGTTCTTTTTTCCTTTGACCTTTTCATTTCAAAAGTGATCCTGTTGAATTTCCCCTGCATGAATTATATTCTAATGGATGCAGCGAAAAATAATACATAGATGTTTTACTGTTGGCTCTAGTAAAAAAATGTAATATGTGAGAGCTACCTTGTTGATGAACATATGGAATTATCTTTTTAACTAGTGTAAACGATTAGAAAATGAACATGAGTTGGTGATGGCAATTTACCATTTCCATCATTCCAGCTATCCAAGAGATATGCCTTTGCTCCTTTACTATATGCTGCTTTCTGAAAGGAAAAATAAATCCTCTGTTACGGACAGCTTTGTTGGGATTCAATTCCAATAGCAGAAGAAAGAAAGTTTGAAGCGGCAAGTTCAAATATAGAAAGTTAAAGAATAGAAATAGTTAAATTCGAGTTGTATACAAATAGGACTATATTAGTCTCAACATCAATCGGACTCTAGAACTATATAAAGAGTCCGGAGGCTTGTAATTGAGACAACCAATTATGAATCAATACGATAGTTTTCTCCAACTTCTTCTTCTTTTCTATCAAGATCGGCTACTCATCCATACTCCCCTGCATTCTAGTTCCGAAGATCCTCTGATCGTATCAACTTGGTATCGATTCACCGATCCGCCCACCATGCCACCCAAGGTTGACTCGCAACCGACGACGACTCGATGGATTGGAACATGCGCAATCGGAACTACTCAAGGCAATCACTAACCTCCAGAGACGAACGACAAGCGATGTCGCGAGAAAGAATCAAGCGTCCGAAAGAGACTTGACGGACTAGCACAGAGATGCGCCAGATGTTCGCAGCAGATCGGTCGATCCGCGGCCCAGCGGACGGCCAACCCTTCCGCCCAACCCAGCGGGCGACACGGAGAGGGAGCGGCGGCCAAACCTTCCGCCCGACCCAGCGGGCAAGACACGGAGCGGATCGCTGCCGTTTCCATCTTCGATCGAAGAAACCTCAGCATCACGCCCGCCGCTCGGGCTCCACCGCCTCGGTTCGTCGGCAATCGAACGCAGGGGCTTTGAGCACAACCGTGGCACGGAGAAGATTTCAAGGGCTCTCGGGGCACCGTGTCGACGGCAATCGATCACATGGGGCGGCTTTGAGCAAAATCGGACACTGAGGCGGCTTTGAGGAATATCACGACCGAGAGGACCTTGAGAATTACCACGGGTACCACAGACGATATAATGCTCCACGGACGCAGCTTGGATCGACCGCGCCTTCCACGCTTGGATCTTCCAATCTATGATGGTTCATCGACCCAATCACATGGTTGACTAAATGCGATCAATACTTTCGCGCATATCAAATTCTCAAGAAGATAAAGTCCGGATGGCCGCTTTTCACTGTCGAGGTTGCTCACTCATGGTTTTATCGGTTGAACGCGATGAGGGCCGATTCCCGGCAAGATTCAAACATTATTGTTCGATGCGTTTTGGCCGACCATTCGCACGAACACGTGGAAACTCTCAAGCATTTGCAACAATTTCGGTTCATTGGCGCAATATCAGCAGGAATTCACGGACCTCTTGTGCCATACCATCGGGTTGTCCAGGACTCACCAGATTGAGCTTTTCACCGCCGGGCTATCGGAACCAATTCGCACGCACGTGGAATTAGCAGGACCGACATCCCTGCAACAAGCTCTGAACTTGGCCCGGGCATATGAACGGCTCAACCCACCTGTAGCAGGTCCGACAACAACAAATAGGCCACAGGTGAACAACCGGATAATGGGCGCTACCGATTTCGCAACCTTCGCGCCACTCCATCGCCCCAGCACCATCCGTGACAACCAAGAAGTTACCACGACCGGCGACCACAGAGACACGCGACGGAGTCTTTCGCAGTCGTCTCTCGCCGAGATGGTGACCGTCGACAACGCGGCTTATGTTTTAATTGCGACGGCGGTTTGTGGGGACACCGCGCAAACGGTTGTTTTGGTTAGAACCCGACCGACCACAAGATCGACGATACATCGAGGACTACATAGCAATGAGTTCGAACCGAAATCTCATTGCTTGTCATCATCGGTCTATGCTCGCCCGGACAATGCAAGTGGCGTCAGACGGCGATTCAAGGCATTGCCCTTTTTGACACAGGATCCACTCACAATTTCCTCAACACGGCATGTTTATCTGCGGTCAACCTCATCATCCAACCTCACAGCGGACTCCGGGTCAAGGTGGCCAATGGCGACAGGTTAGCTTGTGCCGGTATTTGCAAACAGACGCCCATGACTATTGCACCATCCGAGTTCGCCGTCGATTTCTATATTATACCATTGTCAGGTTTTGATGTCATTTTGGGAATGCAATGGCTGCGCACGCTGGGACCGGTATTATGGAACTTCGCTCAAATGCAATTTTCTTATTGGGAGCATAATACTCGCATTCGGATAGGTGAATCACCAACCAATGTCTGCAGCTATGGTACAAACCACGAACGCATCAATTGTTGGCACCACTTTTGGCCGAAGTTCGAGCATCGGTTTCTGCGCCTCTGATGTGTTTGCCGCCGGCCGATCCTACGATCATCATATTCGCTAGTGCCAAACGCACCGGAAATCATGGTACGTCCCTACCGTTATGCACATATTGAAAGATGAAATTGAGCGTCGATGTGCCACAATGCTAGCCCAAGGGATTATTCGCCGAGCTCGTCACCCTTTTCTTCACCGGTTCTTCTTGTTCGAAAGAAAGACGATCATGGCGGTTTTTGTGGATTACCGCGACTCAACGAACACACAATCAAGGATAAATTTCCAATCCCACATGTGGACGAACTGTTGGATGAATTTGGAAGGAGCATGTTTCTTCACCAAGCTAGATTTGCGATCCGGTTATCACCAAATTCGGATGTTTCCTGAGGATGTTCAGCGGCGTTTCGGACGCACCATGGCCATTTTGAATTCTTGGTTCTTCCTTTTGGTCTATGCAATGCTCCCTCAACTTTTCAGCGATGATGAATTCCATATTACAACCCTTCCTTCGTCGCTTTGTGCTAGTATTTTTCGACGATATTCTGATTTATAGCAGGACTTGGACGGAGCATCTTTATCATGTTCGTCAGGTGTTGCAGCTGCTTTCTACTCATCAGCTGTTTCTTAACAAGAAGAAGTGCACTTTTGGGCAGCGACAAATTTCAGATTTGGGCCATGTTATTTGCTCACCGGGTAGCTATGGATAAAGGAAAGTCTCGGCGATCCTCGAGTGGCCACAACCTCGCAACATTCAAGTTTGGGATTCTTGGGACTAATGGCTATTATCGCAAATTCATCCAGACTTGGTCATGTTGCGGCGCCACTTACCCGACTACTTTGCAAAGAAAGTTTTAAATGGTCCAAGGAGGCTTCATTGCTTTTGACAATCTAAAATGTGCCATCGATCCAAGACCGGTCTTACAACTTCCAGATTTTACAAAGGACTTTGTGATCGATTGTGATGCATCGGGGTTGGTTTTGGCGCCGTCTCTGCATCGAGGGCCGACCGATTGCATTTTTAGCAAACCGGTGGCACTCATCGTGCCAAATTACCACTTATGAAAGGGAACTAATTGGACTAGTGTTCGCTGTCCGACATTGGAGGCCTTACATTTGGGGTCGCAAGTTTCGTGTGCGACAGATCATTATAGTCCAAACATCTCCGGATCAACGGTTGACAACGGTACCACAACATCGATGGATTCCAAACTTCTGGCCACGATTTTGCAATCGAATACAAACCGCAAGGAAAACATTGTCGCCAAGGCGCTCTCTCGTCAAGATGAAGAGCTTGTTTGTACATGTGCTATCAACTACCGACTTTGCATATTATGATGACCTCCGTTGTCAACTCAAAACTCAGCCATCCTGGACTGCCAAATACAATGAGTGGACGGCTGGTTCATTACCTCGCGAATGGGAATTTTCGGATGGGTTATTGTTGTGTCGTCGCCGTATATTTATTCCGTCACGACTTTTCGTGCCTTCAAACATATTTTTTCATTGCTGTTCTCGGTGGGTCATGAAGGCGCCACAAAAACTTGGCATCGCATCCGAGCAAGTTTTTATATACCAGAGGTCGCCGGTTACTCCAAGAGTTTATTCGTGCATGTGTTACTTGTCAAAAGTACAAATCATCTCGATTACATCCGTGGGATTACTCCACCTTTACCGATACCTCTTCGGTTTGGGCTGATATTAGTATGGATTTCATTGAAGGTTTGCCTAAAGTTGCTACCAAGATACTATTTTAACGTGGTAGGATGATTTTCAAAGTATCGATTTTCTTACTTTGAGTCATCCGCTTCTGAAAGATCTGTTGCGCAAGTTTTTTTCGACGGCATTGTCCGATTACATGGGTTTCCGGAATCAATTGTCAGTGATCGTGACAAGATTTTCACTAGTCAATTTTGGAAAGATCTATTCAGATTAGCAGGCGTTAAGCTACACATGAGTACCGCATATCATCCACAATCAGATGGCTAAACTGAGGTAGTTAATCGGACGATTGAAATGTATATTCGTTGTTTATGTGGAGATCGAGTGCGTTCGTGGCCGCAGTGGTTGGCTTGGGCTGAATTTTGTTACAATACGTCATATCATTCGGCTCTTAAATCCACTCCTTTTGAAGTGGTTTATGGGCGGCAACCTCCTCCGTTGATTCCTCACAAAGATGGCCCAGCTGCGAGTCAGGAAGTACAACAATTACTAGCCAACCGCGATGAATTTCTCCAGGAGATTCGTTTACGGTTACTTCAATCTCAACAACACATGAAGAGTTTGGCGGATAATAAACGTCGTGAACTTCAATTTCAAGAAGGTGAATGGGTTTGGCTTCGATTACATCAAAGACAAATTTCTGCTATTGCTCCGGGTCTCAATTGTAAATTGCGTCCCCGTTTTTTCGGTCCATACAAAGTTGTGTCCAAGATTGGTCAGGTTGCGTATAGACCGGCACTTCCGGAGCAGGCTGGAATTCATAATGTTTTTCACGTTGCCAATCTCAAACCTTTTGTTGGTACTCCTCCTGAGCATGTTACAGAGTTACCTCCATTACATCATGGGCATGTGCAACTGCAACCTGCGAGTATTATTCGCGCACGTCTTAATCGAGGTATATGGGAGTTAAGGGTGCAGTGGAAGAACGATGCTACGACCGAAGCAGACGAAACTTGGATCACTAGAGAAGAATTTCAACGCGAATTTCCTGATTATCAGCTTGAGGACAAGCTGTTTCAAAAGGAGGGGGGAAATGTTACGGACAGCTTTGTTGGGATTCAATTCCAGCGCAGGAAGAAAGAAAGTTTGAAGCCGGCAAGTTCAAATATAGAAAGTTAAAGAATAGAAATAGTTAAATTCGAGTTGTATACAAATAGGACTATATTAGTCTCAACATCAATCGGACTCTAGAACTATATAAAGAGTCTGGAGGCTTGTAATTGAGACAACCAATTATGAATCAATACAGATAGTTTTCTCCAACTTCTTCTTCTTTTCTATCAAGATCTGGCTACTCATCCATACTCCCTGCGTTCTAGTTCCCGAAGATCCTCGGATCGTATCATCCTCGTGGAGTCCATTGTCGTGCTCCCAACTTGGTCATGGTCGTCTGTCATAGAATTCTATTTAGCGTATTATGGATATGTGAATAGCGATATACCTTGTCTCCTAGTTCTCATCTAAAGGAATTAGCGTTTCTGCGGCACATGTATTGTTTACAGATCCGTCGAAGCCTTATTGGGCAGGTAGCTTCGTGAACAGTTCTTCTAAACAGAATGCTGCACAGTCGCTGTTCGGTGTCTCTGATGGTCTCCAAGAAAACATTTTGTCAGTTCAACAATAATTTACAAGTCTCATTTTTTTGTTAAGGGGAGAGCTTGCCATGTCACCATATTCCAGACTTTCTCGTACTACGCAACAAAATAAACTGCATGTTCTTGTTTGGGCGATTTATCTTAATAAGGCATCGAGACGTGTAGTGATGCCATTTATGTGAACACAATGATTTCTTTTCTCACTGAAGTTGATCTCTTTGATTGTCAATGTGTTTGCTCTAGAATGAGCATAGGTGCAGGTGGGGATGAAAGTGAACACAGGCTATCCGCAAGCCCGCTTAACCCGCCCCACAAAAAAGACCAAGCGGGTGTTCAATTGCTAATTCTAAGTGACTGGTACGGTCAGCCTGCGTAGTCCATGAAGTTTTGTGGCATGACTGCCCTCTCGATCGAGTCCCTCCCCAATCTTGCTCAGCCCGTGTAGTCCACGAAGTTTGTAGGAGGCTTGTCAGGATTGCCCTCTCGATCGAGTCGCTCCCCAATCTTGCTCGAGACTTCTAACAGTCAGTCACCAGTGGAAACCACCACTTGCCCCCACCTTGGCCTTCCAAGAGCAGCCACTCCTCTTTCGCCCCCTTCCCTTTCGTGTGGTCGCGGGATGACTGACGTGGATCAAACTTTGACATAATATTGAATTCAGTAGGTTGCCTGATTTTTTGTGGTGGAATAACGGTAAAGATAAATAGAACGGCGTTAAATTCTAAGAGCAGCCACTCCTCTTTCGCCCCCCTTCCCCTTCGCGCAGTCGCGGGATGGCTGATGTGGATTGAACTTTGACATACTATTAAATTTAGTAGGCTGATAGAACGGCATTGAATCAATCTACAAGAGAAAGAAACACTGCCAAACAATAAGCACCAAACCGTACCAATGATTTAGGCATGAATTGGTGAGTTGAACAATAAGTAACAACGATTCTTGATCTACGAAGCAAATACAAGCCCTTGACAAGAAACACTTGTAACACAGTGATACACTCTAACGGGACCAACACGCTCACGCGGTTTATATATATATATATAGCCGATACCACACGGACACACAACTATGACTCCTGACTCCTAATGAACTTAAACCACACAACCGACTTGGCCTAAAAGAAATAGCACATGCAGGTGCTGGATTTGGAAAAGAAACAAACGAAAAGAAAGAAATTTGGATTTCCTTTTACATATCAGAATCCATCTTCTAGAATTTAATATTTGACCAATGTAATTATCTTCTGGTGCACCATCATGGTTTGGTAATCACGTTGGTTAGTTGGACTCCGTCCAAGTGAACACAATGAAAGAAACTAAGGCCTTGTTTGGATCTCCTGTTTTAACAAAACTGGATTTTGAAAAACCGGTTTTAACATTGTTTTAGGAAAACCCTGTTTGGATCTTCTAACTAACTCTCAAGATTAGTAAAACCGGTTTCTCATAATCCAATATATCAGGTTTTGGGGAAAACGAGTCCCGCTGCTTTTTGGAAACCCGTTTACACAAACTCAACGCCGGCGGAAACAAGATTATGGGCAAAGACACCACGGCGGGATGGCACCGATTGCGGCGGCGTGCGTGGCGATGACCGTCGCGTCGCCGGTTAAGAGGCGGGCAGAGGGCGGTGGTGTCGTCCGTGGTGGGCATGTGGAGGCAAGTGCAGGGTGTGATGATTGGGAGAAATTGCTCGGCAGTATGACACCCGTCTTGAGGAGCGAGGTGGCGGTATGGCAAGTGGTCCACGCCGCTATAAGGCGTTCGACCTTGACCCGGCGTCGCAGCCGTACCTCAACCGCAAGTACGGTAGAGAGCGGATGTTGGAGGAGGTGGGCATGGCGGTAGCGGGTACGAGGTCACCAGTACATCTCTGGCGGCGAACGCCACCGTGCCCACCATGGAGGCGTCCACAAGTGGTCGCGGCGGTGGATCGCATGCGTCGCGGTCTCCACCGACGAGATGACCCGGCGTCTCGGAGGCGGGACGTGCTCGTCTCGTTCCGTGGCACCGTGCCCGCCGAGTGGATGGCCAACCTCATGAACTTGCTCGAGCCGCGCGCCTCGACCCTTGCGACCCGCGCCCGGACGTCGTGTCGAGTCCGGCTTTCTCAGCCTCTACACCTCCGCAGACAAGACGTGCCGCTTCGGTGGCGCCGGGAGCTGCCGGGAGCAGCTCCTCCGCGAGGTGTCCCGCCTCATCGACTCGTGCTACAAGAACCACCCCGGAGAGGACATGAGCGTCACGCTCGCCAGCCACAGCATGGGCCGCCGTACTCCCCTGCTCGTGCCCCTGTCAGCCCGAGGGGGCGAGGTACTCAGAAGGGAAAGTAAGAGAGAGGACCAGGTGAGTTTGTAGCAGAAGGAGGTACAG
The DNA here is from genome assembly GCA_036346405.1 of Phyllostachys edulis. Lineage (NCBI taxonomy): Eukaryota > Viridiplantae > Streptophyta > Magnoliopsida > Poales > Poaceae > Phyllostachys > Phyllostachys edulis. The sequence continues at coordinate 109,677,463 of CM070546.1, forward strand.
ATGAGTCGATGTCATCCCGTGTGTTAATCTACAGTAAAATACATTTTGAAGTATATCTTTAGCTAAACACAAAATTGGTGAAAGCTTGTTTTAATTTTTCTGATCCAAACAAAGTAATCTATAAATTCATCCTAACAGAATAACAACTTAAAACCAGTTTTGCTAAAAATTCTCCTAAATCTAGTTTTTTTAAAACGTATTTCTTATTCCTGAGATCCGAACAACCACTAAGAAAGGATCGCAACCTTGGTCGAGTCGGCCTTATTTGCCCACATGAGCATACGCAACGAAGGGACATCAATGAATTCCGGATTCCTTGGCCAACTCGATCTGTCCCCCTTCTAATTAGGAAACTAACTCTTGGAAACGTGTAGTTAACAGAATCCAAGTTAGTTTCGCCCTTGAGATAAAACTCGCCAACTTGTCCTCTGTTTCCTTCTTTGCTTCTGAATCCCTTCGTCGCAGATGGAAAGTACCATCCGAATTGACAGTCCGTCTGTTCAGGAGGCCGCACCCGAGAGAAATAGTGTTCCATGCGACCAGAGAACAAAAACAGCTCGGTCTCCTTTTTAATCACGTAGAGAATATTTTTTTTCCGAATTGAGAAGTGTTCAGTTCCTGTTCCTTGGACTGGATCAAAAGAAAACCAAATAATTCTGATTCCCATCCTTGGCAGTATGCATACGTTTCATGCATGGTTGTTCGGTTGCACCCGCATGCATGCGTGGTTGTCACGGCGTGCTTGACGGCCACGACGTCTCAGAGGCGCCATGACACCATGACGTCCTCAAGGGGAGGTAAGGTGAAGTAAAAGCAGAGGAGGAAGCAAGGGACTCGGGAGTGACGACAGAGGAGGAAGTAGGGGGTGGCAGCAGAGGAGGAAGCAGAAGCAGAGGAGAAGGAGGAAGCAGGGGAGTGACGGCGGGAGGGAGGGAGTGGCGACACGGGAGAGAGGGAGGGAGGGACTGGCGGCGGGTCGGCATAGTGAGGGGGCGGCGAGAGCACGGGAGTGGTGGCGGGCTGCGGGAGGGAGGGAGCGGAGGAGGGAGACGGAGTACCTAGGGGCCGAGGGTCGGTGCGGTGAGGCGGTCGGAGATGGCCAAGACGAGGCGAGCCTCCGTAGCGTCCCCTTCACACTGCCGGGACGCCAAGGTAACGTCGTGACAAGCATGCATCTCGTTTCCCTTCGTGTTTCCATGTAACTTGGCGCCGCACATGCTCTGGTCCATGCAGGTTCTCGTCGCGCGCAGCGACGGCATGCGACGCTAGCTGCATCGTATTTTCTCCTTCTCCCATCGTTGCATGCGTGTCGTTTTCCTCATATGTGTACATGAGATAACAGGGAGACCAAGAAAATTATTAGATGGTATCGGGGCCGGATCACTAGCGGCCGCTGACTATGCCCGCGTAACGCTCGGTGGGCAGCGACATTTGCCGACATAACATTAGGCGGCCGTGCGGGCAGCCGCAACTTGTCTCACTTGCACTCTGAAGCATAGTAGGCTAGCAACGGATGTAACGTCGTACGCATTCACCAACATAGCGCACATTAGGGAGGGGATGGCATCATGGGTAGGATTTAGCCATTAATATGAAATTTTGCAAGGACACCCGGTGATTTATAAGTCAATGCCCCACATTCACACAACTGCCCAGGAAACCAATTGCGCCCAGGCATAACATCAAACCTGCTTCAAGTAGTTTTAACAATGTTCACCAAGGCGCTAGGCGTTAGTGGGGTGGTAGACCCGCGCCTAGCACCTAGCCCGCCTAGGCGGCCAACTTGCATGCAGTGTGGAAGAAGAGGAGCAGAGAAGTGCAGAATAAAAAGAGAACAGAAATGAAAAAAAAACAAAAACAAAAGGTGAAACTTAGATTACGTGGCCCATTCCAGCATCTTCATCCAATCCGTCGGGCCCAAGCTGTTGCTTCTCTACTCTTAGTCTCCTCCCAACCCTGCTGCCCGACGTGAGGACTGAGAGGAGGTAGGGTTCCCTTGCTGCCGCATATCCTCTCTTCTCTGTCCTCTCCCTCTCCCATCCTTTCTTCCCTGCCCAACATGAGTTTCGTCCTCGCTTCCCTGCACAACGTGATTTCGACACCGGGGAAGGTGGAATCGATGGCGATTAGACAGATCTAGCGGTGGGGATGGTGGATCCGACAGTGAGGATGGCAGATCCAGCGGTGGTGGAGGTCGATTTGACCGACGACGAGCCAGAATTAGCGAGGATGGCAGGAGATTCACCTCCTACAACCCTAAACTAGTGAGGCAAGCCCTCCTCTCCTCTTCTCCTCTCTTCCTGGCCCTCTCCCTTTCTCATCCTTTGCACCGCCTTGGGCCTCCTCCCTTGTCTCATTGCACCTGAAGCTGCCGCGCCTTGCCCACCTAGCATCGCCTTGGACCGGCGTTGACCGCCTAGGTAGGGTCAACGCCTAGGGTGCTGATTAGCCCGGAGTCGTGGTGACGGGGCTGCGCCTAGGGGAGCACTGGGTTTAACATACCAGTTACCCATAGACATAGCATTAAACATGTTTCAAGTAGTTTTAACATAACAGAGTCCAACATACAACATAAAGTAGGGCCTTATGGCCAAGTTTTACAAGTCTTATGCCCTCAGGCCGACTTACATACTTAGGATACATGAAAAGTTCTCAACTACAGCCACATGCAAGCCCGAGCGTAGGAGCGACTTAGAACTCGTAGTCCTCACCATTCCAATCCTCATAATACATTTCATCGGAAGGACCCTCATCACCAAGATCTGGATAATCTGTTGAACCCAAATATGCAAGAGTGAGTACTTATGTACTCAACAAGTCACGTGAGAATGCTATTAACTATATGCATATGGCAACTCAAAGAGAAAGGTTAAGGTGTAACCTACCAATCTACTACTTAGGGTGTGTTTAATTGGTGGGACGAGGTTGAATAAGATGAGATGGTACAAGTAGAGTGTGATCGTCCTGAATGGGATGTTACAGGCAGACTGTTTGGTTGGTTGTATGGGAAGGTACACAAATGTGTTTGGTTGGTTGTATGGGATGGTACACGAATGGTACGATATTGTGTTTCGTTGAGGGGATGATGTTGGTTCGATAACCTTCTCTCTACATTGGTGAGATTACCTCCATAGTATTTTTATTTTATTTTCTTTCTTTTTATTTTTTATTTTTATTTTTCTCCTATTCCCTTTTCTTACTTCTTTTTCTCGACCTAACTATTAATGATCAACTAATGATCTTTTTCTAATTAATCTATAATTTCCTAACTTAATATCTAGTTAAGTTCTCTATTTTAATTTAAATGTTAATAATATACTACTAGCTCTTCTTTAACTTCATGCAATTTTTAGTTACAATATGACCCACTGATGTTGAACTATTTGAGTAACTAAACACCAACCATTTCTAAATATACAACTTATAGTTAAATTTGTTCTTTAAATTCAACTGTTAATGGCAAACTCATTAATATCTAACGCGAGTGGTGAGCGCACACGACACGAGCGGACGAGTCTGTCATGTACCACATGGTTCGCTCAGTTTCATCGAACGGAATGGTTCAACATCTCACGGGAATATTTCCAGAATCTGTACCACCCCATCCAGAATGACACTACTACAGAGAGTGCCATCACATACGGCTTCAAACCATCATCACAGACGGTTTTTGAACCGTCTGAATTTATGTGTCTGTGATAACATGCGGTTATCATAGACGGTTTTTGAGCCGTTTGTGATAAGTCACAATATAGATAGTTTTTTTGTTGAAACCGTCTGTGAAGGCCTACTATCATAGACGGTTCTATTGACAAACTATCTGTGATTAGAGACATATCACAAACAGTTAGTAAAAATAACCATCTGTGATATCCGACATATCATAGACGGTTGTTGGTGGAAACCGTCTGTGATAGCCGGCCTTCACAGACGGTTATACGATAAAACCGTCTTTGATAGTTCGTTATACCTAACTAAATTTTTCCTGATTTTCGGCTAGCCTCAGGAATTGCTAGCCATGCCCTTTGGAAACAAGCAAGCAGAAAATAGATAAATCACAAATGAATCAATTGTTGACAACTCAAAGTGATCATTCACAACTCAAAATTAATTACAAAAGAATATGTTTAAGTATTGTCGCTAGAGTTACAATTGAATTACAACTACTCAAAGTGAATTACAATTGAATCAATTGTTTGAAGGTCGTTTCAAGAAGTTGTCGATTTGAGTGAAACTCTCACCGGTGTTAATGATTTCCGTCTTGATGAAGCGGCAGAGTATCCCTCGAACCTCCGAGATTTCGGTCAAATCAAATTCAGAATTTTAAGCCAAATCTAGCACACAAATATATTATCAAAGTGAACTGCAATTGGAACAAAGAGATACTTACAGAACTGGTGATATTCAAAACCACCGAGCACCACAAGAATCAAATCCAAAAGCTTCTTCCTCCTTAGGTCAAGACAAAATCGACCTCAAGAACTCCAATTGAACCCACCAATATTCCTTCGAAAACCCACACAGAGTATGGTGCAAAAAGGAATCCAACCGGATGAGCACAACCGAAGAAGATCAAGAGTTCACCGAGCGGTGTGGAGGAGGTGGCCGAGCAGCGTGGCTCCGGTGTGGAGGAGGAGGCCGAGCAGCGTGGCTCCGGCGTGGAGGAGGGCTCCGGCGTGGAGGAGGACTTCGGCATGGAGGAGGAGGCCGATTGGCGTGGCTCCGAGGTGGAGGAGGACTTCAGCGTGAAGGAGGAGGCCGAGCGGTGTGGCTCCGGCATGAAGGAGGAGGCTTCGAGCAGCAGCGGCGCTCGGGTGGGGAGGGTAACGGGCGAGAGTGGCTCTGGGTAGTCGAACGGGTGAGTGACGAGAATAAGGGCGCAAACCCTAGTGGTTCCCTACTAATAAAGGGATATCACAGATGGTTCTACTATGGAACCGTCTGTGGTAAGTACAACACAGATGGTTCCAAAGGAACTGTCTATGATGAGGCGTCCAGTATATCCTATTTTGTTGTAGTGCTAGTTGGTTCGATACACTCAACCAAACAGAGGGATAAAGGCATATCCGGAACCATCCCATACATGTACAACTTGGTCCATCCAGCCAAACACACCCTTACTTTGTTTACAGTTTTTAAAAGTGTCCCACTTCCAAATTTTAAGAGAGAGAGAGAGAGAGTAAAGCAATTGATAAATGTTGTAATTGAGTGATGATAGAAACAAGAATTACCACATCCATATTTTAATTATCAAGAACATCTACTTATGCCATGATATTTGGTATCATCGATTAATACAGCTTCATTAACCGGAAGCACGACGTATCGACACTTAAGTTAATCTCTGCAGAGTTTGCCCATCTTTACCCACATGATACCCAAAACTTATACAGAGTTCGGACAACAAGATCGTAGTGTTACTTTGCTTTGCTAATGTTCGACCAGTAGATGACTCGTCCATTTAATGAACGGGGACCTGCCGGGCTAGGCAATCCTAATTGTCCGCCACTAATGGAACCTACTGTTGTCAAGTTCGGCCAGCGACACAGAGGCCACACTATGACCGTGCCTGATGACATCCTATAGCTATTGGGTCTCTATAACCACAAAGGTACACTAGTGACAAGCCTACGCTTGCAGACGGTCGCTTATTCAAAGTAGTGCACAATCAAGTTTGAATAAATGATCATACGGATGAGCAAGAACTATGTTATTTAATCTTGGAAAATTTTTTGTAGTCCTTATATGCTTTGGGCAAGAGCAACCACAACCCCGTTCATAAAGAACTCAACATTAGCATCCATTCTTGCCTTCGGCATTAACCATTTTCATAAACCACCACAACCAACTAAGATTTGTATATACCACATAAACAAGTGTCTCATGACTCCAACTATAACATGGTTACTGCCAACTAAATTATCATATTAACCTAATTATACTAGGCTTGTTAAGGAATATGGCTCAAGATTAACAAGGATGGCAACATTATCAAATAGGAATTAACTACTACTACACCATTCATTCCAAAACTACCCCATACCAAATTAACCAAACAAGAAACAATTTGTACGACAACAAGATAATGCATATGTAATAGCATATAGGTTCAATATGGTCAAGGGCATGACTTGCCTCCTCGCGCAAAGTCGTCGAACATTCCTCCAACTCCTTTCGCTCCTCTGGCTCCTGTTGCCTCCTCTTCCGCTCCCGTTGGCCCTACCTCGTTCCCTAATGAATGCAACCAAATAACACCAAATAAACATCTGCATGCTATGCTTTTGAATGTGAGTTGACAACAATATGAATTTTAAAGCAAAAATAGAAACTCTGAAAGAACGAAGTGGTGCTAGGGGCGACGAAAAGCGTTAAGGTAGCATAACTGGAACAAACAGAGGTGCAATAGTACTAAACAGAGGTTATACTATGCACAACCGATCAAGACTCGGTCAAACATGGGTAGGAAAGAGTGTAGGATTAAGGATAACCGACTAGAAGGGGGTGAATAGGTGGTTTTTAAAACTTTAGGCTAAAAACAGATTTTTTAGCAAGTAAAGTAATGAAAGTCAATTTCATAATTCAAGGCTTAAATAATCTAAGTCTTTCTAAGTGCACTACTCACTCTAGACTAAGCTAAACAATCTAATCAAGATACAAAAAAGCTAAGTAATTAAATGCGCTAAGAGAAGAGTAAAAGAGATAAACCACAATATGAAGATAAACGATGTTTTCCTGTGGTTTTGGAGACTTGCCGGTCTTCACTAATCCACGTTGAGAAAGATTGAACAAATCAAGCCAGCTCCACATGAGCACACTCCTCAATCACTAGAGGTAGCTCTTCTCCACTCCGGAAAGGTAAGCTCCAACCTTCACAATCACCTAGGTCTTCTCACAAGCTTCTTGAGAAGATCATCGAAATCACCTTCTTCAAGTCATCTAGGAGGCGACAACCTCCAAGAGTAATAAACTAACAACGCTTTGCTTGAAGATGCTCACGTGCCACAAGAATCAAACTCAACTCAAAGCACTTGGAGGAACCTCTACAACCTTTGCAAGATGGGACTTTTAGCTCTCAAAGAGGAGAAGAAGAAGTAAAGGGCTCAAGAGTGTTCAAATGAGGTTCTAAAGAGTCCCTTGCTGCAGGGGTGAGGCATTTATAGCCTCCACCCACTCCAATAGCCATTGGCACTTGTGACTGTGCAAAAACGGTAAGGCCGATCAGACCATAGGCACAGGACCAGTCACACCGGACTACGGTATAACGGTAAACTCTGCAGTCATCATTACGACAGAATATAACCATTATGCCAAGTCCAGTCAGTCCACCCACATATGGTTCGATCAGACCAGGTTCAAAAGTTTCCCAAAACGGAAAAGACTTGCTACTGGAAAAAGCTGACCGCGCCGATCAATCCGGGGTTCCGGTTTGACCGGTGAAAACACTGCGGTTAGTCTGGTATGGAAAATTAAGTAGCAAGAACCAAAAACACCCTTCTGTGGAAAAATCTAACCGCATCAATGGACCGGAGGTCCGGTCAGTCCAGCACTCCAACTGCGGTCAGTCTGGATAACAGAAAAGAGAAGAGTTGAAGCCAAAAAGAGTCTCTGGAAAAAGTTGGCCGCCTTACTTGGACCCAGGGTCCGATCAGTCCGGGCTAATACTTGCGGTTAGTCCAGCCAACAACATTACGAAAATGGAGCTTTCTGGAAAAAGCTGACCGCACTAATGGTCAGAAGGTTCGGTCAGTCTGGCTCTCCGAATGCGATCAGTTCGGCCAAGAGATAAAGAACATATAAATTGTGGCCGAAAGATCACTAAGAACTCCAAGATTCAACTAAGTGAGTTTGAGCATCGTGACACACTTTGCTATCGAGCTACTAGCTATTGATCCCTCCTCATAGTACGGCTACCTACACTAGCAATCCGGTCTTTTATCCTTCACACACCTAGACCGGTAAAGCTACGAAAAGATCATATTCAACTAGATACCTTTGCCTTGAGCTAGACGATGTTGATATCCAATACTTAAGTACATTTAGTGCTCTTTATCTTTATCCGAGGCTAAGCCTTTCAATCACTTGACAAAACAAGTTAGTTCATAACAAACAATCGTCGTTAATTACCAAAACACAAAAATGGGGCCTGGATTTTTCAATCTTCCCCTTTTTGGTAATTGATAACAACCTTAAACAAAGAGATAGAAGAAATGATTTGAATAGACAACAAGTACCAAACAAGTTGCATATTCTAGGATATGATTTAGATAGCATATGACATGATTAGAATAACAAAAGTGAAATAGGACAAACTGCTAGCTAAACCACCAAATATAGGAGAAACTCCCCTTGAAGATGTGCACAATATTTTGTGGTGAAATTTATGCATAAATGAGGACCCAATTTTTTTGATAGAGTTTCCTCTATATTTTGGATTCGAGAAACAACAATAATATGATCATCAAGCCCATTCAATCAAACTCATAGACATAATCACAAGATAGATAAAGGAAAGCATTTCAAACATCCATAATCATCCAGACAATACATATAACGAGGTTCAATAGGCTTACAGAGATAAAGCAAAATGTAATAAGCTTATTCTCTATCCTATTACAAACCATAAAGTCCAATAATAATAAATGTACTATATAGTAGATAGTAGTCCCCCCCCCCTTTGGCATCAAGAACCAAAAGCTGAAAGCGAAGGCTAAGAGGAAGAAGGAGGAGCGTTGGCTGAGGTAGATGGGTCTGAAGGAGAAAGATCGATGTGGTGGTGACGAGAATAGGTGACAGTCTACTCAACTGAAGACACTTTGGTGTTGACATAAGAGATATTGGTCAAAATCTACCCTTGAACTGACTGCATCTCAGAAATCCATCCATAAAGTTGACCAAGACGTTGATGGACTGCATTGTTGTCTTGATCAATGGTGTCAAAGTGACTGTCCGCAGCCTCAAAACGACGATCAATGGCGTCCAAACGATGATCAACGACCTCCATGCGACGATCCATTGAGTCAATGTGAGAAACAATTGTGTTGATCCCAAGGTAGTCAGAGTCGAGATCCCGAGTCGGATCGATTTGCCTCCGGTAGGATCGAATCGTAGTATCGAATCGTAGAATCGGCGATTCTACGGATTTGTAAAAATACACATATTTAACATCTATACTATAAGTTTGTATGATTGTTATATGGTTTACCACTTGCATGTTCCTTAAAAGTAGCAAGACATACTCCAGGAATAAAAATAGCTTATCATTATCAAGCTCAAGATTGCTCATGCCATAATATAGATATTTGTACTAGCATTACCACACTGATACAATATTTTGCATGCTCCTTGTTTATTTATAGTTTCATTCTCGAAATTAATATCAACAAATTTTGCTCTAAAACAAAATATCGCAAAGCCGGCCTCTAAAAAAATTGCCCTAAGTCTCTACGAGTAGGATCGACAATGAGATTTGGATCGACAGTCGTCGTGGGTTCAGAGAACCGTAAGACTCTAAGAGTAGGATCGCGATCCTACCGACCTTGAGTAGGATCGGATCGGCAGTAAGACTTGGATCGACAGGCTGTCGTGGGTTCGTAGAGTCGTAAGACTTTAAGACTTGGATCGCGATCCTAACTACCTTGGTTGATCCCAGAATGTAGTGTGTCCAAGAAAAGGGGATCAACTCCACCATACCGCTATGGAGTGGGCTATGGTCCTTGGGGGGGGGTGCTCTTGGTCATCATCAGTCGGCTGCCGAGGTTGCCTTTCCAAAGGCCGGTTCCTTAGATCCCTTTGATTGTTACCTTCATGCTTGTATTGCTTGCGGGTAAAAGGAAGAGCGCCATTGTAATGAGTGACGCGGAGGATGAGCTTCATGATGAAAGGAGCAAAGTACATCCGCTTTCCCGAATCTCTTTTGCATGTTGCAAGCTTAGTCGAGATTAAGTGCATCATAGCAAACTTCTTTCCCCTCATGACAAAATCAGTGGCATTCCAAGCATGTCCTCAGATGTCGCACATGCACGGGTGGCCTGGATGAAGTGGCGGCAAGGGCCCACCTGCAGGCGGACACTGCCACGATGACGACACATGGTGAGGGTTCGTGTCGATTGAGCTCTGCCGAGTGGCGCTTGGCTGCTGGGTAGAGGTGCAGGAGCTTAGGAGAAAAGCTCACTACTGAGAAGGGAAGCGGAAAAACGAAGGGAATTTCCGAAAAAGGAAAGTTTTTCAGGAAAACAGGAAAAATGGATTTTTAGTTGGCCGAAAATTGGTTTTATGCTCGAGAAAAATTCATGGAGCTCAGAAAAATTTGGGGCCAATTTTGTTAAACTCAGAATTTTTTGGGGATTATTTTGATGCTGAAAATTTTTCAAAACTTGAAAAAAAATTATGCTGAAATTTTGGAATGTGACAAATTCGGAATGACCTAAGAGCCTAAAGCCGTTCAGGATCATTCAACATTTCAACCGTTGGGGCAAGAACACAGTAGGCCGAACAAGTAGAACCTGCGTTTACATATGGTCAATAATGCGTTTATCTTTGGTCAACAACCAACAAGTTTCTTTCTTGCCCCGTTTGGAAACGCGAAATTTTTTCCTGATGAGAAACGGATCGTCAAAGGGAAAAAAAAGAAACTACGCAATGGATCGTCTCGTGGATGAGAAATTAGCAGAACATGTACATCAGTCATTAGAAACATGCACCTGCAGTGCCAATCGCGGACCTATCACCGGCCACCACTGCAATAGCTTCCACAGCAGTGGGCCCGTGCCCAACCCTCACCTAGAGATGGCCAAATAGGCTGGACCTATTGGATCAACCCACAATTGTTGGTCTGATGGCCTAGACCAGTACTGTCCGACGAGTCGTGTCGTGTTTGGCTCAAGACTCGACTGGTACGTAACAAAGGTCGTCCGGTCGACCACACACACAAAAGCCGAGACCGCACGCAAGACGCCTCTTTCCCTTCGCCATCAAGTTCGGTGCCGCCTCCTCCGCCCCTTATTCATTGCCGGCTTCTCCTCCGGCCACCTCCTTGCGGGGATCCGACGCAGCCTACATGTTCGACAGCCTCCCCACATAGATCTGACGCCTCCATCCCGTCCGGTAGCCTCCCCACGCAAGGCGTAGACGACACCGAGGGCGTGCGGCAGCGCGCGATGGGCTACATGGGCCTGCTGGCCTGTTGGGCTATTGTGCCCAAACCGACACAACACGACCTGTTTAGTTACCGGGTCGTGCCTAAATGGGCATGTACTGTGCCACCCATTTAGCCACCTCTACCTATAGGCTATAACATACTTATAATTTTCATTCCGGTATCGGTCGGAATGGTCGGAATATACCATACTGGCACATAAACCGTCACACCGTAGCCTTGATCTCGTTCGGCCTCAATACCGGTCAATACCGACCATTCTGGTCCATTCCGTCATTCCGGTATCGTTAAAAAAAAATCAAAATTGAAGTGATCACTTGTTTGAATCAGTTCGGAAGGCCGAGTCCAATACTACTCCTTCGGTAAGTGAAATTATGCTAGATTATGGTAAAATATACCATAAATCATGAACTCATGTTGTATTATTTAACTACGTACGATCTTTATATTTATGAAGTAATTGAACGATGCATTATTTTTATTCTATGATTATGTATTTGAAGTGGAATTATATGTGCATATAATTACATCAATATTTATAAATAAATATATTATTATAATAAAATATGGAACGATACATTGAAATGAACCGTCTGACGTATTCTTATACGAGGATGAACCGTCTGACGTATTCTTATACGAGGATGAACCGAAGAATTTTTTAATCGACCAGAACCGCCGTAATTGCAAAAATAGACCTCATTATGGCGATTTGCATTTATAGACCCCGAACGATCATGAACCTCCGGATGGGCGACACGTGTCCCCTACCGCTTGGCGAAGCGCGAAGGTAGCGAGGTCCGCGGATGGCACTGGCGCGAATCGAGGCGGAGCCTTGAAGCGGTGGGCCAGCACCTTCCATGTTGGGGACCGCGGAAGGGCCCAAGTTCCGCTTGGGAGACCGCATGAATTTCTCAAAGTGCGCGCTGCCGATTTCCATGGCCGTGATTGCCGCCGCTTCATGATCGCCGACCGCAGAGGCTCCTCCTCGCCATGCGCTTGTGCCGCCGTCGCCCATGCGCCGCAAGGCTTGTACACGACACGCCGCCATGTCTTCGGCATCTTGTTGTCTGTCTTTGCCGATGGACGGCACCTTCCTCATTCGCAAGTACAAGGGCACCATCCCGACCATGATAGCAACGACGCGAACGACCAGTTACTCCCCGTGGCCTTCGCGATTGTTGAGAGCGAGAACACGGATAGTTGGTTGTGGTTCCTTGTAAACGTGAAGCGGGCGGTGGTTCAAGACCGGCCAGGTGTGTGTGTCATCTCGGACCGCAATGCTGGGTTGCTGGCCGCGTTTACCACGATGCAAAATGGCACACAGCCTCCCTTCCAGTGGAACGACCTGACGAACCGATGGTGCATGAGGCATCTCGCGGCGAACTTCCACACAAGGTTCCGAAACAATGACCTCATGAGGACCTTCAAGAAGCTATGCATGCAGAACCAAAGGCGGAAGTTCGATGCCGTGTGGAGACAGTTGGACGAGGCCACTACCAAGCATGTAAGGAATTCGCAGGACGCGGAGGCAGGGGAAGCGGCAGGAGGCTCCATCACAGTTGGGGAGTTCACACAGTGGGTAAACTCGCACGCACCCGACTTAGAGAAATGGTCTCTGCTACATGACACCGCTGGTGCACGGTACGGAATCATGACGACCAACATGTCGAGGTGTACAACGGTGTCTGAAGGGTGTCCGATCCTCCCGATCACCGCAATTGTTGAGGAGAGCCGAACCGCACCACTGGGTACCGTGAACAGAGCCATGATGGCGAAGAAGCATATGGACGAAGGCAAGCAATTTTTGAGGTGGCGCAGCCTACATGTACAAGAAGATCCAAAAGTCTCGTTCCCTTAATCGTTAGAACCATGGATGGCATCAGAAGAAGTTTGAGATCCGCTCTAAGGCGTAAGTATGTCACGGGTCAAGCTAGGGGTGATCGCAAACAAGTTTGCTCGATCGATGGGGAAGCGACGTGCATGTGCAATAAGCCGCAGCTTCTTCACAAGCCCCGCTCCCATGTATACGTGGCGTCTTGCAATATGGCGGCGATCTTCGATGCAAGACATCTCGAGTTCTACGACATTCACCACTTGTACGGCACTTGAGTGCCGAAGTTCAATTCGACGGACCGACATGCATTACGAGGACCTCGCCGGGCACGTGAAGTGGGTGCCGAACGACGACTCAAGAAGGTCGGCCGTGGAAGACGATACCCGACGCATCCGTAATGACATGGATGATAGCGGCGTGGCAACGGGCAGGGCGCCAGAGATGCGACTATGCAAGACATTTGGTCACGCTGTTCGCCACCGTCCAAAACAGTTTCGGGTCAAGCAACGCACCGTAGCGATGAAGTTTGATCGGCCATATATGTATGCTATGTATGCTATATGTATGTTGTAATGCGTTATTACGCAGTCCTGTCAAGTGTTATCGTGTTCTATATGTTGGAATGTGTCGGATAATGGTTCTTGTCATTTGTGTGTTTTCTATGTATGCTACTTGTTGCGATTTTGTTTTTGTTGTTTGTACGTCCTGTTTTATTTGCGCACTAACTTGTCGTTGTACATATCTCAGGAGATGGCGCAGCCTGCAGACGACGACGCGTACGAGCTGCCTCTTCTAGTGGAATCCTCGATGTTTTAGGGCATCTTCATAATCACAACGAACGTTCCCAGGCCCTTCATTTGCATTCTCGTGAGGTCTAGCGAGCTCTCGGGAGATCAAGAGAGGTCTCGGGAGGCCACGAGAGGTCTCGGGAGGTCTCGAAGGGTCTTGGGACGTCTAGGGAGGTCTCGGGAGGCCACGGGAGGTCACGAGACCTCCCGAGACCTCCCTTGACCTTCCGTGGCCTCCGGAGACCTCCCAAGTCCCTTCGAGACCTCTTGAGACCTCTCGTGGCCTCCTCAGTCGGCCAAAAATTCTTCTCCTCCGTGCCCAATTTCCTTTATAATGTTTATCTTACAAATTAGGAGAAGTGCTGGTTAAAACCCTAACTAAAATGATCAAAAAAATTCAGATTCGTAAAAGTGCTAACCGCATAAAATCCTAGACCCGCAAACTCTAATCATCCCGCTACAAACTCTAATCCCATTAAACATCCATATCGCCGCAATTCCCCAAACCCTAAAACCATTAAAAAAAGCAAAAACCACAAACCTAAAAATGCCGGAACCCTAAGTCCCAAGAATTTTCCATGATCGATCATCATGCAGAAGCGCTTTCTCTCCGCCACGCAGAGCCGCACGGCACACCCCTTCCAAGGCCTCCTCCATCATGCAGTAGTGGCTCAACCCCACGCCTCCGCGCCGCGTTGTTGTTTCAAGGCTCGGTTACCTTCCGCGCGCGCTGAGCGCGGAAGGAGACACGCGTCGTCCCCTCGGCGCTTCCGCGCTCGTTAAGGGTCTAGTTTTGCAAATACGATCGTATGGGGGTTATTTTTGCAATTTCCGAACGCTACAGGTATAAATAAGCAAAAAATTCGAACCGGAGTGACCTCCTGGCGAGTGGGCCCACCAGCGAGCCAGCCGCTTTGCCTTCTCCGCCGGCTCGTCCAACCTTCCCGCCAAAATTTTGGAAATCCCTCCCCCTCACTAGAAAAAAATATATAGAAAAAGTAAAACCAAACCCGAACATAGATCTGCCCCCAAGTCCCCAACCAAATTCCATCCCACTCCCGTCCGCCGCCGCCTCCCCACCCATGACGGCCGTCGCCGGTGAGCCCCACCGCGTCGTCCTCCTCCTCGACCTCGGCCCCCTCCTCGCCTCCCCAAACCCCGGTACCTCCACCACCCATTCCGCCTCCTCCTACCTCGCCGCCGTCCTGCCCGCCGCCACCTCCATCCTCTCCGCCTCCCCCTCTTCGACCTCCCTCTCCGCCGCGCGCCTCTTCTTCTCCGCCCTCTCCCCGATCCTCTCCTCCTCCCTCCTCCCCAAGCCCCTTCCGTCCGCCCCCACCCCGCTCTCCTTCCACCTCCACCCGGCCACCCTCTCCTCCCTCGCGCCGCTCCGCCGCCTCGCCTTCCCCGCCTCCGCGCACCCCCGCGTCCCCGCCTCCTCCTCCGTCGCCAAGTCGCTCCTCCAGCTCGAGCACGACTACCCCTGGGACGCCGAGTCCCAGCACGGCCGCCGCTGCCGCGTCTTCGACCGGCCGCCCAATTTGGTGGCTCTCTTCACGGCCGCCGCCGAATTCGAGGATCTCGGGGAGAACGCGAGCTTCGTGGAGAGGTTTCGCGGGGTTTTCGGGCCGGTGAGGGACCGGCTTTCGGCGAGGGGCGTACAGGTGTGCTGGGTTGCTGTTGGTTCCGCCGGCGAAGGGGTCGGGAGGGCGGTGACGGACCTAGGGTGGCGGTTCACGACCGCCGATGCTGTCGCGTTGGGGTCCGCGGTTGCGCCGCCGGGGCTCGTGTGGGGAGGTGTTGGATTTGGGTGTGAGGGAGGTGGTGGGCGAGGGGAAGTAGTGTTGGAGATCGCCGATGTGGAAGGGAAACCGCTGGTCTGCAAGGGTTGTGAAATCGAGCTGGTTGGCTCCACGCCGTGGAGGGTGAACAGCGACAGTGTATCCAGGATACGTGTGATGGCAGTGTCGGAGGTGGGAAATTGGGAGCAGTTGATGGGCAGAGATGGCGAGTTTGCTCTGGTGCGTGGATCGCCACGGGAGAGGGGCAAGGGTGACAGTGAAGAAGCTGTGGAAAAGGAGTTCTTCCCACATCGGCTTCTTGAGTTGGTGCTCGGTGATGAGAACAATAGGCTTGGGGGTGGCATGCCGATTTGGCAGCTCATTCTGGTTTTCCTTCATAGGAGGAACTATTGCGCAATGGTGTCAGTTTCTGATGGAGATGGAAACTCTCTAGATGGTATTCTTGTGCCTTTCTCAATGAACTACGCAGTACTGCATGTCGAGAAGAATGGCACTGGTTTAGGCCAGGTGGTTGCAAAAAGCCCTGAACTGCTGGATAGTTGCGTGTCTGATCCATCAAAGGACCAGAGTGCGAGGAAGAAGAGAAGCAAGCTGGTCAGTAAGCTACTTGAGACGACCAGTTGGAGCACCTTCTGTGATGTGCTCCTCAAACATGCTGATGGAAGTGTGCCGGTGGTGGACTTGGAAGACCTGTATTTCAGCAGGTATGGCGCCACATCGAAAAAGTTGCGGTTTTTGAAATGTTGGATGAAACAAGTGAAGCAGTCATGTCTTAGTACTTCATCGAGCGTACATACAGAAGGAGAGAAGTGTCCCTCCTCAAAGGATGAAGCAGAAGCAAAAATTCAATTTTCGGAAGAGGATGCTTCAGCTCCTCATGTCAATTTTTCAGTGGATGATGCAGATTGTAACATGGACAAACCAGTGGATGAAGCAGATTGCAACAAAGTGGAGAAACCAGCGGATGAAGAGAGTTCAGCGTTGTCTTCTATGGAAGATTTAGAAGCATTTCTTGGGACTGTCCCTCAGAAGATTGAACAAGGTCTTTGTTCTGAAGATGCTGATTTGGGGAATTTAGCTGAACGCTTGGTTGGCTTGTCTGTCCATGCACTGTTGATTAAGCATGGAAAGATTGCAGTGAGGTATTTTGAACACAGGGAAGTGCAAGATGCTTCTGATGCAAAAATTGCCTGCCAAGCTTCCAATATTCTGTTGAGGAAACCCAAAGAGCTGGTGTCAAAGTACAAAGACAGTGATTCAGCATCTGCTGCATCAGAGCAAACCATAAAATACAGCACAAATTACAAAATCCGAGAGTATCCTTTTTAATTCTCAGTTATTTTCCTCTCAGCCCTGCAATTATTTTGTATGGTATATCCTCTGCGATAGTAAAATGTAGATATATTAAATTTTATGGTTTTGTACACCTTAACAAGCATGTATCAGGCATGAACTGCAGATATTGCTTAGGATGGAAATAATCAAGTCCGAACTCGGGCCTCGTATAGAGGAAGGTTCCAAACAGAAGATGATAAAAGAGATCTGCTCTCTTTTGCAGTTTATTGATATCAACCTCCAAGGGGATTCATTTAAGTCTGACAGTATAGTTGATTTTGCTGAAAAGACCATCAAGTCCAGGTATGGTTTAGTTTTGCATTAATTCAATTCATCTTAATGTATTTGTTGAGCTATTGGCTCTGTGGATGTTTGTGAATGTTGGTATTAAAGTGCGGGTAGTTTTGTAAGGTACAATGAAAGTTAGACTTCTTGCAACCAAAACAAAATACATTACATTGCTTCAAAGAAAATATATACCAAACAAAGTACCCAAATACTAATCTAGCATTTGTTCAAAAAATTTAGTCTAGCATCAGTGTAAGCAACTAAGCATGATAACTTTTGTAATCACAGATACAGCTCAGTAGTCAGTATTGCTTCCTTTGCCAGAAGCAAGTTTTATGCTTCAATGCAAATCTTTGGTTTGGTTTGGTCACTAATATGGCTAATTAGATAACAAATCGAGGGAAGTCCTAAATTGGGATACTTTTCTCAATATGACCCGCTCTTATCATATCTCTCTTACTAGTAGGTAACTCTAGGCTATAACTCATTTTTTGCTTGGGATTTGCTTTATGCTATAAGTACCTGCTATACTTAGACTCCTTATGCGCAACAGCTCTCATATCGAATTAGAGTTGCAAGATACGCCACGAACATGCACAATATCAAGAATGAAGTAGATGAATCCCGTAGAGAACCTAATAACAACGACAAAATAATCACGACGAGAGAGAGAGAGATTTAGTGAAGTTGACCGTAAATTTCTTAAGCACAACCTTAAAAAATTACAATGGATTGTCGTTTTCTCACAATCCTCTTGAACCTTTTACGACCCTCAGATTTTTACCTTATACAAGAATATAGTGCTAAAGAATAACATATCATCTAATCCTCTTGTACACCTCTTGCGTTGGATGAGTTGGTTTGTGATTTGTGTTCTATATGATCACTCTCATGGATTTATATAGTACTCCTTAGTTCTTCTCCAGAAGGAAGTAGGAATCCTAATCCTATTAGGATAGAAATCTTTATAGAACACCTCTCTATGTTCTAATAGGTTATAAGTCACCCATACTCAACAATCTCCACCTTGATTCCTATCCGTTGAAGTTATTGTCCTTCTCTAAGAACTCGCTCCAGATCGGCTCCACATTTTTTGTTTTTTTCCCTCCTACTTTTGAAATTGTCCGCACCACAGGCTAGCCTATTCGGACCCTCCATCCGAGAACTCCTTTATTGTGTAGTTTGATTAACCACACCTCCTATCACTACAGGCCTCCATGCCATAGGTTTATACCGCTTCCGAGCTCCACCTGCTCATCGGTATCGCTCGCACCTTCGTCTTTGGCCTGCTAGATTTTGCAACAATATTTGCAGTTCTGTACATACCTGTAGATGAGATCTGAATATCTATCGTTGGCGACATGTGTTGTGGACTCGTATTGGGGCAAATCCTATCAGCGTCAAAGTCATCACGAGTCCTGTAGCAATACGACAGTTCCCTGTACTCGGTAGTTTCCAAATATGAATAAGAGTCTGTATCCAAAGTAGAGTTTGCATGTGAGTCGGATTAGCTGATGAACTCTTTAAAAGAGCATTGAGTCTGTAATACAAAGGCATACAAGAAATATACATCCATCTTCTAGTTGGTAGTTCTCTGCCTTCTGAATTTCTCTGTTCTCCCTGCTAACGTGCTTCTTCTACTATCGTGCTTCTTCGACTACGGCGCCTTCATGTAGACAGCGGAAGCTTCATCCACCAGTGCTGCACCCGTATAATTTGCGCAGTAGAACCTGGTTACATCAACATGGTTTCTTCTCTTAACCAGGATTTTTATCAGACCTCGCATCGGCAGCTCTCCCCTTATGATTACCCATTAATCGGTATCCTCCATTGCTCGAGATGCTTTTTATGATTACTTGCCCTTTGCAAGCAACTCGCATGACTCCACCTCGAAGTAATACATCACAACATTTGAGTTCAAGCGACCTCACAGATTTTAGATTCTTCTTTAAGTCGGAAACATACCGAACTTCCATCAATGTGCGATGTGCTCCATTATACATCTCTAATGTAACCGTTCTCACCTTAGTAATTGTATACTTCTTGCGATCCGCTAAGTGAACAGTTCCATGTGTCGGGCATAGAGATGCTTCGTTAAACATCTTCCTCGCCGAACATATATGGAAGCAACAACCTAAATCTAATATCCATATATGAGAAGTACTTGATTGACTGATGATTAGTACGTCTGAATCATCTTTTGCTACTGCCACTGAGCATGTAATGATCTTAGATCATTACGGGGTAAACACCGCCAGGAAGAAGGCCGGACGGCGTCGGCTTTATGGGATGAGAGATTAGACTATAGACTGGGATGATAGAACCTTGAGAGGGAGACTAGATTAATTCTTCTTGCTTGCTTCATAATGGATACATGCCATCCCTTTTATAGGGATGACCCGACTTAACCCTTAAGAAATAATCTATAAGGAAACTTATCTCTAACAATCCAATCTAATAATAACTTGCCTAACTAATAGATAATACCAAACACCTAATAGATAGATTCCTAAATAATAAATCTTTCCTAATAATTATGGCGATTCATCGCTCATGCATGAGCAAGTACACATAAATAGTAATGTCGGCCCATGACTACTCCCCTCCTTTCGCGACAGCTCGTCCTCGAGCTGTGGTGGCGGCCATAGTTGAAGCCCTAAGTGACCCTATGTTGACGAGAGGTTGCGATGGCGATATGAGTTCTTGAAGATCATTGCCTCCACGCACGGTTGCGGCAAACTCACCGGTTGCTGCGGCAGGCATGACAACCTTGGCAGCGTCGCAGTGGCCACAACGTACTTCGGCAGGGCCGCGATAGACTTCGGCGACACCATGGCAGGATACGGTAGTGGCGCGGCAAGTTCCGACAGCGTCACTGTGGTTGCTGGAAACGCCGCCACCTCTTGTTGCGCCTTCTGATCTGCGATCATCTTCTCTAAAGTAGCATGCATGTCGAGGAAGATGACCGCCATCTTCTTGTCGTTGTCATTGGTACTCATGGCCATCTTGTTAACGTTAGCCTTTATCATAGCCAACGACTCGGCGGCAGGTCTGATGGTCTGATCTGTCGCCATAACCATGGTAGCAGAAGTCGTGGGAAGGGATCGATTGCTCTGATACCAAATGTAATGATCCTTAGATCATAGGGGGTAAACACCGCCAAGAAGAAGGCCGGACAGCGTCGGCTTTATGGGATGAGAGATTTGACTATAGACTGAGATGATAGAACATTGAGAGGGAGACTAAATTAATTCTTTTTGCTTGCCTGATAATGGATACATGCTCTCCCTTTTATAGGGACGACCCGACTTGACCTCTAAGAAATAATCTATAAGGAAACTTATCTCTAACAATCCAATCTAATAATAACTTGCCTAACTAATAGATAATACCAAACACCTAATAGATAGATTCCTAAATAATAAATCTTTCCTAATAAGTGCGGGCGGTTACTGTTCACGCGTGTACTGTTCACGCGTGAACAATAACATATGAACAGTAATATCGGCCCATGACAACTACTCCCCTCCTTTCGTGATGTTCGTCCTCGAGCTGTGGCGGCGGCCATGGCTGAAGCCCTAGGTGACCCCATGTTGACGAGAGGTTGTGATGGCAACATGAGTTCTTGAAGATCATTGCCTCCACGCACGTTTGCGCCAAATTCACCGGTTGCTGCGGCAGGCATAACAACAACCTTAGCAGCGTCGCAGTGGCCACAACATACTTCGGCAGGGCCGCGACAGGCTTCAGCGACACTATGGTAGGATACAGTAGTGGCGCGACAAGTTTCGACAGCGTCACTGTGGTTGCCGCCGCCTCTTGTTGCGCCTTCTTCTTCTTCTGATCCGCGATCATCTTCTCTAAAGTAGTATGCATGTCGAGGAAGATAACCGCCATCTTCTTGTCGTTGTCGTTGGTACTCATGGCCATCTTGTTGGCGTTAGCCTTTATCATAGCCAACGACTTCGTGGCGGTCCGATGGTCTCGATCGTCGCCATAACCATGGTAGCAGAAGTCGTGGGAAGGGATCGACTGCTCTGATACCAAATGTAATGATCTTAGATCATTACGGGGTAAACACCGCTAGGAAGAAGGCCGGACGACGTCGGCTTTATGGGATGAGAGATTAGACTATAGACTGGGATGATAGAACCTTGAGAGGGAGACTAAATTAATTCTTCTTGCTTGCTTCATAATGGATACATGCTATCCCTTTTATAGGGACGACCCGACTTAACCCTTAAGAAATAATCTATAAGGAAACTTATCTCTAACAATCCAATCTAATAATAACTTGCCTAACTAATAGATAATACCAAACACCTAATAGATAGATTCCTAAATAATAAATCTTTCCTAATAATTGCGGGCGGTTACTGTTCATGCGTGAACAGTACACATAAACAGTAATGTCGGCCCATGACAGAGCATGCTCCCGTCATTTGCTTCAAACTTGGATAGTCTTTTATCATATGACCTTCCTTATCACATAGATAGTATACACGTGTGCCCTTGCTCTTACCCTTCTTCTTGTGATTTTTGCTTTTGTCTGCAACATCTATGACAGTCAATGCTTGATCATCTGATGATGAAGAATTCGATGATTTCTTTAAGGACTCCGCCTCTAATAGATATGCCATTGCCTCATTATAGTTGAGAGTGCTTTTCCTAACGAGAATATTGATCATCAATTGCTCCTATGATGGTGGTAGAGATTACACTAATACGTGACTTTGTCGTTCTCTTTAATTTTCTCTTCCACACTTGTCAGTTGTGTGATAAGCTTGTTGAAGATATTGATATGGTCAACGAATCGTGTGCCTTCCTCCATGCACAACCTAAACAGTTGTTGTTTCAGCACTCATCGGTTTGTTAGTGACTTTGCCATCACAATTCTTCTAAGTCACTCTATAATTTCTTTGACAAATTCTCCTTAATCATCGAGTACTTTACCTTATTGGAGAGATATAAATGGATTGTATTGACAGTCTTCTGTCCCATCACCTTCTAGTCTTTATCGGACGTCTTTTTCTGTTCCTCTTCAAGAGCATCAATTAACTCTTGCTGGACAAGGACATCATTTACTACACATTGCCACGTTGAAGTTTTCTTTGCCATCAAATTTCTCCACTTCATTCCACATCGTTGACATCGATATTGATTTTGTGCCACTTGACTTTTTGCTGACCTCACAAATTAGATTAATCTAGCATTGGTTTTGATACCACTTGTTATATTTTGATACCCCTTATGCACAATAGCTTTCAGATCGGATCAGAGTTGCGAGATATGGAACGAGCGTGTATGATATTAAGAACAAAGTAGATAAATCCTGTAGAGAGAACCTAATAACATCGACAAAATAATCACGATGAGAGATTTGGTGAAGTCGATCGCAAATTCCTTAAACACAACTTCAAAAGAGTACAAGAGATTGTTGCTCTCTCGTAACCCTATCGAACCTTTTAAGACCTTCGGATCCTTGCTCTATATAAGAATCTAGTGCTAAAGAATGACATAATCTCTAATCCTCTCGTGCACCTCTTACTTTGGATGAGTTGATTTGTGGCTTATGTTCTCTATGATTACCTCTCATGGCTTTATATAGTGCCCCTTAGTTCTCCTTCTAAAGGAAATAGGAATCTTAATCCTAGTAGGATTATGATAGGAATCCTTGTAGAATATATCTACAAGTCTTTGTACATTAGGATATGAATCACTTATACTCAATAATACCTTTCTCATGCTTATTTAAACATAATTCTTAAGCTTTCACTACGTGAAAGGAAACATGAGACAGGGACATCACATAGAAGTGATGCCCATCTTCCTTGATCCTATGAGCATAAAGCATTGCTGTACAGTGGTACCGACATCGGAGAGCACTCTTGTTTTTTATTTGCCTCAATCAGAAAGCGATGTTCTAACTTCTCAGTGCAGTGGAAATGTACAATTTGTAAAATTTGATAATGATATTCTGCTGACCTGCATGATCATGAATATCATGCACGCCTTTTTTAACATTTTATTTGCCGAGTGTTCTGTTGAGCATACATGTAGAAATAAAGTGAGCTTACTCCTCAGAAAGAAGATATAAGATCAAGCTGAACATGATGGCACAAATCTGTATACATACTCTAATGATAGCTATAGGTACTGACCGTAGAAATGTATGCTCAAAATATTACCTATTAGGCCTTCTCAGAGCCATTTCTTAATAAATACGAACTTTGGGTTGCTTTCCAATTTTTTTGCTTCCTGTTTACGGCAATTTGGGCTCGGAACTACGGGATTTGCAGTCCAGCGTATTACATCTATTGGGAGGGATACAATGCTGGCCATTTCGAAAGAGTTGAAATGAAAAATCCGACTGTCCAATGTTTTCAGGTACATCAACTCCATGGAGGATGTGATCAAGAAGATATACACGGAGATGGAGTTCGATCTATTCGAGGACGAAGTGGAATGCTCAGATTCTCTACCCAGCAGCAGCAACCAAGAAGATGCCAATATCGACAAGAGCCGTAGTAGTCACAGGAACTGCACAAGCACGAATCCGCTGCAACGGGATCACACGAGGAACAGGAGCCATCAGGACAGGCACGAGGAGCGGCTGGTGAGGGCGCAGGAGCGGCGGAACAGGGAGAGGCGGCTCTCCTCTTTCACCAGCTGGGTGCCCGACCTGCGCCGCGTCTGGGCGCTCAAGCACCCGGGGAAAGAGCCCCCCGCGGCGGCGCGCGTACCACGGTCCAGGCCGTCGTCGTTCAAGCGGAGGAAGGGACGGGCGGCGTGCACCGACATGGTCTGCGAGACGCCGATGACCGCCGCGAAGAGGCCGCAGCCCGGGCCGGAGGACGACGAAGGCGACGGGATGAGGTCGCTCGGGACAGTGTCCAAGGCCCTGTTTCACGATGAGACTGACATAAGCTCAAGCAGTATGTAAACCAAACAACACACTGGCCGCCGGCCGTCGTGGCCTGTACCCGTTTTCGTTTCTTGGTCGTTGCATCTACGATTTCTCCCTGAAGCATCGCAATCCCAGAACGCCGGCGCAGTTTCAGTGCAGTGCTGAACCGAGACCATCTTGAGCAGCTAGTGACGCGAGAAACCTTCGCGAAGAGCTTCCATGTGTTGGCCTTGTCGTTTTCTTCTCAAAGTTTGCAGCTGCGCATGTGCATGCATGGTGATGCTGATGCATCCGAGTGAACGCTGAATGGGCTAGACACATGGTGTAACAGGAACGAAGGTACCTATTATGGGTGTGCATTGACATGATAACTCACTTTGATGTTGAGTCTACCAGATTGTACGAATGCATGTGAGCAAGGGAAGCAGGCGAATATAGCACACTAGTCCATCCTTGACGTAACGTGTCATGTTGTCCAGGTGCTTCTATCGTGCGATACGCCAAAATGGAGTACGTCACATGTCTAGCTCGTGCCCTATGTAATGTAACGTGGAGTCGAATCCTCAAAACTCTACTCCATAATCCATATGCTTAAACAATTATTTTTTACGCTATGAATTTTTAGGCCGTAGATTTTTTTAGCCCAAGGAGGATGTTATAAAACGCGTGGCAAAATAGATAATCAAAAGGAACAAGAGACGTGAAATTAACATGAAAAATCCTTACGGAAAAATCCATAAACACACGAATACGGAATTCATTATACGATGAGAGATTACAAGCATGAAGCTATTCGGTGCATCTCAACCGTGAGACTACACACACGCTAGAGAATAAGGGTCATGTGGGAATACGTAATTGAGTTAGACTAGTTGAGCGGGCTGGCGCTGCATCTAATGTGACTTGGTGCGACATTACGTTAGTGCGGGTTACGTAGTGTTCGACATGAACACGTCAAAGAATTTATATTACATTTTAACAATCTCCACCTTAAGATGAATTCGCTCCTGTAGCCAAAATATGAAAATCTCCTCCGAATAAGTCTTTGTTAATTGACCTTGTGCCTCGAAAGTCCAAAGAACTAATCTCAATTATTAAGATTGGCAATCTTATCCAAAACGCTTCTCGCGAAGCAAAATTGAGCAAACCACTAGCAGGTCTAAACACATAGCTATCAACAAAGCAGACGAATAAATCTGGGTCTTCAACAATTCTTAATCCCAGTAAAAGTCTCAGCTTGTGCAACTAACCTCCTAATCCAAACTCATATCATGGAATTTGACATGCTCCATCTGGAACACAAAACTCGGCAAACAACACTCATTGAAAGAGCATCTTGCACGTGTGGCCACCACGTACATCAAACTACCGACTGAAAAGTAACAGAATTGCATGACATGGTCGATGAACAGCTCTTGTAAAATTATATGGATGAACGGAACTCAATGTGCCTCAATGAAGTAGAAACTATAGTAGACCCATCATATCGAGCGTAAAAATGAACTATTTCTTGCACTTAAATCATTCATCTCAAACTGAAATTGGAGCAAAACCTTCACTTTCAAACAGCAAAACTCTGAAGAGTATCATGCTAGCTACCATCAGGGTGTCATCAAATTCCTGAGAATTAATGTTGCCAAAGCCTCCATAACGACCAACTTTAAAGCGATCCAAACTGTAGCATATCCAAACGGTGAATGAAACACCAAATTCAGTTATCCCCACAACTGAGTTGTTTTTTTTTCCAAAGTCTATTTGATCAAATGTAGCACAAATTAATTCAATAGCAGTGTTGTGCTGAAAGTCTGCAACTCCATCTTAAACTCTACATGTGCGGACCTTGCTGCAGTAACCCGTAGTAGACAACAGATCGTCGAAGAATTGTTGAAGAAATCAGCAATGATCAATCCCCGCTACCCGTTGATGAGGATCTAATAATCCTTATTTATTTATTTATCTGTAATTCTTATTATAGATATTAATATTCCCATATTGATCTTACATATACCCCTTAAATATTTATAAGGGAGAAGCCAAGCTGTCTAGTCGTAAACCACCTCGTGGTCGTAAATCTTTCTACGACCATGGTATAGTCGTAAGCTTGCCTACGACTATTGTGTAGTCGTAAGATCTTCTACGACTCGCTCGGCTTCGATCAACCTGGCTTCGACAACCCTGTTGATAAGGCTTACTGACCTATGGGCCTAATCCGTTAGGGAGTATTGTGCGCTGTGTTTAACACATGGGGTATTTAATATACGTTGTTACTCTCTGTGAGTAACAGCATGAATCACTTCTGTCTCTGACAACAACTGCTTGACAACGTGGGGGTGCCACGTCTTTAACGACAACTGCCATCAAGCGGTTCATCATTTGAAACGTTGAGGCGTCTCTTCCCTTGGAGAAACTGCCACTCCTTCATATACTATATAAAGGCTGAAGTTAGAAGACAGAGGGACAAGAGGGATCAGGAGCGCAAGACATTAGGCATTAGTCTTCCTTTTGATTGTAATCATCACACTCAATACAATCACACAGGAGTAGGGTTGTTATTCTCTCTAGAGAAAGCCTGAACCTGTATAAAATCCCTGTGTCATTCTCTGCGTAGCTTTAGTTTAGGAGACCCCCGAATCATACAATCATATGTAAGATCGGTTCTAGATCATCGACAATTGGCGCCAACCGTGGGGATCCTCCGGTGATTCCTTGTCATCCTTCGGTGATTCCTTGTCAACAAATTCTCTTTTTTCTTAATACTTCCATGGCAGGAGAGTAGAACAAGGAGAATTGGTTCGACTTGACCGACTACGAAGACATCGACATGGACACCGGCTTCGACTACGAGCCGAGTATCATTTCATCTGATGGTAATCCTGCTTCTAGAGATCATTTGCTAGATCTAGGAGACCATGTCACCGATGGAGTTGAGGAGGGATCCTTTTCCCCCACAACAGTACATCCAACCGAGGGACCAGTTTCCTCAGAGGGCAAGGGTCTATCCGACCACAATCAGGATTGCAACCAAGCAGGCTCACAACATGACGAGGGTTCTCCCTCTGAATGTTCGAGTCTGCTTGAGGCAGTCCGACCTAGCGAGGCAAGTCCTGGAAGCCATCATTCCAGGACTCCATCAGCATCTGGTGGTCGTAACTCTGCGGTTACCCCCGCAGAGGATATGGGGGAGCACCTTGTTCCTGCGAGTTCGACCACATGTTTGCAGAGCTCACCTGCGGACACAGACGGTTATAACCCGGAGTTCCCCTTCTTGGAGGGGTTTACTCCAAGTCGCCAGACGGTGTCATTTGACCACTCTTCAAGCCAGGAGGCCTCAAGAGCAAGTGGAGATCACATACAGGAGGTCTTCGTCCTCTCCTCAGATCATGGTCTCTCTCCTACAAGTAGGCCTGAGGATGCTCCCTGCTGATCACACCCTACGACCCCTTGTGGCAATGATGAGGATACCTCCGGCAATGAACGGGA
Organism: Phyllostachys edulis; assembly: GCA_036346405.1. NCBI lineage: Eukaryota > Viridiplantae > Streptophyta > Magnoliopsida > Poales > Poaceae > Phyllostachys > Phyllostachys edulis. The sequence continues at coordinate 109,705,055 of CM070546.1, forward strand.
TCAGCACTATGATAAGTGTGAGAGAAATCCTCAAAATAATAGCACTCCATTGAGTAAAACTCAAGGGTTAGATGTGGATGATCCCGAGACAATCCGAAGGAGAAGAATTGTGGCTTAGAGAAATTTGCCTGGGTGTGTTCAATATCAGTTGAAGGAAGCTCGGGAATTCCGACACATAAATGATCTGCTCGAGAACCCAACTCAAGAACTCGCACGAGCGCCAAGGTACGACCTCTTCGCCGAAGAGATCGCACGAAGGCTTAGAAGCACGATGGCAAGACTTGAGCATCCTCCCCGATATCATTATGGAAGTCGTAGCGATACGACTCAGTCAACCACCAGTCGTTCGAACAACTCGCCACATGGAGATCAGCGCGTCAACAGGTTACGTCGTTTCTCTAACCTTAACTCCAGTTGAAGAAGAGTTCTTCGAACGTTTGATGATTGACAAGCTCCCAGGGGAGGTGACAAATCTGCAATGTCAGATGGAATACGAGGAGTATTACCCTCGTAGGACTGAGATCTATCATAAGCCAGGTCTACCTACGACCGGGTATCGTCATTTACGATCACCTGGTGATATCAACCCTTCTTTTCTACAGAGAAGGTGGTATGATGTCATTACCGGATGTCGGGCGTTCTCGCCTGATCTCTGAGCTGTTCGCTGGCCGCCGTGGTTTTGACTGGTGAACATGGAAAAATTTGATGGATCATAGAATCCCATCGAATTCTTTTAAATCTACATGACTGCTGTCCGAGCAGCAGGAGGAGGAGAGTACGTCATGGCGAATTACCTTTCAACTGTGCTCGAAGGGTCCGCTCGATCATAGTTGTTAAATCAGTCACTCGAGTCGATCAATTCGTGGCAGCACCTCTACGACCTATTGCTGGCCAACTTCTACGGCACCTACAATCGCCCTGGAAAGGAGGACGACCTGCACAGGATGAGACAAAATGACCACAAGACCTTACGCCAATTCATCAAGCGTTTCAGTCAGGTTCACACTTTGATTCCAGAGGTTTTTGACTCATCTGTTATCAGAGACTTTAAGCAGGGAGTCCACAACAGAAGGATCACAAAGGACATCGCTTTGAATCCTCCGCTCATCGTCATTGAGCTCTTGAGATCAGCGATCGATGTCGACTCATCTTTGAAGCGATCGAGTGGAACAAAACCATCGATCGAGATGACAAAACTCCTCAAAAAGTGGGTGAAAGCAGCAAAAAGAATGATAAAAGGCCAAGAAATCCAAGAACAAGGCGAATGGTAAAAAGCCTCAAGCCAATAGTTCTAAGAAAGTCTTGGCTACAAGCGATAAGGAGTCTCGAAGTTCCAAGCCATACTCCGAACGGGGCAATGATAAGCGCCCCAAGCGGAGGAACGACAAGCCCAGGTGGTGTTCTTTCCATAAAAACAAAGGACATGACCTTCGCAACTGTCGGGTTTTCCAAAGAAAACTTGAGGACTACTACAACGGCAAAAGACCACTTCCTACACTCGAAGAGGTAGGACAAACGAGTGGTCGAAAGCAGTCGGACAGCGACGAGGAGATGTCGTTCTAGGATCCGAAGCACACCATCGACCACATCTTTGGGGGATCTTCGGCATATGAGTCAAAGCTACAGCTCAAGGCCGTTGTACGAGAGGTAAACTCCATTGACCCTCCTCTTGTTAATAAAATACCGAAGTGGTCGGAAGTCACTACCTCCTTTGAGAAAAATGACTGCCCGATCCCCTCTACTCGACCCGGTTGGTTTTTGATTGTGGTCGAGTCCACCATCAACAATTGTCGAGTAAATCGAGTGCTAGTTGATGGTGGCAGTTTGTTAAACATTTTATTTATCAGTGCCCTGGACGAGATGCAAGTACCTCAGACCAGAATAAAACCTATACGATACTCATTTCATGGGATCATACCAAGTTCTTTGGTCAAACCAATTAGTAAAGTTTCTTTGCCTATAATGTTTGGTTCTCCAAGCAACTTCAGGATAGAGAAAATCTCTTTTGATGTGGTCGATTTCGACACGTCGTATAATGCCATACTCGGACGACCAACTTTGGCACGATTTTTAATGGCTGCTCATTATGGGTAGCAATGTCTTAAAATGCCAGGTCCCAAAGGAGTGATCGCAGTACGCTGTGACAAGAAGATGACGCTTACATGCACCACAAATCCCCTGAGATGGTTGGCCAGATACCAACTTGAGAAGCAAGCAAGGTGCAGCCTTCGACCAAGCAGTCAAAGCCTAAAGCTGCACTGAAGCTGAACGATTAAGTCAAGGAAGTCCCTCTGAATCCAGAGGAGCCCTCGAAGACTGTTCGCATTGGGGTTACTTCCGACCCCAAATAGGAAGATGTCCTTGTCACTTTCCTCCAAGCTAACGCAGATGTCTTTGCGTGGCAAGCATCCAACATGTCCGGAGTCCCCAGGGAAGTGATAGAGCACATGCTAGCTCTACGGCCTGACAAGAAACCCGTAAAACAAAAATTACATAGATTTGCAGCTGATCGACGAGACGCCATCAAATCAGAAATGGACAAGCTACTTTGAGCAGAATTTATAAGAGAAGTCAACCACCCAGAGTGGTTGGCTAACCCTATAATGGTTAGAAAGTCTAATGGTAAGTGACGTATGTGTGTAGACTTTACTGATCTTAATAAAGCTTGTCCAAAAGATGATTTTTCTTTACCTCATATCGATCAGTTGGTTGATTCTACTGTTGGTTGTGAAGTATTAAGTTTTCTAGATGTATACTCTGGTTATCATCATATTAGTATGTGTTTAGATGATCAAGAAAATACATATATATTACACCATTTGGAATATTTTGCTATGTCAAAATGCCATTTGGTTTGAAAAATGCTGGCGCTTCTTTTCAACGCTTGATGCAAACGAATTTTTCACTTCAACTAGGCCAAAATTTGGAAGCCTATGTTGATGATCCAGTCGTAAAAAGCGTCAAACGACTTAATCATATTTCTGACTTGCAAGAAACATTCGACAACCTCAGAAAATATTATTTGAAACTCAATCCTAAAAAGTACGTGTGACGAGGATCTAATAATTCTCATTTAATTATTTATCTGTAATTCTTTTTATGGATAATAATATCGTCATATGGTTCTTGAGTTTACCCCTTAATATACATAAGGGAGAAGCTGAAGGTTGTAAGCTCTTCTACGACCAACCCATAGTCATAAGTCCTTCTACGACTAGCTCATGGTTGTAAGTTATTCTATGACCAGCCCCTAGTCGTAAGCTTTTCTATGACTATCCTCTGATCGTAAGTTCTCCTACGATCAGTCTGTGGTCGTAAGCTCTACTACGACCACCACCTGGTCGTAAGCTCTTCTAAGACCAGTCCCTAGTCGATGGGGCTTACATACATGTGGGTCTGGTCGATCAAGGAATTTTCTACACCATATCTAAAGATATGGGCAGACAATTACACTGTTATTCTCTGGAATAATAGCACGATTTAACTCTCTGTCCTAGTGATAACTGCCTAGCGGTGTGGGAACGTTATTACTCCCACAATAATATCCAGTAACGGCTCCATCATCTGAAGCATTAAGGCGCCCTTTGAACTGGAGAAACGGCTGCCCACTTCGAGGACGGTATAAAAGGCGGGATCATTAGGAGGAGAAGGGGGCAATCAGGAGCACAAGACATTACTATTTTTGTCTTTCTCTTGATCTGTAACCAGCATACTCAATACATTCACACAGGAGTAGGGTTTTTATTCTCTCCGGAGAAGGCCCGAACCTGTATAAAAATCCCCGTGTCATTCTTTTTGCATGATTTGAGTCTTGGAGACCCTTCGAATCAAACAATCATTACGTAAGATCAGTTCTAAAACACCGACAGTTGGTGCCGACCGTGGGGATCTTCTAGTCATCAGGTTTCCTTTGATTTTTCCCAACTCTAATGCTTCCATGGCAGGAGAGTGGAACGAGGAGAACTGCTTCGACCTGGCCGATTACGCAAATATCGACATGGATGCCGGTTTCGATTTCGAGCTGAGTGTTGTATCATCTGATGGTGATGTCACCTCCGGAGATCATTCTCCAGGAGGCCATACCATCGATGGAGTTGAGGAGGGATCCTTATCCCCTACAAGGATACGTCCGAACGAGGAACCCCCTTCCTCAGAGGGCAAGGGTCGATTCGACCACAATCAGGACTGTACCAAGACAGGTTTAGAGAATGACAAGAATTCCCCCTCCAAGTGTTCAAGTCCGTCTAAAATAGTCCGACCTAGCACGACAAGTCCTGGAAGCCATCATTCCGGAGCTTCATCAGCACCTGGTGGTCGTCTCTCTCAGGTTAGCCTCACAAAGGATGGGGTCGAACATGCTTTTCCTGCGAGTTCGACCATCCCACCGCAGGGCTCACCTACGGATAGAGACGGTTATAACCAGGAATTCCTCTTCCTAGAGGGGTTTGCTCCAAGTCGCCAGACGATGTCTTTCGACTACTCCTCAAGCGAGGAGGCCTCAAGAGCAGGTGGAAATCATCAACAGGAGGTCTTCGTCCTTCTCTCAGGTGTCAATCACTCTCCTAGAAATATGACTGAGGATGCTCCCCAACGATCACACGCTACTGCCCCTCGTGGCAATGACGAGGACACCTCCGGCGATGAATAGGGTCAATACTCTGATGAGCACGTGGGAGATTATCGAAATACTCGCACTCCATTGAGGCAAACTCGAGGACCAGGTATGGATATTTTTGAGACAACCCGACAGAGAAGAATCATGGCTCAGAGAATTTTGCCTGGACGCATTCACTATCAGTCGGAGGAAGCTCAAGAACTCCGGCGCATCAATGATCTTCTCGAGAACCCATCTCGAGAACTTGCTCGAACGCCCGGCTACGACCTCTTCGCCAAAGAGATCGCTCAAAGGCTTAGAAATACGATGGCTAGACTCGAGCACCCTCGCCGGCATCAACCTAGAAGTTGATGGGGTGAAGTCTTGGTGGTACGACCCCATCAACTTCCAGTCGTTCGAACAACTCACCACACAGAGATCGGCGCAACAACAGGTCACGACACTCTCCTGATCTTCACTCTATTTAGAGAAAAGTTCCTCGAACGACTGATGATCAACAAGCTCCTAGGAGAGGTGATCGTTCACCACTCCGACCTAGAGGTCTACAACAGCAGACGAAATACGAGGAGTATTACCCTCGTAGAACCGAGACTTATCATAAGTCAAGTTCACCCACTACCAGGTATTGTCGTGTACGATCATCTCATGACATCAACCCTTCTTTCATGCAAAGAAGGTGCTACGATATGATTACCAGATGTAGGGTATTCTCACCTGACCTCCGAGTAGTTCGTTGGCCATCGCAGTTCCGATCAAAGAACATGGAGAAGTTCGATGGATCTTAGAATCCCATCGAGTTCCTCCAAATCTACACGACCACTGTCCGAACAGCAGGAGGAGGAGAACGCATCATGGGAATTATCTTCCGACTGTACTCGAAGGGTCCGCTTGATCGTGGTTGCTAAATCAACCACTTGAGTCGATCTACTCGTGACAACACCTCTGTGACCTTCTGCTGGCCAACTCCCAGGGTACCTACAATCGCCCTGGTAAGGAGGACGACTTGCACAGGATAAGACAAAATGACCATGAAACCTTACGCCAATTCATCAGGCGTTTTAGTCAGGTTCAGAATTCAATTCCTGAGATTTCTGACTCTTTTGTCATCAGAGCCTTCAAGCAGGAAGTCCACAACAGAAGAATTACAGAAGACATCACTTTAAATCCTCCAGCTACTGTCGCTGAACTCTTCGAGATGGCCAATCGATACACGACTACTGCAGAAGCAATCGAGTGGAACAAAACCATCGATCGAGATGACAAGAATCTCTAAGAAGCAGGCGGAAGTAGCTAGAAGGATAAAAAGACAAAGAAATCCAAGAACAAGGTGAAGGGCCAAAAACCTCAAACCAATAGTTCTAAGGAGGTCTTGGCTGTAAGTGACAAAGAGCCACAAAGTTCCAAGCAATATCCCGATCGAGGCAAAGGTAAGTGCCCCGAGCGGAAGAACGACAAGTCTAGGTGGTGTCCTTTCCATAAAAAGGAAGGACATGACCTTCGCAACTGCCAGGTTTTCTAAAGAAAACTCGAGGACTACTACAACGATAAAGGACCACTTCCTACCCTCGAAGAAGTAGGGCAAGCCAGTGGTTGTACACAGTCGGACGACAACGAGGAGATGCGATTCCAAGATCCCAAGCACACCATCGAGCATATCTGTAGAGGATCATTGGCGTATGAGTCAAAGCGACAACTTAAGGTTGTCGAACATGAGGTAAACTCCATTGACACTCCTCTTGTCAATAAACTACCGAAGTGGTCGGAAGTCACCATCTCCTTTGAGAAGAGTGACTGTCCGATCCCTTCGACTCGACCAGGTCATTTTTTGATAGTGGTCGAACCTACCATCAACAACTGTCGGGTAAATCGAGTGTTAGTTGATGGTGGTAGCTCATTAAACATCCTGTTTACGAGTACCCTGGACGAAATGCAAGTATCCAGGACCAATGTAAGACCGGTACGATATTCTTTTCATGGTATTGTACCGAGATCTTTGGCCGAACCTATTGGCCAAGTTTCTCTTCTTTTAACATTTGGTTTTCCAAGTAATTTCAGGATAGAGAAGATCTCCTTTGATGTGGTCGATTTTGATATGACATATAACGCCATACTCAGACGACCAACTTTGGCAAAATTCTTAATCGCTACTCATTATGGGTATCAATGTCTTAAATTGACAAGTCCCAAAGGAGTGATCACAATTTATTATGATAAAAAGATGGCGTATACATGTGACCGTCGATCCCTCGAGATGGTAGGCCAGTTACCAGCTCAAGAAGAAAACAAAGGGCAGTCTTCGACCAAGTAGTCGAAGCCTAAAGCTGCACCTAAGCTGAACGGCCAGGTCAAGGAGGTTCCTCTAGATCCAGAGGAGCCCTTGAAGACTGTTCGCATCGGGGATACTTCCGACCCCAAATAGGAAGATGCCCTCATCGCTTTCCTCGGGCCATTAAATCCCAGATCTTGGCAGACTTTATCGCCGAATGGACAAATCCTGAACCTGTTCAGGATCCTCAGTACGATATCCATGACCAGTGGATGATGTACTTTGACAGGTCGCTTACTTTAAGTAGCTCGGGGGCTAGGGTGGTCTTGGAATCTCCTATCGGAGAGACCTTAAAATGCGCCATTCAATTAAACTTTCAGGCCACTAATAACGTGGCAGAATATGAAGGTTTGCTGGCTGGCATGTGAGCTGTGAAAGCGCTCGTGATTCGACGACTACTCGTGAGAGGAGACTCTCAACTAGTCGTGAATCATGTCAAAAATGAGTATCAGTGCTCTAATCCGACCATGTCTCGGTACTTATCAGAAGTTCGAAAGCTTGAAAAGGATTTTTTCGGTTTTAAGGTACAATTTATCCCTTGAAAGGATACTTTCCTCGCTGACCAGCTTGCTCATATGGCTTCTTCCTGATCGCAAGTACCAAAAGGAGTCTTCTTGGAGCAGCTCCAGCAACCATCTCTGGTCGACACACCAGAGACAACTCCTATAGAGACAACCTCTCTAGAATACAAGGATATCTGGATGAATCCCATCTATGAGTATCTTCAGGCGGGTATCATACTCGATGATGATCTCGAGGCAGATCGCTTATCCCGAAAGGCCAAAATGTATACTTTGGTCAAAGGAGTCCTCTATAAATGAGACATTCAAGGGGTACTCATGCGATGTATATCGCAGAGAGAAGGACTAAACATCCTTCACGACATACACAGGGGCATCTGTGGAACTCATGCTTCCTACAAAACGCTGGTCGAAAAGACCTTTCGACAAGGTTTTTACTAGCCAACAACTCTCTACGATGCTAAAGAGCTGGTTAAGAAGTGTGTACAATGCCAATTTTATAGTAGGAAAATACACCAACTGGCTTAGGTTTTACAAACAATTCCTCTATCTTGGCCTTTTGTGACCTAGGGTCTCGATATTCTAGGACCATTCCCAAAAGCTCCTGGTGGCTTCGAGTTCCTTTTTGTGGCTATTAATATGTTCACAAAGTGGATCGAAGTCGAACCTGTGACTGGGATAACAACGGAAGTAGCAAAATGGTTCATGATGAGAAGCGTGATTACTCGGTTTGGAATTCCAAGTCGAATAATCACAGATAATGGTAAGCAATTTTCGAGCGCAAAATTCCAAGAATTTTGCGACAAGTTGGGTACCAAACTGTGTTACGCCTCTGTTGCCCATCCTCAAAGCAATGATGTAGTTGAAAGAGCGAATGGCCAAATAATGCAGGGAATCAAAACTCGAGTCTCCGACCAGCTTGTCAACTGCTCAGGGGCTTGGGTCCAAGAATTACCCTCAGTATTATGGGCAGTTCGTACGACTGCTAGTCGGGCTACAAGCGAAACAACTTTTTTCTTCTAGTTTTCGGTGCTAAAGCCATGCTTTCACCAGAACTAAAGATCAGGTCAGCAAGGGTCGAAACTTTCAATGAGTCAACCAGGAACAACTTCGAGCGGATGACATCAACGTGCTTAGAGAGAAGAGAAATCAAGCCTTAATCCATTCAACAGTCTACCCGCAAGCCTTGTGCAAATACTACGATCGTAAGGTCCAACGTCGAGCCTTGCTGTAGGTAACTTGGTATGGAAAAAAAATTCAATCCTAGTCTAATCGGAACAGGCTTTTCCCCAAGTGGAAAGATCCTTACACAGTGGTCGAAGTTATGCGACTAGATTCGGTACGACTAGCAATGGTAGACGGTCGAGTTCTCTCCAATTCTTGGAACATCGACCAGTTACACAAATTTATGTGTAACCGACCAACCTTACAATAAAGTATCAGGTTCTTTATATCTTTATTGTCTTACTTTGAGTAGCGCATTGATAATTTTTCGATCATTACCTGGTCGTAAGTTCTTCTACGACCAGTACCCAAACTCTCTTTACACTGGTCGAAAGGATGGTGACATCACCTAGTCAAAGCCATTCCTTTCTACACGTGGTCCTGTCCACTAGAAGGAACCTCCTAGTTTCGACTCGTCCCTCCCTTTTTGCTGCCAACACAAAGAGCTCGGGTTCAATACACAAGGTCGAAATATTTTCAAAGCCAACTCTTAGTACCTTAGTTTATTTCTTCATTTCATTTTTGAAAAATACACTAAGCAGAGTACACTTTTGCAATTTGCTCGACTACTTTTGGTAAAGTCGTTTCATTTCAACTGGTCGGAAGAAGTTACAACACCTAGTCGAAGTCTTTCCTCTCTGCACGTGGTCCTACCCACTAGAAGGAACTCCCTAACGTCGTCCTGTTTCTAACTCTTGTTACCAGAGCGAACCTACCGAGTGCATTGGAATAAGTTGAACGAATTTTTAAAGTTGCTCCAGATGTTTGTCTAACTCAAGTTGACAGTTCTTGATTTGATTAATCTGGTTAGAGAAGGTAACATCACCTAGTCAAAGCCTTTTCTTTCTGCACGTGGTCCTGCCTATTAGAAGGAACTTTCTAGTGTCGACTCGTTTCTACACTTTTGACCAGTGCAAGATAATCATGATCGAAAAACTACAAGTTAGCTAAACCTCTTTTTTAAAAAAGAAAACCCATTTCACACTATTTACTTAGTTATTTAAATAAACTAAGCAAATAGTCAGGGGCTAGGATAAAGTTATTAATATGACTTCAATTCTTATTCTTAATCTCTTTTCCATTCATTATCTTATGAGTTACTAACTACTCGACAAGATGATTTGAAGGAAGAAGAAAGGATTATATTCATCAACAACAAAAACTTGTCTTTACAGGTTTCAGGTACAAACTACTCTGACGAGGGAGACCCTATTTGCATCTCCTCTGTGACTTCCTTGCTGATCAACTGTATATCTTTCATCAACCGCTCCACTTCTACTTCAGAGCAGCCGAAGTCGGCTTTGATGGGTTGCAGATTAAGACTGGGGTCATGAGCTTTAAGTTTTGACAGAATAAAACTTATTCCCTCTTCGACCGCTTCTTTTATCGAATCAGCTTGGTTGGTCTTCAGAGTAGTCACCAACTCTTGCAAAGTCTCGACTTGTTCACCAATGGTACTCGTATGAGCAATCACCGTGTCTTCACGAGGAGTAATCTCCTCAGCACATAGCTCATCGAGTACATTGTTCAGGAGGGAAATGTTGCCTTGAAGGTTAATCTTCATCGACTTCATCTACTCCTGATTACGAGTCGAAGCCTCATGGAGTCGTTTTATTTCGACTGCTTGTTCTGAAAAGAATAAGACTAGTCAGATGAAATGCCCCCAAAAGGAAAACAAAACTAGTCGTAGGTAAAGACTTGCTTACCTGCTAGTCGAGAATCTAACTTCTTGACTTCATCGTCATGAGAGGCAGTGCTCTTTGTATAGTGCTCCTCCCACGACTTTATCTCCTTGTCTTTTTCTTTGGCGATACGAGAAATCTCATGAAGAACCAAGATCTTTTCTTTGACCTCGGTTTCAAGCTTCCCCATTTTGACCTCTTTCTTTGAAAAGGAATAAGAGTTAGAAAATGAAAAGAAGGTCATAAGCGGTTTTAAGTTTAGCACTTACCGTTTATTCGTCCCTGCAATTCTTGAATTGTAAAGTTTGCCTCCTAAAACTTATTCAGAAGGCCTTCGTTGTCCTCGCTTAGCTTTTTTGTTTCGGCTTTCTCGTAGTCGATTGAATCAGCTAAGGTCTTCTCGTCACTATTGAACTTACAGAGGAAAAGAGTAGACATGAGCATAGAACAAGCGGTCATAAGTTCTCCTACGACTGGTACCTAGACGTAAGTTTTTCTACGACAATATCCTGATCGTAAGTCTTCCTATGACCAGTACCTAGTCGTAAGTTTTTTTACGATAATCCCCATAAGTACTGTGCAAGTGGTCGAAACATAAACGACTACGAGTAGCAGTTACTAACCATCTCTCTGTCTACTCGCAGAGTTCTGCTTTCTCCTGTCGTAGCTGTACAAGTTGTCGGTTGTACTCTACAACAGTGAAAATTTGCTCCAGAGCTCTCGACATAAAGAAAGACAGTGAGAAGTGAGAAAATTCACATATGTGAATGTTGAGTTAGAAGCACTTACGTTAATGCTCGTTCAAGCAAACATGGAGAGTACGTTTGTAGAGTTCTTCAGTTCATCAATCTCTTAAACCCAATTCCACCACACCTTTTCGAGACGCTCGTCATCAAAAATATTCCCCCTGTTTGGAATATCTTTGGGGTGGGGAACTCGGTTATGAGACCTGAAAGTGGAAGATCCCACAACGGAAGCCGGGCCGAAGAACTTAGAAAAAAGTTAACATAATCTTCTTCTTCTGATTCGGTGACGGCAGCTCCTCCTTAAGGACCGGGAGGAATGTCTAAGATGACTTTCTTCCCAGCGCGATGGCCTAATGATCCATCGGCTTGGCCTGATGCCTTCGTAGCATCATGCGTCATTTTTGCCTCGGCTTCTACGACCACTCCTGTGACCGTAGTTGCTTCAGCGGCAGCAAGTTCTTCCACCACTCGGACGGTGTACGACCCTTCGACCACCGCCACTGTCATTTCTCCAACTACTAAAGAAACAACAGTGGAGTCCTCGATAGGAAGGACTCTGAGGGCTGGAGGAGTCGGGCTAAAATCACAAAAAGGAAAACGCGTCAGATGGTAAAAAGTAAAGGGTAAATGTTTTTTTACACTTTTGTCTTTGTATGTACCTTCGTGTTCCAGATTTGATCTTGAATTTGGAAGAAACCTCCCCCAAAGAAGATTTCTTCGACTTCTTCTCTTCAACCATGTCTGGTCGAAGCTCGAGTTGAGGAATGGGTACAACAACGACCACGTCTGGTCGTGGGTCTTGAGCGAGCACTACCACTTGTTGAGCCTCCTGGCTCTCCAGATGGCCGAGACCTGTCTCGACCACCTCAAGAGCAACACTGCCCTCGACCACAGGCACTGCTGGTGCAGCGATTTTCTTCACAAAAGACATAAAACTATTCTAGTTCTCATTTTCTTGTTGCTTGACAAAGCCACGGGAGGCAGAAATTACGAAAGTCTTATTGTCGTAGTAGAAGGGTACTTTGGTCTTGGGGGCTTTGCTTTTGAGAGCACTGATACTTGCTTCGATTGCCTTTGTCTCCTTTGCAGCAGCCATGTCTGCAGCAAATTTTGCAAACGGCCCGGGTAGAGCAGAAGAGCTTGAACTTGCGCCTCCTTTGTCGACGACTTTCATGAGCCAACGCTTTTTGGCTGGAGGAGTCTCAACTTGCTCCGCCACCGTGCCGACAACCAACTGTGCGACCTCTTCGTCGTCTTGACGGCTTTCCCTGCCTACTTTCTGCGGAAATCAGAAGAAGAAATATAACTAAGCAGTTGTAAGTTTTTCTACGACGATCCCTTGGTCGTAAGTCTTTCTATGACCAGTACCTAGTCGTAAGTTTTTCTACGACAATACCCTGGTCGTAAGTTCTCCTACGACCAGTACCCAGTCGTACATTTTTCTATGACCACAAGATTCTAAAGACGAAATCAATTGTTGATTACCTTTAGACGCTCCATCTTGTCCTCTGTGGACATGACCGTCAGAATTTGAGGAGCCATCACATTGGGTGGCGGGGATTTCTCATAATTGAGTTTGACTCGAGTGTCAATTTTTTGCTTGTGAGAGATCTGCCGGAATAAGTAAACTTTCAATAGCCAAGTTCGAAATCAACAGAAAGAAGGCTAAGACTGGAAGTTTACTTACCCTTCTCGTAATCTCTGGTTGGGTCTTGCGGGCCCCGAGTACTTCCACATGGGATGAGCCCTCTTCTCCAGAGGGCTAATACGGCGCGTGATGAAATCCTTCACCACGTGCCATCCGGTAAGCCCCTCTTCCTTCAAGTCCTTGATGGTTTGAATGTAAGAGGCGATCCGGTCGAGATCCTTGGGAGTCGAATACCAGGAAGCAATCTTCTCGACATGATTTCCGGCGAAGGAGAGGCTGTCTTCGCTGGTCGTCTCCCAGTAGAACGACCTCGCCTTCCATCCCGGTCACGATGGCCGGGTGAACATCTGAATATACTCCTTTGACTTCCCGTCGTGGAGCTTCAGACTACTGCTACTGCGATTCCCACTAGCTTGGTCATCCCGTAGAAGTACTGGAACAAGTCCAAGTCGGCCGGAATCCCCAGGTAGGCCTCGCACAAGTAAACGAACACGCCCAACATCGTGATGGAATTGTGAACGAGGTTCACCAACTCTAGTCTGAAGTGTTCGAGTACGAGTGTGAGGAAAAGGTGAGTAGGCAATTGAGGGCCACACTCACAGTACGCTTGGAAGATAGGAATTTGCCTAATCTCACCCGACGGCCAAAGCTGCCCAGCAGCCTCAATCCACTTCACGAACTGCCTCTTCAGGATCTTCTCGGTGGCGACCAGTGCCTTCATCTTGGTCGCATCTATCTCCGATTCGGCCCATTGGAAAGCGGCTCAGGCCATCTTTCTCAAAGGAAGGACATTTGGATCGAAAAAGGTCTCAAGGAGGCGCACGATTTGGTTGGCGATGGAGAGCGTGAGAGTTTGATGAACAATGGGAGCGATTTGGGGAAAGGTAAAAAACCTAAGTCTCACCCACAGTAAGTATTTATAAGCTGCGGCGCTGAGTTAGAGCGTGGTGACCTTGGTTGCCACCGCTTGAGGCTGCTCTATGAGCAGTGCTGTGAGAATCGATTGAGATTCTTTAATTTGTCTGCTCGAGAAAACCGAGTATGTCTTTACATCTCAAGCGAAATTACCTTCTTGACCAAGTCTTTTTCTGGTCAAATGAAATGACAGTCAGAAAGGTTTTTACTTCCGACTACACTACTGTGATCACCTTGTGGTCGTAAGATCTTCTACGACCACCTTGTAAGTCGTAAGATTTTCTACAACCTTGTTGACCAAGTCAATTTCTGGTCAAATAAAATACCGGTCGAAGAGTTTTTTTCCTTCGACCACCATTCTACGACCACCTACTGGTCTTAAGAACATCTACGACTCCTTTTTCAAGTAAGTTATTTTCACTTGAAGCTGGGGGGCTAGATGACGAGGATCTAATAATCCTCATTTAATTATTTATCTGTAATTCATTTGATGGATAATAATACCGTCATATGGTTCTTAAGTATACCCCTTAATATTCATAAGGGAGAAGCTGAAGGTTGTAAGCTCTTCTACGACCACCCCATAGTCGTAAGTCCCTCTCCTTTCCTATTTTTCTTTGCCACCGCCATGTGGGCCCACCAGCGCCACGTCACCTTCCTCTTCCTCCCCTTCGTCTCCGTTTTGAACATAGACGCCTCCGCCATTAACGCCGCACTGGAGTTTCCAAACGCGGCCGAATCAACTCGGATTCTATGGGATTTTGATGGCATTTGAATCGCTAATCAATCTCGCATTCGTTGCGGGCATTACCCTTCCTTCTCCGTCAATAAATTCTGTTAATCTCGCCGGAGACTCGTGTGGACCTTCTTGCGATGCACGTAGCCTCGTCGCCGCCCTCGCCCTATAAATAGGAGCCCTGGTGCGCCTTTCCCCACTCACCCCATCGCCGCCAACCACCGCTCTTCTCCTCTCCTCAAACGCTGTGAATTTGAGTTTTTTTGGCGAGCACCAAAGCTTCAATCTTCATCTCCTCCGGCGCCGTCAAGCATCCTCCGGCCACTCCGACCTCACCTTCAGCTTCGCCGCATCGCCGCGAACCTGGTGCGCGCACCCGCATCACTGGAGGACCACAGGAACCTCTACCTCACCTTCGACCGCACGCCGCCGCCACTAAAGACCTCACCGCTGGCCATTTCTTTGCCCTCTGCTGCCGTGAGGTAGTGCATCTGGTTCCCCGTCACTCTCTTGTCACTTTGCGCATCTCCGAACCCTAGCGCTGCCGCTCATCGTGCTTGCGTGGCTTGGCCACGTCGGCGACGAGTCAACGCCACCTAGGCGCTCACGCCTGCGTGGCGCCACGTCATCCGCGCACAACCAGCACCGCACCCCACTGTTCATTGTTTTGTATGCCGGGTCCACCATGGACTGTTGACCGGTCGTGGGCGTGGTCCATTGACCATGGGCCCACCTGTCAGTGACACCACCCAAGCACTGACGTCATGTTGTACAATAATCCGGATTTCTCTTTAGGAAAATAATTGAAGAAATATATTAAAATCTAATTTAGGGTTTAATTTTAAACTTCCAGGAGCTCGTATTTCTTCATACGAACTCCGATTTAGGTGATTCAAATTGATAAATTTATATAAAATCAATATCTAGATATCTAAACTAAAATTATTTGATTTGGAGTTAGTTTGATTTGTCCTTTTGAATTTATTTGAATTTCAATTGAATTTGTCGTATTTTCGCGTATAGACTTTGACGATTCCGAAGAGTTCAATCCTTCAGAGGATTTAGAGTACCAAGACTTCAACGAAGGCAAGTTATACCATTGACCATATTGATCCTAATATTTTAAAGTTATTTAATTCAGTTTTTAAGTTATTATTGCATGCATACTTTTACCAATTATTTTAATTCCCTGTTTAAATGCTTAGTTATTCCAATCCCTTTGGTATAGCCAATTTGAATGTTGTTTGCCATGCCCTTGTCACCTTAGTAAAATAATTAAGAGAATTATGCTTAGCTAATGCTTAGACCATAACTGTGATTTTGGGAGGATTTAGCCAGTTCTTTTCAAACTGGTTTAAATTTGAATCTATGGTATTGTTTTACCATAGAGAGTTTTTAAAGATGGTTTTACTTAAAATAAAATAAAAAATGGTTTGGACTTGGGCGAAATGGATGAATGGTGGGTGCAGGTTTATGCACGGGCTTAATCTGGTTAAGATTAAGGGCCAGGGTTCAATTTGGAAGACACCTAAGTCAGTTAAGGATCGGTCTTTGAGCCGCATCTTGCTATACCTTACTGTACCACCACATGTCTTGTGTAGACAGGACTTGGCTTAATAATTTGTGATACCTCATTGTTATTTTTGCTATGTTGTTTGTGTGGGTGTCGGTCAGACAATAGTCCCTTTGGCGCAAGAGGGGCTCGGGAGGATGGTCGATCAATGGGCGAAACCTTAGCGGGCATAAATACTTTAAGGTAGAACTTTGTAACGGCCTCGTGACAATTTCTTAGTCGCACGCCTTTGGAAGCAAGTTATCTCATGTGGGTAAAGCTGTACAAACTCTGCAGAGTAGAAAACTATTCGCATAACCGTGTCCGCAGTCATGGACATGCTAGCAAAGCCACTCCGAGTTAGACTTTGTTTTTGATTTAAAATGTTTTCAACAGATGATTTTAGGATGGATAATCCTTGTGGTAAAATTGGGCGGGTAGCCATGTGATAGGAGGGTATCCTTCACCATTCAATCATGGAGGTTATCCACACTATAAAACTGTCTTTTAAAAATCTGATTTTAGATATAGTATAAAATGGCCTTAAAATTAATCTGAGTATTTAAACTGAAAATCTTTGTTTTATGCAAATAAACCTCGCTTAATCTCATTTGTTTACCTTATGCATGCATCATAATTCAATATTGGGTGTAACTTGCGAGCACGGTAGTTGTGCTCGCTCTTCTTTGAATAATCTTTATTTAGGAAGACCTCTATAAAGATGGTGAGGACCCGGGCAGCTTAGGCTCGCCCCAGAGCGATTGCATGTGGCAAGTCGTGTGGCCTATTACTCTTGCTTTATACATTGTGTTTTACTTTATTTGGCCTCGGGCCCTTTGTAATAAACTACGAGTTATTATTAATAAAATGCATGATATGTTTGTGTTATCACTTTTGTTTGACTGTGTACACTAGCTATCCTGGACTAGTGTATGAACACAGAGAATTCGGGATCCTTCGCTCCGGGTTCGACAAAAGTGGTATCGAGCCATATCATTGTAGGTAAATGGCCTTAGAATTGCCTTAAGGACTTACTTTCAAAAACTAAAACTATTTTGAGTCTTATCAGAGTCCTCTCTCAACCCTTCTATTTAAAATAGTTACTAACTCATCTATTTCTCAAAACTGTAGATGGCTGAAAGACCAACCACTACTTCCCATAGAATTTTCGTAGGACATTGGGCTGCGATTCTTTGGAAGATGATGCAACATCTGGACTACAACGAAAGACCAACCTACCAAGGATACAAGTATAAAGTGGGAAGCCAATATCACTGGAGAGTTGAAGTGATCCTCTACGCCAACCTACAGCCAAATACGAACTTCCACATCTTCGACGCTCCATTCAGGCACGACACCTTCGCCAATGGCATCCAAGACGCGGCGAGAGAAGCAGTCCGTTGTCTACGCTACACTTATGACAATCTCTTCCGTGACACCGGGTTCCACTACCACCCGATGCATGTCCTGACCCAACTTGTCAGTACCTTTCGCTCAGCCAAGGACGAAGACTCTCCTGAGCTTACTCACCAAGTGGACATGGCTAAGGCAATGGACTATGCCTCTGACGGAACACTCTAGAGGACTGCGTACCACTCGGGAATGACTGCAAGATCACGAAGAAAGAAATTTGGCAAAGTAGAACAAAGCTGGCTCGCTACTGGCGGCGAGGTAGCTCTAGTGAGCAGATTATACCCTGTTACCCCATAGTTGTTTCCATAGTGTAATCGTTAGATCACGAATTATGAGCTATCAATATCCTTGTGGTAGCCATAATCAAAGAATAAAATAAATTAATAAAGAACTATTTTGGAAAATTTGGCTCTTTGTCTTGTGCTTGTGTGTTCTTGGGCTATTTAGATTTATCCCCCCTTAGAGCTATCTTTCTTTCTATCTATCTTCTAAGTCTTTGGAAGATCCAGCAGATGGTGACCACTCGTACAGGCGATGGCGGCGTCGGGGGCAAAACAATCACGGATCTTGATTATCAAGAGAACCCCGCTGACAACCACCACCACCACCAGCTGAAGGACCTGATTGGTGCCAGATGATGGCCAATCAAACCCACCTGATTGACTTGCTGGCCCAATCACTCAACAATGTTTAGAGTGTGCAGGCAGCAACCCATGCTCCACCCCCACCTCCACCTCCGCCAAGGGCGACCATGTCAGAGTTCATGAGGATGCGTCCTCCAACGTTCTCAAGCAGTACCGAACCCATGGACGCAAACGACTGGCTCCGTGCCATCGGAAAGAAGTTGAACATAGTTCAGTTCACGGATCGTGAGAGGATCCTTTTCGCCTCTCACTAGCTCAATGGTCTCGCTTCTGAATGGTGGGACAATTTCTGCATCACCCATGCTAACGCACAAGCTATCACCTGGACTGAGTTTGTGCGAGCTTTTCGTCATGCACACATCCCCGCCGGGATGATGACGCTGAAGAAGAAGGAGTTTCGCTCACAAGATAATTGTGTCGTCTGAGTTTCCCTCAGGAGTGGTACTCCAGAACAGGAAAGCAGCGGGACGCATGACAAAATGGTCAGTAGAACTTGGGGAGTTCGACCTCCATTTCGTGTCCCTAACGGCCATTAAATATCATATCTTAGCAGACTTTGTCGCCGAATGGACAAATCGTGAACCTTTTCAAGATCCCAGTACGATGCCCACGACCAATGGACGATGTACTTTGACGAGTCACTCACATTAAGTGGCTCAGGGGCTGGGGTGGTCCTGGAATCTCCTACCGGAGAGACCTTAAAGTATGCTATTCAATTGCACTTTTCTGCTACTAACAACGTGACAGAATACGAAGGTTTGTTGGTTGGCATACGAGCAGCGAAAGCGCTCGGAATTCGACGACTACTCGTGAGAGGAGACTCTCAACTAGTAGTGAATCAGGTCAGAAAAGAGTACCAGTGCTCTAATCCGACCATGTCTCAGTACTTATCGAAAGTCAGAAGGCTTGAAAAGCATTTTTTCGGTTTCGAGTTACACTACATCCCTCGAAAGGATAATTTTCTCGCTGACCAGTAAGCTCGAATATCTCTTCCTGATCTCAAGTACCACAAGGTGTCTTCTTGGAGTAGCTCGAGAAGCCGTCTCTAGTTGAAGCACCAGAAGCAACTCCTATTGAGACAACCTCTCTAGAGTACGAGAATACCTAGATGAGTCCCAACTACGAGTATCTTCAGAAGGGTACACTACCCGATGATGATCTCGAGGCAGATCGTTTATCCCATAAGGCTAAAATGTATACTTTAGTCGAAGGAGTCTTCTATAAAAGAGGTACTTAAGGGGTTCTCATGCGATGCATATCACAGAAAGAAGGATTAAATCTCCTTCACAACATACACGGGGGCATCTATAGAACTCATGCTTCTTATAGAACACTGATCGGTAAGGCCTTCCGACAATGTTTTTACTGGCCAACGACCCTTCATGATGCCAAAGATTTGGTTAAAAAGTGTGTACAATGTCAGTTTCAAAGCAAGCAAATACACCAACTGGCTTAGGCATTGTAAACTATTCCTCTTTTATGGCCTTTTGCAATCTGGGGGTCTCGATATCCTTTTTATGGCTATTGATACGTTCACAAAATGGATCGAAGCCGAACATGTGATTGGGATAACAACGAAAGCCGGAAAAAGGTTCATGATGAGAAACATGATTACTCGATTTAGTTTTCCTAGTTGAATAAGTACAGATAATGGTAAACAATTTTCGAGCGCAAAATTTCAGGAATTTTATGATGAGTTGGGTACTAAGTTATGGTATGCCTTGTTGCCCACCCACGGAGTAATAGGGTAGTTGAAAGAGCAAATGGCCAAATAATGTAGGGCATAAAAACCCGAGTGTTCGACCAGCTTGGCAAGCACTCAAGGGCTTGGGTATAAGAATTACCCTCAGTATTATGGGTAGTTCGCACGACTGCAAGTCAGGCTACAGGTGAGACGCCATGCTTCCACCAGAATTAAAGATCCGGTTGATAAGGGTCGAAACCTTCAGCAACTCTAACCAGGAAAAACTTCGAGCGGATGACATCAACTTGCTCAAAGAGAAGAGGAATCAAGCCCTAATCTGTTTAGCAGTTTACCAACAAGCCCTATGCAAATACTACGATCGTAAGGTCCAACCTCGCAGCCTTGGTGTAGGTGACTTGGTATTGAAGAAGATTAAATCCTAGTCTAATCGGAATAAGCTTTCCCCCAAGTGGAAAGGTCCTTACACAGTGGTTGAAGTTATGCGACTAGGTTCGGTATGACTAACAATGGAAGACGGCTGGGTTCTCTCTAATTCTTGGAACATTGACTAGTTGCGCATATTTTATGTGTAACTCCTTACTCTATCAATAAAGTTTCATGTTTTTCCACTCTTTATTTGTCTTTTGTTGAGTAGTTCTTCGATCATTTTTTCACACTCGGTTTTTTCTTTACACTGGTCGAAGAAGGGTAATATCACCTGGTCGAAGTCTTTCCTCTCTGCACGTGGTCCTATCCACTAGAAGGAACTTCCTAGTGTTGACTTATTCCTAACTTTTGCTGCCAATACAAAGAGACTAGGTTGAACAAATCTGGTCGAAACATTTTCAAGCTAGCTATTTTAACCTTAGTTTATTTCTCCATCACTTTTGAAAAATTCTCTAAGTGGAGTATACTTTTACAGTTTGTTTGTCTACTTTTAGTAACCTCAATGTGTTTCAACTGGTCAGATAAAGACATAACACCTAGTTGAAGTTTTTCCTCTCTACATATGGTCTTGCCCACTAGAAGGAACTTCCTAGCGTTGTACTATTTCTAACTCTTGCTATCAGTGCCAAAAAAATTGAGTTTACTGGAAACGGTCAAATGAATTTTTAAGGTACTCCGTAGAGTTTGTCTTACTCATGTTGATGCTATTGATTCAACTATTATGGTTGAAAAACATAGCTTCACTAGTCAAAATCTTTTATCTCTGCATATGGTCCTGCCCACTAGAAGGAGCTTCCTAGTGTCTCTGTTACTAAACTCTTTCGACCAGAACATGACAATCAAGATCGACAACACAAGTAGGACAAATTGCTTTTTTTAAAGCAAACCCTATTTACTTAGTTTATCTCAATAAACTAAGCAAATAGTCGGGGGCTAGGATAAAGCCATTAATATGACTTTGATTCTTAGTCTTAAATTCAGTTTCCTTTTTTTTTTGTTCATTTTCTTATGAGTTACTAACTAGTCCACAAGATAGTTTGTAGGAAAAAAGAAGATTTATATTTATAAGCAAAAGACTTGTCTTTACAAGTTTCCTATTGCAATCTACCCTGATGAAGGAGATCCGATCTGCATCTCCTCTACGACCTTTTGGTTGACTAGCTTCACCTCTTCGATTAGACGATTTGCTTCTGCTTCAGAGCAGTCAAAGTCGTCCTCGGATTGGTTGAAGGCTGAGGTTTTGATCGCGTGCCTTAAGTTTTGCTAAGGCATAGCTCACTGCACTTTTGACCGCCTCCCTCAGTCAGTCAGCCTGATTGGCCTTTAGAGTAGTTATCAGCTTCCCTAAGGCTCTGACTTGCTGTCCAACAGCACTCGAGTAAGCAGCTATGGTGTCTTCAAGAGGAGTAACTTCCTCAGCACCAAACCCACCGAGTACGTTGTTTAGAAGTGAGATGTTGTCTTGAAGGTTGATCTTCAACTACTTTGTCTCCTCCTGACTATGAGTCGAGGCTTCGTGGAGTCGCTTGATTTCGACTGCTTGCTCTGAAATAGAGTACGACCAGTCAGAAGCATATCTTTGAACAACTCATAAGCAACACTGGTCATGGGTAAAGAATTACTTACCCGCTAGTCGAGAGTCAAGTTGCTTGATTTGGTTATCGTGGGAGACATCATTCTTTACAGATTGCTCTTCCCATAACTTTATCACTTAGTCTTTTTCTTTGGTAGAATGTGATAGCTCGTGAATAACCATGCCCTTTTCATTGACCTCAGTTTAGAGCTTATCCATTTCGACCTCTTTTTCTAAAAAGAAACAAGAATTAGAAAAAGAACAGAAGATCATTACCATAAGTAGTTTTAAGTTCAGAACTTACTATTTATTTCATCCTGCAGATCAAGAGCTGCAGAGTTGGCCTCCTGAAATTTCTTTATTTGGTCAAGATTTTCATCCCTTAGCCTCTGTGTCTCAACCTTCTCGTGGTTGAGTG
The DNA here is from genome assembly GCA_036346405.1 of Phyllostachys edulis. Taxonomy (NCBI): domain Eukaryota; kingdom Viridiplantae; phylum Streptophyta; class Magnoliopsida; order Poales; family Poaceae; genus Phyllostachys; species Phyllostachys edulis. The sequence continues at coordinate 109,727,199 of CM070546.1, forward strand.
CGTTAGCCAGGGATTTTTCGTCACCCTTAAACCTGCAAAGGTTAAAGATAGGCATGAGAACTGCACAAGTAGTCGAGTAAAACATGATTACGAATGGCAGTAGCTTACCATCTCTTTGTCTGCTCGCAGAGTTCGCCTTTTTGTTGTCTTAGCATCACAAGCCATTGGTTGTATTCACTAACAATGGTGATTTGCTCCAAAGATCTCTACATAAAGGAAGGCAATAAGAGACTAGAAAGACCAAATATGAAAATGTTTGACATGAGGTGCTTACATAGATGGTCGATCGAGCAAACTTGGCTAATACCCTCTGGGTTCCTTGAGTTCATCAATATCTTCAATCTTGTCCCACCACACATTTTGAAGGCACTCGTCATGAAAGACACCCCCCATGTTTGGAATATCCTTTGGGTGAGGGACTCGGTTGCGAGATCTAAATGAAGAAAACCATATGATGGTTGCTGGGCCAAAGAACTCAGAGAAGAAGTTGAAGTACTCTTCTTCTTCTTCTTCTTCTTCTTCGGTAATGGTAGCTTCTCCTTGAGGACCGGGAGGAACGTCTCCGACGACTTCCTTCCTGGTGCAGTGGTCAGAGGCTCTATCACCACCTCTGTTAGATGCTTCCATCGCTTCGTTAGCCATCTTCGCACCTGCCTCTATGACCATCTCAGTGGTCATAGTAGCCTCAATGGCAATGACTTCTTCCACCATGGGGACCGGGGTTGATCCCTCGATCGCCTCTGTTGTCGTCTCTTCGATTGCAGGAGAAATATTTGATGTCTCTATGACTGCAGAAGAAATGGTGACAGGCTTCTCGAGGGAGGCGTCCTCGGAGGCTGGAAGAGTCGGGCTAAAATACAGAAAAAAATATGTCAAATTTGTAGAAAGAAAAAGGTAAATGTTGTTCTTATGCTTTTCTCTTTTTACATACCTTCGTTTCCTAGACTTGATCTTGAATCCAGAAGAAATCCTCCCTAAAGATGATTTCTTCGACTTCTTCCCTTCAACAACGTTTAGTCGAAATTCGAGTTGAGGAATGGGGTCCGCCACAACCACGTCTGGTCATGAGTCTCGAGCAAGAGTTGCTGCTCCTTGAACTTCCTGCCCTTCTTGGTGATCATGACATGTTTCAACCACCTTAGGAGCAGCACTCCCCTCGACCAAAGGTTCTGCCGATGCGGTGGTATCCTTTACAAAAGATACAAAGCTTTTCTAGTTCTCCTTTTCTAGTCGCTTAATAAAGCTGTGAGAAGCTGAGACTGAAAAAGTATTGTTATCATAGTAGAATGGTACCTTGGTCTTAGGGGCTTTCTGTTTAAGGGCTTCGACCACTTCGATCGCTTTGGCTTTCTCTGCAGCAATTATATCTGTAAAGAATTTTTCGAAAGACTTGGTCGGATCGAAGCTTGGGCTTGCCCCTTGCTTGTCGATGGCTTTTACAAGTCGACGATTTTTGGCCGAAGGAGCTTTGACTTGCTCTGCCTCCGTGCCAATGACCATCAGTTTGACCTTTTGGTCGTCCTGACGGTCTGCCATGCCTATTTTCTGCATAGGTCAGAAAAATAAACATTGCTTAGTGGTCGTAAGTTTTCGTACGACTACTACGGCTCAAAGACAGAATCAGTCGTTGATTACCTTTGGGCGTTCCTTCTTCTGCTTTGCGGATACAACCGCAAGGATTCAAGGAGCCACCACATTATGTGGTGGTGCTTTTTCACAAACGAGCTTGACTCGGATGCCAATCTCCGTTTGTAAGAGTTCTGCACGAGCGGATAAAACATTCAGTGGTTAGGCTTGAGATTACCCAAAAGAAAGCTAAGTTGAGAGATTTCTATCCTTTCTCGTAATCTCTGGTCGAATCCTTAGCCCTCGAGTACATCCACATGGGCTGTGCTCATTTCTTCAAAGCGCTAATGCGGCGCGTGATGAAATCCTTCATCACGTGCCATCCGGTGAGCCCCTCTTACTTCAAGTCTTTGATGGCTTTAATGTAGGGAGCAATCTGGCCAAGATTCTTGGGAGTCAAATCCTAGGAAGAAATTTTCTTGATAGTCTTCCCTACGAAGGAAAGGTTGTCTTTACTGGTCGTCTCCCAGTAGAACCACTTCCTCTTCCACCCCGGCCATGATGACCGGGTAAACATCTGAATTTACTCCTTGGTCTTTCTGTCGTGGAGCTTCAGACCGCAACTCCCAGCGATTCCAGATTGTCTGCTCATTCCATAGTAGTATTGGAGGAGCTCCAGGTTTGGAAGGATCCCAAGGCAAGCCTCACACAAGTACACGAACACACTTAACATTGTGATGGAGTTAGGAACAAGATTCACCAACTCTATTCCAAAGTGATCGAGTACGAGTGTAAGGAAGGGGTGAGCGGGCAATAGAAGGCCACACTTGCAGTACGCTTGGAAGACGGGGATCTGACCGATTCCCCCCGACGGCCAATGTTGCCCAGTAGCCTCAATCCACTTCACAAATTCTTCCTTCGAGATCTTCTTTGCAGCGACCAAAGCCTTTATCTTGGCTGAATTCATCTCCGATTTCACCCTAAGTTAGGGTGATTTGGATTTAAAAAGATTTCAAAAGAGCGTACGATTTGGTTGGCGGCGGAGAGCGCAAGAGCTCGACGAACAATGGAAGCAAATAGGGTAAATTAAAAACCCTAATTTGCGCCTGCAGTGCTTTTTTATAACCGTTCCCTTGAGTTAAGAGATCGTGAGAACTCAACAGTTGCCACCTCTTTGGGAACCGCTCCAACGGACAGATTTGTGAAAGTCGATTGAGATTCTTTAATTTGCCTGTTCGAGAGAACCGAGTCGGTCTTTACACCTCAAGCGAAATTACCTTATTGACCAAGTCTATTTTTGGTTAAATAAAATACCAGTCGAAAAGCCTTCCCTTCAACCATCATTCTACGACCACCTAATGGTCATAAGATCCTCTACTACTCCTTTTTACAAGTAAGTTACTTTCACTTGAAGCTGGGGGGCTTGATAACGAGGATCTAATAATCCTCATTTATTTATTTATTTGTAATTCTTGTTATAGATATTAATATTTCTATATTGATTTTAAGTATACCCCTTAAATACTTGTAAGAGAGAAGCCAAGCTGTCTGGTCGTAAACCACCCCATGGTCGTAAGTCTTTCTACGACCATGGTATAGTCGTAAACTTGTCTACGACTATCGTATAGTCGTAAGATCTTCTACAACTCGCTCAGCTTCGACCAGTCTGGCTTCGACAACTCTGTTGATAAGGCTTGCTGACCTATGGGTCTAATCAATTTGGGAGAATTATGCGTCGTATTTAACACATGGGGTATTTAATATACGCTGTTACTCTCTGTGAGTAACCACATGAATCACTTCTGTCTCTGACAACAACTGCTTGATAACGTGGGGGGTGCTACGTCTTTAACGACAACCGCCATCAAGCGATTCATCATTTAGAACGTTGAGACGCCTCTTTCTTTGGAGAAACTACCACTCCTTCATACACTATATAAAGGCTGAAGTCAAAAGGCCGAGGGACAGAGAGATTAGGAGCGCAAGATATTAGACATTAGTCTTTCTTTCGATTGCAATCATCACACTCGATACAATCACACAGGAGTAGAGTTGTTATTCTCTCCGGAGAAAATCTGAACCTGTATAAAATCCCTGTGTCATTCTCTACGTAGCTTTAGTCTAGGAGACCTGTCAAATCAAACAATCATACGTAAAATCGGTTCAAAATCACCGACACCCGTAATAAGCACAAAGGACTAAATTGCAATAAACTTCACCCCAATGAAAGAAATTAAAATAGAGATGACAACACTTTTTAGAAGATGACGCTCGACTAAGGCGGAAGATTGTCAACGGTGATGGCATAGGACGACGTTTGGACATGGAGCAGGGCGGCGCGAGCGATGGTGCCGACACAACCACCAACGTAGAGTGTGGGTCGACGCTCAGTATAGAATCAGGTCGTGGAACGGAGTCGAGGCGAGTCGAATCGCCGGGTTGAGGGTGCTGAAATTCTCTTATACGATTTCTTACGTGTACCTAGCAAGAGCTCGCGAAAATCCTTGGTATACTTCTGCGCACCAGAAACAATGATCTACAAAATTTCCTGGGTACTCTTGCTCTGCTCCTTTTGTTTCTTCTCTTCAACGCAAGGATTCGATGCGTGCTGCCGAACGGAGGCTGCATTGCGATGTGCGGCACTGCGGCTTCCTTTTAATTCCACAGGACCCGATGTGCTTCGGATTGGATTTCGACTCGACTTCGGCCTGACCGCTTCGGACCGTGACTTCAAGCCCCACTCCAGATTCGACGAGTAGGCAAAGAGCCAAAGCCGTAGACGACACGACAGGAAAAATCGTCGAGTGCTGTCACGATTTTTTTCCCCGTAGCTTTTGATCGCTCTTGGCTGCCGCTCGCTTCTGGTCGCCCCGGGACCCGAGATTGGTCGTCCGGGGGCAACGGCTTGGATCTCGAACCCGAAGGGAATGAATTATAAAACGCAAGGCAAAATAGATAATTAAAAGAAACACGAGACACGTATTTGCGTGAAAAACTCTGAATGTAAAAGTACGGACACACGAATGTAGAATTCACTGTATGAGAAGAAATTATAAGCACATGACTATTCGGTGTTTTTTAACCGTGTAACTATAGAGATACATATGTAGGCTAAAGAATAAGAGTCCTAGAAGAATACAAAATTGAGTTGAACTCGTTGCCTGAGTTGACAAAGTGTTGGAGACAGGCGCTAAAGAATTCGGATCACACTCTAACAGAGGACTACTCCATAATCCATATGCTTAAAGAATATTATTTTTGACGTTTTTGCATTTTCTTTATCTGATGACAGACCATTAATTTGTGATAAATAATCATTTGACGTCATAAATAAATTGTATATTTTACACGATCTCAATGGCTCTCCAGGTCGTTGGTTAAATCATGATGGCCAATTTAACTAACACAAACTTTTTTAGAGGACGAATTAACCCATGAATGAACACCATCCTTAAAAAAGTAACATGGGATCTGTTCGAGGAAACATCCGTCTAGTTATCCATGATGATACTGTTTCCGTCTAGTAAAAAACAAGAACACAAAAAAGGCTGATATAGTACACGCTGATCACAGATACAGGCATGAACCCTTCTAGTTTACCCATGAAGATACGGTTTCCGGCTGCTAGCTTAGCTCCCTGCATGCCCGCTTGTAACATCTTTCACTGGATTTCAGGATTTGTGGCTGCAAAGAACAAGAGAAACAAAAAAACAAGTTAACTGCAAACAAGACTAAAAAAATACATAATGGAATGTGCAAATCAGAGAGAGAGAGAGAGAGAGAGAGAGAGAGAGAGAGAGCTCCCTTCAATCCAAGCGCGAGAGGAAGATGCTGGTGGGTTCATCTCCCGGGTCATGTACACCCATGCAAGTGCAGGCGTACAACATTACTAGTTCACTACGACGCCGCATGCACCAGAGAGGTATCCATGAACCGGCAGCTGCATCCGACCACTTCCCCTCCTGGATTGGATCGAAGGGAGTTCTTCTTCTTCTTCTTCTTGCACTTCATCTACCACCCCATCACATTCCATGATCGATCATCGGCTTGTCAAACACAAAGTTCATACTTAAAGGTAAAATCTACACCAAATAAGTATGAGAAGAACGAGACTAGATATGCATGCATCATTGTGCTATGGGTTTCTAGGAACACATGAAGTTGAGTACAACGATTGCTCAGGGGTTGGTGGGCTTATATAGAGCTCAACGGCAAATCTGCGCCGTTGGATCAGACGTAGGACCCTCACATATATGGACAGAAAACTTGCCTTTTCTTTGGCGTTGTGAGGTTCGCATGCATCATGCAACCATGGCAAGTGAGACTACAAATATCCTTTTTTGGGGGCATCTGTTCATGAACTGCCTTGTGCTTAAAATATTTTTGGGAATCTTATAGTGCTGGAGACAGCAATTTAACGGCCAGATTCGACCTTTAAAAATGCTTCGTTCTCTCTCGTTCTGGAATCCTCCTGTTCAAGCACTTGCCGTAGAATGTAACTTCGCGTGGCTGGAAATCAATCAAATCTTTGTAATAATGGTGAGTGATATTGTTTCTAGATACGTGTGCTAATACTTTGTAACATCCCAATTTTTTTCAGAGCTTTAAAAATCATTTGAATAGTTGGTAGGGAGAGAGAGTCCACCATTTGGATTTATTTGAATTTAAATTAAAAGCTTAATATTGGACCTTTAGTAACAAAACAATTTAATATGAATAATTCCAACATGAACATTAGTCAAAACTATTTTATTTGGATTCTATGAGCTTGGATATATTTTCTAGAATTTTCGGAATTTTTCCAAGGTCTTTTGCTATTTTCCATTGCTTATTTGAATTTCGGTATTTTATTAAAAGGAAAAGCTATTTAAATCTCCAAATGGAATTGGGCAATTCCTTCGCCCATCCTGTTCATCTCATTAAACCCTCCTCCACGTTGGATCAACGCCGGCGGTTAGATCTCCACCATGCATGCGAGCGAGCCTCTCTCTCTCTCGGCGTGTGGACCCCCCACCTTCGTCTCGCCGCGTTCTTCTCGTGCGGACGCGCCACGCTTCGCCGCCATTAGCGGTCAACGCCGAAGCTTCACGCTGGCGCCTCAACCTCCCGTTCCTCGCGAGCGCAAGACGACCTCCACGACCACGCCGCCACCCATAACCCCTCATCCCATGGCGGTTCGCCCACGTTCATGCCGCCGCCACGACCTCCTGCGCCGCCGCCGCCGAGCTCCCGGCCCCTATAAAAGCACCCCGGATCGCACCGCCTCCTTTTCCCAAACCCCAACCCACACCTCCCGAGCCCAGCAGCGCCGCAATTTGAGTTTAGAGCTCCTCGCCGCGGTGGAATTTCTTGATTCTTGCCGCCGCCCGTAGCCGCCGCGTCGTCGGGGAGCACGCCACCGAGTTCGCCATCGCCTCCTCTACCTCCCGGACCCCTCGCCGTCGCCTAGGCCTCACCGGAGCGCCTGTCCGACAAAACCCGAGCTGCTTCGCCGCTCCGACCTCGCCGCCGGCCACCACCGTCCACCTCAACCACCCGGAGGTACCTCTTCGTGTTCGCAATAGCGTTAGCTACACGCCGGTACCACCCATTCTCGCCGGCGAGCCGCCGTTCACGGGACCCTTGGTTCCGTCTTGCGCCGCCGCCGCCGTCCACGTCGGCGTCGGCTCGGCCCGTGCTTGCGTGTCCGCCAGTGGCGCCAGCGTCGGCGCCGCGTGTCGCGCCACGTGAGTGCCAGCGTGGTCGTCGTGCCGCCAGATCCGATGGCTCGGTGGACTTGGTCGCGTGGAGCGGGTCAGCGACATGTGGGTCCCACATGTCGATTAATTCTTTAATTCTTTTAAATTTCCGAAATCCTTCACGACGTCACCTTGCGCAATAATTAGAATTTCCTTTAGAAAAACAATTCGGGAAAATTGTTAAATAATGATTTAGGTTTAAATTTGTAAAATTCATAACTTTTGCATCAAACTCCAAATTGGGTGTTTCAAATTTCTAAATTCATATAAAATTAAGATCTAGCTCATCAAACCAAATTTTTTTAAATTTGATTTTGTTTAAATTTAGAAATTCATTTAAATTTCGAGTTAAGTTAAAACTTGTAAAATTCATATCTTTTGAATCCTAACTCCAAATCCATCCATTCAAATTCCTAAATTTGTCTAAAATCCAGATCTATCTATTGGAGCTTTTTATTTATTTTATTGGAGTTATTTGCTTCTGGTTTTATTTAGTTTGTTTGTTTGTGTGGTTTCATGAGTAGACTTGACGATTTCTTTGGAAGAGTTGAAGAAGAAGGACCTTTCCAAGACCAAGATCAATTCCTAGATCCTTTTCAAGGCAAGCTATGCCCTTGACCATCTTGCTTCCCAGTTTTATAAAAGTATCTTGATTCAAATTCTGCATCTTAATTCAAGTATTTATTTAAATGTTTTGGGTGTAGTAGTTAATTCCAAATTGTTATGTCTTCCTTGTGTAATTGTTATGCCATGATCCTTTGTCACCCTAGTTGATATTTAGTTGGTAATTATTGTAGCACCAACGTGGGTTGGTTAATCTGAGTAGATTGCTTAGCCATGCCACGAATCTTTTGTCATGTAGATTGCTATATAAATTTGACTAAGTGAATATGCAACTATGTGATAAAAGCGTGTGTACTATGTGTCTTTGTGACATGTGTTGCACTTAAAACCAATGGGGTGGTAAAAGGATTGGGCCGAGGCAAGTGGTGGAAGCTGTGTGAAAGGGTGGGTGTGTGAGCTGTGTGGACTATGTGAATATTAATCTGTGTGTCGTGTGATGGCATGTGGAAGTCTTGCCTTGGTCAATTAAGGACCTCACCATGTGCTCTAAAGAATCGAGCTTCTGTGCGACCACATATCTGTTTTGAGGCAGGCCTAGCATAGTAAGATAAGGTATCTGAAATGCTTTGTTATGATTAGTGTTAGCTACACTAATTGTATCTTGTGGGTAAAGTGTACAAACCTCTGCGAGTGTAACTTAATCTATTGAATAGCGCGTCATGATCATGGACAATGCTCGGGATTTGACACTAGGGGTAGATTTTCATAAAAGCTGTGTGGGAAGGGAGCTATGTGAATAAATCATTTAGCTATGTGAATAACCCGTTAGGCTGTGTGTGTCTTTGTGAAATAACTTGTTAAAATGATTATTGTCTATTTGTTTTACTGTCTTTAATCTATTAAATTGTATTCAATTGCAAAAGTTGCATTTATGCAAAAGAGCCCTGAAAGCCTTTCTCTTGTAATAAGCTTTGCATGTAAATATTGCATCTCGTGGTGTGGCTTGCGAGTGCGGTGTGTACTCACGCTTGTTTTGACGAATCAAGCGGAGGAGGAGTCTTCACCACAGATACGAGGACGAGTTCATCGAAGGTGCTGATCGTGAGGTCTTGATCGATCGGTTGCTGTGGCGAATCGATGGGGTGCCACTACCGTTTATGTTCATTGCTTTGTTTATTTCCTATGTTAGCCTGCGTGGCTCAATATTTGTAAACTTCGACCTTAAGGTCAAAACCATTATTTGATTATCAAAGTTAACCGTTTATGTTATTATTAAGCTTGTATGGGCGATTGCCATCTTTGTTGACCTGTGTGCACTAGCATGATCTGGGCTAGTCGTTAAACCTGAAGGGTCCCGAACCGTAGTTTTGGGTCCCGACAAAAGTGGTATCGAGCCATCTTGTTGTAGGTCTAGACCTTAGTTAGATTGGCCGTTCGAGTGTCCAAATTATTTTTAAGAGAAAATTAACTTACAAGACTAAATGAATTGCTTAACTCCTCTTATATCTCTCTTGACTCATCTATTGCTACAATTTCTTTCCTCTCCCCATTGTTTTAACGTGGTTCTTACCTCTTATGCTGTCTTGACGGATGCCTTACCTTGAGACCTTTGGAGATTGCAGCGGAGGACTTGCCGCAGTGTGGAAGTTCTTGCAGACACTTGGAGGCTTCGATTGCCCGATGTCGAGGCGGTGAGTACATAGTCAATGGGCGGGATCGTGGTATAGTCTGCCTTTGACGGTCTCGCCGGGAGGAACACTAGAGGTAGACCTTTGGACATCTCGGTCGGGAGGATCACCTTCACACAAGGAATCCAGAGTCATCACGCTTGGCCATACTCGAAGTCTCGCCACATCTACGCGAAGAAGCTGCAGAACACCGTCTTCGCTACCATCGAGCCGCCGGGGAGCTATCCGCGCACTTTCCGTCTACAAGCGGGAGGGCAATGCCACGATGGTACATCCGCACGATTCACGGTGCCGGGAGGAGTCGTGGAGATGGCCGCCACCGAGTGAGGTGCGCCTATCGAACTGGGAAGAAGCGAAGAAAGGATCGCCGTGCTAGAGCACGCTCTCTATGGTCGACATGAGCTAGAGGGCGATCAAGAGGAAGATCGAGAAGAACGAAGAAGTCGAAGAAGACCGGAGGAGATTCAGAGGATCGGCCGAGCTCCTGACACCGGAGGAGCAGCAGACTGCACTCCAGCACACTGCTCTGCTTGCACGATTCAGGGCATCGAGAACCGATTCGCGAGGATGCCGGCTCACTTGAGTCTACACGAGGCGAGGCGCGGCCGTGGGCTGCGAGGGCTTCTCGAGAGTAGCTAGTTTAAGTTCCGTCTAGTCGGGCTTAGCGGTTCCCTTTTCATAGTCGCCCTTTAGGCGGTAGCTTGTGTGCTTAGGTTCGCTTTATTTTCTGTGTGCAAGTGTGAGTGCAAAAGCCCTTAGGCATTTGTTGCGACCATGCTATTAAGCTATTAATGAAGATTATTTTATTGAAGTTTCTTGAGATGTGTTTGTTGGGATTAATCTACTTTCCCGTCTAGTTCTTAACTCATCTTGTGCTCTCTACCTTATCTCGACCCATGGAACCTCACGGATGGTTCGGACTCGCCATCTGCCGCAAGTGGATCCGGAGCTCAAGGATCGGCAGTAACGAGCAAACCCTCACGGAGCAAGTACCACCCCAAGCACCTCCTATTGACTTGCGAGAACTTGAGCTTTCATGGCGGACAAACTCGAGATGATGTATACGATGATGAACGGATCTGAGACCATGAACAACAACAACAACAACAACAATCGTCAGGGAGGAGCCCCAGTCACTCATCGTCATCAGGGACCATCCAAGTTGGCTGAATTCATGAGGACCCGTCCGCCAACTTTCTCTGGACATGTCACGCCAGTAGAGGCTGATGATTGGCTTCGCGTGATTGAGAGGAAGCTGCTGATCACCCAATGCGGCGATCATGAGAAGGTTTTGTATGCCACCCATCGGATGGAGCGCGAGGCTGGCGAGTGGTGGGAGAACCTCTGGCGGCACATGGAGCACATGAGAATATCACTTGGGAAGAATTCTCATGACTTTTCGCCATTATCACGCACTGAAGGCATCATGGATTTGAAGAAGGATGAGTTCGCGCTCTCAAGCAAGGGGTATGTCGATGTTGACTACTGAATAAGTTTTCCCAACTAGCTCGCTATGCTCGAGAGGATGTCGCTCGGCTGTGTCTCGCCAGAGTCGCTTCTTGAAGGGATGAACTCGTGGTCGCAAGTCGACCGCTTGCCCACACCTTCCTGGACTTCCAGAGTTGGTTAACAAGGCATTGGTTATGGAAGACAAGCGCAAGGCGGAGGACCACATAGCGTGGGATGATTGAAAGAAGGAAGCCATCGGCCACAACAACGAGAGGGCAAGAGTGGTGCCACAGCTAGTTTAATCGTTTCGACCACGAGTACTTTCAGACACTCGCACCGCCTTGACACCTCGTCCTTTTGTTCGAATTCTCGTAACCCTACACGATCAACCCCCCACGAGGAACAACAACCGCAGAGTGAACCAAGAGTGTGTTACAATTGCCGTCGGCCAGGCATTTTGCTAATCGGTGTCCTCGAAGGAACTATCACCCCGTCGCTTCAACCTTGGAGCAACACCGCCAAGACCCCAGCGCAGAACAACCAAGGAGTTTCTCGAGGAACGATCAACCAGAGGGCGCCTCGGTCCGTTGTCGAGGTCGTGTTAATCCGTCACTTTGGAAGGAGCCGAGAAGCACCGGGCGTCGTCTTGGGTAAGTTCCTAGTGAATTCGATAGACTGCCAGATTACTGTTTGATTACGGAGCTTCGCATTCGTTTGTTTCGGAGTTTTTGCAACCAAGAATAAATTGGAAGTTATGCATCTTAAGCGTACTCTGTTAGTCGATCGCTTTGGAGCGAGCTAAGTTCTAATGTGGGTTGTTTAGGGGCTAAGTTACTCATAGTGGAGTTGAGTTTCTAGCTAACCTAATTATTTTAGACACCCAAACCATAGATGTCATCCTTGGCATGGATTGGTTAACCAAGCACAAAGCCGTGCTAGATTGTGGTCAAGAGCCGTTACAATCGAGGATACCAAAGGAAACAAAGTGGAGTTCCTAGCTACCTCGGGCGTAATGGGCATTTGTTAGTCAATAGCACGAAGACCGTCCGTTGGAAGATGTGCGGTCGTCAAGGAGTATCGGATGTATTCCCGGAAGAGTTACGGGGATGCCACCGGATCGTGACATCGAGTTTGTCATCGATCTAGTGCGAGAACAGCTCCCATCTCAAAGAGACCCTATCGGATGCCGGTAGATGAGTTAGTAGAGATGAAGAAGCAGATAGAAGAACTTTTGGAGAAAGGTTTTGTGAGGCCTAGTTAAATGCGCCTTGGGGAGCACCGGTCTTGTTTGTCAAGAAGAAGGATGGAAGCATGAGGATGTGCATCGACTCTAGGGCTCTCAATGAAGTCACTATCAAGAATAAGTACCCATTGCCCGGATAGATGATCTGTTTGATCAAATGAAGGAGCCGAGTGTTCTCGAAGATCGACTTGCGATCGAGTTACCATCGATTGAAGATCATGTCCCAAGGATATACCTAAGACCGCTTTCTCAACGCGGTATGGACATTATGAGTTCCTAGTCATGTCCTTTGGTCTGACCAACGCCCCTGCCTATTTCATGAACATGATGAATAAGGTATTCATGGAGTATCTGGACAAGTTTGTAGTCGTATTCATTGATGACATTTTGGTTTACTCCAAATCGGAAGAAGAACATGCTGAACACCTGAGATTAATCCTAGAGAAGCTCAGGGAGCATCAGTTGTATGCTAAGTTTAGCAAGTGTGATTTACGGAAGAAGGAAGTGGACTTCCTTGGTCATGTAATGACAGCTGCAGGAGTAGCAGTTGACCCCAGTAAGGTAAAAGCTGTATTACATTGGGAACAGCCCAAGACTGTCACTCAGATTCGCAGTTTCTTGGGATTAGCAGGATATTATCGTCGTTTCATTGAAGGATTCTCATCAATTGCTAAACCTCTTACGCAATTGTTGAAGAAAGAGAAAAAGTTTACTGGACTGACTTGTGAGGAAAGTTTTCAAGAATTGAAGAAGCGTTTGACTTGATTTGATCTTGATTTTGCGGATATCCGTAAGGATTTTGATATCTATTGTGATGCTTGGCGTCAAGGATTAGGATGTGTCTGATGCAAGAAGGAAGAGCCGTAAACTTACGCGTCAAGGCGATTAAGACCGCATGAAGAAAATTACCCTACCCATGATCTAGAATTAGCCGTGGTACATGCTTTGAAGATTTGGCGTCATTACCTCATCGATGTCGCTGTGAGGTATACACAGATCATAAGAGCTTGAAATATATTTTCACTCGGTCGGACTGAATATGAGGCAGAGGAGATGGCTAGAGTTGATAAAGGATTATAATCTTGGAATCCATTACCACCTGGTAAAGCCAATGTCGTTCTGCAGATGCTTTGGTAGTAAGAGTCAACGCAATGCTCTGGAAGTGAAAGAGCCTTGTTCGAACTACAAGAAGAATTCCGAAGTGAAGCTAGAAGTAGTGTCTCGAAGGATTAAGTAGCAAACTTGGAAGTGCGGTCTACTTTGGAGAAGCGATTCACGAAGCTCGGTAGAAAGACTCGAGTTCTCAGACATTAAGAAGAAGATGATGAAGGAAGTTCAAGGACTTCACGGTGGATGACCGAGGACATCTTGTGGATCAATGGGCGTATCTGCGTTCCAGATATTGATGGATTGAGGCGGTGATTTTGAAGGAGGCCCATGACTCAAAGTATTCGATTCACCTGGTAGTACTAAGATGTATCGGGATGTTAAGAATAGGTTTTGGTGGCGAATCTGAAGCGAGGCGTCGCGAGTTAAATCGCCTTGTGCGGCGTGTGTCAAAGTTAAGCGAGCATCGAGGCCAGCAGGTCTGTTGCAACCCTTGAAGATTCCAGAATGGAAGTGGGAAGAAATCGGAATGGATTTCATTACCGGTTTACCCAAGACTCACTCGGGTTACGATTCGATTTGGGTAATAGTAGATCGTTTGACTAAAGTTGCCCATTTCTTACAGTCAAAACCACATTACTCGGGAGATCGTCTAGCGAGTTGTACATGTCAAAGATTTTCAGTTTGCATGGTGTACCTAAGAAGATAGTGTCAGATCGAGGATCTCAGTTCACCTCCCGATTTTGGCAGAGTTTGCACGAAGCTTTAGGGACTCACCTAAATTTCAGTACTGCGTATCATCCCCAGACGGATGGACAGACTGAAAGGGTTAACCAGATATTGGAAGATATGTTGAGAGCCTGTGCCCTAGCAAATGCTACCCGTTGGGATAAGAGTTTACCATATGCAGAATTCTCGTACAACAACAGTTATCAAGCCAGTTTACAAATGTCACCGTTTGAAGCTTTGTATGGTCGTGCTTGCAGAACCCCGTTGAACTGGTCAGAAACCGCTGAACGTACAGTCTTTGGTCCGGATATTATTCAAGAAGCAGAAGAGCAAGTGTCCATGATCGAGAGAGGCTAAAGATAGCTCAATCGAGACAAAAGAGTTATGCCGATAATCGTAAATCGTGATCTCTCGCCGAGCGAAGATTTTGTGTATCTCCGAGTTACGCCCCTCAGAGGTGTGAAAAGGTTCCACGCCAAAGGGAAGCTTGCCCCTCGGTATGTTGGTCCGTTCAAGATTTTGGATCGCCGTGGAGAAGTAGCTTATCAGTTGGAGCTGCCGCAGTCGCTAGCGGGAGTCCATGATGTCTTTCATGTCTCTCAGTTGAAGAAGTGTCTTCGTGTGCCGGAAGAACAAGCACCGTTAGAGTCAATTGAACTAAAAGAAGACCTCACCTACAAAGAACAACCGGTCAAGATTTTGGATGTCGCAGAACGTCGGACCAGAAGCAAGACAGTTCGTTTTTGCAAGGTGCAGTGGAGCCACCACTCGGAAGGTGAAGCAACGTGGGAGCGTGAAGAAGAGTTGAAAGCCGAGTTCCCCAGCCTTTTCTCCAGCTAGCCTGAATCTCGGGGTCGAGATTCCTTTAAGGGGGGGGAGGTTTGTAACATCCCAATTTTTTTCAGAGCTTTAAAAATCATTTGAATAGTTGGTAGGGAGAGAGAGTCCACCATTTGGATTTATTTGAATTTAAATTAAAAGCTTAATATTGGACCTTTAGTAACAAAACAATTTAATATGAATAATTCCAACATGAACATTAGTCAAAACTATTTTATTTGGATTCTATGAGCTTGGATATATTTTCTAGAATTTTTGGAATTTTTTCAAGGTCTTTTGCTATTTTCCATTGCTTATTTGAATTTCGGTATTTTATTAAAAAGGAAAAGCTATTTAAATCTCCAAATGGAATTGGGCGAATTCCTTCGCCCATCCTGTTCATCTCAGCCCAAACCCTCCTCCACTGTTGGATCAACGCCGAGCGGTTAGATCTCCACCAGCCATGAGCTCTCGCTCTCTCTCTCGGCGTGTGGACCCCACCACCTTCGTCCTCGCCGCGTTCTTCTCCGTGCGGACGCTTGCAAGAACCGCTTATTAGCGGTCAACGCCGAAGCTTCACGCTGGCGCCTCAACCTCCCGTTCCTCGCGAGTGCGCACGACCTCCACGACCACGCCGCCACCCCAAGAACCCCCCTCATCTCGCGGCGGTTGCGCCACGTTCGCAATCGCCGCCGCCACGACCTCCACGCAGCCGCCGCCTCGAGCTCCCGGCCCCTATAAAAGGCACCCCGGATCGCACCGCCTCCTTTTCCCAAACCCCAACCCACACCTCCTCCCGAGCGCGCCAAGAATTTGAGTTTTAGAGCTCCTCGCCGGTGGAATTTTTCGATTCTTGCCGCCAGAGCGTAGCCGCTTGGCGTCGTCGGGAGCACGCCACCGAAGTTCGCCATCGCCTCCTCTACCTCCGGACCCCTCGCCGTCGCTTAGGCCTCACCGAGCGCCCGTCTGACAAAACCCGAGCCGCCGCCGCTCCGACCCCGCCGCCACCACCGTCCACCTCAACCACCGGAGGTACCTCTTCGTGTTCGCAATAGCGTTAGCTACACGCCGGTACCACCCATTCTCGCCGGCGAAGCCGCCGTTCATGGGACCCTTGGTTCCGTCTTGCCGCCGCCGCCGCCGTCACGTCGGCGTCGGCTCGGCCCGTGCTTGCGTGTCCGCCAGTGGCGCCGCGTCGGGCGCCGCGTGCGCCCACGTGAGTGCCACGTGGTCGTCGGCCGCCCAGATCGATGGCTCGGTGGACTTGGTCCACGTGAGCGGGTCAGCGACATGTGGGTCCCACATGTCGATTAATTCTTTAATTCTTTTAAATTTCCGAAATCCTTCACGACGTCACCTTGCGCAATAATTAGAATTTCCTTTAGAAAAACAATTGGGAAAATTGTTAAATAATGATTTAGGTTTAAATTTGTAAAATTCATAACTTTTGCATCAAACTCCAAATTGGGTGTTTCAAATTTCTAAATTCATATAAAATTAAGATCTAGCTCATCAAACCAAATTTTTTTAAATTTGATTTTGTTTAAATTTAGAAATTCATTTAAATTTCGAGTTAAGTTAAAACTTGTAAAATTCATATCTTTTGAATCCTAACTCCAAATCCATCCATTCAAATTCCTAAATTTGTCTAAAATCCAGATCTATCTATTGGAGCTTTTTATTTATTTTATTGGAGTTATTTGCTTCTGGTTTTTATTTAGTTTGTTTGTTTGTGTCGTTCATGAGTAGACTTGATTATTTCTTTGGAAGAGTTGAAGAAGAAGGACCTTTCCAAGACCAAGATCAATTCCTAGATCCTTTTCAAGGCAAGCTATGCCCTTGACCATCTTGCTTCCCAGTTTTATAAAAGTATCTTGATTCAAATTATCGCATCTTAATTCAAGTATTTATTTAAATGTTTTGGGTGTAGTAGTTAATTCCAAATTGTTATGTCTTCCTTGTGTAATTGTTATGCCATGATCCTTTGTCACCCTAGTTGATATTTAGTTGGTAATTATTGTAGCACCAACGTGGGTTGGTTAATCTGAGTAGATTGCTTAGCCATGCCACGAATCTTTTGTCATGTAGATTGCTATATAAATTTGACTAAGTGAATATGCAACTATGTGATAAAAACTGTGTGTACTATGTGTCTTTGTGACATGTGTTGCACTTAAAACCAATGGGGTGGTAAAAGGATTGGAACCGAGGCAAGTGGTGGAAAGCTGTGTGAAAGGGTGGACTGTGTGAACTGTGTGGACTATGTGAATATTAATCTGTGTCTACGTGTGATGGCATGTGGAAGTCTTGCCTTGGTCAATTAAGGACCTCACCATGTGCTCTAAAGAATCGAGCTTCTGTGCGACCACATGTCTGCTTTTGAGACGGGCCTAGCATAGTAAGATAAGGTATCTGAAATGCTTTGTTATGATTAGTGTTAGCTACACTAATTGTATCTTGTGGGTAAAGTGTACAAACCTCTGCAGAGTGTAACTTAATCTATTGAATAGCGCGTCATGATCATGGACAATGCTCGGGATTTGACACTAGGGGTAGATTTTCATAAAAGCTGTGTGGGAAGGGAGCTATGTGAATAAATCATTTAGCTATGTGAATAACCCGTTAGACTGTGTGTGTCTTTGTGAAATAACTTGTTAAAATGATTATTGTCTATTTGTTTTACTGTCTTTAATCTATTAAATTGTATTCAATTGCAAAAGTTGCATTTATGCAAAAGAGCCCGTAAAGCCTTTCTCTTGTAATAAGCCCGCATGTAAATATTGCATCTCGTGGTGTGGCTTGCGAGTGCGGTGTGTACTCACGCTTGTTTTGACGAATCAAGCAGAGGAGGAGTCTTCACCAAAGATACGAGGACGAGTTCATCGAAGGTGCTGATCGTGAGGTCTTGATCGATCGGTTGCTCGTGGCGAATCGATGGGGTGCCACTACCGCTTATGTTCCGCATTGTTTATTTCCTATGTTAGCCTGCGTGGCTCAATATTTGTAAACTCGACCTTAAGGTCAAAACCATTATTTGATTATCAAAGTTAACCGTTTATGTTATTATTAAGCTTGTATGGAGCGATTGCCATCTTTGTTGACCTTGTGTGCACTAGCATGATCTGGGCTAGTCGTTAAACCTGAAGGGTCCCGAACCGTAGTTTTGGGTCCCGACATACTTGCAAGAGTATATTAGTACAGGAAACAATTGGTAAATGATTCGACTACATCTATTCTCTTTGAAATCCTACCATTTCTTTCCTTTTTTGGAGATTGTCCTCCAAATATTTGTCAACAATGTTGAGAGATTTCCATAGATTTAATTAATTGAATTTCCTAGTCGTGCTTTATATTATCGAATTTCTGATATATGTAAATGTAATCAAATTTCTGTGATTCTTTCTCAACCAAACAACTAAGCTCCAAATCAAATTGAAATATGTATGGGTGTGCGTTGGGTAAGTTGAAATATGTGTGTTGCCTATATATCACTCACCTATAATATTAGTTTTATCTTCATGAAAATTCAAATTGAAAAAAATGTATACACCGCCGGATTGAAAGCTCAAATTTCTAGTTGAAAGTCTTTTAGATTCCTACTGGCAAAGGGAAGAGAGTGGCAAGGATTTTTGACTAGGTCAACCTTTTCGGTCAGAGTGAGAGTCTATGTCAAAACAGTTCTACATATCAGAGGTTCACTCTATAACGGTTATGAACCTACGATCAGTATTTAAAGAAAGTCTAATTCCCTTTATTATGACCAAACTGATCGCAGTCATGAAGCGATCAGTCATGGACACTATACGAGCATCTATGCGGTTTTGGGCCATCCCTAACCAACAAACTGGTAGGGAGACATGGTAGTTTCCCACGTGCCTAACATAAGTGCGGTTATTGGTGCATCTGATAACTTATGAAAGTTGACTAAAGGACGTGACGGTTCAAGACTCAACAGAGCAACGTGCGTGAAGATAAGAGGCACCTTTAGCGGCATTAACTGTCACCCATTCGATAGCTATAAATGGGGTAGCCCATGAATTCTGTAATAACATGTTTATCATTCAATATCTTCATAACACTAAGATCATTCGATCAATTCTGTAACATCCCCATTGTATTCTTATACATTCATTGTGTCCACAACAATAAACGGTCTTCGTTTAGATTACGCTCTCATATCATTTTCCCAGATAAGCTCGATAGGGGACCCTGTAACCCGATCATCGACAGTTGGCACGAGAAGGAGGGCGCCATCAACTTGAAGATTATTGCTGCGATGTTCTTGTGTCCTCACCAATGGACGGGAACTCCTTCGATCTTGTCGACTACACCGTCCTCATGGATGAGGACTACGTCCCTGAGGAGGCATGCAAATTCGATTTCTACCTCGAGTACGTTCCCGATGGAGAATCTTTGTTGCCTTCAATCCAACCCGTTGGGAGTGAGATGGCGGGGACGCCATTTCCGCCCACGAGTAATTTTGAGGGCGAGTATATTCCCACTTCTGTCTCAACTGGAGAGACAAGTCACCACGATGCTAGTACCGTGGTGGTTCATGATGATCTCAATGTCGGAGACAATGTTGAAGTTATGGAGGAATCATCTATAAAATATCTACTCCATGTACTCCGAGGTCTCGAGTACTACCCCTCCTCTCAAGAGGATGAGACGTTCTCACCCTCTATCTGCTTCGAGTTTCATGAATGTGTAGTTGTCAGCGCCAACGAGACCGATGAGCAATGGGCGACACGTGAACAACGTGAGGCCCAGGAGCAGGCCGAACATTTAGCGTAGGAGCAACGCAATCAACTTCTCGTCGCCAAGCAGAAGTCCATGGAGGAGGCCCATCTCCAATAACATGACAGCGCGCCGAGGACATGCAGGAGGCCTATCACCAACATGATTGGTGAATAGCGTCTAACAACTATTCCCCAAGTCGCCCGGAGGACGATGGTATGAGATTTAAATATTGTACCATCACCTTCATAGGTAGAAACTCCCATCGATAGGGTGTGCATACTTATAAGTGCCATTGCTAACCATTAGACGAGAGAAAATGATGAACATGACCTTTTGGTCATTCGTTCATTGGTTGTCGACCTGGAAGAGGTTGCTGCAGAAGTACAGAGCCTTTTGCAATCATCAAAGTCTCAAAGCTGCTCTAGAGTAGACCACTACTTCTAGGCATTGCTGTCATGGCAACAACCTTCGTCAAGAAGACGATCTGCCTCGGCGAAATGTGTTTGACATAATAGACACAGTTGAGCGCTCTAACCATACTCGTAGAAGACCTTGTTCTCCTAATCATTATGATGAAGGTCATAATATCCGACCACGATTGGGGCCATACATAGGGTGTAAGTCTTTCTCACCCAGGCTAAGAGATATTAACTGGCCTGAAAAGTTCAAGCTAGAGCATTTGGAGAGCTTTGATGGGACACAAAATCCCTTACAATTCCCCCAAATCTACACTAACGCCATCCAGGCTGAGGGCGTTGACGAAAAGGTAATGACAAATTACTTAATCACTGTACTAAAAGGATTTGCTTGGACATGGTTATTTAATCACCCAAAAAATTCTATATTTAGTTGGGAAAATTTGTGCCATGCCATTATATGCAACTTTAAAAGTTGTTACACAAAACCCCAAAAAGAGGGCAATTTACATTGTCTTCGTCAAACTTCCGGAGAAAAATTATGCCAGTTTATTAAAAGATTTGTAGAAGTACGCAATACTATTCCAAATATTACTCATGATTTTGTTATTCAAGCCTTCAAATAGGCGGTACGCTATAAGAGGTTCACAAAAGATCTCAACATCCACCCGCCAAGAATCATGTTAGAGTTATTTGACATGGCTGATAGCTACTCTGATGATCACGAAGCATTGGAGTGGAACCATATCGTCGACAAGGGCCATACACTACCACAACCAGGTATGGAAAGTTCTGATAAGAAAGAGTGCAAGAAACCGACCAGACCTGATGACCACAAAAGCAAGGCTAGGAAAAAGAATAACATAAGGCTTGCACCAAGGGAGGTTGCTGCTGTAGAGCAACGCCCGACCTACAATAAAGGCAAATGACTGTGTAGGAAGCCGGTTGGTCGTCTGACGAACCAGTATGTACCCAAGTGCTATGGCGCGACCAGCTGGAATGGCTGCTGGTGCCCACTTCACAGCGTGATAGGTCATGATTTGCACAATTGTCGTACTTGGAAGAAGCGTATGGATGACTTTTACTCAGGTAAAGGGCCAATGCCTAAAATATCTGAAAGTGGTGGTCCCAATAACACCAAAGATGTTGACAAAGATGAGCAAATGATGTATCAAAAGCGCCCAGCAACCATATCAACGTCATCTTCAGAGGGTCTGCTGCCTATCAATCAAAAAGGTAGTTTAAATCCACATAGAGGGAGGTCAACAGCGTCGGTACCCAGGGAAACCAAGCTAACCAAAGTGGTCAGATGTGGTCCTGACCTTCAACAAAACTAACTATCGAAAAGATATGTCTACACCTTGCAAGCTTCTACTGGTCGTTTCTCCTATAATAAATAATTGCAAAGTAGGAAGAGTACTAGTCGATGGGGCTAACTCCTTGGATTTGCTTTTTATAAATGCTTGATGAGATGAAAATACCTCGTTCTAGAATAAAACCAATTACAAATCTTTTCTTTGGGATAGTCCCTGGTCCTTCAATAACACCTATTGGTCAAATAGTACTACCAATAACTTTAGGAGATTCTCATAACTTTCGAACAGAGTTAATTATGTTCAAAATTGTAGATTTTGAGTCAGCATATAATGTCATTCTAAGTAGACCTTCACTGACAAAATTTATGGCAACTACTCATCACGCCTACTAGAGTATCAAAATTCCTGATCTGAATGGAGTAATTTCTGTGCAATGTAATTACTCTACTGCACTAAATTGCTATCATAAATCTTTAGTTAGCCGAATGAAAAAGTGAAGCAAGTCCTGCTTACCCTTGACGACCAGTCCAAGACAATACGGATTGGGTTAGGAATAAATGAGAAATAGGAACTCGAGCTCATTGTCTTCCTCCGGGCAAATATAAATTTGTTCGCGTTGAAACCATCTGGCGTGCTGGAGTCCTAAGGAACTTGATCGAGCACAGGCTAGGCATACAGCCTGACAAATGACCAGTGAAGCAGAAGCTCCAGCGATTCTCTCCTGATCAGCAAGAAGCCATTAGACAAGAGTTGGACAAACTCTTAGACACTGGCTTCGTTCACGAAGTCAACCACCCAGATTGGCTTGCAAATTCGGTCATGGTCAAGAAAACAAATGGTAAGTGGTGTATGTGCGTTCACTTTACTAATTTGAATACTGCATATCCTAAGGATGATTTCCCTTTACCCCGCATCGACCAACTGGTCGACTCAACTGCGGGATGTGAATCAATGATTTTTCAGGATGCTTACTTAGGCTACCATCAAATAAACATGGCAAGGGAAGATGAAGAAAAGACTTCCTTCATCACCCCTTTCGGCATCTACTGTTGCGTCAAGATGTCATTTGGGTTGAAAATGTTGGTGCCGCGTACCAACGACTTATGCAGAAGACATTATTCGACCAGATAGGGCGTAATCTGGAAGCATATGTAGACAATCTCGTTGTAAAGATCACAAAAAGCTCTAATCATCTGTATGATCCGGCAGAAACATTTGTCAATTTGATTAATAAGGGATCAAGTTGAATCCAGAAAAATGTACTTTTGGTGTTTCTTTTAGTAAATTACTTGGTTTTCTTGTTAATTCTAGATGCATTGAAGTCAATCCTGAAAAAATCCGTGCCATTGAATCTCTCCGACCACCTTCAATAGTAAAGGATGTTTAAGGTTTAACTGGTCGAATGGCGGCACTTAGTCGTTTTATTTCTCAATCAGGTGAACATGGATTGCCTTTTTTTTAAGGTGATTTGAAAACATGACAGATTTCATTGGTCGGATGAGGCAAACAAAGTCTTTGAGGATATTAAGATTTATTTAACAAGCCCACCTATATTGGTATCACCCTATCCAGGAGAGCCTTTACTGGTATATTTGACTTCTATACCTATTGTGGTCAGTGTTGTACTGATTGCAGAATGAGATAAGGTCCAACGACCTGTTTACTACGCAAATGAAGTACTACATGGACCAAATGAGCACTACACTCAACTCCAAAAGTTAATTTATGCCCTATTAATGGCTTCTCGTAAGCTACGCCATTACTTTCAATCGCACAAGATTACAGTACCATTGTCCTTTGCCTTGAGAAGTTTTCTAGACAAGAAGAGTCAACTAGTCGCATTGCTAAGTGGGCAGTAGAACTTGGATCATTTAATATCCATTTTATTGCCCAAACAATAATTAAGTCTCAGACTTTAGCAGATTTTATCGCTGAATGGACTAATTCTGAACCACAAGAACAGATAAAGTCTAGCCTAGATGATCACTAGACACTACACTTCGATGGTTCTCGAGAACTTAGAGGCTCGGAGGATGGTATAGTACTGGTCACGCCACAAGACGACCAATTACAGTATGTAATCCAACTGTAATTCCCTGCTACAAATAATATAGCAGAGTATGAAAGTCTTCTAGCTGGGCTCCGAGTAGCTAAATCTCTTGGTGTTCGTCGACTTTTAGCGGTGGGCGATTCACAATTAGCCGTAAACCAGGTTAGTAAGGAATATCAATGTTCCGATGAGACAATGACTCACTACTTGGATGAAGTGAGGACATTGGAAAAAAAAAGTTCAGTAGTTTTGAAGTCCAATACATTCCGCGAAAATATAATACTTTAGCGGACTAGTTATCAAAACTGGGCTCCTCACGATCACCTGTTTCAACAGGAGTATTTCTTAAATATTTACCTAAATCCTCTGTAAGCACATCTACATAAGTATCACCGACACCCTTCAGAGGTCGCCATTCTCGAGCATGACACAGATTGGATTCAACCATTAAAAACCTATTTGGTGCATGTGATAATGCCCGAGGATACACGTGAAAAGATATATTAATTCGAAAGGCAAGATTGTACAGACTGGTCGAAAACGACCTATACAAAAAAGGAACACATGGTGTTCTAATGCGATGTATTTCTTGGGAGAACGGTAAAACATTACTTCATGAACTACGTTGGGGCTTACGTGGAGCTTTCATCGGCATTAACTGCCACCCTTTTAGCGGAATTAACTGTCACCCCAACAGCGGAATTGCTTCATAAAACATTACTGCATAAGATAAGAGGCGTCTTTAGCGGCATTAACTGTCACCCCTTCAATAGCTATAAACAGGGTAGTCCAGTAATAACATGTTCATCATTCAACATCTTCATAACACTACGATTATTTGATCAATTATGTAGCATCCCCATTGTATTCTTATACATTCATTGTGTCCACGGTAATAAAGGGTCTTCGTTTAGATTGTGCTCTCATATCATTTTTCCGAATAACTTTGATAGGGGATCCCGATCATCGACAGAGAGGAGGCACGTGGCTAGGGAAGGGGTGGGGAGTGGGACGCCAGAGACGAGGATGAGAGTGTTGGTTGGGTTAGTGTGAGAAGCTCACCTAAAAGCAACTTACACTAAAGCAAGAATCAAGCCAAAATTTGCAAAGCGTTATCCAAGAAAGAGATTTCTTTATAACTAATATGGAACCATTATAGTTCTTGAAGTGAAAAGTTCGCCTGGGATCGAAATGCACGGTTCATGTCTCGTTGACATCTAATTTGGTCATGGTTGTCGCCAACTTTGCCGGGCTTTACAAAAGAAGGAAAGCATTGTATTGTGATTTCATACGACAGTGTCGCAAGATGAGATGGGTTAGGCTGGTTCAATGCTCCACCTTGGCAAGTTTCTTAAGGCTGCCACATAGGCAAAAGTCTGATGTGGCACTGTAATTAAGGAAGAGAGAGAGCAGACTGGTATCTTATTTAGATACCACTCATACACAGTATCCTAGGTAGAAATACTAGTAAATACTCTATATCAAAGGTCTAGAATACCACACTCTAGGATACCATGCATTGGGAAGGTGGTATCTAAATGCTTTTCATGCAATAAGAAACTGTAATAAGAAACCACCCATTGGGACCAGCCTTAGTGCATGCGTAACTGCCCAACGATGTCTTGAATTCCGGATCCATCTTTCCATCTATAGGTTGGAGGCCATGTGTTAATACAATTTGTTTACTGGCTTCCTTGACAGGTTATTCACTTAACCGAGCTTAGGTTTAATATCGATGTGGTCCCTAAAATACAATTTTGACCACTAATTATTATTATAATATATTTATAAAACCCAATAAAATTATAATATTACGAAGATACTTTTCGAAACGAATCTAAACATATGTTTTTCATTATATCTAATCTAAATATTTAAAAGATACCGATAAACCAAAGTTTCCAAAGTTTTACGGTATATATTCTAAAACAACTTGTTTTTTTTATAAAAAGGGAGTTGATGGATGTATATATGTAGCAACCAATGCATGGTTACGTGCATAGGTGTGTGCTTTACACTTGGCACAAGTGCAAACTTTAATTGGAACCCAGTTCTTTTGAAAGCATCTGGATTCTCGTCGGACAAAATTTGGCATATTTTGCACCCACTGCCAAACTTGTATGCTCGTATGTAAATAACCGAGTTTCCCTCGCAATTGTATGGCTTGATACTACAATGAATATATTTATATGACAATAGAGTTGCATATTTGTTAGACAACTTTAATGTGTTTCTAGCTGAAATAGTGTTTCATTGTTTAAAAAAGAATTTGTCTTTTTTATTTTTATATCATAAGTTAAATGTGATCGAGTTTGATCTTGAAATTTTGCAGAGATATAAAATATATCCTCCACTACATTTGGTTAAAAAAAACATTTTTTTAACTTCTAAGTTTGGTTAAAATCGAATTTTCATCACATATGTCGCCATGAATAATAACAATAATACCTTTGTGTTTTGCTCTTATTTTCTTTTAACTTATAGTTTGTCATGGGAACTGAGCGGTGCCATCAGCACGTTCTTGGATAGAAGCTAGGGAGGTGCACACAGCACATACCAGTGACTATCGCTCAATTAATAGTTTTCTGCGTTGCATTAATCATTTTCAAATTTCAAAGAACATGACGAGAGGGCATCTCCAATAGTATATTTATTATCGTCTCTTAGTTATGTCATGTAAACAAAATCCTACATGAATGAGAGAGAGGAAAGAGAGCACATGTTATATCTCTTCCTGAAGAGACTGTCGTGAACGCGAAACAAGACATGATATATTAATTTATTGGAGATATTATCTCTAAAGATAATATAGCATATGTTAGAGACAATGTTATCTTTAACTATTGGAAATGCTCTAATGTAGCATATAAACATTGTATGCTCCACTGAAAAGAGAATTACGGTCTCCAGACAAAATCAGGAATTGATTGCCCATCTTCAAAGCTGTGCAGTAACCGTGTCTGCATCGAGATATGTTTCTGTTAGCGTGGAAGAATTGGTGCTCCACTTCTCCCACCGCATACAAGGAACATATTTCCTATACAATTTCTCTGCTTCAATAAGCTTATATGGCTCAATGCAATCATTTTGTCACGAGCTCATGCATATTATTCTTATAATCTTATGCTTTATTCGATTCCAAATCTGCTTTAACTACTTAGTTCCAGCACAGAAGTAGGATTCCTCCAGTCCCCAGTTGTAATTTTGTAAACATAATAATATGCAAATGCTTCTGATGCTTGGATTAGTAATGTATTTCTTCATCTGCTGAATTTTTTTTGGCATTTAACAAAGCTTATCTTTTTTAAAAAAAAATTAGTGTCATTACTCATTACATCACCAAGAAGAACCCGAAGCATCTTGTTTATGCCTTGTAGTTGCTATGAAAATAACATGCATCTTGTCTTAAAAAATGCAAAGAAAATCCAAATGATTACTGATGCTGTATTCGGATTTTTGAAGAGAATATGATATCATTGACAGAAAATGCTAGCTATGACACTCGGTTGGTTGTCGAATTGTCAGGCATCTGACTGGCTGGCTGAGGTTACCATTACTACTCAGTTGAGTAATAATTTTCTTTTTCATTTTTGGTGGCAAATATATAGTGTTTTGTTGACAACCAGTGCCAGAACTGTACATAAGTTATTTGAAGATTTTGTTTCATTTGATTGAGTTAATTTGGGCCCAACCCAATTTATTTGCGTGGGCCACTGGCATGCACTGATGCACAGAACCACAAGGAATTCCGAACACAAACAAAGTTCGAAACTTACAAGTGATGTCTATCCTATCTCTCTCTCTAAAAAAAAGTGATGTCCAAGCTGGCAAACTCTAAGGAGCCACCTATATATAACAATCAATCAAACTAGTAATCGCAGAAAACAAACAAACTAGTAGCAAATATCTAAAGATAAGAAAAAACAAGTAACATGTCCCATTACCTCCTAGGCCACCTAGCAGCACATGTAATTAGTCTGAATGCAGTGACACATGATCACTTGCCGCATGTTCGTAATCCCATAGGAAATAAACTTTTTATGTGAAATCAGCGCAAAACTCTCGTGCAATTCATGCGTTCCCAACAAAATCTCACCTCGGTGGTTACACCATATGTTACGTTTTTTTTAATCTGCCGTAGTATATTTCTCCGTTAACATCATCAGTAAGGCCACGCTACACCACGGCACAGCGCCAAGGGCACTCATTCTACTGAAAAAGGTGTCTTTGAAGGGCAAACTCCCGGCGGGAAGGACTTTTGCCAGCACACACTCTGCCGACATCGTCTACCAGGGACCAGTTGTCGGCAATTCATTTATCGACATACATCAGATTCTGTTGGGATTCTTTGCCCTATAACGGTAGAACAAGTGAATGGGAAGAATATGAACGTGGGTTAATATGTACCCACAATCTGTGCCATCCATTGGTTTTCTAAGATCTGTGTCGAAATTCTTTTTGTTCTTTGTTTTTCTTTTTTAATCAGTTGGTTGGAGAGAGAAATGTTAGATGTACACTGCACGTGGGACCCGCACACGTCCTCCTTTATCCCTCGCCCTCGCTCTCGCTCTCTCTCCAACCTTTCTCCGGTGAGCAAATGAGTCAGTGGCACATGAGTGGAGGATCTGGAGCGGCGGCCGGCAAACAGAGGAGAAGACAGCGGCGGTGCACATCGGAGGAGGGGTGAGGTGGCGGTGCAATCGAGGAGGGTGTTGCACCGCCCTAGTGCACCTCTACCCAGATCCAGTGTCGGCGAGCTCGGATCTAGTGACGACGAAGACAAGGCGCCCCTCGTTGGAGTTTAGGAGGGCACACAGGCCAATGAGCCATCAAGCTGAGGTGCACAACAACGACCTTGCATGAGACGGATCAGTGACTAGAGAGGGTTACGGTGTGTTGCCAAGGTCCGACATGGCGACGTCGGCTCGGTGAGGTGGCATGGCACGACATCTTACCCAACTTCGGCCAGTGGTGATGCGGTGAGGCAGCGACCCTTCTTCCCTAAATTCGGCAAGATCTGACCATCCTCGCTGCCGCCGCCGGATCTGGCTATCCTCGACTCCATTGCTGTTGGGACTCAAATATACAAATCTGGACCTTCTGTGTATAATGCATTAGTTCAGGATCACACTAGTGCACACAGTGTAAACATAAACGAATATCAATCCACACAAGACAAATATAAGAATAAACGACTAATTTGATTAATAAATAGCAGTTATGACCTTATAGTCGAGTTTACATTTATTAAGCCACGCAGGACTGACACTAAATAAAGAAATGACAACGGAATGAAAGTAACTCCAGCAGATACTGTCGACGTCTGGGACTCTCGTCACAGAACGAACAAACAAAAGTATAAAAAGAAAATAGAGATTGTTGTCTATTCACCCAAGGACTCAGATAGTGATGTATATTGCAAAGGGTATGCTCTGATTATAGGAAGACGATTATGAATGAACATGGATCAGGATCATTACAAAGGCACATAGCCTAGGTCTTTTATAGTCTACAAGCGTCGACAGTTTGTTGCAGTGGTGCCTCTTCGCACCAATAGTCGCGTCCCTTCATGTCATCAGTCGTGTCCTTTCGTGCCAACTATTGTGTCTCTGGATTGAAACGCCAATGCCTTCTCTCCATATGGATTGTCGTTAGCCACACACGGGAAAGAGGTCCTGGAGTGGTCTGAAGAAACCTCCAAGGGAGGTCTAAGAGTATCTCCAGAATAGGTCCAAGGGTGGTCTAAGAAAAGACTTAGGCCCACCTCCTGACTGTTTTGATTGATCTTAGGCCCAGCAAACTAACTTGTGCCCAGCAAATGATCTAGGTTATTTACAATAAAGATATACCCGGATAATTGACTAGTCAACAATCCTCGTCAACAATCTCTTTCAAGGTTTCAAATCTTCTCGAAACGCGTCTAGAGGTGGTTCCTGTTTTAAAGATTTTATACTCTTTTACTCGTAATGATTACGGTATAAAGACAACTTCAGGAGAAGAGAAAAACTTTCAACCATTTTATCTTGCATGTCCCTGACGCTCAGACGAGCTTCCTTGACCAAGTGTGAGTTGTCATGTCACCACTAGCCGAGGTGCAGTTGTTACGTCCTCGAGGTAGTGGATTTTAAATGCGCTAAGGGTATATATGGATTTTTACCTCTCTTTAGGCATGATTTACTCTAGTCGTTTTCACTTTCCTCATTCGCCGAGAGCCCTTCGTCTTTCTCAAGCATTCGAAAAGAAGAATCCCCCTTCCTTCCTCAAAATACACCACTAAACCAAAGCAATGGCGGGATGGAAGTCGTCGACGCTGTCCGCGGAGGAGCTCGAGGGGTTGGAGCAAGATGGGCATTTGCCAGAGAAGTCCATTATCGAATGGCGTGCGCCAGAGAGGGAGACTGAGCCATGCCCTTCAGTTGGCATCACAGTTGTCTTCGTGCCTTATCTCCGAGTAGGCTTTCTGTTACTTGAGAGCGATTTCTTGATAGGAGTCCTTAATCATTATAGGATAGAGCTAGTTCACCTTGTACCGAATTCAATCCTAGTACTCAGTATTTTTGCCCATATGTCTGAGGCGTTTTTGGGAATAGCCCATAGTTGGTGTCTGTATATGTCTGAGGCGTTTTTGGGAATAGCCCATAGTTGGTGTCTGTTTAGGTTTTACTACCAAATCATTCATAACAAAAAGGTTGCTGGTGTCTTGGGCTCCTTTTACTTTAAGCTCCAAGAGACCAATAAGAAGGTTTTCCCCTTTTTAGCTACCAAGGATGCTATCCCAACATGCAGCAAGGAGTGGTTTTATTCTACTGTTCCGAGAGAAAGTAGGATCACTTTCAGTCATAATACACCGCCGGAGTGGTCAACAGGAAACCGGGTTGCTGACAAGGAGATCAACCTCACCAATGATGATAAGAGCATGGTCCTAGTGATCAACGACCTGGTGAGGAGAGGTTTGACTTGATGAAAGATCGTCCATAACTTCCTCAAGAACAAGATCTTCCCCCTCCAAAAGAGAGAAACACTATCTTGTGATTATGACATCCTAGAATATGGTAATAATATGTTTATCTTTTACTCGAACTGAATTTCATAATTGAAGTAAAGTAATCTTTTATCATATTGCAGCTCTTCTGGATGATGAGGTCCTGGCTAGGGCCTCAGTCCTGTTGAAGGATCGAATCCCAGAAAAGGCACCGATCGATTTAGGAGCGCAGCCCCTAAGCTTAATTGGGGCTACCCTATCACTTAGGAGAGACCGCACGGTGGTAAGTATTCGTAGGAATAGCTAGACATAAGAAGTGATTCTACCTATGTCTAACTTGTGTTTTTCTAAATAGACGACATCGAAAAAACATCTCATCTCAGATGTCGGTGCGAGCTCTGCCCCTCCTCTGGCAAAGAGTGCAAGGACAAGCTCCAAGCCTCATGTGGTGCCAAAGAAGATGAAGCCCACACTGGCTCCGGTCTTAGTTCCGCCAAAGCCTTCTGCTTCGACTCCGACTCTGGTCTCAGCTCCTTCGAGGCCTTCTACCCGCGACGTACTAAAAACTAAAGTCAAGACCCCAATTCCTCGATATGCCTCTAACCCCCCTGCCAACATCTACTACATCAACTTTTGTGGCTGGGGTGATCCAGGGTGAAGAATCATCGGAGGAGTCTGAAGAGGTGATTCCTCTTCAGCGGGCTCCAAGGTCACGATCCTCCTTGGCCTTGGTTTCCTCTTTATTAGAGCAAACGAGACAACCTACCTTCACTTTGAATGAGGACTTCATGGCGCTCTTCAACAAGAGCGGATTCGAGATCGAGTAAGTTCTTCGATAATAAGCTCATGATTTTTGGCTTGTAATGACCAATCCTCTTTTCTTTTTAGCCTCTCCTTGTCATCAGATCCGAAGAGGGGACAGTTGATAGCACAAGAACAAACTTCGCCACCAACTTTATCAGCAACAGAGGAATCCCTAGCAGAAGAGATTCTGCAAACAGAGATAGCTCCTCGGACCATTGAGGAGGTGGTCCAGGATGTTCAGGCAATAGCTGCCAGGACATCCGAGGAGATGTCACAAGACACGGATGTCCTAGCGGAGATGACCTCCAAAGAAGAACAAATAGAAGAGGCGGTCCGTGGGCCCATCATGACAGGAGTGGACCGTGAGACCACATGGTTAGAGGAGGTGGTCCATAAGACCACTGAAACCCAAGATGAAGACGACCATATCTTGGTAAAATTTTTTATTTTGGTGATTTCATCTTTGAATATACCAGTATAGTTCTGACTCGTAGAATATCTTAGGAACCACAAGATGCTGGAACTGATCCTATAAGAGGAGTTTTCCGTTTAGTTGAATTGGATCAGCCCGAAGATGAAGTTCCCCTTGAAAGTTCTCCTCCCAAAGCCGAAAAGGAAAACCTCCAGGACCTAATGACGTTTGTCAAAAAGTGCTAGAAGGTTAACATTGACATGATATGAGAGATCAAAACTTTTGTAGAGGAGAATAAGAAGTAAGTGCATAAATTTATTATTCAATCATAAGATTGTAACTGAATAATTAACTTATACTTTTGTTCACACCATAGGGAGTGCTTGTTAGCGAAAGCCGAAAAAGAAAATGCGGAAATTGTGCTTCACGCTCTTAGATCAAAACTATCTGAGGCGAAGAAATGATTTGAGAGGAATGTGGTAGTCATGGCAGAAAAAACCGAAGAGATTCGCTCGTTGACCAAAAGGAATGAAAGATAGCAGGAGATCCTGGGCAAGCAATGTGAGGAAAACCACAATCTCTTTGAGCAGAATAAGGTGCTTATCAAGGAGAAAGAAGGTAAAAAAATCTCTTTTTTCTTTTCTCAGAGCATTTAACCTTGTCACTATTTGCAATGCGTGAATTCTACTCTCTTTTTTCGTTCTTTCTTAGCACTAGGAAAGGTAAAAGAGGATCTTCAGAAGACCTCTTTTAACAAAGATCTCCAGATTCAAGACTTGAAAGAAGTGGAAGTGGGGTACCGCACCGCCATGCATGAACTTGAGAAGAAGGTGGAGACCTTGATGAAGGCCAGCAAGGAAATCACTATGGTTACGAGAAATAGTTTTTCTCGAATCTCAGATTCACCACGAGAAATTGTAGAGCAGCTAAAAGCACCGGTAACTTCTTCCGCAACCAACATGACCCTGGATGACCTTAGGAATGATATCTACACTCAAATTATATACATTCAAAAGCACATACCTGCTATGAAGAAGACCATGGATCAATCTTTAATAATAGTAATGGGTCAAGCTTTGACCCGAGTCATGTTGAAGATTGATCTCCTTTATGGTTGCTCAAGAAAGACGTAGGGTGATAAGCACCTTGTTCTTCTCAAAGAGATTGTGGTTTTCCTTGATAAGCACCTTATTCTGCTCAAAGAGATTGTGGTTTTCCTCGGACTGCTTGCCCATGATCTCCTGAAATTTTTTATTCCTTTGAGTCAACAAGCGGATCTCTTCGGCTTTTTTTTGCCATGACTACCGCATTCCTCTCAAATCCCTTCTCCGCCTCAAACAGTTTCGATCTGAGAGAGTGAAGCACAGTTTCAGCATTTTCTTTTCCGGCTTTCGCCAGCAAGCACTCCCTATAAGTGTGAACAAAAGCATAAGTTAGTTATTCATTTAGAATCTTATGATTGAATAATAACTTTACACACTTACTTCTCCTTTTCCTCTGTAAAAGTTTTGATCTCCCCTATCATGTCAACGTTGACCTTCCAACACCTTTTGACAGACGTCATTCGGTCTTGGAGGTTCTTCTTTTCAACTATAGGAGGAGAAATTTCAAGGGGAACTTCATCTTCGGGCAGCCATAAAGGAGATCAATCATTAATGATAGTAATGGCTACTCGAAGTTCGGTTAGAAGTCCTTCATACTCTGCCATATTGTTGGTGACAGGGAATAGAAGCTGTATGACATACTGAAGTTGATCACCTTGTGGTGTTATCAGCAAAATCCCAGCCCCTAAGCCTTTAAGTCCAAGGGAGGAGCCATCGAAATACAGTGTCCAATGGTCGTTTGGTACTAGACTAACTTGAGGTTGATTCCCAGTGTTCGTCCATTCAGCCAAGACTTGACTTTTTATTGCTATTCGGGTAGTGAAATGAAAATCAAATTCTCCAAGCTCTACTACCCATTTGGCTATGCGACCCGTTACTTCTTGGTTATGAAGAATATTTCTAAGAGAAAATATGAAGGCACTGTAATATTATGAGATTGAAAATAATGTCTTAGCTTTATAGAAGTCATCAGTAGAGCGTAAATTACCTTTTTAACCTTAGGATATCTTTTCTTTGGTCCATGTAAGACCTCACTTACATAGTATATGGGTCGTTGAGACCCTTCTCTTTCTGCAACAAGTACTGCACTGAGCACATTTGGTGTTGCTGCTAAGTAGACTGGTAAAGGTTCACCTTCTAAAGGCGAAACTAATACTGGAAGATTCGAAAGATAAGCCTTTAAGCCTTCAAAGGCTTTGTCAGCTTCTTTGGATCATTGGAACTTTTTATTACTCTTGCAGATCACCTTGAAGAAAGGTAAACCACATTCTCCTAGTCGAGAAATGAAACGACTAAGTGCTGCCATCCGACCAGTTAAGGATTGGACCTCCTTCACAGTGGAAGGTGGTCGTAATTTTTCCATGGCACGAATTTTTTCCAAATTAGCTTGGATTCCACGAGAACAAATAAGGAAATCAAGCAATTTGCTGGAATTAACCCTGAACATACACTTTTCGGGATTAAGCTTTATTTCATGTTTTTTTATATTTTCGAAGGTCTCCGTGAGATCGTTTAGATGTTCATATCTAGTACTACTTTTACAACGAGGTCATCTACATAAGCTTCTAAATTACGCCCTAGCTGACTGCTGAAGGTCTTCTGCATTAAACGCTGGTACGTGGCTCCAACATTTTTTTAACCCGAACGACATCTTGACATAGCAGTAGACATCGAAGGGTGTGATGAAGGCAGTCTTTTCTTGATCTTCTTTCACCATACTGATCTGATGGTATTCAGAATAAGCATCAAGAAAACTCATCAGTTCGCAACCCACAGTAACTACTACAGAAAAAGTCTTCACAGACGGTTCGTAACGCCATCACGCACGGTTTTGTGAGCCGTCTCAATTTATGGGTCTCAGACGATGAGTCATCATGCACGGTTTTTGAACTGCTCGGTGAAAATGCTATCACGAGCGGTTACGAACAAGAACCGAAGGATATAATATTATCACTGCATTTATTCTTGTTCGTAACCGCTCAGGAAAATAGATTATCGCGCACGGTTTCAACAAGAACCGCTCAGGATTATTATTATTACGCAGCGGTTCTTGTTCGTAACTGCTCGTAATAGTTTTTTCCATTGCAAAAAAATCGGATTTTGAGCCAAACCAATCGGGTGCTAGACAAGAGTTTCCATATGCAATCTCTAGCAAGACAACTAAAATCCAATTAAATTCGATGGCAAACACATTATAGGAAAGGAAACCAAAAGGTTTCACAACGCCCCTCCGAATGGGAAAAAGAATAAAGTTACAAAGTTAAACTAGCTAGAAACCATCTATGCCTCCAAGCTCCTCAAGAACTCATCGGCTTCTTGGATTGGTCTTGTGAGCTCCTCTCTGACCTCACCAAAGATATCATAAGATGTTCTTGCATGTTGTCGAAGTTCGACTCAAGCTCGTCGGCAAGGAGAGACGACTAAAACCTCCAAAGGGCGTTCGACCTTAGGTAACACAAAATTAAGATAATTTTCTTTACAACAAACAGCCAACAAATTATGTATGTTATCGGGATGTACACGCATCTTTACTAGAGACAAGGAGCTCCTCCGCATCCCTCCTCATCGTCATCGTCGGCCGTGTGTCTCCTCGCCGAATCGCGACGGGAATCGAGGGTGGTCAGCTGGAGCTCGGTGTGGGAGGAGAGAGAGAGATCGATGGAAAACAAGGTCGTGTCTAATATATAAGGACAGCGCTAAAATATTTTGCCTCCGCGGCGCTGCTCAAAATTTTTTCAAACTCCCACGCTAATCACGACGGTTTCATACAAAAACCGCTCAGGAGCGACATATCACGCAGCGGTTCTTAACACGATAAATCGCAGTGATAAGATATTATCACTGACGGTTCAGATAAGAACCGCTCGTGACTTGCAATTTTCCTTACTCTGCAATTTTACCATGGCTTGAAGATTTTACCATGGCGCTAAATCACTAACACTCCGATTTTACCATGGCTTGAAGAGTGTTAGTGATTTCAAGCCATAGTAAAATCAGAGTGTTAGGAAAATTCAAAGCCATGGTAAAATTGCAGAGTGTTAGTGATTTCAAGCCATGGTAAAATCGGAGTGTTAGTGATTTCAAGCCATGGTAAAATCAGAATGTTAGTGATTTCATTTCATGGTAAAATCAGAGTGTTAGTGATTTCAAGCCATGGTAAAATCGGAGCGTTAGTAATTTGAATCCATGGTAAAATTAGAGTGTAAGGAAAATTCCAAGTTATAGACGGTTTTTAATACGAACCGTCTGTGATAAGATATGTATCACGACGGTTTTTCTACGTAACCGCTCGTGATACTTCACGAGCGGTTTTCAACACGAGCCGCCCGTGATAAGCACGGAATTCACAGACGGTTCGTGTTGAAAACCGTCGTGAAGTATCTGACGATTCAATAAGAACCGTTTGTGATATTACTAAGTATCACGAGCGGTTCTAGTTGTAATCGCTCGTGATACTTCACAGACGGTTTTCAACGAACCGCCTCGTGATATTACTTCTTCACGAGCGGTTTTTAGCGCAGCTTAGCAACACGTACGGTCGGTAAACCAAAACCGTCTATGATTGTATTTAATACAGACGGTTTTGGTCAACCGTCTGTGATGAGGCGTCCAATATTAGCCTTTTTGTAGTAGTGAGTAGAATCAACTAGCTCATGAATGAGAGGTAAAGGGAAGTCATCCTTTGGGCAAGTAGTATTTAAACTGGTAAAATCGATGCACATGCGCCACTTACCGTTAGATTTTTCTCAAAACTCCTATATCCCAATCAGTTTCTTTCACACAGCTGCATAAGTTTCCCCACACAGCTGTCCCTTCCTAATTTTTTTTTATGAAAATCTACCCCTTGTGTGAAATCTCTGAGCATGTCCATGACCACGGACGTGGCTATTCGAATGGATTAATTAACACTCTGCAGAGGTAGTACACTTTACTCATACGCTATAACTAGTGTAGCTAGTACCAATCATAACAAAACCTTTCGGAAGTTTCATCTCAACAATTGACTCTCCCGATGTGCATACAGTCGACCACAACCTCACTCGCTGGCCTAACGCACACGTTGGACCTAGAGATGGTGAACTGCCCATAGATGTGACTTTCATAATAGTCCACACCTCCGCCCATTACTAAACCTACTACCTGAGTAGTCAATGTCAAATTTACACAACGTATTAAGTTAGGCCCGTCCCATCAGGCATGTGATTATACAGTTGTGGCTCAGTTCAATAGCACACAAAGTTAAGTCCTTAATTGACCAAGGTGAGATTGCCAACATTCTAAATAAGTACCACAAGTCACATTTTGCGAATGCAAGTCCATCATACCATCTATCCTTACCACTCGCCTCAGTCTAAATCTTTTCCCACCCTGTTGGTTAAATACATCATATGCCATCAATGAGTAACAACATACAACACACTTTCTTTTCATAACATGTTCCATAATCATTTAGTCAAGTTTATATCTTGCAACATAAAATGATATCAATAAGCCGTTGTATGGCTAAGCATACTATTCGTGTCTAACCAACCCACGTTGGTGCTATGATAATCCAACTAATAATTAATCAAGCTAGGGTGACAAAAGTGCATGGTAATACAATAGGCAAAGTGGATATAATCAAATGGGTGAATAGCTAATCCCAAAATATTTAAATAATTACTTAAAGTAAAATACAATAATTTGAATCAAGGTAATTTTGGAAAACTTGTTTCAACATGGTCAAAGGTACAACTTGCCTTGGAACAACTCTTGGTACTGGTCTTGGGCTTGATCACCTCCTTGTTCCTCAAAAGCTCCCGAAGTATCAACGTATAGTCGCAGATAAAAACAAAAAGCAAATAATACAAAACATAGTAATAAATAAATTCCAAAAATTAAATAAAAATCTCAGGAATGTAGAGCTTGAATTTAGAAACTTGAATGAGTTCAATCGGAGTTTGGATGAGAAAGAACGGGCTTTCAGAAGATTTAAATCTAAGAAAAGATAAAGGAATTGCTATTTCAAATTTTCAAAATTTTCTTTCTAAAGGAAATCCTGAATTATTGCATCAACATGATGTCAGTAATGATTTTAGAATTAAAAGAAAATTCAGAAAATAGGAAACAAAGGCTAACTTGTGGGACCCTTGATCTATGGACCAAGTCTACGACTTTGGTTCACGGGTCCATGGCTCACTGGTCTATGGAACAGTGGATCTGACAGGTGGGGTCACATGTCAGACAAACAACTCACAGTGGACTAGGTTTAGGGTTAGGGTTTTGGTACGGGTGGCACTGACACGGCTAGGTGCTGATGCGGCGCACATGCAACACTCGTGGCGGTGACAGGGCTGACAGATAAGCAACCACGTCGACTAAAATCGACGACTGTTACGGCTCGACGACGGCAACGGCGACCGACAGCGAAAGGTGGTCATCACCAGCATGCTTGTGCTCAGGCAAATCCATCTAGCAGCTCCGATGTGGTAGCAAGGATCGGCAGGCAAGGGCTTCAATGGCGATGAGGGCAAAGGCGATGGCTCGGGTTGACAGCTAACTGGCGGCGAAAGGTTCTGGAGGGGTCTTGGACA
This sequence comes from Phyllostachys edulis, assembly GCA_036346405.1. Classification (NCBI taxonomy): domain Eukaryota; kingdom Viridiplantae; phylum Streptophyta; class Magnoliopsida; order Poales; family Poaceae; genus Phyllostachys; species Phyllostachys edulis. The sequence continues at coordinate 109,765,498 of CM070546.1, forward strand.
CACGCGTTGGGTTCCTAAGGCTCTGGTGATGCTAATGGGTGGCACGCGGGACCCAAAGGTTGTTGGTGGCGACTACAACACGGTGGCGACAGTGAAGCAGAGTGGCAGCGAGGGTTTCGACGGTGTGGCAGTGCTATGACAATCCTCCGGTGACAAGATGGTGCGCACCAGGTAGAACACATCGAGGCGAACCCGATGGTGTTGACGATGGCGACAGCGGATCACCGGTGCCGACAGAATTGAACAAATCCCGAGATGGCGGCGCTTGGTTTAGATCTCCAAATCTGGCGAAGTGGTGGCGATCTCGGGCTTCAGGCTTTAGGGCTTTTATAGCCTGTAGCAGTGGGGCTAAGGGAGAGTCCGAGCGCGACATGTGACGGAGACAATGAACAGTGCATAGAAATGGGCCCACAAATCAGTGGCAAAGGCTAGGTTGGGCTAGCGTTGGACACACCATGTGTGCGATCGACAGTGGTCCCGTCATAACAAAGATGGCAAAACTCATGGCGAAAGGCCGGTGCAGAGATGGGTTGGCAAACAATGGGCTGGGCCTTGGAATAGGGTTGGGCCAAGGGAATAGAATTCAGCCCAAAGGATTTACTGAGATTTTAAATAGTTTTTCTATTTTAGAAATACCAAAAAAAATCCAAATGGCAAATTAAAAATAGCAAATGAACTCGAAAAAATTCCAGAAAATTCTGGAAAATATTTCCAAGTACAAATAACTCAAATAAAATAGTTTTGGAATTAATTGATGTTCAAATTAGTCACATTAAATTGTTTTTACATTTGAAAGTCTCATTTAAGCTTGATTAAATCCAAATAAATTTTGCTGAATTTTTCCAAGGGACTAAACTACTCAAAATGTTTTGAAACTCAGAAAATTGAGATGTTACAATTGCCTCCGGATCCGGCCACCCTGACCTATCTGGTACCTTCTTCCTCCCTGTTGTCATCCACCTCACCGACGTCGGCGTCGACGAGGATTACACCACAGCCACGGTGTCGGCATCAACGAGGAGTACACCACAGTAATGGCATCGGCGTCGATGAGGAGTACACCACATACGAGGAGGTTTATCATCATTCGATCCAACAAGAAGTATAGATGTACTCCTCCACAACCATGGTCCTTATCGCCACAACCATGTACTCTGTCAAGTCATCCTCGTGCCAACGTGAAGGGGTACACAGTACACACCGACACCGCTCATCCTCGCTGGTGCACCATGCACAGTGCACCACCAACGTCGTCATCATCACCGGTTCACTTCCCCCACCCCGAGTACATCTTCCTCACCTCCTGTACCATACTACATATATAGTGCTTCTCTCTTCATTGTACTCCCCATTGTCGCTCTGTCTTCTTCCTCCCTGTCGTCATCCACCTCGCCGACGTCAGCGTCGACGAGGAGTACACCACAGGCATGATGTCGGTGTCGACAAGGAGTACACCATAGTGTTGGCCAAATGGGCGGCCCATTTATGCATGATCTGGTCGGCCCAACTAGCTAAACGGGTCGTGTCGTGCCAGCCCGTGGGCTCGACCGTCGACCCATGTACGACACACCGAGCACATGGGCTATGCTGTGCTGGCTCGGCCACAATTACCCCATTGCCGTTGCCGCGGGACAAGGAGGTTCATCGTCATTCGATCTAGCACGACCCATTTGGCCACCTCTGGTACACCACATTTGAGGAGGTTCATCATCGTTCGATCCAGCAAGGAGTACTCCATCTGGTACAGATGTATTCCTCCACATCCATGGTCCTCGCTGCCGCCACTGTGTACTCCATCAAGCCATCCTTGCACCAACCTAGAGGGGTACACAATACACTCTAACACTGCTCTACTCTCTAGCCACCGGATCTAGCCATCACCGACCAAGGTTCCTCCGGTTTCGACCATCCGACCCCTCCGCGTCAGTCGTCGTCGTCGTCCACCTTGTCGGCGTCGTTGAGGAGTACACCACCACCAAGGCAATCCTCCTTCGTTCCAACAAGGAGTACACATATACTCATCCACCGCCTGAGGTGCGCTGCCACCGTCATCCCGCACGTGGACCGTGCCGAGGTGATCGACATCCACCGTGGCTCCCCCAGGTCCGCGCTGTCGTTGTCGCTGTCTGCATTCGTCCGCGCTGTCGTTTCTACGTCATCATCCTTACCCCTAAGTACGTTGCACAATAGTTCATTGTCCTTACCCCCAAGTACGGTACACAGTAGTTCATCATCCTCACCCCTTCCCTACATCTGTACAATATGTGTGCTTCTTTGAGATGTGTACAGTGGACTCTACAAAAATACTCCTCACATGTACATGGATAATAGAAAAAAAACTCCCTTATGTGTGTACTGCTTGTGTACAGTGGATGCGTGTATAAGTATAGATGTACAATGGACTGTGTGTATGAGTATAGCTGTATTGTGGAATGTACAGTGGACCCATGCATTGTTGTAAAATGCTTCTCATTTGTGTACCGTATATGTACTATGCACTTGTCGGTGTTTTAGAACCAAACTTACGTAAAGATTGTTTGATTCGGGGGTTCCTCTAGGCTCAAAATCACGCAGAGAGGGAGGTACGAGGATTTTTATATAGGTTTAGGCCTTCTCTTGGGAGAATAACAACCCTACTCCTGTGTGTATGTATTGAGTATGCTGGATTACAAGATCAAGAGAAAGATTAAAGTATAGTGTCTTGTGCTCCTGATTGCCTCTGAATCCCCCTCTTTGATTCTTCTGATGATTCTGCCTTTTATAGTACTCGGAGTGTGCTGCTGTTCTTCCAGTCAAAAGGGCGCTTTAATGTTGCAGATTGTGGAGCCGTTTACTAGAGATTATTATGGGAGTAGTAACGTTCCCATGTTGCGAGGCAGTTATCACCATAATAGGGTGTTAAATCGTGCCATTATTCCAGAGAATAACAGCGTAGTTTACTACCCATATCCTTAAATACGATGCAAAAGATTTCCTAGTCAATTAGGCCCACATGTCTGTAAGCCACATCGACTAGAGACTGGTCGTAGAAGAGTTTACGACCAGGTGGTGGTCGTAGAATAGCTTACGACCACAAACTGATCGTAGAAGAGCTTACGATCAAGACATAGTCGTAGAAGGACTTACGACTATGGGGTGGTCGTAGAAGAACTTACGACTATGGGGGTGGTCGTAGAAGGACTTACGACCTTCAGCTTCTCCCTTATGAACATTAAGGGGTATACTTAAGAACCATATGACGCCATTATTATCTATAATATGAATTATAGATAAATGATTAAATGAGGATTATTATATCCTCGTCATTTATCCCCCCAGATTCAAGTGAAAAAAACTTACTTGGGAAAGGAGCAATAGATGATCTTACGATCATTAGCTAGTCGTAGAGAGGTGGTCGAAGGAAAACCTCTTCGACTGGTGTTTCATTTGACTAGAAATTGACTTTGTCAAGAAGGTTGTAGAGAGACTTACGACTTACAAGGTGGTCGTAGGAGACCTTACGATCACATAGTAGTCGTAATACTGTAATCGGAAGAGAAGTTCTTTCCGATTGCTATTGCTTTTGACTAGAAAATGACTTGGTCAAGAAGGTAATTTCGCTTGACGTGTGAAGACAGGCTCGGTTTTCTCGAGTAGACAAATTTAAGAATCTGAATCGACTCTCACAGACCTATCTGTTGGAGCAGTTTCCGAAGCGATGGCAACCGTTGAGTCGCCACGTCTTTAACTCAGGCGTATGGTTATAAATATTCACCGTGGGTGAAGCTTACGTCTTTTACCTTTCCCCCAAATCGTTCATACTGTTCAAGCTTTTGAGTTCTCCGCCGCTGACCAAATCGAGCTTCCTCTCGAAATCTTCCCAAATCCAAATTTTTGATTCTTGAGAGAGATGGCCGGAGCCACTTTCCAGTGGGCCGAATCAGAGATGGATGCGACCAAGATCAGAGCTTTGGTCGACTCTGAGAAGATCCCCAAGAAGGAGTTCTTAAAGTGGATCGAGGCTACTGGGCAGCATTGGTCGTCGGGCGAGATTGGGCCGATCCCTGTCTTCCAAGTGTTCTATGAGTGTGGCCTTCGATTACCTGCTCACCCTTTCCTCACGCTTGTACTCGAACACTTTGGTGTGGAGTTGGTGAACCTTGTTCCCAACTCTATTACGATGTTGGGAGTATTCGTATACTTGTGCGAGGCCTACTCGGGATTCAGCCGACCGAGTTGTTCCACATTTCTACTGAAATGACCAGTCGGGCGGAGTTGCTTGTAGTTGTAGTCTGAAGCTCCACCACGAGAAGTCAAAGGAGTACATTCAGATGTTTACCCGGTCGTCGTGGCCGGGGTGGAAGAAGAGGTGGTTCTATTGGGAGATAACCAATGAGGACAGCCTCTCCTTCGTTGGGAAACCAGCCGAGAAGATCTCTTCCTAGGATTCAACTCCCAAGGATCTCGGTCGGATAGCCCCCTTTATTCAAGCCATTGCAGACTTGAAGGAAGAGGGTCTTACCGGATGGCACGTGGTAAAGGATTTCATTACTCGTCGTATCAGTCCTCTAAAGAAAAGGGCTCATCCGATGTGGATGTACTCTGGGCCGAGAGACCCGACCAGGGATTACGAGAAGGGTAATTAAGTAAACTTCAAGCTTAGCCTTCTTTCTGATAATTTTTAGACTTGGCTTATTGAAAGTTTTCTCATCCTTGTAGATCTCTCACTGACACTCGGGTCAAGCTCATCTATGAGAAACCACCAGCCCATGTGGTGGCGCCTCCAATCCTGGCGGACCTATCTCCAGAGGATAAGGTGTAGCACCTAAAGGTAATCAAGAATTGGTTTCATCTTTAGGAACTGTAGTCGTAGAAGAACTTACGACTAGGTACTGGTCGTAAAGAAGCTTACGACCAGGTACTGGTCATAGAAAAGCTTACGACCAGGGGGTTGTCGTGGAAAAGCTTTCGACAAGGTGATAGTCGTAGAAAAACTTACGACTGTTTTGTAATATCTCTCTTTTTGATTTCTGCAGAAAGCAGGCATGGAGAACCGTCGGGACGATGAAGAAGTCAAACTGATGGTTGTTGGTGTAGCTATTGAGCAAGCAGATGCTCCTCAGGCCAAGAGGCGGCGGCTCATGAAAGTCACCGACAAGGAGGGCGCGAGTTCGAGTTCCGCTACTTCATCTGCGCCTTTCGCTAAATTTCCCGCGGACATAGCTGCTGTAGAGGAAACAATGGCAGCAACAGGAGTAGCTGAACTATTCAAACATAAAGCCCCCAAGACCAAGATACCCTTCTACTACGATAATACAACTTTTGCAGTTTCTGCTTCCCATGGCTTTACTAAGCGACTAGAAAAGGAGAACTGGAAGAGTTTCATGTCTTTTGTGAAGGGGACTGCTGCACCAGCAGTGCCTGTGGTCAAGGGCAGTGCTTCCCTTGAGGTGGTTGAGACTGGTCTCGACCAACCAGAGAGCCAAGAGGCTCAAGGAGCGATGGCACTCATTCAAGACCCACGACCAGACATGGTCGTGGCCGTTCCTCAACTCGAGTCTCGACCAAACGTGGTTGAGAAAAAGTCAAAGAAATCTTCCCTAGGGAAAGCTTCTTCTAAGTTCAAGATCAAGTCCAGCACTCAAAGGTAAGTAAAAAGAAACAAAAGTGTAATGACAGCATTTACTTTTTGCTTTTTACCACCTAATCATCTTAGCCCAGTTCCTTTAAATATCAAGGATGTTCCTGTCAAGGAACCTACTGCCATCTCTTCGGAATTTGGAGAAATGACAGTGACAGTGGTCAAAGGTTCGTCCGTCGTCCGAGTGGTGGAAGGTGTCGTTGTTGCTGAAGCAACTACGATCACTGGGGTGGTCGCAGAACCAGAAGCAACTACGACTACGGGAGTGGTCATAGAGGCCGAAGTGAGGACAGCGCCTGATGCTGCGGAGGCATCAGGCCAAGGCGATGGATCATTGGTCCACCGCACCGGGAAGGAAGTCATCGAGGACGTTCCTCTCGGTCCTCAAGAAGGAGCTGCTGATGCAGCTGATGTCGAAGAAGAAGAAGAATGTTAGTTTTTCGAACATTCCTTCAGATTCTTCAACTCTCCTACCATTGTGGGGTCTCGCGCGTTCAGATCCCTCACTCGGGTTCCTCACCCTAAGGACATTCCCAACAGAGGGGATGTTTTCGATGACAAACGTCTCGAAAAGGTGTGGTGGGACTGAGTCCAGGAGATCGATGAGCTCAAGAACCCCACGAGAGTGGTATCTTCGTTCGCTCGAACAACTCTGAATGTAAGTACATGTTGATCGGTATTTACATGTATGTCTTTTCTCGCTTCTTACTATCTCTTTATACAGAAAGCCTTGGAGCAAATTGTTACTGTCCTTGAGTACAATAGGCAACTTGTCCAGCTGCGACAGGAGAAAGCGGTACTCTGCAAGCAGGCGGAGAGATGGTAAGTAGCTGATATTCGTATTCGTTTTATATTTCGACCACTTGTACAGTACTTACGGGGGTTGTCGTAGAAGATCTTACGATTAGATACTGGACGTAGGAGGACTTACGACTAGGAGATTGCCGTTGAAAAACTTACGACTAGGTACTGGCCGTAGGAGGACTTACGACCAGGGTATTGTCGTAGAAAAACTTACGACTAGGTCTTGGTCATAGAAGAACTTACAACCGCTTATTTTATGCTGATGTCTACTCTTTTTCTTTGTAGGTTCAAGAGTGACGAGAAGACCTTAGCTGATTCTCTCGACTATGAGAAAGCCGAGACGAAAAAGCTAAGTGAGAAAAATGAAGACCTCCTGAATAAGCTTCAGGAGGCAAACTCTGCAATCCAAAGGTTGCAGGGACAAATAAACGGTAAGTGCTGAACTTGAAACCGCTTATGACATTCCATTCTTTCTCTAACTCTTATTCTTTTTCAGAGAAAGACCAAGTGGTCCGATCATGGGAGGAACGCTATACAAAGAGCACTGCCTCTCACGATGAAGAAGTCAAGAAGTTAGATTCTTGACTAGTTGGTAAGCAAATCTTTACCTGTGATTGGTTGTGTTTTCCTCTTGATGTCATTTTATCTAACTGGTCTTATTCTTTTCAGAACAAGTAGTAGAAATAAAATGACTCCGCGAGGCTTTGACTCGCAATCAGGAGGAAATGAAGGCTTCGAAGATCAATCTTCAAGACAACATTTCACTTCTGAACAATGTACTCGGTGGGCTTCATCCTGAAGGGATTACTCCTCGTGAAGACATGATATCTGCTCACTCGGGTGCCATTGACGTTCAAGTCGGAACTTTGCAAGAGTTGGTGACTATTCTGAAGACTAACCAATTTGATTCGATAAAGGAGTCGGTCAAAGAGAGAATAAGTTTTGTTTTAGTAAAACTTAAAGCTCGTGACCCCAATCTTAATTTGCAACCTGTCATAGACGACTTCGCCTGCCCTGAAGCAGAAGCAGAGCAGTTAATGACGGAAATGCAATCGATCGCCGATGTAGTCACGGAGGATATACAAATAAGACCTCCTTCGCCAGAGTAGTCTGTACCAGAGTCCTGAGTCCTGTAAAGACAAGTTTTTGTTGTTGTTGATATATAATCCTTCCTTCTTCCTGAAAATCATCTTGTCGAGTAGTTAGTAACTCATAAGATAATGAATGGAAAAAAGAGCAAGACTAAGAATTGAAGTCAAGTTAATAACTTTATCCTAATCCCCGACTATTTGCTTGGTTTATTTAGATAAACCGAGTAAATAGTGTGAAATGGGTTTTCTTAAAAAAGAGAGGTTTAGCTAACTTGTAGTTTTTCGATCACGATTATCATGCACTGGTCGAAAGAGTAAGGACAAGTCGACACTAGGAAGTTCCTTCTAGTGGGCAAGACCACGTGCAGAGAGGAAAGACTTCGACTAGGTGATGTTACTACCTCCGACCAGGTTAATCAAATCAAGAACGGTCAACTTGAGTTAGATAAACGTCTGGAGTGCCTTTAAAAATTCGTTCAACTCTTTTCAGTGCACTCGGTAAGTTCGCTCTGGTAGCAAGAGTTGGAAACAGGATAACGCTAGGAAGTTCCTTGTAGTGGGCAAGACCACGTGACGAGAGGAAAGTCTTCAACGAGGTGTTACAACTTCCTTCGACCAGTTAAAACGAAGCGAGTTTACCAAAAGTAGTCGAGCAAATTGAAAAAGTGTACTTAGCTTAATTTATTTTTCAAAAATGAATGAATAAATAAACTAAGGTACTAAGAGTCGGCTTCACATTATTACAATCATATTTTAAACCCAAGCTCTTTGTGTTGGCAGCAAAAAGGGAGGAACAAGTCGACACTAGGAAGTTCCTTCTAGTGGGCGGGACCACGTGCAGAGAGGAAAGGCTTCGACTAGGTGATATTACCATCCTTTCAACCAGTGCAAAGATGAACTGGGTACTGGTCGTAGACTGTCTTACGACTAGTGTAATGTCGTAGAAAAGCTTACGACTAGGAACTGGTCGTAGGCGGACCTTCGACCAAGGCATTGTAAGAAAAAATGTCAAAACACTACTCAAAGTAAGACAATAAAGACAGAAAGAACATGATGCTTTATTGCAGTGTTGGTCGATTACACATAGAATTTACGTAACTGGTCGATATTCCAAGAATTAGAGAGAATCCAGTCGTCATCCATTGCCAGTCGTACCGAACCTGGTCGCATAACTTCGACCACTGTGTAAGGACCTTCCCACTTGGGGGAAAATTTGTTCCGATTAGACTGGGATTGAATTTTCCTCAATATCAAGTCACCTACAGCAAGGCTACGAGGTTGGACCTTACGATCATAGTATTTGTGCAGGGCTTGCTGATAGACTGCTGAACGAATTAAGGCTTGATTTCTTTTCCCTTTGAGCAAGTTAATGTCATCCGCTCGAAGTTGTTCTTGGGCTGAGTCATTGAAACTCTCGACCCTTATAGACCTAATCTTTAGTTCTAGTGGAAGCATGGCTTCGACACCGAAAACTAGGAAAAAGGTGTTTCGCCTGTTTCCCGACTATCAGTCGTGTGAACTGCCCATAATACTGAGGGTAATTCTTGTACCCAAGCCCTCAAGCGCTTAACAAGCTGGTCGAAGACTCGAGTTTTAATTCCCTGCATTATTTGGCCATTCACTCGTTTGACTGCCCCATTGCTTTGGGGATGGGCAACGGAAGCGTAACATAGCTTGGTACCCAACTCGTCGCAAAATTCCTGATATTTTGCGCTCGAAAATTGTTTACCATTATCTGTGATAATTCGACTTGGGACTCCAAACCGAGTAAACATGCTTCTCATTATGAACCATTTTGCGGCTTCCGTTGTTATCCCAGTCACAGGTTCAGCTTCAATCCATTTTGTGAACGTATCAATAGCCACAAAAAGGAACTCGAAGCCTCTTGGAGCCTTTGGGAACGGTCCTAGGATATCGAGACCCTAGGTCGCAAAAGGCCAAGATAGAGGAATAGTTTGTAATGCCTGAGCTAGTTGGTGTATTTGCCTACTATGAAACTGGCATTGTGCACATTTCTTAACCAGTTCTTTGGCATCGTAGAGAGCTGTTGGCCAGTAAAATCCTTATCGAAAGGCTTTTTCGACCAACGTTCTGTAGGAAGCATGAGTTCCACAGATGCCCCCATGTATGTCGTGAAGGAGGTTTAGTCCTTCTCTCTGCGGTATGCATCGCATGAGTACCCCTTGAGTGCCTCATTTATAGAGGACTCTTTCGACTAAAGTATAAATTTTCGCCTTTTGGGATAGACGATCTGCCTCGAGATCGTCGGTGGGTACGGAACTCGTCTAAAGATACTCATAGATGGGATGCATCCAGGTATCTTCGTATTCTAGAGAGGTTGTCTCAATAGGAGGTGTCTTTGGTGTTTCAACCAGAGACTGCTTCTGGAGTTGTTCTAAGAATACTCCTTTTGGTACTTGTAATCGGGAAGAAGCTATTCGAGCAAGCTGGTCTGCGAGGAAATTATCCTTTCGAGGGATGAATTGTACCTCAAAACCGAAAAAAATGCTTTTCAAGCTTTCGACTTGATTCACGACTAGTTGAGAGTCTCCTCTCACGAGTAGTTGTCGAATCATGAAGCGGTTTCAGAGCTCAGATGCCACTAGCAAACCTTCAGTGATCGCCACATTGTTAGTGGCCCGAAAGTTTAATTGAATAGCATACTTTAAGGTCTCTCCGTTAGGAGATTCCAAGACCACCCTAGCCCCCGAGCCACTTAATGTAAATATCCCGTGAAAGTACATCGTCCACTGGTCGTGGGAATCGTACTGAGAATCCTGAACAGGTTTAGGATTTGTCCATTCGGTGACAAAGTCTGCCAAGATCTGGGATTTAATGGCCGTTCGGGACACGAAATGGAGGTCAAACTCCCCAAGTTCTACTGACCATTTAGACATGTGTCCAACTGCTTCCCCATTTTGGAGGATCACTCCTAAGGAAAACTCAGACGGCACAATTATCTTGTGCGCTTGAAAATAATGTCGCAGTTTCCTCGAAGACATGAGGAGGGCATGGAGAATTTTTTGGACCTGAGGGTAACACTCCTTAGGCCCGTATGAAACTTCACTTACGTAGTAAACTGGTCGTTGGATGTTTTCACGCTCTACGACCAGTACTACGCTCACTGCCTGTGGCGTGGCAGCTAGATAAATTAAGAGCGTCTCTTCTGGTTTCGGGGAAACCAAAACAGGAGCACTTGAAAGATATCTCTTGACATCCTCAAAGGCAGCATTTGCCTCTTCCGACTACTCGAAACCCTCGTGCTTCCTTAGAAGTTTGAAGAAAGGTAGTCCTATTTCTCCCAGTTGTGTGATAAAACGACTTAAAGCCGCCATGCACCCTGTGAGTTTTTGGACTTCTTTCTTCGTTGTTGGAGGGCGCATTTGCATGATGGTCTTTATCTTTTCGAGGTTTGCTTCGATCCCTCGTACAGAGACCAGGAATCCAAGCAATTTTCCCGAAGAGACTCCAAACACACACTTCTCAAGATTGAGTTTCAGGCGGTGTTTTCTGAGGTTGTCAAATGTCTCCTGCAAGTCTGAAACATGATTAAGCCGTTTGATGCTTTTTACGACTAGATCGTCAACATGGGCTTCCAAATTTCGGCCTAGCTGAGGTGAAAAAGTCGATTGCATCAAGCGTCGAAAAGAAGCGCCAGCATTTTTTTAGACCAAATGACATTTTTGATATAACAAAATATACCAAATAGAGTAATAAACGCGGTCTTTTCTTTATCTTCTAGACACATATTAATCTGATGGTAGCTAGCATATACATCTAGAAAACTTAATGTTTCACAACCAGCAGTAGAGTCAACCAACTGATCGATACGAGGTAAAGGGAAATCATCTTTTGGACAAGCTTTATTGAGATCAGTAAAGTCTATGCACATTCGCCACTTGCCGTTAGACTTTCTAACCATTACACGGTTGGCCAACCACTCTGGGTGGTCAACTTCTCTTATAAAGCCTACTTTAAGTAGCTTGTTGTGGATATCATGGGGATATGCCTGAGATCTTAGGATGATGTTACAATTGGCAATGTCGTTGACAGTTTGCCGAATCACATGTTTTCGGAAAAGTTCCAAGTCTATCAGGCCTTTGGCGGTCGACCGCCATTTTGGCGGTCGACCGCCATACCGCTTGGTTTTCGAATGGTGTTGGCGGTCTCGACCGGCTAGGTCAAGGTCGACCGCCATGGAGCTGCCTCGACCGGCTTTGCTCGAGCGGTCGACCGCCACTTTATGTGGATTTTGGAGCGGGCCAAAAATAGAAGGTGTAGGCAAGTGAGAAGGTGCTTCTGTGCTTGGTCTCATAGTTTTTGGAGCTTCCAGTCAAAATTTCTATTGGTTTGAAAATTCCAAAGAGGTTTTGATTTCCGGGATGGATTTTGGCTAAGTCATGGATCGCGGTCGACCGCCTTTGGGTCATCGGCCCGAGTAGAGGTCGCCGACCGCCAAGGTGGCGGTCGACCGGTTTTGATGTGTTTAAATCGTCTTCGTGGAGTCGATGTTTGCTTTTTAGGTCAAGTTCATGGGTTTCATGGCATATGTGTTGCATGATGCATATTTTGACTAACGTGGGTCAAGTTGTGAAGAACTTGTTCCGGATTCGCTTGTTTGTCTATTGTGCAGGTGTTGCTTGGTGGTCAACGACGGTCAACGGCGAGGATGATCGGACTAGGCTTGGAGAGCCGAGGTCCGTAATGATCGACGATCGGGCGAGGTCAATGAACTCAAGTGTAGTGAGAATGGACAAGGGTAACCGAACAGGCGGCCAGGCGATCGGTTTGATCAAGCGGCGCGGGGTCGGTGCAAGTGCCATGGTGGTTTCGGTGGAGCCGGATGGGAGAGACTTGCCAACATGAAGAGAGTCACTGGATCAACCTACACGAAGCGAAGCATGGAGGTGCTTCACGAAGATGGGACTCGGTCTTTGCAAAAAGATCGAGAAGGGTATTTTGGTAATTTTACCAAATACCGCCTTTGGTGACCTTTTGCCAACTCACGGCGCAAAGATGGTGCAAGGTGAAGCGGATTAGGTCAAGAGATGAAGACGACGCTTTAAACGCGCGTGCGTATATGTCCCGCTTGTTTTGGGCCTTAACGAGAGCCCATTAGGTTACTCTTCTAGAAGGTCTAAGTCTCCACTATAAATAGAGGAGGAGGTGGCTGCACCCTTCAACCCTTTCATTGCATTGTAAACCCTAGTTTTGCTTTTGCGCTTAGGGAGAGGATTAGTGGAGGTTAGGGTTCTAGAGAGTTGGATTTGATTTCGTGCTCATGTATTGAGTCTTTGTCCTCCATTGATGGAGTGGTGTAAATCAATACCATATCAAATCAATCCAAAGAAAGTTCTCTCAAAGATGAGTTCGCTTCCTTTCTTTTCTCTATTTGATGATTTTGAGTCTTTCTTTGATCCGCGAAGTTTTTGGTTGGTTTCTTGCCGTGATCTAACTTGCTGCGACATGTGGGAACCCATCTAGGATCATCTTGATCATCAATCACCCACGAGCAAGTCTCTAGATCATATTTTGCATTTGGCTCGCTTTTTGAACCTCCTTCGCTCAAACTGAAAAAGATAGGAACTTTGGCATGGATCTCTGAAATCTTTGATTGGAATAGGTTCCTAATATCTTTAGGAAGGTGTGGTTCAAATTTCGTGAAGTTTGGCCTTACGGATCAAAAGTTAGGTCGTTTTTGTTTGGATTGCTCCGCTGATTTTGCTGATTTTCTGTTCATCGTCAGAGCGGTCGACCGCCCATTCCAGAGGTCGATCGCTAGGCAAACCGGTCGACTGCCCCTGTGAGAGGTCGACCGCCCAACACTTTGAGATTTGAGTTTTGGTTATTTTTGGGTGTTTTGCTTTGGGGTTTGGATTGATTCAATACTAGTCTTCCAACAGATCGGTATATTGATCTTCATAGCTTCCATAGCTATTGGAGTGAAATTTGTGTTGAATTCGATTCTTGTGAAAAAGTGAGTGTGCTCCTATTCACCCCCCTCTAGTCGCCTTTTCGGTCCAACACTTGTCCAATTCTGACCTTATAGCACCTCGTCGATCAGGGGCAAATCTTCGTAATTTTTGTTTTACGGGTAATTTGTCAGGCCGTAAAGCTAGCCTGTGCTCGATCACTTCCCTGGGGACTACAGGCATGTCGGATGCTTGCCACGCGAAGACATCTGCGTTTGCCCGGAGGAAAGTAATGAGGACGTCTTCCTACTTGAGGTCGGAAGTATCCCCAATGCGAACAGTCTTCGATGGCTCCTCCGGATCCAGAGGAATCTATCTGACTTGGTCGTTCGGTTTAGGTACAGCTTTAGGCTTCGACTGCTTGGTCGAAGGCTGCCCTTTTTCTTTCCGAGTTGGTATCTGACCAACCATCTCGAGGGATCGACGGTCACACGTATGTGACATCTTCTTATCACAGTGGATTGTGATTACTCCTTTGGGACCTAGCATCTTAAGACATTAATACCCATAATGAGTTACCATTAAGAATTTTGCCAAAGCTGGTCGTCCGAGTATGGCGTTATAAGCCGTATCTAAATCGACCACATCAAAAGAGATCTTCTCTGTCCTGAAATTACTTGGTGAACCAAATGTTAAAGGAAGAGAACTTGACCAATGGGTTTGGCCGAAGACCCTGGTACAATACCATGAAAAGAGTATCTTACCGGTCTTACCTTGGTCCTAGGTACTTGTATCTCGTCCAGGGTACTCGTAAACAGAATGTTCAACAAGCTACCACCATCAATCAACAATTGATTTACTCGACAGTTGTTGATGGTGGGTTCGACCACGATCGGAAAGCGACCTGGTCGAGTCGTAGGGATTGGGCAGTCAACCTTCTCGAAAGAGATGGTGACTTCCGACCACTTTGGTAATTTATTGACAAGAGGAGAGTCAATTGAGTTTACCTCACGTTCGACTGCCTTAAGCAGTCACTTTGACTCGTATGCCGATGATCCCCCAAGGATGTGGTCGATAGTGTGCTTAGGATCTTGAAACGGCATCTCCTCGTTGTCGTCCGACTGTGTACGACCACTAGCTTGCCCTACCTCTTCGAGGGTAGGAAGTGGCCCTTTGCCGTTGTAGTAGTTCTCGAGTTTTCATTAGAAAACTCAGTAGTTGCGAAGGTCATGTCCTTCCTTTTTATGGAAAAGGCACCACCTAGGTTTATCGTTCTTCCATTCAGGGCGCTTGCCTTTGCCTCGATTAGGGTATTGTTTGGAACTTCGTGGCTCCTTATTGCTTACGGCCAGGACCTCCTTAGAACCATTAGCTTGAAGCTTTTAGCTCTTTGCCTTGTTCTTAGATTTCTTAGCCTTTTATCCTTCTTCTTGCTACCTTCGCCAACCTGTTGAGGATGCTTATCATCTTGATCAATGATTTTGGTCCACTCGACTGCTTCGTCAGCAGTCGCGTACCGATCAGCCATCTCGAAGAGTTCAACGACAGTAGCAGGAGGATTCAAAGTGATGTCCTCTGTGATTCTTCTGCTGCGGACTCCCTACTTGAAGGCTCTGATAACAGATGAGTCAGAAACCTCCTCAACTCCATCGGTGGTGTGATCTCCTGGAGAATGATCTCCGGAGGCGACATCACCATCGGGATGATGCAGTACTCGGATCGTAATCGAAACCGGAATCCATGTCGATATCTGCGTAATCGGCCAAGTCGAATCAGTTCTCCTCATTCCACTCTCCTGCCATGAGAGCATGAGAATTGGAAAAAATGAAGGAAATCTGATGACTCGAAGACCCCTACGGTCGGCGCCAACTGTCGGTGTTTTAGAACCGAACTTACGTAAAAATTGTTTGATTCGGGGGTTCCTCTAGGCTCAAAATCACGTAGAGAGGGAGACATGGGGATTTTTATACAAGTTCGGGCCTTCTCTTGGGAGAATAACAACCCTACTCCTGTGTGTATGTATTGAGTATGCTGGATTACAAGATCAAGAGAAAGACTAAAGTATAGTGTCTTGTGCTCCTGATTGCCTCTGAATCCCCCTCTTTGATCCTTCTGATGATTTTGCCTTTTATAGTACTCGGAGTGTACTGTTGTTCTTCCAGTTAAAAGGGCGCCTTAATGTTGCAGATTATGGAGCCGTTTACTGGAGATTCTTGTAGGAGTAGTAACATTCCCACGTTGCGAGACAGTTATCACCATGACAGGGAATTAAATCATGCCATTATTCCAGAGAATAACATCGTAGTTTACTGCCCATATCCTTCAATACGACACGGAAGATTCCCTAGTCGATTAGGCCCACATGTCTGTAAGCCACATCGACTAGAGACTAGTTGTAGAAGAGCTTACGACCAGGTGGTGGTCGTAGAATAGCTTACGACCATAAACTGATCGTAGAAGAGCTTATGATCAAGATATAGTCGTAGAAGGACTTACGACTATGGGGTAGTCGTAGAAGGACTTACGACTATAGGATGATCGTAGAAGGACTTACGACCTCCAACTTTTCCCTTATGAATATTAAGGGGTATACTTAAGAACCATATAACGTCATTATTATCTATAATATGAATTATAGATAAATGATTAAATGAGGATTATTATATCCTCGTCAGCACTATTGTAAAATACTTCTTATGTGCAGAGTATGGAGTACATGGTTCAAAATTCAAATTCCAAACAACTCAGGAGCATGGACGAGAGAGAGTGTGTTGGTGGGTTTTGCGTGTACTTTAATCTCTTATAATCAGTGTATAAAATCCCTCTCTGATTTTCCTAATTGCAGCAACAAACATAAAAATTATTTTTTGCACGAATCTCAAAGATACCAGTGGAGGGGAGAGATTGCTGGTGCAGGTGGACTAGAGCTGGCCAAACGGGTCGTGCCGGCCGAGCCGGCCCGAGCCCGAGGCATGACACTATTGGCTCGGCCCAAGCACGGCAAGGCCGTCATCGTTCCTGTGTCGGGTTAGCATTAATCGCCAAGACAACACGACACAGTAGTGTTGGGTCTTACCGACACGACTCCAGTACTTCAAGACGCCCGCTAGGCCCGATTATTGTTTATATATATATATATTCTAGTTTTTTTTACATTTTTCTTATTTTTCTGGATTTTTTTAATGATTTTTCTTTTTTTCGGGCTTAATGGGCTTAGTGGGCGAAAAGGTCTGGCTTCAAGCTAAGCGGGCTCGTCTTATTTCTAAGACGCGATACGAATGGCAGATGGGCGTGTTCGGTCGCTTCCCCAAGACGTGAAATTTGGTCCCAAGACGACACCTAATAGTTCGCAGTCCTAAACGGGTCGTGCCAACGTCATGCCGCACCAGGCCACCTGTTTGGCCAGCTCTAAGGTGGACACTCGCTAATTGCAACAACAAACATAAAAAATATTTTTTGCACGAATCTCAAAGATAGCAGTGGAGGGGAGAGATTGCTGGTGCAGGTGGATACGAGTGTAGATCGGTGTTTTCATAGAACAAGTCCATAACCTACAAGACAAACCAGTATGGGCCGAGGCGCAGAGGTAAGAGCGTGCACGAGGTGGATCCAGATTATTTGCGATTATTGCATAGAACACTGTATGGATAGTGCTTTGAGTCTACGTGAACAACACTCCGCAATAATACTGTAGCATAGCATTGCAGAAAATGTGCAGGTTTATTGTAGCAAAATACTGTAGCGATTTTACTGCTCCTATAGCTCTCGATCTAGATCGTTCATTTTTTTTATCGTACTGTGGAGACAATGCTCTAATGCATGTCACTCTACTCGTAATGCAGAGGGTTTATTTCCATGTGAGGTATACCTCACTAGGATGGATCCAGATCCTACGATGTAATGTAGAGAATCACTGTATAAACAGTGATCTATGAGTAAGTGATTATCTAGATATTTGATTTTTGATTGGACGGTAGAGATCGGTCTCTGAAGGGTGGCACATCAAACCTTTCAATGTTGTCGCAGAGGATCCATTTTCCGCTAGGATTAGATTGGACATGACATGACACGAGATGAGACGACTCCATCCAGGTGGGTGGATGGGAAAAAAACAACCTGTGATGCCATGCGTTGCATCCACAGGTTTCACTGGCAAAGCTTTGACACGGCTGTTATCTCGTCGGGTGACCCGTCTCCCTGTTGGATTCGTACTACTTGTTTGTGCTTGCCTACCGGTCTTCCTTCCCTTGTGATGTCAAAAAGGACAACGGAACTGAATTTTGCTAAAGACAGTCAATTTTTTACCGTTAGATTTAGCTCGGGAGGTGACTCAAATTTGAGTGCTTTTCATTTCCTTGGTTAAAAAAAAAAGATACACCTTGTTCCTCTTGGATATTCTCGTTTAAAAAAAAAGAATTACGCGTAGACACGAGCTCTCGATGTCAGCAGCAGCGTTAGCTGTAGCGAAGTTTTACGGTCGGGTTCGGTTTTTAATTCACCGGTCATTCAAACATAGATTTCGATAAATGGAGGACGCCGCGGTGGGCAGCAAAGGACATCACAAGGACAGGAGTTTGGAGTTATCATCACCGCCTTGGGCGCCAATAACTATGTCAGGAAGTGGAGGCTCGTCGGCACAGGCGATCAGGCGGGGGCGGTGGCCAGTCTTAGGTTGGAGGGAAAAAGAAGA
Organism: Phyllostachys edulis; assembly: GCA_036346405.1. Classification (NCBI taxonomy): domain Eukaryota; kingdom Viridiplantae; phylum Streptophyta; class Magnoliopsida; order Poales; family Poaceae; genus Phyllostachys; species Phyllostachys edulis. Next base: position 109,783,615 of record CM070546.1, read on the forward strand.
TCTATGAGAAAAAAACAGTCAACTGATTGGTGTACAGCCTCAAACGAAAATCATGGAGAGGTCTTAGCTCTGTTGAGTCATCTAACCAGGGTTTTCAGCTTTGGTCAGATTTTTTAACTGCAGTCCGCAGGCTGATCAAAAGTTGCAGCCTTGAGGTGAGCGTGTCCACTCAGCTGCCGTTCCCAACATCCCATACCGCGCGCTGGCCGGCCCAGGCACTTCTGAATTCTGATACACCGCAGGCGGAGATTTCGTTGTGTTTTTTTCGTCTGCGCAGCTAATTACGTCGTGTCAAACTTTCTTTTTGAAGGTTATACACATCGTGTCAATTGTTTGCGGAAAGAGGCTTAAATAGTGAAATGGAAAAGCCTCTGATTGGACGCGGAGTGGGCTTTTGGCGCTGAGGTGACGGCCTCCAGTTGCAGTCCTCCTCGAGGAATCTTTGGACGCTTTGGGAGCGTTTTGGCCCCGCACAACTTGTGCACAAGCAGACTTCTGCTGGCTACATGTGCTTAAGCCTGAAGCAGGCTTGCTGCCCTAAAAAGCTGATGTATGTAGAAGCCTAGTCATGCCACTAGCTTTTGGACCGGTTTATGCACAAGCTTACCAGGAAGATGAGCAGTACGAAAATGAATGATAGATGTAACTTTCTCATTTGCCAGTTGATTTAGGCCCAGTTTGATGCCCTTTTCATCTGATGCCAATTACACATAGTAACAATCCGATGGACGGAAAACTCTTTTTTTTTGTGAAGAAATTGGGGATTGAGTCAAGAATCTATCAAATTCTTCACAATATCATTTCTAATTCGATTCTTTCGAGATCTAGACATACCCAATTCGATAGAATACCAATCGGATCAAGAACAAAGCCATCGAATTCGGAAGAAATCACGAATCAAATAAATCAAAACCGTCTTTTGTGTCAACGAAGACGCCGACGGCGTCTTGGGCAGCCAGCACCCACGGGGCGGACAGGCGGTCGACGACGACCTGGACGGCCCACGGCCACCTGAGCGGCCGACAACCCGGACGGGCGCCGCGAGAGGCGTCTTGACCAACGATGGACGAAAAGATGGGTGGATGGCGACCCAGGCGATGGAGGACGAGTGGACGACGGACGAGCAAACAACAGCTTGGCAGACGGCGAGACCCAGCTATCGAACGGACGACGGGAGGAGGCTTCCATCGCCTCCCCACCCCCTCCCCCGGTGGCATGGTGGATAATTTCTGGCCATAAAGCCCCTAGAAGCTCCTCGTAACCATGTAACGTCTCTAAATTTTGGGAACGTTAAACTCTCCTTAATCGTTCAGGGTGTACAGTTGCGAAGTAAACAGTGTCGGTTTCGATTATAACAAAACCAACATTTTTTTTATTACACATGGTTAAGGCTTAACAGCCAGTTTTGACACTGACACGGGCATACAAGCCCAAAGTTAATATAATACAAGACAAAAAAAACTTCAAACCACAGGCACGCTTGAGCGCAGTCAAGATCTAAAAACTGCAATCATTGTCGTCTGGTGATCCTGCCAAAGCCTTCTTCATTAAGATCCTCGAGATTTTTCCAGATTTCTTCTGTAGATTGTTTGCAGATTATGCAAGAATGAGTACAACTGCCGTACTCAACAAGCCACATGGAAAAGCTAAATAATTACATGCAAGGAGTTCAATGGATGGTTAGGGTTTAACAAGCCACATGGAAAAGCTAAATAATTACATGCATGGAGTTCAATGGATGGTTAGGGTTTACCTTAACAGGTATATGTGGATGCAATTTGTAGTTAAAGCAGTTTACAAAACAGTAAAACAATAATAAATAATAACATCAGGGGTTTCTCAACAAACCACAATTACCAACTTACCTTCTCAAAAACTCTACTTATGCCTTATGTACTGGAATCACTCATTAACACAGCTTCATTAACCGGAAGCACGGCGTATTCGAATACCTTTTTATACACTCTGTAGAGTTGCCCAACTTTACCCACAAGATATCTCAACCTCCTAGACACGCAACATGTTAGCGTGCGACTGAGTTTGGGATAACAAAACCTTTTCACTGCTCAACCCTTTTTAGCCTCTACCCGGTAGGTCCTTACTCCATACAGTCTCGGGAGACCAGTGGCCTATGGTGGAATCCGTACTCCGAGGCTGTCGGGACCATACCGTTGTGTAGATCAGTGAGTATCTCGATTGGCCCACTCCTGTCCCACCCCCATTCTTTCTGTTCTATCACACAAGAGCAGTTGACACCCTGTAGATATTCAAATGGAATAGCAGTATACTAAGCCAGGGAGTAATGACCACGATTGTGGTTGAGTGGTTTTCTGTGTCTGTTACTTGGCACAATGTTCTTGTCCTTACTTGTCATCCAGCGAGGCAATGGCCCAACACCAACTCGTGGCTGTTCATCTCTAGATCTCACCGATAACTCACTTTTACCACAAGTTTATTGGGTTGTCTAATTTTCTGGACACAACCCTCAACTCTCCACCAAAACCATTGGTGAGCTGCCAATACTGCTTTTGATTGATACATACATTTGTGTGACAAAGCTACTTATAGATAATAACTTATGTGAACTTGTCAAGGTGAATATGGCCTATAAGTGCTAGGAGGGTTTGTCTGTGAGGTAACAAGAATTATCTAATTATCATGGCATTCAAAAGTATTATTTCAGTAATTAAAGTAATTGGGCCAAATACAATAATGAAAGTAATAATAAATATATGAAATGTGGGTTCAAAATATTCAAGGAATGCAACTTGCCTTCTTGCACAAAGTCCTGTTGATATTGGTCTTGTTCGGCGTCTTCTGGAGTCCGGTCATCAAGATCGTGACCTAACGGGAAGCAATGCAAATAAAAGAAACCAAGTAAAAACTAGTTCGACAAGGAATGAGCTGGGAACAACAAGCAAGTAAATAAAACCAAAAAAGAAACTTAAAGGAAGGTGGTGTGGGATGGTGGGGATTTATCTGGTGCTTGATTGGACTGAACGAAGTTGTGACATTTGGATCTAAGTACAACAAAAATATTGTAAAGGATTAAAGAAATCTAGAGAAAGGTGAAAAAGATTTATTTGGAGCTTGGTATAGCTTGACGGAGTTGAGATTTGAACTGTATCTAGGGTTTACTGTTTTGACAAATGAATAGTAATTACTATAAATAGTAATGACTATGAACAGTAGCTAAATTACTGTGCAAAGAATAGTAATTAGGATTTCGGTTTGAACAGTACTCATTTTACTGTGCGGATGAACAAAGTGTTTGGGCAATTATGTGAAAGAAAGAAATCGTTCTTCACATCGCGTGCCCACTACCTCATTCAACCGGCCTCAACGGTCTAACTCGCCTGCCTTAAAGGCCGAGGCGCTGGCCGAAGGCTGGCGCCCAATGTGTCAGTGCGGGGGGCGAGAAAGCGGGCGAGCGGGCGCGCTGGCTGGCGATGGCGGGGCGGCGGAGCTTGGGGAGCTTGAGGTAAGTCCTTACCTCTAGGTTTTCTTGGTGGGGTTGTTTCGGGGGTTTGTGGTGGTGGAGGCGGCGGCTCGAGATCTGGCCGGCTCTGGGGATGAAGGGGGTTAGGGGAGGGGGAGGAGTTTGGTGCGGGAGATGAAGGCCGAGCAGGGCGGCTTTTATAGCCCCGTGGAGGCGATGGGAGCAGGGCTCGGTGTGGGCGGCGGTATGGGCAACCGCACGCGAACGGGCGAAGTCGCGGGGTGAGGTGGGGGCATGGGCATGCGTGAGGGCGGCGGGGCGAGGCGAGGTGGCGCTTGGGTCAAGCACCGCATTAAAGTGGGAGGGGAGAGGTGGCGCAGGTGAGAGCAAGGTTTCACCGAGCAAAGCGGAGGTGGCGGGTGACGGGTGGTGCTAGCGGCGGTGGCGTCTCCCATGGCGACGCTTGGTTGGGACGGGTGGAGGCGGGTTTGGTGCTTGGCCGATCGGGAGGAGAAGGCGGAAGGGAAAAAGGGAAAGCGGGATTTGGTTTTGGGATTTGAGGGTTTTTGCTGAAATTTGCTGAGATTTGAACGAAAACGAAAATTCAAATCAAACTTCAAATTGATTTTGAAATTTTTGAAATTTTGCAGATGTTTCAAACCAACTACTACTTCTCTTCACAACTGGGGTTGACCTTTGTGCCAAAACACTGATTAGAAGCTATTCGTTTGGGACGAGTTATGGCTTCTCACAGGGATTTTTTTTTATTAATTAACCTTTTTTTGAATTTTATTTTAAAGTTAACCCCTGGCGCACTTTATTTCCAATTCTGACTCCTTTGGTCACGCCACCACCCGTGGCGTGACAAAATAACACTGTCACGCCAGCTTATTTCTAGTCAAACTCTTGTCACCGTGGTAGTGTTATTTGATCACACCACAACCAGTGGCGTGACAAAAAGTGCTATTTTGGGGGCTTATCTCTTGGCGCGTGACAGTGTTGTTTTGTCACGTCACCACCTGTGGCGTAACTAAAAGGGTCAGAATTGGAAATAAAGTTCATCGGGGTTAACTTGAAAATAAAATTCAAAAAAGGTTAATTAATAATAAAAAGGTCTCTCACAGGTACAAGCCGAAAGCAGAATATGGGCCAAAGGGACCTTAGCGAACTTTTTTTATTAATCTATTTTTTTTTATTAATCTCTCGTCAAACTTTATTTCTAATTCTGGCACTTTTGTCTATGTTATTACTCATGACGTAGCAAAATAATATTATCACGTATATACCATGATGTGACTAAATCCTGTCATTCCACCACCAGTAACGTGACAGTGTTATTTGATGACGCTACCACTAGTGGTGTGATAAGAAGTACTATTTAGCTGAACATACCCTATGACGAGACAGTGTTATGTTGCCATGCCACAGATAGTGGCGTGACTAAAAGAGTCAGAATTAAAAATAAAGTTAACAAGGGGTTAGTAATAAAAATAAATAAAAAAGGTTAATAAATAATAAAAAAGTTCGACCTTAGTATAGGTAGCAAAAGAGAAAATTCGAGAACGGACAATGCTCCGACGCACATTTTCCTTTTCCAAATTACCACTACTGCTCTTCTAGCCAGAGAGGGAGTTCTTTTCCCAAGTTCATTTGCTGAATGTTTTCACAGTGCAAATCAGAATTTACGGTGCTGAATTATAGAGCATTATTAGATTTCGATCAGATGGCCAGTGCATGTCACTGTAACTAAGGTTAAAAAGAAACAGTTTCGGCATCTCTCAGACCCATGCACCCCACCGCTCTCTTTAAATTTGACTGAAATTTCTACAACTTTTAACGCTAAAACAACATATGTCGTCGAGTACTTCTTAAATCGCACATAAGAAAAAACCCAAAACAAAAAGGTACATTATTTGTTACAGTACCGGTAACAAGTTGGTTCTCGCCGGTCAACCTTGACTCATTTGATCTTCTTTTGGAACGGAATAGAAAACAAACTCCCTTGTAGACAAAATAGCAAAAATATCAACTTTGATGTGTAAAAACACCACGATATGCCACTTGCCGCATACCCCGTGTGTGGCATGGGATTTGCTATACTCCTACCACGCGCAGCAATAGTGCGGAAAACCAAAATTCGTCATAAGCCTTTTTGGGTGTGGTTTTTTGGGCTGCCATGCATAGGGCATGGTACGTGTCCTATCGTGATGTTTTTGTACAGTAAAAATATTATTTTTATTATTTAATTTATAGGATTATTTTTGCTATTTCGTTGTTGTTAAACGTAGCTATTTTAGCGGGGGGTAAAAACTCCCGCCGTGACTCTAGCGAGGGACGGTTGTTGCCCGGCCGGCCGGCCGTTTGGCGTCTCTTGCTTTGCTTTCTCGGGCAGGCAAGGGAAGGTACGCGCGCGCACAGGCGGTGCATCTGCATGCGCACCGCCGTATATTCGCGCACTGTTGCCGGCTCGATGCAGCTGCCGCGCCGGTACGGTGCTAGCCCGTCTGCTTCGAGCCCTCACGTCGCCTGTCATTCCAACCGTCTCTTCACCAGCACAGCACAGCCTGACCAAGCTAGCTCAGCTCAATTTACATGTACAACGTCACATTACATGGCATGAGAGAGAGAAAGGTGATGATCAGTGCGTGTTTGTCAGTTTGTGTACCGGCGGCGAGGGACAAGAATTCCAAAGTGCAGCCTCTGCCTAACACGCTCGGGGTGTGAATGTGATGGATTCACGCACTCTGCCGTTACATTGTAACGGTACTACGACATTATCATTCTCACCCGGATAAAAAAAAATCAATGGACAAGATGCGATGGGAACTGTAGCATCTACTGTAGCATTATAAGGTAGCATGGAAGTATTGTACCACTTTTAAAGTAGCGACCAATCCCGTACATATTTTTTTGATCGAATGGCTGACGATTAAGGGAGAACTTTTTTTTTATTAATTAACTTTTTTTTGAATTTTATTTTAAAGTTAACCTTAACGCACTTTATTTCCAATTCTGACCCCTTTGGTCATACCACGGGCGGTGGCGTGACAAAGCAACACTGTCACGCGTTAGAATAAGTCCCCAAAGTAGCACCTTTTTATCACGCCACTGGTTGTGACGTGACCAAATAACACTGTCACGCTACTTCCAGTGGCGTGACAAGAATTTGACCAGAAATAGACTAGCGTGACAGTGTTGTTTTGTCACGCCACGTGTGGTAGCGTGATCAAAGGGATCAGAATTGGAAATAAAGTGCGCCGGGGGTTGACTTTAAAATAAAATTCAAAAAAATGTTAATTAATAAAAAAAATCATTAAGGGATGACATAATACTATTGTTATCTGCCATTGCTGTTGGAATGGCAGAGAATCTGTTTTTAAGATAATGGAAGAGCAAAAGACTCTCTCGGCATCTGCATCCAGGATGCACAGCCTTATTTATTGCAAGATAAAAGTGTCAAAGTTATCAAAGATAGTTAACGGTGGCCTGAGGCCTTACATCAACAGGACGGCTGAAAATTAAACTAAATCATCACTAATCCTGTGGCTAAACCGTCATCCATGTAGGTTTAAAATTTTCTTCGCCACAAACTCCAACTTGGCGCTCTCAGCCAATAGAGCCTCCTTCTGGGTTGAGTTCTGTAGATTTGCCTAGATATTCAGCCAGTGTCCACTCGAGAAGAGAACCTGCAAGGGATCAGTGATGATCTTTTTATCAAAAACGACCCCATTCCGACATATAGATCAGCATAGGGCACTAGCTCCCACTAGAAGATTTGACTTTAATATTTTTGGAATACCGACTAGCCAATTCCCAAACATGTTTGCTATACTCATAGGAGAAGTTAAATTAAAAGCACATTGAACAGCCCACCACACAAGTCGTGCAAATGGGCAATCAATAAATAAATGCTGAATTGTTTCCTCTTTAATACAAAAGCAACACTTTTTTGCTTCCTCTCCAATTTCTTTTGAACAAGTTATCTTTAGTTAATAAAATCTCTCTTTTGAGATACCAAAGAAAAATTTTCACTTTTAATGGGATCTTAATGCCCCAAAAGAAATCTCTAATGGTAACTCGAGTATTCCCAATTAGTGCCATACAGAAAGACTGCACCGAAAAAGTCCAGATTTATTCAATTTCCAGCTGAAAATATCTTTTTGAGAGTTCACACTACAACAGGACTAGGCTATAGCAACACGCGTATGTGCTGCTATATCTACAAATATGTGTTGCTATGATGGATAGCAACACATATGATAAGTGATGCTGTTGGTCGTATTGCTATAAGGTAGGTCTACCGTAACACAAATTAGGTGTTGTTATACAAAAGAAAAGGTGTTGCAAAGGTGCAACACAATTTTTTATTTGTAACAATACATGTTTTCAAAACATAGCTAACACCTATTAGCAACATATAATTGATATATTGCAACACAAATTAGTATACATGAAAAATACGATTCATTTATGTGCTACGTACGTAGAAATTATAATTGCTACAAAAAATTATTTGCTAATTAAGCATGTCATATTGTAGAATGTGTAACACAACTCAACATGATCAATGTTCAAAAAGTAGATTGCATTGCATTAAGGAAATAAATATATGTATTGTTAACATTATTCTACATTGCAAAAACAACTGATTTGTTGTCAACACAAGAGCTTTGAACAAGAGTAAAATTTAAGTTCTAAAATATAAAATCTAACTACTACTCCATGTGTCTCTTCATGAAATTCGTTGATTCTTGATCCGTCGATCAAAAAGATAAACATCCAAATATAGTAATTCAACTGTTGATCTTTTCAACCTGCAAGGATAATAATAAATTGCAAGGATGTAAATATGATATAGGATAAGTGAATCTAACATAAATTGAATCTAGCTAAAATTAACATACACAAATTGAAGGCCAAGCAATCGCTTTTCCTTTGGTTTGACCAATTGTCTTGTAGTTCTCCTATGGCCTTACCAGCACCTCATATTCTTCAATAGGATAATTAACACGCACTTTTCAAAATTTGTTACCAAGTTTGAAACAGCCAACTTGTGCATCTGGATCACTACTCAAGAAAGTAGCATATGCCATAGGCTCTTTGTTTAGATATCTGTAGGCAGACTTGAGTAGTACGGTGGTACCAAACTGTATTGGAATTTAATAGCCATTAAAAGAAATACTTGAATTAGATCTGTCATAGCTAAGAAGGAACATTTCTATGATTCTTATGTACCTCCATTGTAGAAAGACGGATATTTTTTTAGTCAATTTTTCTTGTCTCTTTTTCATACTGTCTTGTAATTGCTTCTGCTTCTTATTTTGCTACAGTTAGACAAAACAAATGTTATGAGACCCAAATATGATTAAGGATATAAATTTCATATTCCATATTCCCCGATCAACGAGAATTTTAATATTCATAATCTTGCCTGCAGTGCCATATTTTTCCTATTCTTCTCTGTGTATGAAACTAAAATGAGGGGATAAGTTTAGCTACATCATGCAGTGTGAACAAGCTAGAAGAAATATGTTTCATGTGAAGGAAATGCAGTAATGTTTTATATGCAACATGATCTAATTACATCCAACTGAAAATGGAGTGGCAAATTCTGTATTATAGAGATTCAACACAAAATAAATACATGTTCACGCAGAAAATCATGAGCAGAACATGATGATGATGCTTCTTGATGTGTTACTTCCTTGATATTTAAATCCGCATATTGCTAGTTGCATCATATAGTCATGTAAATCAACTAATAATGGTACGATCTTTAGGAGAGTCCTGCTTGGCAATAACATACAATAATAAACTTTTCTGCTAGAAAACTTTTATATCAAAGACTTACGCTCTTTCTGACAATAATGGAATATTAATATTTAGGGGCTTATGTTATATAGGTAGAATATCACAAGACAAGCAAAGTTTGTATACAACCATCTGAAAGAAATTACAAGCAGATACATGCCCAGACCTACTATGCCAGATCAACAAATAAATGCATCCCACATTGATATATATTTCTTAGCAATCAAGCTTTAGTAACTTACCGATGAGCTAAACTTATCTGCAATCATTTCAAGGACATCTGTATTTTCTAACCAACGCAATGTATCAAAGATAGTTTGAATATATGGTCTCATCAAGACCAATCGATCGTGTCGGGACTGAAGAATTCCAAGGGCAGCAGCATCAACCATATGCACCCGCCAAAACATCAATCCGCAAATAATAATTCTTAATAACACCTTACCTCCATTATCGATGTGATGCCAATCAGGTCGACAAGTTGGACGACTAACTCTGGATGCCCCTATAGAAAACAAAAATGACGTGTGCTATAAATTTATAATCCATTGAAATGCCCCAAAAATTACAAGCTTGACATGATTCAACATTCGATAAGGATCTTAGAGAGAAAAAAGTACTAAGTCGGTTCTTGCAGATTTGGTTCAGATCTGGAACCGACAGAGGAGGAGGACCGAGGAGGAGGAGGCCGCCCAATGGACCGGTGGAGGGAGGAGGCAGGCAGAGTGCAGAGGCCGAGGTGGAGCGAGGATCAAGGCGTTAGGCGGTGGGGAGGAGGAGACGGCAAGTGAGCTGGGCGATCAAGCGTCGAAGCGGAGGAGGCGGCGGATAGAACGTGGGGACGGAGGGAGGAGGGGCCGGGCGAAGCGCGGGGGGTGGAGGGCAGTCGGGGGCTTAGGGGGCGGCGGCAGGAGTGGTCGGGGGATGCCCTTTGGAGTAGATGCGAGCTGGTCATTAGATTTGGGACAAGAAATTACGATAAGAAGCGAGGTGGCTCCTGATATAATCTTACTAGTAGCCCAATGCGCTCATTGGCGCGTTGATGCAACATCACCATGAATATATTTTTCTGAGACAATTGGTAGTATGCAGGAGTATTGTGAAAGAGAAATATAGTGTTAGGTCTGTATTGCTACATAATTATGGTGCAAATGTGTGGCGTGGGATATCTTTGTGACATAAGAAAGCTAAATAAACAACACTCTGAACCTATTGTTCTATATGAAGTAGCAATGCATAGCACTTTTAAAACAGGAAACATAATTTAAAAATAATAGGTAAAAATTGTCTAAAGGAGACCCGTCTTCGTCAAAGGTCGAGGCCATTGTGTGTAGTCGGTCAAACGAAATTGACATCGGCGGCGTCAAACTATATACGCACGAATTGAGGCAAAATAAATAAATAAATAACCATAAAATTATTATCAATAGAGAGATTATGAATTTTGATGAATCTAGGAGCTATAATGCATTTTTTCATGACACTAATAGACCAATCAGATAAGATGGTACATCATTTACATTGGGTCGATGGGAGTATGCTAAGATACAAAGTACATTACTATAACAATGAACATATAAAGATAAATTTGTTGCTAAGTATAATTCCAAGACTTGAAGTAGTTGAATTAATCTTAAAAAAAACTTGCAAGAAGATTCAGGCCATACTAACCTTTGTTAACCTCAGATTACTCTCTAAAAACACCTTCAACCCCCCGATCCGTGATATTTATGTAGCTCACAAGGTTTAGACACTGCAAAGTACCTTGGGACTTCCGTGTCAGACATAGAAGATCAGAATCACAAATCTTCTTGCTCAAGCACGATTCCATATGGATGCTCTTCCATAATAAGGGGTCATTACAGACAGCTGAATGCAATGACTTACACACCATCTGAGCAGAGAGGATGTCACGAAGGCCAAGATAGCCAAGAGCGAACATCACTTCCTCGCGTGGAACACTTCCCTCCTGAACAGGAACAACATCAACTGTATTACGGCACACCAATGCAGCATTGCCAGAGGTAGAATGTAACTTACAAGTCCAATAAGGTTTTGAAGGCACAGTATCACTGAACTTTTAGTTGCCGCAGAGCAAACAGCAAGCTTGATACCCTACACCATTATATCAAAATCACCTCAACGAATGAAAGCTAGCTCCCATACTCATGAAATCTAATGGAAACATTCAATAAAAATTCATTGAAGTAAATAATGTAGCAAAGCATTAACTGTGCAAGGAAAACACTAGCACGGGAAAAAGATCTTGCGATAAGTTGTATTACCACGCCCTTTACTTCATCCATCAGACGCAAACCACCAGGTCTAGGTTCCACCTAGCAATACAGAGCCAATCAGTATGAGATGATGAGTAGACCATTTATTAGTTGTTACTCTAATTTATATTGAACTATGAGTTGATGATATGTTTAGGAAATTCACGGCGCTTACAGTTCCAAAATTGAGTATTTCTTTGTATTTTTCTGTTTTCCAGTCCTGCAAAATAAGCATTTACTGCTGTAAAATTCATGGAGTTTTAAGCTAAGCAAGTATTAACTACGATTATTACAAGATTATAGTTTTTTCGTAAGTGGCTACTAGACACAACAATGGATTGAGAAAATAGATGTGGAAAACACGTCACCTTTCAAGTAAATATTATATTAAACATGGCTCAAAACATTTGTACTTCTATCCTCAGGAAAAGGCTAATAAAGAACTACTGTGTTTGATTTGAAACCAAGGACATAAAAAAGCATACCTGAATAATGTCAACCAACTTCTCCTACGAGAGTCGCTTGAAGGTGGTGCCTCAAATATCTGTGAAGAAGGCCACCCATTCTCCCCAAAGTACCTATTAAATCCCAACCAATTCAGAACCAATATTCAAACACAGATCAAGTACTTAAACAGCAATGCGCACGAAAGAATGCACTACATGAGCTGACATGCAACATCAACTTATTCCGACGTCTATCAATTTGTCCACATTAACATTTTCACACCAATCTCATGAGCATTAAGCAACTGCATTCTATCCCTGCATATCCGTTGTAGGAATGTCCATATGCACCAGTGCAATGTAGTCAAGCAAGATGTAGTCAAGCAAGAATCAAGTTTGCGAAAGCGGCACATGTAGTTTGACATCCCAGCAACGCATGGTGGGCGGCTGTACACAAACTCAATTCCAGTGCATTTGCTTAGGCAAAACATTAAGCAAGCACAGGGAACAAGAGCATCACAAGCTGGACCAAGGTAGCAACGCATTGCGTGTGCAGTAGTGCAGGAAGATTGCCACATATAAAGAAAGCATCAAGCTTGCGCACGTACCATCGCATCTTGGGCTTCCCACCGCCAATGTGGTTCTGGAGCTCATCCTAGAATTCCTTGTCCCAAAGATCTGTTGGCGTGTCGATGGCGGCAAGACACCCGAAATGCGCGAAGGCATCGTTGTAGGCTCGCCGGCAGTGCTCCGACTCAAGATGATGGCGTCGCGATCGAAGATCAGTCATCGAGCGAAGACGCCGACAATGTGTCCGGTGGGAAACAAAATCTCAACCTCCCCAAATCGAAACCCCACCAATGCCAACAGAGATTTGGGCGGTGGCCGAGGAGGAGGCTCCTGCTCAGCAGCGGCGGGGGCGAGGGGGGGGGGGGGCGGCGCGAAGACGGAGGGCAAGGCGTGGGGTAGCGGCCAAGACGGAGGGGGTAGCGGCCAAGACGGAGGGCAAGGCGTGTGGGGCCGGCAAGGCGGAGGGGTTAAGGGAGGGCGAGCATGAGGCGACGGAAGGGGGGGCGCAGGGCGACGGGAGGGCGGTCCCGGCATGGGCGTCGGGGCGATTGCAGGCGCAGGCGTGGAGGAGGGGCCACCAGAGGAGGCGGAGGGTGTGGGGGAGGGCGCATCTGTGGTGCGGATGGATGGGGGAAGGGCAAGTGGGGGCGAAGGTGGGAGGCGAACAGGCTAAGGTGAGGGGTTGGGCGTGGGAGGGAGGAAGGGGACCAGCAGCAGGGCGGCGGGAGGGCGCGCCAAGCAAGGCAGGGGGGCAAGGGGGCGTGGGGAGGGCGAAACCGGCAGGGAGGGCAGGCGGGGGGAGGGTCCGCATGGGGCGGAGGGGAGGCGTAGCTGGGCGTGGGCGTGGCGTGGTTGAGCTGGCTTGAGGAAGGGGAAGAACGAAGGCCTTTGGCCAAGCATAAAATAGGAAAAAAACGACGGACACGAGGCAACATGACAAAGAATCGAAGCAGTAAAAACAAAAAGCCTACGTAGCGTGTCTCAGCTCGCCCCTATCTGCTCTCTATTTAACCGGTAGGATACTGATACCCTCCATATCGAACAGAAATAGAAGTTGCTCGGTTGGTTTTGGGGTTGAATTCTAGCGTCCAGGTCTGGGGTCATGGTCCAATGGTTTCACATTTTTAAAGAGCGGTGGTTTTTCGTTAATAATAAACGGTAAATCTGGAGCGTGATTTTTGTGCCGTTTACTTCATTTCACAATTTTGAAAAATGATAGTTTATTATTAATAATAACAAAGTAAATCAAAAATCACAAAATCAAACAAATGGAGCGATATATAAGCCAAACAATATGTTTTTTCAATATTGAACTCTTGTTTGTGAGATGTCATTGATCTTGAAGTAGTCTACCTGCAATATTATAAAAATCAATAGATCTACAAAAGTAATAACTTATAGTCACTCTACATTGGATGCAACTGTCATGGTGAGATAATCGACAACCGCACTCTAATAGCATGCATGTTCCTTTCTAATAAAAACAAATAAGCAGATTAGTAGAATTAATACAACCAAGTATCTTAGCCCATCTTTCGTACTATTATAATTAGCAATTTATTTTGATTAGTAATATAACATTATGTGGTAAATGGGTCATAAAATTTGTAGGTTGACCTTGCAACACGCCTATTAAGTGTTGTAACTTACACTACAAAGTGTGGTAACATACTAGGCGCTGAGTATGTTTGGAGCTTTCTACACTTGGGTCGTAGCAACATGAGAATATGTGTTGCGGTTGAGTTTTCCTGCAACATATGCTATATGTGTTGGTGGTGTGTGTTAGAATAGATTAGTCTTGTTGTAGTGTCAATTGCAAATGTGAAATTCGCAAAATTAACTCATTCCACGCATGGAGCTTAGGTCCAATAATAGGTCTTCGAAAAGTAATATGCAAAACGGTCGATCCCATAATCGTTGCCATAGTATCATTCTTTCTTCTCACTATATAAAGAGTAGGATATTGACTCTTCAAAGAAGATTCGCCTAGCCACATATCTGTAACACCCTGGTTTTCGAAGTCTTTGTGATTTTCCAAAATAAAAAGATCCATTTTGTTTTGATGAGAATTCAAAGCTTAACTTGATATTTTAGAATGGATATCAATTAACTAACTCAAACTTCAACTAAAGACTCTCTATTGGTCTGTTGGATTTGTTGGAGTTTTGGAGATCTCTCCCTTTCTGTGCTTGTTTTGTTCATGTTTGGTCTAGACCTCCTTAGGTCTAGACCCCCCTCTTTGATTCTTCTCTGGCTTAGACCTCTTTAGGTCTGAACCTCCCTCCTGTTCATTTGAACTCACACTCTGTTCTGTTGGAACTTCTCTATGTCCATTTGGACTTCCCCTTGGTTTTTATCTTTGCATGCGTTCTGAAAATTCCATACCGCTTTGTAGCAACCGGAACTACCGGAGAGCGGTGGTACCGTTCCCAAGCTGCGGTATTCCCGTTTCTCGAAAACTCTCAAAACCAGTGATTGGACCTCCCCGTGCTCCTTGAACCTCCTTGAACTCATTTGGATCTCCCTGTGTCCTTTAGGACCTCCCCTCGTTCATTTGGACCTCCTCTGTGTTCACTTGGACCTACCTCGCGTCCGTTCGAGCTTTCCGCTTGATCCATACCTCTATCGCTTTTGCACCGTTCAATTTGTGTTGGACGGTTTGATCTTGTTGGCATGTTCGCTCGGTCCGAATGACCCACCCTCTCTTTACCCTCCGATCTGCATCGGACGGTTTGGTTTAGTTGGCTCGTTCGCTTGGTCCGAACGGCCCAACTGTTTTAGCCCGTTCGATTGAAATCCAACAACCCCCGCTCCTCCTGCTTCTTATCTCGCTATCGCTGACCTCCCTTGTTTAGATCTTGACCGTTAAGACCCCCCCTTTGGAGATCTTAGCCGTCAGGACTTCCCTTGTTTAGATCTTGACCATTAAGACCTCCCCTTTGGAGATCTTAGCCGTCAGGACCTCCCCTGTTTGGGTCTTGACCGTTAAGACCCCCTTTGAACTCATCTCAACCGTCAAGACCACCTCTGAGTCATCTTGACCGTTCTGATTACCTTTGATCTTATCTGAACCGTTCAGGCCTCCCTTGTGTTGATCTGAACCGCTCGGATCTCCTTATCTGGACTTCATCCCGTGGGTCTCCTCCATCCATACCTCCTTCCCTTGGATCTTGACCGTCAGGACCACCCCTTGTTGATCTTGACCGTCCAGATCTTCCCTTGAGTTTTTTTGTGCCCCTTGGACCTCTTTGTCCTTGGACCCTTTTTGCCCTTTGGACCCCTTGACCTCTAGATCTCCTCGTCCTCCGGTCTTTTTGTAAAGACCACCCTCTATGGTCATTTTGCCAAGACCACCCGCTGTGGTCATGATCTCTCCTTTTGGGTCATGACCTCTCCTGTGGTCTTCTTGCAAAGACCACCACTTTGGTCTTTCTACAAAGACCACCTCCCCGTGGTCTTTTGCGAAGACGACCCTCTTGGTCTTTTGCTAGGACCACCCTCCTGGTCGCGACCTTCTCTCTTTGTCGTTTTGCCATGAACTCCTTTGGTCGAGACCTCCTTGTGGTCTTTTTGCAAAGACCACCCTCCGGTCAAGACTACCCCGATGGTCACTACCTCTGGTCTTTTTGTAAAGACCACATCCTTGTCTTTTTGCAAAGACCACCCCTTGCGGGGCAGGACTCTCTTAATCTCTGCGGGATCTCCTCAGGGTCTCCGCAGGACCTTCCCCTTAAGCTTTGACTGGACCCATTTGTTAGTCACGCCTATTTTCTTTATCATCTGACCATGTCCTTGGCACTCGGAAGTCTTCAAGCATTTAATGCCTGTTGTGTCACATTAAATACTACCACCTTTTTGCAGCATCGAGCCATCTTTTGTCTCATCTTTTACCTACTCCTATCATTCCTCACACCAACTCTTGAACACGTATACCCTTGAAAATCTCGGCAGCTCCAGCTATATAAGCTTGAGCAGCCCTTCATCCTTACCTTTTTCCTCACTTCCACTCACTTGCTCTCCCAGCCAGTTCTCTGGACCTCCCCTCTAAGGCTTCGGACCTCCTCTAGCAAGCTCCTTGGACCTCCCCCTGATCACCTAGCCTCTCTGTTGGTTTTATTTCAGTGTTTTATTGGAATTTCTTTGAATCTTATTTAAGCTCTATTTGAGTTGTTTTGTTTTCCACCGTGTAGATTGCGAAGGCACCGAAGAGCAAGAGTTCTTTGGGGAAGAAGAAGACACTCAGGCCTTTGAGCAAGGCAAGTTACACCCTTGACCATGTACCCAGTATTTCAACATATTTATGTTCCATTTCAAATAATAATGCATGCCTACTTTACTTAGATATTTTAATACCTGTCTTTAAATTCATAGTTATACCTAATTCCTTTATATGGCCACTGTTGACACTGAACCAATCTATTGTCACCTTAGATAAAAATCTAGTTTTTGCAATAGTGAGAACGAGAGGCATTTGAAAAATGTATGCTTAGTTTTGCTTAGACCAAAACCTTGATTTGGAAACTGTTTTTACCATAAGATCAAAGTATCCAGTGTTTTTAAAGCCATGACATTGGGTTGTCATGGAGGTTTTGGCAAAAGTTTTGGAAAATCAGAAATGGCAAATGGATTTGGACTTGGGCGGATTGGTTTGGTTGGTTGGTGCATGTCCATGCACAGGCTCAACCCGGGTAGGGTTGAGGCCCAGAGTTTTGTGGTAGCCGCCCAAGCCAGTTAAGGACCGGTCTGCGAGCCGCATCTTGCTAGCCACCATCGTGCAACCACATGTCCTGTGTGGGCGGGACCTGGCCGACTAATTTGCAAAGCCCCATCGCGGTTGATCCTGTTGGTGAGGTGGGTAGTCATGTTACGACCTTCGTAGTCCCACTTGGCGCAAGAGAGGGCCTGAACCCTGCGAATAGGTAATCCAAAGCGGGCGAAACCTTAGCGAGGGGTGGACTGCGGTGGAATGATGCATTGTAAAGGCCTTGTCATGAGCTCTAGACCACTAACCTTCGGAAGTGAGTGGTGGCATTGCCGACCGTCGAACAAACTAGATAAATTATGTCATGTGGGTAAAGTGTACAACCTCTGCAGAGCGTAAAACTATTCGAATAGCCGTGTCCACGGTTATGGACATACTAGCAAAGCCACTCAAAATTAGATCTTGGTTTTATTTTCAAAGGACTTGTGAAATTGATTTTGGATTTCTATCCATTTGGTTATGGGCGGGTATCCTTGTGATAGGAGGGTATCCTTCACCACTTATGATGAATGTTATTCAACTAAAAACTGAGATTTAGAAAATGAATTTTAATTATTGTTATCTGCCTTGGAACTTAGTACTTATATTTGAAACAAACTTGGCTTTATGCAAATCAACCATATTATGTCTTTCTTTGAGATATCCATTTATGCATGTCATTCTGTTAATTGACGGGTGTAACTTGCGAGCACGGTTGTTGTGCTCATTCTTGCTTGATTTGATGAATTGAGCAGGAGAGAACTCCTTTGAGGATAATGAGGACCAGATCAATTAGGCCGCGCCCTCCAGCCAATTACCTGTGGTGTATTGGATGGACTTGGTTTTGCTTCCGCTATGTATTTTGTTTTGCTGTCGTGGCTTGTAAGCAACTTTGTAATCAACTCCTTTGCTGTTAATAAAGTCTCTTGTGGATGTATGTTATCACTTGTAATTGCTGTGAGAACTAGCCATTGATCCTTGGGACTAGTTCGGATTACAGGAGATTTAGGACTTTTCCAAGTCCCATGACTTCCTCGGGTTGGTCTCTTGACCTCCCTCAGGTCTGGTCGTGGCTCTTGGGGAGGTCTTGGTCCTGAGTCTCAAGACCTCCTCGGGCTAGTTCCCCGGGACCTCCAGGAGGTCTGGCTGGACCTCCTGGAGGCCTTAGAGGACTGCCCGAGAGATCCTCTGGACCTCCTGGGAGATCCTGGTGGACTCCCAGGGAGGTCTTGGAGGACCTCCCGGGTGAAGCTCGGGCTGGGTCACCATAATATCTTCCCAAAACCTCATTTTCATTCCGTTTTTAACCTAGAATGAACCAAAGCGAAGAAATTGATCTTTAATTTTCATTAGACCCGACCAGAATTGAGAAGTCCCAGGTTTATTAACCACCTGTGAAAGACTCTTCTCGCCCATATACTTCCTTGTTAGTAATGATTGCCAAACTTTTTCTTCGTTAAGCAGCTTAAACAACCATTTCCCTAGTAAACCTTTGTTTTTAACGTCTGAGTTTTGGATGCCAAAACTGCCCAGCTCTTTAAGCGTGCAAACTACACTCCATTTAGCCAACCTATACTTTCGCTTATGACTGTCACTCTGCAAGAAAAATCTAGATCGATAATAATCTAGTCTTTTAAGAACCTCTAGAGGAACCTCAAAAAAAGATAACATAAACATTAACAGACTCCTGAGCATTGAATTAATAAGAACAACTCGTCCACCAACAGATAATTTTTTTTCCTTTCCAACTACTAAGTTTCTTTTCGACTCTATCTTCAACCCCTTTCCATTCACTATTCCGTAATTTCCTGTAGTGAATTAGAATACCTAAGTATCTGAAAGGAAAGGTACCCACTTCACAACCAAATAACTGAGTATATTGCTTTTCAACTTCTTTGGCTTTACCAAAACAAAAAATCTCACTCTTATGAAAATTAATATTTAAACCTGATAATTGTTCAAAGACACAAAGAATGAGTTTGGGATTTTTTGCTTGTTCTATATCATTATTGAGGAATAGAATAGTGTTATCCGCATACTGTAAAATTGACAACCCATCATCAATTAAGTGAGGAATGATTCCCGATAACAGTCCTTCTTCTTTAGCTCTTGAAATAAAAATGGCAAGCATGTCCGCAACAATATTAAAAAGAATTGGGGACATAGGATCACCTTGCCTTAGACCTTTTTGAGTTTGAAATAAAGCCCCAAGATCCTCATTGACTTTTATTCTAATACTCCATCCCTTAATGAAATGTTCCACCTAGGCACACCACTTAGGTGAAAAACCTTTCATCCTCAAAGTTTGAAGTAAAAACGGCCACTTTACTTTATCATAAGCTTTCTCCAAATCTATCTTGAAAACTAATCCATCCAAATGTTGCTTATGAAGCTCATGGATGGTTTCATGAAGGATGACTACTCCATCAAGAATAAATCTTCTCAGCATAAACGTCGATTGGGATGATCTAACAACCTTATTAGCTACACCAATAATTCTATTAGTAGCCACTTTAGTAAACACTTTAAAACTAACATTAAGGAGACAAATATGTCTATACTGTTGTATTTGCTTAGCATCCGATTTTTGGGAATCAGTATAATAATCCCAAAATTCAAACTAAAAAGAGACAAAGAGCAACTATGAAACTCATGTAACATGTCCATCAAGTTATTTTTAATTACTTCCCAAAATACCTAATAGAACTCAGCTGGAAAGCCATCCGGCCCCAGCGCTTTGTTTTGTTCCATTTGAAAGATCGCCTCTTTCACTTCCTTCTCAGTGAGCGGTTATATAAGAGTATTATTTTCAGAATCCGAAACTTGAGGTATATCATTCCTAAAGGTATCAATCATGGATAACTGATTGACTTCGGCAGGTCCAAACAACCCTTTATAATAATTGGTGATATACTTCTTTAATTGTACATCTCCACGAATTATCCCCTCCTCTTGATCGAGCTGAAAAATTCCTTGTCTTTTATGTTTACCATTCGCAATCATGTGATAGAATCTTGTATTTCTATCACCCTCTAAAAGAAATTTCGCTTTGGACCTTTCATACCATTTAATTTCTTCTTCTATTAACAGATGTGCCAATCTCTGATTAGCATCCTTTTTTACAATTACGCTCATCATCAGTCAGACCTACTAACTCTGCCTTTTTGTCTAACTCATCAATTAACAAGTTAAGCTCCTTCTTTTCCTTTTTATAAGTTCCACTGCAATTTTTAGCCCAACCGCGAAGATATTGTCTAAGAGTTCTAACCTTATTTTGCCAAATTTGTAAGGCAGAATGACCTCTATTTTCCTTTTTCCACACCTCTGCCACCATTTCCTTAAACCCTTCTCTAGACAGCCAACCTAATTCAAATTTAAATAAAGGTTGATTCCCTCGAAAGGAGGCCTCTCCCGTATTTAAAAGTAAAGGTGTATGATCGGACAAAGATCTTTCAAGGGTATTGACTGTGACCAATGGAAATTTATGTTCCCAGTCTGTGCTCATTAAAACTCTATCCAGTTTTTCAAATGTTGGATTAGCTAACGAATTGGCCCAACTATATTGTCGACCAGATAAATCAATTTCCCTCAAATCCAAATTATTAATCACCGCATTGAACGGAAAATGCCATCTATACTTAATATTATTTTTTTCTTGCCTGAGTGCTTTATAATATTAAAATCACCTCCAATTAAAATGAGAAGTGATTCCTTTCTACAGACATTAACGAGCTCACTAAGGAACTTCTCTTTGAATTGGTTTTGAGCTGCACCGTAAATAGCCACAAGAATCCATTGAAAATCATCAATACGATTTTTTAAATGAAACTTAACATAGAAATCACTAGCATCAATAGAGCTTATATCAAAAACCCGAGTGTCTACCCCTAAAAGAATACCTCCAGACCTTCCCTAAGGTGGAGAAAAATACCACAAAAACTCCCGCCTTCCACAAAGATGATTAAGACTAGATGTTGAAAAGTCTTTTTTACCAGTTTCAAAAAGGGCTACAAAATCTAAATATTGCTCCTTAACCACTTCATAAATAAAACGATGTTTAGCCAAGTCACCTCGACCTCTGCTATTCCAAAAAAGACCTTTCAATGTTAATCTGATTGGTCTAACATAAGCATTTTTTCCTTTCTTCTTCTCAGATTCCACAAAAACATCTAGATCACTACATAAATGTACGGGAATGGAATAGAGTTTGGCCTTTTTTCCCCTCAAAAAACCCTATAGCTTGACCCGATTCCACGAGAATCCCATTGAAACATATTTGTTTTTTTTTTTTTTTTTTGCATTCTTTATAGATCATAAGTTATCACTCGAAAATAGCTGACTCAATAGTGATCTCGGTCCAAATATAAAAAGACATCTAGAGGTCTTATCTCAAAAGAAAGCTGTTTACCAACTAAATCACTCAAAAACTAAAGTTGTCATGATCGAAGGAGATGAGAAAAATCCAACTCCATCTCAATACTACATATGACCAATAGCATTAGGCTCCTATTATCTAGCTGAAGCTGAAGTTCCTTCACCTTACATATCCACGTGGCATCCTCAAAGAGCATCCAATAGCGAGCTTAATCTCTAATTAATTAAGCACCCGAAGCAAATAAACCAACCACTTAACCACCAGATCGAAGAGAGTCCAATATTTTGAGTTGTATATCCTCTTGTTTGGCCTTTGGACCCCTTTGGTCGGCCCTTGTGTTTTTGCTTACGACTTACGAGCAAAGGGAAAAACCATGAAAATGATACAAGGCCCGGCCGCCCGGCCGCCCGGCCTTAGCTACTTCTCACTATTTTTTATTTCCCATTTGTATACATCTTATCATGCTTGTGATGTCACACCTTGGCTCTATTTAATAGCGTTCTCCATTGTCTACTCTATCCCTTGCCGTCTTCTTTTCTCCTTGCACCCATCTGGTGCTACTACTACTCATCACCGAAATATGCCGCTCGTCACGAGATCCACACGAAAGGTTGCCCATAACTCCATGAGGAGCTCTCAAGTTTTGAATGTGTTTATGTCTGTTTGCGCCCTTTTATCGTTCTTGTTTTCAGTTCCATGAATTTTCCATTTTCATGGAAGGGATGGATGGAAGAGAGCGTCCTTCGGTCCACTCACAGGCGGTGCTAAGGTCGAATTAGCTGCCGACTCATTCACCCACATGCCAAGCAACGGTAGTGAGAGAGCTTAGCAGATGAGTGAATGAAGCGGGAGGTAAAGTTTTGATCTCGCACCATCTTTGCTTGGACTGAAGGGTGCTCCCTCCTCTTCTAGCCATGCAGCTTCTCATGTTTTGAGCTGATCTGTTGGTTCCCTGAGTTTGCGTATGCCTTGATCTGTTTGCTACTTGAGCTGCTTAGGCATGAAATGATAGCACCCGTGATTTTTTTGCCTCTGCCAAACTACAGTATTTTCAATGGTGTTTACTGTTCTTCTTTGGTTGTTATTAGTCCAGCAATGGAGGTCCAGGGTTTTTGTACTTTCCTTAACCAGGCCCTTTTGTACTAAATCCTTGATCTGCTCACTGAATCTTGTTCTCTTTAAAAAAAAGGAAGTGCTATTTTCTGAAAGCACTGCTGCTTCACTCGTGATTACTTTCTAGGTGGCTCTTGTAGAATTCCATCTATCTTTATTTTTTTTGTTTCTGTGTGATCTATCGATTCGAAGGTGGTGTGCACTGTTGTGGACCAGGACAAAATACGACGCCTTCTGGTGTGGGAAACTGGGAATCACATCTTTCGGTTGGCGCAACAGTGAGATGTCTTTCGATCTCCCTGTTTGCTCTGGAGCTTGGCATGCAACTAGTGTTGCAACTAGTGATTGGACGTGTGCTGGTGCTATGCTTTTGGAGCATGGCCACCACTTGGATTGGGTCAATTTTTCCCAAGAGTTTTTCTGATCTCCCCCAAAAGGAAGATTTCCCAAGGTCTTAAGAGGATTATTAACTTGTTTGCTGAGATTTGTGATGTACTATAGTGTTTATGATCCACTTATGGTTTGCATCAGTATATTCTCTCACATGTTCCCCACGATCTTTGGTCTATGGTATGCATGCCTGCCTAGTTTTAATGTGATTTGAAAAAGGGTCCATTCTTGTACTGTTTCAATAAGTGAATATTATTTTCACCCAAAATATTAATGACAATTTGAGTGTTGAGTACCAGAGATGTGTGGGAGAATTAATCCTCACAAATTTGACATTATCTGTCAATACATTAGTTTTTATTTGTACTACTACCTGTTAGTACTAGTTTGCTTAACATGCCATTAAGCTTGAACATAAGCACCTGATAGGCAAATATTTCACAAGTGATTTACACTTGGTTCCCCAGTATAATATTTATGAGATGTGCTATATTTGTGTTTGTGTATATTTAACATAAACATTTTAACTTTTGGATGATCAGTAAGGAGTTAAATATCATAGCAGGTTTATACAGAATGTCACAATCTGTAAAATAACATTTTGAAGTGAATGGAATCAGTAGTGTTATTGTATGTGATTACTGATTTTCTTTTGAGGGATACAGTAGGAAAGGATCCTACTAGATATACTTTTTCTTTTGAGGGATACGGTAGGAAAGGATCCTACTGGATATACTTTTTACAAATATATTCTTTGTGATGTTTAGGTCAAAGTTTTTCTACAAAAAACTGTCCTAACATCAGTTGGAAAATAAGATTTCTTTGAAGATAAACTAATTAGCAGAAGATTTTTTTGTATGGATTTTTTTGGACTTTAGTCATTGTTGTCGTCTTGAGTGTTGTTTGTATCTAAGCGATACTGTAAATTTACATTAATGCTGTATTGTGTACATACAATGTAAATTAATGCCCTTAAAGAGTTGATTTGTGCAAACAGATTACCATGCACAGGTGTGAGGTGCCATGCATTAATATTGAAATATTCATTTCCGATTTGTTTTCTTGTATGTTAAATCTTTTTCGAGAACACTAGCATGTTAATCTTTAGTCTCTTTTGTAAATATCCTTTTGGTTTTACTCTTGCAATTTAGTTACATAATCATGTTTGGAGCCTTTTGATCGCAACCAGGGATTATATGGTATTCCCAATTGTTTGCGAAACCAAATATGGTACCAGTAATCTGTTCTCTGAAGATTTATGATGTGCAATATTTTATCAGCAACTTACTACAGGTGCTTGGTTTCCATCTAAAGTTCATTAAAATCTAGTTTGTTTCAGATCTTTCTGATAGAAAGTGACTTAGTTTGAATTGATCACCAAAGGTATTCTTCAAGAGTCATCAGGGGGGAGAGATTTAAGGATGCATTGCCGTCAGTGGAGCTTCTGCCCCATATCAAACCTGTGGGTGGCACTGTTTTTTTCTTCACGTTTCCATTGCAAATGGTCTTGTGGTTGACGTACGAAGGTGGTGATCGATGCGCAGGTGGTGATCGATGCTTGGGAAAGCGAGGAATGTCGCGGCTTGGCAAGTTTTGTATGGAACACTGTTGCCAATGTATGTAGTTCGCGACATAATCGTCATGCTTTGTTGATCGATTAGATCGAAACTGTGGTATTTCGAATTTGTGGTTGAATTGCAGGCAATGCATGAAGTTTTCGTTGAAATGTTTTTAGGGATATATGTCGTAATTATCAATCATCCTGTGTTACGTTCTTGATCAAGGCTTTATATCTGAATTCTGAAGTCCCATTGTCACGCTGAATGACAAACTGATACTTCTTTGTTTTCAGAGTTCACCATGTTATCATCAAATATGCATGTTAGATTGGCTACTACTGTGTCGTTTGTTCATGTACTTGCAAGTCTTTCACTGGGTGTTAGGTCAGGTCATTGCATTGTCTGAAGAAAATCCTTGCTAGCAGAGAATTCTTGTTGTCTTGACGACAATTTATATGGTCAGCAGGTCAGGTTCTCTGTTTCGAAATGGAGTTTTCAGTGTGTTAAAAGCATGTTTGATCAGGGCATGTCCATGTGTTGACTACGAAGGGAATTAGCTACACCTAGAAATCTATCACAGGAGAATTAAGGCACATCGACAACTATTTCAAGAAAATTAACGAACTGCTGCGCAGTTATGAGTCTATGTACGCTGGACCAACTGCTCAGTGTTTTTTATCTTCTTGACAGTTGCGCCCATAAGTTACATGCATTTCTACTGTTGAAGTATAAGCGAATTGTTTGTCTTTTCTCATCTTAAGTTTTTGGGTAAATTGGTTATTGTATACAAATTAACATGGTATTAGAGTCAAGGGCTCTTGAGTTAAACAACCCCCGCTAGCACAAGAAAATAAAAATTAATAATTGCAACCTATTTCTATTTCATGTTTTAGGGTTGAGGGAGTTCGCACGTGGAGGGGAGTGTTGAAGTATAAGTGAATTGACTGTCTTTTCTTATCAGTTTAAACTTTTGGGTGAACTGATTGATGCATGCAAATCAATATCTACTATTGAAACTTAGCAGTACTGCTCAAGTGCACCATGAGAAATTAAGGAGCACAACTGCAGAACACTGCAAGTAGAAGTTAAAAACAGTTACAGTTCCCTGGATGGTGCCACTTTCAGACCCTCGAACCTATTTGCCATTCTTCTCACTCGTGTCATCCTCCTGCATGCAACGATTCACTGCAAGTCAAGGATACCTTTGCTGTTCACTTCTGAATGCCCTGTTCCCTTGGACGATCGCAACGTCTGATCTGCAACTTGTCAAGAAGATGAGCTAGTAGATTCCTGCTGCTGCACTAAAAGGCCAAGGAGAGCGAGAGACATGGAGAGATTGAGTGGCATTTGTCATGGTGTGAAACCCTAACCCTAAAGTTGCCAAAGGCAGTAGCAGACAGCAGGGGGGTTGGAACTCACACAGTGTGCATGTGGAGGCCTGCCTCCATCCCCACCTCGTGTCTGCAACCCCGAAACCCCGTACCTTAACCACTTTAAACCACATTGGATGCACTTAAAAATTGCCTTCAGATGTGGGCGTCTCCAAATTCCAAGGGGGCTCCCTTTCCCAACGAAAGCCTCGCACCCTTATTAATTAGCGCTTTGTAGTTTGGTCTTGCAAGTGCAACCCTTCTCGATGTGACCAAATGGGTCATGTCAGCCCGGCTGTTTGAAACATGAGACTATTGCTCCGGTGTGTGTTGGGTCACAACCCTGTCCAATCGGGTTGGTCGGTATGGTATGCACAGTATTGTATCGTACACGGCTCGACTCGGGCACGACACGATCACCGACCGGCGTAGAGGAGGCCGGGTGCGGAGGCAGAAGTGTGTGGCCGGTATGGAGGCCAAGTGCGGAGGCATAAGTTTGCGGCCGGTATGGAGGCCAAAGCGGAGGCAAGATCGCTGGTGTGTGGCAGCAATGCCGAGCTTTATCTTGTGCGAGTGGCCCGACACGACCCAAGAGATCACCGTGCCATGCCTAGGTCAGCACCCATCCCACGGGCCGGCCGGACCGATTAGTTAGCTGTGCCGACCTGGGCCGCCCATTTGGCCACCTCTAAACCCTTCTCATTTCACTAGGAGAATTAATGGTGTTTATTCCATGGGTCTAGAGTCTTTCTTCCTTCCTTCCTTGCAAAACTGCATTGGAGAGGCATCTGGAGTACTAGTGGAGGCTTCGGATGAATTTTGGTTACATGCAATGGTTTTTTAGAGCAGATGAGAAATGGTTTTTATTCTTTTATTGAAGGGAAGACACCTTGTGTTTGTAGGGAGATATTCCTAATTAACATCACCGGTGGAATCTAGATGGGGTGTTAGCTAACATTATCAGATGTCTTATCAGTTGGACTAACATCGACCGGTTGCTTTAACAAATAGGTTATATATCCTAGACCGGTTGGTTTTTTTTTTGATAAAGGCTGTGCCCACTTTTTATAGAAAGCCAAATATAAGGATTTATACAGATCATTTTTGATCTACGCACTGGGGTTACCAACTTACATCAAAGTACTAGCAAATGGTAACCTCCAAAGAGAAACATCAATCTGGATTAGCATGCAAGCTAGCTAATACATCCAAAAAGCTAACATAAGTAACTTCTAAAGAGAACCGACAAACTGAAGCACCAAGCAAGCTAGCAATTACATCCAAAAGAGCAATCCACAACAGCCAAACAACCTAAGCAAGCGTCACGACTTCGCCAGAAAATACTCTAGGTAGCATTTTTCCATATTGACTTGGGGCCTCCAATGCAAAATAGGATCAACCTTCTTGTAAGGTGCATAAAATTTTCATTCAGTCTTCCATCAGATTGATCACCTTGTCCATTTTCCCCCTATCCTCTTCCCTAATCAAAATTCGCCACTTTTGCAAGCAAGATAGAGATTTGAATATAGCTTCAGATGGATGTTTTGGCACCATTCGGTTTCTGATTTTCCAGAGAGTCCATGCCACAGCTGCAAAACTAAATAAGCAAACGTAGTAATCATTAGCACCCCCCGCATCTCACCTGGAACGATGGAACTCATCTATAGAAACTGGGATCTTCTCCCACATCAAGTCTTCTTTAACACATGCCCACACGAAATTGGCCAAAACACAATTGAAAAAGATATGGTCAGTATCTTCTCTCACCCCACAAAGACAATAATTATCGCTTCCTTTCCAATTTCGTTTTTTGACCTGAGATGTTGTCTGCAATCTATCTTGAAAAGACAACCAAAGAAAATTTTTAACTTTTAGTGGAATTCTACTTTTCCACAATTTCTGATTTCTCCTGAGAATGACCCCCCAAAAGACCAGTGTCTATATAGAGATTTTACTGTAAAATTTCCATAATTCTCCAAGTACCAAATTACATTATCTCTTTTATTATCAAGTTCCACCCCATTTAGGTCATCCTTCAAATGCTTCCAGAGGTCCTCCTGTTCCTTACCAAATTGCCTATTGAAGGTAATATTCCACTCCCCATTCACAAAGCTATTTGCTACTCTCACATTTGGATTCGAGCTAATGCTAAACAATTTAGCAAATTTAACTTTGAAAGAACAGTTGTCAAGCCAAACATCTTTCCAAAACAGAGTATTTCCCCATTCCCAATTTGAAAAGCAAAACCCCCCTTAAAATTTTTTTTGGTTCTTTGCAAAGATTTCAAAAACTAAGAACCCCTTAGAGTCATATTATCTTTAGCACCCCCTTTAGGAAAGTATTTGGCCTTCAAAATCCTAAACCAAAGCTCATTTTTGGCTTTACTCATCCTCCAAAACCATTTGCACAAAAGGCAATCATTCATCAGCCTAGTGTCAATCACACCTAATCCCCTAAAATCTTTTGGTTTACAAATTGTCCCCCATCTCACCATATAATATTTAAATGAATCACTAGTCCCTCTCCAAAAGAAATTTGATCTAATGGAGTCCATCTTCTTGTGAACCTCCTCACTAAGCCTATAGAACCCCATTGTATAATTTGGAAGACTACTAAGGCAATTGTTTACCAAAATAAGTCTCCCTCCCGAAGAAATGATATTATTTTTCCAGTTATCCAGTCTACTCCCTAATTTACAGATTATCCTCTCTGCTACATTCTAACCAATGTTCCTGTCCCCAATCTCAACACCTAAATAAGTCATTGGAAGATGACCTAGTTTACAATTCAGCATATTAGCAACCATGTAAGCTTCCTCTCTATCCACCCCTAAAACATAAACTTCATTCTTATGATAATTTATCTTTAACCCAGACATCCATTCAAAGCAATATAGGAGGAATTTGAGATTTAGAATATATTTCTCCTCACATTCGATCATAAGAACCGTATCGTCAACATACTGAAGAAGAGGAACACCCCCAGAAATTAAATGAGAGATTAAACCTTTAACTAGGTGTTTACTTTGAGCTCTTTCAATGAGTGCTGCTAAAGTATCAGCAGCTAAGTTAAAAAGCAGGGGAGAAAGTGGATCCCCTTGTCTCAAACCCCTATGAGTGGTGAAATAAGGACCAATCACTCCATTGATATTAATACTAATCCCCCCCCTTTAATGGAGCTCATCACCCAATTTATCCATCGCCCAGAGAAACCTTTGTCATTCATAACCTTTTCCACAAAATCCCATTGGACTTTATCATAAGATTTCTCGAAGTCTAACTTAAGGACAACCCCTCTCCTCTTAGTAGTTTTAATCTCATTAAGAATCTCATGTAAAGATAACGCCCCATCTAAGATATGTCCCCCCTTGATAAAGGTAGATTGGCAATTATTTATAATCTTGTCTGCTATGTTACCCAACCTGACAACCAACATTTTGGTAATAATTTTGAAAATAACATTGATAAAGCAAATTGGTCTAAAATGTTTTATTGAATTAGCCTCCTTAATTTTGGGAATCAAAGTAATCACCCCATAGTTTAACCTTATCAGGTCAAGCTTATGAAAATCCTCAACCAACTTCATAAACGCTGGTTTAATCACCCCCCAAAAAACTTTATAAAAGGAAGTAGGGAACCCATCCGGCCCCAGGGCAGAGACTGCAGGTAGCTCCTTAATTGCTGACCAGACTTCCTCTTCACTAAAAGCTTGAATTAGACTTGCATTGTCAGCCTCAGAGATTCTACCTTCTCCCTTCCAAAATTCATTCTCAAGAGTAACATTCTGACTAACTTCGAAACCAAACAAATTCTTATAAAACTGGTATATATACTCTCGAATATTATCTTCTGTTGTCAAGCAGATCCCTTCCTTTTCTAGACTGTAAATGTAATTATTTCTTCTTCTGCCATTAGCACAACTATGAAAATAAGTAGAGTTAGAGTCTCCTTGAGTCATCCACTTTTCACTACCCCTTTGCTGCCAGTGTATTTCCCTCTACATCATATAGCTCTTCTAGTTTACTCTCTACTCTGTACCTCTCCATCCACTCTTCAGGACATAAGCCGTCAAGACGCCTTCATGTCAAGTTTACGAAGGTAGCCAGAACGCCCTGACGGGAGGTCTCTGCACCTAGCCGCAACAGACCTGTGGAGGTCCTATCACTACCGAACCAGAGGTCTCCAAGTCTGTCAAGCAACCGGACCCGATCCACGATCGACTGGAGGTCCCTCAGGACCACCCAGAGATCCCCAAGACCACCTGGGAGGTCCTTCAAGACCACCCAGAGGTCCGAAGGTGGGCGTGGGACACGGGGTGACCCCAAGTGCCACGACCTGTCCTAGGGGTGGTCAAGAGACCAAACCCGAGGAGGTCGTGAGACTTAGAATGACTCCAAGTCCTCTGTGCAAACCGGACTAGTCCCAAGGATCAGTGGCTAGCTCGCACATCATACAACAGTAGTAACAAACATCAAATGTGAACTTTATTAACAACGGAGTTGATTACAAAGGGGAGGCTTAAGAGCCAACAAAATAAAATACAACAGAAGATAAAACAGCAGACCACCCGATTCACCACAGGCAATCGGCTAGAGGGCGCATCCTAGTCGACCAAGACCTCTTGGTCCACCGCGTAGTCCTCCTCAAAGCTTTCTTTTCCTGCTCAATAACATTATCAAACAAGAGTGAGCACAACAACTATGCTCGCAAGTTACACCTGTCAAATAACAGAATGACATGTATACATGGATATCTCAAAGGAAGGCTTAATATGGTTCATTTGCATAAAACCAAGTTTCTTTCAAATACAAATACTAAATTCTAAAGCAGTTATACAATAACTAAAATTCATTTTCCAAAACCAGTTTTACAGTTTGGATAACATCCATCAACAAGTGACGAAGGATATCCTCCTGTCACAATTCTCCCCGCCCAAATCCCATTAGATAGAGATCCAAGACAATTTAACAAAGTCCTTTTGAAACCAAAACCAACATCTAACTTTGAGTGGCTTTGCTAGCATGTCCATGACCGTGGACACGGCTATTCAAATAGTTTTACGCTCTACAGAGGTGTACAGCTTTACCCACATGACACGAGTTCTCTAGTTTGTTTGGCATCCGTCGGTGCCACCACTCACTACCGTAGGTAAGTGGTCTAGAGCACATGACAAGGCCTTCGCAGTGCATCATTCCACCGCAGTCCACCCTCGCTAAGGTTTCGCCCCACCCTACGGATAGAGACTCGCAGAGGTCAAGGGCCCCCTCTTGCGCCAGGTGGGACTAACAGGTCATACAAACGACTACCCACTGCATCAACAGGATCGACCGCGATGGAACTTTGCAAATTAATCAGCCAGATCCTGCCCATACAGGACATGTGGTTGCACGATGTGGCTAGCAAGATGCGGCTCGTAGACCAGTCTTTAATTGACTTGGGCGACTTCCATCGAACCCTAGGCATCGACCATAAGAATGAATCGATCCTGTGCATGAACATGCACCCATCCAAACAACTAGTTCGCCTAAGTCCAAACTAATTTTCCTTTTTCTTTGTTTTTCAAAAACATTTTCAAAGCTTCCGCGACAACCCAATGTCATGGATAAAATATTTAGACAACATTGGTCTTTTGGCAGTAAAACTCCCAAATCAAGATTTTTGGTCTAAGCTTGACTAAGCATAGAGTTTTGAAACATGTCAGTTCATACTAATGTACCAACTAGCTTTTACTATGGCGACAAGGGATGATTGAGTCAATAATCAAGTTTGGATGTACAAAGGGATCAGGACTAACTATAAAGTTAAAACAGGGATTTAAATTACTTGAATTGAAATAAGCACGCAGTAATAATTTGAAACAGAACTTAAATAATTTGAGATACTGGGTGCAATATGATCAATGGTGTAACTTGCCTTGCTCGAAAGCTTAAGGATTTACTCCTTCACAGAGCTCGGGCTCCCCGGAGACAACGCGATCTACACGAGAACGAAGCAAAGCAAATAAAGACCAAATAAGATCCAAATGAACTCCAAACAAACCGAACTAGAAGCAAACACAAAGAACATAACTAGAAGAATTAAGAAAGGGCTCTCAGGAGGAGGTCCAACGGGTTAGGAAGAGGTCTAGCAGAAAGGGTGATCTTTGCAAAGACCGAAGGGGGGTGGTATTTGCGAAAAGACCAAATAGGTGATCTTTACAAAAGACCAGCGAAGACTAGGAAGGTGGTCTTTGCAAAAGATCAAGGAAGGTGGTTTTTGCAAAAGACCAAAAGGATGGCAAAGACCAAGAAGGTGGTCTTTACAAAAAGGGAGGTCCTGAGGAGGTCAAGGGACACCCTGAGGAGGACCCAAGCGGGTTGTCTTTGCAAAAGACCAAGAGGGTTGCCTTTGCAAAAAGACCAAGAAGGTCGTCTTTGCAAAGGGAGGCCTTCAGGAGATCCAAAGGAGGAGAAGATCCAACAAAGGCTACGACTACACAACGTGGTCGTACAAGGAATACGATCACACCAGGTGGTCGTAGGGACAAGGGAGAAGATCGGGGTACGGAGAGACTCACCAAGGCCGAGAGAGACTAAAGGAGGAGGGGAGGTCGGTGGACGACGGTGACGGTTGAAGGCGGCGCGGGCGTCCCGATGAGTTTTTCGGTGGCAAGGTTGCGGTGCAGGCTCCGGCGGTCTTCTCGGCGACGAAGCTTCAACACAGTGCAATTGGGCAAGAGCAAAAAGAGATAAGTGCGAAAAAGGTGATGATAGAGGGTCACTCAAGCTGTTTATAGCCTGAGAAGGAGGAGAAAGAGAGTCACTGAAAAACTCAGAGACGGATGAGTCAAAGGTAGGTAGGAGATAGGGCAAGTGTCACGACCGAACTGGTGAAGGACAACAAGACAAGATATGCTGAGAAGGAAGGGGACAAGGAGGGAGAACAAGGTGCCATGCAAGTGACCACGTAAGTGACCGCATTTAATGTGACACAACCGGCATTAAATACACAAGAGACTTATGTGGCGGAGAAAGATAAAGGGGAGCAGGACTGAAAAGTGGAGCCAGTCAAACTTGGAAAACAGTGCAGTCAAAGGGGGTGATCGCGACCAATGGGGAGGTCATGACCATCAAGGGTGGTCTTGACCGCAAAGGTGGTCTTTACAAAAAGACCAAGATGGGTGGTCTCTGCAAAAAGACCGAGAGGGGTGATCTCTACAAAAATACCACAGGAGGTGGTCTTTGCAAAAAGACCAAAGGTCAAGGGGAGGAGGAGGTCCAAAAGACAAGAAAAAAGGCGCGACAAAGCAGAGTCGTCCGATTTTGATCGGGTGGACCAAGGCGATAGGAACATTCGGACCGCTCGAACGTTTATCTCTATCAGACCGCCCAAGCTCAATCGGACGCTCCGCAACGCTAGGGAACGTTCGAACCGTCCGAACGCTTCCTCTCTATCGGACCGTCCAAACTCAATCGGACGCTCCTCGAGAGGGGAAAGGCGCGGGCACTAGATCGGACCACGCGAAGGAAAAGGGAGATCAAACGAAAAGGAGGTCTCAACGGTTAAGGTGAACTCAACGGAGGTCTTGACGGCCAGGATGAACTCGAGGGAGGTCCTGTTGTCAAGATGAAATCAAAGAAGGTCCTGACGGTCAGGATGAACTCGAAAGAGATCCCGACGGTCAAGATGAAATCAAGGGAGGTTTAATTGGACACGAGGAGGTCCAAATGAACAAGAGGGAGGTTCAAATGGACACGGGAGGTCCAAATGAACAAAAGGGAGGAAAGAAGGTTGAACAGGAGAGTCCCAGAAGGGAGAAATTCAACCCGAAGTTGAATTTCAGAAATCAAGGACGTTTGAAACACAAACCCAAGCTTGGAACATCTCGGGAGTGGTTGTGACTCAAGGGGAGGTCAAAACTGAAGGGATGGTCTGAACACAAGGGGAGGTCCAAACCAAAGAGGAGGTTTAAACAAAAAGAGGTCTAAGCTCAAAGGAGGTCTAGACACAAGGGTAGTCTAGACACAAGAGAGTTCTAGACACAAGGAGATCTGGACTCAAGGAGAGTCCAAACAAGTGGGAGGTCTGGGCATAAAGGAATGCCCAAACAAAAGGGAGGTCTGGGTAGAAAGAGCTGGGCTAAGAGGAGAGCAGAACGAGCAGAGACGGGGAGAGACAACGCAAGAGCTCAGACAACTCCAAATAAACCAAGCTTTGGATTAGTTGAAGTTTGGTTTAGTCATTTTAAACTCTCAAATTCCGAAAATCTCAAGTTAAGCTTTAGGACTTCAACCCAACCAAATGGTTCTTTTTATTTTAAAAATTTTCAAAAAGGCTCAGAAAAACCAGGGTGTTTCAGTAGCCCAGCAAAGTCTTCTTGTTTTTAAAGTTAGTCCCATTAGCATTAGCACCCCAGCCTCTAAGAAATTGTCTTAGGGAGGCCACCCCCCCATTCCATCTATCAGCAGAGTAAATCAAATCAGGCATCTTGCTACTAATATCACCCCATTTTCGTTTGATTATATCTCTAAAATCCTCCCAACAAAACCACTTATTCTCAAAATAGAATCTCCCTGGAGTTTTCCTGTTCTTTTTCCCTAAGTCCAACACTAAAGGGCTATGAGCAGATCCCGCCCTAATCAAACTGTGAGCAGTGCAAAGTGGAAACTTAGATTCCCAATCAGTAGTAACTAGGATTTTGTCCAACTCCACCATGTTTGGACAAGATTTCTTATTTGTCCAAGTATATCTAGAACCACCCCTTTTGATTTCCTTCAGCCTGTTGTTATTGATAAAAGCATTAAATTGATTTATCAGAGAATAGTTAATACGATCAGAACTTTTATCTCCAGCTTTCCTAATCAAGTTGAAGTCTCCCCCCAAAACGACTGGAAGGCCTGACTTGAAACAATTATTCTGAAGCTCTTCTAAGAAATCAGAAGTACGCTGATGCTGGGTAGGACCATAAATATCGACAAGATCCCATCTGAAGTTAGTTTGTTTATGCCTCAAAGCCATACTTATGAAGAAAACTCCTTGGTCTCTGCCTTCGATTTCCAGAATATCTGTTCTCACTCCCAAAAGCATCCCACCTGAATGTCCCTGTGAAGGGACCCAATGCCACTCATAATCTGCTTTCCCTAAAAGAGCTTTTAGCTCTCTAGGAAAAAAAGATTTCTTGATGGTTTCTTGCACCCCAATAGCTTCAAACTTTTCTTTAGCAATCAATTCCTTGAGCTATATAATTCTTGAAGGTTTTCCCATACCTCTAATATTCCAGAAAAGAAACCTCATGTATTACACTTTTTGAAGGGGGACTTACCTGTTTTCATCCTAGCTTTACCTCTGATGTTCATTCTAAAACCCTTGGCACCCCTTTCTGCATTACCAATAATATTTGAAGTATCGTCCTCCCCTCTAACCCCATCATCAACCATAATATTCCTATCCTGATCAAACTTAATTTTGGATTCAAAATCAGCTTTAGCTATAGTAGCCCTAGCTAATTACTTGGCCTACATAGCTGAGATCACCCCTTTAGTATCTACTGTCTGAGTCCCTAGAACAATCCCACAAGCAAAGGCAACTTCTTTTAAATAATGAACAGGAGCATCATTAAGAATAGTAAAAGAATTGTTAACAATCTTACCTTTGGTATCCAGATTTTGAATAGATTTTAAAAGAGAAGCTTTTTCTTGCATTGGTTTGCCTTGGTCTTGAATTCTTGAGCTTTTCCTAGTTGCAACCAGAGGCTCCTTAAATTTCATCTTTCCTCCTCTTTTTTTGATAAGTAACCCAAATATCTGATACCCCTTCTTGCACCCTAATTATGAGATAGTATTTCCTCTCTTATCTCCTCTACATCCCCTTTGTCAACCAGATCATTAATGACCAAACATTCCTTTCCTGTCTCCCTATGATATTGAGAATTTAAATTGTCTTGTATTTCTATAACCTCTTGACTGTTTGCTGTATGACCCCTCATGCTCTTATGTGTTTTGTCATGATAAGTAAGACATGGCCACAAAGCTGCATCTATAAGTGAGGTGCCATCAGCAGTATGAACCACTATTGCATTCGTTGGAATATGAGATTTGTTTTGTTCAGAACTTGATGATACCCCAGTCAATTGAGTAGAAGAATCATCTTCATTCTCCCCCTTTTATCCTCCTCTACCCCTTCATGTCCAGAAGAACCTTCTGGTTCAAAGGTTTCCGGAAAGCTAAATGCTAATGGCACAATAGCCAAAGCTTGGCTTTTCAAATTAATCTCCATAATGTCATTGCACCCCTCTGTCCCTCCAGATTCTGCTCCCAGATGCTGCTTTCCTTTGTTTTTGTTCGAATCACCCCCACTTTTCTGAACAGGAGAATTATGAGTATCTCCACCATACTTTTCTGCCAACTTCTCCCATTCAGTTTTATGATTACTCCCATTGGATTCCTCTTCATCATTCTCATCATCATCATCCTTTCTATGAATATGTGATTTGTTAAAATGATCACAAACTGGAGCTCCTTTCTTCCCACCTGCACCCCTTCTGCTTCAAATTTAATCTCATAACCCACAGAATTAATGAAAATTTCAACATAACAGTTGATATTAGAAGGGTCCCTGCTTAGAACTTTTACCCTAATAGGGTCAACCCTCACCAGGCTAACCTCATCCACTTATAATGGTTCCCCAACTGTGTTGACAATTTTCTTCACAATTTCTACTATTTTTGCTTGTATAGGAATTCCAAAAACTTTAACCCATGTAGCTGTTAAAATTGAAGAAGCTTCAGGGTCTATATTGTATTTCTCAATCTTAGCTTTGATGGAATGAAGCGCCAACTCAACTCCTCTTGTTTTTGCCCAAGTTTCCAGCATTTCTTTAGAGGGAAAAACTACTGCATATTCAAAATCTGAGATCCTTCTCACTTTCCAATCCTAGTTGGCTTGAATTAAATGCTTCAGCTTAGCTTCAATTTTACTCTTAGAGGTTGTTTCCTCTTTAACAATCAACACCCCTATAGCAGCTTGTTGCTCAACCAATTTTAATCTAGGAACTTGTAAACTATAAAATTATTGTCCAGGAATCCCAAATCCATACAACTTCAACCCCAATTTTTTCTGATCCTCAGGGCATCCTGATGTCATGTGTCCTGTTTTCTTGCACTTGGAGAAAACCGATGAATTAGAGCACCTGGCCTGGTGATGGATCATTTGAAGACATCTAAAGCATGTTCCATGATCCTCCGATTGGTAGACCGGTTGGTTTAACAAATAGGTTATATATGATTACAATTTTTGTTGTAACGTTGTACTGTGATTGATGCATGTGATTGTGGATCTGAAAGTTGATGGGCTCTTTAGGATGAAAAGTTGTTGTTCAATTAGATGAGATGGTACTGTAACTTTTTTTGGGATTACTCAGTGAGCTTTATCGAGATTTGGTGCATGAAATGTTTTAATTTGTACTTGAGTTGTCAGGTCATCGGAGGAGACTATAGAAGTACTACTATAGTATCCTTTCATTGGTGGGACATTCCAGTGACAAGGATCTTGCGGGACAATACTTAGGATTTAGGACCCGTTTGAAACAATGGAATAGGAAAATGAATTCAGAGGAAAACATAGGATTGAAAGAAAACATAGGATTGACAAACACGGAAATAGAAAAGTAAAAGGTGTTTAGATGAGTACAAGAAAGAACATAGGAAATTTCTTTTGGAATCCTCTAATTGTCGATTACATCACAATAGTTTGGTTAACAATATATAATAAAGGGAAAAAATATGTCGCTGCAAATGTTCCGAATTCCCTAATCTGCCATTGCATAGTGACATCTCCTATACATACCACTGCAAAATCGAAACTATACCCCTTTATATCAATGTTGACCAATTAAGCCGTTTAAGTGGCTATGCAAATACCATTTTGCCCTTGTCGTCTTCATCTTTATCTCACTCCCTCTTCTCACTCCATTTCAGCCTCCTGCTGTTGTGAATGGACCGCCAGCTCGATCCATGCCGGAGATGTAGGAGGGGTCAGGGGAGTCGAGGCCGGCAGTGCGAGGTCGGTGAGGAGGACAACGGCGCGAGGCTGGAGCAGAGGTGACACCATGGGAGGAACAAGAGGCCACGGAGAGGCACCGGCCACCTCCACCAGCGCAACGAGCATGCGGAGCTTCACCACGAGCTAGATCACCTACCCGAGCTAGCCAGCAACCACACAACTGCGCCTCCTCCACTACCGGCGCAGGTCAAGCTCGCGACGGCCATGGGTAACGGGCGGACCGCCTCTGAGCTCATCCGTGACCTCTGGGCCATCAACCTCCACCTCCCTTGGTGCGGAGCAACGGTGGCATCCCTCGTCGCTGGTGCATACCTAGGCCATGACGCCCCTGCTCGCAAAACCCAGCATCGTCGGTAGCCTGTGGAGGCGGCGTGGCAGTGGAGTAGTACAGCGGTGCCAGTGGAAGCAATGGCGGCCCAACGGCATTGGAGACGACGCCGGCAACTTGTGGAGGCAGCGCTGTTGGCTCCCATTGATCTAAGTGGAGGAAGGCAGAGAGAAAGGGGAGAGCAGAGTTTGGTGTGGAAGAATGAGGAAATAATATGAGTGGAGGAGGATGAAGATGAGGGTAATACAGACATTTTGGAATCATTTGACAGACAAAATCTAACGGAGTTGCGTGAGAGCCGCTGGGATATTTAACTTGTAATGATTAACCTTCCCAATGGTCCTAGCATTACAAGAGAAATACCCCGCTCTCGGTGTATTATGTACCTCCTAGAAGTGGTACACATACATTTTCATAAACAATATCAAACTATACACAAGTTATTACAATACCACAATCTTTATAATTTACAACATATGAACATTCAAGGTATCATTTTCGTACATAGGGTTGACCAGCCAAATAGCAAGATAAAATATTAAGTACGTAGTGGAAAATAGTAAATAAACTGAAATAAAACCATAAATTAACCAACAATAGAGTCCCAATGGCTTGCCATAACCCGCAGGGCAACCGACTGGGTTCAAACCATAGCAAAACGACGTTTCTTGCGCAGCTTTCCTTACCCAATTCGATCTCAACACTTGCTGTCCAGATTAGTAGATAAAAGCAAACAGTGAGTACACAAATGTACTCCACAAGATTTTACCAAGCCTATACATAGCTACATGCAAGCTCTACTCAAAGGAGAAGGCTATATGGTTCGTTTTCAACACAAAGCAATATTTCAATTTAAATACAATGTAGTAGATCCAAGTCGCAAGTGAGCAAATATTTTTAATACCTCAAATAACAATGAGTAATTAACATTAGACAACAACTAAACCTCAACAGGTGGCTGCCCCTGCAGCACACAAACATAGCATGAGAACCACTCTCAATACCACCCGATCAAGTTTTAGGTTTAAATTCCAAAATGTTGAGTCTAACTCTCGCAAGTCCAATCCCAAGCGTGTCTATAACCAAGGACTTGGCTATTCGAAGAGATTAAACTCTGCAGGGGTGTACAATTGTACCCACACGCCAGACCGTTCCTTTTGCCACGCGATATAGCACACTTCCAAAGGTATGCCGGCAGAGCTAAGTCCAACAAGACGTTTTCCAATGTAATGTATTAACTACGAGCCGCCCATATGGGGGTTAACCCTCTACGAACCGCCCTTGTGTGTGTAGACAGGGTCCCACGGAGGACCCATACATTGTGTCGGAGTCACCGGTAAAGCTTTGGTCAACTACCCCTCGGGGTAGGGAACCTAACCGGAACCTACCCTGCACACCCAACAACAACATAACATTTTTTTTATCATAACACCAACCACCTATGACTCGGAGCTAACACACGCCAAAGTACTAAGTCAGGAGGGATCCCATATCCCCCTCATGTGGAATGCATGCAAAAATACTTGGTTTTAGTGAAACAAGATGTTCGGTCCTTATTGACCTAGGTAAGACCATCCACACACCCAACAACACACCATTCAACCACTTGCCCAAGTCTAAATAATTTTATTTGCACTTTTAGTTTTCAAAGTATAATAGCACAGGGTGCTGTACATAGCATAATAAAATTGAGTTTATGTGATCAAGGTTATTGACAAAGTCGACAACCACCCAAATCTACTGGAAGCTAAGTATTGCTAAGCATCACATCGAGTAAG
The DNA here is from genome assembly GCA_036346405.1 of Phyllostachys edulis. Classification (NCBI taxonomy): domain Eukaryota; kingdom Viridiplantae; phylum Streptophyta; class Magnoliopsida; order Poales; family Poaceae; genus Phyllostachys; species Phyllostachys edulis. The sequence goes on from CM070546.1 coordinate 109,823,848, forward strand.
CATAAATAAACCATATAACATCCACTGGACTATAATTCACTAGTGAAATTATTAACTTAGGCTAGTAGCAGGGGATGAACAATTTTAGGGAATTCATGCAATAGGAGTAACTACCTCTAATCGACAAACATAACTTGACAAATAAAGCATGCATACATACAGTTGCAAACCAAGATAATAGTTTTGAATATAATAGGATCAACATGCATCAAAGGAATGGGTGCTTGACTTTGATTGCTAGCTGGTACTTTGGACATTCTCACAAACATTTCAATTGCACTCCCGAATTAGCGTCATCTAACGAAAAGAACCGACAAAGCGAAAGCATCGAATAAACACCAAAATTCCAAATGTCTCCAAAAATTATAAAATTAATACAGGAGATAGATAATGATTTTATATGAATTTATAAGAAAAAATTAATTGGTTTGAAGTTTGTATGAGAGAGTTATGCCCTAAACGATTTCTGCCGGGAAGAAAATCAAGAAAATATGCTTGCTGTCACTTTAAATCCGAATTTAATTCTTTTTGCGAATTTTTTTGGAGTTGTGGTGGATATGAATTTTACATGGCATGGAAGAGAATACAATTTTATGAACCACAAAATTGGATTCATCTCTTTTGGAGTTCATATGAATTTTCAAAGTTAAATGAATTTTTAGTGCAAAGATAATTCTTTTCTGAATTTAATTCTAATATCAAAATTTTCTATGAAAGTAACATGTTTAAAACCTATTCTAGGTTAAATTACATTAAAAATGGAAACCAACAAAATTGGTTTCACTCAAATTAGAGTAAAAATGAATTAGTTTTGAATTTTCGAAGTTATTCGAATTTACAGTGCAAGTTTAATTCATTTCGGAATTTCTAAACACATTAAATACTTTTTATACATGAGTGCACCTAGCCACGGTCACTGACCAGCAGGTCCTACGCCCTTTTCTTTTTCTTTTTGGTTTATTTTCTAACCGGGATTGCTTAGAGGATGACAGGTGGGTCCGCCGTATTTTCTTTTTCTTTTTGGTTTCTAATGAAAATCATTACTGACATGTGGGACCCTACTGTCAATGACTAGGTTCATGAGAACAGTGTGTGGACTAGTGTCTACAACAAAGTGCATTGGTCCACCGGTCCACGGACCAGAAATCGTTGTGCACTTAAATGGCTCGGGCCCGCTCGTCAGTGGAACATCACTCATTTAAACCGGTACCAATTAATGCTTAGCCGGTAGTTAACATCAATTAACTCTAAACGACCAAGATTTAGTCTAATGATTGAGCAATAGTGTCTGTCCGAGTTCGGACAGAGCAGAGAACCCGTGGCCGCGAGTTTGCCGGGCGTGTCGCCGGCGACAGAGGGCATGGCAGCACCGGCTAAGAGCTAAAATGGGACCCCCATGACTCGGCGATCTTACAGGCACCGACGATGAGGGCTCCAATGGTGTATAGTGGTGGCGCTCTAGAGAATGGCGGCGGTGACGTTCGGGCTAACATGCCACTTCGTGAATCGACAGTGCTTCAAGCGATCTAGCGTGCGCACGAGGGTCTACTAGTCACTAGGAACTCACTGAAGCAGAGAAGGAGGACGGAGCTCGCCAGAGATGAGCCAGCGGCGATGACCCGTGGTGGCACAGTGTGGCCAACGAGGAGGGAACGACTTGAGCACAAAGGAGAGCAAAAGAAGGCAGGGATAGCTAGAAGGTAGCAGAGAGATGCTCTAGACGCAGTGAATCGAGTAGAGACTCACTAGAGAGGTAATGGCGCTGGTGGTGACGCTTCCAACCGTGCGCGAGGAAGAAGACCGAGGCACGGTGATCCTACGATTTAAGGGCCGAATTAACATGGGATAAAATACCCTAGAGGGTTAGAACATGAGGTGACACGGACACTAAGTGGAAAGACTCATCGTGTTGGCCGGAACGGTGATAGGGAGTGGCGGCCGTGCACCGAATGCCGCCGGTCTCGTGGAAGAAGCCCGTGTTCCCGGCGCTCCGGCTGCAATGAAAGATAAATGAGGTGAGATGTAGCAAGAAGACATTGATGCGATGTAGAAAGACATGAAGAATAGGGTTGGAGTCCGTTAATGCGGCCGGGATGCTTGGAGGTGGCACGACGACACCATTGACGGGGCCGAGAGCGGCGCTTCCGCTCTGAACGATGCAGTCAACGATAGGAGCCACTCCAATGGAGTGGTTTGGATGGGGCGAGGAGGTGAAACTGACGAGGTGGAAATGCGGCGACCAGGTACACCAAAGAGGGAGTTAGAGAGGAAGAAGCGGTGCGGGTCCGAGGGCACATGCGTCTTTTCCACGCGCTAGACGGCGAGAAGGTTGACGACGTCAATAGGAGAAGGGCTCCGGTTGGCTGCCTCGTGTGGTGGCGCCATGGTGTCAAACGGCTTGGACGGAGGAGGTCGAGGTGAGGTGGCGTCCAAGCGAGCGCGCTCGGCAAAGGAGAGCCAGCGCGTGGAGAAGATGACCTACGGGTGGGGCCTGTAGGTCAGTGGAAGAGGGAGAGGAGGACTGCATTGAGCTGGTCTGGCTACAACAACGACTCGACTAGCTCAGCCCGAGGAACAGAGAGTTGAGAGAAATTCGGTTTTTTCTGATTTTCCAGAAATGGCTGAGGTTGTTAGGTGATTTTTAGACAGAGATGCCTAGCTCCGAAATTTATGAAATTTTTAGGAGAGGTTCCAGACACTAGGTAGACCATTGTGTAATTCTTCTAGAGTTTTTCATGTAATATATTTTCTCTATAATTATTTTAAACTCTTGTGTTTAATGTTTGACTTTGGATTCACTAGTTTGACTGGCTGTTTAAAAATAACAAATTAATTCTACAAATTGTTCACATGATTTGTTTGTACCTTAAATTCAAATTCAAATTTGAACATGCAAACTAAATGGGAACCAAATAACCTCCAAAACTTCCAGACAAATTCAAACAAGCATAATAGAGCATATATAATCCAAATAAAATATTCTCAGCTTTGAGTCCCACTATATTTTCAAAATAAGAATTTAGTTTGTAATTATGAACTAGAGAAAGTATATTTTCAAGTTTGAAATTGAGATTTCTTTTGAAACTACCTCAAGTATTCTAGAAGCTTTTGAGATTTTACTGTTCATCATTTAAATTCCAAATTGAGCAATCCCACACTTGAAACCTTTTTAGTTTTGCTTAAATTTCAAATTAAGCTTTCGAGATGGGGAAAAGAACATTGGACTTCCAAATTCAATTTTATTGCTTCAAACATTTGGAGATTTTCCCAAGAGGGTTTCCACCTCTATTATAGAAACAAGTATCAAGATCTTGACAAAATTTTATTTCTAGGTTTTGAAAAATCAGGTTTCAACCCATTTGCTTTGCAACAAAAAGTTCTAAAAAAAATCGAAAATTTCACCTATGCACAATAGATGCTTATCTAATCTAACTTAGAGATTTTGGGCTGTTACAAGTTGACGGTAATGGCATAAACAGGTAACATTCCAAAAAAAAACAACGACACGTAATGGAAAGGTTGTTTTGCAGTGACAAAGCATGGATCCGAAAACTTTACAGTGATATAATGTTTTTTTCCAATAACAACTAAATAAGTGAAATTTCGTTATTACTCCTTTGTAAGAAACAGGTAAGCCAACGGACATCCACCCATTAGTGTGATAAATGCATAGCACCACTTTATTATCTTATCCCATCACCATCTTTCTCATCCCCTCCTCTCTCCTGCATTCTCTCTCTCTCTCTCTCTCTCTCTCTCTGTTGGAGATATGGACAATATTTTAATTCTAGATTTTATTATGAGACAAAGATCACAAATAACTAGAGATGCATACAACAAGCAACTCATTGTACTTTTAAACATACACAATAATAGAATTATAACAGAATAGTTTGGTTACAAAACCAACTTACAATAGGGCTTGATAAAAAAAGGAAGCAGCACAAACTTGATGTAGTGTAGAATGTAGGTGAAGCGGTACAGCGAGCGGTCGCACGGATGTGCTGCCCAAAAAACATATTGCTACCATGTGCAGGTACTCTATGAGGCAATGGTTTAGAGATATCTGCTCACCCTCCTTCCCGATGCACACCAAGGAGAAGGGATGACTTTGGTTCGACAACACAACATATCAGCACAGTAAAACAGAGATGAAGTAGAAGGTAAATGGAAGTAAATCAATTCGTATTTGATCTGGACGTCTCCAGATTCTTTTAAGGTCGAGACAATTACTCTCTAGTAACTGCCTAATAAAGAACCTAATGAGCCACTAGTAACTGCTAATTTAAAAACAATTAATGGTAATTAAGCAGTGTTTATCAGCTCTTGACTATACCCTGGTCTACGGCTCCGACCAGTGATTACATTGGTCTTCCGAATGACCACACTGTTCCGCACCTGTCTTCCGAATAACCATATCGGTCTTCTAAGATGACCACACTCGTCTTCCGAGTAGTTTAGTTTGACCAGTATCACGGAAGTGAGAAAATGCGTTAGGTAATTTTTGTTTAGTATTTTCGTTAGTGCAGCAATTTGAGCCACGTACTGTAGCAGCATGACTTCAAGCACAGTACAACAGTGTGCCTATAAAAAGGGGCCATATGTAATCAAATTTTGTGAGAAGCAAAGCAATAGAGCAGGAGAAAAGCTGCCGTGAGCAGCACCAAAAATTATTTTTTGTCTTTCTTGAATAAATGTGTTTCTACTGAGCGTCGCGAGTTTCTTCTTAGGTTAGGCCAACAAAATGTATGATTAGCAAAATAAAGGCGAACTAAACTTTTGGAATTTTTAAAGAATGAATAGACCTCTACCTTACGGTCCCATTCTAATTTGGGGCCATCGCAAGGCTCTAGTGGAGGCGCTAGTCCAATTAGACTGCCAAATGGGCATGCCCGCCCAAGATTTCAAGACAGGTCTTGCTAGGCACGGCCAATTTAGGCACTGGTCCATTTTGGCGATGTCTTTGTTCGTTTGCGTCTGCAGAGCCGTACCCACGGCCGGGGGTGGCGGCGAGCACGCGACCGACGGGCATTCGTCTTGCGTGCCGAGTCAAGCACGAGCCGTTTGGCCCGTCGGGCGAGATGTGGCCCGTTGGCCCATCGTAACAAAAAATCAAAAAATCCAAAAAAATTAGAAAAATGTGTAGAATTCAGAAGTAGACATGAAATTTTTTTAAAAATGAGACAATCATATTGAAAATGTAATAAAGAGCTTTATTGATGTCCAACTGGCTGCCTCGTTAAAACCTTTGCCAAGTAAAAACTCAAAATGAGAAAACCATGGAAAAGAAAAAAGAGTACAGCCTATAGCTGTACAATTCTACATACATGATACATCTTTGTTCTATGTGTCGGTGTCGTTGTCTAAGTACAGATTTTCGAACACCTCCGAGAATTCTGGATTTTCCACAGAGTGTTGTGTTTGTGAATCAGCTTGTTCCCAATCCTTCACAGTTAGAAGGATCTCTACTATCTCACTTGTGAGACTTGTTCTTCTCTCCTCCAATATCCTTCTAGAAAGACTGAAAACAGACTCGGAGGAAACCATAGAGACAGGAACAGTTAACACATCACGTGCAAGTATGGATAGCACGGGATATGTTAACTTATGGGCTTGCCACCATTGCAAGATGTCGAAGCCTTCTGAGTTGAAATCCACCGTATCATTGTCCAGATAGGTGGATAGTTCTCCGCTCCTTGTGGGTCTTGGCTGAGCAGGCGTTGGTGTAGAAGAAGAAGAAGAACCCCTGGACCTGGACCTGGAGGAAGAGGCACCGAAAATCGCACCCCACATATTTGTCTTCCCACTTGAGGTAGGGGCTACTTGAGGTCGTTGCGAACGAACTCCCCGGAACTTATTTTCATACCTTTGGTAAACCTCGTATAACCGAGAACGAACTTCTGCAAAATAGTTAGTATAGTCTAGCCCCAGTAGCATCACTAAGAAGATCAAGTCTGATTACCAAATGCATCAATTTTAGCCCTAGGATCTAAAAGAAATGCAAATGCATATAGGTAAGGATTTCTCTCCAATATTTAAGGTATTTAGATTTCATGGAAACAACAAAGATCGCGTAAAACTATGTCATTTTCAAACATTTTCAATTGAGTAGCAATCCGTAAAATAGTATGCAGAATGATAGGAGATGTTGGATAGTAGACAGCGGACAAAGCAACAGTTGCCTCATAAAAAATTTCTAAAAACAACAGTACCTTCTCAGCAACGAACCAATGTTGCTCAGTTAATAGCATAGTATCGTCATTGCTAGGATAGTGCGTTTGAATAAATACAGAAAAAGTGCCCTGCAGAAGTTCTTATATTGTGCTATTCTTACGTTAGAATTATTGAAGAAAGAAATCGCATCGCGAAAAGCTTTAATATACGAACTCAACCTCTTCAAACCACATTTGACTATAAGGTTGATAATATGACAAGCGCATCGTTGATGTAGCAGGAAGGAATCGGCATATGTACTCAACACTGGAGTAAGAATGTCCATAGCCTTAGAGTTTGAAGCGGCGTTGTCTAAAGTAATTGCGAATATTTTGTCTGTAAGACCAAAGTCTTCCACGACTTTGATAATCTGATTCATGAAATTCTCCCGTGTGTGCTACATCAATTAATTTCAAACCTATAATCCTTTTCTCCATTACCCAGTCGTCATTAATATAATGCGCAACTACACTAAGGTAATCCTTCCTAGCCCGACCACTCCATATGTCCGAGGTCAGGGCCACCGAAAATGTGCACGTACTAAATAGTTCCTTTATTTTATTACGACGTTCATTATAGTATTTCACTAGATCCCTAGTTGTTGTCTGTCTAGAAATGGAAGTAAATCTAGGATTATGCGTAGTCCTAATGTAATTTTGGAAAGAAACAGACTCACCAAAGCCTAACGGTAAATCCTCAGAAACAATTAAACGACAAAGAGATTGGCGGGTTACCTGAGGATCGTAGTCCCAACTAGACTCACCAAAGCCTAACGGTAAATCCTCAGCCAATCCTTGCTTGGTTTGACACCTTGCAGCATGTCTAATCAAGTGCCCCGTTCCACCTGTAGACTTTGCAGATAATTCATGGCGACAAATTTTACAAATAGCATATGATACCTCATTTCCCACTACGTCTTGCCTGGTTGTCTTGTCGAAATTCTCCCACACTCCTGATGTAGACGGCCTTGACCTCTTTGTTCTAGTTGCTGTTGAGCCTGATGCTGACGTGGAGGCTGATGACGGAACTCCACCTTGCTCCTCTGGTGAAACCTCCGGTTGGTTTGAGGTAGCCGCAGTAGCAGCTGCCTCCATAGACGCAATTTCGTCCGATGAAAGTCCGAACTCACTAAGAACAAAGTATCGTCAGAAGGACTGCCCATAACTAAAAGCGCAAAATCGAAAATAACACTATTACTACTTTAATCTTAGCATACTAATAACTAACAATAAAAGTATTAGAAAAATAGTATTGTACCTCTTTTATTTGACTTGTTGACTAAAATTGAAATTTCAAATTTTGGCACAAATTTTTGAATTTTGCCAAATTAGCTCAACACGGATTTGAATTTGCACAACACAATTTCAAAGAGAGAATAGAGAATGAAGGGGTGCTGAATGAGGGGGGGGGGTATGGTGCCTATTTATAGAAAATATTTTGGATTTTTTTTAAATTTGTTTTGCTATTTTTAAGCCCTAGCGGTCAAAGCGGTCAAAAAGAGTAAAAAACCCAAGAATCTGGCCGAAATTTTAAGGTCGTCTTTGGTTGCACTGCCCATGGTACGACATGGCCCTGCTCCCTTTCATCTCCCCCAACCAGCCTCGCCCTCGCGGCCTCCGCCTCACCCGTGCCGCCCCCTCGCCGACCCTGCCGCCTTCTCGCCTCCTCGGCTCCCATGACCCCGCCGCCTCCTCCCGGCTCCTGTGACCTGCCGCCTCAGAGGCTCCCCTCCCCATGACCCCGCCGAGGTGCCGCCGCCTCCTCACCTCTGGAGTGGAGGCCTCTCCGCGACCCGCCGAGGAGCCCGCCGCCTCAGAGCCTCCCAGCGGCCCGCCGCTTGTCGACCCGCCGCCTCGGAGCCTCCCACGGCCCGCCGCGCGTGCCGACGACCCAGCGCCACCTCGTTGACCCGCTTGACTCCTCGCTTCCTCTCCTCTCCCCCGCAAGGCCACTGCTGCTGCAGCTCTATGCGGCACGACGTCCTCCTCCCTCCCTCCGCGTTGACGACACCGCCATCGCCTCCTCCTCTATCTGCTCCGGTGCAGCACCGTGCACCGCGCCGCCGTCTGGCCCGCCTCCTCCTCCCTCTGCTCCGGCGCAGCAAAGTGCGCCGCAACGCCCTCCTCCTCCCTCCGCTCTGGCCTCCGGCGCAGCACCGTGCGCCGCCGGTTCCGCTCCGCCTCCGGCAGAACCGTCTTGCGCCGCCGGTTCCGCTCCGCCTCGGCGAAGACACCGTCTTGCCGCCGCCGGCTCCGCTCCGCCTCCGGCCCTACGCGGCCTCGCCTCTGCAGCTCCGCCTCCCATCGCAGGCCAGCCGTGCGTGCCGTCTTGGGCCGCCCACCGTGCCGTGGCGGCGCCTGTGCACGCCCGTGTATCGTGCCGGTCCGACACGGTCCATAAACAGTACAGACTATGCCGTGCTTAGGCCAGACCTATGGTATCATGCTTCGTGCCAACCCGATTAGCCCGGCCCATTTGGCCAGCTCTAAGTCCAATCGATCAATCCATCCAGCGGTGCTCTCCAATCAATCTCTCTTGGTGGTGATTGCAAGACAGCAGCAGCGCTTTGGCAGATCGGTCTGGCGGAGGCGCGCGGGCAGCAGCCGTTGGCTTTTCCGACTAGCGGCCTTCGGCGGCTGCGCGGAGCAACGGCCGTGCCTTCGGTGGCTCGACTTCTGCGGGTGGCGCAAAGCAGCAGCGGTTGCTTCGACGACTCGACTCCGGCGGGGGAGCGGAGCGACAATGGTGGCCTCGACGGCGGCAAGGTCCACACAGTGACACAGGTGATGTTGGTGCTCGAGTCCAACAGCGGCTCAGAGCAGTAGCGTTAATGCTGGATTTACCTCGATCCTACGCGAGCGAACAAAAAAATCAGGTGCGAGTTGCGGCTGGATGTTTCTTTCCCGTGGTTTTTCCCGGTTGTAAACGAAAAATTCCTGCACTTTTCCTACGGTCGATTCCTGAGTTCCAAACGGCACTACAGTGCCAATTCATATAGGAACGAGAATCCTACACTTTTCCTATGAAAATCCTTCAATCCATGGTCTTTTTTGTCGCACACTTGCTGGAAAAGTCTCTTCTTTTGTAGACCTCCATGAAAATTTTCTTTTCCCTAAACCAATTTGTTCGCACAAGCACAAGGTTCGTACCCTATTTGTGTAACATCCTATTTTGGCTTTGTAAATAAATTTTAAAATTTATTTGAATTCAAAATCTCTCAAAAGATTTCAAATCTCAATCTTTTCCAATCTCTCTTGGGCTTGGCCCAGCTCAACCTCCCTCCGCCCTTTTCTCTGGCCCAGCCCAAGCCGGCCATGCCACCCAACGCACTGGACGCGCCGCGCACGTGCTCCTAGACCGGACGCCCCTGCTCTTGTCGGCCTTCGCCGCCCGACAGTGCTGCGCCATGCCCATGCCACGCCTCCATGTCCGTGCACGCCACGTACACCAGTGCCGTGCCCAGACTCCCCTTTTGCCTTCCTTTCCTCCCCGCGCCCGCTAGCTCCGTTGACAACGTGCCACCCTCGGGAGTTCGCGAGTTCTTCAAGCCCCCAACGGCTCCTTCCTCTTCCCTAGCTATAAGAAGCTCCCCACCTTGCCCTTGCTCCTCCCCACCTTGCCTCCATCTCTGTTGCCGAGACACACCGAAGAGAGATCAAGTTTCCGTTTCAGCCGCCGCACCACCATCGTCGAATTGTCGCTTCGGTGAGCTCCCCTCCCAGCCGTTCGTGTCAGCTCGCATTCCAGGACCCAAGGATTTTTTTCTCCTCTCTTAATTTTGCTTTTGGTCTTCAGGCGCCGTCAGATTTTCGTTTCTTCTTCGTCTCCGGCCGGACCCCCCCTTCGCCACCTACCACCCTCTGGTCGCCTCTGCCCTCCCTCTCGGTCCCGGTGAGTTCCCCGTGCTTTGTAGTTGCTCGTGCGCTCAAATTCAAACTTGAAGCGTCGCCGGGTCGCTTTGACCGCCACAGTAGTACTGCCGCCGCCGCTCCTCGCCGTCGCATCGCCGCGGTAAGCCGCCGTGGGTCTCACCGTTGGCATATCCCTAGGATCGCCCGACAGAGGGGATTCCAATTTGGTCCTTTATAGCCACCGCCGTGGTCACCCTCGCCAGCGACAAGCACAGGAGACCAGTGCTTAGGGCTCCTCTGTTTGTCAAAAGGCAGAGAAGCCCTGTAGCAGCATATTTATTCATCGAATCGTTGTCTTAAGGGTTAATCAAGTGAGATACTGTTAGTTTTATTGCTGCTGAGTCAGTGACGCGTGGGCCCGAGGTGAGTTAATGCAGTTGATTAACTGCTGGTTTCCTTGATGATTCAATGACATGCAGGCCCGGTGCAATTAATAGCAAAGTAACTCCTCGGTGAACCCAGCACAGTGTTTCGTAGACTTTGGTCCATACAATAGTGTTGTGAGCCGAGTCTCCGTGCAATGGGCCCCTCATGTTAGAGAGATAAATTCTCTCTCCCTTTTTCTTTTTCTGGATTTATTTCAAAAGCAAACTTCAGAGAGCCTGTTCTCACTCGTTTTAACTCTGAATTTAATGAAATTTATTTATATTTTTTTTCTAAATTCAAGATCTTTCTAATGGCAGTAGATGTGTTCAATTTGGAGTTCATTTGTTATTTATTTTGTATTTATGTGCTTTGCTTGCTTTTTTTTTTTCCGGCGTGATCGTCCGAATAGAGTTCTAAGGCGCGGAAGAGCCCCAGTTTGATCAAGCTCAAAACTTTCAAGACCCTCTTGCCATTGACTCAGGCGAGTCAACACTTTGATCATATTGAACCTATATTTTATGCAAATTTATATTCTTTTAAATTATCAAATTGCATGCTTAATTCCTTATGCAAACGTATGTCAAATCTTTAAGGTAGTTACATACCTACTTGGTAATTAAATATTATTATACCATCCTTTGATATTTGAATCACTTAATCCTTGTCACCCTAGATAATTATGTGGTAACTTTACTAGTTATAGGTTGCACTTAAACGTTATGCTAGTCTTGCTTAAGTACCATGGCATTAATTGCCCTAATCATCATCTTTTAATCATGAAAATTTGTTTTGGGCAGTCATTGGAGGTAAATGACTAGAATATTTGAGATAATTTATTTTATGCTCCTCAAAACCCTAATAACTTGATGTTACCATATCTGAGTGGATGATATGATGGTGGGTGCTGATGCAGCACGAGAAATGATGGAATGTGGTATGTACTGTCCAGATAACTTAAAAAACTTAATCCTGTAATGATCTCCTAATGTAAAATAGTGCAACCATAAGTCTATAATGGTGTCGACCTGACTAAATAATTTGTATCCACCAGTGCGAGTTGCACCATTGGAGTGACCCACGAGCCGTGTTGCTGGCGTAAGCCATCGTGGACACGGGTCGGGACACTGGTGTAAGCCATTGTGCGGCACAAGAGAGGGTCTGGGTGTGGTTGACGTGGGTGTGGTAGGCGTAACTACCCTCAGATGAAACCTTAGCGGGTGTAACTAACACGGGGGGATGCATTGTAAATGCCATGTGGTGATCTCCTTGATTCACATGTCTAAGGAAACATGTGTACATATCAAGATGATTATCTCTTGTGGGTAAAGTGTACAGTCTCTACAGAGTATAAACTGTTCGAACAACCGTGTCCATGATCAAGGGTGGGCATGAGAACTTACTCGAGTTAGTTCTATTTAAAAAAAACCTTTGTGGGTGGGATTAAACTCGTCGGGCCGATGTGACCCTAATCTTGGATTTTCCTGGGTGGACATACCGTAGTGATGCTAATAAGGTGGATGTAACCCTAATCAAAATTAAGCATAAGGTGGAGGTAACTTGCACCGTTATAAATATTGCACAACTTCTCTTTAAAGAAAATATGATTTGGCTAAATTGCCAAGTCATAGGAGTTCCTAATTATGGTAATTGAAGAATGTTGCTTTTAGCAAATAAAAAAACCCGAGCCATCCTTGCTAAACCTTGCATATATATTTATTGCATTCTGCGTGTTGGCTCGTGAGCACGGTTGTTTGTGCTCATCCTCACTCTTTCCCCCATACCTTAGAAGCCATGGACCAAGGACGCTACGCATACTACGAGGATCCAGAGGTTGATGGTCAAGAAGATGGTGGAGAATAGATTAGTCTCTGTTAGACTAGGTCTCGCCTTAGTCTAGCTGGTTGCGTACACCAATATTGCCCAAGTCTTTGGATAATATCGAAAGTACATAGGTTACCCCAGTCGCGTGCCTGTGGAGAGATGTGTCCTACCCCTTTTCCTTTTGCTACCGCTTTCGCTGTTATGTAATGTATTCATTTGGCCTGGTCGGCCCTACTGTAAAACTTGACCCGATGCGGTCTATTTGACTCTGATGTATTGTAATAAATGAATGGTTTGGTTTACGTCATGTATGAAATGATTCAGTGATGTATCTGTGAGCACTATCTACTAATTCAGGGAATAGTGTAGTGGTTTTACAGAGGATTCTGGATTACAAAATCTGGGTCCGACAATTTGGAACACCGATTTTTTTTTTTAAAAAAAAACATTCATTCAAGAATTGAATTGTTTCATGTGAAATCCCTACAAAATTCTAAACAAGGTTTGTACCCTATTTGGAACACCGAGTTTTTTTTTTCAAATTCATGCAAAAATTGAATTGTTTATGAAATCCCTACAAACTTCTGAACTTCCTGTGTTGGTCTAAACGACCTCATTCGTATCTCAAATTTAAACTCGGGCCGAGCTGAGAACTTATGCACTCGGCCCATTTCGTTCTCACCCACGTAAAGGTCACTACGCCATAGTGACTTCGAGTTAGACCTGTTCAAATGTCGGCCCGGGCTTGAAAAGCCCGACCAAAAATCAGCAAGCCCGAGCCCGGCCCGGCCTGGCCCGAAAAACTGATTTTTCCGATTAAAAGTATTATTTTAATCATTTTTTGGAATAAAAAACTAATATTTAATTCATTTTCAACATTAAATAAATAGATTTTCCATTTTTAAATTGATTTTACCGGGATTTCGGGCCGGGCCGGGCTTCAACCAGGCCGGTTTTGCAGTCCTAAGCCCGCCCCGGACGACGTCGGGCTTGGGCCGGGCCGCCCATGAACAGGTCTACTTCGAGTCTTGGAGACTAGATACCTGGGCGCGCATTTGTGTGCTCGTGATGTTTAGGAGTAAAAAAAGCTACGAAAAAAATGAAATCGGGAGAGGAGAATGAGCATTTTGATAAACAGGTTTTGTGCGAATAAAGGATGTGGCATTTGTGTGTTTGATGTGGAGCTCTCAGATCTTTGGGAAAAAGCAAGGATACATGTGAAATGGTGTTTTATGCACCCATTTCTAAATTTGGATTTTGGATCATTTCTCTTATGTAAATAAAAAAATTTGATTTCAAAATTGTAACATAATATGTGAACTTGAAATAGTTTATTTTAAATATTGCTATTTGCATTTATTATTTTATGTTTCAATATTCCAATTTAAGAAAATCTAAATTTATTCTTAGTATCATCCAAAAAGGAAAATGTTAGTTTAAGTAGTATCCATAGAGAGGGAGAGAGTTACATGATTTAATTCATTTGCATTAAACAAGCTCAGCTAAGATGGTGATATGAGATCACATAGTCTTATATAAAATGCATTTGCATGGATTATTAGAGGGCTACTTACTGATACAAAACAGAAGCTTTAAAATCATGGGAAAATTGAGCCAAGCAACGAACCTGACGGCTAGGCTTGTAGTCTACTATCACATGAACATAGTGGAATTTATTTCATTCCCAACAGAGATATTTTTATCGACAACTCTCATTCCATAGATAATTCTTTTACCACCCAACCATTCAGTCAGAGTAAAATCTAAGCATAGGTCCTCAACGTCACCCTCATAGTGTTGTTTGATGGAAAGACATCCATGTTGTTGTCGTCAAAAAAGAAAACATCAAAATGGTATGTCCATAAGATTTAATCAAAAAGATACCCAAACTAAATAATAAATATCATATGTAGTCTCCATAGAGGGCAACCCATCTTCATCTTAGGAGCTAGTAAAGAATAATTGATCCCCAAACAGCAGTAAATTTTTATGAGGCTTAAATAAATGAGAAGATCTTGCCAAAGATATGTAACAAACTGCATTAAATACATAGTATTGTTCAGGTTTCAGAAAACCAGTTGGTTCAAGATTGGAAAAAAAATTCTAAGCAGCAAAATGTCATAACTCATAAGTCATAACTCAACTCATATTCTTCAATGTACCGAGAGAGATATTGTAACATACATGAACAGTAAAGTGAGCATATGCATATCTTAGGATCATTGCCACTTTCAATAGTGAAAGCAATACTCCAATTTTGTTTACAATCTACAGTCTATTAGCTAGGGTCATTGCACAAACCTCTTTACGACTAAGAGTGATCCCTAAAGACCATTGTGGACATGGTTAGATGGTTAGCACCGATGAGGCCCTATGGCTTATATGTTGGATTGAAAGCTGTGATACACAATGGCTCCAGTTGGCCTTGAAGTGAATGATAAAATAGGCCCAAGTATCAGTGTACATGAAATTGTTATTCAGTACATCATAGTAACTTCTTTTTTTTGTACTAAACACGGAATACCAAATAAACCAATTGACGAGGATCTAATAAATCCTTATTCAATTATTTATCTGTAATTCATATTATGGATAATAATGACGTCAAATAGTTATTGAGTATACCCCTTAATATTCATAAGGGAGAAGCTGGAGGTCATAAGTTCTTCTATGACCACCCCATAGCTGTAAGTCCTCCTACGACTACCCCATAGTCGTAAGTCCTTCTACGACTATAACGTGATCGTAAGTTCTACTATGATCAGTCTGTGATCGTAAGTTCTTCTACGACCACCACCTGGTCATAAGTTCTTGTACGACCAGTCCCTAGTCGATAGGGCTCACAGACATGTGTGCCTAATCGATCAGGGAATCTTCTGTACCGTATCCAAGGATATGAACAACCAATTACGCTGTTATTCTTTGGAATAATGGCACGATTTAACTCCTTTGTTATGGTGATAATTGCCTAGCAACATGGGAACGTTACTACTCCCACAATAACCTCCAGTAACGGCTCCACGATCTGGAACAATAAGGCGGTCTTTAAACTGGAGATACAACGTCACATTTCGAAGACTGTATAAAAGGCAAAATCATCATGACAATTAGGGAGAGGATTTCAGAGGCAATCAGGAGCACAAGACACTATACTCTAGTCTTTCTCTTGATCTTGTAATCCATCATACTCAATACATACACACATGAGTATGGTTATTATTCTCCCAGGAGAAGGCCCGAACCTATATAAAGATCCCCGTGTCTCCCTCTCTGTGTGATTTTGAGCCTAGGGGAACCCCCGAATCAAACAATCTTTACGTAAGTTCGGTTCTAAAACACCGACAGTTGGCGCCGACCGTGGGGATCTTCGAGTCCTCAGCTTTCCTTCATCTTTTCCGACTCTGATGCTCTCATGGCAGGAGAGTGGAACAAGGAGAACTGGCTCAACTTGGACGATTACGCAGATATCGACATGGATGCTGGTTTTAACTACGAGCCGAGTACTACATCATCCGATGGTGATGTCGCCTCCGAAGATCATTCTCCAGGAGACCACAGCACTGATGGAGTTGTGGAGGGATGCTTATCCCCCACAACGATACGTCCAGATAAGGAACTGGCTTCCTCAGAGGGCAAGGGTCCATCCGACCACAACAAGGACTGTCCCAAGGCAGGCTCAGAGCATTGCGAGGGTTCTCCCTCCGAATGTTCAAGTCCACCTAAGGCAGTCCGACCTGGCGCAGCAATTCTTGGAAGTCGTAATTCTGGATCTTCATCAGCACCTCGTGGTTCTCTCTCTCCGGCTAACCCAGCCAAGGATGCGATTGAACACGCTCTTCCTGCGAGTTCGACCATCCCAACGCAGGGCTCACCTACGGACGGAGACGACTATAACCCGGAATTCCCCTTCCTAGAGGGTTTACTCCAAGTCGCCAGATGGTGTCATTCGACTACTCCTCAAGCGAGGAGGCTTCAAGCCCAAGTGGACATCATCAACGGGAGGTCATTGTCCTTCCCTCATGTAGCAATAACTCTCCTAGAGGCAGGACCGAGGATGCTTCCCGACGATCATACCCTACGACCGCTCGTGGCAATGGCATGGACACCTCCGGCGATGACTAGAGTCAATACTCTGATGAGCGTTCGGAAAATCCTCGAGATCACTGCACTTCACTGAGGCAAGCTCAAAGATCAGGTATGGATGATTCTGAAACAATCCGACGAAAACAAATTGCGGCTCAGAGAAATTTGCCTGGGCGCACTCAACACCAGTCGGAAGAAGCTCAGAAACTCCAGCATATCAACGATCTGCTCGAGAACCCATCTCGAGAACTTGCCCAAGCACCTGGCTACGACCTCTTCGCCGAAGAGATCGCACGAAGGTTACGAAGCATGATGAGCAAGCTCGAACGTCCCCGTCGACATCATTCTGGAAGTCGTAGCAGTATGAATCCATCAGCTTCTAGTCGTTCGAATAACTCACCGCATGGAGATCGACCCAAGTTGCATCGTTCCCCAAACCGGAAAAGAGTTCCTCGAACGCTTGATGATCAAAAAGCTCCCTAGAGAGGTGATCATTCACCACTCCCACCCAGAGGTCTGCAATAGCAGGCAAAATACGAGGAGTATTACTCTCGTAGGATCAAGACTTATCATAAGTTAGATTCACCCATTGCCGGGTATCGTCGAGTATGATCGCTTGCGACGTCAACCCTTCTTTCTTGCAAAGAAGGCGTTACGATGTGATTACCAGATGTCGAGCATTCTCGCCGGACCTCCGAGCAGTTCACTGGCTGCCGCGGTTTCGACGAGGGAACATGGAGAAATTTGATGGGTCTCAAAATCCCATCGAGTTTCTTTAAATCTACACGACCGTTGTTCGAGCAGTAGGAGGAGAGTGCGTCATGGAGAATTACCTTCCGACTATGCTCGAAGGGTCTACTCGACTGTGGTTGTTAAACCAACCACTCGAGTCGATCTACTCGTGGCAACACCCCTGTGACCTTCTACTAGCTAATTTCCAGGGTACCTACCATCGCCTAGGGAAGGAGGACGATTTGCACAAGATAAGACAAAATGACCACGAGACATTACGCCAATTCATCAGGCATTTTAGTCAGATTCGCAATTCAATTCCTGAGGTTTCTGACTCACCTGTTATCAGAGCCTTCAAGCAGGGAGTCCGCAGCACAAGAATCACAGAGGACATCGCTTTGAATCATCCAGCTACTATCACTGAACTCTTTGAGATGGCTGATCGGTACACGATTGCTGACGAAGTAGTTGAGTGGACTAAAATCATCGATCGAGATAACAAACATCCTCAAGAGGCTGGTGAAGGTAGCAAGAAGAAGGATAAAAAGGCCAAGAAATCCAAGAACAAGGCAAAGGGTCAAAAGCTTCAAGCCAATGGTTCTAAGGAGGTCCTGGCCGTAAGCGATAAGGAGCCACGAAGTTCCAAGCAATACTCCGATCGAGGCAAAGGTAAGCGCCCCGAACGGAAGAACGA
Source organism: Phyllostachys edulis (assembly GCA_036346405.1). Taxonomy (NCBI): domain Eukaryota; kingdom Viridiplantae; phylum Streptophyta; class Magnoliopsida; order Poales; family Poaceae; genus Phyllostachys; species Phyllostachys edulis. The sequence goes on from CM070546.1 coordinate 109,841,668, forward strand.
TAAGCCTAGGTGGTACCCTTTCCATAAAAAGGAAGGACATGACCTTCACAACTGCTGAGTTTTCCAATGAAAACTCAAGGACCACTACAACGGCAAAGGGCTACTTCCTACCATCGAAGAGGTAGGGCAAGCTAGTGGTCGTACACAGTCGGACGACAACGACGAGATGTCGTTTTAAGATCCTGAGCACACCATCGACCACATCTTTGTGGGATCATCGGCATAGAGTCAAAGCGACAGCTTAAGGCAGTCGAACGTGAGGTAAACTCAATTGACCCTCCTCTTGTCAATAAATTCTTTGAAGTGGTGGAAGTCACCATCTCCCGAGAAGGTTGTTGCCCAATCCTTCGACTTCGACGTGTCGCTTCGATCGTGGTCGAATCCACTATCAACAATTGTCAAGTAAATCGAGTGTTGATTGATGGTGGTAGCTCGTTGAATATTCTGTTTACGAGTACCTTGGACGAGATGCAAGTACCCAGGACCAAGGTAAGACCGGTAAGATACTTTTTTATGGTATTGTACCAGGGTCTTCGGCCAAACTCATTGGTCAAGTTTCTCTTCCTTTAACATTTGGTTCACCAAGTAATTTCAGGACAGAGAAGATCTCTTTTGATGTGGTCAATTTCGATACGGCATATAACACCATACTCGAACGACCAGCTTTGGCAAAATTCTTAATGGTAACTCATTATGGGTATCAATGTCTTAAGATGCCAGGTCCCAAAGGAGTAATCACAATTCACTGTGATAAGAAGATGGCGCATAGATGTGACCGTTGATCCCTTGAGATGGTTGGTGAGATGCCAACTCGAGAAGAAAAAGGACAGCCTTCGACCAAGCAGTCGAAGCCTAAAGCTGTATCTAAGCCAAACGACCAAGTCAAGGAGGTTCCCCTGGATCCAGAGGAGCCCTCGAAGACGGTTCGCATTTGGGAGACTTCCGACCCCAAATAGGAAGACGCCCTCATCGCTTTCCTCTGGGCAAACACAGATGTCTTCACGTCGCAAGTGTCTGACATGCCCGGAGTCCCCAGAGAAGTGATCGAGCACATGCTAGATTTACGGCCTGACAAAGTAGCCGTAAAACAAAAATTACATAGATTTGCCCCTGATCGATGAGATGCTATAAGATCAGAATTGTACAAGCTACTTAAAGCAGGCTTTATGAGAGAAGTCGACCACCCAGAGTAATTGGCCAACCCTGTAATGGTTAGGAAGTCTAATGGCAAGTGGCGAATGTGCGTAGACTTCACTGATCTTAATAAAGCTTGTCCAAAAGATGATTTCCCTTTAACTCGTATCGATCAGTTGGTTGACTCTACTGTTGGTTGTGAAATATTAAGTTTTCTAGATGCATATTCTGGCTACCATCAGATTAATATGTGTCTAGAAGATGAAGAAAAGACCGCGTTTATTACTCCATTTGGTATATTTTGTTATATCAAAATGCTATTTGGTCTAAAAAATGTTGGCGCTTCTTTTCAACGCTTGATGCAATCGACTTTTTCACCTCAGCTAGGCCGAAATTTGGAAGCCTATGTTGACAATCTAGTCATAAAAAGCATCAAACGACTTAATCATATTTCGGACTTGCAGGAGACGTTCGACAGCCTCAGAAAACACCGCCTGAAACTCAAATCCTGAGAAGTGTGTGTTTGGAGTCTCTTCAGAAAAATTGCTTGGATTCCTGGTCTTTGTACGAGGGATCGAAGCAAATCCCAAAACGATAAAGGCCATCATGCAAATACGCCCTCCAACCACGAAGAAAGAAGTCCAAAAACTCACAGGGTGTATGGCGGCTTTAAGTCGTTTCATCGCACGACTGGGAGAAAAGGGACTACCTTTCTTCAAACTTCTAAAGAAGCACGAGGGTTTCGAGTGGTCGGAAGAGGCAAACACTGCCTTTGAGGATGTTTAGAGATATCTTACGAGTGCTCCTATTTTGGTTTCTCCGAAACCAGAAGAGACGCTCTTAATTTATCTAGCTGCCACACCACAGGCAGTGAGCACAGTACTAGTCGTAGAGCGTGAAAATATCCAACGACCAGTGTACTACGTAAGTGAAGTTTTGCACGGGCCTAAGGAGCGTTACCCTCAGGTCCAAAAACTTCTCTATGCCCTCCTCATGTCTTCGAGGAAACTGCGACATTATTTTCAAGCGCACAAGATAATTTGTGCTGTCTGAGTTTCCCATGGGAGTGATCCTCTAGAATAGGGAAGCAGCGGGACGCATGTCAAAATGGTCAGTAGAACTTGGGACGTTCGACCTCCATTTCATGTCCCGAACGGCCACTAAGTCCCAGATCTTGGCAGACTTTGTCGCCGAATGGACAAATCCTGAACCTGTTCAGGATCCCCAGTACGATTCCCACGACTAGTGGACAATGTACTTTGACGGGTCACTTACTTTAAGTCGCTCAGGGCTAGGGTGGTCCTGAAATCTCCTAACGGAGAGACCTTAAAGTATGCCATATAATTAAACTTTCAGGCCACTAATAGCGAAAGGAATCACGAAGGTTTGCTAGGCGGCATACGAGCTCGAAGCTTTTCGCGATTCGACGACTATTCGTGAGAGGAGACTCTCAACTAGTCGTGAATCAAGTCGAAAAAGAGTAACAGTGCTCTAATCCGATAATGTCTCGGTATCTATCGGAGGTTCGTAAGCTTGAAAATCATTTTTTTGATTTCGAGGTACAATTCATCCCTTGAAAGGATAATTTCCTCTCAGATCAGCTTACTCGGATAGCTTCGTCCCGATCACAAGTACCAAAAGGAGTTTTTTTGGAGCAACTCCAGAAGCCGTCTCTGGTGGAGACACCAGAAACATCTCCTATTAAGACAGCCTCTCTAGAATACGAAGATACTTGGATGAATCCCATCCATAAGTATCTTCAGATGGGTTCCGTACTCGACGACGATCTTGAGGCAGATCATCTATCCTTAAAGGTCAAAATGTATACTTTGGTCGAAGGAGTCCTCTATAAACGAGGCATTCGAGGGGTACTCATGTGATGCATACCGTAGAGAGAAGGACTAAATCTCCTTCACGACATACATGGGGGCATCTGTGGAACTCATGCTTCCTACAGAACGCTGGTCGGAAAAACCTTTCGACAAGGGTTTTACTGGCCAACAGCTCTCTACGATGCCAAAGAACTGGTTAAGAAATGTGTACAATGCCAGTTTCATAGTAGGCAAATACACCAACCAGCTCAAGCATCGCAAATAATTCCTCTATCTTGGCCTTTTGCGACCTGGGGTCTCAATATCCTAGGACCGTTTCCAAAGGCTCTAGGAGGCTTCGAGTTCCTTTTTGTGGCTATTGATACTTCACAAAATGGATTGAAGCCGAACCTGTGACTGGGATAACAATGGAAGCCGCAAAACGGTTCATGATGAGAAGTGTGATTACTTGGGTCCCAAGTCGAATAATCACAGATAATAGTAAACAATTTTTGAGCGCAAAATTTCAGGAATTTTACGACGAGTTGGGTACCAAGCTGTGTTACGCTTCCGTTGCCCATCCCCAAAGCAATGGGTCAGTCGAATGAGCGAATGGCCAAATAATGCAGGAAATTAAAACTCGAGTCTTCGACCAGCTTGTTAAGCACTCGGATGCTTGGGTACAAGAATTACCCTCAATATTATGGGCAGTTTGCACGACTGCTAGTCGGGCAACAAGCGAAACACCCTTTTTCCTAGTTTTCGGTGCCAAAGCCATGCTTCCATCAGAACTAAAGATCAGGTCTACAAGGGTCGAGAGTTTCAATGACTCAGCCCAAGAACAACTTCGAATGGATGACATTAACCTGCTCAAAGAACAGAGAAATCAAGCCTTAATCCGTTCAGCAGTTTACCAGCAAGCCCTGCGCAAATACTATGATCGTAAGGTCCAACCTCGCAGCTTTGCTGTAGGTGACTTGGTATTGAGGAAAATTCAATCCCAGTCTAATCGAACAAACTTTCCCCCATGTGAGAAGGTCCTTACACAGTGGTCGAAGTTATGCGACCAGATTCGGTACGACTGGCAATGGAAGACGGACAGATTTTCTATAATTCTTGGAATATCGACCAGTTACGAAAATTCTATGTGTAATCGACTAACACTGTCATAAAGCATCAGGTTTTTTCTATCTTTATTGTCTTACTTTGAGTAGTGTTTTGATAATTTTTCCTACCATACACTGGTCGAAGGTCCGCCTACGATCAGTTTTTAGTCGTGAGCTTTTCCACGATAATACACTGGTCGTAAGACATTCTACTACCACTACCCACTTTATCTTTACACTGTCGAAAGGATGGTGACATCACCTAGTCGAAGCCTTTCCTCTCTGCACGTGGTCCCGCCCACTAGAAGGAACTTCCTAGTGTCGACTTGTCCTCCCTTTTTGCTAGCAACACAAAGAGCTTGGGTTTAAAACATGGTCAAAATAATGTCAAGCCGACTCGTAGTACCCTAGTTTATTTATTCATTGATTTTTGAAAAATAAATTAAGCCGAGTACACTTTTCAAATTTGCTCGACTACTTTTGGTAAACTCGCTTTGTTTTAACTGGTTGGAGGAAGTTACAACACCTAGTCGAAGACTTTCCTCTCTGCACGTGGTTCTGCCCACTAGAAGGAACTTCCTAGCCTCGTCTTGTTTCTAACTCTTGCTACCAGAGCGAACCTACTGAGTGCACTGGAATAAGTTGAACGAATTTTTAAGGAACTCTAGACGTTTATCTAACTCAAGTTGACCATTCTTGATTTGATTAATCTGGTCGGAGATGGTAACATCACCTAGTCGAAATCTTTCCTCTCTGCACGTGGTCCTGTCCACTAGAACACTACTACAAGAACATCCATACACCAACGGATAGCTAGCAACGGAACTAACATCCGTTGTAAACAGGCTCATAGACTGTGTTGTGGAAAGAGTTAGGCCACCTCTCCCACGTCAAGTCAAAAGAAAAAGGAACTCCCCCGTCCCACCCCCACCCCCACCTCACCCCCTTAACTTCCTGCACCGTTTTCCCCCCCTTTCCCCTTCCCCTTCGTCGCCCACCCTAACTCATGTCTCTTCGCCCGCCGCCGCCTCCCCTGGCCCGACGCCCCCTCTCCCGACGTCACCACCTCCCCTGGCATGACGCCGCCGCCCCTCTCCAGCAGCGTCACCACCCTTGGCCCGACTCATCGCCCTCTCCCGACGTCGCCGCCTCCCTCTGGCTCGCCGACGCCCTCTCCCGGCAGCGTCGCCGCCTGGCCCGACATCGCCTCCCCTCGCCTCGCCCGCCTCTCTCTCCTGCGCCGTCGCCCTCGCCCATCGGCACCACCTCCGCTCCGTCTCCAAGTCAGGTGCCTTTCTTTTACTTTTGTCAATTATTCTCTTGTTTATTGTCGAAAGAGCTAATTTCTCGAAATTGCCCAAATTTCTTGTTTTTTTTTGGAAATTTTGTTAGGAAAATAAGTGTGGAGTCGTAGTACACTCGATGATGAAGTTTCTTTGAACCAATCCTCTCTTGAGACTAGCTTCGCCAAGAGCCCGATACTCAGCAGCTGCGTGAGGCCACTCAAGCAGCAACAAAGCAATGACCCGGTCGTGCTTCTTCATGGCTTTGACAGGTGCGTGCAATGCAAGCCAATTTGGGGACGCCTATCTTATGGTTCAATTTGCAATTTTATAATTCCAATGCCAAATTAATCATTCTCTGTGGAGTACTGCCACTAGAATCATGTGTTTATTCTATCATGCATTTAGCAGTCTGGAGTCTGGACATTTCACAAGTATTAGAAATATAGTTCTTGTTTAGAGTGGAGGTACACCTACTCGTTACTGGAGGAGGCTGGATTGGAGGCTTGGGCTGTGGACATTCTTGGATGGGGCTTCTCTAATTTAGGTATGTTGCATTCTCCAATCTTCATAGGATTTGGTTCAATTATCGTGCTTGCCACAGTTGTAAGTTTTAACCCTTTCTAATATTGCTTGATTGGCTCATAGAAACAAGGCCTCCATGTGATGTTGCGTTGAAGCGTGAGCATCTTTATCAGGTAGTATATGTTAACAATTGCTACCGGTGTACATGTCGTTAATTTTCATGGGATGAGTTCACTTCCTAGCCTCTAGACTTGTTTGTGATTCTAATATGGTAACCAGTACCTCAAATTTGAACATCTTATCTTAGCAAGACAATGCTTGTCATGTGAATCTTTTAAATTCAGAATGAGTTTGATACGTAATTGAAGTTCAGTGCCCATTCCGCTATAGCCTTAATGTTCTATGGAAGGTTTTGCACCTTGCATGAGCATTACAAATTGCATAATAAAACGTCTTTGTTAAAAGATATTAATGTTGAGTACTCGGTCTTGTTACGGTCTTATTATATAGTAAAAGAACATTCATTTTTTTTGTTTGTACTCAGCATCTCTTTTCAATGGTAGCGACTAGCTATGCTTGGTTCATATTTCCCTAGCCTGCTAGATTGGAAGCACCCTCTATTTTTCAGATAGGAAATCTCTTTCATGTTCTGGTGCCCATGATGAATCAAGTTTCACTAGAGAGCTTGAAATGTTATGAGTTTTTGTTTCATCTCTTCAATTTTTATGTTTTGGATCAAATGGACTAGCTACTTATGGCATAACAAACGGTTAGACTTCAATTATTGTGATATCGTCGTGCTTGAATTTGATGCTTCTGAGGGTACATAGCAGTAAGAAGGATAAAAAAATATTGCAATACAAAAGAGTGGTACTTGCTCAAGTATTTATATGTTTGTAGGACTCAATAGGGGAAAAACTCTAGGGTTACGGTGTTTATAGCAGATCAACAAAGAATGTTTTGCTTATGTCTCTTTCTTTTTTTATTATTGTAACATAGGACTTTCATAGCCATTCCTGACAATATGTTTCTTTTTTATATTACAGGTTGACTCCTTTCTATAGGTAAACCCATCCTCTTATGCATAGAATATGTTTTTTTCTCCTGCATGTGCTTGTACTGCTACCAAGTGACGTGTTAAATTGATAGTTGCCATTGCCATTATTGTGCAGTAAAGAAGTTACAAGAGTATGTAGATGATATAAATGGGAGACTTGAAACAAAGCTTCATACTCGTGGTCCGGTGTCCAAATATGTTCTTCCTGATGAAAATCTGCGAGGAAGGTGAAGCATTTTGACTTTTTTTGTCAATTATTCACTGTCTGTTTACTCTCTTGTTTGACCTGTACCCCACGTAGCATTGATTCCCAGTGCTAGAAGCTATGACATGTAGATGTTGATATTCCAGGCTGAAAGGATTAATTGAAGATTTCAGACATTAGGATATTTGCTTGGGAGATGAGGAAGGATAATAAATGAAGCAAAATTGATAGAAATACATAGAATTTTTCATTCTAAGGCTAGATGATGTATGTAGTGGTGTATTGACAAATTCAAGTTGTACTTATGAATGAAGCAAATATTGTATACGAGATTTTCTCTAATAATATATATTTTTAAAGTTATTTTCTCTATGCAATGGAATAATTGTTTTATGGTATCTTCTTATTGTGAATTATTAAATTGGAACATTTTGAAGTACCAAAATATCACGGGTTGAAAATAATGAATCATCTTGCAATGCTTATATATTTTGCAAATAAAACAATTTAATCATTTGCTAATAGAAGGTACCAACGCATAAAAGTATTGCTACAACCTTAATATATGTGTTGCAAGGTAGCAACGCTTCTTCTTGTATGTTACCAACGCTTAAATATGTGTTGTGACAGACCCTTGCAACGGCAGCAATAGCAACGCATAGACAATGCGTTGGTATAGACCGTTGCAATGCTTATGTGGACTTGCAATGCTTATGTGGACTTTTAACAACGTATGTATGCGTTGCTAAAGGGTTGTTTCTGTTGTAGTGGAAGGAAGTTCCTAGTGTCGACTCGTTCCTACTCTTTCGACCAGTGTATGATAATCGTGATCGAAAAACTACAAGTTAGCTAAACCTCTCTTTTTAAGAAAACCCATTTCACACTATTTACTCAGTTTATCTAAATAAACCAAGCAAATAGTCGAGGGGCTAGGATAAAGTTATTAACTTGATTTCAATTCTTAGTCTTGCTCTTTTTTCCATTCATTATCTTATGAGTTACTAACTACTCGACAAGATGATTTTCAAGAAGAAGGAAGGATTATATATCAACATCAACAAAAACTTGTCTTTACAGGACTCAGGACTCTGGTACAGAACGAAAAATAGCATGGTAAAAATTGATCATTACTTAATTACACCAGCAAATTAGATTATTCTAGTCAAGAAACTTTATGCTATAGGAACTAGATATATATACACAATATATGAAATGACAACTCAGCTTAAAGCTATTTTTGGATTCAATAATTAGTATTATGAGGCTAAGAATTTACCGCTTAGATCGATAACATAAAACAAGCCATAGGAAGTTCCGACAAGGATGTCCAAATTTCCATCACCATCCAAATCAACCACAGGTTGGAGAAGAATATGCATGGGCACGGAAGTTTCGATGTCGATTACTCAAATCAAGGTCTGCAGTCCATTTAACTTGTCTTGTGTCAAGGTTAAAAACTACTATACTGCTTGCAACATATTTTTCAATGTCAATCCCTCCTAGCTCCTTTATATGCTCTGGGTTATCGTAATACTTGCAGTAAAAGCCAACAAGTTACTCTGATGAAGGAGATCTTATTTGCATATCCTCCGTGACTACATCGGCGATAGACTGCATTTCCGTCATTAACTGCTCCGCTTCTGCTTCAGGGCAGGAGAAGTCGTCTATGATGGGTTGCAGATTAAGGCTGGGGTCATGAGCTTTAAGTTTTGCTAAAACAAACCTTATTCCCTCTTTGACCGCCTCCTTTATCAAATCGAATTGGTTAGTCTTCAGAGTAGTCACCAACTCTTGCAAAGTTCTGACTTGATCGCCAATGGCACTCGAATGAGCAGATATCGTGTCTTCACGAGGAGTAATCCCCTCAGCATGAAGCCCACCGAGTACATTGTTCAGAACTGAAACATTGTCTTGAAGATTGATCTTCAAAGCCTTCATTTCCTCCTGATTGCGAGTCAAAGCCTCGCAGAGTCGTTTTATTTCTACTGCTTGTTCTGAAAAGAATAAGACCAGTCAGATAAAATGACATCGAGAGGAAAACACAACCAATTACAGGTAAATATTTGTTTACCAACTAGTCGAGAATCTAACTTCTTGACTTCTTCAGCATAAGAAGCAGCGTCCTTTATGTAGCGCTGCTCCCACGTTTGGACCTCTTGGTCTTTTTCTAAGAATGAATGAGAGTCAGAAAAAGAAAAAGAAGATTGTAAACGGTCTTAAGTTCAGCACTTACCGTTCAATCGTCCCTGCAACCTTTGGATTGCAGACTTTGCCTCCTGAAGCTTATTCAGGAGGTCTTCATTCTTATCACTTAGCTTTTTCGTCTCGGCTTTCTCATAGTCGAGAGAATCAGCTAAGGTCTTCTCGTCGCTCTTGAACCTACAAAGGGAAAGAATGGACGTCAGCATAAAACAAGCGGTCATAAGCTCTTCTACGTCCAAGATCTAGTGGTAAGTCTTTCTAAGACAATACCCTAGTCATAAGTTCTCCTACGACCAGTACCTAGTCGTAAGATCTTCTACGACAACCCCCACAAGTACTGTGTAAGTGGTCGAAGCAAAAAAGACTACGAAAAGCAGTTACTTACCACCTCTATGCCTGTTCACCTTTTCCTGTCACAGTTGGACAAGCTGCCTATTGTATTCAGCAACGGTAACAATTTGTTCCAATGCTTTCTGCATAAAGAAAGGCAGTGAGAAGCAAGAAAAGGCATGTATGTAAATACCGAACTTCAGGTACTTACATTCATAGCTATCTGAGCAAACGAAGACACTACCCTCGTGGAGTTCCTCAGTTCATCAATCTTTTCAACTCGGTTCCTTGTGGGGTTCCTCAGTTCATCAATCTCTTCAACTCGGTTCCACCATACCCTTTCGAGACGCTCGTCGTCAAAAACATCCCCTCTATTGGGAATGTCCTTAGGGTGAGGAGCGCGATCACGAGATCTGAACGCATGTGAGCCCACGACGGTGGCAGGAGTGAAGAACCCAAAGGAATGGTCGAAGAACTCGAACCTTTCTTCTCCTTTAAAGGTAGCAGCATCAGTAGTTTGACCTTGGGAGCCAGGAGGAATGTCTGCAGCAATTTCCTTCCCAGCGCGATGATTGAATATTTCACCCCCATGGCCAGATGCCTCCGCCGCTACCATCTTCGCCTTTGGCTCTACGACCGCTCCAGTGGTCGTAGCCGCTTCAGCACCAACGGCACCTTCCACCACTCGGATAATGGACGATCCTTCGACCACCGCCACCGTCATTCCTCCATCTGCCGGAGAAATAGCAGTGGATTCCTTGATAGGAACGTCCTTGATGATGTGAGGAGCCGGGCTAAGATCATAAAAAGGAAAACTCGATTAGGTGGTAAAAAGTAAAAGGTAAATGCTGACCTTACACTTTTGTTTCTTTTTACATACCTTCATGTGCCGAACTTGATCTTGAATTTGGAAGAAACCTTCCCCAAAGAAGATTTCTTTGACTTTTTCTCAACCATGTCTGGTCGAGAATCGAGTTGAGGAATGGCCACAATCACATCTGGTCGTGGGTCTTGAGCGAGCACGACTGCTCCTTGGGCCTCCTGGCTCTCCGGAAGGTTGAGACCTGTCTCGACCACCTCGGGGGCAGCACTGCCCTCGACCACAGGTACTGCTGGTGCAGTAGTTTCCTTCACAAAAGATATAAAGCTCTTCTAGTTCTCATTTTCTAGTCGCTTGACAAAGCCACGAGAGGCAGAAACTGCGAAAGTCTTATTGTCGTAATAAAAGAGTACCTTGGTCTTAGGGGCTTTGCGCTTGAGAGGCTTGAGCACTTCAACCTCCGTAACCTCTGCTGCTGCAGCCAAATCCGCAGAAAATTTTGCAAAAGGCCTAGTTGGATCAAAATAACTCAAGCTCACGCCTCCCTTGTCCGCGACTTGAACGAGCCGACGCTTCTTGGCTGGGGGAGAATCAAACTACTCTACCACCGCGCCAACAATCATCAGTTCGACTTCTTCATCATCCCGACAGTTTTCCATGCATACTTTCTGCATAAATCAGAAAGAGAGAGATTACAAAACAGTCACAAGTTTTTCTACGACCATCACCATGTCGTAAGCTTTTCTACGACAACCCCCTGGTCGTAAGCTTTTCTACAACCAGTACCTGGTCGTAAGCTTTTTTGTGATCAGTACCTAGTCGTAAGTTCTTCTACGACTACAAGTTCCTAAAGATGAAATCAATTCTTGATTACCTTTATGCACTCCACCTTGTCCTCTAGAGACAGGTCCGCTAGGATTGGAGGCGCCACCACATGAGTTGGCGGTTTCTCACAGATGAGCTTGACCCGAGTGCCAATCTCTTCTTGTGAGAGATCTGCAGGGATGAGAAAACTTTCAATAAGCTAAGTCTAAAAATTAACAGAAAGAAGGCTAAGCTTGAAGTTTACTTACCCTCCTCGTAGTCCCTGGTCGGGTCTCTCGGTCCAGAGTACATCCACATCAGATGAGCCCTCTTCTTCAAAGGACTGATGCGGCGTGTAATGAAATCCTTCACCACATGCCATCCGGTAAGCCCCTCTTCCTTCAAGTCTGCAATGGCTTGAATAAAGGGGGCGATCCGACCGAGATCCTTGGGAGTCGAATCCCAGGAAGAAATCTTCTTGGCCGGCTTCCCTGCGAAGGAGAGGCTGTCCTCATTGGTTATCTCCCAATAGAACCACCTCTTCTTCCACCCTGGCCACGACGACCGGGTAAACATCTGAATGTACTTATTCGACTTTCCATCATGGAGCTTCAGACTACAACTATCGGCAACTCCAGCCAGCCTGGTCATTCCGTAGAAGTAACGGAACAACTCCAGGTCGGCCGAAATCCCCAAGTAAGCCTCGCACAAGTACACGAACACTCCCAACATCGTAATGGAGTTGGGAACAAGGTTCACCAACTCCACACCAAAGTGTTCGAGTACAAGCGTGAGGAAAGGATGAGTAGGCAATCGAAGGCCACACTCACAGAATGCCTGGAAGACAGGGATTTGCCCAATCTCGTCCGACGACCAATGCTGCCCAGCAGCCTCGATCCACTTCACGAACTCCTTCTTCGAGATCTTCTCAGAGTCGACCAAAGCTCCGATCTTGGTCGCGTCCATCTCCGATTCGGCCTACTGGGAAGCAGCTTCGACCATCTCTCTCAAGAATTGAAGATTTGTATTTGGGAAGATTTCGGGAGGAAGTTCAATTTTGTTGGCGGCGAAGAACTCGAAAGATTGAACAGCGGGGATGATTTGGGGGAAATGTAAAAGACCTAAGTCTCACCCATGGTGAATATTTATAACCGCATGCCTAAGTTAAAGACATGGCGACCCAACGGTTGCCACCGCTTCGGGAACTGCTCCAACAGACAGGTCTGTGAAAGTCGATTCAGATTCTTATATTTGTCTACTCGAGAAAACCGAGCTTGTCTTCACACCTCAAGCGAAATTACCTTCTTGACCAAGTCTACTTCTGGTCAAAAGTAAGAACAATCAGAAAGAATTTACTTCCAACTACTATACTGCGACTACTATGTGATCGTAAGATCTTCTATGACCACCTTGCAAGTCGTAAGTCCTTCCACAACTTTCTTGACCAAGTTAATTTCTGGTCAAATGAAACTCCAGTCGAAGAGTTTTTCCTTCGACCACTATTCTACGATCACCTGCTGGTCGTAAGATCATCTCAACTCCTTTTCTAAGTAAGTTATTTTCACTTGAAGCTGGGGGGCTAGATGATGAGGATCTAATAAATCCTCATTTAATTATTTATCTGTAATTCATATTATGGATAATACTGACGTCATATAGTTCTTGAGTATACCCCTTAATATTCATAAGGGAGAAGCTGGAGATCGTAAGTTCTTCTACGACCACCCCATAGTCGTAAGTCCTCCTACGACTACCCTACAATCGCAAGTCCTTCTACGACTATAATGTGATTGTAAGTTCTACTATGATCAGTCTGTGGTCGTAAGCTCTTCTACGACCACCACCTGGTCGTATGTTCTTCTACAACCAGTCCCTAGTCGATAGGGCTCACAAATATGTGGGCCTAATTGATCAGGGGATCTTCTATACCATATCCAAGGATATGAGCAACCAATTACGCTGTTATTCTCTGGAATAATGGCACGATTTAACTCCTTTATTATGGTGATAACTGCCTAGCAACATGTGAACGTTACTACTCCCACAATAACCTCCAGTAACGGCTCCACGATCTGGAACATTAAGGCGGTCTTTAAACTAGAGATACAGCAGCACATTTCGAAGACTGTATAAAAGACAGAATCATCGGGACAATCAGGGAGAGGATTTCAGAGGCAATCAGGAGCACAAGACACTATACTCTAGTCTTTCTCTTGATGTTGTAATCCAGCATACTCAATACATACACACAGGAGTAGGGTTGTTATTCTCCTAGGAGAAGGCCCGAACCTGTATAAAAATCCCTGTGTCTCCCTCTCTGCGTGATTTTGAGCCTAGGGGAACCTTCGAATCAAACAATATTTACGTAAGTTCGGTTCTAAAACACCGTCACCAATATAATCGGTTTTCAAGTACCGGCAAAAAAATGCCCACCTCTCTAGCTGCACCACAAAGCCACCAACCATTTCCTTGCTCTCTAACAACGAAATAGCTAAAGACAGTGTCTAGTGCAAACATTCATTGTCTATGTCAATGTCCACGTAGCTATAACATTGTGTTGTATATACCAAAGGTTCAACAAAGTTAATGTACAGATGGAAACCTCGCTACAGTTACTCAAAAGCTGCTGGGCATTTCTTTTGCTATCCATGTGAATAATGATAGGCAATTATGAAAGACAAAAACATTAGTTGGAGTCACGAATGATTGTCACCCATCCAAACATCTGCAACCTATCTAAAAAGTAGCATCCTAACATCCAAATAATACAAAACACAAATCTCATGTGCATAATAGAGAGTTGTTTAAACAGGCAAAGCACATGACATGAGGGCCCCACAAGCAAAAGAGTGAGAGAGAGATGGAAGAGTGACATGTAAGAGTGACATGTGGGCCCCTGGGGTCAGTGACTTAAAAAGAAGAGATCATAGAGCACCACAGAGAGAAAACAGGGGAGGAGCTGGGCGGCTTGGGGAGGCGGGTTGACCCCAAAAATGGGACCCCGTGGGGGTTACCTAGCCCACGGTAGTGGCGACGCAGGCCAGCATGGCTGGTGGTGGTGGCAACAGCGCAAGAAGTGCACGATTGCGGTGGGTGGCGTGGGGCGGTAGTGCATCGGTGGTTCAGTGACGAAGACGGAAGGAGCACAGGGTGTGCACAGACTTGGGGAATGCGTAGAGCCGGCCAGGGTGGCTGGAGAAGGTTCAAGGAGGTGCAGTGAGGTGGCCAGCAGCGTTGAAGAAGAGCTCACGGCGGCGGCGTGCTCTGGCGATAGAATCACAAATTGAGAGGGGGATTAGGAAGAGGACGTTCGGGAACACGTGGTGACACAGTCGGGAGGACACGGGGCGGACCGGATAGGGGGATTGAGTGGTGGGCGGCGGCACCGATTTTGGGGAAGAATGCGGACGCGGCGGCGGTGAACTCCGGAGGTAGGGGGAATGGAGGATGAGAGTGAAGGGGGGGGGGAGGTAGAGAAGGGGGCGTGCAGAGGTGGTGGAAGCAAGAAGGAGGGGGCTCTCGTGGACTCACGGGGACAATCCGGAACTCCGAAAGGCGGCCGAAGAATGGAGAGAGGAAGACAAACCAGAACGCGTGGAGCGAAACTAAGCAGGGGCAGAGCTGGTGGAAGCAAGGAGGGGGCACTCGTGGACTCACGAGGACGATCTGGAACTCGAGAAGGCAACTGAAGAATGGAGAGGGGAAGACGGGCCAGAACGCGTGGCGATTACGAGCGGACCGAGGCAGGGGCAGCAACAACGAAGCGAAGGAGCTGCAGGAACGCAAACACAAAAATAAATTCGACGGCCATGACGTAGAGCCATGCGGAATCGAGCGGTGAAAAAAAGGGACAACGTGGACGCCTCTACTGGCACTAAAAATGCGCCCCTTTACCCTTTAGGATAAGGCACCAGACCGCTTGCAAGTTGCATCCTCGTTTGTCATTTCACTATGTCCCTAAAAAAGCTCGAGGCACAAACTGCTTGAGCTCGATCTAGCTTAGTTCGAGTTCGGCTCAGCTCAAAAAGAACCAAGCTTGTGAGCCTTAACAATCCGAACTCAAATAGCTCGATTGAGCTCATTATTTTCATAGCTACCTGCAAGTTGTTGATTGTTATTGTGCAAGTTCTTGACTATTACCGAGCTTTCCTCGAATAACTCTCTTATCTTGTTGAAAATTGCTCGAATAACCTTTCCATCTTATTGAAAATTGGTGCATATCAACTGTTATCGAGCTTCCCTCGAACTTAAGTTCGAGCCTACTCGAGCTTTCCTAATTGTTGAAAATTGCTGTATGTTGCTGACTGTTACCAAACTTACTCGAGCTGAGCTCAAACCTAGGTCCAAGCTTGGACCCTAACTCAGGCTCGCTCGAACTCAGCTCGTTTACGGCCCTACATTTCACACACCTCTGTTACGTGCATACGCGCTTGTGCGTGCCGTGGATGGGTGCCGTGGACGCCGACGAGCTCGATGTCTTTGACGCCGGCCGGTGCGACGGCGGGTACCGACTGGGCCTCACCGTGGGGCAGAGGTTCCGGGAGACGATCAGGAGCAGGAAGCGCGGGGACCTCGTCCTACTGGAGCAGCTGCTTCCGTTCGCGTCCACGGCGGATGCCCAGCTACTCCTGGCTGCCCTCCAGGCCGCCAATAGGGAGAGGTACCCCCGGTACTGGGACGACATTTCTTCTCTTTTTTTTTTCTAGAAAAATTGTGAACGTTCCGTTGGCTGGCGAGAAACCAACAGGGAAGGGTTTAATAAACAAGTACTAAGTTCTATTTTTTTATATAAAAAATACACATACTAAAACATTCCTGTTGTCAATTATTTGGCAACTATTTGGCAACAGGAGTGCCACATCACCCTGTTGCCGAACCAGACGGCGGTAGGACAGTGTCGACCAACTTGCATTGTTTGTTGCGTCGTTTGCCTTGAGAGAATATGATCTCTAACATGCACACTTACTGATAAATTTATGGTAGTGTTTTTTTATTTATCTATGTATGGACCATGGTAAATATCTGTAATGTGTGTCTACTCAGGAAAAAAGACCCTCTTTATTGAGTTAATCCAATGTGTAGAAGTAATCTTACAACTAGGGGAATGTGCTTGTTATCACCAAAAAAACAAGAAGGAAAAAACTAGGAGAATATGGTAGCCATGTGCCGACGGCTCAAGACCGACTGTTTCTTGACCAGGTGATTCTGGTTAACTTGAGGAAGGAGATACTCCCGTTCACTCCCAAGGAGGATGACCGGAAAGAGGAGCCTGACGACGACTGCCCCGACATCCTGATCGTCAGCGAGTCGACGGCGATCGCGGCGCACAACGAGGACGCGAACATCGCGCTGCTCGGCCACACGTAGTTGCTCTGTTTGCTCTCAGTTTCTGATGCGTGTAGAAAGTACACACTGAAGGGTCTCGTTTCAGCTACCTGGTGAGGGCCACGTCGCCGGGCGGCTCATCCTTCACCGCCTACACTTACACCGGCGAGCTCCCGAGCTGCGCGTTCGGGTTCAACAGCAACGGAGTGGTACGTACGAGCAGCAAGACGACTGCAACATCTCACTGAATTTCCATTTCCAGTGTCAGATTCCAAGTTTCCAACTGATAAGATGACACCAACCTTTTCAGGCCTTCATGCTTGGTTCGGTTCCACCGGTGAACGGCGAGACCGTCGCGGGAGCCATCGCCCGGAACTTCGTGTCACGTGACCTGCTAGAAGCAAGAAACCTCCAAGGATGCATTATGCATGTAACTAGAGATCGATCGATGCATGATCGCATGCCCTTTACACTTTCTTGTCAGTGATGAAGCTGATGATTGATTCTAGCCAGTGTATATGTTTTCTTTGAAGCAGAGGGTCTGTACATCGAATGTCACGTTACTATAGAAAAGGTCTTCACAGACGGTCCAAAAACGTCATCACAGACGGTTTTATGAGCCGTCTGAGTTTATGAGTCAGTAATAACATGAGGTCATCACAGACGGTTTTCGAACCGTCTATGATGCAGACTATCACAAACGGTTATTAACTCAAAACCGTCTGTGATTCACTATTACAGACGGTTTCATCTACAAACCGTCTGTGATATTCTTTTGTATTGCTAAATCTATTTCTGTTTATTGGCCAGCCTCAGGAAATGCTAGTCATGCTCTCTAAAACAAGCTGAAACACAACAAATAGATGTATACATACAATTCACATTCATTTCAGAAACAAACACATCCAATTCATAAATCAATTAACTAAAATTAACCATTTATGTACATTTACACACATGTACCATTAAGTTCAATCTTACTCCAATCAAGTTTAATATACATTGTGGAACTTCCCATCTGGATTTATGACCTCACGGTTCAAGAATGATGCAAACCGTCCTCGAATATTTATGAGCCGGCTTTATTCTAACGCAGTTGTAGCGATACTCGAAACTTGTCGTTAGGAAGATTAAATTTGTGCTTATATAAATCGGTAAGTATGAAATAATTATTGCAAGTGACAAACCTGAGGACCATTGGTTATCACGGAACTGACGAGTAGTTCCATGTTGTGGTAAACATAGTATCCACAGAGGTTGCAGGCCGGCGGCTGCTGGTGGCACTACAAAAATAGAATTGGTTAGTTCGAGAGGCATTACTATGAAGTGTTATATAGAATTAATGTGTACTAGCGAATACCGTGAATTTTAGATCGTGTCGCATGATCCCTCCCTTGCATATCCCTCCTTTTGCAAAGTACGTCTTGAACCACCTACGTGATTCCAAGAACTTAGCCTTAGCCATTGCAAAGGAAGGAAAGACTGTACAATAGAGTTATCTATGGAGGAAATGTGTTTACTCATCGATTAATTGTTGGACAATTGTGAAATCGTGCGTGGCCCTCTTTAGGGAATCTAGGTATATTACCTTGTTCCGTTTTGGTATAATTACAATTAGAATCCAGTGGAACCTACACAGGTATGTTGCCATGGTCATTAAACCTAAGTTCGTGTTGCTTATAAAGTACAAATCAACAAGTATAGCAACTAGTGTAGCACTTACTCCTGGTTGTAGGGCAAAAGTATGAATTCCTTGTCGCGGTAAGCCAGCAATGACTCCGTCATGTAATCCTCGATAAATTTTGCATTCTCCATGATGGTTTGTCAGGAGATCAAGTGTGGGTCGAGAAAACCTACCGGTGAATTCCTTACTTCGGTTTCAGAAATCATGTATCTGTATATATATACAAAAGTAAGGAGTTATATATAATATTTATCGGTATTACACGAACGTTGACCGTGATTGTACACACTTACAGTGTCCAGCATCACATAAGTAAGACGTCGAGAGCACCGAGGTTAAAGAGAAAGAACAAGTCATCGAAGGTCACCGTGAAGACACAGTCTTGACGGTCGTATTTAAGATGATCCTTCTTGAACTTGACGGTGACACCCGAGCGTTCATCCGTCTTGTTGGCATGTTTCATGTATCATGTATGCAATCTCACACAAGCCATTCCTAGGGTAGGGTGGCGCTCTACATTCTCGACCAACGGCTCGCCTAGCACGAATTTCTGGGCCAACGACAAGAAGGGGATATAAGAACAGGAGTCGACCGTCTTCGATTTGCCCTTACTGCCTCGCGTTTTAAAGGTCAACTTCACGAGAGTCGACCGACCAATAAAGAACTGTTTGTGATAGATTGTGTATTACAGACGGTTCCAATAAACAACCATCTGTGATATATTGTGTATCACATACGGTTTGTAGATGAAATCGTCTGTCATATATTATCACAGACAGTTTGTAGATGAAACCGACTGTGATATTCTTTTGTATTGGTAAATCCAGTTTAGTTTATTGGCTAGCCTCAGAAAATACTGGCCATGCCCTCTGAAACAAGCAGAAACACAACAAGTACATGTATATATCCAATTCACATTAATTTCAGAAACAAGCACATCCATTTCATAGTACAAATCAATTAACTCAAATGAACTAAAATTAAACATTCAGAACACATATACACACATTGTTCAATCTTTAAAAATTAGCCCTCCGTGATGATCGACGCGTATGTAGCTAGTTTCGTCACGTTGTTCTTCCTTGACCCTTATGCTATTTTCGAAAGGAGGCAACTCGTCAAATTGATTGTATTCTTCCTCGTCCATTTCATTCTCAACTCCGATAATCCTCCTTTTTCCATGAAGAACTATGTGGCGCTTCTTATTTGCCTAGTCGGTTGCATAGAAGACTTGAACAACTTAGTTAGCAAGTACGAATGGTTCGTCTTTGTATTCGACACGTTCGAGGTCCACGGTAGTGACGACGTACTTGTCGACCTTCACCTGTGGGAGATGAACCCAATGATACCGAAACAGGGAGATCTTGAAAAGCACGTAGTCGATCTCCCATATCTCCTCTTTGAGCCCATAGTAGGAGCTTGTGAGGACCTGACCCGAGAGGACCTAGAGGGGTCTCTTAGGACCACCCAGGAGGTCCAACCGAGCCACCCGGAGGTCTGGGATCTCCTCCGAGACTTCCCAAGAGGTCCCCTAGGACCTCCCGAAGGTCCTCCAAGACCACTCAGGAGGACTCGAAGGTCCACCCAGGAGATCTTCAGGACCACCCGGACTTCCCGGTCTCTGTGCGCTGAGCTAGTCCCAAGATCAGCAAGCTAGCTCGCACAGACTCAACATTAGTGACATCACAACCATGCCACAAACACAAGATGAAGCAGACTAATTAATATTAATAAAGACCTTAAGGTCAAGCTTGTTTACAAAGGTGCTACGTAGGGCTAACAGCAAAAGAAAACACTGCAACGGAAACCAAAACACTGAGCAGGGCCAATCGACAAGCCCACCGACTATCGAGTGGAGGACGTCTCCTAGCACGCAAGGTCTTCCCTAAACTCCTCCTCATAGTGCTCGGAGCACCCTGGGAGGTCATCGGCTGCTGATTAACCAGAGGGCAAAAGCCATGAGTACTCTGAATGTACTCAGCAAGCCATAGGAAAATGAATGCAATTACATTTATGCAAGGCTTGCCAAAGAAAAGTTGTATGGTTAGTTTGCAGAAAAGCAATATTTACTGGAAATACAATAAGTAGATTGCAAAGCACAAGTTGAAAAGATAATACATAAGTAAACAAGTTCTTAAGAAACATCACACGACCACCCAGCCGTGTGCCCAGACTACTCACGACCACCCAGTCATGAGCCAACCCACTCGGAACAAAACCCAACTTTTGAAAGATCTACCCCTTGTGTGAAAGAACCGGGTATGTCCATCACCGAGGATGTGGCTATTCGAATAGATTTTTCACTTTGCAGAGGTTACGCACTTTACCCACAAGACACGAAGTCCTCTAGTTAGTTGGGCACCCGTCGACGCCCCTGCTCACTTCTTTTGGTAAGCAGTCTAGAGCTCGTGACAAGGCCTTTACAAAGGTCAGTCTTGACTTGGTTCTGCCCGCTAAGGTTTCGCCATGCTTAGGCCCCCTCTTGCGCCATTTCGACCACCACAACAGAACCACATCAGGACCTCGCTAATTAGTTGGCCAGGACCACCCCACCCTGGACTTGTGGTTGCACGGGAATGACCCAGATCGATGGCGTAAAAGGTTAAGTCCTTAGTTGGCTGCTCACGCGAGTCTAACCACAAACCCAGTGTGCTCAAGGCACCCACTACTCACTCCCTGACTACTCGCCCAAGCATAAAATATTTTCAGGTTCAACCCGGCCAAATGACCATTCTGGTCTTGGCACACAAATTTTAACAATAGTGGCATTGCCACCGTTCCATAGTTCATTAGTCAGGTTCAACATTCTTTAAGTTATGAGATTGCGAGACCAATCATCTACTAGATCATGGCTAAGCAATCTAGCGCACCCATGTTGGTATACAAAGACATAACCAACTAAAATAACCCATCCTACGGATGACAAAGGATACATGTCAACATGTTGCTTTTAACCATACCAAGGAGTCAAATTGGCAAGTGGAGATTAACTACTCCCAAAACTATTTTCTATAAAACTAGCCATGCATGTTTATATCAAAAAAATATACTTTTGCAAAAATGGGTTCAATAGGACTTGCCTTCACTGAAGAACTGAGGGTCTTCTACTGAGAAAGCTGGGTCCAGGAGGTCTTCGGAACAACCGGATTCTACACGTGCGAACAAGAACCAAGTAAATAAAACGAATCCGCAAAACTCCAACGAAAGAACCAAATCAAAGCCAAAGAAAAAAAAACATAGGATCAGGGCAAAGATAGAAACTTGATTCACTGAATCGGAGCTCCTATCGAAGAAGAAAAAGCTCAATCGCGGGAGGTTCAAGGTTCTGGGAAACAAAAAGGAGGCAAGAGGCCTCTCCGGTGCTTCATATAGGCACGGGGAGGTCCAGAGAGGAGGACGGTGCATTTCATGCACACGACGGGAGTAGGTAAAGGAATGAAATGAGCATGTAAAAGAGGTGACCAAAGAGGAAAAGACAAGGTATTGTGGAAATGATAGCATTTAATGCAGCATTAAATGCACGAAGACTTTTCTCCCCCACGGTACTGAGACCTGAGAGGGTGGTCCCACTAGAGGGGTGGTCGAGACTAAGGGAAGGTAGTGACCGCAAGGGTGGTTTCTGCAAGAAGACCAAGGAGGAGATTGCTACTGCGAGGGGAGGTCGTGACCCAGAGGGAGGTCCTGGCCTCAAGAGGGTGGTCTTTGCAAGAAGACCGAGGAGGCGGTCTTTACATAAAGACCGGGAAGGGTGGTCTTTGCAAAAAGACCACAGGGAGGTCCCGACCCAAAGAGGTCATGGAAAAACAACAAAAAGAGAAGATCGTGGTCTCAGAGGGAGGTCGCGGCAAAACGACAAAGAGAGGAGGTCGTGGAGAGGAGGGTGGTATTTGCAAAAAGACCGAAGAGGGTGGTCTTTGCAAAAGACCAACAGATCCTGAGGACTAAGAGGTCCTGAGGAACAAGGCAAGGCGTGGTGAAGCAAGGCCGTTCGATCTTGATCAGGCGATCCACAATGCCTGAGAACATTCGGACCATCAGAACATTCCATCTCTATCGGGCCATCCGATTTGGATCAGGCGGTCCTCAAGAGGGGAGGGCGCGGGCTGCGCGAAACGGAAGGGGAGGTCCTAACGTAAAGGAGGTCTGAACCAACGAGGAGGTCCAAACGAAGAGGAAGGTCCAAACAGAGAATGAGGCCTAGACCAGAAGGAGGTCGAAACAGAGATGGAGGTTTAGACCAAAAGGAGATTTATACCCCATGGGAGATCTAAACCAACAGGGAGGTCTAAAACCACAAGGAGGAGGGGAGCAGGGCTGACAGGTGGGGCTAGTCAACCACACAAGAGGGGTGGTTAAACCAAAAAGGGTGGTCGCGACCAAGGAGGACGTCGTGAGCAGCAAGGGTGGTCTTTGCAAAAAGACCGAGGAGGGTGGTCTTTACAAAAAGACCACAAGGACGGGGAGGTCCTAGACAGGCTGAAGTGCGCGCCCGAACTCGACGTGATCTGACCGTCCGACCTTAATCGGATGGCCCAAACCAGAGGTGAAGTTCGGTCTGCAAGAACAGCACAAATCATTAGACCGTCCAAGCCCGATCGGACGGCTCAGACTAAGCGCGCTCACACGAGGGGAGAGGAAAAAGGGATCGACGGCGGGGAGGTCCAAACGAGGGGAGGTCTGGACCCTCAGATCCAACCAAGGGGAGGTCTCAACGGTCCAGATGAACACAAGGGAGATCTCGACGGTCAAGACAAACACAGAGGAGGTCCCGACGGTCAATATGAACACAAGGGAGATCTCGACGGTCAAGACAAACACAGAGGAGGTCCCGACGGTCAAGATGAACACAAGGAAGATCCCGAGCCCGCGAAGGAAAAAGTGTTGAGCGGGAAGGGGATCCAGAAAGGAGAAATTCAACCTGAACCTTGAATTTTGGAAATCAAGGACATTTGAAACACACACCCGAGCTTGGAGCACCTCGGGGGTGGTCGCGACCAAGGAGTGGTCAAAACCAAAGGATGGTCTGGACTGGAAGGGAGGTCCGAACCACAAGGGAGGTCCAAAGGAAAGGGAGGTCTGAACCAAAGAGAAGGTTCACACAAAAAGGAGGTCTAGACCAATAAGGAGGTCTAAACTAAAGGGAAGTCCAACCAAAAGTCCCAAGGGGAGGTCATGACCAAAAGGTGGTCTAACCCGAGAGGGAGAGAGAGGGAGGTCTAAACCTCAAGGAAGGAGGGCTGTGCCCATAGAAAACGGAACGATCGAAAGAAAAGGATTCGCAAAACACCCGAGGGCTCTCAGCAAACTCCAGAATAAACCAAACCCGGATTAATTGAAGTTGGATTAATTCATATTAAATCTCCAAAATTTTAAAATCTTCAAGTTAAGTTGGAGCAAGTCAACAAAATCGAATGGTTATTTTTATTTTGAATTTTTTTTCAAAAAACTCCCAAAAATTGGGATGTTACAGAGCTCCTCAGCCCATCGGTACTGAACGCATATATGCAGACACCGCTGTTCTGATTAGTGCTCTTTGTATTATGAGCCTGTATATAGAATGTGTACACATTTATGTCGTATCCTCGCCATGTCACAACTGTAAATATTGGCCCTTTTGCCAACCATGTCAGCATATCACTTGACGAGCCCCTAGTGAGTCGCTTCTTCAATCATTGGTTGAACTGATTATTGTGCTGTCTCGTGATCCAAACATCCGGCCACTCCGGATCCTGTTGCCGAAGCATATCCTTGTGCTGGTCGATATACGGGGACACTTCGGTCATGTGTTGTAAGACCGTGAAATGGGCTTGAGCATATGCATCCATATATGGAGTGATTGCTTTCCTTTCGATGGTCCCGATACCCTCGAGCCTCTCCTCATGGCGAGATCAAGGCACACCTATCGGTTCGACCTGAGCCATGTAATCGACGCAGAACTCAATGACCTCTTCAGTTGCATAACCTTCGACAATGCTGCCCTCCGGTCGAGATCGATTCCATACATAGGACTTGAAAATTCCCAGGAACCTCTCAAACGGGTACATGCTACGTAGGAACACGGGCCCGCACATCTTTATCTCCCTCACAATGTGAACAATGAGATAGACCATGAAATCGAAAAACAACGGAGGGAAATACATCTCAAGATCGCATAGAGTCGTTACCACCTTGTCCTGTAGAGCATCTAATCCTTGGGGATCGATGACCTTCTGAGCAATTATGTTAAAGAAATAAGACAGCCTCATGATTGTCTCTCGGACCTTGATCGGCAAAATACTTTTAATTGCAACAGGAAGCATCTGTGTCATCAGCACATGACAATCATGAGACTTCATACCAATTAACTTCAAATCTTCCATCGAAACAAGTTTCTTCATGTTGGTGGAGTAACCGGACGGAACTTTCACACCATGCAAGCACAAGCACAATTCAGTTCTCTCGGCCTTGGACAGAGCGTAACAAGCAGGGGCAAGTTCCGTTCGTCCTTTATCGGTCTTTATCGGTGCTAACTTAGGTCTGATGTCCATATCAACCAAGTTAAGCCATACGTTGACACCATCCTTTGTTTTATCACGAATGTTCAATAAGAGACTAATCAATCTGTCACATACAATCTTCTCTACATGCATGACATCGATGTAGTGGCAAACTTCTAAATGCTCCCAATAAGATAAGTCCCAAATATTGATTTCTTCTTCCAGATGTTCTTCTCACGGGTCCTCGATTTACGTCCCTTTCCGAGCAAAACATCTAAATCCTTAACCATGTCATAGACCTATTTTCCGCTTAAATGCCTTGGAGCTGAATTATCCTCCTTCTCTCTATCAAATTGTTTCTTCACCCTGCGGTATGGGTGAGCCATTCGAAGGAACCTACGGTGACGTATGTACACGTTTTTGCACGAGTGCTTCAGCCACACACTCTCAGTATCATCTAAGTAGTGAGTACAAGCTTTGGCCCCTTTTGTACTCTGGTCGGACTGGTTGGTAAGGGCAGGATAATCATTTATGGTGAAAAACAAGAAGGAGCGTAAAGTGAAGTTCTCTCGTTTGTACGCATCCCATACTTGTACCCCTTCAATCCACAGTGTTTTAGATCTTCCATCAATGGTGCTAGGTACACATCAATATCATTCCCAGGTTGCTTCAGGCCTTGGATAAGTATCGACAGCAAAATATACTTCCACTTCATACACAACCAAGGAGGAAGGTTGTAGATACAGAGAGTTACGGGCCAAGTGCTATGTTGGCTGCTCATGTTACCGAAATGATTAATTCCATCTGTACTCAATCCAAACCTTATATTCCTCGGTTCTGCACCGAAGTCTGCAAACCTCCTATCGATGTTTCTCCACTGGACAGAATCAACAGGGTATCTTAGCTTTCCGTCATTCTTACGCTACTCCGAGTGCCAATGCAGTAGTTTTGCATCTTTGGGTTCACAAAAAACCGCTTCAAATGGGGAATTACAGGAAGATACCACGCCACCTTAGTAGAAGGTCATTTCTTCACCTCAATTCCCTCGACGTCATCAGATTGATTCTTACGCTTGTATCGGGATGCGTTGCACACCAAACATATATGCATGTTTACATACTCGTTACGGTAGAGGATACAGTCGTTCGGATATGCATGTATTCTTTCTACTTCCATTCCCAATAGACAAAGAACCTTCTTGGATTTGTAGGTGGTTTTGGGCAACTTGTTTCCCTCCAAAAGTATGTCCGCTAATAGACCTAACAATGCTGTGAAACTCTTATCAGATCAACCGTTGCTTGCCTTCAATTTCAGCAGTTCAAGCACGGATGACAACCTTATGTATTTCGGCTTACAGCTTGGGAACAAAGGTTTCTCCCAGTCCTCCATCAAGCCTCGAAATTTAACATACTCCCTCTCATCACAGTTCTCTTCTACATCATGAAGCATCTGATCAAGATTGTCATCGTGCAACCTATCCGAATCGAAACCACAATCGACATCATCCGGCGGCATATCGTTGACTTCGTCGGTGATGTCATTATTACTACCTTTCTGTATAATATGCTCATCACCGTGATTGGTCCAACGTGTATAGCCCTTTTTGAAACTCCTCCGAATCAAGTGTACTTCGATCTGCGCTTGGTTCTTAAATATCTTCAGATTCTCGTAGTCAATGCATGGACAGTACATATATTCCACCCCCTTATTCAACATAATCCTCCTCGGCAGCTCTTGTAAAAGAAGACACGACATTAATGTACTCTTCATTCACACGATTGCCAGCGTACATCCAGCTTCGGTCCATCTACGCGACGCATATAACAATTTAGTGTTAAATATTGAATTAATTAATTAGTAGTATACTATAGATGCAACTTTTGATATGTCATTTGAAATATGTATTTCTAATGAACTGAAAAAAAACACCAATGCACCCTAGGGGCAGGTTGTTCATCACAAACACATTATAGATAGCCCATGCCCAACTTTAGATGGCAAGAAGCTAGCCATGCAACACTTGAAAAAATAACACAAAAAGCTAGATCTAAACCATCTTCAATTCTCTCTTTACCGATCTAAACCATCTTCAATTCTCTCTTTCCCAAGCTAGATCTAGAATATAATGCAAGGAACAAATTAATTATGTACTAACCATTGATAGTCAAGAACAAATTACCAAATCCGCACGGTCTCCTTTCACCAAATCGCCTCAAAGCCCCACCTCCAGCAGCAGCAGCGAGAACAGAGCAGGAATTTAAGATATATCAATCTATGAGGGGATCAGGTCTGCAATAAATGAGATTATCACAGACGGTTTTTAATACAAACCGTCTGTGAAGAGGGCGGAAAGTCAGATGGTTAATGTTAAAAACTGTTTGTGAAGTACCACAGACGGTTTATTTTGAAAACCGTATGTGATATTACCTCTTCACAGACGGTTCTTAGTGCAGAAAGTAACACAGACGGTCGCTAACCAAAACCGTCTGTAATTGTATTTAATACAAACGGTTTTGGTCAACCGTCTGTGATGAGACATCCAGTATTAGCCATTTTGTAGTAGTGTTAGTAGGTCACAGCTACAACCTGATGGGCATCACAGGCCAGAGGATCATGAGCATCAAGACCGCCTCTAGGAACCGTTTCGCCGTCCACGAGGCTTGCGCGGCGCCATTCTTCCACGCAAACATGTACCATCACCTCCAAGCAGTGGCGGAGCCAGGAATTTTCCGAAGCCTGGACAAGCCGCCGGACCTGGAATCCCCGGCCCGCCAAATCTAGCAATGTGCAGCCATGAAAGCACTGCTTATAACATTGAACATGTAATATGATTGTAACCAAAACTAGATGTTGACTTAAAAGCATGGTTCCGAAAATCGGTCAATTTTCGGTAAAATCAATTGTATCGGTGGGTACCGGTAGAAGTTCAATCCGGCTTCGATATGGATGAATTTCGTCCAAAAAATTTGAATTTGCTTGAATTTTGTCCAAATTTGATTTTAAAAAAACAAAAATTCAAATCCAAAAAATTCAATTTTTTTGAAAATTTCCGCCAAAATTGGCTAAATTTTTTCGATTTTCAGCCTTACTGACCACCCCTGGTAAAAATTAATGTTCGATAGAAAAAACCCTGCTTAAAAGTGCTAATGACACATATCGCAACACAACGAGAATACATCCCAAGCAACTGTTGTGTATATCGACAGAAAAGAAAACATGGAAAACACATAGAGCTAGGTAAGGTAGCTTCCCCATGCATACATCACTCAATACCTAATTCTAGAGCACATTTAGACTACTGCTACCTAGCTAAAATCACAGATATCTAGTTCCAGTGCAGTAGGTGTCTGTATTAGAACACACACACACACACAAACGAATTCTTAAAATTGTTTATTCAGTTGATAAAATTAATATCATTTCTGCAGGTAATTTTCATAATCTCAAGGAGGCAAGGAAAAAAAAGACCATCAGTATAGTAAAAGCAATGGTTGAAACACACTCATTTTGATCCCTACATCCAAAAGAAATGGAGCATGGACATGTTATGAACATAGGTAACGTAAATAAATTGAGATTGTTGTATTTTTTAAAAAAGTTATGTTCAACTTGCAAATTTGATAACATTGAGATAGATAGGCTTCATGCAACAATTTCATTGCATCAAGCTGTTAGCCTTGCTTGCTCCACTCAGTACAGTTCTATTTGCCTAATGACTTGTACTAAGGACTCACAATAAACTTGTGAATTACAATATGCTTAGGTTGCATTATTGAACAACACATTGTTTCTAGACTCGAACATCCATGGCACATACTATGTAACTTGAAGGTGAAAATTGTAATGTTGTATTTTGTTTTTCAAAAATAAATAATTGTTATGGTTAAAATGTTCTTGCATTCTAGAACCAGATCTCATCCTGTAAAAGTGTAAATCTTGATGGTTGATCTTCTCCAGAACATATTACTAGCAAGCCTAGTTACAAATTTACAATCACTTATCGTCTACTACTTGTTAATTTGCAGAATAGGGTCAACCATCTTTGCCATTTCAATAACTTATCATCCACTGCTTGTCAATTTGCAAATAATGCCCACAAAATTTCCATTTCTAGCCTATTTTTATGACCAATCCCAACAAAAAAATCCTAACTCATAGTGCTCGCGTAGTTAACAATTCAACCACCGACAAAAGCAAGGACGGATTTTATGTGTAACCAATTCCTGGCATTCTAAGAAGGAAAAGAAGGGAGAGAAAAGCACCTTGAGGGATGAGGCCCCGGCTCTGGGACTCAAAGAGAGATTGCCAACCGAGCACAGAGAGCCCAATTCGCTACTGTGTGAAGCAAGCATCATAGACAACAAGCCCCCGCAAACTGAAGGTAACCTGAATCGAAACAGAGAATGTCAGAAGAGAAGAGAGAAGAGAGAATCAAGACGGGGCAGGCTATGTTTGGAGTACAACACCTGTGGATAGAGGAGGCGCGGCGAGAGGACGCGAGGAGGGGAGGAGGGTGGGGGTTGGCACCGAGGCTACGACGGAGTGTTAGGACCTCCCCAAACTGGCTTAAGATCCAGACAATATGCTATGTATAATTGATTGGAAATAACAGAAATAGGGAAAAGCTGTAATAGAATTAACTAGAGGAAAAGTCTATTACAGAACATATGATAGCTAGGGTTTTCATAAACCTTTTAAGCAAGACACCAACTGCTTATATGGAGTTCGCAGCTGTGTACAGCTAAGGATGAGATCATTCAACATCTTAACAACAAGACAAAACTAGTATTACCGGTAACAGTGTTTACTGCAGTGACTGACAGTCGCACGATTAGACTTAAGGGGTATGGGAGAATGCCAGCCTTAGGATCTACATTAAGAGATATCTAGTAATATCGGCCCTTTGATGTGCTTGATGAAACAGTATCAAAAGATCTCAGCCCTTCATGTTTTCCTATCTTTGCCAAAGCTTTCTGAATTCAGAATCAGGTTTGTCTGAACCTGACAATGCCCCTTCCTTATTATCCTTGACCTCAAGGATGGAAATACTGAAATATCTTTGAGATGAAGTCCGCATCCTCCCAAGTAGTTGCTTCTATAGGGAGTTTCACCCACTGAACCTTCCAATGCACCACAGGTTCATTGTTTCTGGGCACAACCCTCCTTTCCACAATAGCAAGAGGTTCAATCAAGATATTTCCTTCAGGATCTACCAATGGCAATTCAGGACTTGGAATAACCCTTGGACCAACATGCCTTTTTAGCTGACTGACATGGAATGTGGGATGTATCAAGCACCCTTTTGGTAATAACAGCTTATAAGCCACTTGTCCCACCTTCTCTACAATCCTGAAAGGCCCATAAAATTTGGAATGTAATTTCAGTGAATTGTGTAGTCCAAGTGCATTATGCCTATAAGGTTGCATTTTTAGGTAAACCATATCCCCTGCACTGAACTCCCTTTTAGTTCTGCCTCTGTCAGCGAAGAACTTCATTCTGGACTGAGCCTTTAGCAAGGAATTTTTTTTATTGCTTCGAATGCAACCATTCTTTGTTGTGGAACATTTTGAGTGCCCGTTGCAGCTGCGTCAGGAATCATTGCCTCAGTCACCCGTGGAGGTTTCATTCCATGCAATGTCTGGTATGGTGTCATGCCCAAAGAAGTATGAAAGGATGTATTATACCACCACTCGGCTTGTGATAACCAATATCTCCACTGCTTCGGACTTGCAAAGACCATACTTCTAAGATAATTTTCCAAGCATTGGTTGACTCTTTCGGTTTGACCATCGGCTTGAGGATGGTAGGCACTACTAAAGCGAAGCTTAACTCCTAGATCTTTGAATAACTCTTGTGACAGTGTATTGGTAAAGATTATGTCCCTGTCAGAAAAAATTACTAAAGTTAGTCCATGTAGTTTGTAAATATTCCCAATGAACAAGTCTACAATATTTTGTATTGTATATGAGTGTTTGAAGGATATGAAATGGGCATATTTGGTGAATCTGTCAACTACTACTAGTATCACATCATGATCTTTTGATTTAGGCAATCCTTCAATGAAGTCCATTGTTACCTGAACCCAAGCCATATCTGGAACTGGTAGAGGTTGTAATAGTCAAGGATAATGGATAATTTCAGACTTATTCTTTTGACAAGTTGGACATTTCTTCACATAGTTGTTAACTCCCATTTTCATTCCTGGCCAATAAAATATCAAGCTGAGTGTTTGGTATGTAGCTCTTTCTCCTGAGTGCCCCCCCTTCCCCAAAGCTAAAGCATGGAATGACTCTAGAAGTTGGTTCCTGAGATCATCTTCTCTTCCCACATAGACCTTACCTCCATATCTAATTATCACATTCTGTAATGTATAAGGTGGCTGTGATTGACTGTCCACACTAAGCTTTGTTAATAACTCTTGACATTTCTCATCACCTTGATAGCTGATTTGTTCTTCTTCTATCCAATTGGGAACAGCAGCAGTGAGAGCCATCACATGATTGAGGGTAGGAACCCTTGATAATGCACCTGCTACCTTGTTTTCTCTTCCTCTCTTGTATTCAATTTTGTAGTTGTAACCCATTAGTTTGGCCATTAGCTTGTATTGAACCCCTTCTACCAATCTCTGCTTATTAATGAACCTGAGACTTTGTTGGTCAGTTCTGATCACCAATTCTGCCCCTACCAGATAATGTCTCCACTTCTTCGATGCCTCTAGGATTGCTAGGGCTTCCTTGTCATAGGTTGATAAGGTAGCTGCCTTTGGGCCTAATGCCTTGCTGAGATATGATATAGGTCTCCCTTCTTGCATTAGCACAGCTCCCAATCCAAACCCATTGGCATCAGTCTTCGTGACAAAGGGTTGTTTGAAATTAGGAAGTTTCAGCAGAGGTGCAGTGGATAGTAATGTTTTGATCTTGTCAAAGGATTGTTGTTGCTCATCTCCCCATTGAAAAGCATCCTTCTTAAGCAAGTTGAATAGTGGTCTGCAGGTGACCCCAAAATCTTTCACAAATCTTCTGTAATAACCAACAAACCCCAAGAATCCCCTTAACTCTGTCACAGTCCTGGGAATTGGCCATTCTTGCACTGCAGTCACCTTCTGTTTGCCAACAGCAACCCCTTCACTACTAATGATGTGCCCCAGGTATTCAACCTTTTGTTGCCCAAAAACACACTTGCTACCCTTAGCAAATAATTTGTTTCCTCTCAGTATCATCAGCACAATTTCTAGATGATCTTTGTGTTCTTTCAATGAGGCACTATAGATCAATACGTCATCAAAGAAGACTAGTACAAATTTCCTCAAGTATGGGGCTAAAATTTTGTTCATTAGTGCTTGAAAAGTAGCTGGTGCATTTGTGATACCAAATGGCAGTCCCACATGAGTGCTAAATGCCATTTTGGGAATATCTTCAGTAGTCATTCTAATATGATGGTACCCAGATCTTAAATCTATTTTGGAGAAGTATTCAGCTCCATGCAACTCATCTAATAGATCTTCTATAACTGGAATATGGTATCTATTCTTAACTATGTTAGCATTCAAGTGTCTATAATCTATGCACAATCGCCATGTTCCATCCTTTTTTTTCACAAGTATGGTAGGAGAAGAGTATTTACTTACACTTGGCCTTATGGTGTGTGATTTAAGCAATTGGTCAATTAATTCTTCCATAGCATCTTTCTTGTGGTGAGGGAGACTGTAGGGTCTGATATTCACTAGATTTGCACCCTGAACTAGTGGAATACTATGATCTTGTTCTCTCTTGGGTGGCAATTCTTGCGGTTCTTTAAAGATTTCAGGGAATTGCTTTAAGACTCCTTGAATTTCCTCTAGTATTCCTTCAAATATAACATGAAAAGCTGATATAGGTTTGGAGTACACCACTGCACCTACTAATCCCTTGTCCATCAATTTCTGTAATTTGTGCACATTCACAATACAATATTTTCCAGGCAAGGTCTCATCCTTGAACAACACTATTTTCTCACCTTCTTTACATATTGAAAATTCTCTAGTTTTCAAATTCAAGCTGACTGGACTATGAGAGTATATCCAATCACTTCCCAAAATGATATCATAGCCCTTCAGGTTCAACACTCTAAAATTAGAATTGAAGACTTCACCTTGTATAATGTATCTGCACCCCGGACTCACTACCTTACTCATAAGTACCCCTCCATTTGCAACAGAAACCCCTACTTGCTCATGGCTCATCATCCTACCATTTGATTTCATTGCCAATATTGGAGTTATAAAGGTGGTAGTACTTCCTGTATCCACAAGTGCTACCGCATATACACTACCCATTTTCACATTCAGAGTGAATCTTGAGGCTTTTGTACAAGTACCAGAAATGGCATGCATGGAAACTTGCAGCTCTGTCTTCTCTTCATCTTTATGCTCTGGACTGGATGGTAGAGTGCTAAATTGTGGTACTTCCTCATCATCATCCTCAATAGTTATGAGATTGGTTTCTTGTATAGTGGCATATTCTCATAATTCCTAGCACGAACATATGCATCCACTAGATTTCTGGGATCCAAGGACTTCAAGGGAATCTTGATGTAATCTTTCAGTCCTGATAAGAAGAAGTCCAGAAAGCATCCTTCTCTCAGTGTAGCATTGTTTCTCTTCACTAGTGCCATGACCTCCTCAAATTTATCAATATAAGCATTTACTGTTCCAGTTTGTTGTAACCCTCTAAAAGTATCTGCAATATCAATTTGGTTGTCTGTAGCAAATCTTTTGCAAATAAGATTGCAGAACTGAGACCAAGTGATATTGTTTGTGTCCACATTGTTACTAGTGATCCATTGATCAGCTCTACCTATCATGTAAACTTCAGCCACATCAACCATTTGCTCAGCAGGAGTTCTAGACAAATCAAAGCATCTTTCAGACTTCCTAATCCATGATTCAGGATTGTCACCAACAAACCTTGGAAACTCCAATTTTGGCCCCTTTCCAAAAGATTGACCAACTTGATTTCTGTTCTGATTCGCTGGCCATGGTGGTTGGAACCCATTTCCACTCTCTGTTGGCCTGCCCCAGTATTGTTCAAGTCTAATTAGAGGATACCCAGAATACTGATGAGGTACATATCCTTGGAATGGCAATCCATTGGATGCAACATTAACATATTGTTGTGCAAAAATGACCTCCAGGAGGGAACTGAGTGGTTCCTCCAATTGGTGGAAAAGGCAAACTGACTTTGCTAACGGGAATAGGAGTAGAGAAATTGGGAAATGCTGGAAGTGCTACTGAATGAGGATTGGTGGTTGTAATTACTGGAAATTCATGCATACCTAAACAAGTGGTTGGTGGAGCAAAAGATTGCCCACTCCCTGGGGTTCCCCTCACTCGATCTGCTAGGCTAGGTGATCCCATAGTCCAGCCCCATCTGACTTCCAGTGCTCTCCTGTGTTATCGGAATAGCCCCCACCTTTGGTTGCTCACTCGGTCCACTCTTTGCCAAGATTTCCTTCGTGAAAATCTCCATCTGGTTCTGCATATGAGCATTACTTTCTTGCATTTGGATCTACATCTGTTTGATACTTTCCCCCATCTGCAGATTCTGATGACCCATCTCAGCTATCTTCATCTTGATCTCCTCCATCTCACCAGCCATATTAGAATTGGCCTCCTCTTTGACAGCACCTAATCTTCCACCCTTTGGCATCGTTACAGATTTCGCCTCCTGAGTAGATCTGGAATTTTACAGAGAGAGATCAAGGATCCTCTCCAACCATTTCTATTGGTTCCTTCTTCTCTTCAGCGTTGTCACGATCTGGATCTGGGATCTCACAGGGGAAGCTAGTTTTTCCCCAACCCTAACTTGGAATTTTTGGCCAAGGATTCAATGCTCTGATACCATTTGTCAAGACCTCCCCAAATTGGCTTAAGATCTAGACAATATGCTATGTATAATTGATTGGAAATAACAGAAATAGGGAGAAATTGTAATAGCATTAACTAGAGGAAAAGTCTATTATAGAACATATGATAGCTAGGGTTTTCACAAACCTTCTAAGCAAGACACCAACTTCTTATATGGAGTTTGCAGCTATGTACAGCTAAGGGTGAGATCATTCAGCTTCTTAATGACAAGACAAAACTAGTATTATCGATAACAGTGTTTATTGCAGTGACTGCCAGCCGCACGATTAGACTTAAGAGGTATGGGTGAACGCCAGCCTCAGGATCTACATTAAGAGATATCTAGTAATGTCAGCCCTTTGATGTGCTTGATGAAACGGTACTGGAAGATCTCAGCCCTTCATGTTTTCCTGTCTCTGTCAAAGCTTTCTGAATTCAGAATCAAGTTTCTCTGAACCTGACACGGAGGGAGGAGGCGGAAGCAGAGACGGCGCGTGCTAAAACCCTAGATCGAAGGACCTAGGCGCAGGGTGAGCGGCCCAGCAAGGCAGCAACACGCACGCGTCAAGCCTAGGCAACTGTCCAGGCTGGAGGGACAGTAGATCCGCCGCTGCCTATGGACGGAGGAGGCGTGGCGAGAGGACGCAAGGAGGGGAGGAGGGTGGGGGTTGGCGCTGAGGCTGTGGCGGAGGGAGGAGGCGGAAGTAGAGACGGCGCGGGCTAAAACCCTAGATCGGAGGACCCAGGCACAGGGCGAGTAGCCCAGTAAGGCAGCAACGCGCACACGTCAAGCCCGGCAATTGCCCAGGCTGAAGGGACGGTAGATCCGCCACTGCCTCCAAGTGAAGCAGGTAGCTAGGCAGATGCTCTCGGAGTCGCTTGACTGTGGTAAGGAGTAGGCGTTCCATTGGTTTGATGATGGTCGATGAGTAAACTGCAGGCACTGTGTGGATATGTCAGGTGTAGGACGAGAACTCCATTCGCAGAGGAAAGAGAGTAGCGCAGCGTTCATTGGACTCCAAAGAGAAGGCACTCGGTGCTCGGAGACACAGCTGATGATAAGTAACCAATATGTCAACATTTTTCATGTATGCTGAGTGCTGAAGATTGTAAGCTTGTAGCATGAACATGACTTGTTTTCTTCCGGCAACCTCTTTTCAGGCCCAACATTGTACACTCTATGCACTGGCTTGGTTGATCTCGACGAGAAGACGATGACCCCATATACAAGGGAAATCCGAAGAACAGAGATGCAATTCGAGTTCTTCGTATGATGTGAAACTAACCGGATTAGCTTACTTCTTGGGTTGAGACGGTGAGAGCATCATGGCCAGTATTCCCAATTCCTATTTGTGTTTGTAACTGAAAGATCGGTTCAGAACTTCAGATTTTGGATACTGTAGGTGCCATTTAATTGAGCATAATCTAATTTTATGAAAGGTTATTATCACACACTTTTTTTTTTGCAAGAGGTAAACTGAAAGGTTTTGATCTGCAACAGTTAAGTACTTATGCACACACACACACACGGTTTTGTGATAGTTTGAGTACAGCTTCTGCCATTGGCAATGCATTTTCAGCTAGCTTCTGTTCTTAGCACCAACTATACAGTTGGTACTTTTTGTACCATAGGAACATGCAAGGCAGTAGTACTGTAGTAGGCTGAAACAGTTCAATGCAGTGCCTTAGACTTTCTGGAATGACACCTCGGTGTGGTCCAAATCAGTGTGTTTTGCCTTTACAATGCTTTGACTGATATGTGTAAAGGCAAGGGTAAAGAAAAGAACTCCAGGAAATTTACATTTTTTCTCATATTCTCACGTTCTACTTGAATTTCTTGACTGTTGTGAGTTTGACTACCAATCATGCCGACGAAGCAATGTCTTGGATAAGGAGGCATAAATTCTCATCAGCCACAGCACATCATTCGACGCAAGCCAATGATGTTCCATGTGAACAATGAATTTCCTGTGGACAAGCAAGATTGACAACAGATCAATGTAGCAATATTACTTATACAATTAGCCAAAAGGTTTGATTTTACTATGCATTGAGATTAAAAAAAACAATGTAGCAGCAGCCTGTCACTAAATGCGGTATTCGTTGCACACCTGGCCAGTAATTTATTGATGAATCTTGAAACTCCCTCTCATGTCACGAACTCACAATCTCAACTAGTGTCACGGCAGCAAATGCTAAAAAGAGGCTCCCTCCAATGTATGCTATAGTCTGCACAGGGCAGTGCTTCTTTTCAGTGACAATACGCAGACTTGTTTAAGATGAATGGTGCAAGAATTTATCTTAGTTTTGTTAGTAAGCTAACATTTATTTTTATTAAAAAAATTCAAAGATAACACACCAAGCATTGATGTCCACAACTCAAAAAAGTGCCTGAAAGTAGACATCATTTCACCATACAAACATGGAGATGACAAAATATTG
Source organism: Phyllostachys edulis (assembly GCA_036346405.1). NCBI lineage: Eukaryota > Viridiplantae > Streptophyta > Magnoliopsida > Poales > Poaceae > Phyllostachys > Phyllostachys edulis. The sequence goes on from CM070546.1 coordinate 109,878,755, forward strand.
CGATATTTTCTATATTAAAATATATAGTTTGTAATTAAGTATGAGTAGATTGTGATTGCCCCACCTTCCCCTAACGGCTTAAACTTTTGGGTGAAATCATTGATGTATGAAACTCAACAGTTTGTTCAAGGGAAAAGATTCCGTCTAAATTATATTAGCATATGTAAATCAAATGGCAAACAAATCGAAACCAAGTCATAGATCTCTAGCAATTTAATATGAGAGGGCAACCATCAGGTAAAATTCGTCATGTTGCTTTGGTAGTATTAGTTTACCTTTTCAGACAGGAATGTCCCCAGCAAAGAGCCACCAAGAACTGCAATCTGGGGGTGGAGAAATTGGTTAATGCCAAATCTCCTTAAAAACCATAGCAAAAAAAATCTGAAAATGAGCAACAAAATAACTGATTGGTACGTATTTGCTGCTTGTATGTTTATGATCCGTAAACAGAAGTTATTTTGGTGATTAATCGAGGAACTTAAAGAAGCCCTTGTCCCCATTTTAACCAACTGATGATCAAACCACTAAACAATTCCCAGGATTCAATTGCAACGTTATAATGCTTACGTATGTTAGTTAAGATAAGTTATTATGAGAATGTTTATGCATATCAGTACCATTTTTGTGTGAATTATCTCAATTATTACCGTCTCTACTTATCTTACCAATGTTGCAAGAGCATGACCAGTAAGCGATCCTGCAATGACACCCAGAGGGGATGAAGCGGCAGCAAGTGCTGTAAGAATATAGGAAACTAGTGTCAATGTTGGTTATCATAATAGAAATCTCACCCTTGTATAAAATGATAGTTAGGAGATGTACCAACAGTAGAGAAAAAAGATTTATCACCCCATTCAGCGATAAAAACCAAAACAAATGTGCTAGCAACAGTACTGGCGGCAGATATTATTCCTGCACCATTTCCAGAAAATTTCGAAACTGCTAGCTCAGCCTGTCATTGTTCAGCAGAGTATTATAAAGGAGTCTCACTATGATATTCAATCAGTAAAAGCTTCGATGATAAGATATGGCAGATAATTTTTTTAGATCCAGACTATGAATTTTGTTACTTGGAATGTGATGATATACTTGACTAAACCTAAGAACTTGAATTTTGAAGTTCTACCTCCTCTTGCTCCTCATTCATCTTTTCTTCATCACCTGAAGCTGCATCAAGTATTGTAGTAACTCCATAATAAACCTAAAATCCATTAAAGCTTGTTAGGACTGATAAAACAATTAACCTCAAATAACCATACACACTCTTGAATTTCTTTCACAAATTCTGAACACATATTTCAATATGTGTGCACATAAGAACAATATGAGACATTTCCCTTACCAAGAGACATGCAGCAAGAAAGTCATCAACTGGGAAATCTGTACCACCAAACCTGCATATGCCAAGAGGCACATTAACTAAGGGAAGCAAATAGAAGGTCCTCTTCAACAAGAAGTACAATTACCTGAATGGAATGATGACGTCAACATAGTGAAATGCTCGACCAAGAACTACAGATACAATTGTCATTACCCTGTTAATCACCAAAAAAATCAAGCTTACTTATTTATATAAGATCTGTTCAAGTAAAAGAGTGAAACTTTATTATTCACTTTCCAAGGCAAAATTTATGTATGGCCAGATATTCCTGTAACTTAAATTTTGTAATTAGAAGCACACAAAGCTTGTAACAGTATGGGAGAAGCAACTTATCATATAGAAGGAAACATGAAAAATACATTTGTAGTACTTACACAAGAGCTCCAAATGTGCCAAGAAAAATGACCCCTCCAGAATTTCTAGCTGCTAAAAGTGCCTATCGAAACACATGCAACTGCAGCATTTATCAATGACTCATTTTAGTATACATTACTATCAAATAATTTGTATAGTACAAATGAGAAGTAAATAGCAAGCCCTATAACTTGTGAAACGGAATGCACTTCTCTCATGAAATTTCATAGCATTCACTAACAGAAAAGTGCCCTGAACCACCCATAGATGTGTGGACCCACCTGTCAGTGGGTCTAAAAAAAATATTTGTACGTATTGTGACACTCTTCTAACATCTGGCAAGCTTACAAGGGCTGTTTTCTTGGCTGCAAGATGGAATCCAAAAGAACATGTAAGCTGGCCATCTACATCTACATTCTGCAAAACATTGTTTCCACTACAACTGAACACTGCATATTCTAGTAGGAACACCACTAGTAATTGTTAGCCAACTTTTGTTAAATCCACGTTTCCTTTATTGAATATCGAGGTAAGTTAAGCACAACCATGTTGTTTTGACAATTGAACATGTAGGTAATTAAGTATGAGAAATTCCTATCAAATCTAACCGTGGAAAAATAATCTCACTGTATTTATGGCCATATGGGTAACACTTACCGCAATGAAAAATGTCCTGTCTCCTAGCTCAGAAAAGAAGATCAGCAGAAAAGCCTGAAATGCAAATTTGGATATAAAGCTCAACGATGGAGTAACGCGGAAGAGAAATGGCACGACGATTCTAGCATCAAAGGGCAGCGGCAGTTGTCCTTACTGAAGCAAAACCTGTACTAATGTCCCCGAGATCCCCGAGCACGTCCGCCGGCTGCAGGCCCATGAACTGCGTGCCGGCCAGCGCCTGCTGCGATCCCTGGTGCATGAGCACCCCCGCCACCGCCGCGAACGCGAACCCACACGACGCATCGAGCGGCGCGGCTCTGCCCCGGCTCGGCTTCTCCGAGTCGCATCTCGGAAGGCACCTCAACACCTGCAACAATCAGAGGCCACACATGTTTCCCTCTGTTTCTGTGGTGCAATGAACAAGGACGGGACGAACTGTACCGAGGAGCCGGGCAGCCTAGCGCGGCGCGGCGGCGGGCGGAGAGACGAACGAAGCGTGCTTATCCGGTAGGGTATGTAGGAGGAGGAGGCGAAGACGGTGGAAGAGCAGGGGCAGCAGCAGGAGGCGACGGAGGCCATGGGGCCGCGGTGGTGGCTGCGGGGCGGTGAGGGCTGAGCGGCTTTCTGACTGGCCGCGTCCTCTCGGCCGTTGCCCGTTGGGAGTGGATAGAGTCCAAACGGGTGGTTCGCTTCTATAAATGGGCCCAAATGGGTGTGATTTTCTCAACCGGCCTGGCCTACTAATTTGGGCCGGCCCATTGTTAGGGCCTAGTAGATGCTGCGAGCCTGCAACTGGGTCTCTCTCGCGCAAAACCAAAAAAAGTACTATTGCTGCGAGCCTGCGACAGTCTTCGGCAATGCAACCCTTCCACTACCAGCATCGAGGAAGGCGACGCGCACCCATCCACGGGGGGCGGATTCACCTAGGTTCATGGGCGTTCAGCTTAAACACCTAATTTTTTTGGACAAAAATTATGTATGTATAGGGTATAATACATATATATACCTGAAGTTAAGTTGAGTCAGCGTATTTGAGTCCTCAGTCACGCCTCCGACGCTCGCCGCTCCCGCCTCGCACGCTCACGGCTCGCGTCTGAACGTCTCGCATCTCAGCCCAAGCCCAATTGCCGGAATGGTCGAATCAGCGTCTCAGCGACAGCGAATGGCCCAACCGCCCAATCAATCCCACGGGCCACGGACGCACGCACACGGCGCACCCAACTCCCAATCCTAAATGGCTAAATCCTAAAATCCATCCTCTATTCCTCTTACTTGTGCGGCTCAGGGGCTCCACAAGACCACACTGAGCGTGGCGGCAGCGGGTGGCTGGTGAGCGTGGGCGCGGCGTCGGCGGGTAGAACCGGAGAACGGGAGAAGGGACCGGAGGCGGAGCTGCGGAGGGGCGCTGCGGCGCTGCACGGTGGCGGCGGCGGCTTTCTCTCCAGTCGCTAGCCTGCTCCGAGGGCCCGAGGCTCCAAGCGGCGAGCGACCCCCGACGCTCCGTGCCTCCGTCTCCGTGTCACCCCGCTCACCCGTCGGCTCGGCTGTGCATCGAATTGCAGGTGAGGTACTGTTGTGAAGTGTGAACTTCAGAACTTGTGTCTTGTGATTTGTGAAACGCAAGAAAGCTTAGAAAGGGCCTGTTCTTGGCTTCTTGCAGTTGCAGTCTTGATGGGTATGCACATGCAAGGTATAATTAGAAGTATAAATGGTTACTGTTTTTAGAATTGGGGGTAAGTACTCAAGTGCAAGTAGTTATGCTATGTCTTTGAGTTGTCACCGCCTCACCGGGTTAAAGCACTTGATTTCATGTGTTGAGCACATGCTTGTTTGAACTTTCAATCTTGTTCAAAGCTCCCACAGTCTGCTATTGAATTTTGCCTTCCTTCGACAGGGAAATAGTGCTGACAAAAGAAGACAGTGGAGCAAAGCAATTGAATTTTATTCAATGACACAAATGCAACATATTACTGCAATAGAGCAGCTGCTTGTCTGGAACTTGGCCGGTATAGTGCTTACAAAAGAAGACAATGGAGCAAAGCAATTGAATTTTATTCTGAGGCAATCCAATTGAATGACACAAATGCAACATATTACTGCAGTAGAGCAGCTGCTTATCTGGAACTTGGCCGGTATACTTGCTATCATTCATTTGGATCACTCAAGTTTTGTCTAAAGTCAGAATTTTAAAGCTAGGCATTTTTAATATTATGCAGTTTTAAGCAAGCTGAAGCGGATTGTGACCAGTGACAGTGAGCCACTAGCTAGGCAATTCCCAATTTCCAATTTTGCAAATCCTTGTGGGCAGTGGGCTGTGACAGACTAACAGTGAGCCTGTGAATGAATTATAGTGAATTGTGTTATTGTATTATTGTGGTCCTGAATCTTCAATCTTGTATGTATGCGAATTGTAGATATTAGAGCTTTGCAAAATAGAGAAGAAGTCTGTCAATTTGAAATCTTTGTGGGAGAGAGCCGGAAAGAGTTTGATCAATATTTTTGTAACTTCGAACACCCATCCTGAAAATCCTGGGTCCGCCACTTCATCCACCGCTCTGCCATGGTGTTAGCAGGCCGATCGGTGCGGCTGGCGCAAGCAAGCTTTGACCGTGCGCTCGTGGAGTTAGTTCCCTGGGAGTCGCGCACCAGGTGCTCGACGTTATGCTTCTATGAATGCTCTTGCTTGTTCTCGTTTAGATTCTTGGCTGGTCTGGTTTAGTTTTTAGTTGCATGTGTTTTCTTGCGTTTATCACATGATGTTTGCTTCGTAGATTCTTGAATGGTGAAGGATATAACTGAAGAACTACTCTGTCTTGGTCTCTTGGACCTAATGCCCTCGTTTTAGTTCACACTATCTGATGTCCCTATGCTTCTAGTGGTGGTGCAGGTGAGTTCTGGATGTTGATGGTGCGTAGAACAGATAATTGAGCAGATGCCTCCCACAGGGATGGAGGCAGAAAATTTTTAACTAGGGCCCTATGGTGATAACTAAATAACGAGAGGTGGCAAGTAGAAATATTTTGTTATTCTATGCTAGCACATTAAGAACTATATAAAGATCATCAACCATGGGGGACCAGGGCTCCCAAAAGTCCTCCTGTCTCCGTCCCTAGCCTCCCATGGTGTAATCTGATAGGGTGCCGAGTTTGCTCTATCGGTGTTTGGTTGAATGGCAAATGCACTTGGTTATGAGTTAACCCAACTAGCCCAACACGAGTAGAGTTAAGGTGGTGGACTAGTGGGATGTGAACAACCCACGTAGACACCTCGATTGATTGTCTTAAAGAACTTCCCCACTTTACAATGCCATCGGTGACTCCAAACTAAATGATGTTGATTGTTCTTATCAGATTACTTCAGGGTTTCTTCTCAACTGTGGGAAATTGGCCATCGTTGGCAGACAGATGGCACGGAATAGATTAACAAGTATATTTTCTATTACAATTGTATTGAGCTTTCTTTCTCCAGTTAATACAAGAACACACACTTCTCTTGCATGTTCACGAAAAGAAAAAAATACATTTGCTAGCTCCACTGGCAAATATCAGTAAGTAAACACACCTTTCCCCTTTCTATTATAAGAAAGAGTAGACAACACTTTTAGGTCAGTGGATGCTTTAGGTAGATAAGTAAGCACATAATTCTATAGTCTGTACGTATGCTAATCTTTAATCTATCAGTGTCATTGAATGGTTAGTTTGCAGTCTGCTGCTTGAACCTGGCCATCTTTGCAAGCTTCTCAACAGCTTCAACCAAATGATCAAGCCTAGCAACAAATTCAATCAGTAGTGATGTGAAAGTCACAAGGGACAGTGCTGTGGTACTTTCAAGTGCACACATCCTTGGAATTAGATCAGAAACAACATTTCCATCATCTTCAAAATCATCCACCTCCCTAGAAGGCCAGGAACGCAGCCTCCTCTGCTGCCTTTTCATCATCTCATGATAGGATTCAGCTTGCATTGGCACAGTTAATGGTGTAGTTGTGTTTTGAGTTACCTTGCTTTCTGGCTCATCAGATTGTTTGGTGAAGTCCTTGAGGTTAAAAGAGACAACCCTTGAGGTTTTCAATTGTGGCTTAGCAGAGTTGTCTTCATGACTCGCGGTAAAGAGGTAGGAGTGCAAGTCAATTGAGTGTTGCAGACGCTCAGTTGAAACATGAACATGCTTGAGTAGGCTAGTTTGAAGGCTCCACTTCATGTTGTTTACATCCTTTGCCAAACTACGCAACAGCTCCGCAGCTTGGTTTGTGGTATCTAAGATCTCAGACTGGAAGGCACATCTTAGGTTGTATGGTGCCTGCAAGAATGTAAAGACTAGCGTTACATCCAAATTAAGATTAAGAGCTTGTTGACTATCTTATTCATTATATAGTTTGCTCAGATGATATACAAATCTGCAGGAAGTATGCAAACACTAGTTAATTGAACTCAGGACTTCATGAGGAAATGCATATTTTGGAACCCTTTTCTTTTGTCCATGGTTTAAAACAAGACGGACCCGTTGAGTTGTGTTGCTCATACCATTGGTATGCGTTGTTAACTGCAGTACTGGGTATACTTTCAGTCTTATAGCACATATCATTATTATTATTAAACAAGATGTGTGTTTCTATACATGCTTTTGCATTTCCCTGCACTTTTCAAACTTTAAACACGAATAGGTCACAATGCTCAATGAGTTGCTAGTCTCGCCATTTGTCGTTTCGCTTTACCACCAAAATATGTGGCATTTTGTTTATTTGGCCAACTGATTATATTGTTCCTCAGGTCTTCAGTATAAGCAAGGAACCGCTAAAAGGTTCCCTAATGAAAGTGAACTATGAAGAATGTTAAGCTACTGTTTAAGTGGGATGGCAAGTTTGATCCGTACAAACTATTAACTATGACGAAGCCATGAAGGTGTCCTGAACATTTACTGCAGAGGTGTCCTTCAAAAGGCACATTTTCTCACAACATCCCTCGAATATTAGGTATGCTCATTGCTAGTTTTTTGGCAAAGGATCATAATTGCTTTCTTGAGTATATTGTGTTGCATTGCATCATGGAATAAGAATCTGGTGTTTTCCACTACTAGGACAAAGAACTAATAGCATGCCTGTAAAGGCCCCAATGAAGGTATCGAATTCTATTCTCAAATCAAGGAGCACAAAGTTGCCACTTGTTTCCTAGGATCAGTTCAGATAATTCACATATGCATCTAAGTACCTTGTTTCCTCTACGTATAATTCTTCTCTACTATTCTATTATGTTTCCATCAAACAATTCACTGAGAATTATATAATTTGAAATAGTTTCTGTAGCTTGGCAGAGGAAGTATCAGAGGAAGTCTAGCACAAAGACTTGAGATGCAGGGAGAATTAGTTTGGTACCTGAATCTCTGAGTGCACGCAACCATGTAAAGCAATCACCTCGTAGGCACAGTGGCGAAGAACATTACCAACCTTCACGTACTCCGCCCATGGGTAGAAGAAGTGCTTGAATCTTCCATGTGGTGGCTCCCATTTAGCAGAGTTTGCCTGGAAATTAATCATCATATTCATATCAGTAGCAAAATGTTATCTGTTAGGCTGTTGATTATAATGCAAAACCAGCATACAAAACTCAGATCAGTTAGTTACCAGCGAGTCAAGCTTTGCTGATGAATTTAAGGTAGCTCGGCACTTCTTGAACGCCGGGAAGTCATCCATGACTGTCTTGGAGAACTCTGGTTGTTCGGAACTATCGTCGCTTAGATACTTCTTGACACACTCTATAGCAATAGAAAACAAAAGAATTATGTGTTATGTGACTGACTAAAAAGTTAATCTCGAGGGCCAGGGTGATGAGAAAAACCTTCTAAGGAGTCTGCCAGAGAGTTGAAGTTGTTAACTAGCTCCTTGTGCAGTTGTTCCCCTGCCCAGATTGGGCAAATAAAGACATTTACAAAAACAGCTATGAGCCCTCCAATCGCAATCGAGTAGAGTCTTGCCATTGCGGTCCGGATGGGGCTTCCCATGCGGTAGCCCGATACAATGATCAAGCAGTAGGTGAATAGGATAACTCGAAATCCATACTCATATGGAACTAGTGATGGCCATAGCTTCATAAAGGATGTCACAGCTCCTACATATCATATTGCACAGTAAGAAGGTTGAAGAAAACTGAAATACTAGGAAATGCAAAGAAAAGTTCTAGCATGGATTTCTTGTCAATACAAATAAATAAAGTCATAGCTTATATGGATTGACTGTATTTTGAATACTGATCAGTCCAGTTTTAAGGCGTACCGACAAGAAAGATGCTGAAACCAATGATGTATGGTTCTGCAATGTGACCACTAGACATAGCCACCTGAATAACAACTATTGCGAATACTCCAGCAAGTACACTTCCGAGAGCCCGATTGAATCCGCGATTGAACGTTGCACCTACAGATGGCTAACACTATCAGGAATTTTCAATCAAATCAATGCTCATCCAAACTAACATAGCATATCCAGGTATTGTTCATAATGTTTCAAGCAGCGGTTTTAACTGGCTACTCATGCATAGGGATTGATACGTACCGACAGTGTACTCGAACATAATAGCAACAGTGAGGATGGACCAGATGATGTTAGTCCCAAAGATGTCATAGGGTGCACGGAAGAGTATGAGCAGTGACACAAGGAGGCAAGCAAGGCCAACCTTGAGTGCAAAGCTAACCCTGTTTGTGTCCTGCCTGGCAAAGTCCCAGACATCACGTAGCCATTTCCTTGGGGAAGGGCCTTGTTCAGTGATTGGCTTCTTGACACCTTCCGGCAACACATTGTTTGATGGCAGGCAGATGTCAATCCTTAGACTACCCTTCTTTCCATTCATTCTCCAATTCAGGATGTCTTTTACACACTGAGGAGCTCAAATAACACCAATGTAGCTGTTGTATTTATGGCTCGGTTGGGCTGTTGAAGTGTAGGGTCTTATGGATGGAGGGGTGGTATATATAGCTTTCTTGAAAGGTTAAGGATGGTGGTGCAACCATGCAAGTAGATAAAAGGGTGGTGTAGCCTCCATAGCATCATATATAAGGAGAATAAAACTTCTGGAAATGGTTGATGGAAATATAAATGCTGGTGATGTCAAGATGCTCTCGCCCAATAATGTAGGTATTGATAGAGAATTGGATTCTATCATGTGAAATAATGTTATCTATTCGGTGTTGATTTTGTAGCTTACGGCGTATTGTTTGCCAGGTTCACGTTTTTTTTTTTGAAGGGTCACGGTGGAGGCTCCCACCTGAATTATATATATTAATTAAAGCCGAGATTGCTTAATTAATTACACGAATAGAGGAGGAAAAATACAGATTTCCAAACCGAGATCACATGTCGATCTCAATGTAATATTTTTTCAGCCCAAAGGGATGCATCCTCGATACAAGACTGCAGCATGCGTCTTGGGGATGGAGTGCATGCACGGATGTCGATGATTCCATATGCGCCCAAAGACAGAGCAGAAGGAATGTGTTGTAGTGTCTGGAAGGGATGGAGGAAGGCCGTGGGAGATTATGGAGGTTCCGAACACAGGGGTCGGCGAATGTAATGCCCAGTGCTTGCCAAAAGGAACTTGCGAAGACACAGTGGAAGAAGAGGTGGTCGCTGTCCTCCTGTCCGCAATGCATACTTCATAGACATCATTTTCCACCAATGTTTTCTTGCGCAATTTTGATTTTGTATATAGCCGGTCAGCTGTGAGTAACCATGCAAAGAATTTGACCCGATGTGGGGCAACGCTATGCCAGACGAACTCCTAGTTGGGGCAGATGTGGCCGGTACCGGAACGAAGCCTGTAGAGCGTAATCGGAGGAGCGACACTCCGTTAGTGACGCACTGAAAAATAACATCGCGAACACCGAAGAATTAGACGAATGACATCACCGCCGGTTACTTTCGTTTCCAGAATTTTTTAAATATAGAAACTGAGCTAAAAAAAGTTATCAATTTTTTTGTGGATCCTCCCGACACAATTTAATTGCTTGTGTATTTTTTTCAAAACTTTATACGTTCTAATTTTGTCTCTAAAATTTATTTAAGTTTACTATTTGTAGAAATTTTCTAATATAGAAAATGAGGCCCAAACATTATGAAATTATTTTTTCAGGCTCCTTACACAGTGGACTTCATTTTGTAATTTTTCCAGAATTTTACAAAATTAAGTAATGCAATTTTGTAATGTCCACTGTGTGAGGAGTCTAATATTTCATAATGTAAGGACATTGTGAAATTGTATTAATTAATTTTGTAAAAATTCTAAAAACATTACACAATCAAGTCTACTATGTAAGGAGCCTGAAAAAAATTCATAATATTTGGACTTCATTTTCTATATTAGAAAATTCCTACAAACATTACACTTAAATAAATTTTAGAGACAAAATCAGAACGTATAAAGTTTTTTTTTAAAAAAAATACACAAGCAATTAAACTGTGTCGGAAGGCTCCACAAAAAAAAATGGATAATTTTTTGAGCTCAGTTTCTATAATTTTTCGGTGTTCGCGGTGTTATTTTTCCAATGCGTCACGAACGGAGTGTTGTTCCTCCGATTACGCTCTAACGCGATGTCACTGAGCTAATTTCCCCTAAATGCAATGTTATGCGGATATACACACACTCCCTATAAAAGACGTTATTGAGTTTTTACGGTCTCCAAGACAAAAGTTTTACTATTATTTCTGTAACTGTACGTCACTACGTCAGTATAAATACAAACTATAATATTATAAAGTTTTTCAATAATAAATCTAATGATATAGTTTTTCATGTGTCCATTGTAGGTACTTTTACTTATAGCGGCGATCAAAATTCAAAATAGTTGACCACACGGATTCTAAAAGTTCATTTATAGAGGAATAGAGGGAATATATGATATTTCATCTTTGTAGAGACATTTATGAAAGTCTCAATTTTATCTTGGTCTTTGGATGGCCCCTTATATTAAAAAGGGAGGGAGCCCTTGAGGTGTCTAATGCAATACTATCATATTGTTTCAAATCTGAAATCAAAAGCAAGCAATAACTAGCGAATAACATGAGGAACCTTTGGGTGTTTTCTGAGGAACTTTAACTAGGGTAGGTGCCATTCAGAGCTCACACTTTTCACTTATGCGGTTATGCCTATTGATGAAAAACATCAGAATATAGTCCAGTTTGTGTCTTCTCCTGAACAGTCTGCATCAGTGCTTCTGCTGCATAACAAGTAGCAACTAGCTGACATGTGCATGGTCCACAAGCCTGATAGTACTGACTGTGGCTTGGCCTGATTGAGTCCACTATTTCTTAGATGTTGTAGATATACAAGGCTACTCATCCATGAGGAAAAAACGGTTCGGTCCCGATTAAGGTAGCTGAGTTGAGCAGCTGGTTGCGCTGGAAGAATTAGGCATCTCACAATGGGAAATATCGGCATATTCAAGTTGTTCTTGGGCAATTCTTTTGAGATATATAATAATGTATAATGGCTACGGGAAGCATATCTGGGGGCAACTTGTAGGTTTATGGCTGCAGGAAGGTTGCCCAGGAATTGCTTGTCCTACGTCTTACTGTAAATTATTGGAAGATCGTATTCCTATCGGGAATGGAAGCATTATTCCTCGAGCATCTCTTGGACATTAGGAGCATGTGCTCTGTTATCAGAAACATGGAACAAGCCGGGGATGAGAAACGTGAAGGTTTTGTAACAACCCCAAATCTATTCTCCAGTGACATGCAAGAGGGAACAGACGCAGCCCAAGTTTCAAATCAAATATGTGGTTCCTGTTTGGGTTGAATTATTCGGTGTGACCATTTTAGCTTCTCTGGTTAAGCTTGAGCATTTTGGACCAGCAACATGTGGTTCAGCATTTATCTAGCTGAGTTGGTTTCTATAAAATGCAAAATGTTCCCATTTCCAAATCAAGCTGAATTTTATAGCCCGCTTGTTGCTAGACATCTCAAATCATTTCTTGAAATTGTATAGACTGGCTACCATATCATTCTGGGTCTGGCCATAAAGAATATGAACATTATTATGTTTACCTTTTTCAGATTATGACTATTGGTCGGGGTTTTGGAAACCGGGACCAGCTTAAAACCGGTCTGGTTTGTGATTTGAAATTGTTGGTTTTCAAAATCTGATGGAGGGAAAGTTGGGAAACAGCTATAATATACATGTTTCAATGGAAGAAGTGATGTTGTGTGTGTGTGTTAAGAAATATGTGTAGTTTTGAGTAATAAATTTGGAACATATTGTTTCCGCTTAGCACATCCGTCAAAGTCGTTTCTTTATTTTGTTCATGCCTATGTAATATGTATCCAGGTCGTATGGGATTGATAGTTATTTGTACCGAAATTACAAGTTTGAGGGTTAGATGCCCGAATTCTCAGTTGAAGGTGAAAACTAAACTTTCGTTGTAGTAGAGTGCGTAGTATACTCTTCTAATATGGAAGGTTGTATGGTCAAGGAAGCCAACTAGAGGGGGTAGAATGGGCGATTTTAAAATTCTCTTATGCCAAAACCGAGTTTATAAGCGGAAGCGTAAATGAAATTGGTTTTGGACAATTAAGGCATAAATCAACTAGTCACATTAAGTGCACCAACAATCTAATTGTAGATCAAGGTTTGCAATCCTAGTGACAGGCAATCAATTTAATTCTGAGAATATAAATTTGTAAGAATGTAAATAAGCACAAGAGAGCAAACCACAATGACACGCGATCTTTTTACCGTGGTATTTGGAGACTTGTCGGTCTCCCCTAATCCACGTTGAGGTAAGAGCAAATAAATTGGACTAGCTCCACGAATTAAGCCAACCACCTCAATCTACTAGTGGTAGCTCTTTCCCCCTTCAAATAGGTGAGCTCCAACCTTCACAACAAGTCGGGCCTTTTCATAAGCTTCTCGAGAAGATCACTAGACTACGATGCATCCACACCGTCTAGGTGTCGGCAAACACCAAGAGTAATAAGCAAGACAATCACTTGACTCCACCAAATGCCCAAAGGTCAATCTTGAATGCAATGCACTTGGAACTTACCTTTAAACCTCACAAGATGCAACACATGCACTTGAATCTTGGCTCAAACTCTCACTAGATGCAACACATGCACTAGAATCTTGCCTCTAAACCTCACTATGTGCAACACATGCACATGAGAGTGGAGAGGACTTGCACTAGCTCAAAGATGTTGCAATGGAGTGCTAAGAGACTTAAAATGCCAGCCAAGCCATCCTTATATAGCCCTCCAAGCAAAACTAGTCGTTATACTATCAAAACTGCTCACAGAAAACTGTCTGGACATGTCCACGCTCAAGCAAGTGATATGGCTGGACATGTCCACTAGACTTTCTAACGACTAGTGCATTAAATGTGAGAATATGATCATTGGGGGTCGACTTATACTTGGCTGGACATGTCCACACTACAACACATGCTTTGACTAGACATGTTCGCCGCCTCCTCTGTTGGAAAACAATTCTAGTTACTCGCTAGATATTTGGTTGGACATGCCCAGCACCCTCTCTGTCCCAAATTATAAATCAACCAAGCATAAGGGTGGACAAGAGCGAAAGGGCGTGCATGATACACCTATAAACAAGTCTAACCATGTGCATACTATGGACATCTAGTTGGGTCTAGTTAAGATCAAGATCCAAACCATTTTTCTTAGACTCCTAACCACAAACTAAATACACATATCTAGAGCAATATGAATTATGCATTTGAGATTGAGCAATCAGCACACGATGCAAATCAAGCTAATAGACATCAACCCCTCTTAATAGTACGGTAAAACTAATATAGCAATCCGGTCTAACTCCAAACATCGAGACCGGTACAATGACTAAAAACATATCCTTGGCCTTGATTATATACCTTTGCCTTGAGGTAATCCAACTCGAGGTGATGACTTGGTGACGAACATCACTTCTCCAAGTCCTAGTTCTTGACTTGATGATCATCAACGCATGATGACATCCTTCACTTCAAAAACCTAACTTGATGCTCATCAACACATGATGACATTCTTCATTTCGAATCTTAATTTGATGACTTTCAACTCATGAGGTTATCCAAAGTCTTTCATCAACATGAAACCAAACCTATTTCTAACTTATGGAAATAGTTAGTTCTACACATCCGGTTGTTCATTAATCACAAAAACTCGTACTCAATGAAAATATGGGCCTAGATCGTTCAAAGGTGTTAGGTTTCCTTATCACAGAATGTTAATATTGGTTATTTAAAGAATGTAAACTTTTGAGAAATGGGTTTGGAACATAGTGTTCACGCTTATGATAAGCGTTAAGGAACTTTTAATTTTGCCAATGATCTTTGCTTTTCTCACTCTCTTTCTGCACTATGCATTCATTTATGCTTGGCCTTGTGTGTTATTTTCTAATTGACCCTACACCTGATATAACGTATACTTTATGATGAGGACATCCCTAGCACTAGTACGTTCTCTAACTCACATGGTGTTGATCACGATATACAAGTTTTAAGACCAGCAGCTAGTTCCATTCGGCACAAGAAGAATGTACAAACACCAATTGGGTCGATTACACGAGCTCGGGCAAAGAAGCCGCAACTAGAGGTGAGCTTGCTTCTCATTGAGTTAGACTTTAATTTAGATGAGAATTGTTTACTACCTAATGCGACTTCTTTGCTTATTCTCATATTTATTAATAAAGAAGAGCTAGAGACCGAAAGGATTGGAAAGGATGTTGTTGTACAAGAATTTTGCTTGATGGTGCATGCTTCTATTGGTGAAACCCAGAGGGAGGAGAGGGAGACCGGGAGCATTACTACTCCACAGCCGGAGTGTTACTACACCACTAGAGTGCTACTGCAAGCCAGGCAAAGTGCCACTGCATGCCAGCCGGAGTGTTATTGCACGAACGACATCAAACTCGAATCCAAGTCGGTTGTATCTTAATTAAGAGAGTCTAGATTGCATTAGGGAAGTAAAGATAGATTCCATTTCTTTATTTTGACTGAATAGGAGTTGCATTAGGCCATGTGTGTGTGAGTTTGCTAGCTATAAAACCAAGGGGTGCACCCCATGTATCGGGGACCACGTTTAATTCAGAAAGTAGATTGCTTTTGCATCTACACAGCGCCTTGCGCCTGTTTTTCCTATTTGCTTGGCACAACCACAACATAGAGGGGAATTGGGCATTCTCTACCCCGTTATTCTTGTGATTCCTTGTGTTTTACAGGAGCAACAATATGTCTACTTTGCGTGGTCGAGTAGACGAGGATTAAAGCATGTGGTTGGGCGAATTTGAGTTTCGCGGGTTGCTATAATAGAGACGGTGGTTGGCGTTGTCATTCGCCAGGTTGCACGGATCCAAGTTATCACAATCCTACGTCGTGAAGATCGGTGTAACATCCTGATTTTCAGGCCTTTTTGAAAATTTTCAAAATAAAAATAACCATTTGGTTTTGTTGAAGTTCTAAAGCTTAACTTGAGATTTTGGAATTAAAAGTGATTTAAATGACTAAATCGAACTTCAACTAATCCAAAAGTTTGGTTTATTTTGAGTTTGTTGGAGTTCTTTGGTGTTGAAATTCCCTTTCTCTGTTCTTTCCGTTTTCCCCTCGGCCAGCTCTTTCTTCTCCAGACCTCCCTCTCGTTTGGACCTCCCCCTTAGTCCAGACCTCCTTCTCGTTTGGACCTCCCCCTCAGTCCAGACCTCCCTCCCAGTCCAAGACCTCCGAGTGGTCCTGGGATACCTCCCAGGTGGTCCTGGGAGACCTCCGGGTGGTCCTAGGAGACCTCCAGGTGGTCCTAGAGCCAGTCACGACCTCCCTTTTGGTTGGACCACCCTCCCGAGTTTTGACTAGCCCCATCTGTTAGCCCTGCTCACCTTCTTCTTCCTCTCGTCGCGTCACTGCTGACGCAAAAGTCCTAGTGCATTAAATGTTATTGTGTCGCATTAAATGTTGTCGCCTCCGCCAGCAACTCCCGCCTGCCTTATCCCGGCGGTTTCAGGCACGCCAGCTGCAGTGCTCGTCTGTCGCCCACCTACCCTTGAACTCGTGCGCCTCCGAGTCTTTCAACGACTCTCCCCGTCTCCTTCAGGCTATAAAAGCCTGAGTAGCCCTCTTTCATCTCCTTTTTCTCACCCAATTCTCTTGCTCTCGCCCTGTTTCACCGTGCTTCGAGTTTCGCCACCGCCGGCTGGAGCCTGCACCGTCGCCTCCTCGCCGCCGAAGGGTTCGCCGGAGCACTTGCGCCGCTGCCTCCTCGTCGCCAAAGAGTCCGCTGAGCCTCGCGGCCACCTCTCGCCAAGAATTCAGGAGTGAGTGCAGTTAGCACTGCTCGTCCTCCGTCCCTCCGCCTCTCTCTCTCTCTCTCTCTTTACCCTAGTGAGTTTCTCTATGCCCTGTTCTCTTCCTTTCTCCTACGACCACGTTGAGCAATCGTACCCCTTTTGTATTCTTCGTACGATCACGTTGAGTAGTCGTACCCCTTTTGTATTCTTTGTACGACCACGTTGAGTAGTCGTATCCTCCTCAGGACCTCCCTCGACCACCCTCTCAGTTGGACCTCCTCCCGACTAGTCAAGCCTCCTCCCGAGAGCTCATTCCTAATTTATCTAAATTCAGTGCCTTTCTTTTAGTTCTTAGTTTGGTAGTTTTTGGATCTTTTGTGGATTTGATGTATTTATTTGGTTCTTTTCACGCGTATAGATTCCGGCTTCTCTGAAGAGTTCTTGGACCCGACAACCTCTACCGAAGAATCTCAGCTCTTCAACGAAGGTAAGTCGTAGACCTTTGATCATGTCGTACCCAGTTTGCAAAAATTATATTGTTTTATATCAACATGCATGGATAATTGGATAAAAATGGTTTGGGGAAATAGCTAAATACCTACTCGACAGTATGACTCCTTGTATAATTGTGATTGACATGTTGACATGTACCATTGGACACCATAGGTTGGGTAATCTTAGTTGGACATTATTGTGATACCAACATGGGTGCGTATATTGCTTAGTCATGCTTTAGTTATACGATGTCTCCCGATCACATGATGATAAATTTGGCTTAATGAATTATGGAATTGTGGCGGAGCCACTGTTGATAAAATTTGTTGTGCCATGGCAAGGGTTGCCATTTGGCCAGGTTGAACGAAAATGATTTGTGCTCGAGCAAGTGGGTGGTGGCAAAGGTGGGTGCGGGAAGCACATTGGAATGAGGTAGTCTCACCTGAGCAACCACTAAGGACTTAACTTTGTGCGCCATTGATCTGAGCCATACCGTACAACCATAAGTCTATTTATGGGGTGGACCTGGCTAACTAATTAGCAATATTTTGGGTTTGTTTTGTCATGGTGGTGTGATCTCCGAGTTTACGAAGGGATTCACATGGCGCAAGAGGGGGTCCAGAATGGCGAAACCTTAGCGAGTAGAACCAAGTCAAAACAAAGCTTTGTAAAGGCCTTGTGACAATCACTTAGTCGCACACCTCGAAAGTGTGTAAGCAGACAGTATAAGATGATTATCTCTTGTGGGTCAAGCTGTACAACCTCTGCATATTGTAAAACTATTCGAATAGTCGTGTCCCTGGTTATGGACAATGCCTGGTGATTTCACACAAGGGGTAGACTTTCTAAAAAATGTGGTTGTGGTTGGTTCCGAGTGATCTGGGAAGTGAACGAGGTGTTCCAGAGAAACTAATTACTTATGTATTAATCTTTCAACTTGTGCTTCGCAATCTACCTACTGTACTTCCAGTCAATATTGCTTTCTGCAAGAAAACCATAAAACTATCCTTGTCAAGCCTTGCATGAATATTATTTGCATACATTTCCCTACGACTTGCTGAGTACATTCAAAGTACTCACGGCTTTACGCCCTTTGGTTAATCAGTCATTGAAGAGGACCCAGGGAGCTCCGAGCTCTATGAGGAGGAGTTCTTCGAAGACCATACGAGCTAGGAGACATCCTCCACTCGATTGTTTGTGGGCATGTCGAATGGCTTCCACGAGTGTTTTGTTTTCCGCTGCGAGCTCTCTTTTATTGTAAGCCCTGCGTGGAAACTATGTAAAAATCTTGACCATAAAGTCTTTTGCTGCTATTAATATTAATTTGTCTGCTTCTTCTATAGTTTGTTGTATGGTTTTGATTACAACGATGTTGAAACTGTGCGGACTAGCTACTGATCTTGGGACTAGTTCAGAAGGCACAGAGGGTCCCGGGGTTGCTTACTCGGGGTCCCGACAATCGGGCATCCCCCGTATCATCTTGGTATCAGAGCGTGGTTGACACGGTAGGATTATTTATTCTTATATTAGTTTTTTTTCTGTCCTATACACGAAAAAACCATGCAAAAAAAATTATTAAGTCCATAGTTCAATATGTTATTTTTAGTGAGTTTTGTTAGGTTTTCATCCATTAGAAACTTTGTTTTAGTTGTTGGTCGTGTCTCCTTTGCGAATCAATTATCAACTGACGCTACAAAAGTCATGTTACTGCATGAAAGATATAGTGTTACTACACTACCACATGAGTGTTACTACACTTTTCTCACGTCATTTGCTACGAAAGTCGCATGACTGCACGAAAGATATAGTGTTACTGCACTTTTACTACACTCTTATAACATCATCTTGGTATCGTTTCTGTTGTTCTAGAGTCGTTCCTTTTGCATTTTCTTTTGTTCTAGATCGTGTGATCTATATTTCATGTCCCTAGTTAAGTGTTTGTTGAGTCCATATATTAAAAAAAATGGAAAACCCTAATTTCCTTTGTGAACCAATCTTCCTTTTGCGAACACTTTGGTCCTATTGAGACTAGTTATTTGATATTGCTCTAGGGCTGCTCATATATCATCTAAGTGCGCAATCTTGTGAGTTCTTGCTGAACCATAGGAGAATTGTTGATGCTCATTGTTTCATCAAGTTGACCGAGGGAGGGGGAGAGAGAGAGAGAGAATAAAATAAGTGCTTTGGCTGATTACTCTTGTGAGCTATACACTAAATATTATTAAAATTTAGATTGTGCATCAGTTATGTTCTGCACAATCTTGTGCCCGATTTCATCATTTGAGCAATCGGCTAACGTCTCTCCATAATTTGTGCAATACGAGCTATTTGGTGTTGACACGAATATCTTGTTTAGCTTATCCCTTTGATTGCATTAAGCTACATCATCTTTATATGTGAGTTGCTTTGTTCCTCGCTTGTATCTAAAGATCAGCAATTAGACATTGGAATTCTAGTTTGGATTGTTATCTAGCTTTACAATATCTAGAATTTCATATTGTATAGGATAAACACATTCCCTCCAGCTCCAAGCTCAACATAAAGCCATTGTTTTATATGATACTTGGACCTTGAATTCGCTCAATCTATCACCTTTGATTGTCTACCATCACCATAGTGCGTGCAGCTCCTCAATTCGATCAAGGAAGCATAAGAACTTTGGTCGATAAGAGAGGGTCAGATTAAGTGATTTCCATATAAAAAATTCCACATATATTCCACATATTCTTGCTATTTTTGTTTGCTACTAATCATAGTAGGTTATGGGTACGTGGAACTTCCCTTCTATGGAAGTAAAGATCCGGAGGATTGTATTGAGTGGGAAGGACAAATAGAGAAGGTATTTAAATTTGAGAAGCTTCTCAAAGCACAAAAGGTGATGCAAGCCACTATGGAGTTTGAGGACTATGCTGATAGTTGGTGGCAGCAACTTTTTGGGGGACGACTCATTACATCTTGGTTAGATTTAAATGTGTTCATGAGAAGCGAGTTTGTGCCACCCTATTATGAGCGGGAGCTACTTTGCCACGTGGATAGCATTACACTAGGGTGCAAAGATGTCTATGATTACTGTGTTGATCTAAATTGTGCAATGCATCGTACCATTATCACTACTGCATTTAAAGAGAAGGCATACTTCAAAGGAGGTTTGAATTCTAAGATCGCTACTACAATTTAGAATAAATATTTTAGTAGTATGCACGATCTTGTGAATTGTGCTCTTGAGGAGGAGAAGAGAATTAAGGAGCAACGTATACCTCGGTTGAATTTGGGCTGAAACTTCACTCCTTCATCTAGTACATCAGCTAGGTTTTCTCTTAGGATACCTAGAACTGATGACAGAGAGGCTCTTGCTATTGTGTCATCAAAGGAGGTCACACATTTAGTTCAACAAGAAGAAGATGAAGCTCTAGTAATTGAAGAAACACCTCATGTGGCTGTTTCTAATTTCTGCATACAAAGTGCTCTCGTGTCACCAATGGAGCATTGAATAGATAGCAAGGAGATGGTCGAGCATGGGACTTTTTCTTCAGCCGAGTCATGTAGTGCTGGCCAACTTTTACATGCAACACATGATGAGATCATGGTTGATGGTAGTTGCTCCATTGCTAGCCTACGGTCTATGGAGGATGAGATGCACCAAAACCCATGTGAGGATGAGAGCCACATAGCCTAATTGAGTGAGAATGGTAAAAAAAAAAAAGCAAGTTGTGTGACTCCATATGCAAGGTTGAGACTTGAGAGCACCCAAATTGAGAGTGTGAAAGATACACCAACAAAAAAAGTGAGGTAGATAATAGGCCAAGTGAGGTAGACAAAAAAGTGAGGTAGATAAGGGGTACGTACGCGAAAGCCTTAGTCTTTGTGTTGTTCCTGTGATTTTAGTTCCTAAGAAAGATGGTACTTGAAGAATGTGTATTGATTATTGTGCCATTAACAATATCACTGTTAGATATCGTTATCCTATTCCTAGATTAGAAGATATGCTAGGTGAACTTAGTGGTGCTAATATATTCTCCAAAATTGATTTGAGAAGCGGATACCACCAAATTAGGATGAAAATTGGCGATGAATGGGAAATTGATTTTAAAATTAAATTTGGATTGTATGAGTGGTTAGTCATGCCCAAGGTTATTAAGTCATCGAGTCGAGTCGAGTCGCTAGGGAGGAGACTTGCCGACTAATTATCTAGTCGACCAACTAGTCGGAGACTAGTGACAGCGATAGCTTAGGTTGTAGTTGGTAGTTCAAGGAAGAATAATCGCATGTCTACAGCTAGTGCTACATGCATTCATGAAAGATTTACTAGTGTACAAGATTACAACTGCTAATTCTAAAGATTGAAGAGCTGGTTACCTAATTGTTTGTGATTGAAGCATCAAGAATGAAGAGCTAGTTCCTATCCTCTTCAAACAAAGCCTTCAGAATGCAGTGATGGATGACAGGGCTCCTCTTCTAGTATCAACACATGTTGTGTATGTATTGCACAGTTATACGTGTAAAATTGCAAACAATATCATTGTTTCAATAAATGTAATCTTATATCAAACTATCAATGAATGAAAAGTTATTCATTTACCTGTATGGTTGTATATTCTTTCTTGCAGCATGTTGAGTCCAGAAATGCTATCCCCTGTGAAACTTTTTGCAGTATCAACATAATACAGTAGAAGCTAATGGATTTGTCTGTCAATCTAGTTCCTGGAATGAAATACTGGAATATCACTGTCAAGCAAGCACCACGAGGAGCAATACCTATTCAAACAAAACAGGGCAATGTTTAGGGAAAAAGTGATTGTTCAACAGTCAACACAAATTTTAGAACATTTGTCACTAAGATTAAAAGAAGTAGCCAAAAGGCACACCATAGAAGGTACAATTTGGCTTGGCCAAATGACATTGTAGGATCTTAACGAGGTGCTTCACTTCATATTCACTTGCTGTAATAACATAGAAAGAAACTTGTGAACAGCTCACATGAAAAGGAAGAAAAACACCAAATAAAATAAATGGAGCTTAGGAGTAATACCACTAAGAGTGCTTCCCCTTTCTCAACTGCCATATCCATACGAGTGGAAGCACTCAAATTTTGATCACCAGTAGGTGTATTCGCTGAAACGCAAAACATTCATATAAACATGTGGACAAGATTTGAATGTAACAACACCTGCTTTGGAATGTAAGACAGCTAATGCTGAATTACTGATTACAAATCCTAGGCTAATCAGTATATTGTACTATTCCATAGTCCTAAACAGAGGCTAATACTTGAATGTGGGGAATGTTGAATCTACTAGCTAATACTTGAATGTTGAATCGAATATGGGGAATACAAACTGATGAAACACAGAAAGTCAAAAACAGACGAAGATTATGCGAGAACCCGGGGTATTTAACTTGTAATACTTAACCATTAAGATGATTCAAGCATTACAAATCAAATATCACGACTCTCGGCGTATATGTACTTCCCAGAAGTGCAGTACACATACCCCATACAAAAATTATGCATCAATTCCATTCAACACATAGAATCCAAAGTACAACTAAGCAATTCAAAGGACATACAATATAGAGTTATTACAAAAAGGGGCCGACCGGCCAAATAACAACTAAAGAGTCTTAAATAACAGCGGAAGCAAGGTGCCATAAGATGGCGATAAACAAAAGCCAAGTAGTGTGCCTTTAACCCACAAGGCAACCAACCGGGCCACCAACCTAGTCGTCGAAACCACCGCACATCTCACAAAAGTGGAACCCTTGGGGTTCAACTTCCTCCTCTGCAACAATTTATTAAGCAAAGAAAATGAGTACAAAAATGTACTTGCAAGACTTACGTGTAGGGTAACAGGCCTATATATATAGCTACATGCAAGCTTATTTAAGTGGAGGAGGCTCTAGACTCATTTTCAGCATAAAGCAAGTTTTCATTTGCAATAATGTAATAGATTGAAAGCAGTTTTACAATCTGATTTTATTTGACAAAAACAGTGAGATACAAGTAACAAATAATAAGAGACATCCTGGAAGTGGCTAACCCAATAGCCACCACAACCATAGCATGAATTCCCCATTCATACCACCCACATCAAGTTTTAATTAAATGTTGTAGTCTAGTTTTTGCACGACCTTACCAAGCATGTCCATAACCTAGGACGAGGCTATTCGAATAGTTTGAACCCTGCAGGGGTGTACCAATATACCCACACGTCAGACCGCCTTTTTGCCTCCGGAATAAGCACACTACCTTTGGTATGCCAGCACGGCTAAATCCTACGAGACATTTCCCATGGATGATGCTAATTAAGAGCCGCAACCCAACAAAGAGAAAGACACATTAGCCAGCTCAAGCCAATGTGCTAATGTTCCCCTCATATCATAATAACATTTTTCTTTTAATACCACCGACCAGCTTATAATTAACACCCCCCAAAGTACTTAGTCAAGAGATGTCCCATATCCCTCTTGCGTGGTTAGCAAGCAAAAGCGCTTGGCTTAGTGACACAAGTAACTCGGTCCTTGGGGACTTAGACACCATTTCATTCACACCCAACAGATCACACCAACATCCATTGTGCCCAAGTCATGAAACAATTTTATTTTCAGTTTTCAGTTTTTGACTTTACAAAGTAACAAAGCACAAGGTGCTGAGCATAATGATAATAATAATTTTGTGTGATCACAGTTATCGACTAAGTCGATAACCGCCCAATTATACTGGTAGCTAAGCATTTCTAAGCATGACACCGCAAAGACAATAAAAGAGCATAATTAAATCACTGGGCTCTAATTCACCAGCGATATTAATAACTTATATTTTGTGGCAGGGGATAACAATTTAAGGGCAACCATGCAATAGGAATAGCTACCTCTAATCGGGAAAGTAATCTTTGACACAAAAGCATGCATACATATAATGTGCAAACAAAGTATTAGACTTGAAAATAATTGGACAATTATGATCAAACTGCTTGCCTTGCTGAGGATGATTATCTTGCTATAGAGGGTCACTCGCGCAATCAATAATTTCGTTGGAACCTAACGAAAGAAGTCGAAAGCACAATAAGAACGAATAACACCGAAAAGACCCAAAAATTCAAATTCATCCAAAAATCATGAAAAATTCACAGAAGGTAGAGCATGATTTTATATGAATTTAGCAATAAGAATAAATTTATTTGGATGTTCTATGCAAAATTTATGACAGTTTGAATGTCAGTTTTCTGAAAAATCCAATTAAATTACCACCGGTTACTGTTCATCAGAAATAATTATTTTGGTGAAAATTTCCAGAGCAGTGGTGTACTTGAAATTTTTATGGTGGGCAGAGCACCACATGAGATAAACAATGGAATTTGATCCACCTCATTTGGAGCTAAGATGAATTTTCTATGATTTTTCAAAGTTATGAAAGAAGTACACAAGTTACATGCAAAATAAGATTTTTTAGTAACAGTATTATGCTCACAACCTATTTTACAATAAACTACACTAACAGAGGATTCTAACAAAATTGAGTTTACTCTTTTTGGAGTTACAGAGAAATACTTATGCATTTTTGAAGTTAAGGCAATTTTTAATGCAACAATATTACTAAACCTAAAGTAATTTTGCCAAATGTGATTTCTGGAACATTAACATGGTTCAAACCATTTTTATATTAAAGTACATTTAAAATGGAAACTAACAAAATTTGAATCATCAATTTTGGAGCTAAAATGAATTACTTATGCAATTTTGAAGTTTGACCAATTTTTCAGTTCACAGATAAAGCATTTCGGAAATTATATAAACATACAATACTTTTTATACCTAGTCTAGCCTAGCCCTACTCACTGACCAGTGGGGCTAATAAAACAGTGCCATTTTTCATTTTATTTCCAATTTTAATTATAATCGACATGTGGGTCCACATGTCATACACGATCCTCACAAGATAGTGCATGGACCGAGGGTCTATGGCCGGTCCATGGATTCAGCACTGTGCACTTAAGTTCTTGGGCCCACTTGTAAGTCACTTACTACCTCTCCTAAGACAGCCATTAATGATCTAACCAATCATTAGCGCTGACTTAATTGAGATACGGTTTTAATGACCTAGCTACGATGGTCGTTGAACGCCGCCACGCTCTCGCCATGCCTGACGCTAGCTTCGGCTGCTCGCCGGTGAACCAGGGCACGGCGGCGCGAGTGGGTGCTCAAAATGGAAAGCCTGAGACCTCGCGCACCCGACGGCACCAGCGGCGAGGCCGGAGGTGGTCCGACGCGGCGACGCTACGGCTACGATGCATATTGCAACCCGAGGGCTAAAAGATCTAGCTAGCATGCGCATAAGCAATAGAGGGGCTCCAGGGACTCACCCCGATGACCCGGTGGTGGAGAGGCTGCCGGAGTCGAGCCGGTGACGAAGAACAACGGCGGCGGCGATGGTGCTACCAAGGAGGGCTCAACCTGAGGACAGAGGGAGGGAATGGGTGATGGAGGATGCATCATAGGTGCCTCAACATAGTGTACGAGCGAGGAATCGAAGAATGGCTCACCGTGCCGTCGCCAGAGAAGAAGGTGGCACTTGCGGCCGAAAAGTTGGAAAAACACAAGATTCCCGAGCTCCTGTGGACGATTGATGGAATTAGTTGAGGGGAAACCTTCCTCATACTGCGCGACACAAGATGACGCGGAAAGGTGATAGAATGGCTCACCGGATCAAAAGTTGACACGTTGGAGCAACTTCGGGGCGCGCTCCGGAGAAGATGGTGATGCTCTTCGCGTTCCAGGACCTACACATGAAGGCAAGAGCTCAAACCAGAGCACAAAGGGGCGGTGAGGGACGGAGAAGGAGGGGGGCGCAAAGGAGTGGAGCTCACCCGAGTAGAGAGCAAGAATGAGCGTCTTCTCCCTCAGCCACCGAGAGGGAGAATGGCGAAAAGAGAGGGGTGAGAGGAGTATTAAGCTCGGGCGTTAACGGAGACGGAGGCGGTGTGAGAGGGCAACGCAAACCATTGGGTCTCGAGGGCGGTGGGGCTACGGCGTTGCACCGCTCAGACGGAGGCGCGCAAAGCTTCCGCAAAGACGTGGCGACGAAGCTTCGCCCCGCCGCCATGCGAGGAGGGACGGATCGACAGCCCAGTTCGCGGCGCCGCCGACACAACGATGCGCAAACGGACGAGCGAAATGGGTTGACGCGGGCCGTTGGATCGCGATCAAACGATCGATAACGCGTGAGGATTTTTAACCCAGGCCGAACGGGTATGCGATCGCAATCGTTGATGCACGATCGGACGGCTACATGCGATGCGCGGGTTTAGATGACTCGGTCGAGCCAAGTCGGCTCGGGCCGGACTTGAGTCAAGTTCGAGTCAGAGGAACAGTGAATTCAGATTTTGGGAAAATAAGGCTGAGGTGATTTGGGAAATTTTTAGAGATAGCTCTGAAGCTCCAAAAATTCTGAAATTTTTATGGAAGCTTGCTGGATCAGAAAAAAACCTTTTGTAATTTTTCCAGAATTTTTTATGCACTTTATTTCCTTCTATAAAATTCACAAGCTGCTGCCCTAGGGGTTTGACCAGAGTTCAAACTGGTTTGACTAGCTCTTTTGAAATAGCAAATAAAATCTAGAAATTATGATATTTTTCAGAGAGGTTACTATGATGATCTAGATGATAGGAAAAATATTTCCAGAGGATGATCACAAGATTGGATTTGAAAGTTTTTAAGGATTATGTTTCCCTCAAATGAAACATTGACCTCTGAAAATTGGAAACACTAGGGGAAAATTTCTAGAAAATTTCAAATGACAACATGAGGCATCAAAAGTTTTAATTTATCCTCATTTTATTACATTTGAAACACACACCATTGTTTGGGATGTTACAAAACAAGCCTTGGCCCTTGGACTGATGGACTGACCTGAAGTCCTGAACAGAGGCTAGCGACGAGTGGGCGAGTAAGAGCTCGTGCGTCGACCGTCGGGACTCGAGGCGAGGAGGAGCCCGTGCATCAGGAACAGCGCTGGCGGGAGGAGGTGGTTGCGCATCGGGAGGAATCAGGAAGAGGACGCCCTCGTGTGTCGAGACTCAGGGGGGAGGAGCTCGTGCGTCGGTGGCGGCGCTGGCTGGAGGAGGTGGTTGTGCATCGGGAGGAATCGAGAGGAGGACGTCCCCGTGCGTCGGGACTCGAGGGGAGGAGGAGCTCCTATGCCGGTGACCGGTGGCGGTGACGGCGGTGCTGGCCCAGCTCCCATGCCCCACAGTGAGGGAGGAGGATTTGGCGCCACCAGGTTTCATTCTCGCACCCACACTCTGTCTCTGCCGCGCATACGCATGTGGTCGTGCTCCTTTAGCCACGCATACGTAGGAGCGATTTGGGCCTGCCGCGCATTCTGGTGTTGGGCACGATCCAACACGGTTCTAGTTGCAAGCCCAGCCGACTGTCGTCGTCGCCTAGTCGACGCAAGGCACTTCTCAGTTGACGAGTCATTCGCTATAGGATCAAGGATAACCGACTAGAGGGGGGTGAATAGGAGGTTTTTAAACTTTTTAACAATTTAACAATTAAAGCCAATTAATAACTTAGTCTAAACAAGTTATACTTCTAGCTAGGCAATTTAATCACAATAAACAAGCTAAAAATATAAATGCAGAAAAGTAAAGACTAGAAATAACCATAATGAGACAATGATGTTTTCCTGTGGTATCAAAGACTTGCCGGTCTTCACTAGTCCACGTTGAGGAAGCTTGACAACTCAAGCCGGCTCCACGAATTAAGCCTTCCCTCGATCACTATGGTTGTTCTTCCTCCGCTCCGGAGATGACGAACACCAAACCACTCACAAACTTGCACCGGGCCTCTTCACAATCTTCTTGAAGAGATCACCGTGCTACACCGCCAAGGTCGTCTAGGAGTTTGGCAAAACTCCAAGAGTAACAAACCAAGACCTTCGCTTGACGATGCTCAAGTGCAATAGGATCAATCTAGAATGAATTGATGCACTTGAATGAACTCAACTACCAACCAATGAATGCACAAGAGAATTTTGGGTGTTGAGTGAATGCACTTGGCTCCAAGGCTCTAAGGATGTTAAATGTTCACTAGCAACCTGTCCAAGGGCAGTTGGGGGGTATTTATAGCCCACACCAACAATTATGACCGTTGGGATCAAAACCCCAACTTTCATCCATAATCAGTACAACCGGCGCTAAGATCCCGGTTGAACTGCATTTTGCGTCAGAACCCCGTAACGGCTAGAACGGCGGCATTTATTACTCTGACATAGTCGTTGGAGTTTGCCATCCGGTACAACCGCCAAGTAACTTGCGGTACAACCGTATCGCCCGGTTGAACTGCATTGAAGCGCGGTACAGCCGATCGTAGGGTTTCCAAAATGCTGAAAAGACAAGCTCTCTGGAAAATATGAACCGCCTTAATAGAATCGGTACAACCGCAGCGCGGTTCAACCGCTTCCCAAAAACGGTTCAGCCGAAAAACACAGAGAGCTCTAGGTCGCATTTACACTTGTTCTGGTTTTCTTGAACCGCCACACAAAAATCGGTTCAGCCGCAAATCGGTACAGCCGATTCTCAGAGCGGTTCAACCGAAAACTAAAGAGAGGTTCTGAGCCAGATGCACCGGTTCTGTTTTTATTCAACCGCCAACAAAATATCGGTCATATCAAGACAGAGCGGTACAACCAAGATCAAAATCAAGCAGACTACCGATTTTAGACAAAGTGCACAAGGCTTTCAAATTAAGAGAATTCAAATGCATGCGTGATCCTAAATTGATCCATATGGCACAAGAACATGCTATCAAGCTACTAGCCAAGATCCCTCTTAATAGTACGGCATTTAACTTATAATCCGGTCTTCAAACCAAGTCTCCTAAGACCGGTAAAACAAAAAGGATCCTAGACTATTTGTACCTTGTCTTCAAGCCATGTAGATCTTCATGTCATCCTTTGGCATGCATCTTTACGTCATCAAATTCACCAATGGGACTTAACCTTGTAAATACTCAATAAACATGTTAATCCCATATTCACATATTATCATTAATTACCAAAACAATTTTTAAGGGTCTAGATGCTTTCAATCTCCCCCTTTTTGGTAATTGATGACAACACACCTAATATGTGAGAGAAAGATGTTTTGAATGTACTAAAGTGTATATTCTTTTGATGACTTAACAGCAAAATAATTCTTGCAATAAGCTTAAAGATATTAGAGAATTATTTCCTTGTTAAATCCAATTTAAAGAAAGCTCCCCCTAAACGTGTGCATATAAATGATAGAGAATTTTTCAAGCACAAGAAGAGAAAATTTTGGCAGAGTTTCTTTAGCATGATTGAACTTGAGGGAAAAGCAATAATGAAATATGACAATAACATGGATTGCATTTCATGAGAATAGCATAGATAATATTCAACCAGTTCAACATTAAGATCAACAAAGCGACATAGTTATAAACTATTACAAGCAACATACGAGGTTCAACAAGTTCAACGATAAGATCACATTACAAAACACATAAGTCCATATATGGTAATATCTAGCAGAAGATGCTCCCCCTAAATCTATGTCTTCACATATTTTCTTCTAACTTCTCCCCCTTTGGCATCAAAATACCAAAAAAGATCTCAAGCGGCGGGGTCCTGAGGAGAAGGATCCTGAGAAGCGGGATCCTGAGAAGACGAGGCCTGAGCTGGAGCTGAAGACACTGGAAGTGGAGCTAGAGAAGCTGAGTCCTGAGTGGCTGTGGTCTGAGCCGGAGGAGGAACTGGGGCCAGATCCGAAAGTGCTGAAACTATAGGAGCGGGATCCTGAGGCACGGACTCTGTAGCAGGTGTTGTAGGAGGTGATGCCGGTGCTGGAGCAGGAGCAACAGGAGCTGGAGCCTGAGGCACTGAGACTGGGACGTCCTGAGGTATAGCAGAAGAAGTGGAGGTCTTGGAAGCTGAACGAGGACGACGGGTGTAAGTGTATCGCTGAGAAGTCTTCACCAAATCTTCTATGTCAATTAAACCCTCCATCATGGCACTCATCCTGTTGAGAACCTCATTCTGAAAATCATTGCGAACTAACTCCATGTCAGTTAGCTTGTTGAGTGTCTCATTTTGAAATTCTATTTGAGTGGTCTTCATCTCTTGCAGTTGGCTAAGAATTAGGTGCTGATTTTCAAGGATTTATGCAATGGAACCTTCAGCAAGAGCAGGATCAACAGCAGGAACGGTCTCAGCAATAGGATCATCCTCAGTGGCACGATGGGGAGGAACACTGTCTCGTGGCTTATAAGACTTATGAACTGAACCTAATCCACCACGATACTCTAGCTTCTTGGTGATCAAGGCCATAATGTATGGTGCATAGTAAATTCTCTTAATCCTGTCATTTTTGGAAGATACTATGCCCTGAAGAATCACGTCCACAACATCAAACTTTACTCGACTCATAATATGATCAATTATATTCCAAGCATGACCCCTGATTGCATCAAAATTTCCACTCTTAGGGTAGAAGGTATGGTTTATAATCCTGTTAACCATGCTTGGTTCGGGTTTAAGTCCAGTAACAGTGCCAAGCTTGTTTTTGACGGAGGAATCATAATAATCAGCCCAACCGGGAGGCAATAAAGCGGGGCTCTCAAAAATCTTCTCCCATGAACTGGACTGAACTCTCAAAACTCGTTCAAATTCCTCCTTAGTGCTCTCCAGATTTCTTGTGACAATGATCCATCTAAAATATTTCAATTTCAGATCGACATGAACTGTGGCATAAAACCGCTCGATTATCTCATCGTCATAATTTTGCTTGATTGCCACAAGGTCGTGAAGACCTACTCGATGGAATAACCGATAAATGCCATCTGTAACTATCTAAATTGTTCATGTAAGGCCACTTGATCCATCCGTGATCCGCAAACTTCTGTGGTGTCCATAAAGTCGTTCATACACTTGTTCTAGAAAACAATGTGAAATCTAGGATTCACACAATCTGACTTGAAAGTGTATTGATTTACATGCCTTTTTAGTGCATACTCATCTGGAGTTATCAACCTCAAATCAGTTGGAGGCGCTGGAGGCTCTCCCAAATCATCAAAAGTCCCTGCTATCCCAGCTTGATCTGACTCAGTCTCACCCTCAGAGTCAGAAAAGTTTTCTTCCTCACTTTCCTCAGTCTCAGACTCAGATGCTGGCTGCTTGCCCTTCCCATGCCCAACCTTTTGCCGAACAGATCTTGCTTGAGTTGGGACTGCTGCGCGCGTTCGTTGAGGTGGAGCCATCGACGATTGAGGCGAGGATTGCCCTCTTGGAGGTCCATGCGACTTCCGGGACAAGATGCGAGTCCTAGGCATCTTTACAAAGATATAAGAGGTTACAAGGAGTCCAAAGGAATAATCAAAGTAGAATTAAGTGAAGGGAAATTTAACTTTCTGTTTTTCAGTCAGGAAGATCGGTCAAACCGATGTTCAATGGTCGGTACGACTGATGTTCGGTTGAACCGCACTCAAGATCCGGTTGTACCGATCGTCCTGACCGACTTCTAGGTTAAACAAAAAAATTGGATTTTTGATGGTTTTTCATGGAGTGAATCCATGGAATGATTGCGCAAGCAACATTAGACATCAATTATGCAACTTTGCCCAACTAGAAACCAGAAAATCACTCATATTTTCAACTTAACCTAAAATGATACCTAGGGTTTCAAAATTAACGTAAAACGGAGAAGAAAAGGAGTTTTACCATGAGGATTGAAGGAGTGAAACCTTAAGGATGCAGGAAATCAACAGGAGATGAAGAAACAACCGAAAGATTTGGAGATTCTTCGAAGGAATTTCGGGGTTCTTCGAGAGAGAGAGAGAGAGAGAGAGAGAGAGAGAGAGCGAGCGACGAGGTCCGGTTTAGAAACGGTCGAGCCGTTATGGGGTTAAGTCGTGGCCCAACAGTAACCGCAGGGAGTTAAAAGCCTTCTTTAAAAACAGACGCGGTTGAACCGACAACAAACTTGCGGTTGAACCGCACTTCGGTTGAACCGCAGTTATAACGCCGGTTGTACCGTAGAAACGGTCGTACCGTGCATAACACGTCGGTTGAACCGATTATCCTAGAGCTTCAAGGAATAGCTCTGGATTAACTTTGGAATTGAGATAATTTGCAACTGATCCTTAGTTTTGCACTCAAATAAATATCATTAAGGATCATTATGCATAGAATAAACTATTTTCTATATAAGAACATAATTTTTATGAACATAGCTATCTTTTATAAAAGATTTTAAAAATACTTTCATAAAATAGTCAACAATCATCAACTAAAGCACAAGGCATGAGGAGTTCAAACAATATTTGAATAGTCTATGACATTTAATTCATTCCTCAATTTACAAAAGCGGCCTTCATCTAATAGCTTGGTGAAAATATCCGCTAATTGGTCTTCGGTTCTTATGTGGCTAATTTCAATATTTCCCTTGCTCACATGATCTCTCAAGAAATGGTGGCGAATATCTATATGCTTGGTTCTTGAGTGTTGAACAGGGTTATTAGCAATTTTACAAAGACTATCATTGTCACACAAAAGAGGCATTTTATCAAATTTAATTCTGTAATCCATCAACGTTTGCCTCATCCATAGCAATTGAGCACAACAACTTCCCGCGGAAACATATTCGGTTTCGGCGGCTTCTTGGATGACCATGACACTAAGGATCTTCCTAAGAATTGACAACTACCCGAAGTGTTTTTTCTATCCACTTTACAACCAGCATAATCGGAATCGGCATATCCAATTAAATCAAATTTAGCACCTTTCGGGAACCAAAGGCCAATGTTAGAGGAATGCTTTAAATATCTTAGTATTCTTTTAATGGCCATTAAATGTCACTCTTTTGGAGTTGCTTGAAAATGTGCACACATGCAAACACTAAACATGATATCGGGCCTAGATGCGGTAAGGTAAAGCAAGCTACTAATCATAGATCTATAAAGCGTTAAATCTACCGGTTTACCTCCCTCATTTAGATCAAGATGACCATTTGTAGCCATGGGAGTCTTTATGGGTTTTGCATCTTCCATGCCAAATCTTTTGAGTAAATCCTTCACGTACTTAGTTTGACTTATGAAAGTCCCATCTTTGAGTTGCTTGATTTGAAGTCCAAGAAAATAGCTCAATTCTCCAATCATGGACATTTCAAATTCCCTAGACATCATTTTACCAAACTCTTCGCAAAAATCTTGATTAGTAGACCCAAAAATGATATCATCAACATAAATTTGACATACAAACAAATCATCATCTAAAACTTTAGTAAATA
Source organism: Phyllostachys edulis (assembly GCA_036346405.1). Taxonomy (NCBI): domain Eukaryota; kingdom Viridiplantae; phylum Streptophyta; class Magnoliopsida; order Poales; family Poaceae; genus Phyllostachys; species Phyllostachys edulis. The sequence continues at coordinate 109,912,219 of CM070546.1, forward strand.
AAGTTGAATCAATTTTCCCGATTTTGAATCCTTTTGAGACTAAAAAATCTCTAAAGCGTTCATACCATACTCTAGGAGCTTGTTTAAGACCATAGAGCGCCTTGGAGAGTTTATAGACATAATTTGGATTTTTAGGATCTTCAAAATCGGGAGGTTGTTCAACAAAGGCAAGTTCGGATATTTTGCCATTTAGGAATGCACTTTTGACATCCATTTGAAATAGTTTAATATCAAAGCAAGATGCAAAAGCAAGTAATATCCGAATTGACTCAAGTCTAGCTACGGGAGCGAAAGTTTCACCAAAATCCAAACCTTCAACTTGTGAATACCCTTGAGCGACCAATCTTGCTTTGTTTCGAACAACCAAACCATTTTCATCTTCCTTGTTCCTAAAGACCAATTTTGTACCAATAACGTTGTGTTCCTTGGGTCGATCCACCAATGTCCAAACTTCGTTTCGGGTGAAGTTATTGAGTTCTTCATGCATAGCATTCACCTAATCCAGATCTTCAAGTGCTTCTTCTACATGCTTTGGCTTAATAGAAGAGACAAAAGAGTAATGTTCACAAAAAGAAGCAATACGAGATCGAGTTTGAACACCCTTACTTACGTCACCCAATATTTGGTCTATTGGATGATCCTTAGCAATTGCATTGTGAATTCTTGGTGGTAGGTTGGATGGTTGATCATCTTTCTTATTATCCTCTTCATCAATTCGCATTTGATTAGTGGAGGAGGTAGGAGGCTCAACTTGAGTGGAAGATGATGGATCATTTGTGGGCTTGATGTCACCTATTTGCATATGCTCCATTGCTTTCCTCAAGGCTTCATTACCTACATCATCCAAGTTCTCATGCTCTTCTTGAGAGCCGTTAGTTTCATCAAATTGCGCATCGTGCCTTTCTTCAACTAAACCGGAGTTTTGGTTGAAGACACGATAAGCCTTGCTATTTGAAGAATAGCCAAGCAAGAAACCAACATCACAACGACTTGCAAATTTTGAAAGACGAACACATTTCTGCAAAATATAACACTTGCAACCAAAAACATGGAAATAAGAGATGTTCGGTTTTCTCCCTACAATAAGCTCATAGGAAGTCTTTTTCAAAAGACGGTGCAAATAGAGACGATTTATGGCATGACAAGCGGTGTTAATAGCTTCCGCCCAAAAACTATCGGAAGTATTATATTCATCAAGCATTGTCCTAGCCATTTCAATTAATGTACGATTTTTCCTTTCTACAACTCCATTTTGTTCCGGAGTGTATGTTGTGGAAAGTTCGTGTTTTATTCCAAGTTCATCACAAAAGTCTTCAACTTTAGTATTCTTGAACTCGGAACCGTTATCGCTACGGATTTTCTTTATTTTGAAATCAAATTCATTTTGAGCCCTTTTTGCAAAGCTTTTGAAAATCCCAGAGGTTTCACTTTTATCATCTAGAAAGAATACACATGTATATCTAGAGTAATCATCCACAATGACTAAACAATAGCTATTTCCCCCAATACTCTTATAGGTTGTTGGCCCAAACAAATTCATATGTAAGAGTTCCAATGGTCTAGAAGTTGACATGATACTTTTGGAATGATGAGAATTAGCGACTTGTTTACCGGCTTGACAAGCACTACAAAGTCTATTTTTCTCAAACTTCACATCTTTCAAGCCAACAACTAAATCATGTTTGAAAAGCTTTTTGAGTTGAAACATGAGCTAGCCTTCTATGCCAAAGCCAACCCAATGAGGTTTTTGCCATTAAACAAGTTTTTAAACACGATTCACTTGAACTAAAATCAACCAAATAGAGATTTCCAAATCTAAAGCCTTTGAAAGCTAAAGAGTTGTCCTTTGCATTAGAGATGATTACACCTTCACTTGAGAATGAACAAATTAGTCCAAGATCACATATTTGAGCAACGGATAACAAATTAAAATTTAATGATTCTACCAACGATACATTAGAAATGGAAAGGTCATTGGAGATAGCAATTTTACCGAATCCTATTACCTTTCCTTTGCTATTGTCGCCAAATGTGATCTTGTCTACTCCTTTTCCACTCTCGAATGTGGTGAATATTTTTCTATCACCGGTCATGTGTTGAGTGCATCCACTATCAAGCACCCAATATTTTCCACCGGTTTTATAGTTCACCTACAAAACAAGAGTCAATTTCTTTTAGGTACCTAAATTTGTTTGGGTCCTTGGACGTTAGTAACCAAGGATTTAGGCAACCAAATAGCATTCCTTTTAGCACCTAAAATTGAAGTGCCAACAAAACGAGCAACTACTTTACCATCCTTAGTCTTTCTAAGCATATAGCATGAATCATATATACCGAGTGATGGAACCTTACCCTTAGGACAATTTTGTTGCGCATGTCCTATTTCCCGGCACTTATGACAATACATACCATTTTGCCTCACAAATCTTGTGGGCTTGTTTACCGGCTTCTTACCTTTCTTAGGCACATACCCAAGACTTTCCTTGTTGAATGAGCACCTTTGCTCACTCAAAAGCTTGTCAAGAGTAGCCTTACTCTTGAAGCATCTTTCCAAGCTTTTGCTTAGCTTAGTCACTTGTTCTTTTAGCTCATTGTTCTCATGAACAAGCTTTGCATCACTTTGCTCAACAATATCATTACTAGCATCAACATTAGAGCAACATGGCATAGCAAGTAGGTCATCACATGAAGTAGACGCACTAGTCTTAGCAATTTCTACACTAGACATTTTATCAATAATATTGCATGTAATTCCTATACTAGAACACGACTTATGTGAATACTCTTGGATAAGCAAGTTATGAGCTTCCTTAAGCTCCATATAAGAATCTTTTAGAATATTGTATTATTTATTTAAGACCTTATTTTTTGATTTTTCTTTTCCAAGATATTCATTTAAATCATCAAGCATATCCATTAATTCATCATAAGTTGGTTCATCACTAATAATGGATTTTACCTTATCTCCTTTTGCCATGAGGCAAGTGGGAGTGGAGAATAGCGACGGAGCTTCCTTGATAGCAATGCCAACTAGTCCCTTGTTCTTAGGGGACTCATCCTCATCGGAATCGGAGTCGCTTGACTCATCATTTGAATCCCACTCTCCAATGTGAGCTTCATGCTTGCCACTTTTGTGAAGCTTCTTGAAAAGTTTCTTCTTGCCGTTATACTCCTTCTTCTTGTAAGACTTATCCTTGTCTTCCTTCTTTTTGGGACAATGAGAAGCAATGTGCCCCTTTTCTTCACAATTATAGCATCGAATGTTGCTATAACGTTTCTTGTCACTTGATGATTGTCCCTTTTTGTACTTGTCGAAGTTGTAGCTTCTATTAGGGCGTCTCTTCATGACCCTTTTTCATTCTTCTTACAAGGAGTGCATACTCCTCGTCGGAGTTTTCTTCTTCATCCTCATCATCACTTGATTCCGCCTTGGCTTTGAAAGCGGTAATATTCTTTTTTGAGGATGATGTCTCCAAAAGCTCTTCTTTGTCCCTTTTGAACAACTCATTTGTGATGAGGTTGCCCAAAAGCCCCGTTGGTGTCATCCTTGGCAACTCGGGAGAGTTGAGAAATAGTGTCACCAATGTCTCATACTTATCCGGAAGAGCCCTAAGCATTTTGCGTACAATGTCAACATCAAGAAGGTTAGTTCCAAGACCTTTGAGCTCATTCACAATGTTGTTAAGTCTTGAATACATCTCATTGATGTTTTCATGAGGCAACATTATGAATGTCTCATATTTGATTCGAAGCCTATGCAATTTGGCTTCTTTGACCGTGGATGTACCCTCATGGATTTTCGAGAGAGTTGTCCAAATAGCATGAGTATTTTCTATGTTGCTCACTCTATTGAACTCATCCGCGTTCAAAGCGCCAAAAAGAGCGTTCATAGCTTGAGCATCTAAATGAGCATTACGCGTATCTTGATCCGTGAGTTCTAGTGGATTAAGAGGCATAGCGTAACCCTCATTTACGATTCTCCAAATGCTTGGACTCATGGCCTTTAAATAAATTGACATTCTAATTTTCCAATAAGCATAATTTGAGCCATCAAATAGAGGAGCCCTACCTAAAGCCATTCCCTCACTAGCCATCCTTTTCTCTCTTAGACGGTTAAGTCTAAATCAATGAGAGACCAAGTTCTGATACCACTTGTAGGATCAAGGATAACCGACTAGAGGGGGGGTGAATAGAATAGGAGGTTTTTAAACTTTTTAACAATTTAACAATTAAAGCCAATTAACAACTTAGTCTAAACAAGTTATACTTCTAGCTAGGCAATTTAATCACAATAAATAAGCTAGAAATATAAATGCGGAAAAGTAAAGACTAGAAATAACCACAATGAGACAATGATGTTTCCCGTGATATCGAAGACTTGCCGGTCTTCACTAGTCCACGTTGAGGAAGCTTGACAACTCAAGCCGGCTCCACGAATTAAGCCTTCCCTCGATCACTATGGTTGTTCTTCCTCCGCTTCGAAGATAGCGAACACCAAACCACTCACAAACTTGCACCGGGCCTTTTCACAATCTTCTTGAAGAGATCACCGTGCTACACCGCCAAGGCCGTCTAGGAGTTTGGCAAAACTCCAAGAGTAACAAACCAAGACCTTCGCTTGACGATGCTCAAGTGCAATAGGATCAATCTAGAATGAATTGATGCACTTGAATGAACTCAACTACCAACCAATGAATGCACAAGAGAATTTTGGGTGTTGAGTGAATGCACTTGGCTCCAAGGCTCTAAGGATGTTAAATGTTCACTATCAACCTGTCCAAGGGCAGTTGGGGGGGGGGTATTTATAGCCCACACCAACAATGATGACCGTTGGGATCAAAACCCCAACTTTCAGCCATAATCGGTACAACCGGCGTTAAGATCCCGGTTGAACCGTATTTTGCGTCAGAACCCCGTAACGGCTAGAACGGCGGCATTTATTACTCTGACATAGCCATTGGAGTTTGCCGTCCGGTACAATCGCCAAGTAACTTGCGGTATAATCAAGATCGCCTGCTGAACCGCATTGAAGCGCAGATACCGATCGTAGGGTTTCCAAACTGCTGAAAAGACAAGCTCTCTGGAAAATATGAACCGCCTTAATAGAATCGGTACAACCGCAGTGCGGTTGAACCGCTTCCCAAAAACGGTTCAGCGAAAAACACAGAGAGCTCTAGGTCGCATTTACACTTGTTCTGGTTTTCTTGAACCGACACACAAAAATCGGTTCAGCCTCAAATCGGTACAGCCGATTCTCAGAGCGGTTCAACCGAAAACTAAAGAGAGGTTCTGAGCCAGATACACCGATTCTGTTTTTATTCAACCGCCAACAAAATATCGGTCATACCGCACAGAGCGGTACAACCGCACTGAAAACTGTGGTACTACCGATTTTAGACAAAGTGCACAAGGCTTTCAAATTAAGAGAATTCAAATGCATGCATGATCCTAAATTGATCCATATGGCACAAGAACATGCTATCAAGCTACTAGCCAAGATCCCTCTTAATAGTACAGCATTTAACCTATAATCCGGTCTTCAAACCAAGTCTTCTAAGACCGGTAAAACATAAAGGATCCTAGACTATTTGTACCTTGTCTTCAAGCCATGTAGATCTTCATGTCATCCTTTGGCATACATCTTTACGTCATTAAATTCACCAATGGGACTTAACCTTGTAAATACTCAATAAACATGTTAATCTCATATTCACATATTATCATTAATTACCAAAACAATTTTTAGGGGCCTAGATGCTTTCGTTCGCTTGAAAAACTAGTCAAGTCGAACCACTCCAGTCGTGCGCTGAAACCGTCTTTACGACTAAGCGACGATTAGTCGCGCCTAATCGCTCGACTTAATAACATTGGTCATGCCCTTTAGTTTAACTAATACACCTAGTACCTTCATGTGTTTGATGAATCATGTTTTAAGAGCTTTTATTGGTAAATTTGTTGTGATATACTTTGACGATATTCTAATTTATAGCAAAACGATGAATGAACACATTGATCATATTAGACAAGTGCTAGAAGTGCTTAGACTAAGAAACTTTACGCCAATATTGAGAAGTGCACTTTTTGTACCGATAAGGTTGTGTTCTTAGACTATGTTGTTTCTAGACAATGCATTGAGGTAGATGAAACTAAAATTGAAGCAATCAAGAATTGGCCTACTCCTGTGAATGTTAGTCAAATCAAAGGCTTTCATTATCTTACTGTTTTTATTGTCGTTTTGTTAAAGATTTTAGTACCATTGCCTCCCCCCATTAAATGAGTTGACTAAAAAGGGTGTTGTTTTTTTAATGGGGAGAATCACAAGAAAAAACTTTTCAAGAATTGAAGAAACGATTGACTGAAGGACCATTGCTTTGTTTGCCTGATTTCACTAAAACTTTTGAGATTTAATGTGATACTAGTAGGATAGGTATATGTGGTGTTTTGATGCAAGAGGGAAAACCAGTAGCATACTTTGGTGAGAAACCAGGAGGTGCTCAGTTGAACTATCATGTGTATGATAAAGAATTGTATGCTTTGGTGTGTGTGCTTGAAACTTGACAACATTATCTTTGGAGTAAAGAATTTGTTATTCATTCCGATCACGAAGCTCTTAAATATTTGAAAGACCAAGCTAAATTGAACCGTAGACATGCTAAGTGGGTAGAATTCATTGAAACACTCACATATGTTATTAAGTATAAGAAAGGAAAAGAGAATGTGGTTGTTGATGCTTTATCTCGTAAAAATGTGCTTTTAACTTAATTGGGAGTGAAAATTCCCGATTTAGAGAATTTGAGAGATCTATGCACTTTAGATCATGATTTTGCATAATCATATTATAATTGCCAAGATGGCAAAGAATGGGACAAGTTCCTTGTACATGATGGGTTTTTATTTCATGCAACAAGTTATGTGTTCCATATTTGTCCATGCGTTTGCTTTTGTTGTAGGAATCTCATGCAAATAGATTGATGAGACACTTTGGGAGAGAAAAGACTCTCATGATGTTGAGCGATCACTTTTATTGGCTTAAGATGAGGCGTGACGTCGAAAGGTTTGTACAACGATGTGTGATATGCCACAAGCGAAATCTAAACTTAATCCACATGGTATATATACTCCACTCCCTGTTCCTAGTGTATATTGAGAGTATATTAGTATGAATTTTGTTTTGGGATTGCCTAGAACTAAGAGGAGGAGGGATTTATTTTTGGTAGTTGTGGGTAGGTTTTCTAAAATGGAACACTTTATTCTCTATCACAAAAGTGATGATGCGTCGTATGTAGCTCACTTGTTTTTCAGAAAAATTGTGAGATTGCATGGCATCCCAATGACTATTGTTTCAGATCGCGACATCAAGTTTATGAGCTACTTTTGGAATACTTTGTGTGCTCAACTCAGGACAAAGTTGTTATTCTCAACAACTTGTCACCCACAAACGGATGGACAAATGAAGTTGTTGAATCGTACACTTTTCATGTTGTTGCGAACGATGATCAAGAAGAACCTAAAAGAGTGGGAAGATTGTTTGCCGCATGTGGAGTTTGCATACAACAAAGTGGTATACTCTATTATTCAAATGTACCCGTTTGAGGTGGTGTATGGTTTCAAACCAATCACGTCACTTGATTGGTTGCCCCTTCTACTACGAAAACATGCTAATATGAGGCGTCAAAGCGTGTTGAATATGTGAAGAAAATTCATGCCTAGACAAAAGAACAGATTGAAAAGAATACGCGCTACTATGTTAATAAGGTGAACAAGTCAAGAAAGAAGGTGCGAGCTTCGAGGAGTTTTTGGTTGATATGGCATTGTTTACGACGGTAATAGCAATTTTGGCCCCTTCTTGACAACAATGCCAAAACTGGCACCACAAAGCTGCTGGCAGTCGACATGTAGCCAAGTCCGGTCCCCAGGGACCAGACTCAACCTCCACCGTTCCCCAGGGGGACGGACTCCCTCTCCACACGCCACATGTGAAATCTGGGTCCCTAGGGCACGGACTAGGCTAGTCCGGCCCCCAATGACACGGACCAGGCCGAGTCCGACCCCCAGGAGCACGGTAGGGGGGCAATGTCGTGCCCTGGAGAAACGGCAAGGGCAATGTCATGCCCTGGAGGCACGACAGAGGGCCGGGTCCGTGAAAAAAGATTTTTTGATACTATTTAAAATACTATTTAACACTTTAAAAAATTCTTTGAATTAAAAAAATCCTTTGAATTTTTTCTTCTTGTTTTTTTACCTCGCACTCGCTGCTTCAAATGTATTATCAAATGTACCAGAAAAAATTTTCACATTCACACACAAGTCGAAGGGTATGGTTACGGTATTATATGATCTGCATGCCAAATATTTCCCTCAGTTGGTTCATAGATATGCTTGTCTAGCTAGTGATACAATACAACAATAAAAATGTCATCCACACTAAATCGTCAAATTAACAAAGAATGTACCAAATCCAACACCAAGCATGTCTAATTTTCTATGCCTTATGCCTGATTTTCAAATTAACAAATAATTTACCAAATCCAACATGCACTTTCCTTTTATGCCTGATTTTCTATGTATTACCATATGTACCAAATCCAACACCAAGCATGGGATGGGGTGCCCGCGCAGTCGCACCAATCATGAGTGCACATGCACCCCCGCTGTCGTGGCCGGTGACGGTGTACTACTGCCCGTTGCCATGACCAGTGATGGTGTACTACTGCCCGCCGCCGCCGCCTAGTCAAATAATATTTCACATGCACCGTCCATCGACTCACCGAGCCATCGAGGGCGGCGAAGGGTGACGATGGCGACGGTTTACACCCAAGTTTGAAGCTGCGTGTGCTATGCTGGCCGTGATTTCATGTGAAAAAAATTGTGGAATTTTTTTTATACATGTTATAATACATTTGAAGCTCGAGTGCGAGACCAAAAAAAACAAGAAGAAAAAATTCAAAGAAAAATGTGTTCTTAGTTGAATTTTTTTTATATATTAAATAGTGTCAAGCATGGTGCACATGCACCCTGCAAGCTTGCCGGTGACGGTGTAGTACTACTATTCGCCATCTCCTCGCAAATAATCGCTGTCGCCTTTGGAGATTGTGTTGTGCTACGCCGTGATTTCATGTGAAAAATTTGTGGATTTTTTCTAGTACATGTGGTAATATATTTGAAGCTGCGAGTGCGATGTAAAAAAAGGAAAAAGTATTCAAAGGGAATTTTTTAATTGTTAAATAGTGTTTTAAATAGTGTCCAAAAAATATTTTTTTAACCCACCCGGCCCTCTTCCTCCAAGGCACGGACTAGCCTGGTTCGTGGCCTTGATTTCACATGTGGCGTGTGGGGGAGTCTGTCCCCCTAGGGCACGGTGGAGATTGAGTCTAGCCCTCTGGGGACTAAACTTGGCTACGTGCGGGCCGCCGGCAGCTTCGTTGGTGCCATTTTTGGCATTGATGCTGGGAGAAGGCTAAAATTGCTATTACCATCATCAACAGTGCTATATCAGCCAAAAACTCAGCTTCGAGAAGGCGTACCATCATCTCTTACGTCAAGGTTCAGTGCTCTTTGAACCAAATGACTTAGTTTAGGTGTATCTACGTAAAGTACGCTTTCCGGACAAGCGCAAGTCCAAGTTGATGCCTTGAGAAAATGGTCCATTCAAAGTGGTTGAGAAGATTAATAGGAATGCTTATAGGATAGAGCTTTCAGGTAATGACTATACGGTGAGTTCTATATTCAATGTTGATAATTTATCACCGTTCTTTAGACCAAAAGATTTAAAGTCGAGAACAACTTTTTTTTCAAGAGAGCGATGATGATGAGAACATCCCCATTCCCGTATCACTTTGGCTGCTGCAGACCTTGACGTGATGCTACATCCACTTAGCAGAATATTTGCCTGAGGATCTCATCGGAGGGAGCATTGCACATTTTGTTGCTTGTGGCAAACTCACTTACATTCTGTTTTGAGTATCATATCATCGCAAATTAACTTGCCCCGTGCGTTCGCAAATGAGATGGACAGTTGACACAAATATGCCCCAATTAACTCGCCACAAAAAAACAAAAAAAACTGCTCCCGACGATGGGAATACAAACATGTCAAACCGGCTTGCTGATTAATAATTCCAACAGCCAAGAACAGCTGCAACCCTGCTGCAGCTTATACACCTCAACCGAGAGAAACTCTTATTCTATATAAATTATCACTGTACATATATACAGCGGTCATGATTCAGTACTACTTATTAGTGACTTGGTACACTACAGTACAAAGAAAAGCCAAAATTTGGAAGCACCATGTTAGACCCATGCTATCCTTCTCCCAGATTTGCTAGGGAAAGCATACGGCACAATGAAACGTAGCATTTTATCCATGCCAATCTCAAATAAAATGGCGCAGCGCTTAGAGATAGGCATGAAGTCTCAAAAGTCAAAATAAGTTGGTTTTGGAGTGGACGGGCAGCCAAGTGATCTGATTAGCTCTTGGACCGGCAGGACCTTGAATTTTGTTGGTGGATTCATAGCAACATTATGCACCTTATGCTCGTAGATCTTCCCATTCTTGTCAAGTTTATACTCAGAGGCACCGTCAAAGCGGCCATGGCTGTCCCACGGGACTCGGGGAATGCCGTGAGCAATCCAGCGAATCATAATAAGATTCTCAGCAGGCTGCCAGATACTAACTATATCAACCCACAATGCTTTGAAGAAGATTCGGCCAGTAAAGCGCAATCCCCAGAATATCCTTTTATAATTGTCAATGCCCTCGAATTTATTGAAAGGGTCTTTGAAGACAATATCATCTCTGAAAAACAGTAACAAACAGAGTTAGGAAGAGATCAATGATAAGAGTCAGCAGTACAGGCTATACAAGAAAATGCAACCTTCGCACACTGCAGACTACATAAACAGTATTATAATGGGATACAGAAGTAAGTATCTATAGTTGCAGACTCAAGTTACTCAACTCAACCGAGCAACTTTGCCAAGATCGAGGGAACAGTGAAACATGCAGGTTTAATACTAACCTGGTAATTCAGATACAACTATGGTGTTTTTTCTGTTTATGTTAATTCAAGTTCTGGACAAAAGTAGTTGTTATATAGTCCAGCGGATATTCAAAGGTAGGATCAGGGCGCAAGAATGGTATTGTATGCATACATGTAATTCAAATGATTCAAAACTAAAAACTATAGCAGGGGCAGACTTCACGAGCATGACATTTGCAGGTTAACCCAAGCAAAATGAATGCAAGCACTGATTGAGGGTCAGTATGTTTAGGACCTTTAGGTATGTTGAGAAGTCAATACTACAGCCAAGATAAGTGTAAAATGAGCAAGGAATTTTTTTCCTTCTAAACGTTTGGTCCCATCTACATTGTAGATTAAATATCACACCAAGTGGATAAGATAAGGTGAAGTGAAGATCATATTGCTTGAAATACTTGATAAAATATTTAAACAAGATGGCAGTAATAAGCTAATGAGAAAGGGCGCTATGCCGCTATGTCCCGACCCGATCCAACTACGAAACACATAAGAGCCAAAGTAAGTCTGTATTACAAATTTACAATCATTAAATTAGAAGTCCCCGGTAAGAACCAAAACTCTAGCGCCAGAAGAGAGAGATAGCAACTAACCCGGCACACACACACACAAGAGAAAGAAATAGATGTCATATCAGTATAAATCTAGCACATGGCCTAGACGCTACTGGGTCAAGCCTAAGGCACAGCCTCTCCAGTCCACATTTCAGTTCATTGTACCAATGTTACGACTCAAAAACAACACTACAGGATCAGCATGCAGTCCCTCAAATTCTCTGAACCTTCCAGGTAATAAAGAATGTATTGGACAACTCTACAAACAAGAGGTCCTATTCATATTCACAAGACAATCCATATCTTAATTAACATTATATAGAGATAAATATTTGAGATTCATTTCTGAAATATGGATCTTCAGACGCTTGATAGCACATTAGCAGGCGGTCCAATGACTAACTATGCTCCCAGTCCCAGATCGTCCGCCCCAACTCCAAGATTAGCTACTATATCGATGCCAAGACTACTACAAGGCTAGGCTAGACTATCATTTCGAGCTAGAAGAGATGCAATGTTGTGAGGCATCAACAGCAAGCGCACAAACTCAATCCATGCAACACCTTGCTGTGATTTCCCAAACATTGACAGCTGCAACTTATCCCATTGCATTCTTAATCTGCTTAACCCTGTTGCATTCTTAATCTGCTTAACCGAGTTAGAAGTCTGTGCACTGGCGGATACTCTAAAGTCTAAAGTCTTAGCCACAAGCTATTTGAGAAGGCAGCATATATACAAGTTCAGCTAGCTATACGCATGTTCTAATAAGAACTACTGTCACAGATCTTTCCCATGTAAACTAGCTACGTACAAGCAAATCGCCGTGCTAATCGATTCAAGCAGTCACCACTAAAAAGATCAAATTTTACCACTAATTCACTCGGGTTTCACCTAAAAGCTGCTCAATTGACTCAAAACGATCGAACTTGTCCACAAATCAGGCAAAAAGGAATCAAGCAGCCGCACGCACCTGTAGATATCGAAGCTGAGCTCCTCGCAGAACACGTCAGGGAGCTCCTCTCTGAGCGTCCGGATCGCGTAGCCCATGTTGAGGTAGTACCTCCGCCTCCCCTCCTCGTCCTCCTCCCGCCGCCTGGCCGCCGCCGGCGACTCCGACGCGGGCATCACCGGGACGGAGAAGAGCGGCGGCAGCAGCAGCCTCCCCTCCCGCCGCACGGGGTCCGCGACCCTGATCACCCGTCCCCCGGCCTCCCCCTTCTTCCACCTCCCCTTCCCCGCTTCCTCCTGCTTCACGCGGCCCCCCACCGCCACCGCCACGACCCTATTCCTCCGGGCGGCGCCGCCCGCCGGAGGCCGCGCCGCCGCGAGGTCCGGGAGGTGCAGGAGCTGAGCCATGCGAGCCTGAATTTCTCTCACTTTTTTTTGTGCTTGCTTAGGTTTGGCTTTGGATAGAGAGAGAAGAGGAGTGTGTGAACTGCGTGAGAGAGAAGGGTCATTTGATTGAGGCGTCGCTAGTAAAAGAAAACCTTTTTTGGGTTTGGATATTCTGCTGCGAGCGCGGCGTGCCCGCGTCAAATATCTACTCAGGCTGGGGAGAAATTTTTACTGTTTTGGCTCTGCAGCAACTTTTAATTTCATAAATAACTCTTATTCGTCATAATTTGCAAGAATGGTCTATGACTGACAAGCCTCTACTGTGTCTCAAGGGGTGGCAAAGCGACCTACCCGGCCACGGCGCGATATGCGCCGCCCGCCCAAGGCGTGGGTGATTGCCACACAGTAAAAAACTATTTTTAAAAAAAAGAATGAAAAACTGAAAATTTTGAAATATAAATATTATTTCATTATATTTAAAAAGAAACGAAAAAATTGAAAATTTTAAAATTTAAATATTATTTCATTATATTTGATTCAAAAAGAATATCAAGACCGAGATTTGTAAAAACTTTCATTAAGAAATAAGGGCAAGGAGTAGGGTTTCCTTTTATCCCAAATCGTGGTTTAAATCACAGTTGAAAGCATATACAAAAGGTATCAGACTATTGGAGTGTCTCTCGATGAAGTCGTCTCGAGCGATACGCCAGATATATAAATGAGCAATGATGAGGTACTTTATGAAGCTTATCTGAATATGATTGGAGGGTTGAGAACGCCGTTGTGATGATGAAGATGTCCGAAAACATGGAGTCTCTCCTCGATGAAGTCGGTGCGAATGGTTCTTTATGGGATTTCACTAGAAGAGACATACTTGCAATATAGGTTTAGCAGAGACACGAACCGCACCTATATTAGAGTACGCGACGTACATCGCGTTACGTAGTGACATGGCATGATGGTCCCGCTAATTGCTTTAGTCATCCTCGCTACTACTACGATACATCATGCGACACAAGCATCCGGACCATATAAGTACACATGCCTTTGGGGATAGTAAAAACATGGGGGTAGGACGGGGACTACTACGTAATGACCGACCATCTGCGTGGACCAGGGCCATTTTCCTTCCTCGCTAGCTTCGGCGTTGAACTCGCCGACCTTCCCTTCCCTTGTCGCGGAGTGTCCACGTCGGCCGGTATGTCAAGTCGTCCATGTCCCACGATTTCATGATGTAAGTTCGCCAGATAGTGGAAATCTAAGAAGGATGTAAATTCTTCATAACTCACGCCGTCGACACGGATTACGCCGGACGACCGGATACATCATGGAGGCCGAGCTCGGTCAAGATGAGCCTTTCCCTTACCCTTGTCACGGATCGCCCACGCCGGCCGGTATGTCGAAGTCGCTCATGTCCCGCGATTCCATGATGTTAGTGCGCCAGATAGTGAAAATCGTAAGAATGATGTAAATTCTTCGAACTCACGTCGGATACGGATTACGCCGGCGGCCGGATACGTTGTGGCGGCGTCGCTCACCGATGAGTCTTTCCTTACCCTTGTCGCGGATCGCCCACGAGGGTCGGTATATCGAAGTCGTCAATATCCTGTGATTCTATGATGTAAGTGAAAAACGTAATAAGGATGTAAATTTTTCATAACTCACGTCGTCGATATGGATTACGCCCGGGCGACTACTGGGCTCCTTCGGTGCGTCCTCAATAGGGTTCGGTACGTAAGGTTTCCACCGCACGAAGTTCTCGACCCGCACCGAGTAGTTCAGCATATGCTTCTGCTGGATGAATGCCCTGTCGTACATCTCTGGGCCGTCGATCCACCGGAAGAAGTGGCATCGCATCTCTGGCTGCCATTTCGTGGGGATGAATTTAAAAATTTAAGGAATTCAACGTTGACGAAAATCAATGCGCGCGAAAGAAACGCTTACGAGGTGGTGCCCGCACGTGTAGTACGCCCGGGCTGCGGTGTATGGGTGTGTGGACTGAATGATCTCTGCTGATTCGACACACACATTGCGGGATCGAAAAACGTGGTGGTACTGGAGCATCTTTCATTGATTTATCTGGGTATTATAGCTGTTTCCTCTTCTGCTTAAGCCAATTTTGCTTCTTCAACATCCTCGCGTAGAAGTTTGCCGAAGAGTCCATAGCTGGGTATCTATTGTGTAGTGTAGGGTTTGGTTCAACCCCTTTTATAAGCCCCATGGTTGGCATGGTGTGGTTAATTTCATGTCCAGTCCTGTTTTTTAGTTCTGAAAAACTGAGGAGGTACATTGTTGTCATATCCATTTGAAAAGCTGGCGATGCATAGTATTGTCACCGCAAGAAAGTCAGTCTTCTTTGGTCTTATCATCGCGAAAGTCGCCTGTGTGGTCTTGTCATCGCGCAAAGTCGCTCCTTTCGCCTTATCATTGCGAAAAGTCGTCCGTGTAGTCTTGTCATCCGCAAAGCTATCTCCGTTGGTCTTATCATCGCGCAAAGTCGCCTGTGGTCTTGTCATCGTGCAAAGTCGTCTCCTTTGGTCTTATCACCGCCCAAAGTCGCCCGTGTAGTCTTGTCATCGCGCAAAGTCATCTCATTTGGTCTTATCAACGCCCAAAGCCGCCCTGTGTGGTCTTGTCATCGCATAAAGTCGCTCCTTTGGTCTTATCATCGCGCAAACCCGCCTGTGTGGTCTTGTCATCGCGCGCAAAGTCGCTCCTTTGATCTTATCACCGCCCAAAGTCGTCTCCTTTGGTCTTATCACTACCGAAAGTCGCCTGTGTGGTTTTATCACTGTGCAAAGTCGTCTCCTTTGGTCTTATCAACGCCCAAAGTCGCCTGTGGTCTTGTCATCGCAAGAAAGTCGTCTCCTTTGGTCTTATCATCAAGCAAAGTCGCCTGTGGTCTTGTCATTTGCAAGAAAGTCAGTTTCCTTTGGTCTTATCACTGTGTAGGACCGGAAAGGCGACTAGAGGGGGGGTGAATAGGAGCATGAACACTTTTTCACTTTAATTGAATTCAATACTAATTTCACTCCAATAGCTATAAAAGCTATGGAGATCAATACACAAGCACAGTGGAAGACTTGTATTGAATCCAATCAAAACCCCAACGAAAAACACCCAAAATTACCAAAAACTCAAATATCAAAGAGTTGGGCGGTCTGACCTCTAATATTGGCGGGTCAAATGTTTTGCCTAACGGTCAGACCGCTGATTTTGGCGGTCGACCGCCTCGACGATGAACAAAGAAAATCAAGACAACCGATTAAAAACCTAAACGAAAATCGGTCTAACTTTTGATCTACACTACCAAACTTGCCCAAATTTGGAACACACCTTCCTAAGGATATTAGGAACCTATTCCAAGAAGAGATTGAGTAGATCCACGTCAAAGTTTCGACATTTTTCTGTTTTACCGAAGGAGGGTTCAAAACTGGGCAAAAACAAAAAACTTGATCCAAATCTTGCTCGTGGGAGATTGATGATCTAGATGATCCTAGATGTATTCCCACACATCACAGCAAGGTAAAAGAGGGCACGAAATAAACCAAAAACCACAGGATCAAGGAAGCACCCAAAATCATCAAAAGAGAAGGGAAAGTACATAAAGACTCATCTTTGAACAATCATCCATGGATTGATTCATGATTGGTTACTGGTTACAGCCACTCCCTCAAGGAGGGCAAAACTCAATCCATGAGCATACAACTCAACACATCTCCCTAGAACCCTAAGCCTCTTCTCTTTTTCCTAAGCCCTAAGACAAACTAGGGTTTACCATGAAGTGCTTCAAGTGGCTGCCTAACAGCCCCCTCTCTATTTATATGACGCCTAGAGCTTCTAGAAGACTTAACCCTAATGGGCTCCCGTTAAGGCCCAATACAAACGGGTCACACACGCACGCATCTCAAAGCGCCGTCTTCACTTTTCTTGACCTAATCCACTTCTTGACGCACCGTCTTGCGCCGCGGGTTGGCATTAAGTCACCAAGGCAATATTTGGTGAAATTACCAAAATACCCCTTCTCGATCTTTTCCGAAGACCGAGTCCAAACTGCGCGAAACACATCCATGATTCGCCACGTAGGTTGATCCAATGGCTCTCATCGTGGTCGGCAAGTCTCTCCCATCCTGTTCCCACCGCACCACCTTGGCACTTGCACCGACCCCGCACCGCTGATCCAACCAACGACCGAATCGCCTGCTCGGTCATCTTCATCCATTGCGCCATGCTTGAGTCACTTGACCTCACCCAAAGATCCTTGATCGCTCGACCTCGGCTCTCTAAGCTTAGTCCCGATCCTCCTCGCCGCTAACCGTCATTGACCTCCAAGCCACCGCGACAAAGAATAGACAAGCAAACACGAATCCGGAACAAGTTCTTCACAACTTGACCCACGTTAGCCAAAACATGCAATATGCAACACATATGCATTATCAACAAGGAAATGACCTATCCCAAAATCAATCCACAACTAATATCATCATTCAGCACATAAACCGGCCGATCGCCGTTCTAGCGGCCCGACCACAGGGATCGAACCAGATTTCCACTTAAGTCACGGCCACCGATCGATGGCCGGATTAGCGGTCTCGACCGCCACACAGGCCGGTCTGACCGCCACACAGAAACCGGTCTGACCGCTTGAGACCTGACAGATTCAGTAACTTTGACGAAAACGCTTGAAACTTCAAACCAAAAGTAACATTGCCAATCGTTTCATCATCCTAAAATCATGGGCATATCCCCATGATATCCACACACTGCCCAAAGCTGCCCCGTGTGGTCTTGTCACTGTGCAAAGCTGTCTCCTTTGGTCTTATCACCGCGCAAAGCTGCCTCGTGTGGTCTTGTCACTGCACAAAGCTGTCTCCTTTGGTCTTATCACCGCGCAAAGCTACCCCGTGTGGTCTTGTCACTGCGTAAAGCTATCTCCTTTGGTCTTATCACTGCCCAAAGCTGTCTCCTTTGGTCTTATCATCGAAAAGCGCGCCTGTGGTCTTGTCATGCGTAAAGCTATTTCCTTTGGTCTTATCATCGCAGTAAGTCGTCTCCTTTGGTCTTGTCATCGCAGCTAATACATTACCCGCTTTGTTAGCCTCCCTGGCTATAAAATGCACGACCCACGCCCAAAGTAGGACCACTCGACCCTTCAAACCGTAGGAAGAACAACCTTGTTTGTCGTGCGGTAACATACGATAATGACGCCCGAGCACCGCCCAACCGGGTCGCGAAGCGCACCTTCGCCGAAAGGAGGGAGAACTTCGGCCCTAACTACCGGTTGATGCCGAAGAAAGCGCAAGAACCGGTATGGCGAAATGCAAACACGGGAGGACGCTATCGTAGGTCGAGATCGCTGCCTTGTCGATGGCGGACGGCGTTTCTTCCGATGTCCATACTCACGGGGTAAATAGTTTTGTTCATGTTATCGCTAATACATCCTCCATACTAACCGCCCTTGCACGGATGGCTTAAATGCAACTTTACTCATTGGATCGATCCTCCGCATGAACGACATGTTTTGATGCACGTGGGTACATTGTGGAACCGAATATTTGATTTGGAGGCACAAATTTTTCGATCTGAAGGAGCAAAATGATGACCTCCACCAACAGATGCAGCGCGAGAGGGGCAACGAGGAGGTCGTGAACATAGGAAGTTCCTATGATCCCACATGTTGCTGCGCCAACCCAAGCTGCATATGTGCGTGCCACTACAACGACGGTCAGCCACGTCCGAGGTGCCCAACTGGAGAACACTCTATGTGGGTAGCGAGAGGCAGCTTCTACCATTAGGCACGGACGGAGAAGCTTGTACCTTAGTAGTCTCCCGTTCTGTACGCACTTATGTTCAATCTCCTAAAGCATGTAACTAAATGGTGGACGCGTCATTGCGGTTACCTTTTATCGAGTTGACATGTTGCATCGATGTGCTATGTGCATTAAGCTATAGGCGTCCATATGCATTGAACAAACATGCATTGTATGAACTAGTACACATAAGAACGCAAAAGTTTACGACGAATCTTCGGGCCGCGTTGCATCGTTTCTGCAGAAAGCTACTTTGTTCGATCACGCCGTGAGGACCGCCTCCGCCACGCTATGTCTCGGTGCTCTATTTGCTTAAACGCTGCCACACACTCGCCGATCGTCGTTCCTCTCGTGAATCTCTCCTCTTTCTAAGGTGCCTCCCTCTCTCGTACCTAACATTTTTCTTTGTCTTTGTTGGCACCATCTGTCGAAGTCGTTACTAATGCGATGCATGTTTGAATTTGATCTTCCGTATGCGAGGTTAAGGATAGCGTAACGCCGAATAAAAGTTCATTTCAAAGAACGCACGTATGGTTCTTATGTTTGTGTCTTGGTTAAAATATTGTCTTATTTTTTGTCAGAAATGGAGACACTGTACGTGTTCCATGGTAACGTGCGTGCCGGTCCAGACGGAGTTGATTTGTCCAGCTGCCAGCGCGCCTTGCTAAACGTTCCCAACCTGGCACACGTCGATTTGCTGGAGCTACGACGATGCATTCGGCAGTTGTTTGATAGGCACGTCGCTAGGAACAAGATAGTAATAGAGGCGGTCACCGCCACTATGGTCCCACTACACGGGCAGATGTTGTGGGGCCTGGCGAAGGTGACCAGCAGTGCCATGTGGGCAGAGTACATGGAGATCGTTAGCAATCCTCACGCTCCGATCTATGGACGACCCATGGTGTATGTCCATTTTGTTTATCCTGCTCAATCCTCTGGGGGGCGTCGTTGAAGGAGCCAGCGACGCTCTTGTCCCCTCTTTGGTTTGTTGACGACGGGAGAGGTCTCGAGAGCGCCAGACGTCGTTACGCAGGATGCTCCAGTTGATGGAGATTTTGGTAGTTTCCAACCCAATGAAGGTGTGGATAGATGGCGGGATGCTCGTGTTGATTGTCACGAGATTATCGATGGCATGTCCGAGGGCACTGCCACCGAAGATGAGGACGACTTTGACTCGCAATCCAGCGAGGACGAAGCCGACGATGAGGGCGAGATCGTCGGTGGCATTGTTTCGACCGACACGGACTATGTTCCAAGTCGGTTGGATTGCCATGCGGCCTCTTCCCTTGTTCTGGCCCAAGAGCACGAGTCGTCGTGGGCCTTCGATGCGACACCCCGCCAGGGGCAACATTTCCCACACAAGGTCGCCGCCAGCAAGCTATCGTGAGTTTCGCGGTGAAGACCGGTCGGACTTACCGAGTGTCAGTGAGTTTGAACGTTGTTTGTCAGATCTTCAACCATCTCTGATGAGGGTCGTACTAGCTAATATATGTCTTCCGTTATGTGCAAGTCTAACTCGATACTTACATAGTTAAGTGCGTTTTAGCTCTTGCCACCGCAAAGTCCGTCGGCGCAGAGATTCCTGGGCGGAACGATATACGCATCACTGATCGTGACGGATCACACATGTGAGCTTCAGGAGACATTGCAAACGCATAAGAATGTAACCTCGGCCTACATCGCGAGTATCGTAAGCCATGCAGTTGTTGCCGATTTGACCGTTTCACCGAAGGTCCTGATGGCTAACGTAGCGAATACAGTAGGGTATGCCGTTAGCTACAGTAAGGTCTGGCAAGCGAAGCGGAAGGTCCTTGAAGGGTTGTACGGTACCTACAAGGAGGTGTACGACCTAGCCCCCAAAATACTGAAGCAAATTGCGGATGCTAACTGGGACATCGTCATCAGGTCGACAGTTCAATTCGTCGAACATCCCACATTCCCTAATCCTTGATCGAAGTCTTCGGGCTTTTGGCCCAAGATCGTGGCTTACCATCGCCGTCTCCCGTCGACTATGGACGGTACTTTCCTTCTTGGAAGTACAAGGGCACCATTCTCACCGCTATTGTCACGATGGCAACGACCAATTGCTCCGATTGCCTATGCAATTATGGAGAATAAGAACAACCGCCATTGGCTATGGTTTCTAGCCAACATAAAGCAACATGTTGTAAGGATCGGCCGAATGTGTGCGCTATAACCAACCGTCATCTTAGGGTTGTTGTCCATGGCCATGCACCATGCAAAGATGGTACAAGCCCACCGTTCCAATGGAACAACATGCACACACGTTGGTGCATGCGGCATCTAGCTGCCAACTTCCACACGCGCTTCTGGAGCAAAGGCCTCATGAAGAAGTTCAAGAAGCTCTGCTTGTAGAACCAGAAGCGCAAGTTCGATGCCGTGTGGTGGGAGCTTGAGGTCGAAACCGAGCGTGCAAGTGGAGGTTCTGGCCCAGGCGCACCGCAAAGCGAGTTCACTGAGTGGATGAGCGAGCATGCCCCCGACTATGAGAAATGATCCCTTCTTCACGACACCTATGGTGCTCGATACGGCATCATGACAACTAACATGTCCGAGGTCTACAACGGTGTGTTGAAAGGGGTCCGTGCCCTGCCCATCACCGCTGTTGTCGATGAGACATGGAACCGTACGGTCGGTTACTTCGTCAATTGGGCAATGATAGCCAAACAGCATTTGGACGAAGGGAAACAGTACTCGGAGGTTACCCTTGCCTACATGGAGAAGAAAATTACCAAGGCCCGATCCCATGTAGCTATCACAATGGATGGCGTGAGAAGGAAGTTCGAGATCCGCTCATGGACAAGTACGCTCAGCGGCCACATGAGAGGTGATTTGGAAGCATGTTTGCACCATAGGCGATGTGGCAGTTTGCACCTGCAACAAGCCTCAACTCCTGCACAAGCCTTGCTCCCATGTATATGCTGCATGTGCTGTATTTCACCAATCTTCTAGCATGTACATATCGGAGTACTACGACATACGACACCTGTATGATACTTGGAATGGGGAGTTCAACTCCTACGGCGTGGAAAGCCACTACAGGGACCTATGGCCGGGAGCAGTGAAATGGTCACCGAATGACGCACTGCGGCATCCAGGCCGTGGGAGGCGTCAGTCAAGGTGCATCCGCAACGACATGAATGCGAGCCAACGTGGAGATCGGTCAAGACCAATAAGGTGTAGGCTATGTAAGACTAATGGGCACTCATTCAGGAACTGCCCGAATAGACCTTCTTCCTCCGGCGCCACTTAGTATCTGTAAGCTATCAGGTGTATTTGAGTCATGTGAGTGTTGTAGTGATGTGAGTGTTGTAATGATTTGCGTTGTAACCTGCACTGCTTTCTACGATGTAACAAGTTGTTATTACCGCTTCGAGTTGTTATTACCGATTTATAAGTACAGATATCTGCCTCGTTTGGGTTACGTCGTGCTTTGCAAAAAGTAGTCGCGTCCTGCTTTCCAGAGAGTTGTCACTTTCTGCTTTCCAGAGAGTGGTCACGTCCAGCTTTCCAGAGAGTGGTCACGTCCAGCTTTCTAGAGAGTGGTCACTTCCTGCTTTCCACACTGCGCGGTCACGTCCTCCTTTCCGCACAGTGGGCCCTTCGTGCTCCCAACGCTATATATGGATGCTTTGGCTACCATTCACCTTACTCTTCTCTTCCTCTTCTCCTTTCTTCCAATGTAAAACAAGATGTCTTCGGCCTCATCGAACATTCGAGTGAGCAGAGAATTACAATCACTATGACAGCAGCTGGTTTGCCCTCGTTGCAGGGATCCGATTAATGTGTTTACCTCTCATACGCCAACGAATCCGTCCCGAGTGTTCATGAAGTGTTCAAATCTTTCAGTAACTTCTGCAAAATCAGACGTAATGAATTGCGTTGTACATACCGGTTTTCTTACTTTCATTTGAAGTCGCAATTCTTTTGTAGAACACAACATGTCGGTTTTGGCAATGGGCTGACGAAGCTGTCCTAGTGGTTCAAGATATTGCAATGCAAATTGCTGCCTTCTAAGAAGACTCCCGTGGTGTTGCTGCAATTCGTGTAGTGGCTCGAGCGTCCGATCAACCAATGCAAGACTCCCGTAGTGTTATCGCAATTAAATGCGATTGGCTCGGCGCTCGATCAACCCATGCAAAATGAAGAGAAAAGGCTTCAAACACTGGATGAGAGGATGGAAAGAGTCGAGAAGATGCTTCAGAAGTTAGTTAAGATAGTTAGTTTTGCGGTCTTTCTTCTTTTATATCTTGTTCTTGCCAAGTAGAACGTTAGTGTGTAATGAGATTGTACTGTCCACTCGTTATCTATGCATCGCAGTCCTTGATGAATGAGAATAAAATTGTTCTACTGAGATAGATAACAAAGTACAAGTGTCCAATTACATTCCAATTACCATACTCTGCTTGGATTACAAATCAGTTAATGAAGCACAAGTTACAACATATAATAGATTTCTAATGCTACTACTGCTCACGCTGCTCCTCACTGCTGTCGGGCATAGTACCCTGTACTAGCCTTCCGCGCCGTGTTCCTGCCATAGGTCTCTGACGAATCTGTTCCTGTGGAAACGTCAACCTATCAGGTGACCGTGGGTTCTGCCGCAGGTCATAGCGGGCCTCCTCAACCGCCGTGTCAGCGTACAGGGGGGCATCACCTGTGGAAGTGGCGTTGAGAACAAGTCTGTGATCCAAGTAGTAGGATCCATAGTAGGATCCGTGGAGGGGCACTAACTCGGCTCAGCTTGCGGGATGGACTGGGTGAACTGCTCGGGGTACGGTTCATCTTGCGGGGTGAGCGGCGCAGGGTACATTGTGTACTCGGACTGATACCATGGCGCCGTATCGCCCATTGGAAATTGTCCAACAGTGTGTGGCTGCAAGGGAGAATCTGGGATAACATCCACCGCGGTTCCGGGTTGCACGTCTGTGCTCTCCGGAATGTTCTCTTCGTGCCTATGTGACGACGACAGCGGCACAGTAGGGTCCCTCTGAGATGAGGACGACATCAGCGTAGGGTCCCTCCGTGACGACGACGGCATCAGCGTAGGGTCCCTCCGAGACGAGGACGGCATCGCCAGAGAGTCCTGCGCGGAAAGCGCGCTGAACGATCCGCCGCCCATGCCGCCGCGCCTTGTTGGTCGACTTCGCCGGACGGGAAGATGGAGGGGCGAGGGTACGCGACGACGCTCCGTCCGATGCCTCGAGTCGACATCGCTGGGCCTTCCACAGCTCATGTTACGAACGACCTGCTTGACATCATCAACAAGCGTCTTCATGACCGAAAAAAGGCGTTCGACTGTGTTGTTCGTACCCCGCTCGAGTTCCCGCCGGCCGTGCTCAATAACGCTCTCCAAACGGTCCACCTGCATGGTTATCGAACAAACAAAATTTTGTTAGTTAACCCTATTTCGGAGGGTGCTTAATCTACTACGTGCTCAACATACCGAATCGTCATTACGTGCTGCACAGTGTGGGTCCATCCCCAAGTCCAAGCGTACGGCGTGGCTAGGATCTGCATGTCGGGCCGAGGGGGCGCCTGTCAGTCTCGCCCGCCTGTGCCGTATATACCACTCCAAGTACGTGTCGTAAGTCCCTTCATCGTAAAGGCGTGCCTCTTGCAAAATGGAATCAGTGGCCGTTTGCCATGCATCTACCCACGGTTGCTGCGTCTGAAGCCAGTCATCACTCTTGCGGCCCTTCTTCGTCTACCTAAAGGTGGAATAAAATAAATAAATTATGGTACCGACATAACATATGACTAAAGGATCTACAATATTATTAAGCAATGCAATGTACTTACAGGTGACTACACCTCGCAAGCGGTCGCCCTAGAGCGGGGATCTCTGGTGCAAACTGAATCGCCTCATCACTGTTGTGGGTTGTGCGGCTCGACCATGTGGGAGAACACAGATGACAAGTTGTCCTCGAGACGCGCATCGGTGGCATAGCAAGCTCAAGCCGTCGGGCACCGCGCCTCCTGCGTGGGCATCCGCCCAAGGAGCCCATATTATGTCGATCCTTGTGCGAGGTCTCAATTCATTGTGGAACTCGGGGTATATCGGCGCACTCTCCCTAGCTCACCCTAGTATCGCCATTAGTCCATTGGGATCCCATGGTCGGGCCTTCCACGGATCCTCCTCGTCCGCCTCACCATAGAAATCTTTGTGTGTGCGGGTAAGGTGGATCGGGCACGCAAGCTCGCCCGTCCCGACCGCTGTGCTCCCATGACCCACAGTATATAACGTGTGGCAACCGAGAGCATGGGCTATGTTCCGTGCGGCGACGAAGCGACGTCACCACGCCACATGATGCGTCACGCCTGATGCAAGGTGAACTCCAAGTATCTTGTGCACGTCCTCATCGTCGGCGTCCACGATGGACTCCGCAAGGTGAATATAACTCGGGTACACCATTTCCCTCTGCATGCTAGGGAACATGACCCACCCGAATATAAACAACAAATATGCAATAAGGTGGCATCGAACCACCTCCTCCGTGGTGTCATTTGGACAATGCATGAATCGTCGCAGCCAACTGTGTGGAATGCCCTTAGACCTCTCGGGAATAGGCTGCCCGAAGCGATGATTGAGACGCACCTTCCAGTCCGACGACCTCAGAGGGGGAACAACTACACGGAAGGCCGGTAATGAAGCTGACGTCTTGCAGTGTCACCGTCATCTCCCCCCACCTAAAGTGGAATGTGTGGGTCTCCGGCCGCCAACGATCAACCAAGGCGGAAAGAAGAGAGGCATCAATTAGGAGGTTCTGCCCCATATTCAAGATGCTTGGCGAACGCATAATCACCACACTGACGAAGCCTCGGAACATACCGCTCGTCCAGCGGCTAGGTCTCCCTCGGTCCCCGTGTCACCAGAGTTGGTGGCCCATCGCCATCGATCCAAGCGTGACAGCGATGCTTGCCGTCCCATGCCGCTTCAAGTAGGGGTGGTAGAGTACGTGCCATTGCTGCAAATAGACAAAAACTAACAGTTAGCGAAATCTAAGTACGTACTTAATGGTAAAAAATGCAATAAGTAAAAAATTAAACGCGTACTTACCTAAACTAATCGGAACGCGCGCTGCGCTTATGAGCAATTCGGCCGCGCGCGTTCGTTTATATACGCAGCTCCTGAAGACAACGAAAGACATCGACGCGATTTAAAGCCACAAAAAACCAAAACACGATGCACCGTGAGCATCTTTTGGTGGAAAAAGCGGTAGCATGGCGAGGGAGCGAGGAATCGCGTCGCGATCGGGACAGACTGAGACTGCCTGCGCCCACCACCGGGCAGTGCACTGCCACACTGGGTCGGGGCGGTGCTGCCAGGCCCGAGTGGCGGCGGTCGCTTTCTGCGCCGATAGAGCATGTAGGAGCATCAGACAGGCCATTCTTGCAGATTATGGCGAATGAGGGCTATTTTTGAAATTAAAATTGCTACAGGGCCAAAACAGTAAAAAATTTGGCTGGGGACACCTTATTCCCTGCGCGTGTCACTGCGTGTGGGCCCTCTCTGACACCAGGGGCCCGGTTGAATGGGTGATAGGTTGCTGGTCCAAAATCTGGATGATAAAGAAGCAGCTATAGCCTACAGGTCCGGCCCAATCTTGTCTCATTATAATTGGTGTATTAAGAGTATCTACAATAGTTTGTTACTAAAAGGAGAGAGAGTATTCAATCTAATAAAAAGAAATAAATCTTTCAATGGATTGTTTCTTAAACTTGTATCTAAGACTTTAATTGCTACTCACAAAACAAATTTTTAGGTAACAAGCAAGTCTCCAATAGCTATTTTGTTGTTTCTTGTGTCTTGGTATTAACAACCAGGTATATTTAGTTGTTTCAAAAGGATGAAGAGGGCGGAATGTTCTCAATGGGGGCTGAACTTCTCTCCGTCCGCTCTGGCGACATTCTAGGCGACTAGTGCACCTCCCTCTCTCCCACCGCCGGTGCGGCCACCCCAATCCCTCCCTCCCCATCCCTCCTTCCCCAGTGCGATGTCTCCCATCCCCCCTTCTCCCTCCCCCCCTCCCCCCCCTCGCCGCCTCTACCCTTCCCTTTTCGCGCCCCCCTCAGGCTCGCTTCACCAACAAGCACCCCCCACCTTCCTCCCCTTCCTCGCCTTGACCCCCTTCCTTTCCTCCCCACCCCTTAGCTCACCGCACCCTCCTCCCCACCCCCAAACCCTCCCGAGGCCGGATCCAGATCTGGTTTGCCCCCCCACCCACTCCCTTGCCCCAAGATCTAGCCGTCGGCCCCTTTTGCAACAGTGTCTTCCTGTGTCGTAGCCCTCCCCAAGTGGTGCCATCCTAGGCTCCACAGCTTTTTCTCTGTGCCCTCCTCAACCTGCCCAAGCTCCCACTTTTGTGCAAATCCTCCAGCGCAAGGGTCAACCGAGCCTCAACTCTCCATTCACTACGCCTGACAACCTTAGCAACCACCTCCCTTTGAAGCACATTCAAGTGTCTCCGAGCTACCCTAGAGCTATGGCCCTAGCTCGTCCCATCGAAGCAAACTCGAGGCCACAGCGAATCCTCAAGTCAAAGAAGGAGCTCTCTCGCCCTCCCCCAAAGCTGCTCGACCTGGCGCAGCTAGCAGAGGGATGGCAGATTGTCCAGGGCCGAGGTGGTGGTGTGCAGCTCAACGCAAGTCCATCCCCCGCCATTACTCAGCATCAGCCCCCTTTCTCAATAAATTGAAAGGTAGGTGCTCCTGCTGCTTATCAAGAGACCACCTTATTTCCTCCTGCCGAAACCCTCTACGATGCTTCCACTGCTTCCACTCAGGTCATCGCGCTAGGGAGTGTCGGAACCGGCCTAGGCTCCATCGTTCAACTGCCTCACCTGCTTCGCAGCACCAAGCCCCTCTGAACATACCGCGGCTTCCAGCTTCCCAAAGCCAGTGCGCCTCGGCCATGGCCTTCCTTGGTGCACCTGACACTCGACCGGATGAAGACTACTGTATCGTCAACGCCAACCCTCGCTGACCGCGCCGTCAGATCGGAGGACACCGCTTGTCGCTGGTGTGCATGGGTGACTCCAACACCGACGACAGAGCTGTGGTAGAAGCGGTTCACCGCCGCTTCAGCCTTCGTCACGAAGATGTCTCCGTCTCCCTCCACCACCTGAAGGCCTTCCTTCTCAGGTTCAACAGCAAGCACTCCAAGGATAGAGTGCGGGAAGCGAAGAAATTCCACCACGAAGATTTGGAGATCCACGTCAGTCCATGGAGGGTTGTGAGCCATGCCTTTGGAGCCACGATGTTCTTTCGCGTCCAGCTTTGCTTGGAAGGGCTCCCGGTGTCCGCCTAGACCCCGGAGGTTGCAAAGCATCTCGTTGGAAGGAAATGCTCGCTGCACTCCATTGAGGGGGTCTCAACAAACAGGGAGGACATGAGGACCCTAAACCTCTGGGCTTGGACTGCTAATCTGAGCTCAATCCCGAAGGTGGCCTAGATCACCTTCATGCACGGCGCGGAGGATCCAAACCGGCCAGAAGCGAGCTCCCGCCTCCCGGACAAATGGAGGCACGGGCTCACCCATCGAGTGATCCTTCACCTTGACTATGTCGAGGACCACACGGCTGCCCCCCCCCTCGACGACTTCATCTCAGCTGCTGACATCGCCCCGTATGAGCCCATCATAACCCGGATCCCTTGGAACCTAGAGGTTGTGGATGGCACACCAGAGTCCAGGGGGGGCAAGCCACCTCCCACCCCAACTGCTTCGGCTAGAAGAGGAGATGGGGGCTAACCCCTCGGTGGAAGATCGACGCACCTCTCGTGGCCAGCGACGCCCCCCTCGTCATTCGGCTCGCGATGACCATCCTTCCTCCACTCACTGGAGGCACAAGGACCACGACGACAGTGATGATGGCAATGATCGTCACAACCACATCAACCGCAGCCACAGGAGCCTCGTCACCTCATCCAACCTTTGCCTCGACTCCGGTCGGGACCGTGAAAGATCCTTCACGCCACCAAAGATGGCAAAGAATAAGGAAGGTCGTCCACAGAGTGGAGCGGTGGGAACCAACCAAAGAACCCGGCGCCTTTGGGATCACCAAGATAACCGGCCCCTCAACAAATCACCGGAGCAAGTCAAGGCCGCTGTGGACCGTACACTGTAGGACCTCTTCGCGTCTTATGCCAAATCCTTGCGTGAAGCCCTCCAGGAGTGTTTTGACAAAAACCAACCTCAACGTTCCTTCACGGAGGAACTGCGAGGTGACTGGCTTCACAGAGCAGAAGACTACGTCAAGGCTTCCTTGGCAGCTGCTGCTCAACTTGGTCTTTTGTCGAGTAGCTCGTCGGTTGCGCAAACCAAGCCGACCTAGTCGTCTTTCCTCCAGGCGGCAGGCCAACTAGCTGCCCCTTCAACTGCAGCCCCAGGCCTAGAGCTTAGCCTGGCCCCAAAGCTTCTGACTCCTCAGGCTAGACCGAAGCCCTCTCTGGATCTGACCCCTGCTCTCCTTACCGACACCAGCACAGGGTTCAGTCTAGAGGGCAGGGCTGTGCTTCCCTCTAGCGAGCCCCAACAGCCCTAATAGTCACCTCAGGCCGGCTTGCTGTCCCATTCAGTGCTGGACTTCCTCTCCATCTTTGACAAGGGTGGCATCAACCTGGTGCAGACGGAGACGCTGCAGGAGCAGCTTGGCGGGATCCTGGCTCAAGCGACATCCCCCTAGGTTATGACTGACGCTCCTCCACCTTTTTTCACTAACCTTGCTCTCCTCCCCATCCCTTCTCAGCTCCAGACTGGAGATACTCCTTCCACTCTCCAGGAGATTGCTGCGCCCAGCCCCCTTCATCATCCGGCCCAAGATGCTCAAGATCAGGTGTAGCAGTCGGTGCACAGCCCCCTTCATCATCCACCCCAAGATGCTCAATATCAGGTGTAGCAGTCGGTGCAGTGGCACACACTCAAGCCGGCCTTGTTCTCCAGTCCACCACCTTCGATCTTTGCTACACCAGCTTCCCCCCAACGCGCGTGTTCCCACACTTCAGGACGGGTCAACCTTCGACGCAGCGTTCTTCTAGCAGCCAAGAGAAGACCGGGCTCAATGCTTCAGCGAGCTCAGGAAGCCCTCGCCCCACAAGCTGGGTACTCTTCCAAAAGACCGCCCCTTGACGGAGATTGCGCTCAACGAGTACCTCGCAGCATTCGAAGCTCCCCTTCCGGAAGAAACAATTACAGCCCTGGCGCAGCTCTTCAAGGTGGACTGCCAACTCACCAAGCAAGCGGATGCCGCCCTTGTCGAAATCAGAGGCCACTTCCAGTCGGACAGCCAGGAGATTGAGACTTCGTCTTTGCAGCATGCTGATGGGTATAGGCTTCCTCAAGCTTATTCAGCTGTGCAGGGTGCCCAAGTGGTGGCAGCCTAGTAGGTGGAGCTCCACCCAGTTTGAGGCCTCGACAATTTCAGGACCATACAGATCTCTACCTTCGCTGCCTTAGTTTTTGCGGATCCTACCTCTTTTGCTTCATTGTCGTTGTTTAAGTTCATGTTGCTCACCTTTAAGCATTACCGAATGGCCCCAAATCTGAGTTGTTCTTCCGCTCCAGCTTTGTGGCCCCTACCGCCTCTGAACCTGGCCGCTAGTTTCATGCTCGGCAGCTCAGTTCGGCCGGCTGCTCCACGTCTATTTGTCTTGTTAGCTACGGTTGTGTGTTGTGTGATGCTGGAGTGACACGCACTGAAGCAAGCCGCCGGTGGCAGTGGTTCGTTGCATCCTCTTCGACGATGCAAGCAACACACACGAGCAGCCTCCGAACCAAACAACCACAGCCTTCTCTTTACTCATCGGCCTCTGTCTCTACACTCCAAATGGAAGCAGCCCCCCCCAAATGCATAGCCCAAGCATTAGCATTCTTTGCTGGAATGTGTAGGGTCTCAACAACCAGGCTAGGCAATCGACCGTCCATGAGACCCTTACATCGACGACGTGTCATTTAGCCTGCCTCCAGGAAACCAAGCTTACTATTGTGGACCAAAGTTTAGCTTGCTCTCTCGGGGGCTATAACATGTGGAATTTCGCTCATAATCTGGCTGAGGGTATGAGGGGCGGTATCCTCCTCCTTTGGAATAATGACTTCATCGAGTAGAAGACGTGCTTCTCTCGGTCTTCAGTCTGACGGCGATGGTGTCCTTAAAAGAGTGCAACTCGACCATCTGCCTTGCGATAGTTTATGGTCCACTCAAAGTAGCAACAAGTCGGCCTTCCTTCAAGAAATCGTCTCTTTAAAACCTTCCACCGGCACCAAGTGGCTGGTCTTAGGCAATTTCAACCTCATCTACCGAGCTCAAGACAAAAATAACTCCAACATCAACCAGTGTCGTATGATGCACTTTCGCAACACGCTTAACGCTTGCGAGTTAAAAGAAATTCACCTTCAGAATAGGAAGTTCACTTGGAGCAGTGAACGCCAGCGTCCAGCTCTGGTTAGGTTGGACAGAGTCTTTTCTAATGAGGGCTAGGACACCCTTTTCGAAAACCATGTCCTTCAGGCGCTGTCTTCTTCGATCTCCGACCACTGCCCCCTCCCTCTCTCCAACATTTTTGGTCCCTCTCGTCCAAAAAATTTCCGCTTTGAAAACTTCTGGATCAAGATGTCAGGGTTCTTCGAGACGGTCAAACAAGCCTAGCTCGCCCCCTGCAAGCACACGGAACCTATGCACAAGTTGCACCACAAGCTAGTTTCAACAGCTTTCGCTTTAAAATCGTCGAGCATAATTCTCTTCTCCCGACCAACACCTCCACATGGCCTTAGAGCTTATTCTCATGCTCGATGTGGCTCAAGAGTGCAGGGTTCTGTCACCTCTCGAAATGGTCTTGAGGGCCAACCTTAAGAAGAGAGTTATGGGTCTAGCAGTGGTCGAGCTTACAAGGAAACGTCAGAGTTCCCAGATCACCAACCTCAGAGAAAACGATGCTAACACACAGTTCTTCCACATAAAAGCAAATGGCCGTAAAAGGAAGAATTACATCCAAAGGCTTCAGAATGGCTCGGGCTGGGCGATCTCGCATTCAGAGAAAGAGATCATAATTCAAAATCACATCCAAGAAATGTTGGCCCGGCCCGCACCGCGCAACATGGACCTCAACTGGGAAGCGCTGCACCCACTGGTCCATGATCTGCACAATCTGCAGGATGCTTTCACAGAATCCGAAGTGCGCTCTGCACTCGATCAACTACCGGGAGACAAAGTGCCAGGGCCGGAAGGTTTCTCTACAAATTTTTACAAATATTGCTGGAAAATCATCAAAGCAGACATTATGGTAGTCTTCTTTAGCTTTCACTCCCTTCGCACGTCGCACCTCCACCTTCTCAATACAGCCAATATTGCGCTGATTCCTAAAAAGGAGGGAGCTGACAAAGTTCAAGACTTTAGACCTATCAGTCTCATCCATGGGATTGGCACATGGATTGCCAAAACGCTGGCGCTAAGGTTGGCGCCGTTCCTCCATAGCTTGGTCTCGCACGCTGAGAGCGTCTTCATTAAGACAAGAAACATTCACGACAACTTCCTCTACGTCCGCATCCTGATTCGCAGACTCCACCGCTCCAAAACCCCCTCGCTCTTCCTCAAATTAGACATAGCCAAGGCCTTCGACTCGGTTCGCTGGGATTACCTCTTGGATCTTCTGCATAAAAGAGGGTTCCCCCAACGATGGTCAAACTGGGTGGCAGCACTCTTACGGTCCGCCTCATCCAGAGTCCTCCTCAATGGCATCTCTGGGAACGCGATCAGTCACAGGAGGGGGCTGTGACAAGGAGACCCCCTTTCTCCATTCCTCTTCATCCTGGCCATTGACCCCATCCAAAGTATCCTAGAGGCTGCCACGGATTTGGGTTACCTCGCCCACCCGCATGATCGCTTCGCCAGGCTTAGAACCTCCATCTACGCGGATGATGCGGCTATCTTCATCAACCCAAGCACAAGTGAACTACACATAACCACCTAAATCATCCTCAGCTTTGGCAATGCCATTGGCCTTCTTACCAACTTTCAAAAAAGCACAATGCTCCCTATCAGCTGTGACCACTTAGATCTCAACCTGATTCTTCAAGACTGTCCAGCTATCCGTTCATCTTTTCCGATCAAATATCTCAGTTTCCTGCTCACCTACAGAAGGCTTCGCAAAGTGGATTATCAACCGCTTCTTGACAAGGTGGCGGGAAGGTTAGCAGGTTGGCAGGGGCGTTTCCTCTCACCAGCAGGGCGGGCCACGCTGGTTAAATCAGTCCTCATCTCGATCCCAATTTACTTCCTCACAGTCTTCAAAATACCCAAAGCGATCCTTCAAGCCATAGACAAAATAAGGCGGCACTTCTTTTGGGCCGGTCATGATAATATATCAGGTGCTAATTACAAAATTAACTGGAAAAGAGTGTGTCACCCAACTCAGCTAGGTGGTCTAGGCTTCCTCAGCCTCTCGCAGTTCTCCTCAACAATTAGACTGCGCTGGCTCTGGCAAAAACGGAAGAACTCCTCCAAACCTTGGGTTGGCATAGAAATCCCTTGTGACGACTCTGATCGTAATCTTTTTGCGGCGACAACAAGGATCTCCCTTGGGGATGGGAAAACGACTAAATTCTGGTACTCGGCGTGGCTTAATGGAGAGGCCCCCAAAGACTTAGCCCCCAAGATTTTTGAAATCTCCAATCGCAAAAGTCAGACTATTTACTTGGCCTTACAGAATGGGCGGTGGGTGCAGGACATTAACCTCACGAGAGGTTTATCCCTCCACCACATTGCACAATTCGTAGGACATTGGAACAAAATCAACCAAATCCAACTGATTCATGGCACCCCTGATGACATTTCTTGGAAGCTAAACCCGAATGGAACCTTTTCTTCTAGATCCGCCTACGCCTTGCACTTTCTGGGATCCACATCGACCAACTACCAACTCTTAATCTGGCAAACCCACACCCCTCCTAAGGGTAAACTTTTTGCTTGGTTGGCAATTCAAAACAAACTTTAGACCTCGGACAGACTTGAAGCAAGGGGGTGGCCAAATCAACGCTTTTGTCCCCTCTGTAGACACACTCCGGAATCAGCCCTATACCTCCTTGCACTCTGTCGCTTCTCCGGTCGTATTTGGAAGCTCATGGCGGACTGGCACGAAAAGCCTTCAACCCTCCACTGGCCCTCCTGCATGAACATCATAGACTGGTGGTCCAACGTGGCAAAAGTGACAGGTTCCCCTAGGAAGACCAGGACTACGACCATGATCTTAATCTCTTGGGAGCTTTGGAAGGAATAAAATGCGAGAATTTTCAACAACCGAGCCACTGCACCTCTAGACCTCCTAGCTAAGATTAAGGAGGAGGGTAGAGCCTGGTTCCTTGCGGGGGCTAGTGGTTTGGAGTCTTTTAACTCTTTGTAATTAAGGCCTTGTTACTATAATCTGTTACCTTGTGGACTTCTGTCCGCTTCTCCTCTATTAATATAATAGGCAATCCTCTTACCGGTCTCATTAAAAAAAAGGATGAAGAGCTAACCATTAATACCAACGCTGTTGTCCAGGTTTCTTCCGCTCACCAGCCTTAATTGCCAAATGCTACTACTTCAATACTGTGAAGTTTTCCTGGTGCTTCTGCGTGCAACCACGAAAGGCATGACCCAGTTGGACGGGCCTACGTCAAGTCATGGCCATCGTCATCGATCTTACGGCCGCATGATCATCTAGATTCTAGTCATGGGGTTGGGTAGGCTGGACCCGTTCTACTGTCTGAAAGCTTGAGCTATCTTGACCGGACCGGCCTAACGAAGCCCATCCTGGGTCGACTGCCCGACGTATGAGTAGGCCTAGGACTAGAAACCAGGTGGCAGCAAAGAACCCTCGACCACAAGTCCACGACACCTCTTTCTCCTTTCGGTGACGGGATCGCTAAAGTAAATATTTCCATTCGGCTGCCGCGCTGCTGCAATGCAGGCATGGGACCATGGGAGTACTATGGGACTTGGCGAGAACACACTGGGATGAACCAGTACTGTGGATTTCCCACGTGTGCACGTGACTACATGGGCCGTTCAACGTGCTCCGAGATTCTTGCTCCCTTCTCTCTCTCTCCTCACTGCTCGCTCCGGCACAGGCAAGTCGTGTCGCTGCCTTGATGCCGCTGGCGGATGATGCAGCCACAAACCTCGCCGGAAACCTCGCAAACCTAAACCATAAACCTCGTCGGGAACCTCGCAAACCTAAACCATAAACCTTGCAGACGCCACCTCCTGCAAACCTGGCCAAGAACCTCGTCGCCGCCACGGTGCCGGAAACCACGCGACAAGGTTTGGCGGGTTTTTCGGTTGCGACATGGCCGGGGGAGGAGGGAGGCAGCACGGCTCGAGGAGGAGGCCGGAGCCGAGATAGAGTGAGGGAGAGAGAGAGAGAGGAAGAGGAAGCGCACAAATCTCGAGGCAGCACCGACGGTGAATAGTGCATGTATCCACGAGCACATATAGTATCACATTTTCGGGGATGAACATACGTTCATCTGTCTGCACAAGATGCTTCCGGACAACGTACTCTTGGGGCAACCTCAAGTTTTGCTGTCGTCGCAGAACATCCTACATCTTCCCATGTGCCATATACATATATGCAGCATATATGGTGCACAGGTCCATATCTGTGGACATATATGTATAGCCAATCCGGGTCATCCATCGCGAATATAGCGGCCAGGAGCGATCGCGAATCCCACTTCTGGCAACTTTGCGGTAACCCTTGCCGCCGCTCTCGGG
This sequence comes from Phyllostachys edulis, assembly GCA_036346405.1. Classification (NCBI taxonomy): domain Eukaryota; kingdom Viridiplantae; phylum Streptophyta; class Magnoliopsida; order Poales; family Poaceae; genus Phyllostachys; species Phyllostachys edulis. The sequence continues at coordinate 109,947,726 of CM070546.1, forward strand.
GGCGAGAGTCACAGCTATACAGCTATACAGGGATGAAATATTGAGTGGGGGGTGGTATTTTTTTCCGTTTTAGAGAGAGAGAGAGAGATGAGGATATTCTTTTGTATTCAGAGAAGAGATCAACGTCTTCTCTCTTGTATGCTGTTCCTATCACCTTTCTGTAAAATGCCAATTGTTTGCTCGCAAAAACCTCCAGACCAACGGGGGAGCGTTTAAGCTAACTAATTATGACGTACCTTTCCCATTGATCAACTAGCCAAGCTAGCAGATAGCATGAAAGCACAGAGAGCTCACACATGTTAAGTTGTACATATACAACATAACTACGTATATATAGAGAAAAAGATACATGTTAGGACATATACATTATTATACACATGACATACGAAACCTAGCTATAGCAACAAACGGGATAAGTAAGATCTATAGCTCATCATATATCTCAATCCTCACCACTACTCCAAAATACGCAACTCAATCATCCGAATTAAGATACATACATGTCATGTCATAGCAAATAAAAACCTGATCGCAAAAATACATATATACTAGTCTCTCTCAAGATCATCGTACGTACGTACTACCGCTGCTCCAGAGTTGAGGGAAGATCGATCATAGCCATGCGGCTCAGTGGCCGCCGCCTCCGCCCCAGAGGAAGGCGCCCATGGCGAAGCTGCGCTTCTGGTGGATGGTGCCGTCGACGGGCAGCCCGTACTCGGAGAGGAGGCGGTCGAGCTGCCACTCGAGCATGGCCTCGTAGTCCTCCCTGGTGTACCTCGGGTAGTGCAGCGGCATCTGGAAATAGCGCCCGCCGCACCCCACCCCCTGCGGCTGGTCCCTCTTCCCGTACCTCACCGCCACCCCCTCTCGGCCGCCGTTCGGCGCCTTCGCCGCCATCATCATCTCCATGCTCTGCACCCTGATAATGGTATATCCTCTCTATAAGATATGTATGATCTCTATCTCTACAAGGCCTCCTCTCTTTCTCCTTCGGGTGGCCGGGGTGCCTTCGATCAAAGAGATCTAGCTAGCTAACGAAACGGACCAGGTGAACGCCTTTTATAGTGCCAGGCGACAGGAAATATCCTACGGAGAGTGTAGTTATTCACGAGAAATGCAGCTAAATTAACCAGCAACCGACTTGTGGCCCGTGTGGTGGCGTCCTATATTATCCTAGGTGGGGAGAACGCGACCGCGCGTAGTGTACGTACAACTGTACATGGGCGAGCGGGTAATAACTTGGCCCGACCGGTTCTATTGGACAGTTGGTAACGAGGTCGTTGCATGCATTAACGATGTAACGCAGCAGGTGCACGGGCGCGCGCGGCAGGCGGTCGGCCCCCGCTCGTGCCGTGGCGCGGATGGCAAGTCGCGATTGGCACCCGGCCGCCAACCGTACGTGGCCAAGCTTTGCGCCCGTGCCCGTACGTGCCGCGCGCCGTCAACTGCGCGCGGAGCGGGAAAAAGTGGCAAAAAACGGACGGAAATAGGCGGCTTTTGGACTGGTTTGGCCTGGCACGCCGCACGCGCGCGCGGGCTCGTCCGACGACGGGCGTTACGAGCTGGGTCACGTCGTTCACGTGAGGCCCTGCGCTGCTCGCACGTCTAGCTCTCGATCTCACGCGCGACGTCTCATGATTCGATCGAGCCAGGAGCGGCTAGCATGCGCGCCCGCGCGCAGCAACGTGAAAAAAGCCAGGTGAGCTGTGGTCAGATCGAGCGGGCGGTGGTGATTTAGTTTGGAGTGTGCGGTTCGGCCGAGCCGCGCAAGTGTTTCGTGGCCCAACCGTGATGCAGGCGTGGACTGGTTCAGGTGGACTGGGACGACAGGTCAATGCAATGCACTTGTGCACTATTATGGGAAAGTTGAAAGTTGAGGCACAAAAAAAAATGGAGGTACCTGTAAAAAAAAAAGGTGGAAATGGATGCCCACCCAACGACCACTATTTATGGCAGATCGAGCAGGCAAAGATGTGCTATCGCAATGTCGGCAGCCAATGAGCCAACATAAGACAAAATCACTACGTATGGACAGTGGTGTTTCCGGTATTTGTACTTTATACGCACACATCATCATGTATTGATAAAGAAAACACAGAATTCGTCAGCAAACAAAGTTGCCTGAGAACATAAACATTTTCCAACATTATGGATGGAGTATCAGTTAGCATGTAGTATAGCTAGCTAGATGCCTAGATCTACGAGCAAATATACGCTGCCAGCATATAGAAGCCTCCATCGGGGGTGCTGGAGCACCGGCTTCATCCATCGTATCCACAAGACCATTCTAGCACCGCATCTACATTTGAGGTCATACCGAGCAGCGAGCACCGGTTGGTCACGCCATGAGGGACCCAGATGACGACGTACGTCCATAGGTTGTAGACGATTGACTCCATTTTAAGGTATTTTGGACATTTTGAGACATTCAGATCGAAGCCCACTAACCCATCTTGCAACGTAGCATATATCATTCCACTCATAAAAATATAGCATATATCATTTATGTACTATGGGGTCGCATCGGACCAACTGTCTGTCGGCTCAAACAAGACTTACACCGGAGTTTAGCTCGCCCTCGCCTCCAACATCTAGCTCAACTATAATCAATTCAGCATCCCTCCCTAGCCCAATCCCCTGCAGTTCTTGAATTGAACCAGCTCAATTCTTGCATAGGTCTAGAAAAATTGTGGGGAAATATTGTATTTAGTGCCTAAAATATGAGCATAAATTAGTACCTTAGCTGTGAATTAAGTAAATTTGAGCGGTGCTTTTGAAATTTGTTTATGTTTTTGGAAGAATAAAACATGTTTTGGAATCTTGAAAGAAGCAAAAAGAAAAGGGAATGAAGGAAGGAGAGGCCATCTGGGTTTTTGTTGGAGAATAGTCTGCTTCTATTCACCTATGTAGGAGTGTGGTTTGTGTTAGTAGATTCCTGGAGCAGTTTTGGGGTTTCGGTAAACAAACTAAATTGGTGGTTAAATTATTTGAGGATAGTTAAAAGTAGTTACTCTATTGTGTGTAATTTCTTATCTTTTAGTCTATTGATCTCTTGGAGTAGAACACCAAACAAAGTTTAATAACCCAACTAGTTGGTTTGTTAGGCAAGTTGCTCTTCTATATGAAACACCAAAGTGTAATATCGATCAAAAAAATGTAGAAACAAACATTGTATGAGTATTTTTCAAATAATTTGCTTCTAGCATGATTGTCGAATGTACATCTACTTTACTCGTCTCAAGTTAGTCACGCCTAACGTGCAACGGCTCAATTGTTGTTCTGCATATGCCATTGGTTGCAACTTGCTGGTCTGCACACGCAGGCAGCTGCGACCAGACGAATAGGGCTGGCTCGTTAAGTTAACGAGCCGGCTCGGCTCGTTAAGTTAACGAGCTGAAAACTCAGCTCGATAAAAGCTCTAGCTGCTCGTGAGCAGCTCACGAGCCATGCAAGCCAAGACGAGCTGATTGATAGGAGGACGATATAAATGAAAACGTAGCTAATTATATAGCATACAAGTAAAATATAGGCAATTAGGCAGGAGCCATTTAGCAATCCTAACAATTTCTAGTCTAACCACATGATAACATGGTTACATGGACATACAATAATTTAAATATCCAACTAATTAAAAGTCTTTCACACCAAAAGTCATCACTCGCACACCCAAGTTCAATAGTCCAACTACAACCACCAAAATAGTTAGCAATCCAAAATTCAAAGTCAAAATAGTTAGCTTTTCTGTCAGCCCTAATTCCATGAGCAAAGCTTTCCAAGCTTCAGTTTCTACACAAAAAGCCACCAAACAAGCATACCTTTAAAATCTGCAAGACAACACACAAGTAGTCATCAGTTTTAAGTGGTGAAAAAACAGATCAAAATGAGCAGCAACCCTAAGCAAAAGAAAAGGGGTGCTTACTAAAGAAATGTGTTCACCATCAAACTCACGAGCCCATGATAACTTCAACACACAAAAACGACCCATGAGCTATTTAGTTACTAGGCACTAACGAGTTGACGAGTAGCTCGGCTCAGCTCGTTAAAAGGCCAAGCTGAAAGGAGGCTTGACTCGATGCAACTTTACGAGTCAAGCTCGAGCCAAGCTTTTCATGAGCCAAGCCGAGTTAGCTCGCGAGCTTCCAACTTTTCCGGCAACCCTAGGGACGAACGACACCGAAAAAAATCTGCATGCCGGCCGGCCAACCAATTGGTTAGTCCTCCATGGCAAAGAAGAAACCAACAACCAACGACGACACGGTGCGTGCATGTGAGACGTCCCGTGATACTAGTAACTTTTGACGACTGCACGGAGGGATGCTCAGACGCCACGCAAAAAAGACACCCACTGGCACTGGTACGTCGTTGCAAAGTGCAAGCGAGAATGTGGGACCATAAACGGGACCAGCGTCTCGGAAGCCCTGCATCGATATGGTTTCTCAACCAGAGAAGGGGAGAAAGGCAGATGCTGAAACATCGAGGAATATACGGCAGTACAAAACTGAAGTTGCTTGATGGCCAGGGCCGAAAAATAAAAGGTAGCTGGCCAACCTTCCGAGGTTCTGCGACTGATGGCAATGCTTTTGTGTACGATCATCAGTAAGAAAATAGATGGAAAAAAGTTCAGTTTCGAAGAGATTGCCACTGCAATTTGATGTGCTTCAGCTCTAAAGTGCATGTTTTTTATTCAAATAACGTGCAATTTGATCCTCTGCAATATGGTCTCGCGGAGGAGAGCTCGCTAGTCGCTACTGATGGAAGGCAAGCATTGGGAGAGCTTCACGCAACACTGCGGCTTGCTGATTTCTTCGGCCCAACTCACGAAAAGTTTGCCCAACAAGTTTGTCCGTCCAAAGCCCAACGTACGGGCCGTTTCGTTAACCCAGAAAGCGCAAAGCCTTCCCGTTTTGTTTCCCAGTCTCACAACTCACAAGTCACAAGAGGAGCCGCAGCCGACCAGTAACCGCCGCCAGTCCGCCACTAGGGTTTTGCCGCCACGTCGCCGGCCAGCGCCGCCTCGGCCGCCGGAGATGGAAGCCACGGAGCTCGCAGAGAAGGCTTTCGCCCTCGAGGCCGAGCTCGCCCAGTAGGAAGCGTGCGTTGCGTGGAGTCAGTGACGGCGATAATGATGATGGCGGTGAGGGTGTTCATGCGGTTAGTTCGGAGCATGCGTCGAGTGTAGTTGCGACAGGGATTGACGATGACGAGGATGATAGGATTCCCATTTGTGAAGTGGTCAAGAAGATGAGGCAAGAGAGGGTGAGTGAGAACGATGATGAATTGGGTGAGACGAAAGGGTGCTCTACTCCCACAACGAGGCGCTCGGCTCGGTTAGTTAAAAGTCAGTCAAACAGAGTACGGGCTGCACGTCGGGCGCTGAACTTTGTTGAACCCAAGGATTATGAAGAGAGTGAGGATGATTCAGAAGAAGATGATGATATGGATGAATTTATAGTTGATACGGATTGTTCAGAAAATGCTGTTGATTCTGCTGAAGAATCCTCTGCTGAACCAGAAGACCCTGACACCTCTGTTCCCAGTGAAGAATCCTCTCTAGAACCAGAAGAGTCTGACAGTGAGATAAACTATAAAGATGTTATGGCTTGCATAGGCCGTAAAAGGAATGCTAAGGATTCGAAGTATGAGGCAGATATGCTATCAGCATTTGCTGAACACCCTGAACTTTGCTTGAAAGCTGTTTGTGCCCTCTATCGAAAGCAAACTGAGGATGAACGGTCAGAAAAAGCCACTTTTGTGCATAACAAACAAGGATTTAACCAGATAGATGCCTTAAGGTATGCCCGCTTAGTTACTTTGTCTATATGCAATGTAACTACCCTCTTTATTCACTTAACTTTAATCAGCAGCTCTGCACATAGTTAGGGTCGCCATTTACATGCTGCATCTACTATTTAGTTTTGCCTTAACATCAGTCGTATCACTCATTGGCTTGCAAAAAATAGTACTGAAAAGGCAACTTTACTTTGTTTGTAGCAAGAATTTTCATATGTGCATTTATTTATTTCAAAATCTTGTCTTTAGGTAAGAAGGGATTTTCTGTCAGTGGATTAACAGAGAGCTACTGTGGTGGTTGCTGTCTTGACAATGTGTTACAGTATTTTGATGTTTAGTCCTATTTGTAAAGTACCTCTCTTTTCCTTGTATAATGTAGTATCTTCTCAGACTACAGTGATGTAGGTTCAACTGTCAACATGGCGAATTCTATTCTTAGGAAACAAAATTGATATCTCGATGACCCAATGGATTATCCTAATCGCATGTGACATGTTATGGGAGGTCTTAATATGTGTTGATGCACTGACAAGTTACAAAAAAGTAAACAAACAATGCCTTTTTTATAAGAAAAAAATGTTGTATTCACTCTAATGCTCAAGATTAGCTATCGGTCTATTCAGTAAGGGCTTAATAAGCATCCAACTCTAAGAAAGTTTTGTTTGAGACTATTGAATGCTAACACATTTGGCAAGGATATGTATATTTGGCTATTTGCTCTAGTTTTCAGTATGTCACTTGAATTGTAAGGAAGGGATCAACAACTAGCATTGAACCAGGGGTTTCTGTTTTCTTTGTTTAGGGGATCTTGCATAGCGGAGTTTCTTCTGGATGGTGATTCTTTTGGACCGCTTAAGAAGACTGTCCATGATTTGGAGAAGTACGATCGCTATGGTCTTGAATTCTGTCACAAGCTGGCTGCACGTGACTCAAAACAGCTGTTTGCAATATACCAGAACAGGGAGGGCCCCTAATTTCCATGACTCTGGTAATGCTAACTCCCTAGGTTGACCTTTTCTGCAACCCTTGTAATATTTTCGCCTTCATTGTCTGTCTCTCTTCTGTGTGTGTGTATATGCATGTTTAGTTTTCTTTTCTTTTGGACAAGTTAGGGCATGTTAAAGTTACTTTGGTAGAATGCAGCCACACTATGTTTATATCACTAAGATGTATGCTGCTAAGCAAAGCGAGTGCCTGATGTGTTGTAGGCAAGGATCCAAAAACCGGAACTGGAACAAAAACCGCCCGATGCCCATTCTCCGTTACCAGCCGGTAACCGGAAATCCCGGAAAAAAACCGGCTGGATTTCGTCAAATGGAGTTTGAATTCGGGATGAAACCACCGGGATTTTGAATTTGAATTTAAAGGATTCCAGCCGGGATTTCGGATCCTGGTCCCTATCGGTAAATCCAGTTACCGGCCGGGATTTTGATCCCTGGTTGTAGGTACCTTAGCTGAAGTGGTTGTGCTGTAACATTCCTGTATGATATATATGCCCTCAATATATTGCCCAAGGTGCTGTTGTTCACTCATTCCCTGTGTTGACTGATTGCTCTGCTCATCGAGTGGATATTTACCCAAGTATGTGAAGCCTCCTCTCCTACCAATGGAGGCATGGCCAATCCACTATAACCTCCAAATTCACATTCAGCGAACCTTTGTAGAACATTTTGTCAGATGAACTGGAGTGTAGGTGTATGGCATTAAGGAGTGATGGAACTTGAGCAGTGTAGTGCAGTTGCTTGGATGCGCATCAATAATAAATGGAAGTCAGCCACTGATTTACTTGACTAGAAATTCGCCAGGTCGATACCAATTTCAGGCTTATGGAGAACGTGATGAATTCTGTTTAGAAAAGACGCGAAATTGTTGATGGTGCCGAGCTGCTGACAATACAAGTGAGCAAAGCTGATTAATACGGAAAACTGCATGTTTATTTTCAAGGAAAGGTACCATGACGTGCTGATATAGTGATGTTACCTCCTAAAGCTAGTTGATGCTTATGTTTATTACAAACTACAAATGTCATATACCTTGTAGACCACAAGTATGCTAGCAGGAAACACTCAGCATTGGTTAATAGTATGTGTAGTGCAGTTGCTTGGATGAGCATCAATAATAAATGGAAATCAGCCACTGATTTACTTGACTAGAAATTCGCCAGGTCGATACCAATTTCAGGCTTATGGAGAACGTGATGAATTCTGTTTAGAAAAGACGCGAAATTGTTGATGGTGCCGAGCTGCCGACAATACAAGTGAGCAAAGCTGATTAATACGGAAAGCTGCATGTTTATTTTCAGGAAAGGTACCATGACGTGCTGATATAGTGATGTTACCTCCTAAAGCTAGTCGATGCTTATGTTTATTACAAACTACAAATGTCATATACCTTGTAGACCACAAGTATGCTAGCAGGAAACACTCAGCATTGGTTAATAGTATGACACTTGATCCCAACAGGGGCTGTTGTTAAAAAAACTTGAGGATTTCATTGGATACACCATTGAAAATCAAATGCTGGTTTCTAGTAGTACTGTAGTAGCAAAACATATAACTCTCGAGTCAAATGCCATTTATTTTCCCCATTGTCACTCACTGAAAACCTGAACAATCCAACAAAAATAAAGAGCCACTGCCACCAACCCAGCCCAAAATACAGCTATTCGGTAATGTGGGTAGTTATTCCGGCCGACAAGCCGCATGCATCATCTCTCTGTTGCCAGAAAGGAACTATTTCTCATTGCATTCGTAGCAGGAAAGCAGCAGCAGCAACAAAGACCTAAACCTTGCAAATTAGCCACATATCTCAAGCATATGGTGTCCTTGAGGACCAGCATAAGCATGCTGTAAATAATGCATAGAATAGAAACGAGAGACAAATTTTATGTGCAAAAACCCTTTTTGTGAAAAACCACGGGCACGAATGCAATTCACTATATAAGGAGATATTTACAATGAAGCTCTTGTTCTTCTCAATGAGCTACATGAATATATTTATAATGGTACATGAAAGACTGTATAGGAGTAGAACTATAAGTTGAGTAGGAAACAGAATTCATATTACACTCAAACTCAACAAAGTAGACAATATCAAGCATAATCTTACATTGAGACACATAAAGCATCGAGTGGTGAGCTCAGTCTATGTGTGTGGTAGTGGCATCTGAATAAGTGGAATGTTTTGCAGTACCTTTAATTTCTTTTGTCACATTCTAAGCATAAGCAACAACATCAGCTTCTGTAGTCAATCTTTTGGGAGTTTGAATATTCCTTTTAGGTCTGTCGACTGCAATGGAACGTTGTGGTATTTGAAAGACAACGGGAATACCCTGTATATTTTTCTTTTTGGCTTTTAGTATAGATCCTGAATCAATAACATGCTTTACTTGCACACTTTATTTCGGCAGCTTCTCAACGGGAAGATCAATAGATGCTTTATCATACAAAATAGCAGATTCATCAAAAAAGTAACACTTATGCTAATTATCACATTTCTAGTTTCAAGATTCCATAATTTATATCATTTCACACTATATTTATAACAAAGAAAAATGCACTTAGTGGCTATAGGCTCTAATTTATCATTGTTAACATGAGCATAAGTAGGACAATTAAATATTCTTAAATTTGAATAATCTGTTGGAGAATAAGACCATACCTCAATTGGAGTCTCCTAATCAATTGCCAGGTTGGGTGACCGATTGATCAAATAGCAAGCAGTGGACTCGGAGTTAGATAACATGCAACATTCCTTCTCCATAATGGTTTTGTTCATGCGTTTGGTCACACTACTTTGCTGATGAGTACGTAGGACAGTGTAATGTCCCACAATACCCTCTGATCTGCATAAAACTTCAAATTCTCCAGAACAATACTCCAAGCCATTATCAATAGATAGCTTCTTGACATGTTTGCCAGCTTGCTTCCAATCATAATCTTCCACTCATTGAACATCTTGAATACATTCGATTCGAGCTTCAGGAAATATAGGCAAACTCTTCTTGAATAATCATAAATGATGGTCAGCATATAGCCAACACCTCTAAGGGATGGAACGCAGGATTCTCCCTGCCAATCAAATAGAATATAATCCAATATGTCTTTTGTAGAATGAATTGTTGTGCTGAACTTCACCATCTTTTTGCTTGCTAAAGACATAGTGTTCACAAAACTTCAACTTATAAATGCTTTGACCATCAGTGAGTCCCATTTTGCATAACTCCATCATGCTAATTTCACTCATATGCCAGATGCATATGTCAAAGATTAGTACCATCAGAATCAGATGATTTATTTGATGCAACAGTACCATTACCTGAAATTATAGTACCTTGTAGATGATATAAGTTGGCAGCTTTCATATCACCTTTCATCACAACAAGAGAGCATTTGCAGATCTTCAAAATTCTGCCTTCACCTGAATACTTGTACCTTTTATCATCAAGAGTACTCAATGAGATAAGATTTATCTTCAAACCCGTAATGTGTCGAACATCTGACAAAGTACTGATGGTTCCATAGAACATCTTGATCTGGATAGAACCAATGTTGTCGTAGGGGCGGGCGGCCCACTGGCCCCACTGACTTGGTAAATACTACAAACAAGGGTACCCGGTACCCCTTCGTACGGAGCGAAGGGTACAAAAAGGTTAGCACGACAACCTTGGATGAAGGGTATAACACACCCTGGAGCGAAGGGGGTCCAGAAAGCCTTCGCTCTAGGGTCGCCTCGTACGGAGCGAAGGGGGTACAGGGCGCCTTCGCTTCGGGTTCACCTCACATGGATCGAAGAGAGTCAAGGTTACCCGTGTATCAGGAGTAAAGGTGTGGTGGACAGAATCCATGAAGGTCCACGGTGCACCAATGCTACGCATAGAAGGTGTAAAGACCATTAAGCCCCTATAGTCATAGACTCATAGGGTACTTTTTAGGGGTAGCATTGTAATCTCTCATACCTCTGATGTAACACTATAAATATCTCCTCTTACTCTTTGTGGAGGGGAGGGGACCATTGGGAATACAAAGAAAAACACATTTACTATCAGTACTGTTTCCCCATTTTCGAGGACCTTGGGGCTTCGTCCCCTCGCATTGCAGGGAGCCTGGGGGTCCCCTTTTCTTTACTGTCTAGTTTGTAGCTACAACAGTTGGCACCAAATTTGCATGGTAAATTACCACCTATCAACACAAAACCACATGGCGTAACTTCATAATTCACTAACCAATCTTGGTTCGGACTCATGTGGAAAGTGCAGGCTGTATCAAGAATCCACTCATTACAAGTTTTAGAATTACTGGCAAAGGCAACAAGAACATCTACATCAGAATCTTGCTTAGTAACAATGGTGGCTTTAGCATCATCCTCTTGTTGATCGTTCTTGAAATTGTTATTCATTTTCTCCTTTTCTTTACCCACCAACACTCAGATATGTTGTGTCCATCTTTCTTGCAATACTTGCACAACTTGTACCTACCTCTGGATTTCGATCTGCCTTTGTAATTTCTAGTCGAGCTTTTGCCTCTTTAATCGTCGTTTGAACTTCCAACACTTCTGTATGCGAATTTGAACTTTTGTTCGAAACCATGAGTTTCATATTTTTCTTCGCACGCAGTGCTTTATAGACTTCATTAAGTGTAAGAGTATCATGACTATATAGAATAGTATATCTGAACGTAGAGTATGAATCAGGCATCGAACATAAAAGAATAAGACCCAAATCTTCATCATCGTATTTTACCTTCATAGAGTCAAGATCTGAGACTACTTGTTTGAACGTTGTCAAGTGGTTCAGTAATGACCTGCCTTCTGCCATCTTGTACGAATAAAGCTTCTGCTTCAAATGCATCTTACTGGTTAGATCTTTGATCATGTAAATCTGCTCCAGTTTCAACCATAATGCGATAGTGATTTTCTCCTTTAAAACCTCCCGCAAAATATTATTTGATAGATAATGATGAATATGAGATAATACCTTGCGATTTTTTCTTTGCTTCTCTTCAAGAGACCATGCAATGGGCATCGTCGATCCCCAATAAAGCACCATCCAAATCAAGCTGTGCAAGAATAGGTTGCATTTTGACTTGCTATAGAGAAAACCTCGTGTCTCGATCCAGCAGTGGAAGGTCATACTTCAATATCACCATGCAAAAGAAACTGTAGTTTTGTTGGTACAATATTGTGTGAGCATAGCAATGTTTGCCAGGATCCCTAGTACACTTTGTGTGTACTTGAAGAAAAGGAGGGCAATTTTGTGGATGACATTTCGAAGCAACAAATTCACCTCGGATTTGATGTTGAACAACTTTGTTTTTGCTATTTTCTTTCTCAGCTCAGCTTTGGTCGCATGTGTGACAATTTTTGTAGATGGTTGGCAGGCCGAGTGCTCTACGTGACTTCGCTTCGACTTCGGCTTGGACTCAGCGCGAAGGAACGTGGGGTCTCCGCTTCGAATTCAACGAACGACTGCAAATCAATATGTTGATTTGCCAAGCCGTCGAGACCATGACAATACGTCGTAACGATTATGACCGGATGTTGTTGGTTCTCTAATACCATTTATTGTAAATAATGCACAGAAAAATAGGAATGAGAGACACAAATTTTACGTTAAAAACCCTTTCGCAAAAAGCTTTGGACACACGAAGACGATATCACTATATAAGGAGATGTTTACAATGAAACTTTTACTCTTTGCTATGGACTATAGGAATATATTTATAGTGGTACATGAAAAACTACGTGTAATAGTAGAACTATGAATCGGAGTAGGAAATAAAATTTGTATCACACTCAAACTCAACAAAGCAGACAGATATCAAGCAGAATCTTACATTGAGACACATAAAGCATGCAGTGGTCATCTCAGTCAATGTGCGTGGCAGTGGCACAACCCAACCCCTCCAGTGCAAACCATAACTGTTAACTGTGACCACTCAATCCGACCGATCAATGTATGTGTCAGCAATGACAAGTCAAGTTTTTTTTTTCTTTCTTTCTGGTTTGCTATTGCTGTCAACTCTAACAAAAGTCCACTAGCTATATCATGGCAGTGGGGCTGCTTCTTTTTCTCTCTAAAAGAAAACTAGAGATATGTCTATCCAGTGGTTGTGAGCACTTGTTAGTACTTAATAACTGATGACGACGAGGCTGAGGCTTCATTTCTTCACAAGTTTTATGGGCCCTCTGGCAGCGAGCCGGCCTGTAATTAAGTACGTTTTGTCATGACATACAACCCGATTTACATAGATTTCATTATCGTATTGATTGGAAGAAAAGGCACCGCTGCACCAAGAACAGCTTGCGTGTTCCCTTTCGATGTATCGATCTGTATCTATCGCACTGACCACGTTAATCTACACCACCCATTTGGCCATTTCCTGGCCAGCTACGAGTTTAACTAGATCATAGTTCGGCACTCTGTCTGGTGTGTGCGCGCGGTGTGAGCTGTGGCAAGGGGGTGGGCGTGTGTTGCCAACGGAACAGAGACTACTCGTTTGTAATTCAGTTCTCTGAATAAAAATCAGCACTGTCCGGTCTTCCGTGATCTACACCAGTGTGATCCATAGCTGATTTTTTTGAAGACTGATCCATAGCTCAAATTGTTAGATTCCTTGCAATAACCGCACTGTCCGGTACGGTCTTTAACACACAAGCGTTAGAGTTTGTTATACGTTGCTTTTCATTCTCTTTGACAACGTGCAATTAGGGCAGGCATATAGATGATATCACCAGCAGGTGATAGCTTACCGAAAAAAAGCTATGCTTGTTCCTTGATGGAACACAGACCTTATGGACAGATAACCGCCCAGAAATGACTAGCTAGGGTGAAACAAGACAGATGCATTGGGGCTATTTAAGTTGGGACCCTTGCTCACTTTAGCAAGTTATTGCCATAAAGTTAGGTCTCATCTTTAAAACGCAGGAATTTCACAAGAACAATACAACTCTAGCAAGGAATTCGGAAAACTTCTCGCGTTCCAAATAAGACCTTAATTAGCTGTTTAGTGAGATAAGAAATGAGTTTTTTTTTTACAAGAAGGTAAGGAATGAGTTGAGGCTTTAATAGTCGAGTCACTGGGTGAAATTCTCCTGAATGTGCTGGCTTGTCAGACTTACAAATTGTCCATCTTCAGTAGCTAATTGGCTGACTTGTCAGGATACTGATCAGTGAGCAGCACCCAGAGGTCTGCACAGTACACACTGCGCTACGGCAGCCTGGTTCGGGACCTTCAGGTTGACACTTGGACCTTTGGGCAGCATGTCCCAGGGCCAGGCTAGATCACATGCCGAGAGCTGTCCATGCATGGGGACATGCAGCTCGGGAGCTGAAGACTGACCATGAACTTGGCATCGTACCATGCGTAACATGGATGCCGCTTCATCTCCAGTTGTGCCGTGCGTACGCTGCAACCGCGTCATTCCAGACGCCAAGTCCGTCCCACAAGAGACAAACCGCCATGAATTAACTCCACAGCAGGGTCGGCAGCAGCCAGCCGCCGCCGCAGTCGGTCCCCTTGTGGCAGCCGGCCGGTTCCATCTCCGGCCACGGCCCACCATACCATTGTCTTTTCGGCAATGGGGAATTTTTTTTTCATTTTGACCCCCTGGCGTCACGCAATTACAAAAATAACCCTCGTACCAATTTTTTTGCAAATCTAGACCCTCCTCCACCACCTTCCGCGGTCGGAGAGTGGGGAAGGTCGCTTTCGCGCTCCCCGAGCGCGGAAAGGCACCAGAGGTGGCCCAGGTCACTTGCCGCGGTGCGTGAGCGCGGGAGGAGGCGAAGTTTCCGCGGTGGCGAGCTGAACGCCGATTCGCGGTCCCGCCCATTTTCGCGGAGATTCGTGTTGAGTACCCACGTTTCGCGGTCGAGAAGTGCGGAAGGTGAGAGAGGAGGTCTAGATTTACAAATAAAACAAGATAAAAGTTATTTTTGTAATTGATTTGAATCAGAAGGCCAAAATGGCATTCAATTCGGCAATGGGCGCCGGTGTCAGTGCAGAGAGCCGGGACGTATCTGCGGTCTATCTTCATGGTAGTTTGGGATGCCAGCCGTTGAGGCCACCGTAGGACGGTCCGGCGCAGACCAGTGCACAGTCCAAGTACCTATGAGATTCCTCCTAACCATCTTGTGCTTGTTTTTCATGTTGTCCTCATCGAGAGAGCATATTGCAATGGGGCCGAATCGGCCTATCCCTTAAAGTTTGATGGGCTTTTACGCAAATATCGATGCAACTTTGGACTAAGTCGGAAAGAAATTGATTTCAGGGGAACACCTTCAAAAGATTGGTCCACTGAATGACTGAATATGCACCCTTGTTTCTTTCTTTTTTAACGACGACTTACTCTTGAAGTTGTCACCAGAACTTGTTACAAAGGTTGAAATGAATCAGCAGGTGCCACACCAGTTGAACTACCACCGGCGCGTTCAATGCTGTTTGCTGACACGATCAAATTGGTGTGCTTTAATTAGACCTTGGTTCAAGCTGATATGCAACGTCCTTTTCTATTTGAAGGAATTTTTTTTCTGAAGAACAGGAAGGAGAACTGCTTATTGTATTAATATAGAAGAAAGTACAGACAACCCAAGATAGGCAAATTAAGAAATGAACTTAATTACACAGATATGAAAAGCTCCAAGCACTTGGCCCTCGGAAGGGTCCAAGTTCTTCATTCTACCTTAATCTTTGCCAGTAGATTAGTGAGAGTAGTTGACCTATTATTGAAGATTCTATTGTTACGTTCCTTCCAAATTTTTCAAGTGGTGAGAATAACGACTGTGGCCATCACCCTTTTTGGGAGCCGTCACATACTATTCATCATTGACCACCAGTCTCCGATGCTCTAGCTATCCACCCCATGGGATGGCCTTAGTGGCTCCAAGCCCAATCATTTGGCCTGCGCACCCCACACATGTTTGGGTTATTGACGAGGATTAAAATCTCTATGTATTATTTTAATACATAATAAAATACTATACGTCTTCGTGGTCGTAACCCCTAAGGCTAACGACCTCTGTGGTCGTAAGGATTCCAGAGGTTACATAATAGGTACCCTGGTCGGATGAGGTCGTGTACCTATTTTCCAACCATTGACTGCTCATAGAAGCAATGAACTGGCATCTGGATTTTACTCCAAGTATATTTCTTAGCGTGTGATGAATGGAACACATGTCATAATTGCTCCATACCACGCGATGTTTCATGGACCTAAGACACTGACAATAACCACCATACGGTTTAGTGTCTCACAGACACCAACTGACGATCAGTTACTGTTTCGCTCACTGTAACTGACCATCCAACCGGACGCGTCACTTCCAACAGGCGTCTTCTTCAGGAGTAACTGCCACGTCTTCAATAGTTATTTAAAGATGGAGCATGGAGGAACAAAGGCATCAGATTGAAGCACATCAATCGGCATTAGATTCATATTTCAAGTCTGATCCAATAGCATAGCAAACATTACGCTTAGTGTAATTAGGATTAGTCCACTGTCTTGTCGGGAACACCCCCTGTAAAGAGTCCAGTTCATAGCAATAAAGTGCAGTCTCATTCTCTCCCAAGAACTCTTTGCTATTTTTCTCTATTTATTTCGTAAGATCGGCGACTCGATCGTTGACAGCTGGTATCGTCCATGGGGACACAAGGTTTTTGAGTTCTTGAAGAACACTTCGCTCAAGCATTCCTCATTCATTCCTTTCGCTCCATCATCGCTCATGCGAACATGGTACAGACTTGGGATGAGGAAAACTGGTTCGATTTAGCAGACTACTCCAACCTCAACATGGACGCATGCATCCGTGCCATGGAAGAAAACTAGATGTCGTCATCATCCTCCTCCGTCGGCTCACCATTCGCTGCGACCGTTGAGATCGACCGGATGGACAAGGATACACCGCCACCATCCGTGGCACTCTCAGAGAAATCCGACCAGCTCGGAACGTTCGAACGCCTCTACAAGCCTGGTCCATCCAACCGGCAGAAACGGCGACGGGAGCCCAACGTTGCAATTAGAGAGTCCATATACTCTCGATATTGTCATGGACGACTAGTATTTGCGAACGGCTCTTACGTATTCCAAGGGCCAACCGACACCAAGTAAGGGTGTCGATGAAGTTACCACTAGTTGTGGGCCAGGTGGGAATGATAAAGCTCAGCATATGATCGACAATACATCGGATCAGACTGAGTAGACCACAAGGCCCACCAAAGGTGGTGATTTTCGACCGCTCCCCATCATGGAGTCTCCTTGCTGAAGTGCTGGAAGGCTCTCCCTTAGTTACAACGAAAGCTCGTCGGAGGATCACTGCTGGAGGCACGAGATTAACACAATCGAAGATACCATTCAAGATCCTGTGCTCAGTCCTTCACGGCTTAACCACGTACTGATGGAAATGGTGTGGGCGCTCAAGCACCAAATGGTGGAGGTGGTCGAGCTGATGGACATCGATCAGTTAATTCACCTATTCCTACCTCGCAACGCGCAATAGATCGGACAGGGCAAGACAGTAGGTCAGAAGGACATTCGGCTCATTGAACACCCACTGCTAGCCAGAATCCTCCAAGACCTTCGGTAACTACGCAAAACCTGCAATGGGTTCATGACATTCTAAACAACCTAGACAATGCTTTAGCAGGAACCCCAGGTTATGTCCAGCTTGCAAAGCAGGTGTCGGAGATTCTCTAGCAGACCATACAACGTACCGAAATGTACCGAGAGCAAAGGAACCTACAAATTCACACCATGACTTCGTCCCAGCGCTCCTCCCTCAACAGAGGGCAACATGGTCGAATGGAGGACCGTTCGACACCAAGATCCACTCGTAGGTTCCAACCAGGGAATCACAAGGGAAGATGGCTCTTCACAGCAGCCACTCCTCCTCCTTGTCAAGAGGAACAACTACTTGATTCAGGCGATCTCAAGCATTATCTGAACCAAGCAGGTGGTCAAATACGTTATCATAACATCCACGACCGGATTGGGACACCGGATCCTAGGTATGCAAATATGAGGAATTGATCCCCGACCGACTATAATCCAGATCCTTTTCAAAGAAGGCGCCACAATTCCATTATGGGCTGTCGAGTGTTCTCAGTAGGACTCCAAGCTGTTCGCTAGCCGGATAGGTTCCGACCAGCCAACATAAAGAAGTTCAATGGGACTCAAAACCCATTAGAATTTCTTCAAATCTATACTACTGCCATCAAAGCTGCTGGTGGTAATGACAACGTGATGGCAAATTACTTGCCCACGGTCCTTGAAAGGTCTATCTGATCGTAGTTGCTCAACCTACCGATCAGATCTATCTACACTTGGGAGCAACTATGCGATACTCTGATCACCAACTTTCAAGGGACGTATGACCGTCCCGGGAAGGAGAATGATCTTCATTAGATGACGTAGAAAACCAATGAAACTCTTTGACAATATATCAAGAGATTCAGTCAGATTCGAAACTCTATCCCAGAGATCGAGAGTCTTCTGTCATCCATGCTTTTAAAGTAGGGCTAAGTAATCGGCGATTTACAGAGGATATTGCAATGAATCCTCCACGTATGACCGTTGAACTTTTTGACATGGCTGACAAGTACGCAGCCGCCAGTAAAGGGGTTGAATGGTGTGAAGCTATTGATCGGAAAGACAAGATCCCTCAACTTGGCTTGGAGAAATAAGACAAGAAAAATAAGAAGACTTTCAAGGATAAAAAGAATGGCAAACCCGACAACAAGGAAGTCCTTACAATTCTAGCAAAATTTACCAAAGGCAAGAAAGACTTTTCTGGTCGGAACAAAGCCAAGGCTCCGACCAACGATCTGTGCACCTGCCGAGCCTAGCAAAAGAAACTAGAGGATTACTACTCAGGTAAAGGTCCCTTCCCCTATGTAACAGAACTCGAAAGCCAAGCTCCAAAAATGATAAAGATGGCGACGAAGAGAAAGAGTACCAGGAGCCTCAACACACGGTTGATATGATCTTTGGTGGATCCTCCTCATATGAGTCAAGATGACATCTGAGGGCCATGGAGCGGGAGGTCAACCTTGCTGAGTCCCCGATCATCGTCAAGCCATCAAGGTGGTCGGAAACAGTAATCTCCTTCAGCAAAAAAGACTGCTCCATCCCTTCGACTCGACCAGATAGGTTCTCTATTGTTGTTAAACCTACTATTAACAATTGTAAAGTTAATCGAGTCTTAATAGATGGAGGTAGCTCTTTAAACATTTTATTTACGGGAGCATTGGAAGAAATGTAAATTCCCAGGTCGAAGGTAAAACCTGTGAAATATGCCTTCCACAGCATAGTTCCTGGTTCTATCGTCAAACCGATAGGACAACTGTCCCTACCGGTTACATTCGGGAGGCCCGACAACTTTTGAAAAGAAAAAATTCCATTTGATGTGGTGGATTTCGAAACTGCATACAATGGAATCCTTAGTCGTCCGATGTTGGCAAAATTCCTGATAGCCACGCATTACCGTTATCAGAGTTTAAAAATGCCAGGACCGAAAGAAGTCATCACGGTTCGAGGAGATCAAAAAATGGCTTATGCATGTGACCAGAAATCCTTAGAACTAGTCGATGAGCTTCCGACCAGGGAAACTAATCCACTTACCATGCAGGTCAAGCACTCGAGGTCAAAGATGGCCCCCCAAGCCTTCCGACCAGACCAAGGAGGTACTACTCAGCAAAGACGTTCCTCCAGAAAGTGCCAACATATCTGGGTTAGGAACGCTAATGCGTCTACCCAAAAGGTACTGGTCGGGGTAGGACTCGACCTCAAATAGGAAGAGTCGCTCGTCTCCTTACTCCGAGCAAACTAGAAAGTATTCGCCTAGCAAGTGTCCGACATGCCTGGAGTCCCCAGGGAGGTGATCGAGCATAGGCTAGATCTCCAGCCTAACAAAAAACCAGTCAAGCAGAAGCTAAGACGCTTCACACTTGATCGGAAGGAGGCAATCTAGTCGAAAATTGACAAGCTCCTCAAGGCTAGATTTATTCGTGAAGTCGGCCACCCAGAGTGGCTCACCAACCTGTAATGATTAGAAAAGGCAATGGAAAATGACGAATGTGTATTGACTTCACAGATCTTAATAAAACCTGTCTGAAGGATGACTTTCCCCTTCCATGCATTGATCAACTTGTAGACTCTACTTTCAGATGTAAGTTGTTAAGTTTTTTAGATGCATACTCAGGGTACCACCAGATTAATATGAGTAAAGACGATGAAGAGAAAACTTTCTTCATCACTCCATATGACACTTACTGCTATGTTAAGATGTCATTTGGTCTAAAAAATGCTGGTGCAACTTTTCAAAGGTTGATGCAAAAAACCTTTAATCCTCAGATATGTCAAAATCTAGAAGCCTACGTTGATGACTTGGTTGTGAAAAGTGTCAACGCTAACGATCACATTTCTGATCTTCACGAGACTTTCAATAACTTAAGAAGGCATAACCTTAAGTTAAATCCAGAGAAGTATGTGTTCGGAGTTTCTTCTGAGAAGCTTCTTGGGTTTCTAGTTTTGGCTAGAGGGATTGAAGCAAACCCAGCAAAAATATCAGCCATTGTGGGGACCCCCGAAATCGAATCTGTTTCAAGTAAAGAGATTATACCAGAGGCATAAGTCTTAACAGGGAACAAGCCCGATTTCAAGTCCCTAGATATGTGTCTCGCATTAGCTCCCAAGATCAATGGCTAATGCACACATATCCTGAACAATATTGTACACAGTTATACACAAGTCATACATTATTAACAGCAATTTACAAGACTAGGATTTAAGTTTACATGTGACCAAATGGTCAACTAAAAATAAAGTACATAGCAGAAACAAATATAAAACATCAAAAGTCCATCCAAGTGTGCCTCACACCCGCAAGCAACTGAGTGGAGGTAGAAACAACATCATTCGTTAGCGTCGCCATTCGTTAGCGTCGCCATATTCGATGCTAACGAATGGATCGTAAGCATATTCGTCCTCACCTGCAACAAGTGGTGAATCTGTTTGAGTACAAAAGGTACTCGCAAGTCTTACATAAACTAATAAAATAAAGTGTTTAATAGAGTGTAACATCCCAATTTTCTGGGCTTTTTGAAAATTTGCAAAATTTAAAAATAACCATTTGATTTTATTAAGTTGCTAAAGCTTAACTTGAAATTTAGAAATAAAAAACAATTTAATTTGAATTAATCAAACTTCAATTAATTAAAAGTTGGTTTATTCAAATTTTCTGTATTTTATTTGCATTTAAAGTCAAAAGTAATAAATTAAGTATTTTATTGGTTTTTAAAAAGGGTTTTCCTTTTGTCCCGAAGTTAAAAATATTTTATTTGCAAAATTAAAAGCTAAAGTTAAGTTAAAAATATTTTTATTAAGTTTTAAATAATTCCAAGGACTTCTGTGAATTTTCCTAGATTTTTTGGACCCTATTAGCTAAATTCTAAAAACCTTTTTAGTTTTGTGGTTTTTCTTTATTCAAAAAGCCTTTTCTTTCTCTCGCCTCGGCTTTGGGCCGATTTCCTCCCGGCCCAGCTACTTTTTCCACTGGCGTGGCCCAGGCCCAACCTCCCGCGCCCCTCTGCCTGCTCTCTCTGCCGTGGGGGCCCACCCGT
Organism: Phyllostachys edulis; assembly: GCA_036346405.1. NCBI lineage: Eukaryota > Viridiplantae > Streptophyta > Magnoliopsida > Poales > Poaceae > Phyllostachys > Phyllostachys edulis. Next base: position 109,969,130 of record CM070546.1, read on the forward strand.
TAGCCGCATGGCGCATTGTTCCCCTTTCTTCCCAGTTGGTTTTTCGGCTGCGTAGTGTCACCTCCACAGACATGCATTAAGATCCATCAATCCCCATGTTTCCTCTCCCTCTTTCCCTCCCGATTTTGTGCACATTGAAGGCCCTGCTTCCCGCCAACCCTATTCAGGCCGTTGGCGCCATGAATCACTTGGGAATCGCGGACACATAAACTCGAGTAATGGCCGACGTGATCGTCCCGCGCACGATCTCGCCCCCTCTTGTAACATCCCAAAGTTACATTACCAAAATAAAAAATAATAAAGTTATTATTTTATTGGATTTTCGGCTATCAAAGTTCTTTTGATTTTACGTAATTTAAAAGAGTTTTCTTTATTAAAAGAAAAAATTAATTATTTAATTTCTTGGCTTTTAAAATCAAAAAGAAAATTTATTGAGTTTTCGAGATTTTATTGGATTTAAAGTTAAAAGGAAAATTTTATTAATTTACGGAATTTTAAAAGCTTTTCCCTAATTATTTTAAAGCTAAAATAAATTATGTGCAAAACTATTACCATCTATAAGTTGGAATTATTTTTATTAAGTTCAAAATAATTCTAGGAATTTTTGGACTCTATTTGCTATATTCTAAAAATCTATTTGAACTGTTGCTTAATCTTTATTTGGATTTTTTTAAATAATAAAATGGGATTTCCCGAGCGGGTCACCCATCCCAGCCATGCTAGGAGCCCAGCACGCTTAACCTCCCAAATCTTCCCAATGTGCTGCCAACTTGCCATTTTTTTGTTTCAATCAATTATATCCTTCCTTTCATTCTTTTATTTACTCCTTTGTCTCCCCTAGCTTGTTCTCCAACAAAGCATTGTCTCTCTGTTACAAACTGTCCCGAGGGCAGCCATGGCCGCCCAACCAACCCACCTCCATGGCTGAGTTCGCTGCCGACCTCGCCAGCTCCAGCCATCGCCACCCCTCCCCCGGCCACCCACGCCACCTCCCTTTCTTCTTCAACCAAACCATTTTCTTTCTCCTGTCTAGTGAACGTCTAGCAGGCCGACACCATTAGAGCCCACATTAAAAGCTTCACAAACCCGTGATTCCCTCCACCAATCTTCGCGAAATCACCGGCATTCAAATCATCTCATTAATACACCTCCATTCCCGGCCCTCCCCCTCTTTCACACACTCAATTTTCCCCGGAATGACGCCATGACCGCTGTGACATACATGCATCGTTCTCTCTCCACGGTCCACCTCCACCCCTATGTAAGAGAGCACCGGGTGCCCTTTCTCATCCTCATCCATCCCCGAAAATCTCAGCTCCTCCCTCCCTTTCTCCTCTCCACAGTCGAAGGTTTTCGATCACCGGTCGAGCGCTGTTCTTCCACCTCTAGCGCCGCCTCTGGTGGATCTCCACCACCCTCGTCACCACTGCCGACTTAGCAACGTCGTGCTCTACGCGGTGCTTCCTTTTCACCGGAACCTCGCTGAAACGCTGCCTTCCTCCACGGCTGCCACCCCTATGCACTGTTGAGGCCGCCGCCGCCACCACTGACCGTCCCTAACCCGCCGCCACCTCCTACGGCCTTGTCTCAAGGTGAGCAATCCATTTTTGTCGTTCGCCGGCCACCCCTCCCTTTTCCTTCACCATCGGCTGCCATTTTTCTTTTTTCCTCCAAGCTTTTTGTTCGGCCGATTCAAGAAGATGAACAGTAAAACTTATCTAGTCTAGTTGCTTTCCCTTTGTACATGAAAATTTTATTCATTTCAAAAATTCGTTCTCTCACATGCAAACTGCAAATCTATTGATTATTTCTCCTGAATTCATCCTCTAATTTTCAGTATTTATTTCATAATTTTTAGATTTTATTTAATTTCTGTTATTTATTCCATCTTACGCATCGTCACCACTATCAGTCATCTTTTGCTGCGCCACCACCACCCTTAGGATCGCCATCTCACCGGGGTTCTATTTTTGAAGTTCGCCGGTCACCCTATCACTCACTTCGTCGGCACCATGCGAGTCCAGTGCGCCATTTGCGCCACTACCGTCGCCTCGGGTCACCTTCGACCGTGCCGTCGCCACCTATGGGTAGAACATCTCGCCGGGATTCCATCTTGGTGGTTGGCCAGGCACCCCACCGTTTGCCTCGCCGGAGCACCGTCACTATGGCCGTGAAACTCCTGCTCTATAAGTAACTGCTGAGGAAGTAGCTCATGTATTCCTTGTGCATATGACAATTGGACCCACTTGTCATCCTCCATTTCCTTCAGATATTTCTCTCTCAAGTGGACCCTCCATTTCTTACACACAAATCTTTTTCTAGTTCTATTCAGAAATCAGAAACCGAAACTGCCTACCGCATGAATAGTATAATTTTCGGAATTCTATTATTTCATGTGATTTTCAATCTTCTGGAAATTCGTTCTCCCTCATACGAACTCCGGTTCCTTCGATTCAACTTCCTAAATTCATATAAAGTCAATATCTTCCTTCCAGTATTTATTTTATAATTTTTGGATTTTATTTAAATGTTATTTGAATTTGGATCGTTTACGCGTATAGATTTCGACGACTTCGGATAACCGGATTTCGACACCATTTGAGAACATCGATTAATAAAGCAAGACAAGTTATACCTTTGATTATATTTGAATCCCAGTATTTTAAATTATTTAAATTCTGTTTTAAATTATTACTACATGCTTATTTGTATTCAATGTAATTTAAATATTGTCTTAAACTTTATAGTTATTACTAATTCCAATATATAGCCCTTTATTGTCAAGACAGATAGTATGAAGAATCTTTTCGATTGTGATGTATTCAAGAGTTAGAAATTGAAAAGACTAGATTATAAGAATACATTATTGTTGGAGGAGATACCTTATTGTTGAATTATAACAATACACGATTAATGGAAGTTGAATTATAGGAATGCATGAATCTTGGATAAAGAATGATACAATTGTTGATTGTTGGATTATTAGGGTTGAATAATTGTTGGTTATTGGATTGTAGAAGTAATTGTTGGATGTTGAATTATAGGATTATATAATTATTGTAGATTGGATTATAAGATTACATGATTATTATGGTTGGATTATAGAAATAACTAATTATTGGATAGCGGATTTTAGAAGTAGATAATTGTTGATGTTGAATTAATAAAGATTGGTTGATAGATAAATACTATAGTCAAATCTTGAATTGTTGATGTTGGATTCTAGAAATAGATTATTATTGGATATCGATTATCGAAAATTTGATTATAGGATTACATAGTCATTGGATTGATGTTGAATTAGTAGAAATATTTTATTTAGGAATAATGGATTGATGGATATTGGATTATAGAATTAGAGTATAGTTAAATGTTGGATCGATTGAAGTTGGATCAAAGAAATAGACTTATATGGTGTAGATTGGACTAAGTGATATTGAAGTATATGATTTTACAATTGCTGGAGATTGGATTATCACAATACTGATGGTTTACATACTGATCTCATACTTGACAAGTCTTAGACATTAATCCCTCGTACCTTGTCATCCTAGATAAAACTCTGGTTAATACAATAGTATTAACAAGATGTTCTTGATTGAAAAACTTTATGCTTAGTCAAAGTTTAGACCAAAAATCTTGATTTGGGGGAATTTTAGCCAAAAGTTCAACTATGATTTGAAGATGATTCTATGGTATTGTTTTTACCATAGAAATTTATAAAATGACTTGTTAAACAAAATGAAAATTGTTTTGGACTTGGGCAAAATGGATATTTGGATGGTGCATGTTGATGCATGGAATCGAGTCATTTCTATGATCGAGGCCCATGGGTTTTATGGAAGTCACCCAAGTCAGTTAAGGACCAGTCTTCGAGTGTATTTTGCTATGCCTTACCATACTACCACATGTCCAGAGTAGGGTGGACCTTGCTAACTAATTTGCAACATTTTACCGTGGTCATGCCATCCGGTTGCGTGGGTGTCTTTTATGGCCTACTTTTATGTATTCTAACCTAGCACAAGAGGGGGCCTAAACCTGGCGGGTTTCTATCTAAAGGGGGTGAAACCTTAGCGAGGCGGGACTACGGTGGGATGGCACATTATAAAGGCCTTATCACGTGCTCTAGACTACTTACCTAAGGTAGTGAGCGGTGGTATCGACGGATGCCAAACAAACTAGAGAAATTGTATCATATGGGTAAAGCTGTACAACCTCTGCAGAGTGTAAAACTGTTTGAATAGCCGTGTCCACGGTCATGGACATGCTAGTAAAGCTGCTCCAAGTTAGATCTTTGATTTTGTTTTCAAAAGACTTTATCAAATGATTTTGGATGTTTATCCCAATGGGAAATTGGGCTGGAAGCCATGTGATAGGAGGGTATCATTCACAACTCTTGTGTGAATGTTATCTGACTATAAAACTTGAGAGTTTATAAAATAAATTTGAGTTATAGAATAGCTGCTTTGGAACTTAGTACAAGTATTTAAAAAGAAAACATTGCTTTATGCAAATTTAACCAATAAGCCTTCCTTTGATATATCCTTGCATGCATTATAATCTATTATTGGTTGTAACTTGCGAGCACGGAAGTTGTGCTCATCCTTGCCTGATACAAATAAATTTCAGAGGAGAAGGACTTCACTGCTGGTGTGGATCTCGATGACTAGGCTGCTGCCCTAGTCGATTGTCTGTGGCAGATTAGCTGGACTCCACTACTTCTTCGTCTTCCGCTATGTTTGTTTATTGTTGGCTTGTAATCCTTTGTTGTAATAAACTCTGTTATTATTTATTAATAAAATTGTGTGATTTATGGATGTTACCATATCTGTTTACTGTGTGAACTAGCTACTGATTATGGGACTAGTTCAGAAATGCACAGAGATTTGGAGTGTTATTTCCGGGTTCGACAGAAGTGGTATCAGAGCCATATCGACTGTAGGTCGTGACCTAGTTAGAATGACCATTAGTTGGAAATTACAAAACTTATTTTATATAACAAGAAAAATAAATTGTTCTCTCCTCATCTTAGTCATTTTTCTATCCTTACCTTCTTCATGGTATTCTTTCTTACCCTGTTCTCTCTTCACTATTTTATAATGACAAATGGATCATCTTTCCCATGAACAATTTCTATAAATGGTCAACATGATTCTTACCATTATGTTCAAGACCACAAGATATGGAACCATCAAGAAAACATCATAAAGTCGTCAAGTCTTTCAAGGACAACATGCAATATTCATCAAAGACCGTGAGCAGAAGTTGCGATGTCAGACTAGCCATATAGTCTAAATTTGCTAAGGCTCATTCTGTGTATTGAGTCATTCCCTCGACTTAAAGTCTCGATCAAGCAGAACGTTGTATTGTTTCTTAATTTGTCTAATGTATTTTCTTTTGTTACGTCATACGTAGATCTTTTTGATCTTATGTGCAATATTTGCTTAAATGGGTAGACTTCGCTCCTCATAGCTTTCTTTCTCATCCTTTGCTTTTCACTCTTCTCTAACAATTCATTGGACTCCTAACCTGTCGATGCACAATGGACTTGAAGGACGAATCGGTACTTTAAAACTTTAAACAACCCAACACCCTTGGACATGAAGCCAACTTGAAGATAGACTCTTTCTATCTCATTTATCCTATATTCATCTTCTTTCTTTCTAGCCTCTCTGAATCTCGGAGACGAGATTCCTTTTAAGGGGGGTAGTTTGTAACATCCCAAAGTTCTAGTACCAAAATAAAAATTAATAAAGTTATTATTTTATTGGATTTTACCGTCGCCAAAGTTCCTTCTTGATTTTACGTAATTTTAAAAGAGTTTTCTTTGTTAAAAGAAAAAAATTATTTAATTTCCTAGCTTTTACAATCAAAAAGAAATTTTATTGAGTTTCCTAGGATTTTATTGGATTTAAAGTTAAAAAGAAAATTTTAATTAATTTTTGCAATTTTCTGGAATTTTAAAAGCTTTTCCCTAATTATTTTAAAGCCAAAATAAATTATGTGCAAAACTATTTCCATCTATAAGTTGGAATTATTTTTATTAAGTTCAAAATAATTCTAGGAATTTTTGTGAATTTTTCTAGAAGTTTTGGACTCTATTTGCTATCTTGTAACAGTATATTTGAATTATTGCTTAATCTTTATTTCTGTGCGTCAAGCTCCGTCAATCCCCTCGTTTCCTCCCTCTTCCCCTCCCAATTTTGCATGCATTGAAGGCCACCTTCCGCCGACCTCATTCTGGTTTTGTTGCGCTGAATGAATCCCTTGGAATCGCGGACATGCAAACTCCCGAGTAATGGTCGACATGACCATCCCGCGCGCGATCTCACCCCCTTTCCTCCCCAGGCTCTATTTAAGCAAGCACCGAGAGCGCCATGGCCTCCTCTTGCTTCCCCCGTGACCCACTCTCCCTCTCTCGCCTTCTCTTCACCGTGATTCATGTTTTTCGCCGCCGATCGCCGTGCACCGCTGCCGCCTCTACCACCGCCATTGAAGCTCGTCCGGCCACGCCGTCATCTCCATCGGCGTCGCGAGACCGCGGGCCACCTCGGGCGCGCTTCCTCACCTCCAAACTGCTGCCGGAGCCCTACCGCCGCCTTCAACCACCGCCGCCGCTTCCTCCCCTCGCCGCCGACTGCCCCTCCATGCCGAGTCTCCCAAAAAGTCTGCACCTTGATCGCCTCGCTCCCAGCGTCCCGTTGCTGCCCTCGCCGGCCGCCGGGGACCTGCCATTCGCACCAAGCCCTTCTTGGGAGCCCTCCCATATGGTGTGACAAGAATGAATTGAAAGGAAATGCACCATGCCGGAGATGGAGACGAAAGAGGCAATGTTGGTCGAAAAAATATAACATGATATGACACGCGGTGAGGGATTTTACTTAACATGTCCAAGAACATCATATGACACGGGGAAGATTGGAAGAGACTCACCGAACAAGGAGTTGATGTGGGAATGGCACTCAGCGCGCGCTCGGGGCCAGTCGAAAGACAACCTCGTGGTTCAGGAGCTATGGCCAAAACCAAGAACTCACATTAGCACCTTGGATACGACATGGTAAAAGAGAAAGAATGGCACAGAAATGAGACGATACGCTTCGGTGAGGAGGAAGAAACAATGGCCGCACTGATTTGGCCGAGAGAAAAGTGAGGTGGTTTTGATGATCCTTCACAACTGCAAATGACACAATGTCGACCTGTGGCGACACTAGGCTAGGCGGCGTCATCAACGGCGAAGATACGTGGCGATGCCTGCACCGGATATCACGGACACGACACCACCTAACGCTCGGCCACTACGATGTTGGCACGGCATTAAGCTGGCGTGGAGAATATGAGAGAAAGAGGCTGACTAGTGGGACCAGGCTGTTAGCGGCAGCAGCGAAGGCGACGTGGTCGGATCGGTGCGAGCGAATGGGTGCGGTTGGACCAAGCCCATTAGCTCACTCGGTCGGTCCGAACGTCCATCGATCAATTCGAATGTGCTTTCGGTTGGTCCGAAGGTGCTCTCGGTCGGTCTGAAGTGTTTTGGCCGAGTCGGTTTGATTGACCGGATGGATTTCAAATGCTTCGAGTTTGACAAGAGAGATAAAAATAGCAAATAAATTTGTAAAAATCTGAAATTTTTTAGAGATGATACTGGGATGCTATATATCCCATAAAATTTTAAAACCATGCTATTCAAGTTTTAAATATTTAATTTAAAATCCTTAACCGAATTGGTTTAAATAATGAACATAGATTTTTCTTGAGGTCAAACTGATCTCCAAATATTTGAGAAAAATTATATTAATTCATGATAATTAATCTAGTATTTGATTAAATTGTTTTCCAAAGTTCTTTACAAGTATTAACTTAATTTCTCTTTTGGAGTTTCTTTTCAAGTTTTAAAATTGACTTGAAGTTGATGTTTTCAAATGCAACCATTTGTGCAAATGATTTGTAACATCCCAAACAATGGTTTGTGTTTCAAATGTATAAAAATGAGTCTAAATTAAAACTTTTGATGCCTCATGATGTCATTTGAAATTTTCTGGAAATTTTCCCTTAGGGTTTCCTATTTTCAAAGATCAATGTTTCATTTGATGGAAGCATAATCTTTGAAAACCCTTTAAACAAATCTTGTGATCATTCTCTGAAAATATTTTTCATAGCATCTAGATCACCCTAGTGACCCCTCTGAAAAATCTCATAATTTTTAGAAATTATTTGCTATTTCTTAAGGGCTAGTCAAACCTATTAGTTCCCTGGTCAAACCTCTAGACCAGCAGCTTCTGAATTTTCTAGAATGAAATGAATTGCATGAACATTTCTAGAAAAATTACTCAAGATTTTTCTCAGACCCAGAAAGATTCCATAAAAATTTCAGAATTTTTGGAGCTTTGGAGCTATCTCTAAAAATTCCCCAAATCACCTCAGCCTTATTTTTCCCAAAAATCAGTTTTCACTGTTGGACTGACTCGAACCGGACTCAAGTCCGACCAAAGCCTCTTGACTCAGTCCAACCAAATAACCACGCCAATAGTGAGCCGTCCGATGGAAACTCAACGGTCCAGATCACGTAACCCTTCGGCCAGGTCCGAACGAACGCGCTCAACGCCGACCGTCCGATCTTGATCTAACGGTCGAAATCATTCCACTCGTTACTCTCTGACTCAACCCGTTCGCTCACTGATGGGTGGGCCCTCTCCGCTGCATCGTCATCAAGCTCGCGCTGGCATCCTTGCAAAGCTTGCTTCGCCACGCACCATGAGCTCTGGCTGCGCTTGATGACGCCGTGAGCCACCGCCTCTTTCGGCCAACCCCGGGGCTTCGCCTGCTAACGCCGCTTCCTTCCTTGCCGTTGGAGCCCTATATCACTCTCTCCCTTGCCCGGTAGAGCTCATTCCTCCTCTCGGTGGCTGAGGAGGGAGGCGCTCGTTTGAGCTCAACTCTTGGGTGAGGTTCCTCTCTCTTGGTCCTCCGTCATCTTCTTTCATCGCCGTGCTTTGTGTGTTATTGTGAGACTTCGTCGTCGCTTGTAGCGCCCGGGGCACGAAGCTCGTCACCTCCGCCTCTGGTGCGTGGTCCGCAAGGCTTCCTCGCGCCAACTGCCACTCCGGTGAGCCATTCTTTTCCCTAGGCGCTTCATCTTGCGTCCCTTAGCTTATGGAGCTTTTCCCCTCAACTTATTGGTCCAGTGGATCACAGGAGCTCATGAATTTCGGATTTCTGTTTTCCCGGCCACAAGGACAACTTTCCTCTTCATCTCTGGCACGGTGAGCCTCTGTCAAATTCCTCTCTCGCACACCGTCTCTTAGCCTCACTAGTGCCGTCTATATCTTCATTTTCACTCATTCTTCCTCGGGGCATCCCCTCCACGGTGGCTTCGGCCGCCGTCACCTTCCTGTTGCCGGGCATACTCCAGCTACCTCGTCCTCTCCGCGACACGTTGGTAGGCTCCTTGACCTCTACTGATGCTTATGCGCACGCTAGCTAGTTCTTTTAGCCTTCGGGTTGCAACATGCACCGTAGCCGTAGCGTCGTCTCCGCCCTTCGTCGTAGTGCCGCCGCGTCGGACCACCTCTGGTGATGCTCCGACCTTCCCTAGCTTTGCCTATGCACTAGCTTCCCATTTTGGTCAATAGTTTGCGCCGCCATAGCTTGAGTTGCCGGCGAGCCGCCGGGCAAAGCCGTGGATGCCAGCTCTTCTGCGTGGCCGTCTCCGACCACCACTGTAGCGCCGGGATTAGAGCAAATCCCGGTTATTTAAGAGCTAATGATTGGTTAGCTGTATTATATGACGAGTTAATGTAGCTCTGGATCGCTGACATGCGGGCCCGACGAAACAGTAAAAGCTTTTCGTTAACTCTTAAGCCCACTTGTAACACTAACACGTGGGCCGTGGCTATTTTGACCGAGCCAGTATTGTTGGGATTGGTTTGATCATGCCCCACTGGTCAGTGACCGTGGCTAGGTTAGGCTGGGTATAAAAAGTATTTTATGTTTATATGAAATCTGAAATGCTTTATTTGTGAACAGAAAATTGGTTAAACTTCAAAATTGCATAAGAAATTCATTTTAGCTCCAAAATTGATGATTCAAATTTTGCTAGTTTCCTTTTTACATGTACTTTAATATAAAAATGGGTTGAACCATGGTACTGTTCCATAAATCACTTTTGGCAAAATTACCTTAGGTTTAATATTATTGTTGCACTAAGAATTTAGTTAACTTGAAAAATGCATAAGTATTTCTCTGTAACTCCAAATTGAGTAAAATCAATTTTGTTGGAATTCTCTGTTAGTATAGTTTATTGTAGAATAGGTTGTGAGCATGTTACTATTACTAAAAATCTTATTTTACAAATATTTTGTACACTACTTTCATGACTTTGAAAAATTATAGAAAATTCATCTTAGCTCCAAATGAGGTGAATAAAATTCCATTATTCATATCATGTGGTGCTCTGTTTATCATAAAAATTTCAAGTACACCACCTCTCTGGAAATGTTTACCAAAACAATTAATTTGGATGAACAGTAACCGGTAGTATTTTTACTGGATTTTCTTGAAAACTGATTTTCAAACGGCCATAACTTTTGCATAGAATATCCAAATCAATTGATTCTTATTGCTAAATTCACCTAAAATCATTCTCTACCTTCTGTGAATTTTTCATGATTTTTGAATGATTTTGAATTTTTGGGTTTTTTTGGTATTATTCGTTCTTATTGTGCTTTCGATTCTTTCGCTAGGTTCCGACGAATTTATTGAATGCGTGAGTGATCCTCTGCAGCAAGAAAGTTATCTCCAGCAAGGCAAGTAGTTGTTTTCCATTTGATCATCTTGATCCCATTAATTTCAAAGTCTAATATCTTGATTGTAATGTGTATGTATGCATGCTCTATTTTGTTGTTAAATGGTCAATCGAGTAGTTGATCCTCTAGATGCATAATCTGTAGGTAAATCTTCATCCTCTAATACTGAGCCTAGGATTATCTAGTTGTGATTTAGGGTTCGTTGGATGAGCCCTTGTCACTTAGTAGTTTACGAGTTGATGTTGCTTAGTCATGCTTAGCTACCGGTAAGATTGGGTGGTTGTCGACTTAGTCGATGACCTTGCTCACACAAAACTTATTATTATTACCCTATGTCTGGCACTTTGTGTTTTGTTACTTTGTAAAGTGTAAAACTGAAAATAAAATGTTTTAGACTTGGGCATATGGTTGATGGTGTGATTATCTGGTGTATGGTGGTATGCCTAAGTCAACAAGGACCGAACATCTTGGACACTGACCCAAGCACTTTTGCGTACTAACCACATGAGAGGGATATGGGACCTCTCTTGACTTAGTACTTTGGCGTGTGTTAGCTCTGGGTCGCAGGAGGTTGTGTTGTGTTGAAAAAGGATTTATTCCATGTGTGTGTTGGGCGTGACGGGATGCGTTTTGGTATTAAGTCTAAGTTCCCTACCCCGAGGAGCATCGATAAGTTCTCTCTCTGTCGATGACTCCGTCACAACGTATGGGGGTTTCCATTCCCATACGGGCGACTCGTAGTTAATACACAATATTGGAAATGTCTCCTAGGACTTAGCCTTGCCGGCATACCTTCGGAAGTGTGCTTAATCTAGTGGCAAAAGAGGAGGTTTGGTGTGTGGGTACATTGGTACACCCCTGCAGGGTATAAACTATTCGAATAGCCTCGTCCTAGGTCATGGACATGCTTGGTTAGGTCTCTACAAGAGTTAGACTCAACATTTTCATTAAAACTTGATTTCGGGTGGTACGAATGGGTAATTCGTGCTATGCTGTGGTGGCTGTTGGGAAGTCACCTATAGGATGTTAATTATGTTTATAAATGTTGTCTTGCTGTTATTTAATCAAATAAAAACAGATTTGTCAAATTGCCTTCAATCTATTACATATTGCAAATGAAATATTGCTTTGTGCGTCAAATGAACCATATAACCTTCTCCTTTGATTCAGCTTGCATATAGCTATGTATAGGCTTGTTACTCGTAAGTCTTATGAGTACATTTTTGTACTCTGTTGCATTGCTTAATTGTTGCAAAGGAGGTTGACCCCCAAGGGGTTAACTATTGTGAGACCGACTTCGACTTTGCCTTCGACGACTAGCTTGGACGTTTCCAGTCGGTTGCCTTGTGGGTAATGGCAAACCGTTTGGCTTTTGTTTATCGCCATCTTATGGCTTATGTTTTCGATGCTACTTTGGTTATATACTTGTCTTTTGGCCGGTCGGCCCTACTTTTGTAATATGAACTTGTATGTCTTTTATGTTGTAAACTTGTAGACTTGGTAATGTATTGACTTGTGTATGGAATGGATGCTTAATTTTTGTATGGGGTATGTGTACTGTAATTCTGGGAAGTACATATATGTCAAGAGTCGAGATATTTGATTTGTAATGCTAGGACCAACTTGATGGTTAAGTATTACAAGTTAAATACCCCGGGTTCTCACAAAAGTTGGTATCATAGCCATACTGACCGTAGAAACCCCTAGCTTGGTCGTCTTTAGGATATTTTGAAAAACTTAGTTTCAAAATGACAAAGGGATTATGAAAACTTAAGTAAGTTCTCATATTTTACTCCTTACCTATCCTAGATTTCTCATCTTACCTTATTCTATATTGAGATTTGAAAAGTTGTTTCCTCTCATCTTTATTTCAAAAGATAGTTGTTACTGTTTAAATTCGGTTTTGGGATTCAATGAGAGTTGTTAATATGAAGTGTTATCTGTCTTTTGGCAAAGATTAGACGCTTTTGGAGTTGGAATATTCATCTTGGAGCTTAGATACAAAATCTGGACAGTAAGCACAAATTTTGGACAGCAAGCACCTAGTTCTTCGTTAGGGCTAAAAATGAGAGAAAAATTCAACTAAAACTTATGAGAATTGAAAGGGTAAGAGGTGATATTAGTTGGCTAGTTTCTAAAGCACCCCTAGATGGTTTTACCATGTTCTTTAGATGCGATGAGACTTGAGTTGTGTTCTGAAATTTTTCTTCTCAACCGATTACTCGTTCATTCAATACGAGTTAGTCGCATCGAGAAGTTGAATCTTATGTCTTATAAATTTTGTATTGGATCTTATGCCTTTTTGCAAATATTTGGAGTTCATTTCTTGCTAGTTATATGTTTGTATTTGGGTTAGGGTAATATCTCATTTCCCTAGTCGATAGCTTTTCTACTGCTACCTTTCATCTCTAGTTTTCGGGTTTTTGTTGCTTACCCACTTCAATGAAACATGATGGCTGGAAGAACTCGTAGCAGCCAAGGTCAGCCAGCTGGTCAGGATGAGGAGCTCCTGCCTCCTCCGACCATGGCTGAGGTTCTCGCTCAGATTGAGCGAAACCGCATGGATCAGACAAGGATCTTAGAGGCAATTGCACGGAATACCTCCAATGTTTCCGGTGCCTCCGGATCAGGGGGAGGTGGTGGTCATCATCAAAGGAGAGGACTCTTAGAGTTCCTTCACACGCAGCCACCCACCTTCTCGTGATCCGAAGATCCCCTCGACGCAGACGATTGGTTGCGTCTAGTCGAGCGGAAGCTCGATGTCGCTCAGTACCAAGAACAAGAGAAGGCACTATTCGCCTCCCATCAACTGGAAGGGACAGCACTTTCATGATGGGAAAACTTCCTCGCCACGCAGCCCGCGGACCAAACCATCACTTGGGAAGAGTTCCGTACTGCCTGCCGTCGGGCTCATGTTCCCGCCGGCTTGATGAAGCTCAAGAAGAAGGAGTTCTCGGCGCTCAAGCAAGGGCGCAAATCAGTTACTGAATACCTGCATGAGTTCAACCATCTTTCTCGATACGCCCCTGAGGACGTGCCCACTGATGATGCCAAGCAGGAAAAGTTCATGGATGGCTTGTCTGAGGAGCTGTAGGACAAGCTATCTATCGTCGACTTCCCCGACTTCCAGACCTTGGTCGATAAGGCCATTGTCGCCGAGCATAAGGGAAGAGCGCTAGGCGAGTCTTGCAAGCGCAAGTGGGAGGCCCAAAAAATCAGCAAGGGCCAATCTTCCCTGTTCTCGCGCCGGGCAAGCCCCAGTGTCCCATCCTCAGGCTCCACCACCACCGAGGTCATCGGCATTTGTACCTCGCCCAACGCAGGCTGTGTCTCAACCACGTGCACCTACGGGACAGCAAGAAGGCCTCCACAATCCAGCTACTGAGGTCACTTGTTTCTTCTGCAACAACAAGGGGCATTATGCTAATTATTGCCCTAAGAAGACTGGAGCGGTCCCTCGTCCTAATGGATGACGTAGGCAAGGAAATGGTCAAGATCAGAAGGTTACTCAAAGGACCCAGAACATGGGCAACGGCCGAGTCAATCATATCTCCGCCGAGGAAGCGCAGGAGGCACCCGACGTCGTGTTGGGTACGCTTCTTGTCAACTCTCAGCCTGCTACCGTTTTGTTCAATTCCGGAGCTTCTCATTCTTTTATATCAAAGTCTTTTGCTGCACTTAGTGATCTTCAATTTGTTCCTTTGCATGTTCCTTTGATTATTCACTCTCCGGGGTCGGAAATGAGAGCTGAAAATGAATGTCGGGATGTTTCTATTAAGATTGGAGGAGTGGGATTTTTGGCAAATATTATCCTCCTCAATTCAGCGAGTTTGGATGTGATACTTGGTATGGATTGGCTGTCCCAACACTTGGGACAAATCGATTGTGCTAATAAATTCATCACCCTCACAAGTTCATCCGGCGAGCAGGTTGGAATTTCTCCGAAGCTGCAAGGACCGCATCTTTGTGCACTTGAAGCGAAGCCAACTCTGGGGATTCATGAAGTCGCAGTGGTATGTGACTTTGCTGATGTGTTTCCCGAAGAATTGCCTGGAATGCCTCCAGTCAGAGATATTAAATTCGTCATCGAGTTCTTTGCTGATGCTTGCCCGATTTCAAAGAGGCCATATCGGATGCCTCCAAATGAATTGGAGGAGTTGAAGAAGCAACTAGGTGAACTTCAAGAGAATGGTTTCATCCACCCTAGCTCATCACCATGGGGCTGTCCTGCAATCTTTGTAAAGAAGAAAGACAAGACTCTACGCTTGTGTGTTGATTACCGTCCGCTGAATGTAGTGACGGTGAAGAACAAGTACCCGTTGCCTCGGATTGATGACCTTTTCGATCAATTGACCGGAGCTCGGGTATTCTCTAAGATTGATCTGATATTGGGCTACCATCAAGTCCGAATCAGGCCTGAAGATATTCTGAAGACGGCTTTCTCTACTCGCTACGGACTGTACAAGTGTACAGCCATGTCTTTCGGCTTGACGAATGCTCCTGCTCTTTTCATGAATCTTATGAATATGGTATTCATAGAGTATTTGGACAAGTTTGTGGTGGTCTTCATTGATGATATCCTCATTTACTCGAAGAATGATGAAAAGCATGCTGAGCACCTGAAGCTAGTGTTGGGAAAACTGCGCGAACATCAACTCTATGCGAAGTTCAGCAAGTGCGAGTTTTGGTTGAAGGAAGTGTCATTCTTGGGCCATGTTCTTTTAGTGGAAGGCATAGCCATAGATTCTGGCAAGGTCAGTGATGTGCTTTCATGGGATCAGCCCAAGTCGGTGACCGGCGTGAGGAGTTTTCTCGGTTTAGCGGGATACTGTCGTCGCTTTATTGAGAATTTCTCCAAGATTGCGAAGCCGATGACTGAATTGCTCAAGAATAAAAAAAAGTATGTGTGGTCCGCTAATTGTGAGAAGAGCTTTCAAGAACTCAAGAAAAGGTTGACCACAGCTCCAATTCTTGTTCTTCCCGATGTCCACCGAAGCTTCGATATTTATTGCGATGCTTCTCATCAAGGACTCGGTTGTGTTCTTATGCAAGAGGGCAAGGTAGTGGCTTATGCATCAAGACAATTGAGACCTCATGAGCTCAATTATCTGACCCATGACTTGGAATTAGCTGCAGTGGTCCATGAACTGAAGATTTGGCGGCATTATCTCATCGGTAATCGTTGCGAAGTGTATTCAGATCACAAAAGTTTGAAGTATTTGTTCACCTAACCAGATCTGAACCTTAGGCAAAGAAGACGGTTGGAATTGATTAAAGATTATGATATGGGTCTCCAATACCATCCGAGCAAGGCTAATGTTGTTGCCGACGCACTCAGTCGGAAGGTTTATTGCAACACCGTGATGCTCAAGGAGCAGCAGCCCGCCCTTCATGAAGAATTTCAGCGGCTCAACTTGGGAGTGGTTAAGCATGGTTTCCTCGCTGCCTTGATTGTGCAACCAACCTTAGGAGATCAGATTAAGGCTGCTCAACAATCAGATAAAGGTGTGAGTCAAATCAAGCAAAATATCAAGAGCGGAGCAGCCAAGTGTTTCTCAGAAGATGACAATGGTGTTGTATGGTTCGGAAAGCGCCTTGTTGTTCCAAAGGATATGGATTTGTGGAATGTCATCCTCTGCGAAGCCCATGATTCTCCTTTATCCATTCATCCCGGGGCTACAAAAATGTATCAAGATCTCCGTCAGAGATTCTGGTGGACCCGAATGAAGCGAGAAATCGCAAAGTTTGTTGCCGAGTGTGACGTATGTCGTCGTGTGAAGGCCGAACAGCAACGTCCAGCGGGTCTCCTACAACCTTTGCCCGTACCTGAGTGGAAGTGGGATTCGATCGGTATGGATTTCATCACCGGTCTGCCTCGTACCTCTAAGGGAAATGATGCCATATGGGTTGTCATTGATCGACTAACTAAAGTGGCACATTTCATACCAGTGCGAACCAGTCTTCGTGTGGGTCTATTGGCAGAACTCTACGTATCCCGCATTGTGAGTTTGCATGGGATACCGAAGACGATCATTTTTTTATCGTGGTTCACTCTTTACCTCCCGGTTTTGGCATAGTTTGCAAGAGGCTATGGGAACTCGTCTTTCTTTCAGCACAACATATCATCCTCAAACTGATGGTCAGACTGAAAGAGTCAATCAAGTATTGGAAGACATGCTCCGTGCTTGTGTTCTCTCCTACGGGAAAAACTGGGAAAAATGCTTGCCGTTCGCTGAATTCTTCTACAACAACAGCTTTCAAGCTAGTATGGGCATGGCACCGTTTGAAGCCTTATATGGGAGAAAATGTAGAACCCCATTGAATTGGTCAGAAACCGGTGAAAGACCATTCTTTGGCCCAGACTCAATCAATGAAGCCGAAAGTCAAGTTCAGTTGATTCGGGACCGACTGCGCACAGTTCAATCAAGGCAAAAGACCTATGCGGATCGTCGTCGCCGTGAGTTGAGCTTTGAGCCCAATGAATTTGTTTATCTCAAAGTCTCTCCTCTAAAGGGTCATCAACGTTTTGGCGTCAAAGGCAAATTAGCTCCTCGATATGTCGGTCCTTACCGCATCATTGAGAAGAAAGGAGCTGTTGCCTACAAGTTGGAATTGCCCGCTGCACTTGAGGGAGTACACGATGTCTTCCACGTGTCCCAATTGAAGAAGTGCCTTCGCATTCCAACCGAGGAAGCTCCATTGGAAAGTCTCGATGTACAAGAAGACTTGACCTACAAGGAGCGCCCTTTTCGCATCCTTGAAGAAGCTGAACGAAGAACAAGGAATCGTGCCATCAAGTTCCTTAAGGTTCAGTGCACAAATCATACCGAGGATGAAGCAACTTGGGAAAGGGAAGATCGCCTGCGGGCGGACTACCCATCTTTCTTTACCGAGTAGACGGAATCTCGGGACGAGATTCTTGTAAGGGGGGAGGTTTTGTAACATCCCAAATAATAGTTTGTGTTTCAAATGTATAAAAAAAAGGATAAATTAAAACTTTTGATGCCTCATGATGTCATTTGAAATTTTCTGGAAATTTTCCCCTAGGGTTTCCTAGTTTCAAAGATCAATGTTTCATTCGATGGAAGCATAATCTTTGAAAACCCTTTAATCAAATCTTGTGATCATTCTCTGAAAATATTTTTCCTAGCATCTAGATCACCCTAGTGACCCCTCTGAAAAATCTCATAATTTTTAGAAATTATTTGCTATTTCTTAAGGGCTAGTCAAACCTATTAGTTCCCTGGTCAAACCTCTAGACCAGCAGCTTGTGAATTTTCTAGAACGAAATTAGTTGCATGAAAATTTCTAGAAAAATTACACAAAGTTTTCCTCAGATGCAGAAAGATTCCATAAAAATTTTAGAAATTTTCGAGCTCCGGAGCTATCTTTAAAAATTCCCCAAATCACCTCAGCCTTATTTTTCCCAAAAATCAGTTTTCACTGTTGGACTGACTCGAACCGGACTCACATCCGACCCAAGCCTCTTGACTCAGTCCAACCAACTAACCGCGCCGATTGTGAGCCATCCGATGGGAACTCAATGGACCAGATCGCGTAACCCTTCGGCCAGGTTCGAACGAACGCGCTCAACGCCAACCGTCCGATCTTGATCTAACAGTCGAAATCATTCCACTCGTTACTCTCTGACTCAGCCCGTTCGCTCACTGACGGGTGGGCCCTCTCCGCTGCATCGTCGTCAAGCTCGCGCTGGCGCTCACGCCGAGCTCGCTCGCCACGCGCCCGTGAGCTCCTGAGCTGCGCCATTGACGCCGTGAGCCACCGCCTCTTTCGGCCAACCCCGGGGTTTCGCCTGCTAACGCCGCTTCCTTCCTTGCTGTTGGAGTCCTATATCTCTCTCTCCATTGCCCGGTAGAGCTCATTCCTCCTCTCGGTAGCTTTTCTTGAAAACTGATTTTCAAACGGTCATAACTTTTGCATAGAATATCCAAATCAATTGATTCTTATTGATAAATTCACCTAAAATCATGCTCTACCTTCTGTGAATTTTTCATGATTTTTGAATGAATTTGATTTTTTTGGGTATTTTCGGTATTATTCGTTCTTATTGTGCTTTCGATTCTTTCGCTAGGTTCCGGCGAATTTATTGAATGCGCGAGTGATCCTTTGCAGCAAGAAAGTTATCTCCAGCAAGGTAAGCTATTGTTTTCCATTTTATCATGTTGATCCCATTAATTTCAAAGTCTAATATCTTGATTGTAAAGTGTATGTATGCATACTCTATTTTGTTGTTAAATGGTCAATCGAGTAGTTGATCCTCTAGATGCATAATCTGTAGGTAAATGGTCATCCTCTACTACTAAGCCTAGGATTATCTCGCTGTGATTTAGGGTTCGTTGGATGAGCTCTTGTCACTTAGTAGTTTACAAGTTGATGTTGCTTAGTCATGCTTAGCTACCGGTAGGATTGGGCGGTTGTCGACTTAGTCGATGACCTTGCTCACACAAAACTTATTATTATTACCCTATGTCCAGCACTTTGTGCTTTGTTATTTTGTAAAGTGTAAAACTAAAAATAAAATATTTTAGACTTGGGCATATGGTTGATGGTGTGATTATCTGGTGTGTGGTGGTATGCCTAAGTCAACAAGGACTGAACATCTTGGAGACTGACCCAAGCACTTTTGCGTACTAACCACATGAGAGGGATATGGGACCTCTCTTGACTTAGTACTTTGGCGTGTGTTAGCTCCGGGTCGTAGGAGGTTGTGTTGTGTTGAAAAAGGATTTATTCCATGTGTGTGTTGGGCGTGACGGGATGGGTTTTGGTATTAAGTCCAAGTTCCCTAGCCTGAGGAGCATCGATAAGTTCTCTCTCTGCCGATGACTCCGTCACAACATATGGGGGTTTCCATTCCCATACGGGCGACTCGTAGTTAATACACAATATTGGAAATGTCTCGTAGGACTTAGCCTTGCCGGCATACCTTCAGAAGTGTGCTTAATCTAGTGGCAAAAGAGGCGGTCTGGCGTGTGGGTACATTGGTACACCCCTGCAGGGTATAAACTATTCGAATAGCCTCGTCCTAGGTCATGGACACGCTTGGTTAGGTCTCTACAAGAGTTAGACTCAACATTTTCGTTAAAACTTGATTTCGGGTGGTACGAATGGGTAATTCGTGCTATGTTGTGGTGGCTGTTGGGAAGTCACCTATAGGATGTTAATTATGTTTATAAATGTTGTCTCACTGTTATTTAATCAAATAAAAATAGATTTGTCAAATTGCCTTCAATCTATTACATATTGCAAATGAAATATTGCTTTGTGCGTCAAATGAACCATATAACCTTCTCTTTTGATTCAGCTTGCATATAGCTATGTATATGCTTGTTACTCGTAAGTCTTGCGATTACATTTTTGTACTCAGTTGCATTGCTTAATTGTTGCAGAGGAGGTTGACCCCCAAGGGGTTAACTATTGTGAGACCGACTTCGACTTTGCCTTCGACGACTAGCTTGGACGTTTCCAGTCGGTTGCCTTGTGGGTAATGGCAAATCGTTTGGCTTTTATTTATCGCCATCTTATGGCTTATGTTTCCGCTGCTACTTTGGTTATATACTTGTCTTTTGGCCGGTCGGCCCTACTTTTGTAATATGAACTTGTATGTTCTTTATGTTGTAAACTTGTAGACTTGGTAATGTATTGACTTGTGTATGGAATGGATGCTTAATTTTTGTATGGGGTATGTGTCTTTGCAATGCAGGAAGTACATATCGCCGAGAAGTCGAGATATTTGATTTGTAATGCTAGGACCAACTTGATGGTTAAGTATTACAAGTTAAATACTCCTGGTTCTCACATGATTCAAAATGTCATGTAGGCTCATGAAATACATATAATTTCCATTTATTTAAAATGAGGCTGTTACAACCATCGACCAGATACGCCCTCCGACCACAAAGAAGGAAGTCCAGAAACTAACCGGTTGTATTGCAGCGCTAAGTCATTTCATAGCACAGTTTGGTGAAAAACGACTACATTTCTTTGAACTTCTCCGAAAGCATAGAAGTTTTGAGTGGACTAAAGAAGCAAACAATGCCTTTGAAGAGCTTAAAAAAATACCTTACGAGTACCCCGATCTTAGTATCTCCGAGATCAAGAGAAACCTTGTTGATATATGTGGCTGCAACGCTGGCAGTACTAGTCGTTGAGCATGAGAACATCCAATGACCGGTATATTACGTAAGCGAATTCTTACATAGACCAAAGGAAAGATACCCACATATACAAAAGTTGCTCTATGGTCTCCTTATGGCTTCAAGGAAACTAAGCCATTACTTTTAAGGCCCACAAGGTGGTTGTATCGACCGGATATCCCCTTGGTCAAGTTCTTAGAAACAGGGAATCATCAGGACGAATAGCAAAATGGCCAGTTGAGCTTGGGGCATTTGACGTCCATTTCATCTCACGAACAGCAATCAAATACCAGGCAATAGTAGAATTTATTACCGAGTGGACAAACCCTGAACCCACCCAAGGGCTCGAATACGAGCACCACGACGAGTAGACAATGTACTTTGATGGCTCCTTGATGTTAAAAGGCTCGGGGCTCGGAGTTGTCTTGATATCCCCTACGGGAGAACACATCAAATACGTCATTCAGCTAAACTTTTCTGTTACAAACAATGTGGCAGAATACGAAGATTTACTAGCAAGACTCCGAGCAGCTAAAGTGCTCGGGATTCGCAAATTACTAGTGAAAGATGATTCTCAACTAGTAGCGAATTAAGTCAGGAAAGAGTATCAATGCTCGAGTTCCAAGATGTCATCTTATTTGACAAAAGTACGGAAACTCGAAAAATACTTCTTCGGTTTTTAGATCCAACATATTCCTAAAATTGAAAACTTTCTGCCAGACCAGTTGGCATGGATGGCCTCTACAAGGTCACCTGTCCCGCCCAGAGTTTTTCTCGAGCAACTCGATTCACCCTTGGTGGTCGAGTATTCCGAGGACACAGATGTTCCACTAGATGTCATACAAATCGATCATGCGAACATGGATGCTCCATAGGAGGTCGATGAACTCGATTCCAGTAGAGATTGGATGATGTCGATCTACAATTATCTTCAGCATGACATTATTCCTGGAGATGATGTAGAGGCTGATCGTATAGCTCGAAAAGCCAAATCATACACTCTGATCGAAAGTACCCTTTATAAACGGGGATCTCATGCAGTGTTGATGAGATGCATATCTCAAACAGATGGGATTAAGTTGCTAACTGATATTCGTGGAGGAGTCTGAGGAGCACATCATTCCTACAGAACGCTGGTCGCTAAAGCCTTCAGGCAAGGATAATACTGGCCAACTACCCTTCATGATGTAAAAGAGCTCGTGATGAAGTGTGTACAATGTCAATTTCATAGTCGACAAGTACATCAGCCGGCACAAGCTTTGTAAATAATACCTCTTTCTTGGTCTTTTGCAACCTAGGGACTAAACATTCTGGGACCTTTCCCAAGAGCACCCGGGGGCTTCAAATTCTTTTTTGACATGATTGACACATTCACAAAATGGATATAAGCCGAGCCAGTTGTTAAAACAACAACTGAAGCTGCTAAAAGGTTCCTCACAAAAAACATGATCACACGATTTGGTATACCATGTCGTATAATCATAAACAATGGTACCCAGTTCTCTAGCGGAATTTTTTTAGGAATTCTGTGGGGATCTAGGTATCAAGATACATTTTGCTTCTATTGCTCATCCGCAGAGCAATAGAGAAGTTGAGGGAGCTAATGGTATCATAATGCAAGGAGTGAAACGCCGAGTGTTCGACCAGTTAACAAAACGTTCAAGAGCTTGGGTTCAAGAGCTTCTTTCCGTATTATGGGCCATTCGAACCACGATCAGTTGTGTGACCGGTGAAACGCCATTTTTTCTGGTTTGCAGTGCTGAAGCCATGCTTCCTCCAGAATTGAAAATCGGCTCTGCTCGAATAGATTGTTTCAACGAAAATGATCAAGAAGAATGAAGACTCGACGATATCAATTTCCTTGAAGAACAGCGGAACCAAGCCCTAGTACGATCAGTGGTTTACCAAAAAGCCATGCGAAGGTATTACAATCATAAAGTGCAACCTCGTAGCCTAGCTGTAGGTGATCTGGTTCTCAGAAAAATTCAGAGCCAGGCTAATTGCAATAAACTTTCTCCCAAATGGGAAGATCCATACACTGTGGTCAAAGTCACCAGACCTAGTTTGGTACGACTAGCTATGTCAAACGGACGTGTTTTATCAAATTCTTGGAATATTGACCAATTGCGTAAGTTCTTTGTATAAATGTATTTTACATTCTGTCAATTTTCAATAATGATTTATTATTTCTTTATTTTATTTGATGAGTGATATTGTTTATATGACTGTACTCTAATCTGGTTACATACTATTATTATCTAACTGGTCAGAGAAGGCCAAATTTTCTCCGATATCCTTTTTAAAGGATCTATGTTACGCTCTGGCTTAGGCATATACGTCAAACGACGTAAGGGTCCTAGTCGTGACCATTACGACAATATTTCTCATGCGCGACCACCCTCTTTTCTCAAAGAAACATACGAGTAAACGGAGCATCAAACAAACAACTACATATAGTAATTTACATACTTAAGATTTCGGAGGCTAGATTTCTTCACATCAACATTATGTTCTACTCTCGTTTGGCTACTGGTCGGGACAAGGAAAGCCTCCTAGTCGAAATCTCTCATCTCTGCATGTGGTCCTGTCCACTAGAAGGAGTTTCCTAGCGACGGTCCTTTTCCTACGATCTTCGCTACCAGTCGGACTTGAGTATGAGCACATTTCACGAGGTGTTTTACATGTCTTCTGTTTTTAGCAACCCTTACAACTAGTTTTGGATACTATGTGTAAACAAGACCACTTATCGTTTATCGCATACATATTTGCATGATTTCTTTCTCATCAAGGCAAGTATTATCTTCCGACCATACAATGTATTATTTGGTATTTCGATTATAGAAAAACAGATCTACAACTAGTCGAAGTCATACACTAGTTCCAGCCACAATTGATTTACTAGTATTAATATGATCAATTTTGTCACATAATCATCACATAGTTCATAAAGTGGTCATGACTTTTACTCTTTATTCTTGGCTTACTACTTCTATAGTAAAGATCTTCTACTATACAAGTAGTCAAGGGCTAGGAAATATGTGAGTCAAAAGGATAACCAAAGACTTTATTGATGATAAAAGGTAAGTTTTTTACATCCATCATTCTTATACTACAACCATTTACTTCTCGGAACCATCAAGACTAGTCGCTACGCGACGGAGATTCGACCTCCATCTTTTCAGCAACCTTGTTTCCGAGGGGTAAAGTTTCCTCCAATAACTTGGTTGCTTCTTCCCCTGAGCAGTTCAAGTCCTCCTCAATAGCTTGAAGATGAATGCGGGGTCGGAAGCTTTTGGCTTTGCCAAAGCAAAACTGACTCCGTTAGCAACGACATCCTTCATGGTCTGTACGTGGTTGATCCGAGTGGTTGCAAGCAAGCCCATGAGATCTTCCAGAAGTTGGCCAAGATAGTTCATCTTCTCCACTGGATCTCTTAAGGTAGGCAGACTTGATCCTGATCCCATATCGAAGATCATTTTGTTGAGGGCATTGGATTTTTCATCAAGGCTCTGCACGAGGGCTGCCTCTTTGCTTTGCTCGAACTCCAGAGCTTTTTCTAACTTCTGAGTTTGCTCTGCATGAGTATATCAAAGTTAAAAAAGTAAACTTGAGCGTATAGTAATTTGGTTAGGTTTTACAACTAGTTACCTTGAGATCTCTTCTCGCAAGTTTCGATAATTTCCTTGTTCCTGGTCATCAAGTATTCGATCGATTGGTCTTTGACCTGGCATTTTGCTTTAAGCTTGGTTATTATGGCTTCCTTAGCCATAACCTTTTCTTTAATCTTCTTTGAATCTATCGAATACGATAAGGGGAGAAGTTAATTAGTAAAAGAGGATAAAAATAGACAAGAAAATGTAATTACTAACAAATTCGGAGTTTTTCTTCTCTAAGAGTTTTATTCGCTAGGTCAGTCCTTCGACTACAGCGAAGTTCTCCACCATATGCTACAAAAATAGCAAACTCTATAAGCTTTTTAATAAACTGTAAGGGAAAGGCTATGAAAGTGGTCGTGGATACTTACCCGGATGGCTACATCATTGTATGTGGCAAAAAAAATATCAGGACTTGTCTCCGCTTGACGGTCCGATATATTCTCCCAAGCCTCGTCGAGTTCTTCATCGTAGAAAATTAACGGCGATGAAGGCTTGAGGGGTGAGGGCCTTGGAGAAATTCACTGGAGACCCCAAAGTGGTGAAACTTGGGACCTTCGCCTCCTTAGGTGGAGATGGAGCCACCGCAGATTTCTAAGTAAGCATTGGCACTACCATCTGCTCGGGGGCTGGCTCAACCTTCTTTTCCTTAGGAACCTTCTCCTGAGGGGTGCATTGGTCGGAGACGACCGGAACACCAGAAGATCTATAAAAACAGAAGAAAAGAACATCAAAATTTTAGCAGACCAAAGACAAAAAAAGGTATGTATTTTCATAAGTTTCTTTTCATGTGTACATACCTGGTCGTTTTGGTTTTTAGCTTGAAACGTGTTGGAGAAAAATCCGTAGCGTTGGCCTTCCTTTTCTTCTCGACTGATTTTACTGGTTTTGAACCAGTAGGGTTGGTCGTACCTATGACATCCCCCGACCTCTGGTCAGAGGTAACTTCCTCGACCAGTCAGTCGAGATCCTTGACTAGTTGGTCAGAGATGGTGTCTTCGTTAGCCTCCGAGATAGTTGCTTTGGTAGCAACTGTCAGGTCGTGAACGACCTTCTTGGGGCTTACGACACCTGCAGCTCCGCGCTGTGGGTTTGTTCTTTTTTCGACCTAAGTCTCCAATTTAATTAGGTGATGAAGTCTTTCATCTAAAAGTATATACTCTGTTCCTGTGCTCTTTTTTACCTCCGGAGGAACATCCTCTTGCGTGGTCTCCGAGCAGGAGTCAGTCAGAACAACGGTTGGGTCAGAGCCCTCTTCGGACTCTTTCTTCCTCAACCCAACCGCCTACATATCAGAGCAGAATCATATACAGAACGGTGAATATATAAAAGATAAAGAAAAGTTTATTATCTACCTTGAGTCTCCTCAGTCTCTCTTCTTCAGAGACGACTACCAAAATATCGAGAAAAGTAGCCTTGGCATCAGGCTCCCTGACGCAGATCATTTTGACCTGTTCCCTAATCTCATTAGAAGAAAGGGCTTCAAAAAAACAAATAGGTCCCAAGGTTAGGAAATAAAACAACTTAATAAACCATACTGGTCGAAAAAATTTTCACAACTTACCTTCCCTAGTATCCTTGGTCACCTCGTCATGACCAACGTAACAGACCAGAGGACGCGACCGGAGCCTCAAGGGACTAATCCTGTGTATGGAGAAATCCCTAACCACATGCCAAGTGGTCAAACCCTTGGCGCTGAGGTCTGGATTGCTTCAACGCATCTTCTGACCCTTTCCTCCTTCTTCACGGTCGACCACCAGTTGAGGTTCTCGCTCGCCACCTTGCCAACAAAGTAGAGGTCGTCCTCTTTGTGACTGTTATGTAGAACCAGTTCTTCTTCCATGACGATCACGAGGATTTTGGGAACATCCAAATCTGCTCATCCGCCTTCCCGTCGTGGAGTCACAGCGAGCACTCCCTAGGACTAGCCGCCGACTTCCCCGACAATGCCATCTTATAAAAGTACCTGAAGATCTTCATATTTGGCTTGATCCCCAAGTATGCCTCACAGAGATAGATAAATATATTGAGATTGGCAATAGAATTGGGGGCCAGATTCACCAGCTCAACTCTGTAATACTCCAAGACTCTCGGAAGAAACGGATGCACTGGTAATCTGAATCCGCACTCAATGTAGGCAAGAAAAACAAGAATTTCTTCATCCTCTTTTCTCAGGAATTGCTCCCTGGTTGCAGATCTCCATTTGATCAGATCTTTGTTAGGGAGCATCCTAACCTCTTCCAGAGCCTTGAGCCTCTTTCCACTTAGATCTGAAACTAACCATTTGGTGATTGAGTTCGACATGCTTAGGTTTAAGAACAGTGGCCGGAGAAGATTTTGGGCGAGAAGGACAAAGGAGGTCGGAAGAGATTCTTCACAAGAAGATGAAGAAGGATTGAAGGAAATTTGGGAGCGTAAAAACCCTAGAGCCGAGCGCAATGGGGATTTTATAGCCACAATTTTTTAACTGCAAAGAGGAGTTACTCAAAAAGTCCAACAGACACAACTTTTCGTCCAACGGACAGAAAAACTCTTTAGTTCCCAAGACAATTTCTCAACTTGAAAGTGAATACAGACCATCTCATTTTTCACGACATTAAATGAGGGTCTGCCCGATACGACTTCGTCGGGAGAGAGTGTTCACACGACCAATTCATTTAAAGTTCGGGGCTAGCTAATGAGGATTAAAATATCTATGTATTACTTTAATACATAATAAAAGATCATACGTCTTCGTGGTCGTAACCCCTAAGGCTAACGACCTCTGTGGTCATAAGGATTTTAGAGGTTACATAATGGGTACCCTGGTCGGATGAGGTCGTGTACCTAGTCCCCGACCATTGACTGCTCGTAGAAGTAATGAATTGGCATCTGGATCTAACTCTAAGTATACTCCTTACCATGTGATGAATGGAACACGTGTCATAATTGCTCCATACCACGTGATATTTCATGGACCTAAGACACTAACAATAACCACCATACGGTTTAGTGTCTCACAGACACCAACTGATGATCAGTTACTGTTTCACTAACTGTAACTGACCTTCCAACCGGATGCGTCACTTTCAACAGACGTCTTCTCCAGGAGTAACTGCCACCACTTCAATAGTTATTTAAAGATAGAGCAAAAAAGAACAAAGGCATCAGATTGAAGGACATCAATCGGGATAAGATTCATGTTTCATGTCTGATCCAATAGCATAGCAAGCATTACGCCTAGTGTAATTAGAATTAGTCCATTGCCTTGTCGGGGACACCCCTGTAAAGAGTCCAGTTCATATCAATAAAGAGTAGTCTCATTCTCTCCCAAGAACTCTTTGCCATTTTCCTCTATTTATTTCATAAGATCGGCGACTCGATTGTTGACAATTACCTACACACATAGAAGAGGTGTAAGGCTGTTTCTAGTGCCTGTCTACAAAGGGGGTAAATGTATTGGTTCGGCCAGCCCCTCACTTGCAGTCTGTCCGAGGTCCATAGTCGATTCTGAACAGCTAGCCAAGTGAAGAACTTGCATTGGGGGGGATGCTTTCCATATTATCTTCTTGAAGTCTGTTGTTATCGAGCCAATGAACTGCAATGTATACGCTCATTTTGCTGTGCAACTTCGCTCTAGAGTTAATTTCCAATTGATGTCATCACGGACAACTGGATAGGTCTAGGAATTCCTGCATCTACTGGGCAGTTATCCCCCCTCCCCCCGAATGTTGATATCCCAGATCCATGGGTTGTCTTGTAAGGCGGCACTGACTGATGCGTTCTTTCTTCTAGACAATTGGAAGATATTTGGGGCTAGGTATCTTGGGGGTGTACCGTTAAGCCACGGTGAGGACCAAAAAAATGCTTTGTTTCCATCACCCAACATGATTGTTGTGGTCGCTGCAAAGAGATGCTGTTCGGCGCTGTCATAAGGGATCTACATTCCCACCCAAGGCTTGTGGTCCGCCTTCCATTCTTGCCATAGCTAGCGGAGTCTGAGGGCCGTTGCGAACTTCTAGAGGTTCAGCATGCCAAGACCTCCTAGCAGGGTTGGCCGACAAACCTTGTCCCAGTTGATCTTGCATTTCCCCCCTGAGATTTCTTCTGTGCCGAAACTTTGCCTAATGTGGCCCAATCCACTAAGGATGCTTTTCAGGGCTTTTAGGGCTGTCAGGTAGAATGTTGGGATCGAGGTGAGCACAAATTTCACCAAGATCATCTAGCCAGCTGGGTTTAGAAGCCTGCTCTGCCATCCTGCCAATCTACTTCCTTCTTTATCTAGGAGGGGTTGGAAGTGTACCTTCTGTAATCTTTTGCAATCAAGTGGCAGTCCCAAGTATTTGATGGGAAAGGTTGATTTCATTGCTTGGAAATTCAGGAGGTTCTCATCGAGGTTGATGTGCTCGCATCTTATAGGCACAACAATACTTTTTTGGAAATTTGTCCATAGACCGGAGACATTCCCAAAACTTTGGATTAACTGAGTTGTAGTTGCGATTTCACCCTCTGTTGGGGAGATGAAAGTCACTGCATCGTCGGCGTACAATGATGTCCTTAACCTAGCAAAAAAGTCACGGGGCCACTCCAGATGGCCCATCTCTACAGCCATCTCAAGTAAACGTCAGAGCGGGTCGATTGCCAGAATGAAGAGAAAGGGGGGAAGCGGACTGCCCTGCCGCAAACCCCTCCCATGGTTTATGTTAGTGCTAGGAACACCATTAAGGATCACTCTAGAGGAAGACATCAAGAGGATTGCCGAAATCTAGTTTGTCCATCTGCTCGGAAGTAGCTCTATCAGGTAGTCCCATCGGACTGTGTCCAAATCTTTCGTTATATCTAGCTTGAGGAGGAGGGTTGAGATTTTGGCCCTCTGTAGTCTTCTTATTAAGCTTTTGGCAAACAGGAAGTTATCCTGGATGCATCTAGATTTGACAAAAGCACTCTGATTCACCGACACTAGGCTGTTCAGGTGTGGCGCTAGGCACAAGGCTGGCGTCTTAGAGATCCATTTTGCTATCCCATGAATCGAACTTATCGGTATGTAGTCAGCAACCTTGTTGGCTCCTCCTTCTAAATGTCGGGGCGATGTTAAATGCGTGTTGATGAAGTGAAGGTTAAGTGGTGCGAGAGGTTGTGGAAGGTATGGAAAACCGCTATGATGTGAGCTTTTATGACTGTCCAGCGTGATTTATAGAAGTTAAAGGTGAATCCATCCGGACCTGGAGCTTTGTCTCTTGGCATTTGTGCAAGGGCGTCAGCGATCTCCTGTTTCAGGAAAGGCCCGTCAACGCCTTGTAGATTTAGTCTGGTGAGGTCCAGGGATTCCCAGTTGAGGTCAAGGGTTCTGGCAGTCGGTGAGGACATCATGCCATGGAAATGATGTTGAAGGATGTCTTGCTTGTCATTGTGTGAGAAGGCCCACCCTTGCACCTTTTGTACTCTTTGAATGTGGTTCTTGCGTCTCCTAGAATTAACTTTGAGGTGGAAGAACTTAGTGTTGGCATCACCCTCTTTAAGGTTCCTGATACGGGAGTTCTGCCTTTTTCATGATCGTTCAAGCACTACGAGGCCCGTGACTCTTGTCTTGAACCCGGACCTAAGTTCGCTCTCCTGCGGCGAAAGTTCCCTTTGTTCCTGGGCTATGTCTAGCCTCAGGATGACCTCCAAGGCCATATGTAACTAAAGGTTGGCCTATGAGAATAAAGTTTTGCTCTAGGCCCTAAGAGTCGTTGTCATGCCGGCAAACCTACTATTGAGCCGATGAATCAGTTCGGAGTGCAAGTTGTTCGTATGCCAAGCTTTGAGAACCACATTCTTGAACCCCAGCATCTTTATCCAGAAGTTTTCAACGTGAAAGGTTCTGGGTCTTCTTGGACCACTGCTGTTATAAAGAAGAAGGGGACAGTGATATGAGAGCGATGTAGATAGCGCGTGTGATTCTCAAACTATATGTCCCAAGCCTCATTGTAGAAGACTCTGCCCAGCCTAACCAATGTTGGGTTTTGTCGCTTGGTGCTCCGCATGAACTTCCTGTTCTGGAGGTGGATTTCCTTAAGCTCACGGTCGTTAAGAGTGCTGCGGAATTGTAAAATCAGATGACGATTGATATTGTAGTTGTTCTTATCGCTTGCCTTATAAATGAGGCTGAAGTCACCGAGGACTAGCCAGTTGCAATTTGGTGGCAGCTCAAGGGACTTGATTTCTTCCACGAAGGCTGCTTTGTCCCCGTCTCGAGATGGGTCGTAGACCACTGTGATGCGGCAGGTTGTGCCACAATCTTTGAGTGTGATTGTTGCCGACATACTATTAGTGTCCAGATGGATTGCCTCGACTACAACGAAGTCATCATTCCACAAGAGTAGGATTCCCCCCTCGTATCTGCGGCTGGCTTTTGCGCATAACTACTAAGCCTGTGTCCTAAATACAAGGCCAGCGCTTGGTCGACCACCTCTAGTTTGGTTTCTTTTCAAGGAAATTTTTGTTGATATTTGTGATCCGTGTGTGATCCGAATTTCTAATATGGTCGAATCCAAACATGCCATATTAGTGGATCAGTTGCTATATTAGTGGATTAGTTTCTTACTTCAACTCCAAGTCCTTTTACCCCCTTTATATACCTCTTGTACTTCAACTCCAAGTCCTTTTACCCCCTTTATATACCTCTTGTAAGCTGCACGGGGAGAGTTGACACCTTAATTGTAATCCTCATGCGTTTTGTAAACACTCTTCATATTGTGATCATCGACGGTTAGCGTCCGTGGTTTTTTCCCACAAGGGTTTTTCACGTAAAAATTCATGTCTCTTTTATCTCTATTTTTTCTAACAAGTGGTATCAGAACCCAGGAGAGATTACGGTTTGAGAGATACGAGAAAAAATCGTCAGATTCAATCCAGCGCCGCCATCGCGTTGCTCCTGAGGGCGCGTCTTCCTCGCGTTTCCTCGGCGCTCATCCCTAGGCGTTGTGCACCACAGTAGGAGCACGCAGGTCGTCTACGTCTCCAAGTCTCGCACTTTCGCCTCATTTTTGTCTCAATCGGTGTCGTCCCGAAGCCCCAAGCCGCGCGCTCCGTTCTCTAGCAACTCCCATTGGTCCTCGGTAGCACCAGCACGCGTGCGGACAAAAGAGTGCCACGTCGCAAGGACATAAGAGAAAAGGCAGAAGGCACAGGTCCCAAGAATTTTTTTCTTTCTTTATTCACATGAAGGATTCCTGTTTGTTCAATAGCAACCCAATAGCTGTCGGACCCGGATTCCGGGAATCCAAATCCTCTGTGAAAATATTATGCTATTCCCTGGATCAGTAGATAGCACTCACAGGCACATTACTGAATCAACCACATAAGTCGTGAACTAAAACAAATATATTACAACATAGAGTGACATAGACCTCAACGGGTCGAGTTTTACAAAGAGGCCGCATAAGGCCAACTTGATTACATTGCATAAAGATACTTGAAACCTCTGTTGAAGCAAAAGGGAAGGTAGGGCTCATCTCACACGAAAGCGGTTGGGGTGACACATGTCTGACAGATATTATCCAAGAACCGAGATAATATCGGTTTATGCTGATATATGAGTCTACTTAGACTGGGCGAGACCTAAACTACAGAACTATACTACTCCTCGTCATTTCCTTGTCCATTATCTTCTGGTCTATCGTAGAAAGTGTTGTAGGATCGTAATGGCAATCAGAAGGGGGGGTTGAATGATTGCAGCGAATTGACCCCTGAATTCAAACTTCTTCTTGTGCACAAGAACTCCAGAATCTCTCAGATGACTCTTGTGTAGCTCCACAACAAAGATCACCTCGGTAGCATGAAGGAACACCAAATCAAGAAACAAAGTAGAACGAATCTGAACTTTATATATCAAACTTGATTTGTGTCTACAAAGTGCTCAGCAAGCACCCCTCAAAGCCCCAGATCGAAGGACCTCTAAACGTAGCAAACAGCAAGAAAGCTACGGTCAAAAACCCTATTCTCGGCACATGACCTGCGTGTCCGTACCGCAAAACTCCTTTTCTTATAGCCTAGAGTCCTATCCATGTCTAACACGACACCAACACGGATTCAACCTCAAATCAACCAGATTTGGAAATCCTTCCAAAACTGTCTTTCCAAAAAACCGAACTCTCCACGTTGTAAGCCTCCAGGAAACATTCCCGTAGCTCCAACGTGATCCAACTTTGTCTTCCACGTGCTCCAGCGTGATCCAAACCACCTCTTGACATCCACGACTTCCAAGACCTCAGATTCCCCATCCTAGTCCGAGTCAATCCCGTCACCGAACGTGGTTAGTCCTCACGCCTCAACTTTGCACATGCAAAGATCAAAAAACCCAAATCTTGGCACAAGTTATCCAACTTGACCATCCATTAGCTCACTCACACCCATAAGCACTATCATCCATCATGCAACACATTAAAGCATACGAAATCAACAAATCCGTAGTCAAATCCCCAAAGCGACAAAACTGACAGAGTGTAAACAGAACTACCGCCATTACACTCCCGGTACTACCGCGCACGCGGTCATATCGCTCAAACCACTGCGGAACTACTGCTCATCGGGAAAACTCAAAACTTCCAAAAACATGCTCTCTGGAATTTCCATACTGCAACCTTGCGGTCATACCGTTGTGCGGTACTACCGCCGTTCAAGCTACGGAATTACCGCTCGCCGGTCGTTCCGCTCCAAAACTCCAGATCATCCTATTTTCATTTAACTATTCATGTCAGAGACACTTTCACTCTTGAAGAACAAACGCGGTACTACCGCTGGCAACCCACGGTACTACCGCTCCACAAAAATTCCCAAAATCCTCAGAACAATGTCCTTTGCCACGTGGACGCTCCAGATCCATGGGCCGATTGGACCATGGGTCTCAGCCGTTGGATTTAAAAACACTGTAGCAAGTCCGAACGACCCACTTGATTTCATCCGTCAGATTTCAATCTAACGACCCATAGTCCTTGAGCGATTGGACGGTCGAGCGTTCACTTCAATCTCAGCCGTCAGATCAAGATCTAACGGATCGAGCAAAACGCATCAGAGAAAAAGACTTGCGGTACTACCACGCACGCCCGCGGTCATACCGCACTCCGGTAGTTCCGCACAAACAAAGCTGGTACTACCGATAATCCTGACAAAAACTGATTTTCAGCAGAACAGAACAAAGCTCTGAACCAAGTCACCACAACAAGTTTTAAGGACAAAGAATTCAACATTAAGTACTGAGACTAAGTCTAACTTATTGTCAATGTGTTCATCATCAAATAACTTGACCAAAAACCTCTTGGTCTTACAAGTGTAGTCTCCTTCATCTTCATTGTTTGAAGGGTTTGGGGAGAGAAGCGAGAATGAGCACTACTACCGTGCTCACGAGCCAACACACAATGCAATATTACATATATGCAAGGTTAAACAAGGAAGGCTCGTTTCTTTTATTTGCTAAAGC
The DNA here is from genome assembly GCA_036346405.1 of Phyllostachys edulis. Classification (NCBI taxonomy): domain Eukaryota; kingdom Viridiplantae; phylum Streptophyta; class Magnoliopsida; order Poales; family Poaceae; genus Phyllostachys; species Phyllostachys edulis. Next base: position 110,003,178 of record CM070546.1, read on the forward strand.
AATCTTTTCAATTATCATAATTACACTTAGCATTTTAACGAATTGCATTTTAATAAAGAGAGTAATGTGCAATAATTATTTTAGTAGAGGTTCCATCCGGCGGAAACTCTACCAATGCATCTTTTTTATTGGAGCGACCTCCAATTACTACCACCGCTGAGCTCGACGACTCAGGTAAAATCCAACACAGGGCTAGGTGAGCCCTTCCACATTTTCCATACCACCCTCAAAGGTTAAAATAGAACTAACTCGATTATGATTCCCATGTCCGCCTTTGACCGTAAACACTACTTGTTTAAGCAGTTTAGACTCTCGAGAGGTTATACCTGTACCCACAAGAGATAGTCATACCGTTACCCCACACGATTCCGTAGTCATGTAGTTGGGCGTCGTCACGATAACCTTTCAAACTACCTTGCCCTTTCTGTCATCTCACCCATATGGGGTTGCGCCCATCGTTGGGTGGGATTGTTTGTACTGAGCGTTGGGTGTAGATTTAGACTACCCACAACTCCTGGCAACCTCACCCATTCAAAATTTGGATGTCCTTAAGCTTGCGATTTTCCCCTTTTTCCTACCGTGTGAGACACATTCAGGGTTCAATAATTTTACTAAGCCAAGTTGCACTTTGTAGACTTGTTGTACTTGTTTAACACGGGAGGTTGTGACAAGATTAAGTCCTTAATCCATCTGGACGGTTCTTTCCACATTTTCCAACCATTCTCGTGCTCCTGGAGCACCCACCACCTTTCCATCCGTCCAGATGTGGTATTTAGCATTTAACGGGGTTTTGAGGAGTAAAACCAAATTAATCTATTCCTTTTTAGTCAATGGACCACCAATGACTACCCAATTCATTTCATGTTTGAAAAATGATTGTTTGAGGTATTTTAATACCCCGATACTTACGCAAGACTAGCATGTCGCTTAAGTACAACCTATAGCTAGTATTACCATATATTTACTAAGGTGACAAGGAATAATGGATTCAATAACAATGGGTGGCATATTACTTAATTAATCAACAAATGGGTATTTAACTACCTTAAGCTTTAACATACATTTGATTAAATAATTAAAGCATGCAATTTTGCTAATTTAAATGAATATAATTTTGCATAAAATGTAGGATCAATATGATCAAAGTATTGACTCGCCTTGGTTAAAGGCAAGGGAATCATGGTACTCTTGGTCTTGATCAACGTGGGGATCTCCGGCATCTTCAAATCCTAATCGGGCGAAAATACCGAAAAAGGCACAACGACAAAGAGAGCAAATAAATACACAAGAATACACAAACAAACTCCAAATTGAACAAGACCTATGCCATTAGCAAGATCTTGATTTAACAAATTTTTAGAAATTTAATTTATAATTTTTGGAGTTATAGCGGAGGAGAAATGAATTTCCGAAGATTAAATGAATTGAAAGAGAGAGAAAGAGAGAGAGCTGCGGTCCACAGCACAGTGTAGACCGGGTTCATGGCATGGGGGGGGGGCTGGCTCACGGCATAGTGTGCCAAGGGGGCCCACTGGTTAGTGAGGGCTATGAAATTTGTGGAGTTCTTCTATAAGCGGGCCCACATGTTGGTGAGAGAAAAGGGAGGGTTAAGACAGATTTAAACTAGTTAATGAGTGGCTTAAGGATTAACCACCGACATTAAGGCTTAATGACGGGGAACAGCGCCGGTCCGAACAGGACATGCAGGCGCTTCGTGGTGGCCTTGTGTGGCCGTCGGTGAGCTAGAACACGACACAAGGCAAAGCGAGGATGGGGAGCTAGCGGGGAGGTGGTCTTGGTGGCCAGGGTGGTGGCGCCGAGGAGGCGGTGGCCGTGGCGGGTGGAGCTAAGCGCCCGTGATGGCTCGGCCTGGCGAGTGGGGCTTCGGTGGCGGGTTGGTGGGAGGTGAGCCTGGCGTAGCCTGTGAGCAAAGCCAATGGGGCAGTGGGGAGGCCGGGAGGGCTTGTAGGTGTGGTGGTCTTTGGTGAAGGCGGCGGTGAGGCGGGGAAGAACGACAAATACGGCGGCGACAGTGGCTAATCCTCGGGGGAGGTTGAGGGGAAATGATCTTGGGGGCCGGGGGCTCACGGTGACGGGGTTGGCGGCGCCGAAAGATGACCGGAGCGGCGAGACGGGGGTGGAGGTTGCGGCGGCCGAAAACAAAAACGGGGCGGCTTTGTTGTGGGCTTACCAGAACGAGGAGGCGGCATAGGGAGCTCAAGGGGTGGAGGGACCTTTATAGGGGTCAAGGCGTGGGAGCAAGGGGGCTTGAGGAGGGTTCCTTGGGCGGCGCAGATCGAGGCGATAGCGTGCTTGGCGAGGGGAGAGAGGCGAGGAGTGGAGGAGGCCTGGCCGAGGGCGAGGCGGCTCGGGTGTCCTTCTTGATCATGGCCTTGTATTGGCGGCTTCGCGACGCAACCTGAGGCGAGGGCGGCGGCAGCGTCGCTGGAGCGGTGACAAAACAGGGTAAGGGAGACACGGCTGGCTGCGGCGCGACACAGGAGCTCGAGGCGCGACGGCGACGACGACGTCGTGGTCTGGCCACGAGGGAGGCGAAAGAAGCAGCGGTGTGGCGCCGCACGGGGAGAAAGAAGAAGACTATGGCCTGGGTGGCTCGGGCCAAAAGAAAAGGGGTGGGCGGATGGCTTGGGCGAGCGGTAGGAAAAGAAAGGAGAAAAGGAGGCTGGCCGGGTGGGCCAGGAAAAAGTAGGAAGGTGAAATTTGGAGGAATGGGCTTGGCCTAGAGAGAAATGGGCTGAGCCCGAAGGAAAGAGGGGGCCCAACTTGAAATGACCCGAGGAACAAAAAGAGAAAACTCCAACTTGCGAATTTGAATTTCAAATGTTACGGACATTACATTTGAAACACAAACCGAAAAGGAAGGAAGGTTTTCGCAATTACTTGACAATTTGAAATACGGCGAAGAACAAAAACCAGAACAGTAATTACTATGCGCCGTCCGAAAACGGGCGTTACAACAGCATAGGTTCACGTGGAGATCCAAAATTTCGGCAATTTTGCTACGTCCACCCAATAAGTGTACCAGGAGTTTCAAAGATCTTTGATTCGCGTAAATAGAAGGTATACCAAAGAGGTCGTGATTTTTGCTAGGTTTACACATATCAGTACCAGCAATTTCAGAATTTATTCCTCATGGCAACTTTGAAGTATGATCTTCCACTTCTGGGTCGAGACATAAGATTTTCGCTGTGGCAAGTCAAGATGAGGGCTATGTTGGCACAGATGGATTTGGATGATGCGTTGGAAGGATTTGAAAAACAACCTATCACATAGATCGCAGATGAAAAGCATAAAGACCATAAGGCTTTATCTCAGATTCACCTTCATCTATCAAATAATATTTTACAGGAGGTTTTGAAGAAGAAGACATCTGCTGTATTATGGCTGAAGCTGGAACAAATTTGCATGACAAAGGATCTCACCAGCAATATGCAAATTAAGTAGAAGTTGTACTCTCACAAATTACAAGAAGGAGGATCCATACTTGATCATCTTTCGGTGTTTAAGGAGATCGTTGCCAACCTAGAGTCGATGGAGGTAAAATATGATGATAATGATTTGGGTCTTATTCTTTTGTGTTTCCTGCCTAGTTCTTTTTCAAATTTCAGAGATACCATATTATATAGTAGAGATACTCTCACTCTTAATGAAGTTTATGAAGGTTTGCTTGCTAAGGAGAAGATGAAACAGATGATACCTTCTGAAAATTCAAGTTCGCAAGGAGAAGGCTTGTTTGTTCGTGGCGGGCAAAAGGAGAAGAACTCAAAGAATGGATCTCGATGCAAAAGTTCGAATGGCTACAAGAACCGGTCAAAATTCAGAGGCAAGTACAAGTCATGCAAATATTGAAAGAAAAGTGGGCACGATATCTCTGAATGCTGGAAGCTACAGAATAAAGAAAAGAAAACTGGCTATTATAAGCTAAAAGGTAAACCAGATGATGAAGGTAAAGTCTCCCTTACTGCTGATGATAGTTCTGATGGAGAAGCTCTTATTGCCTTTGCTGGATGTGCTAAGACCAATGATGAATGGATTCTTGATTCCGCCTGTACCTTTCATATGCGTCCTAATAAGGATTGGTTTGCCACCTATGAACCTGTTGAATGTGGTACTGTGTTGATAGGTGATAACTCGTCTTGTAAGGTTGCAGGAATTGGTTCAGTTCAAATCCAGATGTTTGATGGCATTGTTAGAACTTTGACAGATGTGAGGCACATTCCAGATTTGAAAAGGAACATCATCTCTTTGAGTACTCTTGATGCTAAAGGGTACAAGTATTCTAGTGAAGGTGGAGTTTTGAAGGTATCAAAAGGCTCTCTTATTGTGATGAAAGCTGATATTAAATCTGACAATCTATGCCATCTACGAGGTACTACAATATTAGGTAATGTTGCTGTAATTTTAAGTTCATTATCTGATTTCGATGCTACTAATCATTGGCATATGCGTCTTGGGCGTATGAGTGAAATTGGTTTGGCAGAATTTAGTAAGAGAGGACTTCTTAATGGACATAGCATCGGCAAGCTAAAATTTTGTGAGTATTGTGTGTTTGGCAAACACAAGAGGGTGAGGTTCAATACTTCAGTTCATACCACAGAAGGTATTTTAGATTATGTGCATTCTGATTTATGGAGACCATCTCGCAAGTCATCGCTAGGAGTTGCTCATTATATGTTAATAATTATTGATGATTACTCTAGAAGAGTATGGTCTTATTTCTTGAAGCATAAATCAGAAGCATTTTCAGCATTTAAAGAGTGGAAGACTATGGTTGAAAGGCAAACTGAAAAGAAGGTACAGAAACTTCGCACTATTAATGGGATGGAATTCTGTTCGAATGAATTTGAATCATATTGCAAGACTGAAGGCATTGTTAGGCACTACACCATTCCTTATACCCCTCAACAAAATGGTGTAGCTAAGCGTATGAACAAGACCATCATTTTTAAGGCCTGTTGCATGTTGTCAAATGCAGGTTTGCATAGGCGTTTTTGGGCTAAAGCCGCTTCCACTGCTTGCTATCTTATTAATCGGTCGCCCTCTATTGTAATTGAAAAGAAGACTATAATTAAGGTATGGTCTGGTTCCCCAGCAAATTATTCAGAATTGAGAGTTTTTGGTTGTACTGTTTATGCTCATGTTGATAATAGAAAATTAGAGGCTAGAGCTGTTAAGTGCATCTTTCTTGGTTATAAATCTGGTGTCAAAGAATATAAGTTGTGGAATTCTGAAACAAATAAGGTTGTGATTAGCAGAAACATTATCTTTAATGAATCTGCTATGCTTCATGATAAAATGCCTACTAATGTTCCTGTTGAGAGTGAGCAAAATTTAAGTGTTTATGTGGATCACTTTGTTGGTTCAGATAACACATTAGATAAGGAAAATATTGTTGTTCATGATGCACATATTATTGAGGGTCCTCCTATTGCTGAACAGCCACCACAACGATTCATTGCAGTTGACAGACCTAGGAGGGAGATTAATCCACCCAAGAGGTTGATTGAAGAAGCTAATATTGTTGCTTATGCTTTGAGTGTGGCAGAAGAAATTGAAGGTAATACAAAACCTTCATCAAACTCTGAGGCTATTAGCTCCACTGATTGTAATAAGTGGATAACTGCTATGCATGATGAGATGGAGTCACTTTAAAAGAATGTCACTTGGGAATTAGTGAAATTGCCAAAAGAGAAGAAGCATGTTCATTGCAAGTGAATCTTCCAAAGAAAGGAATATATTTCTTCTACTGAACCAGCAAGGTATAAAGTAAGGTTGGTTGCTAAAGGTATGAACTTGAATAATTAGATGTTAAAATTGTATTCTTACATGGGGAATTAGAAGAAGACATTTATATGGACCAACTTGAGGGTTTTGCTATTCCTGGAAAAGAATACCTTATTTGTAGATTAAAGAAATCTCTTTATGGTTTGAAGCCATCTCCTAGACAATGGTACAAGATATTTGATTCCTTTATGCTCTCTCATGACTTTAAGCGGTCTGATTATGATAGTTGTGTTTTTTTAAAGGTTGTTAATGGTTCAACTATTTATTTGTTTCTCTTTGTTCATGATATGTTGATTGCTGCAAAAGATAAGTCAAAAATAGCAAAACCGAAAGCACAATTGAGTAATGAATTTGTGATGAAGGACTTAGGTGCAGCAAAGAAAATTATTGGCATGAAGATTATTAGAGAGAGGCAATCTGACAAGTTATACCTTAGTCAAAAAGATTATATTGAGAAGGTCCTTCGTCGTTTTAATATGCATGATGCAAAACCAGTGAGTACTCCATTAGCTTCACATTTCAGATTATCTTCAGCCTTATATCCTGAGTTATATTATGATATTGAGTACATGTCTAGAGTTCTATATTCTAGTACAGTTGGTTCTCTTTTGTATGCCATGGTTTGTTCTCGTCCTGATTTATCTCATGCACTGAGTGTTGTTAGTAGATACATGGCTAATCCTAGAAAAGAGTATTGGAAAGCAGTTCAGTGGATTTTCAGATATTTGCGTGGCACTTCTAATGCTTGTTTGTAGTTTGGGAATTCCAGAGATGAACTTGTGGGTTATGTTGACTCTGATTATGCTGGTGATTTGGATAAGAGGAGGTTTTTCACAGGTTATATTTTCACAATTGGTGGTTGTGCTGTTAGTTGGAAGACAAGCTTACAAGCTATTGTTACCTTATCTACCACTGAAGCAGAATATATGGCTATTTCTGAAGCTTGTAAAGAAGCTATTTGGTTGAGAGGTTTGTACACTGAGCTTTGTGGAGATAATTCTTGCACTACTATATTTTGTGATAGCAAAGTGCCATATGCCCCACAAAGGATCAGATGTTCCATGAGAGAATAAAACACATTGATGTGTATATCACTTTATTCAAGGTGTTATTGCCCAATGTGATGTTAAAGTGTGCAAGATAAGTACTCATGATAATCGAGCTGATATGATGACAAAGCCAGTTCCTGTTACTAAATTTGAGCTTTGCTCAAGCTTAGTTGGTGTTACAGTTTAGTCCTAGAGACTAGTTGGCGCACGGTGATTTTTATCTTATTGGGGAATTATTTGGTGATTGATGATTCTTTTTTATGCTACAAGAGGAAATTCTACTCAAAGTGAAGATTGTTGATATTTGTGATCCGAATTTCTAATATGGTCGAATCCAAATATGCCATATTAGCGGATCAGTTGTCATATTAGCGGATTAGTTTTTTACTTGGACTTCAAGTCCTTTTACCCCTTTTATATACCTCTTGTAAGCCGCACGGGGAGAGTTGACGTCTCAATTGTAATCCCCCTGTGTTTTGTAAACACTCCTCATATAGTGATCATCACCGGTTGACGTCTGTGGTTTTTTCCCGTAAGGGTTTTTTACGTAAAAATTTGTGTCGTTTTTGTCTCTATTTTTTCTAATCATTTCAACAAACGTGACTTTTCTACATATATAGTCCAAGAATTATCTTTTGCATGCAGGTCAAACCAATCCACACACGTTTGCACGAGGCGTGTGCACTGAAGTGGACGACAAATTCAGTTGTTGGTTGTATCACCATCCTCCTCTAGTGATACTCACTGTCTGACTCAAAGTTGAGGTGATCCATGAGGAGGCTAAACTCCACCAAAGCTTTCGGTGGGATGTGAAGAAGAACATGTCTCTATTTGAGCCCATCCTCTCCCATTCTGAGAATCCGCGCAACTGAAACAGAGGCACAACTGTTCGAAAGGGGTTATGCAACGAATTGGTTGGATGTCAAGGGCAAGGCAGTCCCGGCCTGTACGAGATCACGCGGAATAACGCAAGGAAATCTTCAGTTTTGGCTTCTGTTTCTTGGACTGGGACTCTGAAAGGATTTTAGTACGGCCTTGTCCAGCGTAAAAGAGCTTGAATTTGACTGATGGTCTCCCCGTCTCTTCAAATGCATCACCATCGGGCTATCAAGTGTGTTTTTCTTTCCTTTTTTTTTTCAAAAACTAGGCTAGAGGCGCCTCTTTTTTTGAGAGTCACGCACCCATACACATGCACTCACACGTGAGTATGTTTTTAACACACGTCTAATTTAAATAGTGAAGGTTTAAACTCTACGTAGTGTGAGCACGTGCTGTAACCACTGAATATACCTACGTTTACGTACTATTCAAAACCATCTGAATAGCTCTAAAACCACCAAAATAACTAGGTGAAGCAACCACGGCTCAGCCCAGATAGGTTGTTCGCACGCCTGGCGAAGCAACACCTCGGTTGTATGGATAAAGCTTACAATTCAACTTTCGCTAACTAGGTCTTAGATGTTCTCAGATTACGACCTTTGAGTTGTTCGAGTCTTGAGATGCTTACATGCTCAAAAGAGTCACCTGGTTTAGACTTTGAAGTCCAAACAAGATCTCCTCTTTCAAAAAAAAAAAAAGTCCAAACAAGAACTTGGTGGTAAAATATAAAAAATCAGTATAATAAATTTTGTTGTGCCTCGTTGGACTGAAACATGTTCCTTTTCTTTTATTACAGCTCTGCAGAGTGTGGACAGTACATATTGTACGTCAACGGTGTAGCATTGCTTATCAACTTTTAGTATTCAGGTCTTGTTTGGAAGGCGTTTGGCTATACAATGAATATTCACCGTTTACTTAATTAGTTAACGGAATTGCTACTTAACTTTTAACACTTTTTTTATGCCAAAACTGTCATTTTTCATTTAGAATTTCAATATACATAAATTACAGTAAATTATTTATGTACTTTTTTTTCATGGTCACGGTAATTATTCTTGAAGGTCTTAATAACTCATATTTCCATCAAATGATTCAACGGATTTGCTAATTTGTATTTTTTTTATTTGTAGAGTTCATCTAGATTTACTTTTGTCTAGTTTAGAATTTTTTTTTTGGTATTTGTAGGGTTCATATACATTTACTTTTGTCTATTCTATGTAGACATAAATTAGAGTTTTCTTTGTGTGAACATTGATCTTGTATGTTGTTTCTTTGATCTAATGGTTCAAAATCTGATAGTTTTATACAAAGAAAACTGTCACATTCATTTAAACAGACCGGTCGAAACACGCCAAAGATCGCCATTGCCGCTAAGCGCCCTTCATTTGCATGCCTCTCCGACAAATACACACCCTACCGAATGTCCTCCTCTGTTTTTCTTATATTAAGGAGATGTCGTCACCGTAGGCAACTGAAAGGAAGACAACGGTAGCCTAAGGAGATTTTCCTCTAAGAGCATGTACAATGGGCTTATGTCAGCCGTCTATAGTTATTGCCACGTAGAATTTTTACTGACGTGGATGAAAGAGAATGAAGAGAGAGAAAAATGCTGCCTACAATCCTGTAGTCGACTATAGCACAAGAAACAAGAAAAATATTAAAAGATTATGTGTTATATAATGACAACTAAAAAACAAAATGATCGTCTGCATCTATTGTATGAAATTGTCTTTAGTCTTTATCTATAAGTGATATAGAGAGTTGGTATAGGCAATGTATTTGTCTATCTTATTATCTACGCTCTTAGAGGCTTTCACTACTTAAGTAAGTAATGAGTATTCACTATATATAGGGTCCCGTTTGGATGACGAAGTTTTTTCCCAATTCATGCGGAAAGTGAAATATTTCTTATGAAATTCCAACAAAATTCCCATGGAATTCTAGCGTTCCAAACATTGTTTTATCTTTTCTTGTTTTCTTTGATATTATTGTGAAGTACTACTGCAAGAAAAGATCTTGGAATGATTGTTGACAGGCACAACTACGTCGTTCTAACTTTTTACATAGCTATCAGTAGAGATAAGATAACATCTACCAGGGTAACCAGGCCTTATCCCGTCTTGATCGACACTAGAAGGATGCCGATATTAATTAGCTCGACATCGCTGTCACTAGCTGTGATGTTGTAAATGTAATCAAACCATTCCAAAATTCAGGCCCTCCATTTCCAGGAACGAATAGCTGCGTGACTGCGCCACAGGAAGCAGAAAAAAGTGAACGAAGACGCGTTTACCCCTTCTTCGAAAGAGAAAGTATTACTACTCCGACCACTCGCGTACAGATACAGATTCAGATATACGCATACGCGCGCGCGTATGGAGGGAGTATGGACGTGCGCGCCCGGGTGTATATATGCGCCCGCGCGCGTCCGCTCCTCTGGCCACCTAACACACACACACACACACACATGCTGTGCCTGTGCGGCTGTGCCTAGCCTAGGCGTTCGAACGCTGGGCGAGGTAAAGGGGAAGGCGCCCCACTCTCGCGTCGCGGTTTGTCCATTGCGCAGCTCCGGTCCCGTCCCGTCCCCTGTGCCGTTGTTCGATCCCACGGCGGCACCCCCACCTAGCTGAGGTGCGTGCGTGCTCGGGCCTCGCAGTTTTCCTCGCTGCTGTTGTTTCTTGCTCTGTTCTTGCGCTCCCCGTGAGTTGTCCCTCGACGTGCTCTGATTGTTCCTGCTGCGGATTCATTATTGTCTTGTGTGTGAGAGAAAAGAGAGAAGGATTGTTTGGGTCTTTTGCATCTGGATTGAGCTAATTTAGCAAATTTCGAGGATTTTTTTTTGTTTTCTTTTTTTGTTCTTGTTTTTTGTTTCCCATCGACGGTCTGAGTAGTTTAGTAGCTTCACGGGAAGCGAAAAGTACACCTGTGGCTGCTGTTATCTAGTGTTCTGTTCTCCTTCACCTCCTTGGTGTTTTGTTTTCTCGAAGAAACCAGTAGTAGTACTAGTCTGCTGCTTCTTGATTTTGTCCTCTTGAGCTTTTTACCCAAAGAGGAGCACTGTTCGACGCAAATTGCAAAGTGGAACATGCACTGAAATCTCATCGCTTGCGTCATCTGGGGTTATCCCAAGCTTGTAGTTTCATCAATACTTCAACCACCGGCATGGCATGTTCTTGACTTGAATCCAGTCGGTTCTTCTTGTGGCTTCTTGCAGGGCGCAGCGGATTGAAATCCAACCAGGGTAGAGCGGGACTCTGCGAGCAGCAAGATGTTGGAGAAGAAGACCGGCGAGTTCAGCGGGGAGGAGGTGATCGCCGAGTTCGAGCGGCTGACGCGGGACGCCGCATTTGTGCAGCGGGAGACGCTGCGGCGTATCCTGGCCGAGAACGGCGCCTCCGAGTACCTGCAGGGGATGGGCCTCGCCGGCCGCACCGACCCCGACAGCTTCCGCGCCTTCGTGCCGCTCGCCACGCACGCCGACCTCGAGCCCTACATTGAGCGCATCGCCGACGGCGACACCTCCCCCGTCCTCACCGCCAAGCCCGTCACCTCCATCTCCCTAAGGTTGGTTGGTTACTAATAGGTTGCTGCCGCTTAGCTCCTCAGCTAGCTCAAGAACTGATCATGGCGATGCATGCGCGTACGTACGTGCAGCTCCGGCACGACGCAGGGGAAGCGCAAGTACCTGCTGTTCAACGAGGAGCTCGTCAAGTCGACGATGCAGATATACCGGACCTCCTACGCTTTCAGGAACAGGTACGCCATCGCCTCGCCGGCATCGCTCGGCTCTATCGCTGTTAGGTTGCATCGCGTCGCGTCGTTCGCTCGCTCTCGTCGTTGTTTTCGCCGCAATAATACACCAGAAAGCAAATCTTGTCCAGATTTCGGTTTCTGGTGCGCGGCCTCCGGAGAGTCGCTGTCTGCCATTACTGGGTTGTTCTCTCAGCTTTCCACAACGAAATTTTTTCATACCCCATACGTACAAGAACAACAGTGTTGATCTGATCGATGGGTTTGAAACATATGGAGTTAATTATTAGCTGCTTAAATTAAGTCTACGATCGATCGAGGCGATAAGCTTAACTTCTGTTTCTGATTGACGCTCGAGCGTACGACTGCAACCTCTTTTCGTTCACCTTGTCCTGTCTTTTTCATCTACCATGTTTCTAGTTTTGGTGCTGGTTTGGCCTCCATTAATGAGGTCAATTCTTGGGCAAGTTCTAACGCAACCACTGCTTAATGGCGCTGCCACCACCTTGTGTCTCTCTCTATGCAACAGGGAGTTCCCCGTCGAGAACGGCAAAGCGCTGCAGTTCATCTACAGCAGTCGGCAGTTCACGACCAAGGGCGGGCTCACGGCGACGACGGCGACGACCAACGTGTACCGCAGCGAGGAGTTCAAGGCGACGATGCGCGACATCCAGTCGCAGTGCTGCAGCCCCGACGAGGTGATCTTCGGCTCGGATTTCGCGCAGTCGCTCTACTGCCACCTCCTCTGCGGCCTGCTCTTCGCCGACGAGGTGCAGATCGTGTCTGCCACGTTCGCGCACAGCGTCGTGCTCGCGTTCCAGACGTTCGAGCGGGTGTGGGAGGAGCTCTGCGCGGACATCCGCCACGGCGCCCTGTCGCCGACCCGGGTCACCGAGCCCACCGTCCGGCAGGCCGTGTCGGCTCTCCTCGCCTCCCCGAACCCCGCGCTCGCCGACGCGGTGGCGCGCAAGTGCGCCGGCCTGAGCAACTGGTATGGGGTGATCTCGGCGCTGTGGCCCAACGCCAAGTACGTGTACGGCATCATGACGGGGTCTATGGAGCACTACGTCAAGAAGCTCCAGCACTACGCGGGCGGCCTGCCCCTGGTCGCCGCCGAATACGGCTCGTCCGAGGGGTGGATCGGCGCCAACGTCGAGCCGGAGGTGCCCCCGGAGTCCGCCACGTTCGCCGTGCTGCCCGACATCGCCTACTTCGAGTTCATCCCTCTCAAGCCCGGCTGCACCGACGCCGGCGGCCCCGGCCCCGGCGCGTGCTACGCCGAGGCTGAGCCCGTCGGCCTCACGGACGTCGCCATCGGCGAGCACTACGAGGTCGTCATGACCACCTTCGCAGGTATGCACCACTACTATTCAATGCTTCCTGACTATTACCTCTTTCACGTTCGCTTTCATGCATGACGTATACATTTATTTTTCAATATTTACCCACCCACCTAGCTAGAACCATATATTTACCTGCACCTGCACATTGGCTGTTGCTTTCGGATTTTTTTCTGAAATAATTTTATTTTAAAAGAAATTTACCAAAATAAATAGTCGATTTTTTTTTTTACAAAACTAGGCTACCGTCATCATTTTGAAATGATGAAATTGTCCTGTCATCATTCCAAATGACAACAGTAGCCTAGAGAATGGCAACAGAACCTAGAACAGTGCAAAGATGGTCCAGTCGCCATTTGATCCTATCGCTACTCTAACTGGCGACAGGACCCGGTCGCCATTTCAACTGGCGACAGAGACATCTGTTTGTTTTTACTGTCTATTTTCGGTCACATATTTTGTGCTCACAATAATATTACAAAACATTCAGCACAACGTTATCACATTTTTTGTCGACAAATAACAATGATATTACAGAACATTCAGTGCAACATCCTCACATATTTTATCGACAAATCACACTGATATTATAAAATATTCAGCACAACATCATCGCCTAGTTTTTCGACAAATCAAAATGATATTACAAAGCATTGAGCACCACATATTTCAATAAGACGAACCTTTCCCGTGACCACGACCTCAACGTTCGCCCCATCGATCGCCTCGAGTGGGGCGGTCGAATGAGGTCCCCGCGGTGCCGTCCGGACTATCGATGTCTCATTCATCCTGTAGATTTCTCGTAGGCCATTTCTTGAAGGTGTGCCCAAACTCCCTACAAATGGAGCACTTCATTGTACAACACCCGGCTTCTACTTCGTCCATGTCGTTCCTGGTACATCGTACCTGTCGCTGGCCAACCTTTCCTTTTAGCCTATCAATGTCCGCGGCCCAGATAAGTTACTCTTAGGTCGGATGGCCAGTGAAATGACCAACCACGTCGTGACCATACAGCTCTGCACTACAGGTTTGTACCACCTCCTCCTTATTGAAATAATCAGAGAGGTACTGGCCGAGATGCTGCGCCACTATCGAACATGTGGCCATGACATGTGAGCAGGGCCTATGCAGAAGAAGAGGCTTTTTGCAAGTGCGTACGCAACTAGCGCGGTGCAGCGTGCACTCGTGGGTGATCTTCTCACGGTTTGTCTCGCTATGTCCTTTATCCCTGCACAGTATCTCGAAGCGAAGCTTTATTATGCCCATCTTGAATGCCCAGTGCATCTCACCCTTCTTGCTCTTCTCCTCCATGTACTTGGTGAACATGGCGGAGTATAGTATTGTGTTATTTGCCATGGCGAGCGACGCATTGTTATTTCTGTCAACAAAGTAATTTGTGGTACCGCGGAGAATTTCCTCCACAACACCAACCAAAGGAAGGCGCCTGGCGCCGCGCATGACCCAATTGTACATCTCGGCTACATTGGTTGTCATGACACCATATCGAGCACCACCCTTGTCATGTAGCAGCGACCACTTCTCCTTAGGCTCGTGCTCAACCCAGTCGGAGAAGCATTTCACTTGTATCCCCGTCTTCCTCGCCACGCTAGGACCATCTGTGGGTAGCTGTGGCAATGCTTTGGAGGCTTGGTCAGCGCTTGTAACAGCCTTTTTCGCTGCCTCCCTTCTGTGCGTCTAGGTCTGCTCATCTAGAATCTTCCACAGTGCGTCAAACTTTTGCTGCTAGTTTGGATTGCACATCCGCTTGAATAGGTTCATCAAGTCCTTGTTGCCAAACTATTTGTTAAAGTTTGCACCCAAGTGCCTCATGCACCACCTGCTCTACAGATCCATCCATGGAAGTGGTTCGTTCCCTCTTTGTTATAGCTGAGTTATTATACTTAGTAGGCCCGCATGCAGATCAGGTATGACGTATACGTTAGGACAGCCCTGTACAACAGAAATCCTTAAATTTCTCAGGAACCACAACCAGTTGTTCGTGTTTTCGCTTTCAACGAATGCAAATGCCACAGGAGAACTTGATTGTTCCCATCCATCGCTATTGCAGTCAGTATCAGGCCTTATACTTTCCAGTCAGGAACGTGTCATTCACGCACAAGATTGGATGGCAGTGCCGGAATGCATTGATGCATGGCCAAAGGCAAAAAATGCTGCCTTCAGTACCCTCTTATTGCTCTACTTTGGATGCGTGGAATCTTGAATGTCGACAAGAGTGTCAGGATTTTTGTCTTGTATGACCGGAGTTGGCCAGGGAGGTTGTGGTATGAGTTCTCGAACGTACCGAATCTTGATTCCAATACCTTCTTTGCCCTCCACGCTTTGGCGTAGCTGATTGTATACTGAAACCTTGCCTCAATCGCCCGAATGATGGATCGTGGCTAAAAATTTAGATTATCCACGATCTCACCCTACATGATGTTCGCGATGAAGCCTCATGATAGGTTCTTGTGGGACTGCACTGACTCAGCGACAACACATGTGTCAGGGACCACTATAGAGCATTTCCAGTAGGTGTACCACTTATGTTGAAATGTGTTCACTTGTCAAAGGCATCCCTTTATGTCGCACTTCACGTCGTAGCATCTTGGGTTACACTTGACGACTGTGAATGTAAACCGTACCGACAAGGCCCAGAATTTGACCGCCTCCTGCACAACCTCCTTGCATTTGTATATAGCTCCTTGCCTGACCTCGCTCTAGTCGTATTCCCACGGCACACGAGAGCCTTCGTTAACGATGAGGTTGTCAAACTGGTATGTGTTCTACTAGGATGGAACCGTCTGCTATTCCACAGTATCTTCGTCGTCAGATTCTTCATCTTCTGACAATACCATGTAGTCATCGTCTTCGAGATCCATCATTTGGACTAGGGCTTCCAGCTCCTTACCCTCGCCAGCAAGTCCACTAGCTTGCCTGGCTGAAGGAGCTCCTTTCATAGGGTCTTCATCGACAGCATCAATAACTCCCAGACATTTGGCCATTGTGTGTGCCACGTTGTGGCTAGAGTCTCCGACTTGTTCTTCGGTATCACCACCCTCTTCTTGTTCAACCGTCGATGTAGGAGTGGGATTGACATATGCCTGGGCCAGAAGAACCAAATCCCACCGTTCCTCCTTCACCCTGCGTACATATGACTACCATGACCTTGTTTCCTTTAGTTGCACTAACTCTCAATATGTACCCTATGGTGCTCGATTGGCAAGGCAACTTAATCTCAGATCATACATAACATGGTCCAAATCGAATATGTGGAACAACCACCGCTTCACATCGCCCCATGTATGCTGCTCTAGTCTTGTTAGGGTCACAGTCGCCGATGGAAATAACGCAAATCAACCCCCTTAGGACCCTCAAGAATAGTCCTCTGACCGTAGTAAATTTCGAAATTGGTGACGTCCAATATATTTGACACACTACACCGTAATACAAGATTTCCACAATTAACCACATGTCTAAAACTAAACTACCATTGAAAAGGATTATGTACAACATACTATATTATGTAACCGTACATCTAAAACTATGTAATCCATTCGGTTAAAAAAAATTACCTGAAAGGTAGACTTTGCTAGTTTCTCTCCTCCCCTCTACCCCTCTCCCTTCCCTCCCCTCTACTCCTCTCCCTTCCCTCCCCTCGTTCTATTTTTTCTGAATAAAAGTGAGTTATGCCAGAATTTTGAGGTCTTTTATAGAGTAGATTGTGCGTCTATTTGGAATGGCGACAGCGATTTGCGGGACCCCTGTCGCCATTTAAAATGGCGGTTTTTCTAATTTTAATATTAAAAAAATTTAGGGACTCGCGGGATCTCTGTCGCCATTTGAAAAATAGCCTTCCTAAATTTTAATATTAAAAAATTTAGGGACTTACGGGATCTCTGTCGCCATTTGGAGTGGCGATAGGGCCATCTCGCCATTTCAACTAGCGACAGGGACTTCTCTGCACTGTTCTAGGCTACTGTAGTTATTCTCTAGGCTACTGTCGCCATTTAGAACGACAATAGGACAATTTTGCCATTTCAAATCATATCGCCATTCCTAATGACGACAATAGTCTAGTTTTGTAATTTTTTCTGACTATTTATTCTTTGTAAATTTTTGTTAAAATAATATTATTTCAAAAAAAAATTCGTTGCTTTCTTATATGTAAGTGGAGATTGGCAGTTGCAAAGACTGAGTTGGTTGAATTGATACTTTTTTATTTGTAATGGTAAAAGTAGTGTTGCTCGCATAAAATTATAAAAATGGTACCGCGGCAAGTTAGGAAGATCATGTATCGTGCTCTTAGTCTGTGAAAACCAGATACCGCGCTCCTAGTCCTCGGAACCCATGCACCGCGGACTGGAATCGCGGAAAGTAGCTTCATTCAACAGCGGCGAACAATAATTTCGCTACTTAGCTACTTCTTCTACAGTGCTAAACAGGAAATCATCTCTCCGATCACTGTTGCTAGAGTGCCTCCATCCGAACATACTGCGGACTAGAACCGTGGTATGTCTCCCTACAGCGCTCCCACCTTCCTTCCGTGGTACCGGACCGCAGTAGCCGTGTTTACCGCGGTCCGAGAGCGCTGTAGTGATTGCCACGGTTTGGGAGTGCCGCAGGTGACTTACCTAGCCTGTTACAATATCATTTTTATAATTACATACAAGTGAATGCTACTTTTACTATTACAAAAAAAAAAATTCAAATCAGCCAAAGACTCACGAAGACCATTGCAGCCTTGCTTTGTGGTGATAGCAGTACTAATCGGTGTCACAGCGACAGTACAGAGAACTTTCGTCCCATGCTTTCCTCTTTGTTGGCTTCACCTCTGACAGCTGCCCAAGGGGGCATTGACTTCGCCTGTCGCCTTCCGATTCCAAACCCTTGGGCTAGCTTAGCTCTGTGATCTTGGTCTTGAACACTAGATCGGACTCCACTTTTCAAAGAAATGTAGTAGAGTAGATGGCTAGCTTTTAGGTAGATGAGACGGTCATCAGCGGAGGATTCCTGTTGAACCATAAGAAAGGGATTTGAAGTGGACGTTAGTTTTTCTGTTTGGTTACCTGTGGTTTAGTGGGTCAATTAGTCATCAAAACCATCTTATGAATTGGACCTTGGTTGCGACATATATTGGTCGATCGAGTATTCGAGTTGCTTGGAGAGTTGTTATGAACTACCTCGAAGATGTGGGGATGAATAAATTAATTATTCCTATCGAAGTCCCCTTCATTTGAACAATTAATTCCCTACATCATATTAGGTGTAATGTGCATACACGTCTAACCAGAAAAAACACGTGTCGCAAATCAGAACTATTATACGATCCTTTTCCCTTCATGTACGCTTCACACACACACACACATTCCACAGCCTTACTAATTAACTTAGTTGACTGCTTGACAAGGGTGATGCAACTATGCAAGTCCAAGGACTTATTCAGCCCTGTCTGAAATGAAAATAACCATTCAATTTACAGACCTTTTACTTGTCTGTGCAAATGCTCCTTGGTTTTCCCCAAAAAAATACTGATTGGTTACATGACTTGCATCGGAGAGCTACTAGCATCTACTAGAAAAATACAATGATGTATAAATTATGGATTGGGTGTTGAACCGTGGAACCAATAATATGTTCAGACAAAAGTGGCTCCTACATATGGCGGTTTGTCGGTTTACCTTTGTTCATTGTTCCTGGCCCTTAGCAGCTCGGAAATTCGTACTGTTTAATTCCCGAACCTTAACCGTAGTTTAATTTTGACCAGTTATTTCGCGTGCATTAACATGTGAGTGCAACAGCTGCTGCAACTGTCCAACGAACACCCCAGGCTCTTTGCCTCTTTCTAGTAGCTGAATTTTCAGGTTGTCTTACTAGTCCGACCCAACCTTTCTTTTTCTTCATTTCTAGCTAGTAGTTTCTACCTCTATGTACAATCTATCTACCAGGATTTTATTTCTCAGTACGTCAATTGATAGGATTTCTCGTAGCCTTTAAGACTTTAGTTCGCTGCATGACTCCATGCATGAGCATGGGCACGACATAAAGGGCCTACAGGAGATGATGTGTCCTGTGATCTTGTCGGATAGATGATCGGATAAGAATTAGTCACAGCGCAAGTGGGCACAACACATACATGACCAATCTGTGAACACAACGTAGCTTGCTAGAGGGGTCCCGTACTAGAGATATTTGTATCTATATGACTATTTTTGTTTGCATGATTGTCTTATGTTAGCCTACCATCATACATGCTGTTTTAGGCCTTTCGCATGATTTCTTAGAGCATATTCTTCAGTCAGAAAGTCACAAGAAAAATTTCCCCAGATGCTAATCTTAGTTAATCAAATGTGGTATCTTGTGGAATGGTTCGTTGCTAATGGCCTTACTGGTGGTATAATTAAGTGGATTTAATTTTGAAATGAATGGCAGGATTGTACCGGTACCGGCTGGGAGACGTGGTGCAGGTGGCCGGGTTCTACAACGCGACGCCCAAGCTCAAGTTCATGTGCCGGAGGAACCTCATGCTGTCCATCAACATCGACAAGAACAGCGAGCAGGACCTGCAGATCGCCGTCGACAGCGCCGCCACCAAGATCCTCGCCGCCGAGAAGCTCGAGGTCGTCGACTACACCAGCCAGGCCGACATGTCGTCGGACCCGGGCCACTACGTCATCTTCTGGGAGCTCAACGCCGACGCCAGCGACGACGTGCTGCAGGGCTGCTGCGACGAGCTGGACCGGGCCTTCGCCGACGCCGGGTACGTCGGCTCGAGGAAGGCGCGCGCCATCGGGCCGCTGGAGCTGCGGGTGCTGCAGAGGGGCACCTTCCAGAAGGTGCTCCGCCACTACCTCTCCCTCGGCGCCCCGGTGAGCCAATTCAAGTCACCGCGGTGCGTCACCCGGTCCAACACGGGCGTCCTCCAGATCCTATCCGGCAACACCGTGAAGGTTTTCTTCAGCACTGCCTACGACTGACGGATCTCCGGCAATACCAAGAGGAACACAGTGACGGATCGACGACGGTAAGATACCCGAATCGTGCAGGAGTGAAAGCGACGCAGTGAGCATGCAGTGACAGATCAGGTAGTTACAGCATGCATGCAGCAGTTGCAATTCATGCAAGCGCGCAGTAGTCAAGTGGCCACAGGCCAAAGTGTCTGTATCTATCAGTTGCGTCGCATGCATGTGCCCCTGTTTGCTAGTATCAAATTAATAAACTTGTTAATTTGTCCGTGCGTGCATGTGCGTTTATATCTCTGCATTTCCATTAGCGAGGGTGTCTGGTATATTCTCCAAGATCCGTTCTTGTCATGCATGATCAAATTGGATAGTTATATGTGACTTCTATTCATAAGGTGACTGGATTTTTTTTAAGTATAACTCATCTTTTTTAGCTATTGGATCAATATCCAATCATATGATATACTAATCTCTACACAAATCCAATAGTCACAACAAGTGATTTAAACTTAAAAAAAATTTAGACGACTTAAAAATAGCAAGACTGTAGTTATATACTTAACCACACCCACTGCGAACCATGCAATTCGGAAATGATTTCTCTGGCTAGCTATAGGGACTAAGGCTAGCTATTGGGGCCGGGTGGTTGTAGGATTTCTATTTTTCTGCAAGTCACGTGAGCAAAAGGCTGCACGGCTCGACAGGAAGTCCGGAGGGCAGCGCAAGAGAACGGGGACATCCTTTCTGCTTGCAGTTGGGACTTGGGAGAGCATTCTGCCTCCCCAGTCACATGGCTGCAGACTCACTAGTATGCAGCAGCAATCGAGACGATATGATAATTGGAGAACGGGGGCCAAGAGCTCGGTGGATATGCTCGTTGATGGCGAGTACCCACGAGGCAGTAGCCAACGGCGCGGCATGTGTGGATGTGCGTGGTGGCGTACATGTCGGCCATTGCAACTGTGCGCAGGACGTGAGAGGTTGATGTGTTTTCGGGCCAGCCGCACCGCGCGCCGTTGGGTCCTGGGCACTGGGCAGAGTGTTGCGTTGCGCGGGCAGTGGCACATGCAGACGAGGCATTTGATTTGAGGCGCGCAGCTGGATATCTGTAGATAATCTCATATCAGGGAGCCGTGGACCCTGAAACGAATCTTCATATTCAAGTGACATCGTACAAGTGTACAACAGTACAACATACAACAGCCGAACCCATTCGCATTATATATTCAGCGAAGGCATTTTTCACATCAGTACGTGATAATGTGCAGCACATCTATCTATTATTATATTATTAAAGCGATAAAAAAATGAAGCCCTCACGTTCGCTCTCAAGGACTAGAAATTCTCACGTAATCAGTGAAAAAAGATAAACATCTACACTGTTAATTATGGTGAATCTAGATTATACGATATAGATCTCCCTCTTTAGAAATTTCAGAGTTCTACCGAGAAATCACCTGCCTATCACCAGCTGTATACATCTAACATACGGAAATCACCAGCCACACAACAACTGTGGCGCGTGCTAGCAAGCAAGCAAGCAACCACCAATGGTCGAGCACGAACCAGAGCGTTGCGCGCGACCGCCATGCCCACGCCGATCTTCGTTTGCATAGCTATTCTCACCAATTTCTCACGCTGCTCGGCGCGTCGATGGTGGTGCTTCCCGTCGTCGGCAAGCCGTGCGTCCACGTCGGGTACGTATAATAATAGATCACGACGGAATTCACGTATACGTCTAACACACGTTTGACAAGAGTTCACCATACTTCACCAGTGAAATCTCAAGAGAGCCGGGAGCCAAAACTCCCCCTCTCCCTCTGGCGACTCTGTAGTCGCCGGCGTCCCCTTCCGCGCCAGTGCCACTCCGGCACCGGTGGCCAAGCTCGCGTCCCACCCTCCTCCCCCCCTCCTCAGCCATGCCCCTTCTCTCCCCTCCCTCCTTTCCTCCCCCCCCCTCCTTCCCTTTCCTCGCCCTCCCAGATCGGCCGTCGCCGCCATTCGCCAGTCCTTCCCACCACCGCGCCCCCCGCCTCCGGCTTCCCCAGCTCCTCCTCCTCCCCCTAGGTCCTTCCCTCCTCCAGATCAAGAAGCCCTTCTGCGGGGCAGATCCAGATCTAATCTGGCCCGGCCTCGGTTCCTCTAGCTGCTCCACCCTCCTTGCCCGCCCGTCGCCCCTCCTCGCTTCACCCCGGTAGCTCCCCCTCCCCTCGGCTGTGGTTCCCCCTCCGCTTCTTCCGGTGCCCCCACTGCTTTGAAGTCCCCTTCTTTTGCGCAGCTCCTTTAAGGCCCGGCTCCTCCCAGCGGCACCCCCTTTACTGCGTCTGCCTACCCCTTTGCCCCCCACCCAACTCCATTCAAGAGCCTCTCAACCCCTTCATAGCTCCTGCAGCAACGCGGCGCGCCCCATCACATCGAAGCTTCCTCGAGCGAGCAGCGTATCCCCAAGTCAGTGATGGGACGGCCTCTTCATCCCCAAAGCCGTTCGGCCCGGCGCGTCCTGCCCCAAAGCCGCTCGGCCCGGTGCTTCAGATGGATGGCAGGAAGTTAAACGCCCGTACTGGTGGCGTGCAAGGGGTCGGCGAACCACCCAGCGGACCGACTCTACCTCAGCAGCCTTCTTGCTCCTTAAATCCGAAGGCAGATGCTTCCGCTGCCTCTCGCGCGACCATAAAGTCCACAGCTGCCGTGATCCCATCCGGTGTGTCCTCTGCTTCTCCTCTGGTCACAGGGCTCAGGAGTGCAGGCGCAGACACCAGCTTTCCCCCTCCACCACCTCGCGCCTCCAGGCTCCAACGAAGTCTCCTCGCCGGCGGACTACCCCGAAGCCTCTGGCCCCAGCCATGACTTTCCTGGGTGCGCCAGACACCAGGCCGGAGGAGGACTACTGCGTCGTCAACTGCTACCCCCAGCTTGACCGAGCCCGCCAGGACTGGGAAGCCACTGCCCTTGTGGCGTGGGTGCTGAAGGGTGACGCCAACGCTGACGACAGAGATGTCGCAGAGGCGGTACGGCGTTGCTTCGGCCTACGCCGGGAAGACGTCGACGTCTCTCTTCACCACCCGGAGACCTACCTCCTCAAATTCGTCAGCAAGCACACCAGGGACAAGGTCAGAGAAGCGAAGAAATTCCAACACAACGCACTGGAGATCCACATGTGTCCATGGAGGGCTGTGAGTCATGCCTTCGGAGCAGCGATGTTCTTCCGTGTGCGGCTCTGCCTGGAAGGGCTACCGGTGTTCGCTTGGACACCGGACATCGCGGAGCGAGTCGTCGGCAGAAAATGCTCGCTGCACTCCATTGAGGGGGTCTCGGCGAGCCGCGAGGACACGAGGACCCTCAACCTATGGGCCTGGACGGCCAACCCAAGCTCTATCCCTAAGGTGACCTGGATCACCTTCACCTCGCCAGGCTCTGATTCAAGCAGACCTGAAGCGAGTTCCCGCCTTCTTGACAAATGGAGGCGCGGACTCACCCACCGTGTGCTCATCCACCTCGACTATGTTGAGGACCACACTGCCGCACCCCTCGACGACTTCATCTCGGTGGCGGAACATCGCTTGCGTCTGAGCCAATCACCACAAGCCTACCCTGGAACCTGGGGGCAGTGGACGGCACGCCAGAATCAAAAGGGGGCCAAGCCACTTGCCTTCACTTCCCCCGCGGTAGGAGGAGAAAGCAGAAGATAATTTTGAAGCCGAAGCTCACCACGACTCCCGCGGGCAACGCCGTCCCTCTCATCGTGGGGCGCTGGATGAACACCCTTCCTTCATGCCCCGGAGGCGCAGGGACGACGACGACAGGGACGACGACAAGGACCGCCACAACCGCCCCAGCTACAGGAGCACTGGCACGTCCAACAGGCAGCGCCCTGGCCCTGCTAGGGAGCGGGACCGCTCCCCTCGCCGAGGTCACCCCCAGCAAGCAAGCGAGAGTCTTGAGGTCACGGGCGGCTGGGGGTCCAACACCTCACCCGGGGCCCCTGATCCTTCTAAGCTGTCACCAGAGCAGGTCAAAGTCCACACCGACCAAACTCTCCAGGAGCTCTTCGCCTCCTACGCCAAATCCATGCGTGAAGCTCTCCACGAAGTCTTCGACAACACCCCCCACCAGCCCCTGCTGCAAGAGGAGGCTCGAGACGATTGGCTGGGTAAAGCCGAGGCATACATCTTGGCTGCTTCCAGGGCTGCAGGTACTCTTGGGCTCGTCCCGGGCTCTTCGTCAGCCGCTCAGCCCAAGCCAACTTGGTCTGACTTCATCCAGGCAGCGGGCCGCCTCGTGGCCCCAACATCTCCGAAGCTGCCCCATGTTCATGAGCCCGCCCTCAGCCAGGAGATCTTCAGCCAGGAGATCCACTGCGACCTTGCCCCTGCGGTCTCACAACCGCTCACCCTGAAGTCACCCTCTGAACTTGCTCTGGTCGTCCCTGTGCCCGCTTCACAGAACGCTTCATTGGTCCGGTCCCTCCAGCTGGCCAACATTCTGGAACCCGAACAGGATGGCTCCCAGGTGGCGCTGCAGGCTGTACTCCAAGGGCCGGTCCCCTTGGGAAGGCCCTTGTCTCCCTCCTCAGAACCCCTCCCCACTGGGCAGCTTCGCACCTGCAGACCCCCACCCGGGGACCCCAACTCCCTCCAAACCAAGCGCCGACACCACCAGAGCA
Source organism: Phyllostachys edulis (assembly GCA_036346405.1). Taxonomy (NCBI): domain Eukaryota; kingdom Viridiplantae; phylum Streptophyta; class Magnoliopsida; order Poales; family Poaceae; genus Phyllostachys; species Phyllostachys edulis. Next base: position 110,027,626 of record CM070546.1, read on the forward strand.
GGCCCCCCCAGTTGGTAACAACACCCAGGAGCTCGCAAAGTGGCAGGACCTAAAAGAGAGGATGTTCTCTACTCCGTCTCCCCCTCTCCTTGCAGCCCCTTGACCAACCAGTCAGTGCACTCCGGACTTACTCGTTGTCCCTCAAACCTTTGGCAGCCGCACTCCTGGACTTGCCCAGAATGCTTCTCAAACCAACGGCAGCTGCGCTCCTGGACGGCTCAACCTCCAACGCAGCACGTGACTTGCGGCCAAGCGGAAGCCGATCTCCATGCTGCACCGGCCATCCCCACAGAGACTCCTCAGATACCTCCAGCAGCTCAGGGCGCCCTCATGGCAGCGGCCTAGCGATTGTTCCTCAGTTCGCTGCAGTCGAAGACACCACCAGGTTCATGCAGAGTCCTCGTGTCCCAGCCTCTTCGTTGTTGTTCTCTTACGCCCTTCTTTACATTTTGTCGGACGTGGGTCTTATTTGTGCTTGCCTTTGCTCTCAACTCCTTAGAGGCTACTGTTGGTTAAGCGATCTCTTTGTGGCCATTTGCATTTTCTTGGGATGTTGAGTGCTTCTCCCCGTGGGCTCTTCCCTTTTGTCGGATGTCAAACTCTGTGGTTGCTACATGGCTGGCCTTTTCGGCCTCCCCATGGGTTGAAGTCTTCTGGCAGCTAGTTATCTTTTCGGTTGTTGGTTGCTGGATGCTTGTGCCATACACATGTGCTGTTTGCTCGATGTCTGTGAGTTACACTGCTGCAGTTTGCTTGATGTTTGTATGCTACACCTGTGCCGTTTGCCTGCTGGTTGTGCTATACTCCTGCACCTTCTCCTGCCTTCAACCTCTCAACTACTCTACGGCTGTGCTCTTGCTCATCGTGGCCACTACCTGCGTCGGCTCTGGCTCTGTCCGTTCGCCGTTCTTACTCCTGCTGATTCTTGGGTGATGCTGCAGTCTCATACATCTTGGTCCTCTCTCCCCTACCATCTTTTCGTATTTGTTTGTCCGAAGAGGTTGGCCCCCAACCGTACCGGCCCCTGCTACCAGCCGACCGAGGCCTGGACGCGGCCTGGGGTCTGTGTTCATGTTGCTTCTGAAGTACTTGGCTCCCCAAGGTTTGTTCGCCGCCACCGGCCGGCTTTGGCTGGATCACCCTCTGGGTGGCCAACTCGCTTGCCTTCACACCCTCGGGAGAATGCTGTCGACACCGGCCAGACAGTCCCTCCCGGCGACCTCTGGGCGCCACACGCCAATCTCATCCTTGCTTGCTCCCTCCTCCCTTCAGACCGGGCCAGTCCGGCTACGAGTGTTGGGCTCACAAGCAAATTCCTGCGAGACCTCAACCACGGGGCCCCAGTTCAGCTACTCCAAGGAATTGTTTTCCCGCTTCTTAACTTAGTTCGGCTGAACTCCCTTCCTTCCACCTCAAGAAGTCACCTTCCTTCTCGATGTTTAATCCTAACATCAATATCTTAAGTGGAATGTGCGAGGACTTAACAACCTTGCAAGAAGATCGTCGATCCACGAGACGCTGACCTCGACTACATGTCATTTAGCCTGCCTTCAGAAACCAAACTCAGCCTCATTGACCAAAGCCTGGCCTGCTACCTTGGGGGTTACAACCTGCGTAACTTCGCTCAAAAACCCGCCGAGGGCACGAGCGGCGGCATTCTTCTCTGTGGAGCGATGGATCGCCTCGACATAGCGGAGGTGCATTAGTCGGTCTTCAGTCTGTCGGCTACTGTCACCCTAAGAGAGTGCAACTCGTCTTTCCGTTTAACCATCGTCTACGACCCCTCTCAAAGTAATACCAAGCGGGCTTTTCTGCAAGAACTCGCCTCCTTAAAACCTCCTCCAGGCGTCAGATGGCTGGTCCTGGGCGACTTCAACCTCATCCGCCAAGCCGCCGACAAAAACAATTTCAACATTAACCCTACACGCATGGCACATTTCCAAAGCACTCTTAACTCCTGCGAATTAAAAGAAATTCACCTTCAGAACAGAAAGTTCACGTGGAGCAACGAACGTCGGCGTCCGACCCTTGTCAGGTTGGACAGAGTCTTCTGTAACGCAGGCTGGGACACCCTCTTCGAAAACCATGTCCTCCAAGCTCTTTCCTCCTCGATCTCCGACCACGCCCCGCTTTGCTCTCAAACACCTCAGGTTCTGCCCGCCCTAAACTTTTTCGGTTCGAAAGCTTTTGGACCAAGATGCCAGGCTTCCTTGAGACGGTCCAAAAAGCATGGTTAGCCCCCTGCCTGCATACAGAGCCGATGCACCGCATTCATTACAAATTAGCAGCTACTGCGTCCTCATTAAAATCTTGGAGCAGAGACCTCTTCCCTAGACCAAAGCTACTTCTTCACATAGCCTTAGAGCTCATTCTTCGCCTTGACGTGGCTCAAGAAACCAAGGTCCTTACCTCTTAGGAATTTGCACTGAGGGCAAATTTAAAAAAGAGAGTCATGGGGTTGGCGGTCATCCAACGTACCGTAAAGCGTCGAGCTCTCGTATCGTCAACCTTAGAGAAAGCGGCGCCAACACTAAATTCTTTCATCTAAAGGCCAGCAGCAGAGCATAAAAACCACATCCTCGAGACTCAATCTGGGCTTGGTTGGGCAACCTCACATGTAGAAAGAGGACCTTTTTCAAAAACACTTGAAGATATCTTTGGCCCCACCAGAACCTAGCAACATTATCCTTAATGGGGAGATGTTGAACCCACCTACAACAGACCTGCACTCCCTGCAAGAAGCCTTCACAGAAAACGAAGTCCTCAACGCTTTACAGCGCCTTCCAGGGGACAAAGCTCCGGGCCCGGAGGGCTTCTCCACCATTTTCTACAAATCATGCTTGTCAACCATTAAAGCTGACATCATGGCAGTCTTCGACAGCTTCCACTCCCTCCGCACGTCTCATTTGCACCTCCTTAACACGGCTAACATCGTGCTTATCCCAAAAAAAGAGGGTGCAGACAGTGTACAAGACTTCAGACCTATCAGCCTCATTCACGGCTTGGGAAAGTGGATTGCTAAGACTCTAGCGCTGCGGGTTGCCCCGTTCCTGGACTATTTTATCTCGCAAGCACAAAGTGCTTTCATTAAGACAGCGAGCATTCCGACAACTTCCTTTTTGTCCGCAACTTCGATAAGAAGGCTGCCTTTGCTCGTAGCGCCAACTCTCTTTCTCAAGCTAGACATTGCCAAAGCCTTCGACTCCGTCCGTTGGGATTACCTCCTTCATCTCCTCCAAAAAAGAGGCTTTCCCCTCGGATGGACCAAGCGGATAGCGGCCCTCTTAAACTCGGCCGTCTAGAGTCCTACTCAATGGCATCCCGGGAAGGTGATCAACCACGGAAGGGACCGAGGCAAGGAGATCCCCTCTCACCCTTCCTCTTCATCTTGGCCATTGATCCCATCCAGTGACTTCTAGAGGTTGCCACGGACACGGGCGCAGCCCGCGCAAGACGCAAGACCGCCGGACTCGGAACCTCCATCTCTGGCAGACGATGCGACCATTTTCATCAACCCAAGTGCAAGCGAAATTCACATTACTTCCCAGATCCTATCCAATTTCGGGATGGTCTCAGGCCTCCACACCAACTTCCTCAAAAGAAAAGTTCTCCCAATTAGCTGCGACCACCTCAACCTGAACTCAGTCCTCCTAGACTTCCCGACAATCCGTTCGACTTTTCCGATCAAATACCTTGGATTACTGCTCACCTACAAAAGACTTCACAGAGTGGATTACCAGCCGCTTTTGGACAAAGTTGGGGGGAGGCTGGTAGGGTCGCCTCCTGTCCCCTGCTGGGCGGGTAACCCTGGTCAAATCCGTCCTTACCTCGATCCCGATTTACTACCTTACGCTTTTCAAAACTCCCAAAACGGTCCTCAATGCCTTGGACCGAATCAGGTGACGATTCTTGTGGTCTGGTCACGTCAATGGCTCAATCGGAAAGAGTAAAATTAATTGGGTCAAAGTTTGTCGGCCGACCCAGCTGGGCGGCCTTGGCATTCTCAGCCTCCCGCATTTCTCGTCGGCACTTAGACTGCGCTGGATGTGGCAAAACTGGAAGACCCAATCCAAACCGTGGGTAGGCACGAAATCCTTGCGATTTAAAGCGGACCGAAAGTTTTTTCAAAATGACTAGAATTATCCTTGGAGATGGTCACACGGCAATCTTTTGGTCCTCGGCCTGGCTAAATGGAGAGGCCCCCAAAGACCTTGCCCCTTTGATCTTCGCAATTTCAAAAAGGAAAAACCGAAACGTGGCCTCAGCGCTACAAAATGGACGCTGGATTCAAGATTTAAACCTTCTTCAGGGGTTGACAATCCACCACATCCAACAATTTGTGGAACTCTGGACCAGAATCAACCAGATACACCTGTCCCAAGCCACCCCGGATGACATTATATGGAAGCCTACTCTGTCCGGTTCCTACTCGTCTAAATCAGCCTACAATCTACTCTTCCTGGGCTCCACTGCGACGAACTTCAAAACTTTAATCTGGAAAACCCATGCCCCCCCAAAGTGCAAATTCTTCGCGTGGTTGGCAATCCAAAATAAACTCGGACCTCGAGAGCAGTTGGGCGAGGATGGCCAAACCGGCGTTTTGCCCCTGTGTGCAGACACACCTTGGAATCACCTTACATCTCTTCGCTCAATGTCGCTTCTCTGTCGAATCTGGAAGCACATGGCGGGGCAACAGCGATAGTCTACAACCATCCCTCTGGCCCCCTGTTGGAACCTCGAGAGTGGTGGTCAAGCGCATGAAAAGAAAGGCTCCCTAGGAAAACCCGGCGACAACCACGATTCTCATCATTTGGGAAATATGGAGCGAGCGTAATGCTAGAATCTTCAATAACAAAGCCAGCGGCCCGGGAACTTCTAGCGAAGATTAAGGAGGAGGCGAACTTGGTTCATAGCGGGGCAAATGCTTGGAGCTTTTCTATTCCCTGTAATTAAGGCTTTGTAACTACGTAACGTTCACCTTGCGACTTGCGTCCCGCCCTTCTTTATTAATATAACAGGCAAATCTCCTGCCGGTTACCATTCAAAAAAAAACAAGAGTTCACCAGCCTTCACGTATACATCTAAATAATAGAGATATACCAGAGTTCTATACGTCCAGGATGTTCTAACACGTAAATCACCAGCCCACCAACCCACAATTCCAAGTAATAATAGGAAATCACCAGCCTTCTACTGAGTAGTATACAAATTTGATCAGATCCAAAAGAGGTTTACAGATGACAATAAATACAGGTTCCATAACACCCTCAACACACGACACGACAACTTCCCAGATTATTACGCTCTTCTTCAAGTCATTTGCTATCTTACGGTATATTCTTCAAGTCGCCGCCATTCATTACAACCTCTTCATCATGTCTTTAATCGTGACAAAGATGAAACTCACATTTAGGAGGCCAAAGAAGACCATAATAAGCACACATATAAACAAGCAGTAGCTCTCCTCTTTGTTCATGCGAGGTTAGCTAAAATCATTCATTGAGTGCTTTGATGTCACATATGCAATAATTCTTTGAAGAATTCCAAGGTGTTTATTTATTTATTAATTTATTAGGGAAGGCCCTTATTTCTTTTACTGTATTCAACTCACACCTGTTAAGGCAATAGTCTCAAAGACTCAAACATGTGTGCAACGGCTGTTCTATTGGCACAAAGATTGCTATATTTCATGAACTGTCATCTTCATTGCATCACTAATATAGATTTTATTAGAAAACTCAACATACATAATTTGTTTATGGTTACAAATACATTCGTTTCCAACTTTTGAAGACAGTAGCACTATGGCATACAAGAAGTTAAGTGAGTTGATGACAAAAGGACAAACATGGATCATCAAAGTGAAAGTAATGAGAATGTGGGATTCAATGAATTTTGCAACTGATGAATTTATGAGCCTTGATATGATCTTTGTTGATGAAGAGGTTTGTCTTCACATGTTCAATAATTGTATTGTTTACTTTTTTTAACAACTTCTAAGTAATGTTATGTATTATAGGGCGAATCAATTCATGCTACTATCTGAAATAATCTGATAGACAATTATAGACAAAAGATCAATGAGAACTCTATATATGTATTTAGCAACTTCAAAGTTCAAGAATCAATTAAATACCGTCCGGTGGACAATGGGCTTAAAATTACTTTCATGAATAGTACAAAGGTTAAGGAAGTGAAAGGATCATCAAATAATTTTCAGGATTACTATTTTGAGTTTGCTACGAAACACGCACTACTAGAACGGCTAAATAACGAACAAAAATTATCAGGTAAGCCAATAATTGTATTTTCTTTTCGTTTTTTAAAATTGTCACTGTGAAATAATGCACGTTTAAATTTTGCAGATGTCATTGGATTACTCACCAAAATTAAGCCTCTTGGATCAAGGATGCCAAGGAAGAACACTGCCAACCCGCGACCTTCAGATATTCGCGAGATTGAACTTTTACTATTAGAGTAATAACATACATGTACCTAAATTTATTTGAACATTAAACACTATCTTTGTACATTCAGATTAATATTTTGCTTTCCTGTATTGGAATTTTTTAGGGGTGATAAAATCAAAATAACATTGTGGGGACAGTTAGCTCATTATTCAAGTGAAGATGTAATTGGCAATCAAACAGTTGTGGTTGTCACATCAACAATAGTGCAAGAATTCAACGGTAAGTGTTGGACCAAAACGGCGGCTAGAGGGGGGGGTGAATAGAAGAGCACGATCTCTTTTCACCAAGATCAGATTCAATACCAATTTCACTCTAATAGCTATGAAAGCTATGAAGATCAATATACAAGCACAGTGGAAGACTTGTATTGAATACAATCGAAACCCCGAAGCAAAACAACCAAAATTACCAAAAACTCAATTCACAATGAGATGGGCGGTCAAACCTCTCAGCCTAGAGGTCTGACCGCTCCATGGGGCGGTCTGACCTCTCAAATGGGTGGTCTGACCTCTAGCCTGATGAACAGTGAAATTAGCCCGAACTTCCAAAACACAAAAAAGGTCTAACTTTTGATTCGTGACTCGAAACTTCACGAAACTTGAAACATAAACCTATTCCAATCATCGATCGTTGCCAAAGATTCGACCTTTATCCATTTTAGTGAAGGTTGTTTCAAAACTGAGCCAAATACGAAAATGGTGATTGAGATGATTTCGTGGGAGGAATCAATCCAAGATGGCTAAGGATAGTCTCCCATACGTTCTAGCATCCTCAATCACAGGAAGAATCAAGCCAAAAGCCCTCAAGAGTAAAACACCCTAAAATCACCCTTTCTTTCACAAAAACCGGGCAAAAACAAAACTTAGATCTAAAAGCTTGCTCGTGGTTGATTGATGATCTTAGATGGGTTTCCACATATCCCAGCAAGCAAGATCAGGAGGAAAAACCAAGTAAAAACCTGAGAATCAAAGAGAGCCCCAAAATCACAAAATAGAGAACAAGAACACAAAGAGACTCATCTCAAGAAGTGATGCTTGGATTGATTTGAGATAGATGGATGTTTTACAGCCACTCCATCATAGAGGACAAAGCTCAACGGAAGAGCACACACTCAATCCAAACCCTAGAAACCCTAGCTCTCCTCTTTCTCCCAAAAACCCTAAAACACAAAATAGGGTTATCAAATGGCCAAAGGGTTCTCAAGTGCAACCAGCACTTAGCCCTATTTATATTGGAGGCTAGCATCTAGAGAATATTCCATTAGGGCACCCGTTAAGCACACACACAAACGGGTTCAACACACACACGCATCTCAAAGCGCCGTCTTCATCTTTGCTTGACCTAAACCGCTTCTCCATGCACCGTCCCGCGCCGCGGTTTTGCCAAGGCCAAGAAGGTGGTTTCGCACACCACCACTTACCACTTTTTCGGTATAGAGCAATTTTCCAAAATGCCCATCTACCAACCTTTTGCGATTCCTTCGCCTCGAAGCATCTCCTATGCTCTATCTTCATCCATGTGATCCCAATGACTTCCCGCCAAGCCTCTCACGCGTCCGGATGCCACCGAACCGTCCTTGCTTGCAACTGGGACCAAGTCACTTGGCGCACCACATGTCTCACCACCGGTAGCTTCCGCTCCAGTTCCTTGTCTTCTCGGCTTGTAAGCATTCCGCTAGCCTTAGTCATCTTCCAACACAACCTCGATCGTTCTGGACCTCAGTTCTCCTAACCTAGTCCTGATCTAGTCCGCCTCACCATGACCTAGCTCCAGTGTCCTACAACCATCACAAACAAGCAAACCATTATGTAGCACCGCACGATACGCACAATCATCAATTCTCATAATTGATGAGGCATGAACACATACCTTCACGAAGGCCTTTGCTCAAACTTTACCTTCTATGGTTCTTGTCCATCTTGCGTCTTGCTTGAGTCCAACCATCTCACCCGACATCCACGGCCGTTCTGGACCTTGGTTCTCCTAACCAAGTCCCGGTCCTCCTCGTCGTTGGCCATAGTTGACTCCAAGCCACCTGCACAACAATAGACCAAGCAACCATTTTCGGGCACAAGTTCTTCACAACTTGACCCATGTTAGCCAAAACATGCATCATGCAATATCTATACAATGAAACCCATGAACTTGACCTAACAAAATAATTATTGCCACCGAGATGGCTGAAGAACAAGCCAAAACCGGTCAGACCGCCACTTTGGCCGGTCTGACCGCCCCCTGGTCGGTCTGACCGCCCAGCTGGGACTTAGCCAAAATTCCAACCCTAGAAATCCGAACCTTTATGGAATTTTCAAACAAATAGCTCCAAAAATAATAAGACCTAGTGCAGAAGAATCCTCTCTCTTGTCTATACCCTCTATTTTTGGCCCAGCTCCAAAAACTGTAACGACCCGGCCTAGGGCACACCCGGGAAGTCCCTCAGGACCTCCTGGGAGGTCCAGAGAGGAGCCCCCAGGATGTCCCAAGAGGTCCCTCAGGACCTCTTGGGAGGTCCAGAAGGACTTCGGGGCGTCGAGAGGACATCCGGTGGGACCGCCTGAGACCTCGAGAGGTCCGAGAGGACCACTCGGAGGTCCGGGAGGTCTGACCCGCAGAGGTTGTTGGACCTCGACCTCCCAAACTCACGTCACTACAGGGGAGGTCAAGGAACCACCCCGAGGAGGTCGTGGGGCTTAGGGCAAGCCTAAAGTCCTCTGTGATCCAAACCGGTCCCAGAGATCATCGTTGGTTCTCAATGAACAAGTGATAAAATGCACATCCACAAGACTTTATTAACAGCAAAAGGAGGTTTGTTTACAAGGGTTGCTTACAAGCTCCAGCAACAGAGAGCACACAAACACAGCGAAAAGCAAAAGGCATGGTCCACCCATTACACTACAGGTGACTGGCTGGAGAGCGCGACCTAATTGAGCTAGTCATCTTCATCATCATAAGAGTCTTTATCTGCTCAATTCATGAATCAAGCAAGAGTGAGCACAACAACCATGCTCGCAAGTTATACCCGTCAATTAACAGAATGACATGCATAGGGATGTATCAAAGGACAACATATTAGGGTTGTTTTGCATAAAGCCAATTTTATTTCAAATACAAGTATTAAGTTTCAAGGCATGTTACAATAATTAAAATCCATTTTCAGTTGGATATATTCAACATTGAACTGGTGAAGGATATCCTCCTGCACAAGGCTCTCCGCCCACACCCAATTTGGTTAAACCACCAAAACCATTTCAATATTTCTTTTGAAAACCAAAACCAAGAGCTAACTTTGAGTGACATTGCCAGCATGTCCATAACCGTGGACACGGCTATTCGAATAGATTTACACTCTGCAGAGGTTGCACACTTTACCCACATGACATGAATTTCTCTAGTTTGCTTGGCATCTGATGAGAGGTCTAGAGCACATGACAAGACCTTTACAATGCATTGCTCCACCGTAGCCCACCCCCATTAAGGTTTTGCAATCCCCACCTTTGGGTAGAAACACCGTTGGGTTAATGGGGTGCCCCCTCTTATGCCAGGTGGGACTACAACTAGTTTTAACATGACAAACCCACCGCGTCCGCGGGATGAACCACGATAGAGCTTTGCAAATTAATTAGCTAGGTCCCACACCCTATACTGGAGACATGTGGTTGCACAATTTTGGCATAGCCCATTATAGGCTTAGCAAGTGGTGTCTCAAAGACCGGTCCTTAATCGACATGGGCGACAAACCTCAACCCTAGGGTGTCGGATCACACGACCCCCCCGTGCATAGACATGCACCAACCAAGCAACCAACTTCGCCCAAGTCAAAACCATTTTTCATTTACTTTGCTTTTCAATTCTCCATGGCACACCAATGCCATGGCCATAAGTGAAACATCCATGACACACCAATGTCATGGCCGAAATCCCCATGGCACACCAATACCACGGCTCAAATTATTTGATCAATTGATATTTTTGGTCAAAGCTCCCCAAATCAAGATTTTGGTCTAAGCATTACTAAGCATTTCATTTTCTTTAAAGCTTCGGGTCCCCACTATTACAAGAACCAGATTTACCTAGTGCGACAATGGGGTTGATTCAACATGGATGGGGGTCATACCAAGCAGTAGGTTTAACTAGGGATGGAAAGATAGGCATTGAAATACTTAGTAAAGTAAGCATGCATACATATTTGAAAACAGCATAAATAATTTGAAGTATTGGGTGCAACATATTCAAGAGTGTAACTTGCCTTGCTCAAGATCTCGAGCTGCTTCCTCTCCCTCACTGAACTCAGGCTCCCTACGGTCTGGGCAATCTACACGTGAAAAACCAAATACTCAAACAAAGCTCAAACAAGATCCAAAGAACTCCAAATAAACTTAAAGACAAAACCAACAGAGAATCTGGGAGGTCAAGAGGAGGTCCAAGGAGCTTTGTGGAGAGGCCCTGGAGCTCCAGAGAGGATGTCCAAGCACGAGTGGAAGGAGGTCCAGAGACTTGAGAGAGGAGGTCTATGGTGGCTCGGTTGAGACAGAGAGTAGAAATGAGGAAGAAAGTGAGAAAGAGGGCTCTCCCAAACTATATATAGAGGAAGTCATTGCACATGACTCAGGATAGAGTCAACATGAGTTGGTAAATAGGACAAGGGAGTAGGCAAGGAATGTGACCATTGGTATGATAAGAGTACTGAAAAAGGTGAGGGCATTTAATGTGATACAACCTGCATTAAATGCGGTGAAGACTTCCTTGCCCAAAGACTTAGTCAAAGGTATAGGATATCTGGGTGTGTGGCTGCCCAGTGGGGCAGCCAAGACCCGCCAAGGAGGTCCTACAATGACCTGAGGAGGTCTTGCGGTGAATTGAGGGGAGATCCTCACCCACCGGGGAGGTCCTGACGGTTGGATCTCCAAAGGGGAGGTCCAAACGGTCAAGATCAAGTGCACCAGAGGAGGTCCGCAAAGGCAAGGAGGAGGTCCTTACCCGCAAGGGAGGTCTTGACGGTTGGATCTCTAAAGGGGAGGTCCAACGGTCAAGATCGATTACAAATAGGGAGGTCTGCAAAGGTAAGAGGAGGACTTCGCTCGCAAGGGAGGTCTAGAACCGTAGGACCCAATCTAGGGGAGGTCTGAACGGTTAGGATTCCCAATGGGATGTCCTATCGATCAGATCTGCCGAGAAAGGGGAGGTTTGGACGGTTAAGATCTCCAAGGGGAGGTCTTAACGGTCCCGATTTACAAGGAGGATGTCTGGACGGTTAAGATCTCCAAGGGGGAGGCCTTAACGGTCCAGATGCGTGAGGAGGAGGTCCGGGAGGACCCGGGGAGGTCAAATAAAGGTAAGGGGAGGTCCTAGAGGACATGGAGAGATCCTGAAGGATACGAGGAGGTCAAATAAAGGTAAGGGGAGGTCCAAGAGGACATGGAGAGGTCCTAAAGGACACGGGGAGGTCAAATAAAGGTAAGGGGAGGTCCAAGAGGACATGGAGAGGTCCTGAAGGACACGGGGAGATCAAATAAAGGTAAGGGGAGGTCCAAGAGGACATGGAGAGGTCAAAGTGAACAAACAGGAGGTCATAAGAAGCGGTGGTACCACCAAGTGCGGGCGGTACTACCGGGCTGGTGCCAAAGGGAACCTCCAGAGAAGGTTTCAAGGCTTCAAGCAATGAAGGATATTCAAGAAAACATGGGAAGCTACACAGGATTCCAAAGGAGTTCAGATGCACGCAAGGGTGGCGCAGACTTGGGGAGGTTGCAAGTCAGAGAGGACCCGAGAGGGAGAATTGGACCCGGGGAGGTCCAAGTGCTTGGAAGATCTAGATCCAAGGAGGTCTGGACCATAGGAGGATTTCACAGAGGAGGTCCGGGCCCTTGGATCCAAACGGAGGAGAGGTCTGGGTCATTAGATCCCAGACAAAAGGAGGTCCAGACCAGAGATAGACAAGAACATGGACAGAGAAGGAAAGACCAACAAGACTCCAACAACTCAACAAACCAACAAGAAACTTTAGTTGAAGTTTGAGTTAGTCAACTTAAATCCATTATAAAATTTCAGGTTAAGCTTTGAATTCTCATCAAGACAAAATGGTTCTTTTTATTTTGAAAATTCCGAAAAGATTCTAAAATAAAATTCAGGGTGTCACAAACCTACCCCCCTTAAGGGAATCTCAACCCGAGATTCAAGCCTGGCTAGCAAAGAGATATGGGTAGTTTGCTCTAAGGTCTTCCTCCTTTTCCCATGTGCCTTCACTCTCTGGATGGTGGCTCCATTGCACCTTGTAGGTTCGAAGGATCCTGCTCCTGGTGACACGCTCTATGACATCCAAAATCTTGATTGGTTTCTCCACATAAGTGAGGTCTTCTTAGAGGTCAATACTTTCCAGTGAGGTGTGGTCTTCAGGTACCCGAAGACACTTCCTCAATTGTGACACATGGAAGGTATTGTGCATTGCTGAAAGAGAAGTGGGCAGCTCAATTTTGTAAGCTACTTCACCTTGCCTTGCCAATATCTTGTATGGCCCGACAAATCTTGGAGCTAACTTCCCTCTGGTTCGGAATCTCCTGACTCTTTTGAGTGGGGTTACCCTAAGGTACACAAAATCTCCAACTTCAAAAGATAAGTCTCGGCATCGAGTATCGACATAGCTCTTTTGTCTAGACTGAGCTTCTCTCAAGCGCTCCCTTATGAGTTTCACTTTTTCTTCAGCTTCTTTGATGACATCGGGTCCATAAAATTGGCGCTCACCCACTTGATCCCGTAGGAGAGGGTTCTACTTGCCTCCCATATAGAGCTTCAAGGGTGACATCTCCAAACTAGCTTGGTAACTATTATTGTAGGAGAACTCAGCATAGGGGAGATTCTTGTCCCAACTTTCCCCAAAGTCCAAAGCACAATCCCGAAGCATGTCCTCAAGCACTTGATTCACTCTCTCTGTTTAACCATCGGTTTGAGGATGGTAAGCAGTGCTAAAGTTAAGTCTTGTCCCCAAGGCTTCATGGAGACCTTCCCAAAACCTTGAGGTGAATTGGGAACCTCTATCAGACACTATGCCCTTGGGTACACCATGTAGACATACAATTCGAGCTAGGTAGAGTTCAGCCAACTTGTTGCTTGAATAGGTGGTCTTGATTGGGATAAAGTGTGCTACCTTGGTCAACCGATCCACAATAACCCAAATGGAGTCATAACCCGATTGAGTTCTTGGTAACCTAGTGATGAAATCCATACCAACTTGCTCCCATTTCCACTCAGGAATAGGTAAAGGCTGAAGCAAACCAGCAGGTCTTTGGTGCTCAGCCTTGACCCTTTTGCATATATCACAGTGTGCTACAAACTCGGCTATTTCCCTTTTCATGCCGACCCACCAATACCTCTCTTTGAGGTCCTGGTACATCTTTGTGCTCCCTGGGTGGATGGAGTAATGTGACTCATGGGCTTCCTTAAGTAGGAGGTCCTTTGTGTCCTGGTAGTTCGGCACAAAGGACCTCATGCTCGTCCAATGAAAATCCAGGAGCTTTGCCTTGCCCTACATTGTCTCTTATCTCCAGGAGGTCTTTATCCTTGAATTGATTCTCTCGGATTTGCTTCTGGACCACAAGCTCCACTTCAAGCACATGCACAGAACCTTGCTCCACAATTTCCAGGTTGAGACGTCTCATCTCTTCATATAGTCTGGGCTGATTTTCTCGGACCATTAAGAGATTGCAGTAGCTTTTTCGGCTCAAAGCATCAGCTACCACATTTGCTTTACCTGGGTGGTAGTGAATTCCGAGATCATAGTGTTTAATGAGCTCCAACCATCGCCTCTGTCTAAGGTTGAGGTCGGCTTGGGTAAAGATATACTTTAAGCTCTTATGGTCTGTGAAGACTTCGCAGCGATTACCAATAAGGTAATGGCGCCAAATTTTTAGAGCATGCACCACAGCGGCTAGTTCCAAATCATGAGTGGGGTAGTTGACTTCATGAGGCTTTAACTGCCGAGAGGCATAAGCTACTACCTGGCCTTCTTGCATTAGCACACAACCAAGACCTTGTATTGAGGCATCACAAAAGACTTCGAAATCCTTTCGGATGTCGGGTAAGATCAATACTGGAGCAGAGGTCAATCTTTTCTTCAACTCTTGAAAACTATGCTCACAGGCTGAGGTCCAAACATACTTGGTTTCCTTCTTGAGCAGTTGGGTGAGAGGTCTTGCTATGCTTGAGAAACCCTCAATAAACCTACAGTAACACCCTGCCATTCCAAGAAAGCTTCTTATCTGAGGCACTGTCTTGGGTGGTTTCCAATCTAGGACGTCTTGGACTTTGCTAGGATTAACTGCCACTCCAGCAGCCGACATAATATGGCCCAAAAAGGTGACTTCACTCAACCAAGCTGGCTTCAGAATAGCATAGGCAAGTGAGATAAAGCAAAATAAAGCACAAAAGCTTCAATTTCCAAAGAAGTGACAAAAATCTTACTTAAGGTCCATATGAAAGAACAATTGTTCTATTTGACCTTAGATCATTGTGAGGCTTTAAGATTTGCAATTCAAGTTCAGAAAATGCAATAAGACCAAAAGAATGCAAATGAATAACTCCCCCTCACTATGACCACCAGATTTGTAGAAAATTTTCAGTTTTCTCCCTTCTCCTCCAAATAGCTCTATTTGAACATTTTTTGCTATTTCTCCCCCTTTGACAATGGATTCATCAAGGAATTATGCCTTCCTCTCATCCAAAGAAGACAAATGCAGAAATGAGGAAGAAACAAAGAAAGAGCATGCATGAAATGCAATGGAGTGACTTCATTTTTTTTTATATTTTTCAAATTTTTAGTAAAAGAAGTTTTGGAGATTACCCAAATGAACATGCTAAGATTTCAATGATTACTCAAAACACATCAATCCTGACAGCGCTAGTAAGATCATGCTAAGACATATATAACAAAGCTAGGCTAAAGAGCTCAATGAAGCGATGAATTTTAACAGTTTTAAGCAAATGCTTCAAAATTAGCAAGTTCAACAACAGGGATCCTAAGGTGATAATGGCCTTGTCAGAATGTCATTGTGAGATCCAGAAGCTAGCAAAGACCATTTAAGAGACAAAAAGTTCTGAATTGAATCATTTTACGCAAATTATCTTAAAAGCCTAATTTTCACAAGAAGTTTCAGTTCAAGTTGATAAAAGGTCTTCCTTAGTAAAGAAGATCCTGGACTAGGATCCATCCACAATCTCTTCCTAAGCCTCAACCAATTTTGAGAATTTGTTTTCTGAACCATGTGCTAGATCTCAAGCCTTGCTGCGACCATCCCAAGCAAAAAAGCTTAAAAGAGTGGTCTAGGTCATCCAAAACTCCCCCTGAGTTCATGTCTAGTGCAATGGCAAGCCGTCTCATGAGAAAGAATTGGTGAGATTAGTTTTTTCGCACAAAAAGATATCATCATTTTTATTGTTCACAAGAGCAATTTTAGATTCTTTAAGAGAACAAGAAGCTCCATAAATGCTCAATTCTAGATCCAAGAGCTAACAAAGCAAATTTGACAGGACCAGTGTCACAAAAGGATCACTAATCGTGCAACAAGCTAAAAGATCCACAAATTACAATTTTCAGTTCAAGTTGTTTTTAAGTTCTAGCTCAATTAGCACTACTATAAAAAGACCAATACTGGACGCCTCATCACAGACGGTTGACCAAAACCGTCAAGATTATTCAATCACGAGCGGTTTTGGTTTAGAGACCAAATGCGTACTCATCGGGCCGCACTAAAAACCGTCGTGAAGAGGCAATATCACGAGCGGTTCATGTTGAAAACCGTCAGGAAGTATCACGAGCGGTTCATGTTAAAATGCGTGATATTATCGAGATCACGAGCGGTTTTAAAACACAACCGTCAGGAGTAATGCATGAGCGATTCAACAAGAACCGTCGTGATATTAATTAGTATCCTGAGCGGTTCTTAACAATAACCGTTTGTGATAATATCGCTCGGCGTGAGTTTCTTCATCACCGTCGTCTCGTTCGTCGCCAATCCGCTTCGGCGGCTCCCGATCGTCTCTTAAATCTCACGCTCCAAATTTATTCCTTGTTTTATAAAAGGATCATCCGCCATCTAAGATGATCATCCCCACATACTTATAAAAAAAGAAATGGTCGCCTCTTCCTTGTCGCGCGCAGCGATGGCCTTCTGGCCGCCTTTGTCTGAGCACCTCTCTCGGCACGTTGAGCCGTCTTTGCGGAAGAACACTGTTTGATCAACAGTGTCTTCACTCCTCTGCCCGCAGAAATTTGCGGAGCGGTGACGGCCACCTTCCGCCGTCTTGACAACCTCCTCCGCCGTGTCTTCGGGTGATCTCCCACTTCGGCAAGTTTACGCGTCATCGACATAGTCCTCCAAAACGGCGTTGCCGTCTCCAAGAGGCTTGCCGTCACTTGGCTCTGTGAAATCGAGGCGGCAAGCGCATCGAAGTCGACCAGTGCCGAGACCCTCAAGCAAGGGAAGAGAGCCTATGGGCTCAATTCTTCTTGGTTCAACGACCGAGGGTCTTGGGAGACACTTTCGAGCAAGCGCGTCAGCGGTGGGCGCATTTGAGCTTCGTTCGTGATGATCGAGAACCGTCCGATCTGAAACACCGTCGCCTATGAAGTATTGCAGATGGAGATAGCAACCTACCTTCGCCACTAGAAAAACCTTGTTTAATTATAGGTTTACGCTTTTTAATATAAACATGTAATTTCTTCATGTCATGTAATTGTATATATATACTTGAGAAAAACCATTTCACGAGCGGTTCCATTATGGAAATGCGTGATATAGAATATATCACAGACGGTTCCATAATGGAACCGTCTGTGATATGTCCTATATCACGACGGCTCTATTATGGAACCGTCGTGATATATCTCATATCACGAGCGGCTCTATTATGGAACCGTCGTGATAATTATCACCGACGGTTCCATAATAGAACCGTCTCGATAAATCTCTTTATAAGTAGGAGCTAGCCCGACTTGCCGCTAGGGTTTGCGCTCTAACTCGTCACTCCCAGTGACCTTACTCTCGTCCGTTCCCCTCCCGTCGCCGCCGACGCCGCCATTCTTCCGTTGCCGACGGTTGTAGCATCTGGTGACCTTGCAAAAGACACTCGTGCGATAAGAGTGTCTTTTGCGGCGTCACCGACAGCCACCTAACTTCTGATGACGCCCAAACTCTCGTCACTCCCGGCTTTGCTAGGGTTTGCGCCCGCCTAACTCCGTTCCTCCCCACCTCGACGCCGCTCGACCTGCGTCGCCGACGCCGCCCGACCCCGTTGCGCCTGCTAGGGCCCCGGCGGCTTTGCTTTCCCATCCTCCTCTATTCTCCTCTAGATCTGTTAGCTTAATATCTTTTGTTGAGTTTGATTTTTATGCATGAACCTTAAGTTGTGTCACGATGTTTGTGTGATTTATGCAAGGTAAAGGAAATGGATGAGGGTTGTCTTTGGTGGTGGGGTCGCCACCGTGGTTCTTGTTGTACTAAGGTCCCTCTCTGTCTCTACCCCCTTGCTCTGTGATGAAAATGGCTAGCTAGTGCTCTGCGATGGATCCGAGGGCTACTACTTGTGTGGTGGGTTTGGACACCCTTGGTCTTGTTCTCTTGTCGATGAACCGCTCAATGATGTTAATAGTCTTATGCTGAAATTGAATTGATAATTAGTTCATATTAATAGTCCTCTTGCTCTGTGATGTAATGATGTAAATAGTCTTATGCTGAAATTGAATTGATAATTAGTTCATATTAATAGTCCTCTTTGCGTGTGATGTAATGATGTCAATAGTCTTATGCTGAAATTGAATTGATAATTAGTTCATATTAATAGTCCCTTGCTCGTGATGTAATGATGTAAATAGTCCTATGCTGAAATTGAATTGATAATTAGTTCATATTAATAGTCCTCTTGTTGTGTGATGTAATGATGTCAATAGTCTTATGCTGAAATTGAATTGATAATTAGTTCATATTAATAGTCCCTTGCTCGTGATGTAATGGTGTCAATAGTCTTATGCTGAAATTGAATTGATAATTAGTTCATATTAATAGTCCCTTGTTCATGCGGTCAAGTTCTCCTACCTCTTGCGTGCAGTCGTCCTACCATTCCATTCATAATCTCTTCTCTATAAAGTCTCCAGCGGTGGTTGCTTGTGCCATTAAAACGGCATCATATATATATTATATATATATTATTAAATGATCCTCGACCACTTTAGGAAATTAGTCACATGACATGAGAAGAATGAGGCGGTATCCACGGGCAATCTCATTGAGCCCTTGTAAGTTTAAAAGTATGGATGCAAAAGGCGGTCGGACATCCAATTACGGAACGTCGCTATGTTGAAAAGTGGCGTTGATCTTAACTTCTCGGTAGGAAGTGGCATCATGTATTAGCAACCAACAATTCTTGAGCATGTAATTGTCTTTAAAGCCAACAAGAACACCAAGCAACAAGTTGATAATTCTTTTGAAATATGAGAATGGTTGCTTAAAAACGATTACATACTCAAGAATGGATAGTTGCTAATACATGATGCCACTTCCCACGGAGTACTCACAAGATCAACTATACACTTTCGAACATAGCGACGCCCAATCCGTAATTGATGTCCTAATGCCTCCTTGCATCCATACTTTTTATACTTGCAAGGGCTCAATGAGGTTACCCGTGGCTACCGCCTCATCCTTCTCATGTCATGTGGACGATCCCCCAAAGTGGCCGAGAGATCACGTAACAATATATATGTAATATATATATGATGCCGATTTAATGGTACAAGCGTACCAACGCTGGGCCTTTATAGAGAAAAGTCATCAGCACGGTTCCAACCACAAACCGCTCAGTGATATGTGTTATCACGCACGGGTTGTGGCTGAAACCGCTCGTGATATGTGCTTATCACGCACGGTTTGTGGATGAAACCGTCGTGATATGTGCTTATCATGACGGTTTGTGGATGAAACCGCTCGTGATATTATTATCGCATGTTTGAACCACAAACCGCTCAGGAAAGTATACATCACGAGCGGTTCAAAACCGTGCGTGATGACCTCATGTCATCATCGACACATAAACTCGACGGCTCACGAAACCGTCTGTGATGACGTTTTTGAACCGTCTGTGAAAGCCTTTTCTGTAGTAGTGTAGTAAAGACTTTGCTACACATGTGAAAGCATGATAATTCTAGCAAGTCAAAGAACTAGACACAGTAGTGAGCAAGAATTGAAACACTAAGGCCCAAAAGAGTAATAAGGAAAGCTTCATCAAATTAAAAGATGAGCAGTAAAGCATATATTACAATGCATCTTTTTGAGATTTTTATATGAATGCAATATAATACAATGAGATGCACAAAAGACTCAAAAAGCCTAAAAAGATCAAAAGGATCCGAAGAAAATAGCACTTGAAGAAGGTATCAGAAAAGATCCACAAAAGTTTAGATGAACAAGGAAAGTTCAGAAACGAACCAACTCCCCCTCAAACCAACCCATAGGGGTAAATAACCCCTAACTCACTTTTCAAGGTTCGGTCTAAAAGATTTGAGAGGAAATCTGTCAATTGTGCTTTGGACATCACAAACTAGCACAAAGACATCAAACTCCACAAGATCTCTAGGGAACACGACTTGAAAAGCTAGGGAGCGAAACACCAACACTAAAAAGCTTGTAGGCAGCTCAAAACCTGCTAAGGACTAGTGACTGGAAGACAAGCTCGACGTAGGCTGTGAGAAGAGTGCATCCTAGAAAATCATGGGATAAGAAGAGTGTCTAGAAAGGACACTTGCTAGAACAGAGCCTCCTATCTACCCTGAACTCAATAAGCCCAACACCTGACACGAACCAGATGCAAAGCAAGGCAAACTAGGGATACCATACACAAATGTAAGGCATAGAAGCTCGAACCTGAGTCGCACCACTTGGCAGTGAGATGTAGTCATGATGGATGAAGATCCATTCCTTGTATTGCTTGGCTTGAAGCTCCTAAAAGTAGTTACGCTCACCTATTATACTTATCTCAAATTCCTTCATCTCCAAGAAGTGATAGCCAACATCAAATGCACATACGAAGAAGAAGAACCAACAGCTGGAGTCATGGACCACATGTTCTTCTTCTTAACTGAAAAGACTACACCAAAGGGATAGAAGAAGTCTATGTCTTGGTACTGGGTTAGTGAGACATTTTCTAGGGAAACAGTACCAAGACACATGACTAGCAAGGATAGCAGTAGATGATCCAAAGCTCATAAAAGCATATAATCAACAATTCAGGGCATGAGCATGAAGATAAACATATCAATCGCAACACATGCTATCCGAGATATGATAAACCTCAAAATATCCTTAATCCATAATAAGGCATAGGAGCAAGCAAGCAAGCACATGGCATATCACACAACATACATCTAAACAAGAGTAAAGCAAGCTAGTGAAGCTATGGCAAAGCTCATGTATCCACAATTAACAAAAAGGCACAATACCATATAAGCATAAAGCATGTTATAGAACAAATCATGGATAATGTATGCTAACATGAATATCAAGTAAGCATGTGAATACATAAAACAAAAATCAATACGAGCAAGATAAATCATGTACAAAATAGCACAGGCTCATGATGACAAAACCAAGCTCATACAACCATGGAGGTAAAGAACAACAATATAATACATGGATGCATAAGCAAGGTAAAGGCATGATGAAAGATATCAAAAGAGTAACACATGCCTATATGATACAAGTGAGCACAAAGATAAGCACAACATGCCAAAAATGAATAATCATGAAGGTAAATGCATGAAGGTGTAAAATAGCTCACAAAACATGTGAAGATGCCGATCATGAAAGCACATGCCTCTTGGAGGCCATTATAAGGGTGGAGAACCATTAAGTGTCCCGATCACGTGATGAGGCAAAAGACCTAAACCTTTTAAGTCCATGTTCTCCAACCCGCGTTCCTGGTACCTACACATAAGAAAGGCAAGATGTCTAAGTCTTGGATCCCGAAGGGTTAGAGAGAAAATACTTGGGAATCCAAACCTTGGACACACAACCACTAGAAGCAATTGAACCATTATGTGAGTTAGCATGATGCAAATGATGGTCCATGCAAAAAGATCCAACACCATCCTCGGAGGCACGTCGCGAGTGGACACCTCGATGAGGAAAACGAGGTCCATCTCTTGGGAAACGATGAAAATCCTGCCTCGGGACAGTTCATGGACCAAAACCAAAACCATGGAAACCGCGTCCACGATGCTATCCAACACCACTAGAAAAGGTGTCAAAAAAGCCATCAACAGAGCGAGTCCTCGTGCTAGGCTCTTTAGTGTGCATGTCATGAGAAAGACTATGCCCACTAGGAGACTTAGAAGCATGAGCTCGACGCAAATGTTTTGCACGCCGAAAACAAAAATCTACAAGATGTCTATTCTTCCTACAAAATAAGCAATGGTGTAAAAGTCTACTAGGAGACACGGTCCGAGAGGACGAATCCCCATTATGGTTCAAGGAAGAAGTTTTGGAAGAACCAATATCATGACTCGCCCTCGTGTCGGCACTAGGCTCACACATGCCATGAGAAAGACTATGTGTGTTCCTAGAGATACGACGACGCACTCGACGCTCATGTTTCAAACAGCGAAAGCAAAACTCAACTATGTGTCCATTCTTCTTACAAAAGGTGCAATAGTACTTTTCTTTTGAAGATGTAGTATCATTTGAGGAAGAAACACCCTTGTCTTTTGAAATCCCTTGGACAATACACGAAGAGTCAAAAAGAGTCGCACTTGCCAAAGAAGAGCTATCCAAAGCGATGGCACAAAAACCAACATCAAATGACTCACGTTTAGCACGAAAAGACTCAAACTCTGAATGCAAAGAAGCAAGAGAAATCTTGAAAACATCAATCTCGGAGTAGAGGCAAATACAAGAGTCACATGACTTGGCGCTCATATCATCGCGTAATTTCTTCAAAGACTCAACCTCGCTCTTCAAGGCAATGCAAGATGTGCAAGAATTTAATGATGCTTTCGTATTAAGCATGCAATTCAAAGCATCAATTTCAGTTTCTAAACTAGCACAATTCTTGCAAGAGACTAAACCATCCTTAAGCAATTTCTCATATTCTAAGCACATGCTACAAGGCCTAGCTTCAATTTCAATAATTTCAGCCATAGCATTCTCTAATTGCTCAAGGTGAAAGGAATTAGTCAATTTAAGCTTCTCAAAATCAGCAAGCATGCCTACACAAGAATCACAGTAATTTCTAGCCATAGATCTAAAATTGCCTATTTCTAACTTAGCATTATCAAGCTCATGATGTAAGGCACCACAAGAATCACATGGCATAGAAGCATTTGATTTCAATAATTTATTTTCAAATTTTAGGCATGCAAGAGAGTTATTCAAGTTCTCCATATCTACAAGCAATGAATCAAAAGCACACATGGAGGTTTTCAATTTTGCGAGCTCATGAGACAAATCCTCATTCTCTCTTTCTAGCAATTTCATTTTCTTCCTAAGAGCATGCAATTTGTACTCATATGACAACAAGCCATCAATGAGTTTTTTTTTGCTCACCTTGCTTAGCTTGAGTAGGGGATCGTCCTCGGAAGAGTCATCATGATCATCCTCGAAAAGCTCTTCATCATTCTCATCCTCAATCGCTACTGCACATATGCCAATGGGCTCATTCTCCTTGGGCTCCAAGCGTATCTCATCTCTGAAACTAGGATAATCAAAACAAAAGATATCGCCACAAATATCACAAGAGAACTCCTCAACAGCCAACATAAAAATCGAACGTTCAAGCGTCTTATCACAACGGACATTAATGGCAAAAGAACCATGACAAGATGCAAAGAAGCGCTCACAAGTCCTCATACAAGTCACCATGCTCAAAGATCGGTAAAGATCATAAAAGAGCAAACTTGGCTCTGATACCACTTGTTGGACCGAAACGACGACTAGACCGGGGGGAGGGGGTGGGGGTGAATAGGAGCACGATCTCTTTTCACCAAGATCGGATTCAATACTAATTTCACTCCAATAGCTATGAAAGCTATGAAGATCAATATACAAGCATAGTGGAAGACATGTATTGAATCCAATCGAAACCCCGAAGCAAAACAACCAAATTACCAAAAACTCAATTCACAATGAGATAGGCGGTTAGACCTCTCAGTCTAGTGGTCTGACCACTCCATGGGGCGGTCTGACCTCTCAAATGGGCGGTCTGACCTCCAACCTGATGAACAGTGAAATCAGTCCGAACTTCCAAAACACAAAAAGGTATAACTTTTGATTCGTGACTCCAAACTTCATGAAACTTGAAACATACCTTCCTTAGGATGTCAGGAACCTATTTCAATAATTGATCGTGAAGATCATTGCCAAAGTTCCGACCTTTATCCGTTTTAGTGAAGGTTGCTTCAAAACCGAGCCAAATACGAAAACGGTGATTGAGATGATTTCGTGGGAGGAATCAATCCAAGATGGCTAAGAATAGTCTCACATACGTCCTAGCATCCTCAATCACAAGAAGAATCAAACCAAAAGCCCTTAAGAGCAAAACCCCCTAAAATTACCCTTTCTTTCACAAAAACCGGGCAAAAACAAAACTTAGATCCAAAAGCTTGCTCGTGGTTGATTGATGATCTAGATGATCTTAGATGGGTTTCCACATATCCCAGCAAGCAAGATCAGGAGGAAAAACCAAGTAAAAACCTGAGAATCAAAGAGAGCCCCAAAATCACAAAATAGAGAAGAAGAACACAAAGAGACTCATCTCAAGAAGTGATGCTTGGATTGATTTGAGATAGATGGATGTTTTACAGCCACTCCATCATGGAGGACAAAGCTCAACGCATGAGCACACACTCAATCCAAACCCTAGAAACCCTAGCTCTCCTCCTTTCTCCCAAAAACCCTAAAACACAAAATAGGGTTATCAAATGGCCAAAGGGTTCTCAAGTGTAACCAGCACTTAGCCTTATTTATAGTGGAGGCTAGCATCTAGAGAATATTCCACTAGGGCACCTATTAAGCCCACACACAAACGGGTTCAACAACGCACGCATCTCAAAGCGTCGTCTTCATCTTCGCTTGACCTAAACCGCTTCTCCATGCACCGTCCCGCGCCGTGGTTTAGCCAAGGCCAAGAAGGTGGTTTCGCACACCACCACTTACCACTTTTCCGGTATAGAGCAATTTCCCAAAATGCCCATCTACCGACCTTTTGCGATTCCTTCACCTAGAAGCATCTCCCATGCTCCGTCTTCATCCATGTGATCCCAATGACTTCCGGCCAAGCCTCTCATGCGTCCAGATGCCACCGAACCGTCCTTGCTTGCAACTGGACCAAGTCACTTGGGGCACCACATGTCTCACCACCGGTAGCTTCCGCTCCAGTTCCTTATCTTCTCGGCTTGTAAGCACTCCGCTAGCCTTAGTCATCTTCCAGCACAACCTCGATCGTTCTGGACCTCGGTTCTCCTAACCTAGTCCCGATCTAGTCCGCCTCACCATGACCTAGCTCCAGTGTCCTACAACCATCACAAATAAGCAAACCGTTACGTAGCACCGCACGATACGCACAATCATAAATTCTCATAATTGATGAGGCATGAGCACATACCTTCACGAAGGCCTTTGTTCAAACTTTACCTTCTATGGTTCTTGTCCATCTTGTGTCTTGCTTGAGTCCAACCATCTCACTCGACATCCACGACCGTTCTGGACCTTGGTTCTCCTAACCAAGTCCCAGTCCTCCTCGTCGTTGACCATAGTTGACTCCAAGCCACCTGCACAACAATAGACCAAGCAACCATTTTCGGGCACAAGTTCTTCATAACTTGACCCATGTTAGCCAAAACATGCATCATGCAACATCTATGCAATGAAACCCATGAACTTGACCTAACAAAACAATCATCGCCACCGAGTTGGCCGATGAACAAGCCAAAACCGGTAAGACCGCCACTTTGGCCGGTCCGACCGCCCCTGGCCGGTCCGACCGCCACCTGTTGGCCGGTCTGACCACCCAGCTGGGATTTAGCCAAAATTCCAACCCTGTAAATCCGAACCTTTCTGGAATTTTCAAACAGATAGAACTTTTTACTGGAAGCTCCAAAAATAATGAGACCTAGTGCAGAAGAATCCTCTCTCTTGCCTACACCCTCTATTTTTGGCCCGACTCCAAAAACCAAAGTTCCTAAGGTGGCGGTCGACCGCTCGTGAGAGGCGGTCAGACCGCCACTCGCCTGGCCGATCGCTAGCAACCAAAACAACCAACCAAACCAAGGCATGGCGGTCGGCCGCCAAGTGGTTGGTCAAACTGTCGAGGGTCGACAAGTCAAACCTCGCCGAAAACATGTGTTTCCGCACAACCTCAACGCCATTGCCAATTGTCTCATCATCCTAAGATCGTAGGCATATCCCCATGATATCCACAGTAAGTCCAGTAGTATTTGGAGTTATTATGATCTCTCTAAATATACAAAACTAGCAAATAATTTGTGGATTAAATAGGTCTGTCTTTAAAGTCAACCAGCGCCACAAGATTATATACAGATTTAGATGTACCTGAAACATGGAAACTTATTGACAGGTATGCAACATGTTCTATACTTATTTCGTGAATAACAAACTATAAATCCTTTATTATTTCGACCACGCCTACAGCTGCATCGGAGGAAACCGGCGTTTGCAAGTCTCCCTCTTCCTCAGGGGCGACGGGAAAATACTCGACCACGCCTGCGGGTGCATCGGAGGAGGCCGAGGGAAGGCTGGGAGCAGGAGGAGGCGAGATTTGCGAGGAGGCTGCCGAGCCGCCTGTAGCCTGGAGCTGAAGAAAGAGGAATCTGGGGTGGGGAGGCGGAGGAACTGAGAAGGAGGAATTTGGGGCGGTCGAGCGGGAAGGCCGAGGAGGTGAGGAGGAGGACCGGAGGAGGGATCTGGTGTGGGAGGTGGGGGAGCCGACTGGGGAGGTGAGGAGAGGGCCATCATATTCTAGACATCCCAGGAGGAAGAGCACTGAGCAACCAATCATCAAATTTCGCATGAAGGGAAATCTGAACCTCAAAACTAGAGGAATGAGGAATCGAGTGGAGGAAATGGGAGCTAGGTTTGCTCACTGATGGAGTCCGAGTCGCCGGCTATCCTGGCTTGCCACGACGCCGCCAGGCCACCGACATAGAGTCGCCGACCGCCAGACTCTGGCTTCCCTCCCTACCCTGCAGTGCGTAGCTCCCCACTTGGCCTTGGTGCCCCACCGAGTCGCCTCCCGCCTCCCCCTCCGGCCTCCGGCTGCCCTGCCTTGCCTACGTGGAAAGAGAAATAGGAATGAGCAAACAACCACGTATAACTGGATAAGCTGATAAGGTTATAAGCACATCAAAGCGTATTTGCCAATTATGTTTCCAATAGAACAAAAGCATGCGATGCAATTTATAGTTAAAACTTGCACTTAAATCATGGCTTACTCTACGAAATATGTAAAAGAAAAATCTAACACATAATTTAAAATAAAATAACGTGTAATCCAAAAAAAATACTCATAACAAATTTAACTATAAATAGTTTTAATTTCACGGTTCACGGACATCAAATTTTAGAAATACTGACCTTTAATTTGATGCTTATTCAAAAAAATAATATACGTCATTTATATATGACCTTTAATTTGATGCTGATTCAAAAAATAATATATGCCATTTATATATGTTAAACTATGTGCTTCTATTGATCATCTAGCTTAAAAATAAGTAAGCTTCGATTAGATGGATTAGCTGCGCAAATGCGTGGGCCACCACAAAGCATTTTATAATGTTCTTCATATTTGCTATTTCTGTAGAGATTTCTTCACTGTTGGAATTGGCTGGAGGGTAGCTATGTGATAGTGTGAGCATAGGCAGCGGAGTAGTGCCCTGTGGAGCTATGGAGCAATTTGTTACTTGACTATGTTTGCCTTAAATTAGCTTAATGATTAGTGGCTTTGAGACCACTCCCCATTCTCATCATAGATTCGCCACTGATCCTAGCTGCAACCTCCACTTATATAACCACTGATCTGGCCATCGATGCAGATTTGGACTGAAGTATTTGGTGCAAAGACAAATTATTAGTTGGAGATAGAAAGATCAACGACGAACAAGCTAAACATAAATGGATAAGGTAATAAGGACCTCAAAGCGTATTTGGACGTGACGTTTCCAATAAAACTAAACCATTTGGTGCAATTTACATTCAAAACTAACAATTAAACATGGTTTCCTCTACGTAAAAAAACAATCTAATACATAGCCTAAAATAAATATGTTATTTAAATATGTTAAATTATGTGTTTCTTTTGATCATCTGATCATTTAGATGAACTAGTCATGCAAATGCGCGGACCACCGTACTAGTTTTATCTATAATTTACATGTTAACAACAACCATACGTATGTACTGTTCATATGTATACGTGGCAAAGTTTAGCAGTAGAGGCCGAGACAGCACGCGCGACGCTGACCGACGGTGCGGTGCCTACGGTTTCTGCCCTGGCGCGTTGAGGTGCGGGTCGTCGCCGTGGCCGCCGTGGCGGGAAGGGAGGGGGTTGGAGCCCTTGACGGCCCACCCGACGGCGAAGAGCGCGGCGCCGGCGAGGATGGCGGCGCCCCAGGCGCGCGAGTACCAGCGGCTGTACTGGCGCGTGGCGAAGAGCCACTGCTCCCGCAGCGTCGCGGGGTCAGGGTTGCCCGGGTCCGGCGGGTTCGGGTACCGCGGGCCCTCCCGCCACCCGATCTCCGGCGGGTTCGGGTGCTCCGGCCCTCGCAGCCACGCGCTGCCCCCGGTCGTCCCAGCGGCCGCAGCGCCGTTCTTGGGCTGCACTTGCGCCGTGTGAGTAGGCGGTGGCTGCTCTGCCATGATCGATCGATCTTTGAATGGCGTGGACGGATTGTTTTTGGTTTCGCCTAGCTTGTTTGGCCTTCGGATCCCTTGCTTTACTAGATGGTTGTTTCGTGGGGGATGCGGACGCGGATCGATGCTGATGTTGCTCGCGGGACAAAACAAGTCATAAAGCGGTGGGCAGGGGCGCAGGGCGAATGTGTTCCCGGCAAAAGTAGAAGCAACTAGAGAGTAGACACACGATCAAAACAATGGAAGCAAACCGCCGTTGATTTTGAGATTAAGTGCTCAGCCTACAACTGGTTACTCCCTGGCCCTTCAAAATTAACAGGCCACACTTGCTTACCCATTGGTATTGTCGGGCCACAGTGGCCCAACAATGTTTACATTTTTGTTTTTGCGAGGAGTATTTTCGATTTTCTCTTCTACCTTGATCCTAACGGCACCCCTTCGCCTTTCCGATCCGATAGGCAGATGATACAATTACGTTTATTTTAGGCTCGATCACCATTGCATGGAGAAGAGAGTCAATCAGTGTTCTTCGGTTCCTCGAACGTACACATACAAGAGATTCACCTCTCAAACTCACAATTTAGGCTATTTTGGTTGTAAGCCGTGGTTTGCCAAACATTTTATGCAGAAGCGTGGAATACCATAGTTTCCGCACATAGCTACATTAGAAATTACGGCGAATTGTCGCAACAAATCAAACAGACTCTTAGACTCCGATTAGAAAAAGCTTTATCTAGTGAGAGTGGACATTTCTTTTTTTCTTCTAAAATTCAGATAGAACTCTCGCGTTTCAAAAGGTGTAATAAAATGTTGTGTATTTGCGGTCTCCTTGCCAACATCAAGCACAAATACAAAAACAAGAATAGCACAAGATGTAACTTTCTTTCAACTTTATTGATTGGCGGGATGTGGTGTACAAAATCAGGACCCCCCGCGGCGCCCCTCTCTATGTAGCGGGAGGAGAAGAGAGGTCATGAGCGAACAATAAACCATGAGGCTAAACTATTTGTATTATAACTTACGGGCATAATTTAGGTAAACTGTCCCCATAATAGAGACTTTTGGAAACGGGCCGACATACAGCAATAAATACCCTTTACAATCATATGATAAGTCAACTTGATTTTTCACAAGAATATTTTAACTAGTTACTTAGGACATGTACAATAGTACAAACAGCTAATGTCTACAGCAACTCTCCATGCCACCTATATACAACACTAAAGATCACCTGTTGGCGGTTAACGTGTTGACGATGGCCTCCAGGACCCTGATTCGGCCATCCTTGACCTTGAGCTCCTCGTCCAGCACGCGCAGCTTCTCCTCGTGTATCTCGTTCGTCATCGCGGCGGAGTCGAGCTCCGCCGCAGCCTGCTACTCGCGTCTCTCCGCGTGCCGCGTGGCGACCTTGGCCGCCTCCGTTTCACCGACCACCTCCTCGAGCTCCCGTTGGAGCGCGTCCGCGCTTCCTCGGCCAGTGGCGGAACTAGGAATTCCAAAGACCCGGGACGAATTTGTAGTATAAAAAATACCGAGGCACAATATGATACAATAGTCAATATAACTAATGATATTGAATATGTTCAAATTGTCAAGATCTAACTAATACAACCAGACAAATTTTAGTACCGGGCTACCAATAACTAGCACTTTTTGGAACCCTCGTAACTTTTGTTATGTTAAAATTTATCAAGTTACTTATCATTCAGTTCAAAAAATCATCTTTAACATATATACTACCTCCTGTCTAAAAAGGATGTGTTCTATTTAATTACTAGCATAGTCTCTGGTGTGCAATTTGGATATAAATATTATCAAAATTTTGTAAAAATCATAGTGCTAAGGCAGTTCACAAAGAAAATACCTATGCCATTTACGTTTCGCAATCTTGATGTTTGCATCGATATCAATAGCCAAGTCACCTCTGCCTCTGCCTAGCGCCTGCCAGACTGCCTGCCTCGGACTCGGCGAGGGCCACGCGGTGCAGCCCCGTCTTGGCCAAGGGCTGTAGCCTCTCTCGTCGTGTGTGCCGTCCCTCACAAGATCATGCTTGACCCCATTCTGACCGGCCGTTGGCCTTCTTGTTGGCAGCTGGCTGCTGTGGCGCCCTTGCCCGATCCGCCCGGTCGGCGGTTGCACTCGGCCCCTACGCCGGTGACGCCGCAACCCGACAGGATTGGATTTGTGGAAGAAATCGAAGAGAGGAGGAATGGGGATTGGATTTGGGGAAGAAATCAGAAATAGCTAAATTAGATTTAGGGTTGTCAGTTTGTTGTCACCTGAGCTGGCTTGGGCTTTGGGTTTAATGGGCTGCCTACCTCGGATGCCCACCACCAGGGGGTGCTCGCCCGGGAGACCCGGGGCAGCCGCCCCGGTTTGCCCAAGGGTCCACCCTGCCCTCAGCCGCTGGATGGTCGCGCGGTCCGACGCCGCGGCCTCGCCCCGCGCAAGCAGCTGCATGCTCCTGCAGCGACGCTTCCCGCGACCTGGGGCTCGTCGACGACAGGGCCGACATGATCGACTCCCAGCACGACGACGACATCTCGCGATTAAAGCTCCGCCTGCCGGTGTGTGTACGTAGGTACGTCCCGATTGATCCGCGCGCTGCCGACAATTCGGGATAACGTCGATGAGCTACGTGATTATGTCGCTGCCAGACGTGATTATTGATCGAAGGGGGTTCTTCTTGCGGACGCCGACCGGTTTGATATCCGAACCGAAAGCGGAACGGTCGCTCCGTTCGGAAACAGGTGAAGATCCAACGGAGCAGATTCGCGCTGCACACGATTCTTTGTACATTGATCGTCAGGGCCAATATTCCTAGTTCAAGAGGGTAGGTCCATGCAACGTAAGGCGTGTTGGTCGACGGCCCACCGTACGGTAGCGAAGAGCGCGGCTACTGCACGTTAGATGTATCTTTGGGCGTGGGCGTGGGCTAGGCTCAAATTCATCCGATTCTACCCAGCCTGCTATGGTCTGGCCCTGGCAGAGAAACATCTGGCCAGGAGTGTAACTGTGACTTTCCTGTAGCCTGTCTGGTTCGATCCCTGCGTTGCTCCCTGTCCAGGCAGCATGTACCAGGCCCAACGTACAAAAACGGATGACTGGATCCTAATGGTGCAAACGAAGCAGATAATTTTCGTCCGACCGACTGACGGACGAACTGAAAACCTGTGAAACGAATACAAAAGAGATAAATGGGTATCTAACACTATCCATGTCCGACTACGACTCAGAGTAAAATACGGAATTGGATACGAGATGAGCGATATCTGCACGTGTGTCTGTATGTGAGGTTGTATGAGGGAAGCCTGTTGTGACCTCACTTAGGAACAAGATGACAGATATGTGGATTGCTGTATCTGAGTAGGCAGTGGATACTGAGTGCTTTTTCTTCGACATCTCAACGATTAATCTTTCCATGTTCGCTCTGATTGCAGTTCTACTATTCAATGTCCTACATATGGATGCAAAATAAGTGGATAATTTCCATCCGAATGATCGACCGAAGGCTCACAAAGCGAATACCAGATGGAGAAATGGGGATCCGACATTATCCGTGTTCGACTCCGAGAAAAAAAGTGAATATTTTACAAAATGAGTGATATCCGTCTGTATCCGCTTTGATTGTACCCCTACTGGATCCATCACCTGTGTTTTCCATCCATTGTCTTGCGTTTTATACCCCAGTTTTCAGATATATGCTTTTAATCAAATAACTCTCTAGACTTATCTTGTTAGATAAAAATTATCAAATTTTCAGATTACTTTCACATGCGGTAGTACTGCTGCGCAAAGTGGCAAGATATTCAGGCCTCCAACCAAAAACCTTGCTCCAGACTTTGAAGCCCAGACGTCCACGGCTGAACGTGACCCGGCCGGCTCCTCCAAACCCCGCCTGGGCCGCGCAATCGGCCGATCGCTGTGCTCCAACCCCAACCCCAACCCGTCCCGCATCTGTGCGGAAGGAAACTTGTCGTCCGCCGTTATAATCTACCCGCCTTGGATGGACCACAGCATGACCCATACGGCCATATGCTCAGCGCAGGGTTGGGGTTTGCCCAGCCCGCCTCGGCTCCACTGTAGCTAGGACGGCGCACCAAAATGCGCGCCGCACACTGTGCCTAGGAGTGAAAACGGATTGAATATAGACAAATAATGACTCTGCTATATTTATATTTTTTTTCTCGGATGCGGATACGAATATCCCAGATACGAATTATGTCGAATACGAATACGGAGCGAATACGGATCGGTCACAGATATTTTTCGGAATATGATAACCCCTTAAATTGTACGCCAGAGATTAACGGAAACATATAACTAGTTTATTTGATCAAAACATTCATAAATTGTTCACCTTTTTAGTAACCACATATAAAGAAACGCCTGCGTGTCCATTCTTTTCCCTGTCACCTCTCTCATTAGTAAAAACATCTTCTAGCCTTTTTACTCCTTAGCCATCCTCATTTATCCCAGCTCGGCCGGCCAGAGGGAGAGAAGAGAGGGGCCGGAGTGAGTAGAGAGATGAAGGGAGAGCTATGGAGGTAGAAGGAAGAAAGAAAGAGACAGAGGAAGAGGAAGAGGAAGAGGAAGAGAAGAAATGGGCTAGAGGTATAACATCCCAAAATCCATAATTTAGGAATACATAATAGAAGTGCATTGGGAAAAACATTTTGATCATTTTGCATATGAAAATCTACCCATGATTAAAATTTGAACTTTTGTTTAAAAGCGAATGCTGAAATACAAACATCCCTTGGCCTCTCCAACCGCCACCATCCCCTCCTCGGTGCCACCCTGGCCGCAATGCCACCTCCCTTGGCCTCCTCCCCTCCCTGGCAACCCGTTTTGCTGGTCCCCACCGCCTCTCCGACCACCGCTCACCACCGGCTAGCCTGCCTTCGTGCGCCCCTTTGGCTCCCCTATTTTTCCCTCCTGTTCTGAGCCCTCTGTCCCTCTTTCTCTCTCTTTGGCATGTGGGCCCACTTCGATCATATCGAACCTACATTTTATGCAAATTATATTCTTGTAAATTAGCAAAGTGCATGGTTAATTCACTATGCAAATGTATGTTAAATCTTTAAGAGGTAGTTACATACCTACTTGGTAATTAAATATTAATGTGCCATCCTTGACACTTGAATCACCCGATCCTTGTCACCCTAGATAATTAAGTGGTAACTTTACTAGCTATAAGTCGTACTTAAGCGCCATGCTAGTCTTGCTTAAGTATCAGGGCATTACTTGCCCTAATCATCATCTTTTAATAATGGAAATGGTTTTGGGCAGTCATTGTGGGTAAATGACCGGAATGTTTGAGATAATGTAATTTGCTCCCCAAAACCCTAATAAATTGCTATTACCACATCTGGGCGGATGGTATGATGGTGGGTGCTGATGTTGCACGAGAGTGGTTCGAATGTGGTATGAACTGCCCAGATGACTTTAAGGACTTAATCCTATGATGATCTCCCAACATAAAATAGTACAACTACAAGTCTATAATGGTGTCGACCTGGCTAAATAATTTGTGTCCATCAGTACGAGTTATACCATTGGAGGACCCGCTACATCGTAAGCCTTCATGGTTACAAGTTGGGGTGTATGACTTACAGGTCTATGTGAGCGTAAGTTGTATAGCGCAAGAGGGGGTCTGGGTAAGTGTTGACGGGTTTGTGTGAGCATAACCCTTCTCAGGTTAAACCTTAGCGGGTGTAACTAATACTGAGGGATGCCTGATAAAGGCCTTGTGGTGATCCCCCTTGATTCACATGTTTAAGGAAACATGTGTACATATCAAGACGATTATCTCTTGTAGGTAAAGTGTACAGTCTCTACATAGTATAAATTGTTCGAACAGCCATGCCTACGGTCAAAGGCGGGCATGGGAACTTACTAGAGTTAGTTCTATTTCAAAAACCTTTGTGGGTGGGATAAAAAACTTGCCGGGCTCACCTAGCTGTGAAATTGGATTTTCCTAGGTGGTCGTACCCAGTAATGTTAATAGGTGGAGGTAGCCCCAGTCAAAATTAATCATAAGGTGGAGGTAACCTTCGTTGTTATTAATATTGCACAATTATTCTCTTTAATAAAATATGATTTGGTTAAAATGCTAAGTGTGAGAATTTTCTAATTTTGGTATTTGAAAAGGTTGTTTTTTGCAAATAAAAGAACCCAAGCCATCCTGGTTAAGCCTTGCATGTATTATTATTGTATTCTATGTGTTGGTTCGCGAGCACGGTTGTTTGTGCTCACTCTTGCCCTCCCCAAAACCCACAGAAGTTGTGAACCAAGGACACTGTGCGTATTTCAAGGATCCATATGTTGATGGCCAAGAGCTAGGTTGCGAACCCCAGTTGGATGCCTGTGGGTGTGTCCTGAGAGTCCCACCTATATGAAGTCTTTCATTTCCGCTATTGCTTTTTATTGATTTCGGCCTGATCGGCCCATGAGTAAGTCCACTATTATATTTACGCTTCCGCATGATATATTTTTTATGTTCAGTAATGTAACTGTGATCACTACCTACTAATCCAAGGAATAGTATGATGGAATCACAGAGAATTCTGGAATGATAAAATCCGGGACTGACAAGAAGGCGGCTGGCGTGGGAAAAGGAAAAGGAGCAGGCCGGGCTGGCGAGGAAAAAGAAAAGAGAAAAGGGAGAAAAAGAAAAGTAGGCTGACGGGAAAGAAAAGGGAAATGGACCGAAAGAAAAAGAAATCAGCCCAATAGAAAAAACTGGAAAAGAGGATTTCTAAATTTAGGAAATTGAATTAAATAAAACCAAGCCCAAATAAATATCAATTAAACTCCAACAATTTCTAGAAAATTCAAGAAAATACTATGGAACTCATGGAACCCAAATAAAATAACTTTTAAATTGATTGAAGTATAGATTACTCTCGTTAAATTTTTTTTAATTTTTGAAAATTTAAATTAAGCTTTTACTGAACCAAGAACATTTAAATGGTTATTTTTATTTTTAAATGCTTCAAATAAACTCCAAAACTTGGATGTTACAAGTTAGTACCGGATTTTATTTTGTCAATAAAATGGAACTGTCGATTACAAGCTAATCCCTCTCTCAGTCACAAAACTTCATCGGTGGTCCAATGGGTATGCTTCAGTTGTTTCTGTACTGCATTTACAGGAAAAGCGATGAAGCAACTGAAAAGTTTCATGACATCGATCAGGAAAATGGTCTGAAAGTAGTAACCATATGCATCAGACGATCACTGGAAAGAAGCCAGAGGCTCAGAAAGATTGATGTGTGTTTGGAATTCAATTCAATTGGATCTTTCCCCCTTTCTGTTGTCCTAGCAAGCCAAGTTGCCTTCAGAAATGTTAACAGGGTCCTGTGATTGATGGCTCACGGGTCACAATTTTCAGACAGAACCTATCGATTCTATTATCTACACTCTTCAAATCTATGTCCCTATTACATTTTGGTACATGATCATACCTAGTCAAACAAGCTTAGATTTATGCAAATTAAGCTACAAATGCATATATGACCTAGCCTCCGTCTTTCTCAAATACACTTCTCCCTAAAACAACGCCTCTCCCTTGCCACCAGAGCTGTCCAGAAAGCTCGCTGGAAAAGATAGGCTAGTGGCTTGGTGGTGGGAGTGAGGGTGTTCTTTCCCACCCACCTCGATCGACACAATATGCCTTATTTAATCAGAGTACACTATACACATGCGTGTGTGTGTGTTTAATAGTACAGAGGTCAGGAGTTATGCTTCCATTATCTAAAAAATATATCGCTTGAGCCAAAAATTCATCAGAGGCTTGATTTCAACACGTTGGCACCCCTACCCCTCCTATCAGTCATAGTCGCACCCCATCGTCTTGCCAGCATGACCCACCAGCGAGCCACTATCACCACTTTAAGCTGTTGGATGTTAATCTTGTTACTGTGTCATGTTGCATTGCACCTAGAATAGTCCTTGCATGGTTTAGTGGACCGTGATGGATTAGTGGGTTGTTAGCACGTTGCGGCATATGTGCTCGATCGTGCATGGCTGTAAAGTAGTGCACGTAGGAGCATTGATTAGTTCGTTACTCAAGTTTGTTAGCTTGTGTGGTGAGTAGTAGTTACATGCACACTTAGTTGAGCGCTTC
The DNA here is from genome assembly GCA_036346405.1 of Phyllostachys edulis. Lineage (NCBI taxonomy): Eukaryota > Viridiplantae > Streptophyta > Magnoliopsida > Poales > Poaceae > Phyllostachys > Phyllostachys edulis. Next base: position 110,064,131 of record CM070546.1, read on the forward strand.
TCAAGGAGGCGTGGCGTGAGTAGCAGATGAGATGTGCTGACCGCACCGCAAGTGTCTATATAATCTTGTATTTGGTTCAGAAGAGAATAAGAGAGACGAGAAAAGGACGTTGGTCGTGCGGGCTTCGTCGCTAAAACTAGTGTTTCCTCTTCTTTGCTCCTTTCGTGTGTAAAACGCAAGAGAGGAAACTATGTTTTCTCCTGGAAATCAGAGATTGATTTCCAACATTTCCAACAGAAGCATTGTCGGCGTCGAGGCAAGTGCTGATGTAGCCCCGGCACCACCGCCGCACTCGTATAAATCTACGTGAACGTATATACCTCTTGCCACCATGAGCCGCCACCTCCCCCAGGCAACATTGCCACTGCTGAGCCGTTGCCTCTCTCCCCCAATCGAATCTGCCGCCTCCCCCTGGCGACATTGCCACTGCTGTCCCGTTGCCTCTCCTCCCCCAATCGGATCTGCTGCCTCCCCCTGGCGGCGACATTGCCACTGCTGTCCCGTTGCCTCTCCTCCCCCAATCGAATCTGCCGCCTCCCCCTGGCGGCCACATTGTCTTCTTCGCTTGTCGCTGCACATCGTCGTCCTCATGACCCACCACCGGGCCCATGACTGGAGGGCTCCCAACCGTCTCGCTGCACCGCTTGACTGATTGCTATATCTGTTGGCAAAACTCTTTGCCGGCAGATAGCTTGTCCGTGAATGGATATTTTTTCGACAGATGGCACTGTTGGTAATAGTCCAACCTGTATGGTTTGGTGCCTAGTAAACCCTAGAAACCTAACTGGAACACGTATGTTGAGGTATGATGAAAAGCTGAAATTTTGACCGGAAGGCAAGCAATAGTTAGTCCGATAAAAGTTTTATAGCATTGTTAGGTCTCTTAGCGGACATCCTTTCGGAGAAAAACGTGTTACCCAGCACCATCTATCAAGCCAAGAAGGTTCTTTGTCCATTGGGAATGGAAGTAGAAAGAATACATGCATGTCCGAACGATTGTATTCTCTTCCGCAAAGAGTATGTAGACAAACATGTATGTGTTGAAAATATGCCCTAGAGGTAATCATGGAGATAATTATATTTCATTATGTTCATAATATTGGATAATATATTATCCTGTTGCTCGAATGAATCATTGGTTATGAAGATTAACAAGTATGGGACTTGTTGGTAAAACTCTTAGCTTATATGATGTCGTTCTAAATGAATCCCTGGTCGGATGTCAATGGTCGGAACACTAGTGACTCTATTGACCAGCACGTATATTGATTGATGATCATGTTTCACCGGTCATGCATATAGGGATATCGAATTAATAATGTGAACACATGTTAGAGAACATGGGGTTGGATTGACCCACCTTGAGACACTATTGAGATTGTTATGATTCTATGTGTCGTTAGTTAGTCTCAAGCAATGATGATGTATAATCCTTAGACCTGAGATCAACAAAGTTTCCTACATGTGTAATAGCACTCTTAGGGGTTGCCAATTACTACTTGTAACTGGATAGTTATAAAGGTAGCTTTCGGGTATGCTATGAAACATATAGAGGAATACGACTGGTCGATATGGGATTTGCCCCTCCTAACATAACAGGATAGATGTCTCTGAGCCCCTCGTTATGGTCGGATAAAGAAAGTGTATGGCCATGCCACTAGTGATTGAAGTGTTCAACCATGTGAAGTTATCCGACACTAGATTGAGAAAGTATTGAACAGTCCATGGATGACACAACATCTCACCTGGAGTTCAACCTGACATCGTGAGGCAAAGGGAGAATACACGAGTAGGTCACTTAGTTCGATCGGTTATGGATGGTCGTATGGAGATCTGAGCTGGTCGTAGATCGGTCGAACATAATCCAGAGTGGTGAAACACAGTCGTGAGGAGTTCTGGTAGTCGTGACCAAATCTGAAGCTGGTCGTATAGAGATAGGACCTGGTCGTAAGTGATGGGGACCTGGTCGTAGATCATATTGCACTAAGGTTCGTCCGATATAATTTGTGTGTATTCAGGAATCATTATGTCCTGCTAGGAACCGCTAACGACTCGTGATCGGAAAGGGTTTTCGAGTCACAACCGATTACGCATGAACCTACAGGGCCACACACTTAACGGGTTGGAACAAACCAGTACGAATACGATTCGTCAAACATGTTCGGATAGGATCCATCATGAGCACTATATAAGGAGATGCATGAGGCTGTTGGGAGAGGGTGAACATAACAAACGAGACACACGAAAGTCGTGAGTTGAGTTGTTCCACCGAAACCCTAACCGCCATCTTCCTGAGAGCTCTGCCGTGCAACTTGGTGCTAGCACACTGGCGCATGGTTGTTCCTTCTCTAGACGTGTGGATACTGTAGAGGTGCTACTGCGGTTGCTGTTGCGCTTGAGGACGATCCGCGATCTTCATAAGGAACTACAGAGGTTGCTGGAGGAGACGATCGACCACGACCATCGCACCGACGTTCTCGACGCTGGATGATCGACTATGACCACTACATCGACGCGCCATACGTGGGACCAGGCTACTCCAACCCTTCTTCCGCTTCTCTACACGTCTGGTGGTAACAATCTATGATCATCTACTTACTTGGCTTCTTGGTTTGTATGGTAGAAATTTTGATTTATTGCTATCGTAGCCTACCCGTGATCCAACAGTATGTCCCTTGTGCAAAGCATTCTAATACAAGCGTAAGAATACTGCTAAGGTGAAGCAAGAACCTCCTGCTAAGGTGGTGTGATATTTGCCTGTAGTCCCACGTTTTAAATGTTTATTTGTGAACCAAAAGGAGGCAAGATTACTGCATTGGCATTCAGAGGAACGTAAGAAAGATGGAAAGCTAAGACACCCTACGGATTCTGCATAGTGGAGAAACTTCGATCGAAGCTTCGAAGAGTTCGGTGCGGAACTGAGGAACATAAGGTTAGGGTTGAGTACAAATGGAATGAATCATTTCGAAAACATGAGCAACCGACATAACACCTGGTCTGTGAATCTATGTGTGTACAACCTCCGCCTTGGCTGTGTATGAAGTAGAAGTACATTTTGATGTCACTACTTATCCAATGGCCGAAGCAACTTGGAAACGATATTGATGTGTATCTAGCACCATTGCTGGAAGATCTTGTGACACTGTGGAACAAAGGGGTACAAGTATGGGATGCGTACAAACGAGAGAACTTCACTTTACGCGTCATGTTGTTCTGCACCATCAATGATTTTCCTGCCCTTTATAACCTGTCAGGGTTCAGTGCAATAGGAGCCAAAGCTTGTCTGCATTGCTTAGATGATACCGAGAGTGTACGACAGAACAACTCACGCAAAACTATGTATATGAGTCACCGTAGGTTCCTTCCTAGGATTCACCCATACCGCAAGATGAAAAAACAATTCGACGAAAATAAGGAGGAAGGTTCAGCTCCAATGGCTTTTAGAGTCAAAGAGGTCTATGATATGGTTAAGAATATCGATGTTGTGCTTGGGAATGGACGTAAATTAAGGACCCGTCAGAAGAACATCTGGAAGAAGCGGTCAATTTTTTGGGACTTACCTTATTAGGAGCACTTAGATGTTTGCCACTACATCGACGTCATGCACGTGGAGAAGAATGTATGTGATAGCTTGATTGGTCTCTTACTGAATATTAGTCGCAAAACAAAAGATGGTGTTAACGCACGGCGTGACTTGGTTGATATGAACATAAGGACCGAGTTAGCACCGAAAAAGACCGATGAAGGACGAACGTACCTTCCCCCCAGCTTACTACACTCTGTCCAAGGCCGAGGGAAATGAACTGTGCCCGAGTTTGCATGGTGTGAAAGTTTCGCCCGGTTACTCCGCCATCATTAAGAAACTTGTTTCTATAGAAGATTTGAAATTAATTGGTATGAATTCTTATGATTGTCATGTGCTAATGACACAAATACTTCCTGTTGCAATTAGGAGTATCTTGCCGAACAAGGTCCGAGTGGCAATCTTGAGATTGTGTTATTTCTTTAACTCAATTGCTCAGAAGGTCATCGATCCTGAAGGATTAGATGCTCTGTAGGCTGAGGTGGTGACGACTCTATGTCATCTTGAGATGTATTTCCCTCCGTCATTTTTCGATATCATGGTCCATCTCATTGTTCACCTTGTGAAAGAGATAAAGATATGCGGTCCTGTGTTCCTACGTCATATGTACCCGTTCGAGAGATACATGGGAATTCTCAAGTCCTACGTACGGAATCGATCTCAACCGGAGAGCAGCATCATCGAAGGTTATGCAATCGAAGAGGTCATTGAGTTCTGCGTCGAATACATGGCTCAAGTGGAACCGATAGGTGTGCCTCTATCTCGTCATGAGGGGAGACTAGAGCGTAGCGGGACCATCGTAAGGAAAGCAATCACTCCCGGTCTAGATGCGTATGCTCAAGCCCATTTCACGCTCTTGCAATACATGACCCAAGTGTCCCCGTACATCGACGAGCACAAAGACATGGTACACCAATAGAATCCAGACCGGTCGGACGTTTGGATCACGAGAGCACAACCGTCGGTTCAACGAATGGTTACACTACAACAAAATAGTCTACTAGAGACGTTTTTATTTAGACGCTTTTATTGCATCTCTACAGCCAGAATCAGATAGCACATAAAGATATTTCTCGAGACGTTTAGAATGCGTCCCAATATTTAGAGCCCAACCCATTTAGCAAACACTAATCCCACTCAACTCAGCAGTTAGCCTCACCCCTCCACTCAAATATCTTCGTACTCTCACCTCCCTACAGCCTCTTCCACCACCTCCTCGCCGCCTGTACACCACCTCCTCACCGCCGCCCCTCCCAGACTTCGGTCTCTTCCCCAGGCTTCAGCAGTCCCCCGAGTGAGCGATCCTCCTCCTCTCCACCCAGCGTTGCCCCCACCGCCTCCTCTCCGCCCAGTGCCGCCCTTGACCGCCTCGCCTCCTCTCCGTGACTCCGCCCAGCGCCGCCCCAACCGCCTCCTCTCCGCCCAGCGCCGCCCCAACCGCCTCCTCTCCACCCAGCGCCGCCCCCACCGCCTCCTCTCCGCCCAACGTCACCCCCATCACCTCCTCTCCTTGCCGCCCCCGCCTCCTCTCCTTAGTCCTCACCCCGTCACCGGAGCACAGGCAGGAGGAGGCCACGCCCACCGACTCCACGGCCCCATGCCCGGTGTGCCCTCCCAGTTCCCCAGCCTGGCAGACGCCTGCCATGACCCCTGCCGACCTCTGCTTCGCCTGCTCGGTGCTCCTGTGCTCCACCGCCTACGCGGCAATGCCCTCCTCAGTCCTCAGCTCCTCTCCTTCCTCACCGCCACTAACTGTAGGTACCACCTCAATTTATCAGAGAGACAGAGAGCAAGGTTCTTTGACCAAAAACTTATGAGTACAACCATTTGCACTGGTCTACTTAGCAAATTGAGTTCTCTCAATTATCTTGTATGATCTTTAGTATTTAGAGTTTTAGACTTTGGATACTACATGTGCAGTGTTATTACTGCTTTTCTATCATGACCTGTGCAAAAGTGAAATTCTTGGTTATGCTTACTGAGTAATGTGTGAACTTTTACAGGACATCGTGAACTTTTGTCTGAAGATTTCATTGAACTGTTTATAGAGTGAATACATTTCGATAAATTTGTTGGAAATTAAAGCACATTTTGCGCTGTCTGATTATTTTTGGCAATTGTCTAGTTTGAGGATTAGATAAGCATAGTGTTACTTCTTATATTTTAGTACTACACCCAAGTCTCACGATCAGTTGCATAGCCTCATCTAGGTAGGTTCATTAATTTCATTGTTTAAGGACTGTGACATCATGGGGAAATATAGTGCTGACTTAAGGTTACTCTGTGGAGATCAACATGCTTGTTGCTTGTTGCTTGTGCTGTTGTACCCATGTCGCTAATTGGGTACTGATATTTGGATAAAACCATCTTCCCCTTTTGATGCTACAATTTGGTCTTTCGTGTACTAAACATGACTGTTAAGAGTATATGGAAGCTCCTGTTAGTTAAATGACACACACATACTGAGTAGCAATGCGATAATTATCTTCACTTTTATGGAACATGTGAAAGAAAACAAACAAGTCGATGCATGTAGATGCAAACATGCACTCAATGCAGACGAGGGATGACATCTACATTCAATATTTACTTTTGTTGGACATTTCATTGTGGTGTCAGTAGCTTGCGTATTATCTGGCAACATTTTGGTTCAAGAGTAACCTCTATTCTTGATCTCTTATTCTATTAGTTAAGTTAATTTAAATATTTAAATCTTTATTTAGTTGAAAAAATAAATATTTAATCAGATCATTAGACAATTCAGAGATGTCTATCAGATCTTGACTTTTTTTGTGTCAGAGAAGCAATACTTTTTGCATGATCATTGTTTTATTGTTTACTGTTCAAATAATACCTGAAATAATACTTCATGTGAATCATTATATGCACACTGGAAGAACACCTAGTCTTCTAGCTTCAGATAAGAAAATATGGTAAGAACACCGAGACTTTTTCTCCATACTGCATATATTGAGGGGTTGCTTGGAATTTACTGGCTATATTATGTTTTTTACGTACTTACATCTTCTATTCAAAAACATGTGAGAAGAAGGAAATGTCATATATTTTTTAATGGAGGGACTTGTAACTATTTATCTATAACAAAGCCAAGTGATGTTCCATAGTAACTACAACTTCCACATGGCAGCATTTATCTTGGCATTGTGATTGTCTTCGTTTTTCTGTAATCTTGGTACAGTAGTAATCTGGCACATGAAAGTTGTGGTCTTCCCTAGGAACTTGATAATAAAGAGATTTGCTTGTGATCTTTCAGCGAGTGGGCACCGCGATTAGGAATTATGAAAGAGAAGCTATGCACTTGCAGGAATGATGAGTTCAAGTGATTTGAACTTACCAAATGCACATATGAACAAAGCTATGATGTTTTAGACTTTTAGTGTAATCCAGTTATGTGTCCCTTTCATGCATTTCGACTTATGTGTGTTTCATTGTGCACTAGTAGTAGCATATAGATTGTTTGATTTCATATCTTCATGTGATTTCAAAATTGGTGCACTACAGTAGCATATAGTATGTAATTTATGCACTAAAATTGTTTAATTCCATATCTTCATGGAGAATGAGATGGCCATAGCACATACATTATTGCTCATAACATAATGGTAGAGTCCATGGTCAGATCATATTTCTTTATTTCTTTGCTTTCAGCATTTTACTTTGACGACTTGTCAGAAAAGAGAAAGGGCATGTATTAATTCTTGCTTTTAGGTTGGTTGATCCCAGTTAAACTGAGTTAGAGTAACCAAAAGCACTATTGTTGACCACTACAACACCTAGTTTGGAGTATGTACTGGTGTGGATGTGTGCTGTCATGATCTTCAAGGATGGGAGAACACATTGAGCATGTCCCATGCTTTGACTTTTGAAGTTATGAGCTCAGTGGCTCCCTTGCCTTTCCGTGTTGCTGGTGCTTACATGGTTGTAATTTGTGTAGCCAATTTAAACCGTAACTACTAGTTTGAGTTAATATAAATATATCTTTGTTTCAGTGTTATTTCTAAAACAATAATAGTTGTTGTAGTTTAAACAATAGAGTACTAGCTGGTGTTCAAAAGTCTGAGAACTATTTTGTAGGATTCGTTATAACTTATAAGGCAATGAAACACTTTCATTTACTGTGATATATATCTGTACCTGTCCATAAGTACTTTCAGGTTGTTTAGTTGGGATATATTTGCTTTCAGGCTGTGTGATATTTTTTGCTTTGAGGTTGTTCCGTTGGAGTAACCCCAAAGTTGTCTCTGAAATGTCTCTTAATCTTGCAATGTTATGTCTTGAGCATATTGGAGCCACAAGTTATAATGGGGTGATCCATGCATCTTATTTGTTGGTTTGATGCTCGATAATTTGGTTTGGTATGGTGTGGGGTTGCAACAACTTGCTTGCATTAGGAGAGGGGTCAAGATGGAATATAGGAGCATTAGGTTGATCGCTGGAAACAAGGGATGCACATTGTTCATTTCAAAACTGTGACATGCTCATCATTCTCCTCCTTTTCTTTCCTGTCTTAATAGATTTATACTTTTAATTTGGACATACCAAACAGAGATCAGGCAATGGATTGGATTAGGAGTTGTATACAAGAATTAGATCTTCCTGTTGATTTTGAGTACAATAATAGGATATTTATGACAAATCTAGATATTTCTATTAAGAGGTTGCTTATTTATGTCGCCTTGAATCTTGATGGTCTTGATGAGGTCTCATTGCTCACTGCTATTCCTGCTTGGAATTTGGTCGAATTAAGCAAACCAAGAAAGCAATGGTTGGTGTGGTGTTTGCAGTTTAGAATTTAGATTTATTTATTTTAGGGATACATAAGTCTGGAAGAAACAAGATCATGAACATGTGATATACAGAGAGGTTGTTATGCTTTGGGTGTGTAGGATCCTCCTGTCCTTAATCTCGTTTTGTTTTTCTGAATCTTTTTTAGTTATGTGTGCCCATATAGTTAACAAACAATAACAAGAAAACATTTTAGTGTATTTTGATTTTGCTGAGTATGAGGTGGTGTAGATATGATATGGGGTACTAGTTTCTGCTTGCCGTACAATATAAATCATTTGCATATCTATAGAACTGGCCATTTGCATATCTACACAACTTCTCCTTTGGTTATTATGGAATTTTTCAAGTAAAGGCCCTTCTTTGGATTTTTGGATAAATTGTGATATCACTTTACATTGACAGGCTATGGCCCTGCTGGATATGCTTTGTTCGTACTTGTTTATGCAGGATTGGAGGTATATTATGAAATTATCAACCTTTGATCTCGATTTTGATGTTAGGGCTTCTTTCCTAGCAAGTCAGTTTGAAGCGATGTCACGAGTTTCTTTGTCTTTTTCCCTATTTATGAACTCTTAACATAAATTGGTCCACCTTTGATCCACTACTATGTATGCTATAGACTTTTGCCATATAGATACTAACATCAGGGTTGGAACTTTGGATTGATAATTTGATATTAATGATATGATGTTTGCTGATTCAGGTTCTTGCAATTCCAGCAATACCTTTAACCATGTCTGCGGGTGGTGAAAGTGGCACTGTTGCTAGATATGTATATTACTTAGCTCCTTTTTGCTAGATTGTTGTTGGGTTGTCTGTTTCCAATCTACTGGATATTGTTTCACTGGCATATCAATAATGTTTGACACAATTAGTATTCATTTGCAATCATTAAAAATTATTGTGACCTTATGACATATTTATTTGTTTGCAAGGGCCGTTTATTGCTTGATGAAAGTGGATTGTGTTATATGAAAAGCTGCTAAATTAAGAAAATACCAATCTGCATGGAGTACTTCTGTACTTGATCTCTTGCTAGTAACCTTTCGTAGTTAGTTTACTAGGGTGTGAAATAGCTCTTTAAGCTCACTGAAAGTATCGATCGCTTCAAATGACAATCGTTCAACCGAAAACACTATCAAGTAAAGAATACCTTGACATCATAGGTATAGGTTTATCATTTCCAGAAAGTGTTTGGTACTGTAGGATTGAATGTGAATAGTCCAATCATAAATGCTGAATCTTCCTTTTTTAAGAAAAAAAACTTCAATGTCTGAATCTTGTGGATGTTTTGAATATGTATTGCCTATAGATGTTTCTATTGTCTTGTTGGTGATAAATCATATCTAGAGCAATATCTGATTGACAAACATGACTGACAATTTATGTTTGATTTGATTGTCATATGCAGTTTCCCCTTCTGTCCAAGAGCAGCAAGCTTCAAAGGTTAGTTTTTAAGGCCACCGAGGATGGGACGAATGAGGTCCACATAGATGGCTTTCCTGGGGGAGCAAAAACGTTCGAAGTATGCGCAAAATTCTGCTATGGAATGGTTGTCAGCCTCAGTCCCCACAATGTTGTTGCAGCAAAGATGTGCAGCAGAGTACCTTGAAATGACTGAAGACGTGGAGAAAGGGAACTTGATATTCAAAATTGAGGTCTTTATAAATTCTAGCATCCTCCAAAGCTGGAAAGATTCCTTCATTGTTCTCTAGAGCACAAAGGCAATGTTACCTTGGTCTGAGGAGCTGAAGGTCGTCGGCATATGTAGGATTTGTAGGCAATTTTTTGGTGTGTTTACACCTTTGTATGTGGATGCTAGATTCAGTTGTTAACTCGATTCAGTCCGCAACGGAGTGTCTATGTTTTTTCTTCTAGTTTTTTTTTATATATTTATAATGTAATTCTACATTTGAAATGGCTTTACCAAAGATCTAAAACTTCTTATGAAAATATATGATACTATATCCTCTGAATCATTGTAGTTTAACTAGCGATAAAATATTTCTACAGAACAAAATAAAAATAGATGTCACTAGCTCAATCTAAATACGTCTATGAATGTGTATCTATGTTTCTTGGCACGCAATAAAGCGTCACTAGGGAGAGTAGAGACGATATGAAAATGCAAATATGAAAGCGTCTCCAAGCTTGTAGAGACGCAATCTAAACGACTCATATCACTGTAGACGTGCTTAACAATACGTCTCTACGATCTTTGACACGGTACGTGGGGAGGCCTTCTAGAGACGCTTTACAAAAACGACTCTATGACGCTATAGAGATGATGAAAACGTCTTTAACCCATAAAATAGGCATCTCTACAAGGCTTTTGTGTTGTAGTGAATTAAAGGTGCGATTCACTAGGAGGTCATCAAGTGATGATACGCTGCTATGGTTGGCCAAAGGGCTAAAATTTACAATTGTGACATGGCAAGGATATGACATAAATGGGTACACATTTTATAAGACAGCTCAGGATAGGAAGAGCACAGTCCAGAACAGCGATATCCGTATAGATGCGTTTCACGAGCAGTTCAATACCGCTAGCCCACATGGGTTGAACTCCTACTATGGGTTCGAGAGGAGATTTGGGAGCTCAACTACGTACTTTTCAAGATCTCCTGTTTCAGTACCATTGGGTTAAACTTCCGCGGGGTGTGAAAGTCAACAAGTACGGCGTCACTACTATGGACCTCAAATGTGTCGGATACAAGGATGAATCATTCATAATCGCTAAGCAAATTGTTCAAGTTTTTTATGTAACGGACCCGGCAAATAAGAACTGCCACGTAGTTCTTCATGGAAAAAGAAGGATTGTCGGAGTTGAGAATGTCGTGGATGAGGAAGAGTACAATCAATTTGACGAGTTGCCTCCTTTCAGAGACGGCATCAGGCTCGAGGAAGAACCCAGTGAGGAAGCTAGCTATATGCGTGTCGATCATCACGAAGGGCTATATTTTAGTTAAGAATTTATTCCATTGTAATTTATTCCATAACATAAGACATGGACTATGTTTTCTACTCTTGGTTATTATTTCGCTGTCAATGTGGACTTGCCATATGTTATGGACTTGTAATCTCTTATTTTAATGTCAATGTAGAATTGTCATGTGTTAATGTGTTATGGATTTGTCGTCTCTAATTTTGCTATCAATGTGGACTTTATTGTAATATGGAATGGTAATATTATGCACTTGTACAACATATTTGTCTCATGTCCTAATATGTCAAATATGATGGACTTAATATCTCCCTGCTCTTGTATGGCCTATAAAGGTTCATGTGCTCTCATGCCAAATTATGGATTTCTATTGTTATGAACTAGTATGCTATAGAATAATTGTTGTACATATCTCTGATTTTTTTAATTCAGAGATATAGAATGAACTATCACATAGTAGCCTATCACAAACAGTTCTATTATGGAACCGTCAGTGATAAGTTTATCATAGACGGTTCTATTAAGTAGCCTATCACAGACGGTTCTATTTTGGAACCGTTTGTGATAAGTTATCATAGATGGTTCCATAATAGAACCATCTGTGATATCCCTTTATTAGTAGGGAACCACTAAGGTTTGCGCCCTTATTCTCGTCACTCTCCCATTCGACTACCCAGAGCCACGCTGCTTGGCCTCCTCCTCCACGCCGAAGCCACGCCGCTCAGCCTCCTCCTCCACGTCGGAGTCACGCCGCTCGGCCTCCTCCTCCATCTTACGCCGTCGATTCGACCTAGTTGCCTATGAATTGCGGTCGTCCCGCCATCTCCGTCGCCGAATCGAGGTACGCCGTCGCCGTCGACCTCCCCGCCCGGCCCTTGTTTCTCTCTGGTGGCCCATACCGCGCCGCCGCCCTCCCCCTCTACCCTCGTTCCTGTAACATCCCAAATTTCCAGAGTTTTTGAAAATTTTAAAAACTTTAAAAATTAACCATTTGGTTTTATTAATTCGCTAAAGCTTAACTTGTAATTTAGAATTTTAAGAGCAATTTAATTTGAATTAATTAAAACTACAACTAATGCAAGTTTAGTTGAGTTTTGTTGGATTTTAAATTGGTTTTGCCTGTTGCCCTAAGTTAAAAATAATTATTTACAAAAACTAAAAAGCAAAAGTTAAGCTGAAAATATTTATATTAAGTTCTAAATAATTCAAAGGATTTCTGTTAATTTTCCTAGAATTTTTGGACGGATTTAACTATTTTCTAAAAATGCTTTTCTATTTCTGGTATTTTATTTAATCAAAAATCCTTAAAACCTTCCTATTCATCTGGGCCAAATCTGCTACCCTCCACCTTTTTCCTCGCCTCGGCCCAAAGACCGTCTATAAGACGTTCTTGCAGTGTGAGCCAGTTCGCCCGCCCGGCCGCCCTCGTGACAGGCGGCCTCGCTGCTAGTCTCTCTCATGTTGCTTCCGCCGCTCTCGCTTGCCTTGTGGTCTCCCCTCTGTCGGCCGCCCACCTCGGGTCGTCTTCAACCTCCGGACCGAGCGACGCCCCGTCCCTGTTGCGAATCCCTTGATCTTGCGCCCGCCGCCATGCCCTGCTAGCCTCACTCCCCATCCCGTCTCGGCAGCGCGGCATCACCTCCCGCCTCCGCCGCACCCGCTACCGCCCCGGTCCTGGTCGTCTTCTACCTGCCGCCCGTGCCAAGTGGGAACGGCAGCGCCGCGAATTGCGCCGGCTCCCATCGCCTCTTGCCATGCCGCCACCCACTCCCCGTACTCTCTGCAGCGCCGCGTCGCCTCCCGCCCTCGCCCTCGCCCACGCCCTGTCACCACCCACGCCTCCTCCCCATACCGCGCCAGGCTGAGCCGCCATTAATGGAGGACTTGACCTCTCATCGCCGTCCTTCACCCTCAGCCCTCCCCGCACCTATTTAAGGAGCGTACCAGCAAGCCCTCGAGCTCCTCTAGCTCCTCCCCCAACTCACTCTCTCCCTCTTGCTCCATTTTCGCCGGATTTTGTGAAGAGCCACCGCCGGCCGTGAAACTCACTGCCACCGATTGCGCCGCCTCTGGACCTCCACCGGCGCCGTCGACCTCGCCCGGTTTAGACGGCCATGAGCTTCCGTGCGCGCCTCCCTTCACCGAGCCCGCCGAACCCCAACTCCACTGGCCCAACCGCCGCCGCCTTCCTCGTTCGCCGCCCGGCCTCCCGTGCCGCCGCGTCCCCAAATCCGTGAGCACCAAAGATCGCCGCGGCTCCCTCTTGGCGAGGTGCCCTCGCCGGTCATCAAGCGCTGACCCGATCGCCGACGACCCTCGGCTCCGTCTTGGCGCCGCCGGGTGCGTGGGAGTCCGAGGTGGCGCCACCTCGGTCAGCGTGGCGCCACGTCAGCCCTTTCGCTAACGTGTCTGCCCCGTCACGCCCAGTTAGCGACGTGTGGCATTTTCACTGGATTTCCAATTGAAAAATAATTCCAAAAATCAGGCAAACCCCTTTTCTTGATTTTATGCAATTCTCTAACTTCCTTTGGTCATAACTTCTTCATTCGAACTCCAATTCGAGTGATTCAAATTTCTAAATTCATTTAAATTCATTATCTTCCTATTAGTATTTATTTGGTATTTATTTGGAGTTGTTTTATTTATTTAGCTTTGTTCGCTCGTATAGATTCCGGTATTTCGGACGACTTCGCAGACCTGACGACTGAAGCATCTCTACTCTTCAACGAAGGCAACTCGTAGACCTTTGATCATATTGAACCCATCTTTATAAAAGTATATTGTTTGATATAAACATGCATTGCTAATTTTATAATAAATGGTTTTGGAAATTAGTTAAATTACCTAATTGCCATTATACCTCCTTGACAATTTGTGAATGACATGTATCCTTGAATGACATAAATTCCTTGGACACCCTAGGATGGATTATTAGTTGGATATTAATGTACTACCAATATGGGTATCGTGTTTGCTTAGCCATGCTGTGGTAGACGTCGGTCTCACCATGAATCATTCAATATTAGTTTACCCCCAGCACACCGGTTTGTGGCTTGTGTAGTAGCGGCTAGTGTTGCTGATTAAAATGAAGTGTGGTCCTGTGTGAGACCACGACATTTGTTGTCGCCTTAACTAAAATTTGTGATGCGGGATCGGGTGTCCTTTGGTAGGTCAAACCCAACAATGATTGAATTTGACTAAAGGAATTATGGAACCGTATGAGCCACTATTGATAAAATTTGTTGTGACATGACTAGGGTGGTCATTTGGCGGGTTGAGCGAAAATGATTTATGCTTGGACGAGTGGGTGGTGGTAAAAGGTGGGTGCTTAGTAAAGCACATTGGGATCTTGAAGCGTCTCATCTCGAGCAACCAACTAAGGACTTAACCTTGAACCATTGATCGGGCCTTAACTGCAGTACAACCACATGTCTAGGCGGGATAGACACGCCGACTAATTAGCAATGTTTTGGTTTGGTTCATTTTGGTTGATTATGGCGCAAGAGGGGCCCGTCTTGAACCCCTTAGCGTAAGCGAACCGAGTCAAAAGCAGAACTTTGTAAAAGCCTTGTCACGTGCTCTAGGCGCTTACCTAAGGTAGTGGCGGTGGCATAGAATTATGCCGAACTAACTAGAGAATTCGTGTCTTGTGGGTCAAGCTGTACAACCTCTGCAGAGTGTAAAACTATTCGAATAGCCGTGTCCCCAGTTGTGGACACGCCTGGTGATTTCACGCAAGGGGTAGATCTTTTATCGAAAATATTGGAATGGGTTGTTCGAATCTAGTAGATGGTTGTGGTTGATGGTTGGGAAGTGAACAATGTGTTCATTAGTTGTTTCAAAGAAAATTGATTACTTATGTATTAATCTTTTAAATATTGCTTTGCAATCTAATTACTGTATTTAATGTCAAATATTGCTTTCTGCAAAATAGCCATAAAGCTATCCTTGTCAAACCATGCAGGAATATTACTTGCATACGTTTCTCTGCGACTTGCTGAGTATATTCAAAGTACTCACGGCTTTATGCCCTCTGGTTAATCAGTCACTGAAGAAGAATCTGGAAGCAACGAGTTCTATGAAGAAGACTTTTTTGTAGACTATGCGAATTAGGTCGTGTCCTTCACTCGATTGCCTGTGGGCATATTGGGTGACCTCCACCAGATATTTTGTTTCCGCTGCAAGCTACTCTTTTGTTGCTTAGCCTTGTGTGGCAAACGTTGTAAGACTTGACCATAAGGTCTCTTTTGCTAAATAATATTAATTTGTCTGCTTCATCTATAGTTTGGTGTTCGGTTTTGATTACACCAATGTTGCAACTGTGTGCACTAGCTACTGATCCAGGGAATAGTGTGGATTTACATAGAGGGTCCTGGATCCGGAGATCCCGGTCTGAAACAAAGGTGGTATCGAGTCGTGTCGATCAGAGGGCGTAACCATAGTTAGCATGGTCGTTTAGTCAAGACTTCAAAATTTTATTTTCTAAAGCAAACCAACAATTAACTTGAATAGTATTCTTCTCTCATCTTACTCTATTCCTCCTCATCTTATGCTAATTTCTCCTCGTATCATTCTTAGAATCTAACTTCTTATATTTTCTGAACTTTCTTTCTGAATGTAAAGTGACCCTCTTATCTCAATAATCTTTATAGGATCGAGCTTTGCTTGAAGTCAACCATCCCAATAAGGTAGATTAGTAGTGCAGTTACCCTTTTCAATTTCAGTATCGTTTAGTCCGTTAGATAGGATCTGTGGCTTGAGTTTTGTTGCCTCTTATAGCTTTCCGGCTATTGTTCGTTGGGTTAAACCGACTTTCCCCACTTAGGTTATCCTGTCTTTCTCCCTTTTCCTGCTCATCTTTGTGCTTTTCCCTCTTTCCTATCATGCTTTCTTCCTCTCGTCTGTTAAACCTGAGAAGATTTGTGCAGATGGTTCAGACCCGCAACTCCACAAGACAAGAAGAACCCCTTCCACCTCCACCACCACCTCCTCCGGTAGCCACAGCAGATTAGGGTCTGGGTCAGTTTATGGCAGCCCAAACACAGCTGATGAGCGCAATGATGTAGAATATGAATCAAATGATGACTCAACAGAACCAGACCGCTGCCACTCTACTAGCAATGCTAAACCAGAACAACCAAGCAGCTGCCATGCCACCGCCACCACCACCAGCTTTCCATCAGTCAAAGCTGGCAGAGTTTATGAGGACCCATCCACTGACGTTCTCAAGCTCCTTCGAGCCTTTGGATGCAGACGACTGGCTGCGCTCTACCGAAAAGAAGCTTGCTATTACCAGGTGTGACGACCGTGAAAAAGTTCTGTATGCTACGCACCAGCTGGAAGGCACCACCGCAGAATGGTGAGAGAACTACTGCGCCACCCATGAGAATCACTAGAACATCACTTGGACTGAATTTTCAGAAGCCTTCCGCCACTCTCATATTCCCGACGGAAAGGTAGAAATGAAGAAGAATGAGTTTCGTGAGCTGAAACAAGAAAACATGTCAGTAAGTGAATATCTCAACAAGTTTACTCAACTCTCGCGTTATGCTCAAGAGGATGTTGCCACGGATGATGCACGTCGAAAGCGTTTTAAGCGAGGACTCAACCCTAACTTGAAGGTTCAAGTCATAGGCAATGATTATGTAGATTTCCAGCAACTGGTAAACAAGGCTATGCTCGTAGAAGAGTCACGTCACGAGCTTGCAGAATCCCATAAAAGGAAGATGATGCAGCATGGTGCTCCTTAAGGTCATCCGCAGAAGGCCCGAACGAATGCTCAACACCTAACCCATTCTGTTCCTCCTGTCACCTTCCAGATCCCTACAACAGCACCTCGCCCTGCTGCCCCAGGAATTTGCATCTTCGACAACAACACCTACCAGCAGTCAAAGAACATCAATCCTGCCGTGGGAGTTACCTGTTTCAACTGTCACCAATTGGGTCACTATGCCAATAATTGCCCACGACATCCCCCACGAAAGCAAGCCCCAGCACCAATTCCGTTCAACTTGGGAGCTCCTCCAATCAAAACTACTATGCCAGGAGCAGGACGTGGAGCACCTCAGACTCCAAGCCAAGACGTCCGGACTCCACTTCCTTCTATAAGGGGACGAGTGAATCATGTCACTGCCGAACCATTTCGACCATTTCGAGCTTCATTCGGGTAAGATTAGTCATGTAGTTTAGTTTAGGTTCTGCCTCACTTAGAAGGGAACTAAGTTAGGTCTAGTGAGCAGAGGCCGGCTTTCCGAACCTAATCTTTAGTCAGCCCGAATCTCGGAGTCGAGATTCCCTTTAAGGGGTGTAGGTTTGTAACATCCCAAATTTCCAGAGTTTTTGAAAATTTTAAAAACTTTAAAAATTAACCATTTGGTTTTATTAATTCGCTAAAGCTTAACTTGTAATTTAGAATTTTAAAAGCAATTTAATTTGAATTAATTAAAACTACAACTAATGCAAGTTTAGTTGAGTTTTGTTGGATTTTAAATTGGTTTTTCCTTTTGCCCTAAGTTAAAAATAATTATTTGCAAAAACTAAAAAGCAAAAGTTAAGCTAAAAATATTTTTTACTAAGTTCTCAATAATTCAAGGGATTTCTGTGAATTTTCCTAGAATTTTTGGATGGATTTAACTATTTTCTAAAAATGATTTTCTATTTCTTGTATTTTATTTAATAAAAAATCCTTAAAAACCTTCCTATTCATCTGGGCCAAATCTGCCCAGCTCACTCCACCTTTTCCCCGCCTCGGCCCGGCCCATTGTAGTAAGACGCTACTGGCCCGCCCTTGTTGCCCTCGTTCGCAGGCGGCCCGCTGCCGACCTCTCTCCGCGCGCTTCCGCCACTCTCATTGCCGCGCGGGCCTCGCCTGTCAGCCACCCACCTCCGGATCGTCTTCAACCTCTGGACCGAGCGACGCTCCCGTCCTTGCTGCGAATCCCACCGGCGCTGCATCACTTCGCCATGCCCTGCTAGCCCCACTCCCCATCCCGTCTCAGCTGCGCGGCGTCACCTCCCGCCTCCGCCGCACCCGCTGCCGCCCCGGTCCTGGTCGTCTTCTACCTGCCGCCTGTGCCAAGTGGGAATGGCAGCGTCGCGAATCACGCCGGCTCCCATCGCCTCTCGCCATGCCGCCACCCACTCCCCGTCCTCTCTGCAGCGCCGCGTCGCCTCCCGCCCTCGCCCTCGCCCACACCCTGTCACCGCCCACGCGGCCACGCCTCCTCCCCATACCGCACCGAGCCGAGCCGCCATTAATGGCGGACTTGACCTCTCATCGCCGTCCTTCACCCTAGGCCCTCCCCGCACCTATTTAAGGAGCGCACCAGCAAGCCCTCAAGCTCATCTAGCTCCTCCCCCAACTCACTCTCTCCCTCTCGCTCCATTTTCGCCGGATTTCGTGAAGAGCCGCCGCCGGCCGTGAACCTCACTGCCGCCGATTGCGCCGCCTCTGGACCTCCTCCAGCGTCGTCAACCTCGCCTCCGGGTTCGCACGGCCACGGGCTTACCCGTGCGCGCCTCCCCTTCACTGGAGCCCCGTCGGAACCCTAACTCCACCGTCCAACCGCCGCCGCCGCCTTCCTCATTCGCCGCTGGCCTCCCCATGCTGCCGCATCCCCAAATCTGTGAGCACCAGCATCACCGCGGCTCCCTCTTCGTGTAGGTGCCCTCGCGGTCCATGAAGCGCACCGATCGCCGGCGATCTCTCGGCTCGTCGTCGTCGCTTGGCAAGACGCGTGGCAGTGCTAAGGTGGCGCCACCTCAGCGCCGCGTGGCGGCACGTTAGCCCTTTCGCTGACGTGTCTGCCCCGTCATGCCCAGTCAGCGCCGCGTGGCATTTTCACTGGATTTCCTATTGAAATATAATTCCAAAAATCAGGAAAACCCCTTTTCTTGATTTTATGCAATTCTCTAACTTCCTTTGGTCATAACTTCTTCATTCGAACTCCGATTCGTGTGATTCAAATTTATAAATTCATATAAATTCATAATATTCCTATTAGTATTTATTTGGTATTTATTTGAATTTTATTTTGAGTTGTTTTATTTTTTTAGCTTTGTTCGCTCGTATAGATTCCGGTATTTCAGACGACTTCGCAGACCTGACAACCGAAGCATCTCTACTCTTCAACAAAGGCAACTCGTAGACCTTTGATCATATTGAACCCATCTTTATAAAAGTATATTGTTTGATATAAACATGCATTGCTAATTTTATAATAAATGGTTTTGAAAATTAGTTAAATTACCTAATTGCCATTATGCCTCCTTGACAATTTGTGAATGACATGTATCCTTGAATGACATAAATTCCTTGGACAACCTAGGATGGATTATTAGTTGGATATTATTGTACTACCAACATGGGTATCGTGTTTGCTTAGCCATGCTGTGGTAGACGTTGGTCTCGCCATGAATTATTCAATATTAGTTTACCCCCAGCACACCGGTTTGTGGCTTGTGTAGTAGCGGCCAGTGTTGCTGATTAAAATGAAGTGTGGTCCTGTGTGAGACCATGACATTTGTTGTCGCCTTAACTAAAATTTGTGATGCCAGGACTGGGGTGTCCTTTGGCCGGGTCAAACCCAACAATGATTGAATTTGACTAAAGGAATTATGGAACCGTGGCGGAGCCATTACTGATAAAATTTGTTGTGACATTGTAAGACCAAGAGGTTTTTTGGTCAAGTTATTTGATGATGAACACATTGACAGTAAGTTAGACTTAGTCTCAGTACTTAATGTTGAATACTCTGTCCTTAAGACTTCTTTGTGGTGACTTGGTTGAGCTCTGTTAAGTTCTGCTGAAAATCGATTTTGTTAGGTTTATCGGTAATCTTGGTTTTGTTTGTCTTGGAACTACGGAGTCTTGGTATGACCATGGTGTGCAGTAGTACCGCAAGTCTTTTTTCTCGATGCGTTTTGCTCGATCCGTTAGATCTTGATCTGAAGGCGATATTGAAGTGAGCGTTTCGAAGCGCTCAAGGACTATGGGCGTTAGATTGAAATCGGCGGATGAAATCAAGTGGGTCGTTCGGACTTGCTCTGATGTTTTTAAATCCAGTTGAGACCCATGGCCCGTCGGCCCATGGATCTGGAGCGTCTACGTGGCAAAGGGCGTTGTTACGAGGATTTTAGGAATTTTGTGGAGTGGTAGTACCGTGGGTTGCGGTGTAGTACCGCGTTGTTCTTCAAGAGTGAAAGTGTCTTTGACATGAGCAGTTAAATGAAAATCGGATGATCTGGGTTTTGGGCGGAACGACGCGGCGGTAATTCCGCAGCTTGAACGGCGGTAGTACCGCACAACGGTATGGCCGCAAGGTTGCGGTATGGAAATTCCAGAGAGCATGTTTTGGAAATTCCAAACATGACTAGGGTGGTCATTTGGCGGGTTGAGCGAAAATGATTTATGCTTGGGCGAGTGGGTGGTGGTAAAAGGTGGGTCTTAGTAAAGCACATTGGGATGCGGAAGCGTCTCGTCGAGCAACCAACTAAGGACTTAACCTTGAACCATTGATCGGGCCTTAACTGTACAACCACATGTCTAGGCGGGATAGACACGGCCGACTAATTAGCAATGTTTTGGTTTGGTTCTGTTTTGGTTGATTATGGCGCAAGAGGGGCCGTGAACGGTAACCCCTTAGCGTAACGTAACCGAGTCAAAAGCAGAACTTTGTAAATGCCTTGTCACGTGCTCTAGGCTGCTTACCTAAGGTAGTGGCGGTGGCATAGAATTATTAGAACAAACTAGAGAATTCGTGTCTTGTGGGTCAAAATTGTACAACCTCTGCGAGTGTAAAACTATTGAATAGCCGTGTCCCCGGTTATGGACATGCACAGTGATTTCACGCAAGGTAGATCTTTTATCGAAAATGTTGAAATGGGTTGTTGAATCTAGTAGATGGTTGTGGTTGATGGTTGGGAAGTGAACAAGGTGTTCATTAGTTGTTTCAAAGAAAATTGATTACTTATGTATTAATCTTTTAAATAATGCTTTACAATCTAATTATTGCATTTAATGTCAAATATTGCTTTCTGCAAAATAGCCATAAAGCTATCCTTGTCAAACCTTGCATGAATATTACTTGCATACGTTTCTCTGTGACTTGCTGAGTATATTCAAAGTACTCACGGCTTTATGCCCTCTGGTTAATCAGTCACTGAAGAAGAACCTGGAAGCAACGAGTTCTATGAAGAAGGCTTCTTTGAAGACTATGCGAATTAGGTCGCGTCCTTCACTCGATTGCCTGTGGGCATATTGGGTGACCTCCACCAGATATTTTGTTTCCACTGCAAGCTACTCTTTTGTTGCTTAGCCCTGTGTGGCAAACATTGTCAGACTTGACCATATGGTCTCTTTTGCTAAATAGTATTAATTTGTCTGTTTCATCTATAGTTTGGTGTTCAGTTTTGATTACACCAATGTTGCAACTGTGTGCACTAGCTGCTGATCTAGGGAATAGTGCGGATTTACACAGAGGGTCCTGGATCCAGAGATCCGGGGTCCCAACAGTTCCCCTCTGGTCCTCCCTACCACGCCACCGACCTCCCCTCTCTTCCCACTCCCCTCTCTGCTCACTCCCCTCTCTACCCCCTTCCCTTCTCTGCTCCCCCTCTCTTCCCTTCTCTACTACTCTGCTGTTGATTGAATTCTACTGAATCTGAGTTCTAAATGTCTGAATGTGTGTGTGACAACTCTTGGGAGCATATGCTTTGAATAGTTGTGCCCTTGTGCTGATTGCTGAATTCAGAAGTGTCAAGTGTTGTCTGGTACTTTGCTTACATGGATGTCTTGCATATGCTGGCTCTCAGTTTACATATGCTTGCATATTCTGGCTCTCAGTTAGTCAGTTTACAAATGTTCATATGTTGGGAGCATATGCTTACGTACGCTGATTGCTTACAACAATGTCTAAAACTCTGAATACACAACTCTTGGGAGCATATGCTTCATGCTTGGAAGCATATGCTTCATGCTTGGGAGCATCAGTTTTCGCTCTCAAATTTCACTGTTAAGAGATAAATCAAGCTAGCTTAGTGTGTTCTGACTTCTGAGACATGTACTTTCTTATGAGTTATGACTGCTTCGTAGTTTGCTGTTTACATAGAGACATGTACTTCCTCTGAGAACTCTTCATTCGGTTTAATTGTTGTGCTGTGCTATTTATTTTTGCTTTCACAATTCTCTGGATGATTTGCTATGGGATATGACTACTTTTGCTTTCACATGTGTACACTCAAACTGCTAGATTTCACATGTGTTGTCTGAATACACAACTTTTGGGAGCATATGACTGCTTTTGCTTTCAAATGTGTACACTCAAACTGCCAGATTGTTTCGTTGCTTTCGGGGTTTAATTTTGAATATGGATTCTACATTGGGATGTATGGGTATACTGATGCACTAGCGGATTGGCCACCACTGGCAGCTATTCTGAATTCTGATGATCATTGCCAAAATTTTGTTTGATGTAAATGTTTTTCTTATGTTTAAGTTTAATGATTAAATTCAGCCACATCATTATTTGATTACAATACATACATGTTTACATCAAGCTCTTGGAGCCTTGGAGGGGAGATAATATACATGACTACATCAAATTGCACCGTAACCAAGCCGTCCGCTTGGGCGCTGCTTAGTCACCGCCTAATTGCCGCCTAGTCCGCCAAGGCACTAGGCACCGGGCCACTGCCCGTCTAGCGCCTAGCGCTTTCTTGAACCTTGGATTGTATACATGATGATTGTATTGAGCATATTATTCTTTGTGTGGGATATTATGTTTTTAGTTCATTGGTTGGGTAACTTCTATTTTTTCTGTATAAAATATGTTTCCAAGGGAAATTATCTAACTTCTACTTTTTCTGTATAAAATATGTTTCCAAGGGAAATTATCTTCGAAAATACCTAGTGGATATCAACTTGCAATCCATTTTATTTAAACTTTGAATTCTGAAATTTTAGTTCATTGCGTATGTAACTCATATAGATAGCCAGTAAGCGAGATGGCGTCCGCACTGTCTTCGCCACCATCATTGATGTCGCCGAATGCGTCTGGATCTCCGAGGAAAGTGGTACATAAGAGAGATGGCAGAGGAATATCAAAATTGCCTATGGGCTGAATGACCATCACAGATGTTAGTGCTTTTGGGGTACCTCTGAGTCCCAAGAAAGCAGCTGCGAGATTCCAGACCATCTGTGGCATACTTGGAAGGGAATGGGTCCCCATCACCACACCAAGCTGGAAATCTCTGACGAACGTAGAGAGAGGCCAACTGTAGACTGAAATTTCAAGCTCGTTCACTATCTCAGAAGCAGACCAGGCACGTTGCTCGCGATGGGACACGCGTGGAGGACCTTCAAGAGAAGGCTTGTCACGAAGTACGTGAACACAGGTCAGACACCCTTCACGAAGTATCAATTCTTGTCGCGGGATATATGGGACGCCTTTGTGTGGATGAAGACGACGGCCGAATTTCAGGAGCAAAGTTTGGCGCACAAGGTTCTCCAGGCACAAAACACTCACCCCGACAAACTCGGCATCACTGGATACACGGGTAAAACCATGCAATGGATGATGGAGGACGAGAACGCAACCCAGCCATTTGCCAAGATCACGGACGAGCGCGCCCGAAGCTGGTTAAGAGCGAGGGCATCAGCCATGTCTTCGGCGGCATCTCTTTCACAAACCCGGCAGATGGGGAAGGGTCCCAACGTTTGGTAAATATGTCGAACTACCTAGTTGTTAATAAGTCCATAACTTCATAGTGTCTAAAATAACATGATAGCCTCTTGCAGCAAGCATTGACTACCGAATCTTCCTAAGGCTCCTTCGAAGCAGTCAGGTAGGGGTGCAAATGGAGCGGATACGGACGGATATCGCTCATCCCGTATCCTTCTCCATATTTTTTCTTCGATTCAGAATCGGACACGGACACGGACATTGCCAGATACGAATACGAATGCAGATAGTCTTGGTTATGAATATGTAGCGAATACATGTCGAACCGAATATAGATTATCTCATTCACGAATACTTATTCGGATATTGCACGAAAACAGAAACCATATATGTCGCATAAATAAATATCAATCAACCATACTACATGTCCAAAATGCAACCAGCTTAGTAGTTTAACAAGCAAATTTAAATACATCACACGATAACAAAGGTTGGTTTACTAGTTAAGCAAGTTATCATGCATATATCAGGATAAATTGGTGCTGATAGAGCATGAAACACGGGACTTGAATATGGAGATAATTTTATAAGAGAACTTCAATTATTCTTCCAGTTTGGTACACAAAATTATATAACCTTGATGCGAATTTTTCATGTACATTCATTAAAGAATAGTTCTTCAAGGGTAACTCTTTGCAAGTCCTATCATTCACTGTCAAATTTTCATGTAAACTACACAATATTTAATTAAGAGATGTGCTTCGTCCTTATATGAGCAAAGAATTAACAACAAATAAGTAAAAAGAAAAAAGAAAGCTCGTATTGTCAAACCTCTTTCAGTGCCAACATTGTAAATGCCAACTTTACTAGGCTCTGCCTTGTTGAGTGCTTTCACATGAGCATCAAGCCATCAACTAGATCTTTGACATCAATGTAGTCTCTTATGCATGTTCCATCAGCTGTAGGATAATCTATTCCTTTAACCTGCAATTGATTCATGAAAATCCATTAGCTTCACCCCTAAATTATCTTTCACACTAAAGATGCAGGCATACTACTTAAATTTTTGAAGAAGAGAATCAGTATTATTATCCAAACATGCACAACTTGTTATGTTATAATGAACCATGGATTAATTACAAAAGCTGTTTTTGAAAACCTTAAGTATATGTTCCCATCAATTCTCAGAGAACCTTTAATTACAAAAGCTGCGGAAACAATTCTTGGAGAACCTTTACTGCTCCCATGTTTCCTCTAGAAATATTATCCTACAAGAATAAACATTATTCACCATCAAGGGAGAAGATTTGCAGAACAAACTAATTCACACATTCAATACAAAGAAAAACTGAATTACCACAATGGTAACTCGATAGTTGTCCTTTAACAGCCGTAATGAGGCGTGTTACCCAATATAACCAGCTCCTCCTGTTACTAAGACATGGGTAACCCCAGGTTCATGGCAAGAAAACTGTAGTGATACATGCACCACAATCCACAATCAGCTTTACAGCTGTGAATTTAGGTGAGGAAAAATATAAGAATAGAATGATAATCATGGCAACATATTAAAGAGGGCAAAATAAAAGACATTGCATGAAGTTATGAAAAGTGTGAGCAGCAGCCAACAGAAGTTGATACTGGTTTTACTTTCTTATCTACCAGTTTAAATTAAATTGAAAAGCTAATCAAACTGGATATTCTTCAAGGACATATAAAGAGGGCAAAGATAACAAAATATAATAGAATGTCCGAATGTACATTCTTTAGGGACATATGTAAAAAGGGAACACAATCTCTTTCATCAATGAATTTTCTATCTCATTTATAGCCAATCTATGCATAATATCCCACAAAATTTCCTGAGCTCCAAGGGTAACATATCCAAGCTTCAACACACAGAGACATGCAAATGTATGTATGTATCTCAACTTATACATGATTCTACAGAACAAAGTCAATGTGCTTTTGATGAGGGCATCCCTACTATTACTACATCTTCCACACCAACTGTGCATGAGGATGTTTATGAAGCACCAAAAGGTCTAATGACTAGAGCAAGAGTTAAACTGTGGAAATCATGGGGATATGCCCATGATCTTAGGATGATGAGACAATTGGCAATGGCGTTGAGGGTTTGCGGAATCATCCGTTTTCGGCGAGGTTCAGCTGCTGTCAGGCCTCTGGCGGTCCGACCGGCCATGGGAGCGGTCTGACCGGCCATGCCTCGGGCCATCTTTTTTGGAATGTGCACTGGCGGTCTGACCGGCTACTACTGAGCGGTCGGACCGGCCGTTTTAGGATCTTTGGATTTTTGAGCTGGGCCAAAAATAGAGGGTGTAGGCAAGAGAGGAGATTCTACTGCACTTGGTCTCATAATTTTTGGAGCTTCCAGTCAAAAGTTCTATTCGATTGAAAATTTCAGAGAGCTCTTGGGCTTCCAGCTTGGAAAATTGGCTAAGTCCCAAGTGGGCGGTCAGACCGGCCCTTTGTTGGCGGTCAGACCGGCCAGTGGGCGGTCATACCAGCCAAGGGTGGCGGTCTGATCGGTTTTGACTTGTTTCGCTCGTCAGTGTGGTGCGATGTGTGTTCGTTAGGTCAAGTTCATGAATTTCATTGCATATGTGTTGCATATTGCATGTTTTGGCTAACGTGGGTCAAGTTGTGAAGAACTTGTTCCCGGAAACGATTTCTTGGTCTATCGCTGTGCAGGTGGCTTGCAGGTCAACGACGGTCTACGGCGAGGATGATCGGGACTAAGCTAGGAGAGGTGAGGTCCAGAACGATCGAGGATGCCGGGTGAGGTCAGGAGACTCAAGCATGGCGTAGAATGGACAAGGATGATCGAATGGGTAGTTCGGTGTGATGGGTTGGATCAAGCGGCGCGGGGGTCGGTGTAAGTGCCTTAGTGGTTCCGGCGGGAGCCGGACGGGAGAGATTTGCCGACATGATGAGAGCCATTGATCAACCTATACGTGGCGAAGCAGGCGAGTGCTTCACCAAGATTGGACTTGGTCTTCGGAGAAAGATCAAGAAGGGGTATTTTGGTAATTTCACCAGCCTTTGTGACCTTGGGCTAAACCGCGGTGCAAGATGGTGTGTGGAGAAGCGGTTTAGGTCAAGAGAAGATGAAGACGACGCTTTAAGATGCGTGTGTGTGTCCCGTTTGTGTTGGGCCTTAACGGGAGCCCATTAGGGTTAACTCTTCTAGAAGCTAGGCCTCACTATAAATAGGAGGGGTGCTGTCAAGCAGCCCTCAAGCACTTCATTTGCAAAACCCTAGTTTGTCTTAGGGCTTAGAGAGGAAAGGAGAGGCTTAGGGTTTTAGAGAGTTGGATTGATTTGAGTGCCCATGTTGTGAGTTTTGTCCTCCTTGAGGGAGTGGTTGTAACCAGCAACAATCGCGAATCAATCTATGGATGATTATTCAAAGATGAGTCTTCCTGTGTTCTTCCTTCTCATTTGGTGATTTTTAGTGTTTCTTTGATCCAATGGGTTTCTAGTGGTTTCTTGCCCCCATCTACCTTGCTGTGACATGTGGGAATACAAATAAGATCATCTTGATCATCAATCTCCCACGAGAAAGTTTTGGATCAAGTTTTTCGTTTTTGCCTAGTCTTGTAACCACCTTCGTTCAAATTGAAAAAGATTAGGACTTTGACATAGATCTGGACGATCGTTGCTTGCAATAGGTTCCTGATATCCTTAGGAAGGTGTGTCTTAAGTTTGGTCAAGTTTCATCGTGTAGATCAAAAGTTAGACCAATTTTTGTTTTGGATTTTAGGCTGTCGCATTGTTTCTGGTCAGGGCCGGTCAGTCCAATTTTACAACATCGGTCAAACCGACCTCTAACCGCTCCACCAAATCACTTAGAGCCTTTTGTGTTTTGCGTTGGGGGTTTTGTTTTGGGTTCAACACAAGTCCTCTACAGTACTTGAATGTTGATCTCCATAGCTTTTGTAGCTATTGGAGTGATATTGATGTTGAATCTCATCAAGGTGAAAAATTACGTGAGCTCCTATTCACCCCCCCTCTAGGCACCTTTTCAGTCCTACAAGTGGTATCAGAGCCCGGTTGGCTCTTCTCATAGATCTTAACTGGTCTGAGGAGCCATGGCGTCTGACAAGTATTCCACCAAACCACCTGTGTTTGATGGAGTCGATTTTGCTTACTGGAAGGCTCGCATGCATGCCTACATCGAGGCTCAAGGGCACACAATTTGGCTTAAGGTCAAAAATCCCTATGTTATACCAGCCAATGACGATGTGATCACTCCAGATGTTGAGGCTAATAGCAAAGCTGGAAACTTTCTGATTCAAGGGCTTAGTCGATCTGAGTTTGAGCGTGTTGCTCATTTGAGGTCTGTTCATAAGATCTGGAAGACCCTCTGTGACTACCGCGAGGGCTCTATTGTGATCAAGGAAGTGAGATAGAACCAACTGAAGAAAGAATACTCAAAGATCGAACAAAGGCCTGGTGAATCTTTGGATGAGCTGTGGAGAAGGTTCTCTAAGATCCTTCATGATTTACGTGATGTGGATCTTGTATTCACTGAATCTGAAAGTGCACATCAGCTCTTGGGTGCTCTTGATGTGAAGGTTTGGGGGATGAAAATCATTTCCATCAATGACAACACCGTCATGAGTGAGCTTACCATGGATAAGCTCTACTCGAGGTTGAAGATGCATGAGATTGACTTCATCTCGCGTCTCCCTAAGACAGAGTCGATGGCTTTAGTGGCTGACCCATCTAAGGGTAGTTCCTGATTCTTTGGATTTTGGCTCATCTGGGTTTTCATTGTCCGCTTTACACTCTTTGAGCGATGAGCAGCTAGAGAAGCTACCTGAGGATGATTTAGCCCTCCTATCCACAAAATTTTCGAGAATCTACAACAAGGTGATGAGCAGAAGGAGAGGTGGCCCTGTCACTTGCTTTGAGTGTGGTGAGCCAAACCACATTCGCTCCAAGTGCCCCAAGCTGAAGGGCAAGGTGGATAAGGACTCTCGGAGGAGTCCTCAAGTTAAGGATGTGAAAGCCAAGAAGTCCAACTATCGTAAGTTCGTCAGCCGGGTCCTTGCCGCTATTGAGAGTGTTGATATGAGCGATGTGGACTCGGGGACGGAGGACGACGACGATGATTCTCATGGCAAGAAGAAGGCCCAGGATTTCACTAGCATGTGCTTCATGGCCAAGGACTTGCACGACGTCGACTCCTCCAACGACGACGACCCTTTCAGCGATCCCGATGAGGTATGTTCCTCACTCAATGATATGAAACGTGCTTTGGTCGTTGCTGAACAAAAACTGAAGAAGCAAGCTAAAATGATTAAGAAACAGGACACCATGATTGATAACTTGAACCTAGAAGTTGTTAGGCTCAAATCCATTAATCATGTTGATGTTTGTG
This sequence comes from Phyllostachys edulis, assembly GCA_036346405.1. Classification (NCBI taxonomy): domain Eukaryota; kingdom Viridiplantae; phylum Streptophyta; class Magnoliopsida; order Poales; family Poaceae; genus Phyllostachys; species Phyllostachys edulis. Next base: position 110,093,554 of record CM070546.1, read on the forward strand.
ATTCTTGCGATAGCTTGCATATTGAATTGACCAATCTGAAATCTTCTCATTCCTTTGTTGCGAATCAACTTAAAGATGCTCTTGATGAACTAGAATCTCTCAAGTCTAGTCCTGTATGCATGGATGCTGTTTCTCTAGATGTGACTGCTGTAGATGCTATTCCTTTACCTTGCTCAAATTGTGCTTTGCTTGAATTAAAATTGGATAGCGCTACAAAAGGATTGCTGAAATTTGATGCTAGTCACACTTACTCTCATTATGAGGATAATAAGATTAAAATGAAAGAAATGACTGAAATGGTTCTTCATTCTAAATCTGCATCATGTGAAAATTTCCTTAAACTCGCAATAGAGAATGAAGCTCTAAACAAGACTCTAGAGGAGAAAGCTAAAATTGAACAATCCATGTCCATAACTGCATCCAAGAAAGTTGTTGATTCTGCCTTTTGTGCTTTTTGTACTGAAGTTGGGACAAATTTAGATGAGATACAAGAGGCATTTAGAGTCAAATTCAAAGAGCAAGTGAGTAGGATTGAGAATGCTTCTTGTGTGTCTTGTGAAGCTTTAAGGGTTGAGGTAGCTCTTGTTAAATAAAAACTTGCTAGGACAATCAAGTCAAATAGGTGTGTTACCTGTAAGGACCTAGCCAAAGAAAATGATTACCTGAAAATGACCCTTGAGAGATTTTCTAGTGGGAAGAAGAACCTCAACATGATCCTCAACCAATCTAAGGTGAGTGTGAAGAAAAGTGGCCTAGGATTTAATTCCCTAGAGCATTCCAATAACCATCCACCTACGATTGTGAGAGTTGTTGAGAGTGGTATGTTTGAGGTAGAATCTTCTGTGCCATCTAAGGTAGTCTTTAGATCTGCAGGTTTTGCCCAAACCCCTTCAAGCAAGACAGGTGCTTCTACTTCACCAGGTCAGACCCCTCAAAAGGTCAAGTACCATTGCACCTTCTGCAAGAAGGATGGCTACATCGTTGAGTTCTGCTTCCGTAGAGCCAAGATTGAGAGGAAGAAGAGGATGAGTGCCTTGAGGACCATTAGAGGAGTTCCCTCATCTGTGATAGTCTCTAGAGCCAGGCAGCCTGTATTTCCTGCTAGACATAAAACTAGGTTCGTAGATGACTTCTTTGACTCTTTTGGTGGTCCTAGGTAGAATTTTGGGTTAGGATATCGTCGGAGAGACCACGGGTAGCATCTAGATAGGGGGAGTACCGACCTTTTGGTAGGTCAATTCGGAGAGGTCTAGATGGTTCTCGTGTGCATTCTTATGATTATTCCTCTAACCATTTTGTTGCTGCTTCTACTGTTTTGCCTAAACATCGTGTGACTCAGTACTGGATTCCCAAGTCTCTTATCACTAACCCCAGTACTGAGGCACAGATGTTTCCTGTTCGTGCTCTGTAGGTCCGTCGTGCGAGGAAGGAGGACATATGGCTTGTTGACTCCGAGTGTTCTCGACACATGACTGGAGATTCTAGATGGTTCTCCTCCCTCACACGTGCATCCGGCAATGAATTGATCACATTTGGGGATGCTTCTATTGGGACCGTGCAGCCAAGGGCACAGTGCGCGTCAACAACAAGTTGATGCTTAAGGACGTTGCTTTGATCCGATGGTGCAGGTACACAGGTTTCTGAAAGCATCTTCGTTGACGATGACTCTGAGGATGAGGACCAAATCCATCCTCCAGTCACTTCTGAGGTGGTTGGAGAGCCTGTTTCTACTTCTCCAGCTTCTGATGAGCAGCCTCTTCCCACCTTCACCGACGATCCGAGTGGCTCTGATCCTACCTCCACAGTCCATGAGGTAGATGCCACTTCTGCACTAGGACCTCCTCTTCACATTCAGCGACTGCATCCATCCGAGCAAATGATTGGGGATCTTCATGAGCGAGTTACTCACTCCAGGTTTATCTCTCTAGATTCTCATGCATATTCTACTTTTGTCGCGTCTTTTGAACCCCGAGATGTCACCCATGCTTTATCTTATTCCTCTTGGGTCAATGCCATGCATAAAGAGCTTGAAAATTTTAAAAGAAACAAAGTCTGGACCTTAGTTGAAACTCCACCTAATCATAATGTAATTGAAACAAAATGGGTTTTCAAAAATAAGCAAAGTGAGGATGGGTTGGTAGTTCGCAATAAGGCTAGGCTTGTAGCTCAATGTTATTCCCAGGTAGAAAGCTTAGACTTTGAGGAGACCTTTGCTCCTGTAGCTAGATTAGAAGCCATTTGTATTTTGCTAGCATTTGCGGCATCTAAGGGCTTTAAGCTTTTTCAAATGGGTGTCAAGAGTGCTTTTATTAATGGTTTCATAGAAGAAGAGGTCTTTATCAAGCAACTCCCTGGTTTTGAAAATCCCAAATTCCCAAATCATGTGTTTAAGCTCTCCAAAGCCTTGTATGGATTGAAGCAAGCCCCTAGAGCTTTGTATGATAGGCTTATGAGTTTCTTGCTTAAAAATGATTTCAAAATGGGAATGGTTGATAAAACTTTGTTCACTCTCAGGCATGGCAGTGACTTTTTATTGGTTCAGATTTATGTGGGTGACATTATATTCGGTGGTTCTTCTCATGCTTTGGTGTTTAGATTTTCAAATTCTATGAGCAGGGAGTTCGAGATGAGCACGATGGACAAATTAACCTTCTTCCTTGGTCTTCAAGTCAAGCAACTGAAGGAAGACACCTTCATTCATCAAAGCAAGTACACAAATGACCTTCTTCGGCGCTTCGACATGGGAAGCAGTAGACCAATGTCTACTCCCATTGCCACATCCACCGTGCTGGACCCTGATGAGGATGGAGAGCCCGTGGACTAGAAGGAGTACCGCAGCATGATTGGCTCTCTTCTCTACCTCACGGCGTCGAGGCCGGACATACAATTCGCTGTGTGTTTGTGCGCTTGATTTCAGGCTTCTCCTTGTGCCTCTTATCGTCAAGTAGTGCGTCGCATTTTCAGGTACCTCCAGGACACTCTTGACTTTGGGTTTTGGTTTTCTTTTGATTCTGTTCTCTCCATTCGGGCTTTTTCTGATACTGATTTTGCGGGGTGTAGAGTGGATAGGAAGAGTACTTCTGGCACTTATCATTTCTTAGGCACATCTCTTATCTCTTGGTCATCTAGGAAACAGTCCTCTGTTGTACAGATCCTTCGCCGAGGTCGAGTATGTAGTCAGCTATGACTAGTAGTCGCTCTCGTGTTCTCTGGATCTTGTTTACTCTGCGGGACTATGGGTTATCTCTGGGTAGTGTTCCTCTTTTCTGTGACAACACTTCTGCCATTAACATTGCCAAAAACCCAGTGCAACACTCACGGACCAAACACATTGACATTCGATATCATTTCCTTAGAGACCATGTAGAGAAGGATGATGTTGTGCTTCACTTTGTAGAGTCTGAGCAGCAAGTTGCGGATATTTTCACTAAGGCTCTTGATTCTTCTCGTTTTGCTTCTTTGCGGGGAGATTTGGGGGTTATTAGTCCTCTTGGTCTGTTTTGAGGGGGAGTTGGCTCTTTTTGCATTCATTGTATCATATTGCATTTTCAATCAGCAACTTGCATTGTAATATAAATTCACGGAGCCTTGTTTATTATCCTTGTATGACTTGATTTCATTCTTTATACCTTGCTATGTCTTGTGCTAGGTTGCTATATTTCTTTTATGGCTTTTCATGTATAGCTTAGCTTTTGCCATGCTAGCTTTATTATCTGTGAGAAAATTGAATCAAAACATGACTCGTTGTAACTTGTGACTAGTTTTGCCATAGTGATCCTCTCATGATTCACGCCATGTCATATAGGCTAAATTGATTCTTGAACTTACTTTGAGTTTTAAGTTGAGCTATGATAGTTCTTAAGTCAAGCAAATGAAAAATGAGTTTTTCTGTGCGAAAAAACTAATCTCACCAATCTTTCTCATGAGACGGCTTGCCATTGCGCTAGGCATGAACTCAGGGGGAGTTTTGGATGACCTAGACCACTCTCTTAAGCTTCTTGCTTGAGATGGTCGCATCAAGGCTTGAGATCTAGCACAATGCTAAGAAAACAAATTGTCAATTGGTTGAAGCTTAGGAGGCAGTTGTGGATGGCTCTTAGTCCAGGACTTGCTTTACTAAGATAAAACCAAACATTTTCAGCAAAATGCTCAATGTGCTAAATTCCAAATGCTTGAACAAATTGATTCATAACTGAACTCATAGCGCTCAAAATTGACTCATTTTCTAGTTTCTGGGCTCCATTTTGCTTATAGACATGGCTTGACTCATTTTTGGATACATGTAGCTAAACTATGATCTTGAGCACCTTGTCATGCTAAAATTTCATTTGATTTCAGATTATTGCTATTTTGGTCTTAGCTTTGCTGTACATGTTTTGCCATGATAGAAAGTAGTTTCTTCACATAATATGGCTTGGTGTAATACTTGTACAGTCCTTATGGATAATTCTCATGGCTCCTTCCATGTCATTCATGCTCTATCTTCATCTATGCACCTTGATGAATCCATTGTCAAAGGGGGAGAAATGGTAAAAATAGACAAATAGGGAGAAATGAATCTTCATGAAAATTAATGATCATAGTAAGGGGGAGCATCTCATATGTATTTTTATGATCTTATTGTCATTTCTGAATTTGATTTGCAATTCTTGCAACCTCACAATGATCAAAGGTCATGTTGAACAATTGTTCTTTCATATGGACCTGAAGTGAGATTTTTGTCACTTCGCTGGAAATTGAAGCTTTTGTGCTTTTTTTTTTGCTGTATCTCACTTGCCTATACTATTCTGAAGCCATCTTGGTCATTTCCATTGTTTTCTCTTGCATTTGGACCAAGTTGTGCCTTTGTGCGAAAACGTCGAGTATTTTACTTTTCAAACCTCAAACTTACATTTTCTGAGAAATTGCCAATGTGTTCATCAAGGGGGAGATTGTGGATATCATGGGGATATGCCCATGATCTTAGGATGATGAGACAATTGGCAATGACGTTGAGGGTTTGCGGAATCATCCGTTTTCGGTGAGGTTCGATTCTTTGTCGGACCTCTGGCGGTCGACCGCCATGGGAGCGGTCGGACTGCCATGCCTCGGCCATTTTTACGGAATGTGCATGGCGGTCCGATCGGCGAGTGGCGGTCGACCGCCAAAGGAGCGATCGATTAGCTCTTATGGCGGCGGTCGGACCGGCCCTTTTAGGATCTTCGGATTTTTGAGCTTGGCCAAAAATAGAGGGTGTAGGAAAGAGAGGAGATTCTACCACTATGCTGGGCATGGTGGCCGCGGTGGGGGGCCACCTCACTTCGATGATGAAGACTTGTACCACTATGATGATGGATACCACCGCCGACACCGCTACGGCAATGAACGATCTAATGAAGAGAAATTTAGTAAGCTTAAATTTACTATGCCAACATTTTCAGGTACACATGATCCCGAAGATTACCTCACTTGGGAGCTCAAGGTGGACAATATGTTCCGTATGCACAACTACTGCGAGGCGAAGAAAATACACATGGCTGCACTTGAATTTGACAAATATGCGCTCATATGGTGGGAACAAGTTCAAAATCAAAGAAGAGAGTATAACGAACCTCCCATCACTACATGGGAAGGGATGAAGTATCACATGAGAGCGAGGTTTGTTCCTAAACATTACAAACGTGATTTATTTGATAAATTGCAGCAAATGAAGCAAGAACTCTCTCGGTGGAGGAGTATTATAAAGAGATGGAGATGGCCATAATTCGAGCTAATATATTTGAGCAAGAAGAACAAACAATGGCTCGCTTCCTTGCTGGTTTGCACCCTCCCATCAAGCGCATCACCGAATATCAGCCCTACAACAACATGGTGGAGTTGGTGCATCAAGTAACCAAGGCTGAAAGGCAAGTGCGACAAGATATGAGAGCAACAAGAATATCATCATACACACCCCGTTCAGCACCTACAGGAGGTAAACCCACATCCCGTTTCAATTCTTTTAAAAAAAATCAATCTAGTGGAAGTTTTACTCCTAGTACCAGTGCTGCACCAAGCGGGAAAAATGCAACAACACCCATTGCCAAGAAAAGTCCAGCACCTTCTACCTCGTCTTTAGTGGGTTCGACCGCAAGAAGCAGTGCCATCCAATGCTTCAAATGCCTTGGACGAGGTCATATACAAAGGGATTGTCCAAATAACAAGGTTATGTTGCTAATGGAGAATGGAGAATATGACTCTACTAGCGAAGAGGAAGGTGAGGCTCTTGCTAATTTTGGAAGATTTGGAGGTGTACATGAGGAAGGACAAGGGAAGGAGGCACATGAAGATGGTTTTTATGACCATGAGGCTGGTCCTATCCTTGTGTGTACACGGACAGTGTTGAGTGTGCAAGTAAAACCCACTCATGAGCAGCGCTGCAATCTTTTCCAAATAAGAGCTCAGGTGAGTAAAGATGGTAAGTGTTGCAAAGTAATTATTGATGGTGGAAGTGTCGGACCCGGGATTAACACTCCCAAATCCTCTGTGAATTTCTAAACTAGTCCCATGATTAGTAGCTAGTTCACACAGTAAACAGATGTGGTAACATCCATAAATCGCACAATTAAATTAATAATCAACAGAGTTTATTACAAAAGAGGCTTACAAGCCAACAATAAAGAACACAGCGGAAGACGAAGAATAAGTAGTGGAGTCGGTGATCGCCACGAACAATCGATCAGTAGCGGCCTAGTCGTCGAGATCCACACCGGTAGCGAAGTCCTTCTCCTCTGAAATTTGTTTGCATAAAGCAAGTATGAGCACAACTACCGTGCTCGCAAGTTACACCCGTCAACAAACAGGATGACATACATACATGGATATCTCAAAGGAAGGCTTAATATGGTTGATTTGCATAAAGCCAAGTTTCTTTCAAATACAAATACTAAGTTCCAAAGCAATTATTCTATAACTAATTTTTTTTATAAATTCTCAATTTTATAGTCAGAAAGCATTCACACATGAATGGTGAAGGATACTCTCCTATCACATGGCTTCCTGCACAATTTCCCATTTGATAGAAATCCAAAAACATTTGTGTCAAATTATTTTGAAATCAAAACCAAAGTCTAAGTTCGAGTGGCTTTGCTAAGCATGTCCATGACCGTGGACACGGCTATTCGAATAGTTCTTAACACTTTACAGAGGTTGTACAACTTTACCCACATGACATGAATTCTCTAGTTTATTCGGCATCTATCGATACCACCGCTCACTACCTTAGGTAAGCAGTCTAGAGCACGTGTCAAGACTTTTATAATGCGCCATTCTACCTGATGAATCACGGTGGCCCGATCTTCCGATAGGTTCGATTTGTTTAAATCGAAGGGCGTTGGCGCTTTGAGGCTTCCGACCCGCAGATCTTCACCTCGCAATTCGCTACACCCGCACGATATGCGTTATCAACCACGCTTGCACGCGATCGACCTTACCACGAGGGTTATGGTTCTGCAGCAATCGAAGCAACTCACAAGAACACGATAGATGCAATCTAAAATATATTGCGAATATGGATGAAGTTCACAAGTGGGGTTCCTCAAACCGAACAAGCGCGGCGCAAAGTGGCGAGAATAATCTAAGAAAACCCAACCCTCATCTATGGCGGCTTTGCACATATATAGGGGGAACGTGAGGAGGTGGAAACCCTAGGGTGGCGGAACTGTTCATAGGTACTGTTCACGTGAACAGTCTGCCCGCCTAGGGTGGTCACCATCACATGGGCCTTATGATCAAGTCACCCATATATTACATAGCCGATGGGCCAATAATTGGTGACGCTTGACACCATGGTATGTAAACGCAGCGCCATGGCATGTAGGCGAGCTCGGCTTGTAGGAGTAGAAGTAGCGGTCCAATTGGATAATATGGCATTGCCATGGCCGCAAGTCCAAGCTGTGGAAGATTGAGTGAAAGTAGTGGTTGTAGGTCTTCTTAAAGTGGTCGAGACCTTGTTGAAGTCGTCGAGGTCTTTTGGAAGTGGTCGTAGTCCCTCTGAGTGGTCGTGAGACCCTTCAAATCTGGTCGAGGTCTTCTCGAAGTAGTGGTTGTATCTGAAGGAGTGATGTCCTCATCATCCTCCCCCTCTTGAATTGGAGTCGTCCTCGACTCAAGGTCATCTTCTTTTCCCAACAATGGCTTCAAATCCGTAGGACTGGTCATGGGACTAGTCGTAATCTTGGTCGAGGACTAGTCGTCGAGAGCTTGAGACACAGTCGAAGCGGGTAGACACAGTCGAGAGCTTGCGGACACTGGTCGCAGATTCTCGACTCAATCGCTTTCTCCAACCCATCACTCTCCTGCAAAAGATTAGTAGCAACAGGAGGCAAAGCAACATGCATTTCTTCTAATGGATACGGAGATCCTTTGCAAGTTTCACAAATTTCAGCAAGTTCAGATTTAGTGGCAAGCATAACACACCCCTTCAATTTAATTCCTTCTGTCTTAGATCTAGGTGCCACTTTCTCCCCTTTAGGTGGGAAAACATGTGTTACTATTTGCTGATTTTCAGAATCATGCTCATTGGTGTTTCTTTCATTCTTAGCATACGCTGCTTCATCTTTCAAAATTTCAACGGGTGTTAAAGGCAACAACTTAATCTTCTTACCCCTATGTGAGAACGAGTAGGTATTAGCTCTGCCATTGTGCAAAACATCATTATCATATAACCAAGGCCTACCGAGCAACAAAGAGCATACTTGCATAGGCACTACATCAAAGTCGGTACTATCTTTGTAATTACCAGCAGAGAATTGCACTCTCACAACTTGGTTTACCTTTAACTTACCACACGAATTGAACCATTGGATGTAGTAGGGATGTGGGTGTGGCTGTGTGGCCAAGCCAAGCTTCTTGACCATCTCAGAACTTGCAAGGTTATTGCAGCTCCCTCCATCAATGATTACTCTGCAGGCTCTCTCCTTCACGAGAAATCTGGTTTGAAACAAGTTGTGCCGTTGATTTTGCTCTTCTCTCTCCACTTGTGCGCTCGGCCTTTCGTTGTGCAACAAGGCTCATATGGTTCCGGTGTCAACAATGAGCCTACTTGTTCCTCTACATCATCAGCATCCTTTATCTGTTTCGACTCCTCCACCGCAATGTTAGGCGCAAGTACATATTCATCCTCAATATCACTAGCACTTACATAACCTCCGTCTGCGGTGGCAAGGTATGCTCGTGACTTGGGCGATCCCTCATGGCGTGGCCCATTCCTTGCAGCGGTGGCAAATAATCCCAACAGACGGCCGTGGAAGCAACCGAAGAAGAACTCTTGGCGGGGCATGCACACTAGTAGATTTGCTTACCTCGGTGCATGTGATGGTGTCGGAGGTGTCTTTGAACGCGCCCTACTCGAGGAGGGGGCAGACCGTGTAGCCGAAGGTGGGACTGTTTTAACTTGACTGGTGTTGTTCTTGGTGTAGGCGTGCTTCCAAAATTGTTCCTTGGCCTCTGTTGTCGCCCCCGCAATTTCTTTTACGCCAAACATGCAAGTTGAAACAATCTAGGGACACTATTATAGTCTTTGTAATCAACTATGTCCTGAATTTCACGTGTTAATCCTCCATAAAAGCGTGCCATCATGATCTCTTCATCCTCAATAACATTACAACGCAACATACTAATCAGTAGCTCGATAATATTCTTCTACGGATCTATTGCCTTGGTTTAAGCGCTGCAATTTCTTAAGGAGTCACGTTAAAAGAAGGTAGAACAAATCATTACGCATAGCAACCTTTAAAGCATCCCAAGTAGTAGGCGCTAATCCATCGATTACATACTCTATTCCACCAAATGATGGCGAAGTTTTTAAATTCACTTGTGGCTTGCGAACTCTATGCACTTCAGAACTAAGTGAGCATTAAATTTACGTTCTCTAGTCAACTCCCAATCTAGATACATTTCAGCATCATAAGCACCCACAAAAGATGGTATAGTGAACTTGACTTTAGCATATGGATCATCATTAACACGTGCATTATGTTGTTGAATGTTATTACCTCTCATACCTTGACGATTGAAGTTCAACCGGTTCCGTTGTCATGCATCAAAGGCGTCGTGGTTGTGCATCTCATTTCCATTGTCAAACTCACGGTCATGGGCTACACCATGAGGACCCATACACCCATTGTTCGGTGGTTGATTGGCCAAACCATCAATGCGTGTGTTGAGCATTGCGATACTATCATTGAGTTCTTTGCGATGTAGCGATTGTTTCGCAAACTTCCTATCAATGTCGTCATTAATAGCATGGCGGTGCTCATCCAACACCCTTGTGAGCTCTCCCTCAAAACACACTCTTGCGCCTCCAATTCCTCACCTGCCATGTTTAGTAGAAGACAAAAGACAACACAAAGATTTATCCTATCAACTACTAGGTGGTGGGAGGTGGGATCACACACTCTCAAGCGTCTTACCAAGCTCTTATGAATTTCTTACCAATTGCATCGGGTGGTATGATCGGAGAAGGTGGGATGTCTGACCATGGCGGATGGCGAATGCGAGGATCCAAATCTGGGGGCCGAAAGTATGTGGAGCTCGGATAGGTAAAATTTTGTAGCAAGGAATAGCAGTAATGAAAATAGATTAGCAAAGCTGAATCAAAGTCCACGGTACTTCGCCACGATTCTTTGGCCCAAACGCGTTCCTAGAACTAGCTCGAGCAAGCCGAAATACAAGCACAAGAGAACAAAATTCGCAAGGCAACTGATTTCTCCTGTGGGTGGTCGTGGACCAACTGTGGATTGTCGTGAGCCACCTGAGGGTGGTCGTAGACCAAATGAGGGTGGTCGTGAGCCAACTGGGGTGGTCTCTTTTTCGTTCTTCTTTCTTCTTTTTTTTTTTTTTTTTGCTTCTCTCTTTCTTTCTTTTTGATTGCCAAACCCAGCAGGGTTCCTCTTTTTTTTTTGCGAAAGTGACCTTGACTCACAACTCTTCAAAACCCTCTTCTGGGTTTGGGGATATATATAGGTCACAAACTTTTTCCGGAGAGCAGGGGTATAAAGGTAATAAAAAGATACTCTCTCTCTCTCTCTCTGAACTTTGGCTAGGTGGTCGAAAGGGTAGGTGGTCGGACTCGAAGAGGTGGTCGAATCCGAGGAGGTGGTCGAACTCGAAGAGGTGGTCGAATCGGAGTGGGTGGCCGAATCCGACTGGGTGGTCGAACCCGAGGAGGTGGTTGTCGCTGAGGATGGTGGTCGAATCCGACTTGGGGGGGGTCGAATCCGAAGAGGTGGTCGAATCCAACCGGGTGGTCGAACCCAAGGGGGTGGTCGTATCCGATCAGGTGGTCGAACTCGAGTTGGTGGAAAGTCGAAACTGAGTACGTGGTCGGATGAGGGTGATGACACGATCTCGGCTATAGTAGACAAAACAACAGATGCAACCAAGGGCAAGCCGAGATACACGATGACCAAAAACAGCAAAGACTCGACGCTAGAAACTAGATCACGACGACTAGACCCGCAACAAAGACACCGACGATGGACTCGAATTCAACAACGCTGGCGAAAACACAAGCTGCGAAAGGCACGAGTGGTTTGGACGGCGGAAGAACTAAGATCTAAAACTTTTGTGGGGCAATTTTACGGACTCTAGGTGATGAAAAACAACTAACAAAAAGGGATCAATGAAAATACCTAACGGCAACCCGGTGCTCGATACCACTTGATGAATCACGGTGGCCCGATCTTCCGATAGGTTCGATTTGTTTAAATCATAAGGGCGTTGGCGCTTTGAGGCTTCCGACCGAGATCTTCACCTCGCAATTCGCTACACCCGCACGATATGCCGTTATCAACCACGCTTGCACGCGATCGACCTTACCACGAGGGTTATGGTTCTGCGAGCAATCGAAGCAACTCACAAGAACACGATGAGATGCAATCTGAAAAATATTGCGAATATGGATGAAGTTCACAAGTGGGGTTCCTCAAACCGAACAAGCTTAAAGCGCAAAGTGGCGAGAATAATCTAAGAAAACCCAACCCTCATCTATGGCGGTTTTGCATATATAGGGGGAGCGTGACGAGTGGAAACCCTAGGGTGGCGGGCTGTTCATGGGTACTATTCACGTGAGCAGGCGGCCCGCCTAGGTGGTCGGCCATCACATGGGCCTTATGATCAAGTCGGCCCATATATTACATAGCGATGGGCCAATAATTGGTGACGCTGACACCATGGTATGTAAACGCAGCGCCATGGCATGTAGACGTAGCTCGGCTTGTAGGAGTAGAAGTAGCGCGGTCCAATTGGATAATATGGCATTGCCATGGCCGCAAGTCCAACTGTGGAAGATTGAGTGAAAGTAGTGGTTGTAGGTCTTCTTGAAGTGGTCGTAGACCTTCTTGAACTGGTCGTAGGTCTTTTGGAAGTGGTCGTAGTCCCTACAGAGCTGGTCGTAGACCCTTCAAATGTGGTCGTAGGTCTTCTCGAAGTAGTGGTTGTATCCGAAGGAGTGATGTCCTCATCACTACCGTAGTCCCCCCTCGCTAAGGTTTCGCCCCCTTTGGATAGAAATCCGCAGAGTTCCTAGCCCCCTCTTGCACCAGGTGGGACTAACGTAGGTCATAACATGACTACCCACTGCGTCTGAAGGGAATGACCACGGTGGAACATTGCAAATTAGTCAGCCAGGTCCCGCCCATTCGAGACATGTGGTTATACGATGTGGATTAGCAAGATGTGGCTCGAAGACCAGTCCTTAACTGACTTGGGCGACTATCCACAAAACCCCTGAGCTTCAACCCATACCCGGATTGAGCTCGTGCGAAAACCTGCACCCACCAATCAACCATTTCGCGCAAGTACAAACCATTATTTTATTTTATTTTATTTTTTTCAAAGCATTTGTAAAACTCCCATAACATACCAATGCCAGGGACACAATTTAAACATCTTTTGATTTTTGGCTGAAATTCCCCAAATCAAGCATTTTTGGTCTAGGCATGGCTAAGTATCAATTTTCCCAAAGTGTTCTAGTTCATACTATTGCATGAACTAGATTTTTATCTAAGGTGACAAGGTAGGTTTATTTCAATGGCAATATTGGCAGTACAAAGGATTTAGGCATAACTATAATTTAAAACAACAATTTAAATTAACTATATAGAAATAAGCATGCAATAATAACTTAAAATAGAATATAAATAATTTTAAATAATGGGTTCATATATGATCAAAGTTATAACTTGCCTTGCTTAATTAGTTGCTCTCAAATGGCGTCGAAATCGAGTCTCAAAGTCGTAAATTAAAATCTATCTGTGAAAATAAACCAAATTCAAACAAAATTCAAACGAATATTCAAATAAAATCTAAATTAAATAATTTTGTTTTAGTTAGCTAGATCTTGAATTTATATGAATTTAGAAATTTTAATCGACGAAATCGAAGTTCGTATGAAGGAGAACGAACCTCGGGAAGTTTAAAACTCAAATAAAACCCTAAATTGGATTTTACTCGAATTTCCTGATTTATTTTCCTAAAGAAAATCTGGATTAATGCGCAACATGACGTCAGCGCCTGGGATGTGCTACTGACAAGCGAGCCCCATGGTCAATGGACTGGGTCCACGCGCGGTCAAACGCCCACGGTGAACCCAGCTCACAACATAGTTAACGGGGTATGGGTGCTGGTGTGATGCGCTGATGTGGGCGCCACGTGGCACTGACGTCGGATGCATGCACCGATGTGGCAACAACGAGGCGCCTACATGGCTAAGCCATGTCGGCCCAAGACCGGCGAAGCTCCGGCGACAGGCTCGCCGGCGCTCTGCGCCGTGGTGAGCTACGCGAATAAGCTCAACGGGGAGAGGGGAAGATGGCGAACCTAGTGCTCACCACTTCAGCGGCAGAGCATGATGGAGAGGTCGTCAGCATCGAGGTAATTTAGCGACAGCGAGGTTCAGTCGACGCGAAGAAGGTGCTGCAGGGATCCTCCGACGAAGTGGGAGCGCGCACGGGCGTCGCGGAGATGCGGCAATACCGATGGTGGAGGAGACGGGGCCGGAGAGGGCTTAACGGCGATGAATTCGACGGTGGAAGCTCCCTTCGTCACCGGCAATGGAACTTGAAAATTACGGCGCTAGAGAGGAGGAGAGCGATGGGTGGTGGCGCTGAGGTGTGGAGAGAAATGCGCACCCGGGGCTCCCTTTTATAGGGTGCGGGCGTGGCCGAGGCGGCATGGAGAGCACGAAGGTCTCCGCCGGGTCCGAGGCAGAATCAACCTGCTTCGGGCCTGAGATGGAAGGGAGAGGCTGTGATGGACGCGATTTGACGCGGTGCATTCAATGTGCGCGAAATCGAGAAAGATCCGAGCGGATTTGGATGAGTTTGGAAAGCTCCGAGCGGGCACAAATGGCGGCCGTGTGCGGGCCTGCGTGAGGAAGGCGGAGGCGACGTAGAAGACGCGGGCGAGCCCACCTGCAGCGAGAAGGAGAGAGAGAGGAGCGTGAGCTGGCGTCCGATCCGAAACAAACGGCCACGATCGCGCGTGGAAACGAGTGGGGAGCAGGCTGGTGCGGAGCGGGCCAAATGGGCTGGCGCACGCGAAGGGAAACGGGCCGAGCTAGGGTTTCGGCCTAAACACTGTTTAGGAATTCTAAATGATTTTTCAATTGATTTAATTCAGGTAAATCAAAATAGCTTTAGAAAATAGCAAATAAAATCCCAAAAATTCTAGAAACATTCACAGAAATTCCTAGAGTTATTTTGGACTTAATAAAATTATTTCCAACTTAAAGTTGGCTTTTAATTTTGCAAATAAATTATTTTGGCTTTAAAATATTTAGAAATTTTTTTTAAAATTTCCAGAAAATTCGAAAATAATTATATTTTTATTTTTTCAACTTTAACTCAAATAAAACTTCAAAAAATTTAAATAAATTTTAATTTTGACTTTTGAAACTTGAGAAATTCAAATAAAGTTGTAAAACTCTTTCAAATTTTAGAAAATCCAACAAAATAATATCTTTATTTATTTTTATTTTGGTAACAACACTTTGGGATGTTACAAACTATCCCCCTTAAAAGGAATCTCGTCCCCGAGATTCGGAGAGGCTAGAAAGAAAGAAGATGGACATAAGATAAATGTATTGAGGGATAGAAAAAGTATATCTTCAAGTTGGCTTCTTGTCTAGGGTCTTGAGTTGTTCGAAGTTTTGAGGTATCAATCTGTCCTTCAAGTCCTTGGTGCATCGATAGGTTACGAGTCCAATTGATTGTTAGAGAAGAGGATAATAGCAAAGGGTGAGAGAGAAAGCTATGAGGAGAGAAGTCTACCCATTTAAAGAAAATGTTGTACACAAGATCAAAAGATCTACGTATGACGTACCAAAAGAAAATACACCATACAAATTAAGAAACAATACAACGTTCTACTCGGTCGAGACTTTTAATTTGGTGAAACGACTCAGTACACAGAATGAGTCATGTCAAGCTTAAGCTATGTGGTTGGGCTGATAAAACGATATTCTATATATTTTGTCCGTTGTCCTTGGATGGAGAACATGACTTGATGTCTTTACGATGCTTTCTTGACAGCTTCATGCCTTGTGGTCTTGAATGTATTGGTTAAAACACATTGACCATCTATAGAAATTTATAAGGACAAGAGGATCCATTTAACATTATAAAAATGGTGAAGAAAGAATTAGGGAAGAAAGAATTGCAATGAAGAAGCTATATATAGATGACCAAGATGAGAAGAGAACAAATTAATTTTCTTGTTTATAAAATAAGTTTTGAAGTTTTCGACTAACGGCCATTCTAACTAGGTCACGACCTAGAGTCGATATGGCTCTGATACCACTTCTATCGGACCCGGGATTAACACTCCCAAATCCTCTGTGCATTTCTGAACTAGTTCCATGATCAGTAGCTAGTTCACACAATAAACAGATATGGTAACATCCATAAATCGCACAATTAAATTAATAATCAACAAAGTTTATTACAAAAAGGCTTACAAGCTAACAATAAAGAACACAGCGGAAGACAAAGAATAAGTAGTGGAGTCCAGCTGATCTGCCACAGGCAATCGACTGGGGTAGCGGCCTAGTCGTCGAGATCTACACCGGTAGCGAAGTCCTTCTCCTCTGAAATTTGTTTGCATAAAGCAAGTATGAGCACAACTACCGTGCTCGTAAGTTACAGCCGTCAAATAACAGGATGACATGCATACATGGATATCTCAAAGGAAGGCTTAATACGGTTGATTTGCATAAAGCCAATTTTCTTTCAAATACAAATACTAAGTTCCAAAGCAGTTATTCTATAACTAAAATGTATTTTATAAATTCTCAATTTTATAGTCGGATAGCATTTACACATGAATGGTGAAGGATACCCTCCTATCACATGGCTTCCTGTCCAATTTCCCATTTGATAGAAATCCAAAAACATTTGTGTCAAATCATTTTAAAATCAAAACCAAAGTCTAACTTTGACTGGCTTTGCTAAGCATGTCCATGACCGTGGACACGGCTATTCGAATAGTTCTTAACACTCTACAGAGGTTGTACAACCTTACCCACATGACATGAATTCTCTAGTTTATTCGGCATCCGTCGATAACACCGCTCACTACCTTAGGTAAGCAGTCTAGAGCATGTGTCAAGGCTTTTACAATGTGCCGTTCCACCGTAGTCCCCCCTCGCTAAGGTTTTGCCCCCTTTGGATAGAAATCCACAGAGTTCCTAACCTTCTCTTGCGCTAGGTGGGACTAACGTAGGTCATAACATGACTACCCACCGCATCTAAAGGGAACGACCACGGTGGAACATTGCAAATTAGTCAGCCAGGTCTCGCCCATTCAAGACATGTGGTGGTACGATGTGGCTTAGGAAGATGCAGCTCGAAGACCAGTCCTTAACTGACTTGGGCGACTATCCACAAAACCCCTGAGCTTCAACCCATACCCGGATTGAGCTCGTGCATAAACCTGCACCCACAAATCAACCATTTCGCCCAAGTACAAACCATCATTTTATTTTATTCAATGCATTTGTAAAACCCCCATGACACACCAATGCCAAGGATACAATTTAAACATCTTTTGATTTTTGGCTGAAATTCCCCAAATCAAACATTTTTGGTCTAGGCATGGCTAAGCATCAATTTTTTCCAAAGTGTTCTAGTTCATACTACTGCATGAACTAGATTTTCATCTAAGGTCACAAGGTAGGTTTATTTCAATTGCAAGATTGGTAGTACAAAGTATTTAGTCACAACTATAATTTAAAACATGAATTTAAATTAACTGTATAGAAATAAGCATGTAATAATAATTTAAAACAGAATATAAATAATTTTAAATAATGGGTTCAAATATGATCAAAGTTATAACTTGCCTTGCTTAATTAGTTGCTCTCAAACGGCGTCGAAATCTGACTCTCCGAAGTCGTCAAAATCTATATGCAAAAATAAGCCAAATTCAAACAAAATTCAAACAAAGATTCAAATAAACTTCAAATTAAATAATTTTAGTTTAGTTAGCTAGATCTTGAATTTATATAAATTTATAAATTTGAATCGATGAAATCGGACTTCGTATGAAGGAGAACGAACCCCGGGAAGTTTAAAACTCAAATAAAACCCTAAATTAGATTTTACTCGAATTTCCTGATTTATTTTCTTGAAGAAAAATCCGGATTAATGCTCAACATGACGTCAGCGCCCGAGATGTGCTACTGACAAGCGGGCCCCATGGTCAATGGACTGGGTCCACATGTGGTCAAACGCCCACGATGAACCCGGCTCACAGCACAGTGAACGGGGTGTGGGTGCTGGCGTGATGCGCTGATGTGGGCGCCACGTGGTGCTGACGTGGGATGCATGTGCCGATGTGTCAATGATGTGGCGCCTACGTGGCTAAGCCATGTCGGTCCAAGACCGGCGAAGCTCCGGCGACAGGCTCGCCGGTGCTCTGTTCCGTGGTGAGCTATGTGAATAGGCGCAACGGGGAGAGGGGAAGATGGCGAACCTAGTGCTCACCACTTCAGCGGCAGAGCATGACGGAGAGGTCGTCAGCGTCGACGTTTAGTAGCAGTGAGGTTTGATCGACGGCGAAGAAGGTGCTACAGGAATCCTCCAGCGAAGTGGGAGCGCGCATGGGCGTCGCGGAGATGCGGCGATACCGATGGTGGCGGAGACGGGGCTGGAGAGGGCTTGACGGCGACGAATTCAACGGTGGAAACTCCCTTGGTCACCGGCAATGAAACTTGAAAATTACGGTGCTAGAGAGGAGGAGGAGAGCGATGGGTGGTGACGCTGAGGCGTGGAGAGAAATGTGCACCCGGGGCTCCCTTTTATAGGGTGCGGGTGTGGCCGAGGCGGTGTGGAGAGCACGAAGGTCTCTGCCGGGTCCGAGGTGGAATCAACGCGATTCGGGCCGGAGATGGAAGGGAGAGGCCGTGATGGACGCGATTTGACACGGTGCATTCAATGCGCGCGAAATCGGGAGTTATTTTGGACTTAATAAAATTATTTCCAACTTAAACTTGGCTTTTAATTTTGCAAATAAATTACTTTGGCTTTAAAATATTTAGGAAAAAGCTTTTAAAATTTCCAGAAAATAATTAATTTTTTATTTTTTCAACTTTAACTCAAATTAAACTTCAAAAACTTTAAATAAATTTTAATTTTGACTTTTGAAACTTCAGAAATTCAAATAAAGCAGTAAAACTCTTTCAAATTTTTAGAAAATCCAACAAAAATAATATCTTTATTTATTTTTATTTTGGTAACAGCACTTTGGGATGTTATAGGAAGTTACCACAATTTAGCTAGTAAAGAACTTTGCACTAAACTTGGGTTGAAATACAAGAAACATCCACATTCATATCAAATCCAATGGTTGAATAATGATGGCTCTATGAATGTTGGATAGACTGTTGATGTTAGTTTTCATATTGGGAATTACCAAGATACTGTGGAGTGTAATGTTGTTTCCATGGATGTTTGTCACTTACTTTTAGGAAGACCATGGCAATATGATAGATCTGTGATTCATGATGGTAGAACAAATCAATATAAGTTCATGTGGAATAACAAAGAAATAACATTGCGACCTTTGACTCCTTCTCAAATTGTGAATGCTAACATGCAAAAGATTGAGGTGAACATAGAGAATAAGAGAGGGAAGGAGCAAAAGAGTATGATTCCATAGCAAGTGAGCGAGAGCCACAAGCTAAAACTGAATGGGAAAAGAAAGAATGAGGGAGAGAAAAAGTTAGTCATGATAGCCACTAAATCTGATTTGAGAGAGATGAGAGATGATCCAACATTGATGCACTTTGTATTGCTATACAAAGATGTTTTGCTTTCTACTAATGACTTAACCTCTCTTCCTAGCGTGGTTTCTCAAGTTTTGCAGGCTTATGAGGATGTCTTTCCGGAGGAGGTACCTGCTGGTCTATCGCCTATACGAGGCATTGAACATCAAATTGACTTAGTACCGGGAGCTCCACTTCCCAACCGTTCGCCGTACCACACAAACCCGTAGGAGACAAAAGAAATTCAGCGGCAAGTGCAAACGCTCATGGAAAAAGGGTATGTACGCGAAAGTCTTAGTCCTTGTGCCGTTCCAGTCATTCTTGTTCCTAAGAAAGATGGTACATGGAGAATGTGCGTAGACTGTAGACCTATCAACAATATTACCATTCGTTATCGTCATCCTATTCCTAGGTTAGACGATATGCTTGATGAATTAAGTGGCTCTGCTATCTTTTCTAAGATTGATTTGCGTAGTGGATACCATCAAATTAGAATGAAACATGGTGATGAGTGGAAGACGGCTTTTAAAACAAAATTTGACTAGTATGAATGGTTAGTGATGCCTTTTGGTTTATCTAATGCTCCTAGTACATTTATACGATTAATGAACCATGTTTTGAGACACTTCATTGGCAAATTTGTGATAGTCTATTTTGATAATATCTTGATATATAGTCGCTCATTAGAAGGACATGTTGAACACATTAGACAAGTGCTAGCAGTGCTAAGGACTGAACAATTGTATGCTAATCTTGAGAAGTGTACTTTTTGCACAAACAAAGTGGTATTCTTAGGCTATGTTGTTTTAGCTCATGGAATTGAAGTAGATGAATCTAAAATTGAAGCTATTCGAAATTGGCCTAGTCCTATCAATGTTAGTCAAATTCGTAGCTTTCATTGGCTTACTGGTTTTTATCGACATTTTGTGAAAGATTTTAGCACCATTGCTGCCCCATTAAATGAATTAACTAAAAAGGGCATTGCTTTTGAATGGGGAGAATTACAAGATAAAGCCTTTGCTGAATTAAAGCGATGTTTGACTGAAGCACCATTGCTTGTTTTACCTGATTTCACTAAACCTTTTGAGATTGAATGTGATGCTAGTGGAATAGTGTGACGACCAGAGACTCCCTGGGATCACCTGGGAGATCCTTAAAGGTCAACCGAGAGGTCATGTCCCCCGCCTAGAAGGTCCGCCAGGACCCCCTAGGAGGTCCAGACCACACGGAGGAACCTCAGGACCTCCCAAGAGGTCCCATAGGATCTCTCCTGGAGGTCCATCCAGACCACCGAGAGGTCTAGTAGGACCACCTGAAGATCTTTCAAGACCTTCTAGAGGTCCAGGAGCGGTCGTAGGGCTCAGGACCACCCCCAAGCTCATGACCATAATCCGAAGGAGGTCGCGAGACTTAGGGATGACCCCAAGACCTCTGTGTAAATGAGCTAGTCCCAAGGATCAACAACTAGCTCTGCACAACAAACAACAGTGGTGTCATCCAAAACGCATACTTTTATTTACGAATATCAACAGAGTTGCTTACAAAAGCGGCCTTGGGCCGAACATAAAATACAAAAGGATCAAAGAGAACGGTAGTCCATCAGCACACCACAGGCAACTGACTGGAGGCACAACCTAGTCGGATTGGTCTTCCTCACTGTTAAGGTCTTCTCCTGCCAAAAGTTATATTGAGTAAGAGTGAGCACAACTACCGTGCTCGCAAGTCACACCCGTGGAATAACCAAGATGACATGCATACATGGATAATCAAAGGAAGGCATAATATGGTTGATTTGCGTAAATCCAAGTTTCTTTCAATTACATATATTAAGTTCCAAGGCAGTTAAACAATAACTAAAATTCATTTTCGCAAATCAATTTTACAGTTGGATAACATTCATCATCTCATGGTGAAGGATATCCTCCTGTCGCAAGGCTCCTCGCCCAAAACCAGTTTATCCAAAACCTTTTGAAAACCAAACCAATATCTAACTTTGAGTGGTCTTTGCTAGCACGTCCATGACCGTGGACACGGCTATTCGAATAGTTTTCACTCTGCAAAGGTTGTACACTTTACCCACATGACATGATTCCTCTAGTTTGTCCAACATTCATCAATGCCACCTCTCACTGTCGAAGGTAAGAGGTCTAGAGTTCATGACAAGACCTTTACAATGCATTGTTCCATCACAGCCCCTTCTCGCTAAGGTTTCGCCCCCTTTGGACTAGCCATCCGCAGGTTCAGGGCCCCCTCTTGCGCCAGTGGGAAAACACAGGTTATGAAAGACCACCCACACATCAAAGTGGGACAGCCACGACAGAACTTTGCAAATTAATTAGCCAGGCCCCACGCCCCATTCTGGAGACTTGTGGTTGTACGGTGAGGCATAGCAAAGGGACGCTCAAAGGTCGGTCCTCAAATGACTAGGGCGACAACCACAGAACCCCTGAGCCTCAACACTACCCAAGTTGAGCTCGTGCATGGACATGCACCAACCAAGCAACCAATTCGCCCCAGTCCAAAACAATATTTCATTTTTTTGCTTTTCATAAACCTTTTGGCAAAACTCCATGACAACCCAATGTCATGACTTAAAACATTTGACACTTTGGTCTTTGGCAGTGAAATCTCCCAAAACAAGAATTGATCTAGGCTTGACTAAGCATTAGGTTTGCAATAACTCTAGTCCATACTACTATATCAACTAGGTTTTCATCTATGGAGTCAAGGATGACAGAACAATAACAAGTTTGGCTGTAGTACAAAAGAGTGTAGGCATAACTAAGAGCTTAAAAGCAGGGATTAAATTATTTGAATCAAAATATGCATGCAACATTTAGTTAAAACTGACATAATAACTTGAAATATTGGGTTGAATATGATCAAGGGCATGACTTGCCTTGCTCACTGACTTGAGAGTCTTCCTCTTCAGTGCACTCAAACTCCTTGGAGTCTTCGCAATCTACACGGGTAAAAGAACAAATTCAAACAAAGCTCAAATAAAGCACCAAAAGGACTCCAAAAAATCCTCAAAACTCAACCTACAAACGAATATTATACTTAGAATAGGTTCTTTGGGAGAGGTTCCAACTCACTAGGAGGAGGTCCAACGAGAGTTATTCTTGCAAACGACCAGAGAGGTGGTCTTTAACAAAAAGGAGCCAAGGGGATGCTCTATGCGCAGGGACCAAAGGAATGATCTTCACCTAAAAGTCATAGCGATCTAGAGGAAATCTAGGAGAGGAGGTCCTGGAAGGATACAATCACTCATTGTGGCGGTAAGAACAAGAATAGAGCAGTACACCGAGAGACTTACCAGAGACAAGGAAGAAATGATGGATGAAGGGGAGGTCATGGGACAACAGTGGCGGTTGAGGCCAGCGCCAATGCTCCTATGGAGCCTTCAATGGTGGAGACATGGCAATGGAGGTCCTTGGCAAAGTTCTTGACAGCAAAGTTCCACCACAAAGCAACTGAGCAAGAAACAAAATACTAAGTGTGGAAAAAGATATGGAAGAAGGGCTACCTGGGCTAATTATAGCCAAAGTAGAGAAGGAAAACACTAGAAGCATACATGTCAAGATGAGTGTGAAGAATAGGTCAAAAGTAGGTGAGTGACAAGGTAGGTGTCAGCACCAGTTTGGTTAAGGACAAAAGAAGAGGACAATGTATGCTGTTAAGGGAGTGGACAAGGAAAGATAACAATGGTGCCACTAAGTGACCACATTGAGTGTAAGAACCACATATATGGCTGCATTTAATGCGACATGACATGCACTAAATGCACAAGGTACTTATGTGACGGAGATGACAAAGAATAACAAGGCTGGCAAGTGGGACCTGTTAAACTTGGGAACAGCTTGGTCAAAAGGAAGTGGTCACGGCCAAAGGGAAGGTCATGGCCGGACAAGGAGGTTGTGACCTATTAGGGAGGCCTTATAAGGAGGTCCAAAGGACTAAGAGGTCCAAGGGACAGGGAGGTCCTGATGGTCAGATCCACAAAGGGGAGGTCCTAACGATCAGATCCTCAAAGGGGAGGTCCTGACGGTCAGATCCTCAAAGGGGAGGTCCTGACCCTTAGATCTAACAAATGAGAGGTTTGGACCTTTAGATCTAACAAAGGAGAGGTCTGGACCCTTAGATCTAACAAGGGAGAGGTCTGGACCCTTAGATCTAACAAGGGAGAGGTCTGGACCCAGCGGGAGGCTCGAACGGACGCGAGGGAGGTCCAAGTGAACCTAGAGGTGGTCCAAATGAACGAGGGGGAGGTCCTAAAGGACACGGGGAGGTCCAAATTAACTCATGGATGTTTAAGGAGCTCGGGGAGATCCAATCACGGTTTTGAGAGATCTCGAGAAACGGTAATACCGCGAGTTGGATGACGGCAATACCGGGTTGGCACGAGAAGGAATTTTCAAAGAGAAGGTTACAAAGATCAAGGTGAAAAGGGAGTCCAAGTGAACACCAAAGGGTTCCAAAGAACACAGAAGGAGCTTAAATGAATTTGAGGGGAGACTTAAGCCAGAGAAGCATCAAAGAGGAAAGGTCTGGACCAGGGGAGGTCCAAGCACCTGGGAGGTCTAGACCTAAGGAGGTCTGGACCAGAGAAGGACAAAACAAGCATAGAAGGGGAAGGATCGCCAAAGCTCCAACAAACCCAACAAACCAAAAGAGAGTTTTAGTTGAAGTTTGATTTAGTCAATTGAAATCCATTCTGAAATTCTCAAGTTAAGCTTTGAACTCTCATCAAAACCAAATGATTCTTTTTATTTTGAAATTTTCAAACAGGCTTCAAAAACTAGGGTGTTACAAATAGGTATTGGTGGTGTTTTGATGCAAGAAAGAAAACATGTTGCATACTTTAGTGAGAAACTTAGCGGTGCACAATTGAATTATCCTGTTTATGACAAAGAATTATATGCACTTGTGCGTGTTTTAGAGACTTCGCAACATTATCTTTCGCCTAGAGAATTTGTCATTCATTCTGATCATGAGGCTTTGAAATATTTAAAATGTCAAGCTAAACTCAATCGTAGACATGCTAAGTGGGTTGAAATCATTGAAACTTTTTCATACATTGTTAAATACAAGAAAGGCAAAGAGAATGTGGTAGCTGATGCTTTATCTCGAAAGAATGTGCTTTTAACTCAGTTGGAAGCAAAGATACCTGGATTAGAGAGTTTGAAAGAATTATATGCTTTTGATCATGAATTTTCCGCACCATATTTTAAATGCAAAGATGGGAAAGGATAGGATAAGTACCATATTCATGATGGGTTTCTTTTTCATGCTAACAAACTATGTGTTCTAGATTCGTTTGTGCGTTTGTTATTGTTGCAGGAATCTCATGCAGGTGGATTGATAGGACATTTTGGGAGAGAGAAAATATACATGATGCTGGCCGGGCACTTCTATTGGCCCAGAATGAGACGCGACGTCGAGGGGTTTGTTCAACGATGTATCACATGCTATAAAGCTAAATCGAAACTTAATCCACATGGTTTGTATACTCCACTTGTAGTTCCTAGTGCACCTTGGGAAGATATTAGCATGGATTTTGTGTTATGATTGCCTAGGACTAAGAGAGGGAGGGATTCTGTTTTTGTAGTCATGGATAGGTTCTCTAAGATGGCTCATTTTATTCCTTGTCATAAGAGCGACGATGCGTCACATGTAGCTGACTTGTTTTTCAGGGAAATCATGAGATTGCATGGTGTGCCTCGCACCATTGTTTCAGATCGTGATGTGAAGTTTCTGAGCTATTTCTAGAAGACTTTGTGGGCTAAGCTTGGGACAAAGTTACTCTTTTCGACAACTTGCCACCCACAAACCGATGGACAAACGGAGGTGGTGAACCGTACACTCTCCATGTTGCTACAGACAATGATTAAAAAGAACCTAAAAGAGTGGGAGGACTATCTGCCACATGTGGAATTTGCTTATAATCGGGTGGTGCATTCTACTACTCAATTGTGTCCATTCGAGGTGGTGTATGGTTTCAAACCGATCACACCACTTGATTTTCTACCACTTCCATTACAAGAACGTACTAATATGGAGGCCTCCACGTGTGCTAATTTTGTAAAGAAACTTCATGAAAAGACTAAAGAGGTAATGGAGGCGAAGGTACGTTCTTATGCTTCCAAAGCTAACAAAACTAGAAAGAAAATGATATTCGAACCAGGTGATTTAGTATGGATTCATCTTCGCAAAGAACGCTTTCTAGAGAGGCGTAAATCAAAATTAATGCCCCGTGGTGATGGTCCTTTTAAAGTACTTGCCACGATCAACGATAACGCTTACAAGATTGAGCTTCCGGGAGACAACTATGCAGTGAGTACCACTTTTAATGTTGCTGATTTATCACCATTTTTGGGCAAGATGATACAGAGTCGAGGACGACTCCTTTTCAAGAGGGGGAGCATGATGAGGGCATCCCTACTACTACTACATCTTCCACGCCAAGTGTGCATGAGGATGTTTATGAAGCACCAAAAGGTCCAATAACTAGAGCAAGAGCTAAACTTCTAAATCAACAGGTGAATTTGTTTCTTAATAAATTTCCTTGTATTAATGAGAACAGTGTGCTACCTCATGCAAGTTCTTTGTGTATTCTCAGATTTGAATCCAAGGCATGAGAAGCTTTGGCCAAGCCATATGGTTTCGGTCAAGCCATGTGCTTTGGTCATTCAGTAGCCAACATGTCAAGCAAGCCATGGTCACGGTCAAGCCAACATGCAAGCTATGGTTAGGCCAACATGCAAGCTACGGTCAAGCCAACATGCAAACTTTCGGTCAAGCCACATGTTCAGCCTTGTACTTACTTAGTCCATTGAGTCCTAATCCAAATAAGCATCGGTCAAAGCCTTGTGTCGGCTTGTACTTAGTTAGTCCATTGAGGCAATCCAAATATGAATCAAGGCCGGCCAGGCCCATGCATGTGTATGTGCGGCTGGGGGCGCTTAAAGGAGCCGCCACCTTTCTGATTGGAGGACAGACCTGATATTTGAGATAATTGATTGCTTTGTTTGAGAGTTCTTCCATGGTGACTGAATACATCATGAGGGGAAATTGAGAGTTTGTCTAAATCAAGATCGTTCAACCTTTCCGCTGGGAATTGGGAGCACGATAGGGCTTCACTTGGTGGTCGTGAAGTCCAGCACGTTTGTTCTCGTGAATTAAAGAGTGTTCGTTCTTGCATTGGCAACGGAAGATCACTACGATTCGAGAGGCTAGATGTGAGTATCTTGATCCTACGTCAAGAAGATCGGGCAACCCCGTATCAGCTTTGTTTTACCTGCATTTAGCAACAGTCCCTAAAATGTCTGGTCTAAAATTTCTTCCAAAATGCTAGATAGTTAACTTGTAGTTTCAGAGATGTTATATATTTACATCTGCAAATTCATCTAATAGTTCTGTTGAACAGGAACAAGCCAACTAGCAGCAAGCGAAACAAGTCTAGCATCTCTTGATGAAAATGCAAATCATCGAAAAGGAGCTTGCTAGAGTGCTGGTTAATACCTGCTATCGTTGTCGCCGAGGCAGTGGATCTAGACGACGGTGGTCGTGTATGCGGCCTTGGGCCTCTGACTTTTAGCTGCAGCGGTGAGGGAGGAGGGACGTAGTGGGGGAGGGCATGGGTGGGGGAGACAGAGATGAGGAGGGAGCTAGGGAGAGGTGAGGGAGGGAGGGGAGGCGGCAGTGAGGGAGGAGGGAGGCGACGACGACAATGGAGGAGGGAGGCAGAGGTGGAGGCTGCGGGTGGAGGGAGGCGGAGGTGGAGGCGGAGGGTGGGGGTGGGGGAGGTCGTGTAGATAACGATTGAGGAGGGACCACGGGAGGGGAAAGGAAGCGGCGACAGCGACGAGGGAGGAGGAACGCGGCGGTGGCGAGGGATAGGGTTAGGGGATTTGGGAGGTGGGAGCCGGATGTGGGAGGGAGGACAATGTGGGAGCGGCCGAGCACGATGAATGGTTGAATGGATGATGGTCGATGGATGGATGTGGTGGTTTTGAGTCTTTTGACGCTCGGGCAATTCGGATACTCTTCGGTTAGCTCCGAATTAAGTGCCAGATAGCTCTGAATTCACCGGATATCTTCTTACCAAATCCGAATCCGTATCCGATAGAAAAAAACCAAATTCGAATCCGAAAAAAATTCCGGATATCCGGGAAAAAGCTCCGAATTTTGCCCACATTTATTCGGTCGATCGGGAATTATCCGCTACGTTTGCACCCCTACAGTTAGGGAAAAGGATATACTATCCACGAATCTGGAAAACAAGGAGCACCTAGGTCGCACGCGAGGTGTTGGGGTTTACGTACCTTGGAGGGATGGATTCCTAAATGACTCCTGCATGTATAGGAGTAGGAAGAGATCCAAGGGCGAGTACGAGGACCGGTTGGTAGAGGAGATTAATGCGAGGCTTACTGCAAAATTTTAAGGACAGGTAACACGATTGCAGGATCAAATGAATCAACTCCTCAACCAGTCGCAAGCCGCCCCCATTATTTTGGGAGCCAATCCTCCTCAACATCAGAGTAGCATCACGTCCACGCAAAATTCTCAACATGGCGACGTCCAATTACCTATCGACAACATCAAGGTAATGTACATCTCTGGAATGCTCCAAAGATAGACCTATAGGACGTCTTAGCTAATTGTGTATCGTTTTGCAGGAGCCGATGCCCTGCAAGCTCCAAGTGAGGCTAATTGGGTCCATTTCTATTGAGGCTGGGCGGGGGATGGCATATCCATGCTAGGAAGAAACAATACAGCACGGTGCCCAGCTAGTGCAGGGTTACGCCAGGGTCCAGGTGGATATGGTACATGACAATTTCATGACCGTCCCGCTGGAGATTTGCCCAAACGAAGACATCAGAACACTAGGGGATGTCATGCACACTTTTATCCAATGGCCCAAGAATAACATTGCCCTGGACCCTACAGTGCTACGATCTCGACACGACCATACCTCTCCAACAGGACCCTCGATGACTCCACCTGAACCTTCACTTCAGAAGGCCGTCTCATCAATTCCCGTGGAGAAGACGCCGAAGGAATAAGAAAAGTATGTCGCCGTATCGGTTCCCGAGTCGTCTCACAGGAATCTATGTAGCAGGCGAGTCGTTAAGGCCAAATCGAAATCTAAGAATATTAAGGCGCCTCCCAAGCCCGGGAAATACTCCCTCGAAAGTCCGTTGGCCCCCGACACAGTATTAGCCCGCGTTGGAATAGGTTGCCAGTCTTTGCATATCTGGTACATGCGAAAAACCAAAGAGAAGGGGTGCGATACTAAAATCACCGTCAGATACACGAAGGAGCATTTCTTCGATGAGCCAGGCCACTTCGTCGTGGGCTTCGACGACTTATTCGACCTATTCAACCTCAATACCCTCGACGCCTCGCTTCTACGATGCTGGACACTGTAAGCGTGTACAATCAAGTTCTACATTCACGTAATACCGATAAATATCACAACTCATTGCTTATGTATAGATACATGATGAAAATGGCCCGACGATGGCGAGAACCGGTGGGTTTCCTCGACCCACACTTGATCTCTGAGCAATGCTTCACTAAAGACGCATCCTATGTCGTGAAATACATAATGACGGGATTGCTTGCTCAGGGCGACAAAGACTACATAATGCTGCAATACAACCAGAAGTAAGTGCTTCACTACTTGCTATACAAATTTCATTTGTACTTTATACGTAGCACGAACTTAGGTTTAATGACTATAGCGACATACATGAGTAGATTCCACTGGATCCTTTTAATCATTGTACCAAAGAGGAACAAGGTAATATACCTTTATTCCCAACTCAACAAAAAAACGCGACTTCACCCTTGTGCAAGGAATACTCGACAGGTATGCTCATTTCCTCCATATATAACTCTATTGTAGTCTTCCTTCGTTTGAAATGGCTGAGGATAACTTTTTGGAATCATGCACGTAGGTCATTCAACGCCTATGTTGCCGAGGGAGGGACACACAAGGAATCGAGCGTCACACTGCAACACAGGACGCGATTTTCGGTATGCGCTACAACACAATAATCCTATATCACACTTCGTAATAATACGTCTCGAACTGATTATACATACATACATACATACACACATACATATACGTGTATATATACATATATACATACATATACGTGTATATATACATATATACATACATATACGTATACATACATACATTACATACATATACGTGTATATACATATATACGTATATATATATATATACGTATGTATATATATATGTATGTATATATATATATATACATATGTATATATGTAATCCTATTTTTACAGTGTCACCAGCAAAAATAAGATCACCTATGTGCATTCTACATTTGCTGTCATATACAGCAAATCATGAGTGCTAAGACGAATGATCCAGAGGTTTGTCAATCTTCTAATAATTATTTCCTAATTATAAATTTAAATATATATGCTTACTACTTTACTCCTGCTAGTGACAGGGTGTTAATCTCGATTTAGATTCACTCGTTATGACCTAATTCTCAGAGGTTCGAGGAATGCTCTGTGGCTTCATCAAGATGGAGATCGTTAACGCCGACGGAGAGTTTCACTCCATCAACACCGCTGAACGACCTTCAAAAAATTGATTCATTTGTAATTCACTTTGAGTAGTTGTAATTCAATTGTAAATCTAGCAACAACACTTGAACATATTCTTTTGTAATTGAATTTGAGTTGTAAATGATCACTTTGAGTTCTCACCAATTGATTCATCTGTGATTTATCTGTTTTCTGCTTGCTTGTTTTCATAGGGCATGTCTAGCAATTTCTGAGGCTAACTGAAAATCAAAAAAAAATTAGTTAGGTATAAAGAAATCACAGACGGTTTTATCGTATAAACCATCTGTGAAGGATTACTATCACAGACGGTTTTATTTACTAACCGTCTGTGATATGTCTCTAATCATAGACGGTTTGTAAATAGAATCGTCTGTGATATCCTACATATCACAGACGGTGATATTACAGACGGTTGTTGGTTGAAACCGTCTGTGATAGTAGCCATTTACAGACGATTTCAATAAAAAACCGTCTGTGTTGTAACTTATAACAGACGGTTTAAAAATCGTCTATGATAACCGTCTATTATTACAGACACATGAATATGTGACTGACTCTTTACGTAGTAGTAGAGCCGACTGATTCCCATCAAAACCCAACAAAAATTTACCCAACCGAGGCCCCTCGAGTCCATCAAAAGGGTAGGACCAAATGGCAAGCCCTAGCTGCCGGGCTCCAGGAGAAGATGCTTCCCGCTTCCGCCATGTGCACGATCGACTTACCTAACCTCCTACCAACCTATCCATCAGCCTCGCATGATAAAGCCTACGGATATTATTGTCGATCGCTCGCGGCTCGATCGCCGCATGCCGGATTCATGCATACGCTGTAGCTTGCACGTCACTGGCCGTTCGCATGCACGCACCCCTCCTCCCCCGCCGGCTCCATTGTTGACTACTCCTGCGCGCACCACACATGCACATACGCTACTGTACGTACGCTAGCTCACGGCCGGTTTCGATCTAGCTACTGTGGCTATCCATATCGCTCCCACTAACACACATCGATCACCCCAAGGAAGCATCCAAAGCCAGCACAAGATATAGAGACAAACGCACGCACAGTGTAGTATCTAATCCATCTGTGCACGCACGTGTCTGCGTATCGTATGTATATATGGGTTACGGGTATGTAGAAGAACATGTGAGTTTCCGGTGTTTTCACTGTATGTCGGCAAACAAAGGACACCACGCATGCATGGTTCCTGTTAGAATCTAAGGGCTCCAATCAAGCCCACTGTTCCGGATAGGAACACCACCGTGTTAAGTTGCTGGGATGGGATAGCTGGCTGGCAACCTTTGTGTACCGCTAGCTAGTGGCCGTCGCGTTCATGCCGTGTACCCGCTGTTTGCGCGCGTAGGCCCGTCTCGTTCCAGGGGCCACGTGGACGCGTTGGCTACTTATGCATAATTGGCTGTCCCGTTGCTACCGAGCGTGGAATATTTTTTTAAAAAATATTATCATTTTAAAAGATAATTACAAAAATAAATAGCCACCCTAAAAATTACAAAAATAGCCGTCACTATCATTTAGGTAAGTGTCATGGGTTAAGCCAATGACGGGAACTGAATTTGTGACGATGGATCCCATGTATAAAAAATCCCCAAGAAATACCTCCAAAACTCATTTTAATTCTAGAAAAAAACAGAAAAGAGGAGGAGAGGGAGAGAAGAAAGGTAGCGAAGCTCTCCTAGTTCGTCGCGGAGGAGAGAGATTGACAAAGTATCAGACCCGGTTGGTCATCTTGCAGGTACATTTTTTTTAAAACTTTATATATTATATCAAATTATGTAGAATTAAGTATATCGTTTGAGCTATAGCGAGTAGAATTATATAGAATTAAGTACATAGAATTTAGTAGAATAGCGACACAGAATTCAGTAGAATAGTGAATAGAATTCAGTAGATTAGATAATTATAGTCAAATTATGTACTACATTATTTGAGCTGTGTATAGTGTAGTTCATCGTATATATGTTATGAATGTTACAGCACTCGAACGATTTAGGATAAATCTGCAGAAATAGGAAGACACCTATTACAAATATGTACAAAATAATCACAGCTTTATTTAGCTTCCCATTTGTGCGTGGTAATTATATTATTAATGTCGAAAATTAATTTTAAACTATGAAAATAGGAAAATAGGAAAAACTTTGTTTATTGTTTATATTTGTACTTGGAAAATATTTAAAAATATCCTCTAAATTCGAAGACCCTATTACAAATCTGTTTAAATTGCTAAGTAGCTTAAATTTGGTTTACATTTTTATGTGGTAATTATTCTGTTAACGCCGAAAATTAATTTTAAAGTAGGAATTTTGGTTTTTTACATGTTTCATAGTCTTTACAATGCATGCACTTAATTTGTAGGTATGGCGGACGCAAGCCACTACGAGTTGTTTGACCCGGTGATTGATGTGCATCACCGTAGCTACATCAGTACCATGCTCCACTCGGAGGGCGAGGCACCGATTAAGCTTGGTGCGTTGCAGCTGCACATGCCCATTAGGGCATGGAGGCTGCACCCACACTAGGTTCTGAGGTACGTGTAGTTTTGACCTTCATGCAGTCAATCGCGGTCTGACTACTTTGTGTGCAGTCACGTTTGTTCTTAATCTTTTCTACATAGGTTGAGAGTGGCACGCCTCTTTCCACTAGCGAGGATGGTGAAGACAACGTAGGAAGATAACTAGGACCACGGTCCTGGTCGTACGTCTAGGCGTTTTTCCATACGACCGAGCCCTACTAACGGCACTAGTTGACCGCTGGAGGCCAGAGACGCACACGTTCCACTTTACGTGCGGGGAGATGGCGTCGACCCTTCAGGACGTCACCTTCCTGACCGGGTTGCCCTGCACTGGCTTCATTATGGCGGCGTGCGACATCCCGACCATGTAGCGTACGGACCTCCTAGCGAGGTTCCACGATATGCTGCCGCTAGACAGTGGGTATGCGGAGTTCAGCAGCCGGCACGGGCCGACGTTGAGGTGGTTCTGCCAGTTCTACATAAGTCTTCGTAACTATTGTCCCCTCGCATCAATTCTTACGTGAACCTTGCTGACATATACATGTCTTCTTGCAGCCCGAGCGTATGGCGGAGAATGCAGGTGACGTTATTGTTAGGTGGCACTTCGAGACCTACCTGTTGTGGCTGTTTGGGTGGATCATGTTCCTGGGGTCCCACGGCGACAGCATCGATAAGCACTACGTCCTGTACGCACGTGAGCTAGCGGACTGGCTGGTGGCCAAGATCCAGCCCTACGCCTGGGGTCCAACCATGCTGTGCATGATGTATCAGGCACTGTGCGATGCGTGCCACTGGGCCCAGGACATCTTCATCCTCTCTAGATGCCTGCTACTTCTATAGCTGTAGTCCTTCGAACGCTTCCAGATCGGACAACCACAGCTGGACTTGCGAGCATACGCGATCAGGTTGTACGCCGAGGACGATGTCGTGGGTTGGCCGACCATGGGCACGGTGTGGTGTCGCCGACGAGTTAGTGTCATGATCATTTATTATTTTTTGTAATGGAATCACAATTTCAGGTGAAAAGTTTCCGTTGTTATATTCCATAGGTCACCAACACGCCGATCACTTCACAGGGGTCCTACCCAGAGTACGTTGCGATGTTCAATTAGTTGACGGGATGACTGTGTCATCTGGACACCGTACACCCAAGAGAGGGTGCACGTGCACGCACCTGAAGGACTGTCGAGCATGTGCACGTGAGACTATGTGCACTGGTACATGCGGAGGGCCTCGGTGCACGAGGTCTTCATGGAGGAGTACCAGGTGCAGTAGGCCATGCGCTAGTTCGGTCTGCGACAGGAAGTCCTAGCCCTGTGGGGGGACGAGGGTGCCGGCGCACGTCCATACGTAAGTTCACGCTTTACTTCTTTCGTACAATGTGCGTTACGTGTCGACCAAATAATTGTCTTGCCGTCCATAAGTACACTAGGAAGAGAGTACGTGGCACGAGCTCCTAGTTGGACAAGATGTCCTCTTGGGTTCAGGCTTGGCTCAATGCCTACAATGACCTTGTCCAGGCGGATGCTCCCTATGACCCTGGAACGTACGAGGAGTACATCAAGTGGTACGCCAGTCGGACGAGGCTTCACTGCGTCTGGGTCATGGTCGACCCACCACGACATGAGGCTGCGACGTCCAACACGTACCCCACCCAACCGGACTCCGCATTCCACCGCTCCGTACGTATTGAACGGTCCTTAATTCATATTTAATTTGCAAGATTTAGGTTTCCAACTTATTGATTACTTGTGCAGACAAATCTACACTAAGAGGTTCTCGAGTTGGCAGCCTCCACGCAGCAAATGATGCTGGGGGATACCAGAGGGGTACTGTAGCGGATCGTGGAGAAGGCGAGACGGGGCATCTAGATTGCCACTTGTCACACGTCGAGGGACCCGGTGGACTGACCAGTGTGAGGACGAGGGGTCAGCTAAGGTGGTTCACGGCCACGGGCTCCTACCTCGGACGTGGCGGGCGTGTCATCGTGGCACCGTGGTGGGAGCACCGCGAGACATTTTGGAGGTGAGCATGAGATATTCACTTCCACTTCCTTATTTTGAACCGCACTAGTTACTAATGGCAATCTTATCTTGCAGGTCCTATGCTCCACCAGCACGCGGGGCAGGAATACGCGGAGTCGTCGGGGCACGCCTTCGTGCCACCAGGTATGACCACCTTACTTTCTTGAGTAACGTTATTTTTCATGGTTTTTGCCATGATTATATGCGTAACGTAATGCTTCTTTTTTTCAAACCCCACTAGTTACTAACGACAATCTTCTCTTGCAGGTCCTAAGCTCCACTGGCACGCGAGGTGGGAGTACGTGGAGTCGTCGGGGCACGCCTTCGTGCCACCAGGTATGACCACCTTGCTTGCTTGCGTAACATCCTTTTTTGTGGTTTTCGCCATGATTCCATGCGTAACGTCATGCTTCACAAATCAACCACCACCTTGGGAGGAGGATTACTTGTCGCACAATGAGGTATGCTCCAGGGACTTCTACTTGGACCAGCGTGGCACCCAGTTCTCCGTGGGGGCTTCTTAGTTGTACGGTGCGCCGGGACCGATCCAACTGACGCAGGACCCCCCCCCTCGAGCGACACCACCTCAGGCTACTCGCACCGGTCGGGTAGTGAGGCAACCTGATCCTCTGACGTACTCAAACCATCGTCGAGTGAGGCTAGGGGCGACACGCGGGTAGATATTTGTTCCTCCAAATATCAATCATGCCATGTAAATATTAATTTCTGTACAACTATTATTATGCTAGTCTCGTGTTTCGATAACTATTTTTTGCATGCAAACCGCGACCACGTGAGGGATTCTTCATTATGACACCCCACACCACCCTCTTTCCACACCTTCACTCCCCCTTACTTTGCGCAGTGACGTGACCCGACGAGTTAGCTTTGCGGAGCGACATGACCCAACAAGTCAGCTTTGCGCAGCGACGTGACCCGACGAGTCAGCTATGTGCAGCGATATGACCCGATGAGTCAACTTTGTGCAGCGATGTGACCTGACAAGTTAACTTTTCATAGTGATGTGACCCGACGAGTTAGGGCCGCTGCCTCGCGGACGTGATTTTCCTTCAACCGAATTACAATTCAGCCATGTACGTAGTGCCGGCTCTGCATTTAAGTACTACCCCTTCCACGTCGGGTTCTCCTACATCCAAACATCAACACAATCTCGCTCAGATGGAGAAGCACTTGGAGGATATCCGCGAACTGCAAAGAGAGTATGCAGCCCAGGAGGAACAAACGGAGTGTGCCAGGAGGCGACCTCCCTGCAATGACACCGCCCCCCGTAGCAGCAACCCTTACCAGAATATCCCAACCGAGCATTCGCCGCAACACCCGTCCGAGAGGGAGACGCCTCCCTTCTGTTGATGCAGGGACAGATGCAAGTTCTTCGAGTCCAAGCACTAGCTCAGTCTGGGCATGCGTTACTGGGGTTGCGCGAACTACTCCTACGACTATCCCAACTGTCGTTGGGACACGAGCCGCTATCGGCAGCTGGTAAGGACAGGTAGCAGTATGTTCTCCTACTATTTCTCTTTCAAAGTACGCACTAACAACCTCTCCCGTCTACCCGTAGTCCCTAGATCCGCTATGTGGCTACCGCAAGTGGATCAACCTAGAGATCCACCCATACGATCAGTGGACTCTCGACTATGAGGAGTAGGATGCCAACAGGGACCGCGAGAGGAGGGAGGTGGAGCGCCGCACCGAAGAGCAAAACCAGTGTATCCAGCGGGAGACGTAGGCCCATCTCAAGGCGTGCAGGCGCAGGGAGCACGAGGCTCGCGAGAGGAAGCGCAAGAAAAAGAGGGAAATGACGGCCGAGGCCAAGGTGGCTGGCGAGAAGTACAACGTGGAGCTCGCAAGGAAGGGCAAATGGCCCTGGTCCACACAGTAGTCTGACCCTCTTCGTCCATATGTCCCATGTATTTCTAATTCTCTAAAGGCATACGTGTACCGTTCTTGGTCCATTAGCCTGCGTGCCATGTAACCCCTCTAATCAGATCAATTGTCATGTTGTTATCGTTGCACAATTTGTTCACAATTGTGCACCATGTGTGAATTCTCTAGCGCATCACAATATAACTTATATTCCTACTTACGAATCATTAATACCTCAATTGTCCTCACAAAATTCTTTATAAATTCACCGCAGTACAGCAATATACCATGATTACAAAATGTTATTGCAAGTCTAACATATTTCCTACCATTCAGAATCTACGAAAATCACAAACACACCAACCAGTCTAGGGTTTAGGGTCCTAGCACCAGTTCAACTGGCTACATCTCCCTATCGCTAGTTGAAATGGTGACAGGTAGCTGTCACCAGTCCAAATGGCGATAGGTAGCAGTCGCCGGTTCAAATGGCGACAGGACAGTGTGACCCTATAAAAACCCCTTCAAGCCCTAAAATTCGGCATATGACTCACTTTTATTCAAAAAAAAGAACGGGAGAAGAGAGAGGAATAGAGGAGAGGAGAGAAGCTAGCGAAGCGCTACCCGTCCGGTTGCCCACGTATCGGGTAATTTTTTTAACCGAATGGATTACCTAGTTTTAGATGTACGGTTATGTAGTATAGTATGTTTTACATAATACTTTTTGGTTGGTAGTCTAGTTTTAGATATACGGTTAATCATGGAAATGTTCTTTTATGGTGCAGTGCGTCAAATATGTCCGACGTCGCCAATTTCAAAATTTACTACGGTCAGGGGACTATTATGGAGGGTCCCGAGGGGATTGATTTGTGTTATTTTCAATTGGCGACCGTGCCCCTAGCAAGACCCGAGCAGCGTACATGGGGCGCTGTGATGCGGTGTGTTCCACACAATCCAAGTGGACCATGATGTCTACGATCTGAGATTGAGTTGCCTCACTTTACGGCGCAACAACCCACATATTGGGAGTTAGTGCGGTTGAAGAACAAATTCATAATGATCATATATACGCATAGCGAGGGAGGGAGGGTGGAATTTGGTCCTTTTGACCCAGGCATATGCCAAGCCCACTCCTCCATCCGCGACTAAACAAGAAGAGGGTGCTGACGCCGAAGAAGAAGTCAGGGACTCCAGCCACAATGCGGCGCACACGATGGCTGAAGCTCCCGGAGTTGCTGATGCTGTCGATGAAGACCCTACGAAAGTAGCTCCTTCGGTCAGGCAAGCTGTTGGTCTTGCTGACGAGGGTGAGGAGGTGGAAGCCGTAGTGCAAAGGATGGATCTTGAAGAACAGGACTACATGGTATTGTCGAAAAAATGAAGGTTCCGACGACGAGAATGATGTGAACCAGCAGGCGGTTCCATCTGAGTGGAACACATACCAGTTCAACAACCTTGTCATCAACGAAGGCTCCCGTGTGCCGTCGGAGTACGACCAGAATGAGTTTAAGCAAAGAGCTATGTTCAAATGCAAGGAGACCGTGCAGGGCGCGGTCAAATTCTGGGCCTTATCGGTGCGGAGCACATTCAGATTCATCAAGCCTACTCCAAGATCCTATGACGTGAAGTGCGACATAGAAGGATGCCCTTGGTGAGTGCACGCATTTCAGCCTAAGTGGGACACCTACTGGAAGTGCTCTATAGTCATCGCTCACACATATGTCTTCGCTGAGTTAGTGTAGTCCCACAGGAACATGTCATCAGGCTTCATCACCAACCTCATGTACGGTGAAATCGTGGATAATCCAGATTTTGAGCCACGGTCCATCATTCGAGCGATTGAGGCAAGGTTCCAGTACACAATCAGCTATGCCAAGGCGTGGAGGGTAAAACAGAAGGCATTGGAATAAGGTTCGGTACGTTCGAGAACTCCTACCGCAACCTCCCCGGGCTACTCCGAGTCATACAAGACAGGAATCCCGGCACTCATATCGACATTCAAGATTCCACACATCGGAAGTGGGCCAATAAGAAGGTACTGCAGTGAGCATTCTTCGCCTTTGGTCCATGCATCAATGCATTCTGGCACTGCCGTCCAATCTTGTGCGTCGACGACACATTCCTGACTAGAAGGTACAAGGGCCAGATATGGACTACAATAGTGACGGACGGGAACAATCAAGTTCTTCCTGTGGCATTCACTTTCATTGAAAGTGAGAACATGGAAAACTGGTTGTGGTTCCTAAATAATTTGAGGATTTCTGTTGTACAGGGCCGTCCAAACATATGCCTCATACATGATCGGCATGCGGGCCTGCTGAGTGCAATAACTCAGCTACAACAAAGAGAGAATGTACCACTTCCGTGGGCAGATCTGTAGAGCAGGTGGTGCATAAGGCACTTGGGTGTAAACTTCTACAAGCAGTTCCGCAACAAGGACTTGATGAACCTATTCAAGCGATTATACAACCAGAACCAGCAGCGAAAGTTTAAAGCACTCTGGAAGATTCTGGATGAGCAGACCAAGATGCACAGAAGAGAGGCAGCAAAAAGGGGCGCCCAAGCGCTGACCAGGCCCCCGAAGCATTGCCATAGATGCTCCCAGATTGACGAGGAGGATGGGGGCGCAGGTGAAATGCTTCTCGAACTAAATTGAGCACGAGCCTAAGAAGAAGTGGTCGCTACTACATAATAGGGGTGGTGCTCGATATGGTGTCATGACAACCAATATAGCCGAGGTGTACAACTGGGTCATACGCGGTGCAAGGTGCCACCCTTTGGTTGGTATTGTGGAGGCAATTCTCCGTGGTACGACGAACTACTTTGTTGACAGAAACATCAACGTGTCACTCGCCATGGCAAATGACAGAGTATTGTACTCCGCATGGTCACCAAGTACATGGAGGAGAAGAGCAAGAAGGGTGAGGTGCACCGCGCATTCAAGATGGGCACAAAGGAACTTCGCTTCGAGATAATGTGCAGAAATAAAGGACGTCGTAGGACGAACCGCGAGAGTGTCATCCATGAGTGCATGCTACGTCGCGGTAGTTGCATATGCACTTGCAACATGCCCCTTCTTATGCATAGGCCTTGCTCCCATGTCATGGCCTTATATTCGACGATGGCGCAGCATCCCGGCCAGTACCTCTCTTACTATTTCACCAA
Source organism: Phyllostachys edulis (assembly GCA_036346405.1). NCBI lineage: Eukaryota > Viridiplantae > Streptophyta > Magnoliopsida > Poales > Poaceae > Phyllostachys > Phyllostachys edulis. The sequence goes on from CM070546.1 coordinate 110,133,056, forward strand.
GGAGGCAGTGATGCAAACCTGGAGTGGAGAGATGTATGGTTACACCATGGTTGGCCATTTCACTGGCCATCCAACTTGGGAGCAACTACTCTGGGCAGCGGACATTGATAGGCTCAAGGGAAAGGTTGGCCGGCGACATGTACGACGCATCAGGAATGACATGGACGAAGCAGAAGCCGGACGTTCTACAAAGAAGTGCTCCATTTGCAAGGAGTCTAGGCACACCTTCAAGAAATGCCCCACGAGAAATCCTCAAGGCGAAGGAGACATTGGCACTCCGAACGTCGCCGCGGGGACCTCATCCGGTCGCCCGACTTGAGGCAGCCCACATGGGGGACGTTGAGGTCACGGCCACAGAAAAGCATGGATAGTTGTAATATATTATTGCCAATGTTCTGGATTATCATTTTGTTTTGAAAAAAAATTAAGTGTTATGACGTTCTGTTGAATGTTATGTAATATCAGTGCGATTTTTCGTAACTAAGTGTTACGACGTTTTGCTAACTGTTATGTAATATCAGTGTAATTTGTCGTAGTTTTGATATTAATGGCAGTTTCACATTTGTTTCCTTACATAATATGCAGTGCATGTACATGAGCAATATTATGCAAGAGGTAATTTCTCCGAAAGTTCTCCACCGTGTATGAATTCTCTGGCGCATCGCAATATCACTTACCTTCTTACTTACGAATCATTGATACCTCAATCGTCCTCGCAAAATTCTTCAGAATTCACCGCACTAGAACAACATACGACAATCACAAAATATTATTGCAAGTCTAAGAGATTTCGTACTGTTGAAAATCTAGGAAAATCACAAATAGACCAACTATTTTAGGGTTTCAGCTACATGTCGCCAGTTCAAATGGCGATAGGTAGCTGTTGCCAGTTTAAATGGCAACAAGAAGCTGGACCAGCGACGGGGTCAACAGGGTCTCTGTCGCCAGTTCAACTGGCAACAGGTAGCCATTTTTCTAATTTTTTAGGGTGGCTATTTATTTTTGTATTTATCTTGTAAAATAATATTATTTTTTTAAAAAAATTCACCAAGTGTGCTCCCGCTACATGCACCCCATGCGCATATATATGACTAAGTATCAGAGTTACCATGCTACTCGCTCCGTTCTTCTGTAAGTGTTACCATAGAATTCATGCTGTCAAACTTTCTAAAGTTTGACTATTGATATGTCAAGAAATATTTAGATTGGCAACATAAAAACTATATCATTATATTTGTTGTTAAAAATACTTTCATAATATTATGATTTTATTAGTATACAAATAACATAAAATTACAAAAAGTAACTGTCAAGTAACATCTTGTAGACCGTAAAAAATTGAGAACGTCACTTAAAAAAGAACAGAGAGAATATCTTTTAATAATCTTGGGGGCTCCATTGGATGTGCTCGGATCCCAGTCCATCCAAACGAAGGCCTGATCATGTGTAATCTGCGCGAGCCATTGAAGGTTCTAAACCAGCCATCTCTGGTATGGCAACGAGCTAGCAGACTAGATTAAAAGACGCTCTGAATTGCCGCTTTGATTCGACGGAAGTAGATGAACCAAACGATGCCTACTAAAAGCATGTGTTCGCCCAAACATGTTGAAGAGTTCTCTGATGGTGCTGCATGGTGTGGCCTTGAGGGTAGTGCAAGGTGATTGATTATACACACCGAAAGATAGCTAGCAAAATGGAAAATTAGTGCGGTGAAGCTAAGAGAATCAGAAGTATCGATCAAACAAAGCTATATACAGCTCGTGTTTGCCGGCCAATTATATGCTGCACCGTCATGATGGGTGGTTCCACTGAATGAGTCATATGTGCCCGGTCCTATATATGTATGCATGTTTTCACTCATGCATACCTTTTTGCACAGTGCCGGCTAATGGGCTTTTCGAGCAAGCTAGCTAGGGTAGGAAATCTGCAGGATTGTTACAATCCAACCTGACGATTCAATGTGTAACAAGGTAGTTTGCTTTCGGGGAAAAGTAATAGGGGTAGAAGAGGAGGAGACTGGGCATCAGAAGAACTAGAGGGGAAAGGTTCAGAAATATTCAGTGTTTACATCATTCGTGCCCAAACAGAATAACACTCAACTACTTAAGTATCGTGTCCAGGGTTAACAATTTCGTTTTTGAAAAAAATTCGTTGATGGCCGAAATAGGCGAAATCACTGAAATTTCGGAATTTTGGTCTGAAATTTCGGTGGGTTTTCAAACTGGTTTGAATCAAATTTGAATTTAAAATTTAAAATAATTGGAAAAGTTAATGCACTGGGTGGGATTCGATCCCAGGCCTCCAAGGAAGATGCGCGCAGGCGTGACCACCAGGCTACGCTCGGCTTGGTGATTATATCCTAGGGTTTACTCCTTTTAACCCTGCAAATTCCCTCCAAATTCAAACCAACCGAAAATATTTGAACGAATTGAAATTATTTTGGGACCCAGCGAAACGAACGAAATTTCGCCCATTTCGCCGAAATTTCGACGAAATTGATAACCCTGATCGCGTCTCGGTACCCAGGGACTGGCAGGTGGGGTTACAACTTTGGAAACGCAGCCCTCATGCTATCCACTCCGACGCCGGATAACGATCCAACGGCCTACGCTTGCGCCTGCTTGTTCTGCCTCCTTGCCGACAATAGCTTTCCTCTTGTTCCTTGCCAGGCACTCTAGCATGCTTTGTGACATTCCCGCCTTCTTCAGTACCAGCTTGTCCCCAAGCCGGAGTGTTAGGGAAGCGGTCTTGTAACTCACTGAGGATGTCCCAGGTAGCATTCGTCGGAGAAGTACCATACTACTGTACCAACACCTGAGTTCCAAAAGCTGATCCCGCCTCATGGAGTCGACAACACAATACTTGGGCTGGTACTCTGACAGTCTCTGATTCTGGCAACTCGTCGTGCGCTTCCTCGCCTGGAGCTAATGCCTTCTTCAGTTGCAATACGTGAATCATCGGATGAATGTCGCACGTGGGTGGTAACTTCAATTTGTACGCCACTTCTCCAGTCCTTTGCTCAACCTGAAAAGGTCCAAAATACCGAAAAGCCAGCTTGTGATTAGCTCTTATTGCTACTGAAGATTGAACATAGGGTTGCAACTTCAAGTACACCCAGTCCTCCGGCATAAAATTCTATTCTGAACGTTTCATATCCGCTTGCACCTTCATTCATTGGTTGGCTCTGTTGAGATGCCGTCTCAGCAATTGTGTCATCAATTCTCTGTTTTGTAACCAAGTTGCTAAATCAGAAGATGCACAAGAACAAGAATCTGCCACTCCAAAATGCCTCGGACCACGTCCATATAGAACTTCAAAGGGAGATTTCCGCAAGGTGGTGTGATACGATGTGTTATACCAGAATTCGGCTAAAGCCAACCAATTGGTACATTTGTTCGGACAGGCGTGTACAAAACAGCGAAGAAAAGTTTCTAGACATTGATTGACATGCTCCGTCTGGCCGTCAGTTTGTGGATGATAAGTCAAACTCATTCTCAATTGGGTGTTAACTAACCTAAAGAGCTCCCTTCAAAGTGTACTAGTAAAGATGTGGTCCCGATCAGAGATGATGGCCTGAGGCAGACCATGCAGTTTGAAGATATTGCAGAGGAAGACTTGAGCTACTTGAAATGCTATGAAAGGATGCGCTAAGGACACAAAATGAGCACACTTAGAAAATTTATCGACTACTACCATTATATTGTTATATGTTGATGATCTCGGTAGTCCTTCAATAAAATCCATCGATATCGTTTGCCATTCATGATCGGGCACTGGAAGCGGTTGCAACAGCCCTGGATACTTGACATGCTCCACTTTGGCATGTTTACACACTGAACAAGCCCCCATGAATGACTGGATATCCCTCTTCATGCCCGGCCAGGCGAACATCTTCTTTGTTCTACTATAAGTCACTTGGAAATCTAAATGCCCCCCAATAGCACTGGAATGCATTGATTGCATAATCTTCTGCTGTAAGGTTGTGTTACTCCCTGTCCAGATGCGACCATCATAGTGCAATATCCCCTCCTTCAGTTGGAATTTGGGATGCTGAGTACTCCCCATGCCTAACTCTATTAACAATCTGCTGGTCTGGGCATCCTCCTTGAATCCTGTCGCCAATTCTGCTAACCAGGCCGGAATGCAGGTTGAGATAGCTGCCACTTCACCATCATTCCTAGATACCTTCCTCAACAGAGCATCCACTGCTCTGTTGTCCACCCCTTTTTGTATAGCAAACGATATCGCAAGCCCAATAGCTTCGTCATCACCTTTTGTTGCCAAGGAGGGGATCATAGTTGGTCATCCAAATGAACTAAACTTCGCTGATCCATTCTGATAATGAACTCAACCTGCTACAGATAGGAGCGCCAGTGTTCAACCCCAAGTATGATGACCAAACTCTCTTTTTCATAAGTCGACAATCCTTGAGTCCAAGGCCCTAATGCCTTGCTCAAATAAGCTACTGGGTGCCCTGCTTGCATTAGCACTGCCCCTATGCCCTTATCCAAGGCATCGATTTCTAGTTCAAATGTCATAGTGAAATTCAGCAACACAAGAACCGGTGCAGTGATCAATGCCATTTTCAGTGCTTGGAAAGACTCCTCCTTCTTGATTGTCCATTGAAACACTGCATGCTTCTTTAGTAAGTCAGTTAAAGGCTTGCTGGTCAATCCGAAATTGCACACAAACTTTCTGTAATACCTGGCTAACCCCAAAAATCCTCGGACCTCCTTAACATTAGTTGGCACTGGCCAATTACGAACACCTTCGATGTTTTTGTTGTCCATTGCGACCCCATCTTTGTTGATAATGTGACCTAAGTAGGTCAGTTGTGGTTGAGCAAATCAACATTTGGACTTCTTGATTCTTAACTAATGTTTATCCAAAATCTAAAACACTATTCGGAGTTTGTCCTCATGACTTGGGAGGTCAGTGCTATAAACTAAGAATCATCAATAAACATAAGAACTCCTTTCCTTAACAAGGGTGATAAGATGGTATTCATCAACCCTTGAAAAGTTGCTGGGGCACTAGTCAATCCATAAGACATCACCCGAAATTCAAAGTGCCCATGATGTGTCTTAAAAGCCGTTTTGTGCTCATCTTCCAACTTCATTCAGATTTAGTGATACCCTGCCTGAAGGTCTAAGCTTGTGAACCATTGCGATCCGATAAGCTCATCTAGCAACTCATCAATGGTAGGAAGGGGACACCGATTCTTGATAGTTGCAGCATTTAAGTGTTTGTAATCCACACAAAATCTTCAAGTTTTGTCTTTCTTTTGGACCAGTAGCACTGGAGATGAAAACGGGCTGTTACCAGGCTGTATTATCCCTTGAGAGAGCATCTGAGTAACTTGCTTTTCAATCTCATCCTTCTGAGTTGGATTATAACGATATGGGTGAAGGTTGACTGGTTTAACCCCTGATAGCAAAGGTATAGCATGATCAAAAGCAATCTGTGGTGGTAATCCTTGGGGTTCACTAAATAGATGAGAGAATTCTATCAGTAATTGAGCTATATAGAGAGGCATCTCCTGTTCTGTACCATCCACAGCTCTAAGTGACAACAATGGTTTGGCCTCCTAATTTCCCTCCAGATATGCTAACTATTTTTGCCATACCACACAACATTGAGGTGGACTGGGTTTGATGCCTTGCAAACTAACCCTTCTCCCTTTGTACCAAAATGACAGTACCTTTTTTAACCAATAGATATTCATGGGATTATGTTGTTCTAACCAATCAATGCTAAGAATAATGTCATAATACCGCAGAGGCAAAATTCTGAAGGTAGTGGAGAATATGTTTCCCTGAATAGCCCACTGGCTATAAGGAAACTCCTTCACACATTCCAATAAGCCACCATTAGCCACCCTTACTTGCACTGGTTGGATTGCTCGTTGAACCCCATTCAATTGCTGAGCAAAGTCCTCACTAATAAAGCAATGTGAACTATCGGAGTCCAGCAGCATGACAACTTCTTGATCTGAAATAGTACACTGCTACCTGAATGTGCGATTGTTTTCAGATCCATTCAATGCTTCCTTTGATATGGACACAAAATCCGTTGCTGGTTGTAAGTCCTCCTCGTCAGCTCTCTGAGAATGGCTATCACCCTCAGTCATCATCTCCCAAAACTCCTCCACTACATGTAACTGCACTGTTGACACACATTTGTGTTCACGGGACCATCTTTCCCCGCAAGTATGGCAGAGCCCCTTCACTCATCGATAAGCATGGAGAGCTGCGAGCTTGTCGTCCATAGGATTAGCCCTCGCTCCATCCATGCCGTGACGATCGTCTGCTCTATTGCCGGTCGCAAGTGTCCCCCTTCCAGGTGGAGGTGGAAGCGGCAAAGCAGTGCACAAGCAAGGGCGAGTACTGTGACCATAGTTTCCACGATGAGGATCTCTTCATACTGTCTCCAATACCCCTTCCTGTAAACAAGCAAGAGCTACGGCAGTATCTAAGTCTTGCGGACGGTGTAATAAAACAACTGATCTCACATCACTATGCAGCCCATCAACAAATTGAGTAACAAAAAAGATAGGGTTCTAGGATGAATGATGTGCCAACAAGTTATGCATAAGTTCATTAAACTTCTCCGCATAGTCAGCCACAGTATTGGTTTGACGGAGACGATTGAATTGCCTCACTAGTTGTTGGAACTCCTCCTTACCGAATCTATTACAGACTGCCTCCGAAAAAGCTTCCCAGGTATCAAATCTAGTATGAGCCTTCGATGCTTGTAACCATAACAATGCCCCTCCCACAAAATACATCGTAGCAACACTGACCATGAACTCTGGTTGCACTGAGCAAATCCTAAATTAATTTTCACATTTCGGTTGCCATGCTTATACATGGTGCAGTGTATGACTAATGAGTTTCATGCACCAACTAGTTCACAAAAAAACTTAAATTGACGAGGAAAAGATGGACAATATACTTCAACAATGACATCGATAGCAATGGTAATCTGTGGAAGTCTGCTAGTCCGGGAGGTATGCGGGGGACAGGTAAAAGCTGGTACTTAGTTCAGTTGAAGGAAACAATAACAAGTTCAAACAAGGTTAATTAATTTAGAGAATACTCTTTCAAAACTTCAAATGACATTTTTTTTGCACAATATAACCAGTCGATCAAATAGATCTAGCAATATTGACGTTAGCTTTTCGGAGATCGACTAGCTAGGATGTAATCGCAGGCAAAAACATGTAAGCCTGCAGGCTGGGCCTTCAGGCCGTACACATGCCTGCCTGCCTGCCTGCATGCGTGGCCACAGAGTTAATTTGTGGCCTTGGAGGCATCCATGCATGGGACGACGACGAACAAAGAAGGCGCCAACTCTTTCTTTTCGAACTGCATGCTGGGACCCTGGAAATGACCATAAAGTTGGAACTGGGAAATGGCCAGCCATATGGAACGTAGCAAGCATGTGATGCCCCGGGAGGAAACCAGTCCCCCACGTCTCCGACGACGCTTTCATTGGACGGCCGTGTCCAACATGTGATCGAGCCTGATCAATCCCCCGGGGCCGGGCCCATATATGCTTGGCTAGCTCTGAGAAAAAAAAGGCAAATATGCTATGTCTATGTGGGCATAGCTATACACCATCAGGCATCATCAAGTCAAGCTATATGCTGGCATGCATGTCTCGCGAAAGCTGGCTAGCTATAGCTTCATGGATGTACCATCGCATATATATGCATGTGGGTGGAATTTATGCTGAAGGCCTGATCAATATTATAATATGTTATCACATGAAATCCCTTGCATAGGTAAGTTAGTATATATGTAGCAATTAATATAGCATTACTTGCCGTAAACTAGCTAGTGTAGCACTTCAAGCAAAACTCAAGGAGTGATGAGGTCATGAGTAACAGTTGAATCGATCTCTCTCACACGAAGATTATTGATTCCAAATATCAATGTCAGTACCAGATATCCGTTCTCCCTGCTGTTTCAAGCGACGTGTCACAAATACTAAATTCATTTGGTTGTCTCCAATTGATGCAGCACTATGGAACAAAAAAAGAATATATAATATGCAGTAGTGTTAGTTTCTTATACTGCATGCATATACTGTCATATATGTATGCAGCAGGCAAGCCAGGGCACAATGCTAGCTAACATGATATGCACATTCTAGATATTTCTCTACACAACCATGCAGATAAGGTATCTCGCATACATCCAACATATCTTCAGCACATAAAGCTAAGATCTATGCCTACTAATTGACACATGCCAAACTCAAGGAGTGATGAGGTCTTGAGTACATGTGATCGATTCAAGTCGCCAAGAAACCATATATGCATATATATTTTATGCATGAAGCAAGGGACTGTACTTGGTATATATACCACCGTACGTACATGCCAGTACTACATACCATAAACCCTAGATAATTCATGGAAACATTCATGCACATGCAGTCTGATCATCAATGGCAAGAACAACTCGATCGGAGATGAGGTAGAAGAAGTACTAGTACACTATTACCCAGAAAAGGATGGCACTGAAAGCTACTAGCACATGCATATATGGTATACATGCGCGGCACGGCTTGCTCTCTCTCTCGCCAAGATACTCCTCGACCCGTGCCGCCCTTGTTTTGGGAATCCGCCGCGTCCTTGCGCCGGATCCGATCCGTCCGGGCCCTCGCGTTCACGCGCTGTGGCCAATGGCCATAAATTCATGCGACTGCGAGAGCCCATCCCATCCTGTCTGGATCTGATTCTGGTCAGCTACGACATGCATGCATACACACACTCCGGCCGGCCAGCCTCCAACCTATAGCTAGCGTTTCTCTGATCTCTCTCTCAGGTGCAGTGCAGAGGTCTCGAGTCCTTGACCTCTTCCCGCCCTGTGCGAGATTCCACTGCGTGCGTTGCCCTTGCATTCCATGCCCCTCCGGCCGATCCAGGGTATTTTCTCAAGAACCATGCATGCATATCTTCTGCAGCTACGTACTGCTACTGCTACCTACATGTTATTTATGGGGCCAACTGATCCAGGGTATTTTCTCAAGAACCATGCATCCATATCTTCTGCAGCTACGTACTGCTACTGCTACTGCTACCTACATGTTATTATGGGGCCAACTAAGCTACAGTCGTCTAAAATTTTCTTATAAGTAAGTTACTTTCTTCGGTACGTTGGATCATCATTCAATGGTTTCTGCATTTTTATGTTGAAAAATTCTAAACTAAACAAAAGTAAATCTAGGTGAACCCTATAGATACAAAAACAAAACAAATTCTAAACTAGACAAAAATAAATCTAGGTGAACCCTACAAATACAATAACAAATAGAACTAAAAGTTACAGTAAAGCTGTGCTAAAATTGCACGTCACTTGGTAATGCAAGTTTAGGCTTAGTACCGTGCAATTGTAGGTGACTAGGTTTTAAGAAAATTTCAGGCGACTAGGAGCTAGCATAAGCGATTATTTATTTGTATATATACACACACTATTTGTACCTAAGGCGAAGAATAGGTTATTCTAGGCTCCACCACCTTTCCTGAGGTCAAAACCCGCATCCCACCTTGGTCAAAGAAAATCCACCACCACCCACCATTTTCGTGCTTAGACGATGCAGTAATTGATTGTCATGTGTACAGTAAATCCAAACTTTCGGTGTAGTAATCGTCTTTTATAGCATTAAAACATATTCATTATAAATATCTTTTTGTTAAGCATATTTTTCCAGCAAAATGCTTCAAACCAATTGTAAATAGGACAAATGGTTTAGGAGATATTGTAGTTCAAAGTTTGCAATCTACCCATGCTTCTCTCTCCACCTGCCCCTCTACGCTCAACATGGCAGTAAATCTCCGATAAAGACAAAGTTGTCTCACCCCGAGTGTCGAATACCCGAAGCCCTCATGCCATACTAGTCACTTTATCAGTGGCTAGTACACACATCTACAACATTGATAATCACATACATACAATATACATACAACATGAAACAAATATAGGACATTAAACTTGAGTGTTTACATGACAAGTATATATTACATGGCCGACCAGCCAAATTAAAACACAAGTATCAATAGTAGTAGTGGAAGCATAGCAAGTAAAACCCAAAAGTCCAACAGTGTCCCATCCACACCCTCAGGCAACCAACAAGGACCAAACCCTACCAATTCCTTGTAACAACCCAAAAACCCTATGTTGGATTAGTTAAGCATCTAATGAGCATTTGTGAAATTTTTAGACTTTTTTTTAAAAAAATTATTTCAAAGCAAACATGTCAAAACCTAGTAATCCAATACTTCTTCTCCAATTCAAAAGTCCAATTTGAATTTGGGGCAAATTAAAGAGGTTTCAAGTGTGGGGAATATTTTAGTTGAGTTACATATGCTCTGGTTTGCTTATTTGAATTTTCTGGAACTTTTGGAAGTTAATGGCTTTCTTTTTAATTTGCATGTTCAAATTTAAATTTGAATTTTAAAATACAAATAAAACTTGCGAACAGTGCCTAGAAATAATTTTCCTAGGTTTTGTAACACTTTACAATTTCACCTTAAAAATTCCACAATTTTTGGATTTTAATTACTATTTCTAAAACGACTAGTTAATCTAAGAAAAATCAAAAGTCAAACACCACATTAGAAACTTAAAATAATTTTAGTGAAAATTTTAGAAATTGTAAAACCCTAGAAAAATTAAATAATGGACTAACTAATGTCAGGGATCTTCCCTAAAATTTTCATCAAAATTGGAGCTAAGAATCTACCTTCAAAAATTCACTTAAGCTGCATTTTCCTCAAAAATCAAATTTTGCACTGTTCAACCGACCGAGTCCAAACGATCGGACCGACCGGACTCGGGTCAAGTTGGCTCAGCCCGATCAACTTGCTCGAGCCCTTCTTCCCCTGTCACTGACCAGCGGGCCCCCCATTTCGCCTGTGCCTTCTTCTTCAGCGGTGCAGGGCTGAGCCACGCGGTAGTTTCCTTCTCCACGCCGAAGCCCACACGCCAGTGCGCATGGCTGTGATGCTCGCATGGCGGCCACGCACGCCCGAGCTGCCCCGTGTCCTGGCTTCACCCTCCCCTTATCCCCTACCTCCTATCACCGCTCTATTCCCTAGCTCAAACTGAGCTCCAAGGCCGCCGAACCGCTCGTCGTCGTCTCAGTCGCTCCGGCGAATTTCGACCACCCACAACCCCGTCACAGCGTGCCTTCAACCCTGAGGAGCAAATCCCCCCAGTTGATTTGAAGAAACCACCACCGGCCGCCATCACCATTTTTGATACCATTTCTTCTCCGATGATCCTTTCCCCAATTCTTCTCCACGGGAGCATCCTTAGGTCTCCCTATACCTAATCCCATCACTCATTTGCGTTATCTCTCTATCCAGGACCCCCGCCGCGAGGACCTCCACCGTGTCGCCCCGAATCACCATGGACAGCGCGTTCCGACCACTCTTCGCCTTCACCGACCACCCCATAGCAGTCCAGGTACCCTAAGCAAGCTCATGCTCCCCTTATCTCTCCATGTCTCCCATCCAAACATTGCCGCAGCGTTTCACCCCTACGGCCGGCCACCGCAAGCCATATCCTAGCCATCACCGTCCTGCTCTGGCTGTGCCTCCACCAACATTAGGACCACCATGCTGCCACGATTCCATTTTTTGCTACTTCCAGCCACCACCAACCTCCCTGTCGCCGGCGATGGCCGCCGCCCCAATTCGGCCCGAGCTCCCCTCTGTGCTCCCTTTTGTCTTCTTTCTTTGTCTCCCTGAGAAGTAGAGCCCCCAGTAAGAACAGTTCAATACATATGCTTTTAGACTTTTTGACCAACTGCTAGATTACTCAAATCAAATTATTAACTGGATAAGTGATTTCGGTAGGACTTAGTGTTTGATAGCAGCTTAATTTCATTTCTGAAGTTGTGTTGTTGTAGGTGCTACATCAGAGAAGGTTGTTTAGAAGAAAGATTTGTTGTTATAGGTTTGTGAACAGTAATATGAAGATAGTTTTGTCAATAAACTAATGGCTTGGTTAGCACAGTTGTTGGAAAGGTTAGTAAATCGATTAATCAGCTGGTCATTTAGATCTTTGTGGCAACCAAATCTGGAAATCTTAATGAATGAGTGCATTCAAAATTCAGCAGATTGTAGTCTGTAGATGTTGAGTGTTGGTAGTAGGTTAATGACCTATTAGGGTCTAGTAATTAAAAGGATTACTGATCTTATTAGCCTTTCAAACACTTAAGCTGTCAGGACAAACCTATTTGAAAACAAATATGGAGATGAATGTTATGAAACCATCATAGAACAACAGAATCTTTATTTTGCAATGTTTGAACAGAGTAAGCTTTGTGAGCACTTTTAGGAGCACCCTAATCTAATATGGCAGCCAAGTTAGTAAACTAAATCTTTAAGGATTAATAAATGATATAGGATGTTCAACCTGGGTAAATTAGAGATTAACTAAGCACAACTTTGTTGTTTGACTTTTGGCTTACATTGCCATAAAAACCATTTCAATTTTTCATAATTAATTCAAATTGAAATAATTCTTTCATCTAAAGTCAATATTTTTATTCTGTATTAATTTCACAATTTTTGGGGACTTTTGGAATATTGATGTTTATTCGATGCTTTTGAATTGTCAGTTCTTACCGTTAGATGACGATGTTTCGGAGTGCAATTGAGAAGTTCGTGAGAATGTCCAGAGTTCCAGCAAACAAAGGTAACTAGTTTTCCGTTGATGCATGTTGATCCTATTACTTTCAAAAACTATTACCTTGTTTGCAACTGTATGTATGCATGCTTTATCTTGTCAAGTTAATTTTGTCGATTAGTGGTAGCTAATCCTGCTGCATGAATTCCCTAAAATTGGTCATCCCCTGCCACTAGCCTAAGTTAATAATCATGCTGGTGAATTAGAGCCCGGTGGATGTTATATGGTCTATTTATGTTTATTTCAGCGTCATGCTTAGCAGTGCTTAGTTTTCGGTAGATTGGGCGGTTATCGACTTATCGATAACCTTGATCACACAAATCATTTTTATTATGTTATAACCAGCACCTTGTGCTATCATATTTGGAAAAACTAAAAATGAAAATAAAATATTTTAGACTTGGGCACATTGGTTGGCTAGTGTGCTTTTGGGTGTGTGCTTGGTGCCCGAGTCAACAAGGACCGAACATCTCGTCCCACTAAACCAAGCATTATTGTGTGCATCCACATGAGGGACATATGGGACCCCTCTTGACTTAGTATTTTGGCGTGTATTGGCTCCGAGTCGCAGGAGGGGTGTGTGTGTGTGTGTGTGTGTGTTGTGTTGAAAACGAAATGTTCTGTGTGTGTTGGGTGTGCCGGAGTGGGTTCCTATCCAGGTTCTCCACTCCGAGAGACATTGGCAGTTGCTACGGCTGGGCCAATGTACCGACACAACGTATGGGTCCTCCGTGGGAGCCCCGTCTGCACACACAAGGGCGGTTCACGGAGGGTTTCACCCATGCGGGCGGCTCGTAGCTAATGCACAATATTGGAAAATGTCTCTAGGACTTAGCTCTGCCAGCATACCTTCGGAAGTATGCTTCATCGCGTGGCAAAAGGAGCGATTTGACATGTGGGTAAAGTTGTACACCCCTGCAGGGTTAAATCTTTTCGAAAAGCCAAGTCCTTGGTTATGGACATGCTTGGAGAGGTCTTTCAAGAGTTAGACTCAACATTTTGGAATTTAAACTTAAAACTTGATGGGTAGTATTGAGAATGGTTTCTCATGCTATTATTGTGTGCTGTAGGGGCAGCCACTTGTTGAGGATTAGTTATTGTCTAATATTAATCACTCACTGTTATTTCAAGTATTAAAAATGTTTTCTCACTTGCCATTTGAATCTATTACAGTGTATTCAAATGCAATTATTGCTTTGCACTGAAACTAAACCTTATGGCCTTCTCCATTGAGTAGAGCTTGCATGTAGCTATGTATAGGTTTGTTAATTGTAAGTCTTGCGGAGTACATTCATGTACTCACTGTTTTCTTTTATTTACTAATCTGGACAGCAGGTATTGAGATCTATTCGGGTAAGGAAAGATGCGCAGAAAACGTCGAATTACTAAGGTTTTATCCCCAGTCGGTTGCCCTGCGGGTTATGGCAAGCCATTGGGACTCCATCGCTGGTTATTTTTAATTTTAGTTTATTTATTATTTTCCGCTATGTAATTGATAGTTTATCTTGCAATATTATGATTACCTGTGTGCGGTTTGATACTATGTTGTGAAGGTGTATGTGTACCTCTCCTGGGAGGTACATAATGCATCGAGAGCGGGGAAATTTAATTTGTGATGCTAAGACCAATTGGGGGTTAAGCATTACAAGTTAAATCGTCTGGCGGCTCTTACAGTCCTGTCCCCGTACCCTCTGGTACCGGTAGCGAAGAAAGCGTCGTTTGAATCAGCTCATCCTCATACTCTGATCAACAATTTAAGCAAGATTAAGTACATTTTGTACTCAACAAAACTTGCAGTGTATCGCAACATAATTATAAATGCAAGACTAACAAAGGATGAGTCTCTATACTACAAGTTATTTTCAGCATTTAGTGAGTTTAATTTGCAATATCGATATGCAGTACTTTGTAACGGAAATTTTAAAGAGCAATTGACATATAATGAAATAACAATTATGTATCTTAACAATAGTAAAATCACAACCCTCCTCAGCTACGATCAACATTTCATTATCAGCCATAGACATGGCACTCACACCAACCAACCATCCCAATATTTTTCAACAAACCGTTTTTGCAAAAATCAAGACTATACCCGGCGAAACGACACTTAGCACGCTCATAACTGTGAGCATGGCTATTTAAATAGATTTACACTCTACAGAGGTGTACAACTTTACCCATATGATATGAGGTCTCTAGTTTGTTCAGTATCCGTCAACACCACCATACACAACATTATAGTATGGTGTCTAGAGTTCGTAACGAACCCTTTACATCACCTAGTTCTAACCTTGCGCTAGCCCGGCGAATGAAAACCCTCACTTTACCCGAGTACACCTTCGTCTCAGTGAGGCATTCCCTATTGTATCAAAAGAATTTGATCCCAATGCCTCGGTGAAGGGAGCCCCTTCAAGCAAACCTACCCGGACATGCTCGTACTACTGCGGCCTACCAATATGCATGACTAGTTTCAAATGACTTAATTAGCTAAGGCTATCCCATAACTAGCACATGTGGTTGTACGCTTAGACTTAGGTTAGATACACCGGTGTTCGGTCCTTAATCGATCCGGGTGAGAATCTCCCCCTACCTACTTGTGAGATATACATCTCACACTTCTCAGTTTATAATATAACTCGCCTACGTCAAAGACTAAGTTTTCCATTTTTTTTTAATAAAAATTAACAGAGGTAAACCCCTCTAGTCCAACATTTCAAAATCTCCCAAATCCATACTCACATTTTCATCAATTATTCAATTTTAGTGAAACTAGAGGCCGACTAAGCATCTATTCGACATTCCTAATCGAAACACCAAAATTGATATCATTTATTGTCTAAACCATGTCCTAAAGGCTACAACAGTAGGGATATCAACATCTCAAGGAGTATTATGCATACAATAGGAATTTAACCACCGTTACCCGCAAATATAGCAGTTTTAGCCAATTAAGATACACACATGCATAATAGACTTTGCAAAACTAAATACAATAATTGAAATAATGGGATTATCATGGTAAAAGTAGGTGCTTGCCTTGCTCTAGTAGCTATGAGTATGAGGGTGATGAATCGTCGAGAAGTTTGTTCGCGTTTCCAACGTCTATTCGAAAGAGCCAAAAACAAATCACTAATAGTAAAAAAAATTGCTGAAATTAATAAAGGGGTGATGTCGAAAGAATATTTTCTTAAATTTACACTTTCCAAAAGAGGAAGCATGTTTCCTTTATACTAATGATAGCTTTTATATTTTTACATTAAAAAAATCATTTTCTTACATGTGGGCCCTACATATCAGTCTATCATATTTTAATTTCTTGATTTTATTTAAGAAAACAGTAGCTGTCCCATATGTCATAGAATCATTAATTATTAACTAAATGATTGAACCTAATTTTTATTTTAATCATGAGTTATTCCTCTAACACGTGGGGTCCACTTATCGGCCTCTCGGTTTTAAAACGTGTTTTAAAATCGAAAACAGTACGTGGGTCCTCATGTCAGTGACTCATTTAGTGAACTTGTTTTAAATTAGATTTTCATTATCTTTTCCGCAGGTCCCACATGTCATTGATTAGTTTCATTTAACCATTCTCATTAATGTTAAGCTAATACTCATCCCGAGTGGGATCCATTGTCATTGAGATAAAACAGAAGGGAGCAGAGCTAGGCGTGGCTGAGCGTAATGACGAGCTCACTGGCTGCGAATGGCTCGATGAGCGACAACGTTGAGTGGAGGAATGGAAAGAGAGTAGCAAGGCGAAGCTATGGGTGGTGGTGGTGACAAAGGAGATGGCCGGAGGCGGCGAGGAGCAGCGGAGTGCCTCGGGTCCGCGACGGGTTTCGCGTAGGAGCCATCCTCCGGGGCAATGGTTAGGCGCACTGGACTCAGTGAGTCCAAGCGGTGTTAACGGACTGGGCACAGGGACCTAGGGTCACTGGAAGCGAGCCAGCGACATGCAGCCACGGCGACGCCATGGGTGGCTACGGGCTCTACTATGCAAACTACTCGCCCGAGGCGAACTACCTAGTGCACAAGGTTCAGGAGATCATCGTAGAGATGAAGATGATGAGGTCGGAGCGGTACTGGAGTGGCTGATCGATGATGAGCAACAACGACGATGGAGAGGTCCATAGTGATGGTGTGTTGAAGGTGCTACAAGAAGGTGCACAATAGCTCAAAGGCATGCTAGCAATGGTGATGACAAAAGGAAATGAACGGGGACTCGCTGAGTCGGCAGAGATCAACGGAAATGGCAGTGGCTAGAAGTGGGAAAAGGGCACAAGGGCTTGATTCACTGCGAGATAGACAACGTTGAGTAGGGGGTAGCATCACTAGGAGATGAACGCGTTGTGACGCGCTCGGGTTGAGCTCAAACTCATTGGAGCGACAAGAACACGGTTGTGGAGATCTGGGTACACGCCAAAGATGAAGAAGACAATGGCGCGATCACGCTACTGGACTCTAGAAGCTACATTGAGCAGAGAAAGAGCATGAGTGAAGCTCAGGGATCACAATGACGCACGCATTGTGGAAGAAGGAGCTCACTAGAGCGGTGAAACCGCGGAGGCGTGCTCACCGACGTCGATAAAGACACACATGTTCCCGTGAAAACTCTGAGCAAGAAGCTCGATTTTGCACGAAAATGGAACGGGGCCGAGCTGTCGAACTCGGGAACGAAGGATCCCAGACTCTCTTTGTCTCATACACTAGTCTAGGAACAGCTAGTGTACACAGTCAAACAAAAGTTATAGCATATCCATATCACGCACTTTATTGAATAATAATTAGAGTTTATTACGAATGGGTATAAGGCCAAATAGAAAGATACAGCGGAAGGCATAAATAAAAGTGTAGGCCACACGATACGCCATAGACAATCGTTTAGGGGCGTGGCCTAGTCCTCCAAGTCCTCACCGTCGATGTAGAACTCCTCCTCTGAACAACAATTTATTAAGCAAGGGTGGGTACAAATAATTGCACTCCGCAAATTACACCCAATAACAGAGATAATGCATGCAGGATATTATCAAAGGAAGGCTTGTATGGCTGTTTTGCACGAAGCTACATTTTCAAGTTTAAATACATTTACTAAGTTCCAAAGCAGTTTTTAACTTATATCTAAAGTCAAACTTTTATTTTGATACATCAATTCTCAAGTGTAGGATAAACCTCCTTACAAAATTGGTGAAGGACTAACCCCTTACACCAGGCTTTCTGTCCATATTTACCAATTGAATATAAACTGTCCAAAAACATCTGAGTTTAAAATTGTTTTAAAACCAAAACCAAGTCTAATCCATGAAAGGCTTTGCTCTACATGTCCATGGCTGCGAACGCGACTATTCGAATAGATTATTACTCTATAGAGTTTGTACAACGTTATCCACAAGAGATAGTTTGCTTAACATGTCGGCCAAGACATGCTTTCGAAGGCGTGCGACTAAGAAACTATCACGAGGCCTTTACCCTACAGTATTTCAACGTAATTATGTCCACTAAGGTTTCATTACCATAGGCTTCACGCCAAATGATAACCCCCTCTTGTGCCATGTGGGTATTAAAAATAAGTCTTCATAACACCCACACCTCTGAATGACACAATTACGGTGAAATAGTATAGTTTAATTAGCCAAGTCTGTCCCACACCAGACTTGTGATGGTACGAATATGGCTTAACAATCTGCAGCTTGTAGACCAGTCCTTAAATGACTAGGCGACTTCCAAAACAACCCCTGGGCCTCAATCATTCACTGAATTGAGCCTATGCATAAACCTGCACCCACCAACTATCCAATTCATCCAAGTCCAAACCAGTTTTATTTTATTTTCCATGTCAAATATTTTCTAAAATTTATATGGTAAAAACAATACCGTAGAAATCATGACTGAGTATTTTGGCTAAATTCCCCAAATTCAAGATTTTTGGTCTAAGCATTGACTAAGCATAAAATTTTATAATTTATTTTTTTTAACTAAGGTGACAAGGAAATGACTCATCAAACATCAAATCTGGCCATACAAAGGAAATGGATTAACTAGGAATTTAAAACGGGAATTTAAAATAAATGGAATATAAATAAGCATGCAATAATTTAAAACAGAATATAAATAATTTCAAATACTGAGCTCAAATATGATCAAAGAATGTAACTTGCCTTGCTCAAAATCCTGTGGATCTAAACTCTTCAAAGGATTCAAGCTCTCTGGAGTCATCAAAATCTAAACACAAAAACGAGTCAAATTCAAACAAACTTTAAATAAATTAAAATTAAATTAAAATGAACTCAAAATTAAATAATTTTAGTATAGATAGCTAGATCTTGATTTTAGATGAATTTACAAATTTGAATCGTTGAAATTGTATCTCGTATGAAGGAAAACGAGTCCTTGGAAAATTAAATCTTAAAGAAATTAACTAAATTCAATTTTCTAGAATTCCCAAATTATTTTACTAAAGGAAAATCTATTTATGACGCCAGCATGATATCAGCACTAAATTTCTTTTTTGGTCAATTTATTTTTCTACTAGAAATTCTATTTATCTCTCTGACATGTGGGCCCATGGTCTACAGACCCGGTCCACAAAAAAGTCAAAGTCTATGGTAGACCTGGTTTACAAAACAGTGTGTAGTGCTTGCGCATGTGCTGGCACATTGCCACATGGGTGATGATTTGGTAGAGAGGGGTGAGGTGGCACTGGCGTGGTTGCCAGGAGGCTGCCACGCCACCCTGAGCGGTGGTGGCGCTCGGAACCCTAGGGTTCCGGCGAACGGCCGACGGCGAGCATACCAAAATGAAGAGTGGGTTGTAGTGAACCTAATATGCACCTTCGCGGCGAGAGGGCGTGACGAGGTTGCCGACAACAAGGAAGAAAACAGTGGCGACGTTCGGGTCTTGACGGCGACGAAGCTCCAATGATCTTCCGGCGGCATGGAGGTGCGCCTGAGGTAGAACATGGAACGGCGATGCTAAAGGTGTAGACGATGGCGGCGGGGCTGCATTGACGGTGAGGTAATCGGCGAAGAGAAGAGGTTTAGTCGGTGAGCTTTAAACTTGAAATCCAGCAATGCTAGGGCTTTAGGGGCGATGTGGTTTACAGGAATAGAATGAGGAGGAGAAGGTGATCCGGGGGTGCCTTTTATAGAGCGAGGGCATGGCCGTATCGGCGAGGGTCGTTGGGGGTCCGTTTCGGTCACGCGGCGAAAACGGAGTCCGGCGGTGATACAGTGAGGATAAGAGCTCATTTCAGCTGTGGAGAGATAAGGGGATAAGATTGGTGGTGATTACGCGAGAAAATCAGGTTGTTTTGCCCGTTGTAGGACGAAGCTTAAAAGGGCGACAATGGCGGCAGTGAAACTCGGGCACGAGAAGGAAGAAACGGAGGAAGGAGAAGGTGCCGACAAGCAGGACCACAAGGTAGAGAGAGAAGAGGGGAGAGAGAGGGAGAGGAAGAGGGCTGACCAGTGAGGCCTGATGGTCAGAGAAAGAAGAAAGAAAGAAAGAGCAGGGAGAGGCTGACGGCCAGTCCCACGTGTCGGCGAGAATAGAAAAAGAGAGAGAGAGCGGACTAAGTGCGGACTGACATGTGGGACCCGCATGTCAGTGGGGAGGATAGAGGAAAGCGCGGGCTAGGCCGGGCATGTGGGAAAACAGGAATGGGCTGGAGAGATTCGGCCCAAAAGGAATTTCTGATTTTTCTTTGATTTAATGTTTTTAGAAACCGTGTTAATTCAATTTAGCTTTTAGGAAATAGTAAATAAAGTCCAAAAATTATAAAAGAATTCACAAAAATCCCCAGAGCTATTTTGGGCTTAAATAAAATATTTCCAACTTAATCTTGGTATTTAGTTTTGCAAATAAATTATTTTGCCTTTAAAATAAATAGGGAAAATCTTTTGTAAATCCAGAAATTCAAGGGAAATAATTAAATTTTATTTTTAATCTAAATTGAAATTTTGAGATGTTACAAACCTACCCCTCTTAAAGGGAATCTCGACCCCGAGATTCAGACTGGCTAGCAAAAAGGTTGGGGTACTCAGTTTTCAGTTCTTCTTCTTTCTCCCAAGTGGCTTCCTCTTCTGAGTAATTGCTCCACTGAACCTTGCAAGAACGGACAACTTTGCTTCTAGTAATGCATTCTGCGATGTCAAGGCTCTTGATCGAATATTCCACATATGTGAGGTCCTCTGGAAGTTCAATGCTTTCCAGCGGCGTTTGCTCGGTCAGAACTCGAAGACATTTCTTCAATTGGGAGACATGGAAGACATCATGAAGTGCAGACAGAGACTCAGGTAGCTCTAAATGATAAGCGACTTCGCCTCTTTTTTTCCAAAATTTTGTACGGTCCAACAAATATGGGTGCAAGTTTTCCTTTGGTCCGGAACCTTTGAACTCCCCTATGGCAAGGTAATGCTTCAGATGGGTGGGCCTGGCATATTAGCGAGTGCGAGGAGTAGGGGTTCGAGGGGCGCTACACTGGGCTGAGGCAAGGTGAGGAGGAATGGGCTGCGGCAGTTTTTGCCCAATAGGGGCGGCGGGAAAAGGAATTAGGTTTGAATTTTCCAAAATAGGCTGAAACTGTGTCGAATTTTCAAATATAGCAAATGAGCTTCAAAATTTATGAAAATGTTTTTTAAGGATCCTGACACAGTGTAGTCTATTGTGTAATCTTTCCATAATTTTATTTGTTCTACATTGTTCTCGAAAATTCTTTCAAGCTAGTGTTTGCATGCAAATGCAATAATTGATTTATGGAAAATTTCAAAAACATGATCAAAATTTATTCCCACATTTTTCTTTAGTACAAATATCCCAAGTTGAACTTTTGGGATGTTACAGTAGTAAAGTCATAAGGAGTATAATAATACTAAGTGTGATAATGTCTGTCTTGTAAATGTGCAGTAAATGAACAAGAAGATCGCAATAATTTCCTAACAAAAGATCGCAGGAAATCTCTTGTAGTTCTACAGTAAAAGCACAAGAAGGTCATAGTAAATCTATTGTACATGTTTATTAAAAGGCACAATGAGATCATAATAAATCTCTTGTAAATATATAGACATACTATTCTGGAATTTTTTTTTTAAATAATCTATTTTTTATTCGGAAATACAGAAATAATACCGCTTAATTTTTTTTTACTGAAATAATCTCTAGTCGCCGCACGGTTGGGCGACTTTGATCAAGTCGCCCAACCGAAGGCTTACATTGAAGGTTTCGAGGCATAGTCGCCATACCGCACGGCGACTTAAGGTCGTCGCCATACCGTATGGCGACATGGTGGCAACTCAGCCAAGTCGCCATACGGTATGGCGACTTGGGGCGACTATAAAATCATGTCAACTGTCGCCATTCAGTGGCAAATCGGCAGAGAAAAGAGGAGAGGAGAGGAGAGAGAGGAGAAAGAGAGGAAAAAGAGGAGGAGAAGGAAAGAGGAGGGAAGAAAAGGAGAAGAGCAGGGAAGAAGAGGAGCGTGAGGTCGGTAAGTTTTGATATTACTTTGTATAAGTTTTTTTTCTAAACCATGGTAGGTTAGCAATCAACTTTATGTGTAATGACATATTGTTAGCAAATATCTAGAGATGGCATAATTAGTTAGTAACCATGGTGCGTTAGCAAATGTTGAGAGATAACATGAAGGAAAAATGAGTTAGTAAAAATAAATTTAGTTGTACTATTACTGCGTCTTTGTGCTAATTGCGTATATGTTACTTTTCTAAATGCTAGTTTATAGAATGATAAACATGTCGATAACGCGTGCATTCGCAAATGCTAGTTTATAGAATGTTAAATACACGATACATGGTTCAAACACGAGGATTATCAAACATGTCAAATTTTAGTTGTATCATTATGCGTCTTTGCGCTAATTTGCGTCTGGGCTAGATGAATGATAACATGTTACTTTTAGAAATGCTAGTTTATAAAATGATAAACATGTCGATAACTCATGCATTCGCAAATACTAGTTTATAGAATGGTAAATACGCGATACATGGTTCCAAACACGAGGATTATCAAACATGTGAAATTTTGTTTTTTTCTCCGAAAGCTTCACGATTATAAATACGCATAGTAACGATGATGTAATAAATATCTCGCAATCCATAGCGATCGGTATAGGCGTTAACGTAATATAGCCTTCAGAGGAAAAATTGTGTCATTGTGTTGGGGCAAAGTGTTTAGGTGGCACTACTGAACATATCAAATATGATTTATTTCCCATTGGAATATAATTTAAATGCGTAAGTAATATGAATGCTTTTAATTTCTTAATTTGCGGTATGGCTCAAGACCCCGGTGGTTCGGATTGGCATTTGATTCCGCTAGACCGGTTCGTCGACGCAAAGACCGCCTTGTGAGCCGTCGTGTGCCGCGATCCGGTTGGCGGGCGTGACGCGCCGAGTTGGGGTGGTTCAGACGCGGACACCCGACGGGCTTGGAGACTAGACCCACGCTGGGTAGAGAGGTTTGTCCGTAAACTTTGTAACTTTTTTGTGTCGTAGGCGCACTTTGTACTTACGTCTTCATGCTTTGTAGGCTGAGCTGTTCGGTCTTCTACCGCCGACGGATGGTTGAGGCCACCGAAGAGGACGGCGGTCCGTCGCCGACGACGATGGGGAGGTTCAGCCGGTCCGGAGCGGTCACGACGCTTCCCGCTCGGCCGGTCGCTCTCGACCGCCTGGTGGACCGTATGCCCGAGACGACACCTTCCACCTCCCTTTCGGGAGATGGCCCGACTCTGGAGGATGTCGCGATCTTCGCTCGGCTTGCCTATCGCGAGCGGCCGCATTCACGGACTTGGGTGTGGATGGCGACGACGCTGGCGAGTTTGAGGCGTTCTTGGGGCGGAGGCCGCACCTCCGTACTTCGACTTCTCGGAGCGACAGCGGCATGGTGCGCCCCTGCGGTGGCTTTCGCAGTTCCGGGTAAGTATAATACCTATTTTAAATCGGGGTTAGCGATTCATTAAGGCCTAGCCATATGACGGGCTTACTAATTATTCGTTTCTGCGTAGGTCGAGCGGATGGTCCCACAGCCCACCGTCGACCAGGTTTCGCGACACCTGGAGGCGTATCTGTTGTGGTTTGTTCGGTGGTCATGTTTACAGCAGACCACGGTGACTCCGTTGACGCCCGCCTCGTGGGGTACGCGAGGGCCATCGCGGACGGCGAGGAGCTGGAGATCGATTGGGGATCACCCGTGCCGCGACGCATCTGCGGCTCGCAGGCGATGCGCGTCTTTGTCGGACGAAGCCGCATCTATCCTCACAGTTGCCCCATCGCCGCGGTTGTGGTCGTTCGAAGCGCTTCTCTCGGACGGCCCATGCCGATAGACTTCGAGACCGACTGGCGCGGACATGTACCATGGTGACGCGGTGGACCGGCCGACCGTAGGGTCCCTTTGGTGCCGTGAGCGGGTACATATTTCCCTATATATTTTCTTTAGTCGTAGACATGTAATCCTTTTTAACCCTTGTTTTTGGCTCGCGAGCCAAGATGCACTGCGCGCAGTCACACGTCGCGTCTGAGCACTTTGTGGAGCAGCTGGACCGTCTCACCACTGACGACGTGCGCTGGGAGCCGTACTCCGATCAGGAGACGGAGGCCGTGCTCAGCTGGGTGTCTTCACTTTGGCTTTGGCGCGACCGGGCGATCTTGGCGGGCGCAGAGGAAGCTTCGTCTTCGGCGTGTTCGTGGAGGACTACGCGATGCCGCGGTGATCGCGCGATTCGGCCTCCGCCAGGTTGTTCCAGTTCCCGTCGGGACGAGGGTGCCTGAGTCGACCCATGCGTAAGTTACATGCAACACCTGTTCACATATGTTTTTGACATTTCCGTAACGTTTGCTTCCAATTGCAATGCTACGTTTCGCAGGCATAGTAGGAGGGGTGGCACTAGGGACGATGGCGGGGCAAGATGGAGCCGTGGGTAGCACGATGGTAACGCCCATGAGGATCGTGTGCCGATAATGACGCGTCAGACGACCCAGCCACAGTCTGACGAGTACCTTCGCCAATGCGCCGCAGAACGCACCAGTGGTGCATGTCGTCGACCCTCCCGCTTCGCGTGCAAGATCGACCGACGCCTACCCTCTCGCACTTAGCGCGGAATGTGCACCTCGTGGTACGTAAATCGTGTTTGAAAATGTCTTCGTCATCATTACAATTATAGGTTTGACGCTTTGACATACTCCTTGCGCATGCACATCAACGCCGGGGTTGCGGCGACAGACGGTCGATCTGGGACAGATCGGCATTGGTCGCGGAGGTCACTGCGCGACGAGCTAGTGCAGTTTGTTGCCGGGCCTCTGATCGCGGCGAGGCGATCGTGGCCTCGACGTCATGCAAAGACTGGCAGAGGAGGTGGCCTCGTCGGTACAGGAGGTGGGCTCGTCGGTCCGGGAGGTGGCCTCGTCGGTGCATAGGTCGAGGACGCCGTGTCCTCTGACCCACTCAAGAAGCTCGGGAGGGCACGTCCGTGGCCGCTTCGCGCGGCGCCAAGGTCTGTTGCTCTCTACGCCGCCGCCTCTGTTGCGCTGCGCTGGGCGGTGGAGGGTCCGGGTGGGCACGTGGGTACACACCCCCACCGCCACAGTATATTCTCACCCCCGACCCCTCCGGACAGTACGGTGGGTATAGCATCCCGCAGTATGCCGTCCAGTCAGGTGCGTTTGCTCTGTTCAAGTTGGCGATCGTCGATTTTTTGGTAGAGACTAACATTATTTGCCATGCAGGTACTTTTGTAGAGCCGGCAGGTGTCTTCTCCCCGCACGAGGACGTGCACGAGGACGTGGATCTTTACTTCGCGGAAGCACCCGGGGACGCGGACCAGCGGGCAGCTGAGCCTGCACCTGTCGACGTTCTTTCTGTTGAGCAGCTTAGCGGGCCTCCAGTGATCACACAGGTGGAGTCGACCCCACAGGACCACGGATCGCCAGGGCTCTGGCGCCTTTCCTGTTCGGGCCCGGACTAGGCACCCGCGCCGGAAGCCCAAGCGGGACGTCTTCTTTGGCGCGACGGGTGTGGGACGTGGCGACGATGGAGCGGAGTCTTTGCGGGTGGCGCAATGGGTGGCCGATGGGGGTTTACGTCATTTGTGTTTACGTATTGTCTTTCGTAGGAACTATTACGTCATTTGTGTTTACGTATTGTCTTTTGTAGGAACTATTACATGGTTGTCTATGCATTCCATCTACCATTGTTATATAACTTGTATTTTGTGTTGACGTATTCTCCTTCGTAACGACTATGATATGGTTGTCTATGCATTCCCTCTACCATAGTTCTATTACTTATTAATATATTAGTTTCAATCGCTAGGTGAAAGCGGTTGGCGACTATGAACCGCTGGGCTGTACTTATTGCCAAGTCATCCAGCGGTTCAACGACTAGTCCACGTGTCGCTCAACCATTGGGCCAAGACTTCGCCAAGTCGTTGCAGCGGTTCAATGATTAGTCCACGTGTCGCTCAACCGTTGGGCCAAGACTTCTGCCAAGTCGCACAGCGGATGAGCGACTACACGGTCATATAGAAAGCCACCAGTCCCTCATGGTTTCTTTCACCATTTCTCTCGGCGGACAAGCAGAGCAGATCTGGTTGAGGAGGAGAGGAGCTTGCGAGGAGCGAGCTCTCGGGAGAGGCGGTTTGCGTGAAAGGAGCTTGTTCCTCGAAGAGAAGGTCTCCGCTTCAAGGTAATACTCTTGTTTGTTCTTATTCTCGGCTACTTGTTTGTTTAGCAAGTATATGGGAAATGTATGTTGAGAAATCCTTGGTTGCAATATTTGTAATATTTGTAGTCATGTCGAGCCGACCAGATTGAAAGTGCATTACGGTGTTGGTGCGGTTCGTGAAGGTCCGCACGGTGTTGACCTAAGTGATTTCCAAACAAGTCGATTTGGTACACGAATCTGGAGAATACCCGAATCGGAGATGTCCTAAAGCGCTCACCGTAACCTTCTCATTGGACCCCGAGGTGTGGAGTGTCGTGATACAAGGGGTTTGAGTAGGTCTCCCACGCACATTCGGTGGGAGTTGAGCGAGTGATGCGCCGCGGTTGCATGGAAGGCATATCTGCAAGGTCAGAGGCGCCGTGGCTCTGTTGTGCTACTCGTGCGAGCATGTCGAAGAACTCTCGCGAGCCCTTCCGCGGCTCCGTCGGGTTGGTGGGAGCAGCTTCGGACGCCTTGATGCGTGTGGTTCATGACGAACACGCGGTGGCCGATGTTGCCGAGGCGTAAGAGGAGGCCGAGGCGTAAGAGGAAGCTTCGAGCCAGTGCCGGCGGATGCGGGGAGCATGTCGACAAAGATATACGCCGATGGAGATTGATGACTTGACGGCTCGGCAGAGGAGGAAGCTTTACAAGAGGATGGTAATAACTCTTCCGAGGAGGATTTAAGATCCCATCCCGCAGAATGGAAGAGGTGGACGTTGAGGGTCTTCTGTGCACGCGACGAGCACGAATCACCGTGGGAGTACAATGGGACGGAGGTTCGCCGTGCAATGTTTGCGACAAGGGATCACCGCGGGATGCCATTAAGTCGTGGGCCTTGTCCATGCAACGGCCGTTCGTGTACTCAAATCCACCCAGAGCAAGACACCGTCAGATCTGGCGAAAGCAGTGGGTGTCCTTGGCGTGTGCACGCAAGGAGACCCAAGTACGAGACTCTTTGGATTGTCTCGGAAGGTGGAGCCGCACTCGCTTGCTCAAGAGTGTATTGTCAAGCATCGCAACCTCACATCCACCTTCATAGCCAATGTCATGTACGGAGAGATAGTGAAGAAGCGGACACGGAGGCCAAGCACATCATGGTGGCTATCGGCGAAATTCAAGTACAAGATTAGCTACTGTGAAGGCATGGCGTGCTAAGCGAAGGCTTTGGAAAGGAGGTTCGGTTCTTCGAGGCATCTTCGACAACCTTCCTCGTATGCTCCAGTGCCGCAAGACAGAACCGGGCACATACATTCTTTGTGAAGGACCGGCCACCAAAAGACCCCGCAAGGTTTTATGGTCTTGCAGAGGGCCTTCTTAGCATTCGGTCCCTGCATCAATGCATTCGGACACATGTTGCCGTGATCTCGATGGGCGGGACATTTCTAATCGGGAAATACAAGGGCATGATCCTCGACAAAGAATTGGCGTTGATGGCAACAATCGATTCTACCCTTAGCCATCGCCGTGGAAAGTGAGAACTACGACGGTGGTTGTGGTTCCTTGAGATCTGAAGATGGGAGTAGTTGGGGCACGCCCCGATGTCCGCTAATCCATGATCGCCACCGGGATGATGAAGGCCATCCGACAACTTCAAGAAGACCCCAATGAGCCATTCCCTGGCGGACACGAGGAGCAGATGGTGCATTCGCCATCCGGGGCCAACTTCTTCAAGCGATTCAGCAAAGAACCTTTGATGAAACTTTTCAAGAGGCTTGCCATGCAGAACCAGCAACGTAAATTTGATGCATTGTGGCAGATATTGGACGAGCATACCAAGAAGCATGTCATCGAGAGAAACAAGCGCCCCTCATTCCCGGGAGGCACGGTAGGGCGCCTCACACCATCAAGGAGCTCGACCCTCCCCATTTGACGCGGAGGACCTCGAGGGACATCGGTGTTTCTCTCATTGGATTGAGGCCGAGCCATTGGAAAAGTGGTCCTTCATCGCACGACACGGACGGCGCAAGGTATGGCATAATGACCACTAACCTTGCAGAGGTGTACAAGCCCGGGTTATTAGGGGCCTCCGTTGTCGACCTCTTTGTCGCCATTGTTGAAGGCGTTCGCATGGTACAATCGGATATTTCAGGAAAGACATGCAATGCGGCACTTCATGCACCAACCCACGACCCCTATTGCTCAAGATTAGTACATACATGCAGAGCCAAGACCGAGAAGGCTCGCCGCGACACGGTCTTCGTAATGGGCAATACGGAGCATCGATTCGACGTGATCCTCCGAGACAGAGCCGGATTCGGAACGGCTCGGTCTCTTGTTACCCATGAGGTATGCCTTGGAGACCATGTGAATGAACCTAGCTGCACATGCAACAAGCTAAAGCTTCTTCACAAGCCATGCTCTCATGTTCTCGCCGCGTGTGGGACGATCCGCATGGACCCATTTAACTTTGTATCCGAGTACTTCATGAAGGAAAAGGTTCAGCAGGTGTGGTGCGGCGAGCTAAGAGGCTTCAGGGTTGTCGGTAACTTCTCCACATTGGATATTGCAAATAGGACTTGGGTTCCAGATCTAGACCTATTGAGAGGGGGGAAGGGCCGTCGGCAGAGTCGTCGCATTCGGAACGATATGGACGAAGGGAAGCTGCAGCGGCGGGTAGACGTTGCAGCCGCTGCCGCCAGGAAGGGCACACTGTCAGAACTTGCAAGGCGTCACGACACGTAGGAACTTGTATTACATTTCCTACTCTGTTGTAACTTGTAGTTCATCGAACTTTGGTTCTTGTAAGCAAATGCCGAACTAATTGTGTCGTAATTGTACTTTGGTTCTTGTAAGCAACTACCCAACCTGCTAGTATGTTTTATCTTAATTCTATCGGATAATATGGAATAGCTTGGTTTTCGTAACTCGCTCATACATTGCATATTTCTTCGATGCATATAACTTAAAGCACGCGACACATCAATACAACATGTCAACTCAATAAAAGGCAACCGCAATAACGCGCCCACCATTTCGTTACATGCTTTAGGAGATTGAACATAAGGCAACCCACATAGAGTGTTCTCGGTGGCGTCCTTATTACGTAAGGTTTCCGATGCGGTGTACTTACATCCATCATACAATCGCAGGACATGGACGACTTGACATACCGGCCCGACATGTACGATCCGCGACAAAGGCAAGGGAAAGGCTCATGCGGTGAACCGGCCGCCACAACAGATCCGATCGCCCGCCAGTAATCCGTATCCACGACGTTAGTTATGAAGAAGTTAAATCCTTCTTACGATTCTCATTATACGGTGCACTTACATCATCGAATCGCAGGATATGGGCGACTTGACATACCGGCCCGACGTGGGCAGATCCGCGACAAGGGAAGGGAAGGCGGCGAGGAGTTCAACGCCGAGCTAGCAAGAAAGGGAAAATGGCCCCGTCCACGCAGAGAGTCGGTCATTACGTAGTAGTACCCGTCATACCCTCTTGTTTTTATTATCCCTAAAGGCATGTATACTTATATGGTCCGGATGCTACATCATGGTGTACCGTAGTAGTAGCGAGGATGACTAAAGCAATTACCGAACCATCATGCCATGTCACTCGTGTAATGTGCTTCATCGCGGACTTTAATGTACTTCTCGTCCGTGTCTCCGCTAAGCCATGAAAGCAAGCCTATATTATTTCAGATTTCGAATATCACTTACCTATCTACTTACCATTCATTACTATCTGAATCGTCCTCACAAAATTCTCTGAAATTTGACGACTACAACAATATCGACGATCACAAAATGTTATTATGAGTCGACATATTTCGTACCCTTCATATTCTACGAAAATAAGAAATGCAGACCAACCAACGTTGTCACCACACTTTTATCTTTACAAAAATAACATCATATAATACGATTTGCTAAATACAATACCTACAAAATGTAATATCTATTTTAACACAATTGTTCCAATTGGGTTTACATAATTGTGAGTTTAGGAGCTTAAATCGCCTAATCGGGTTGGGCGATTTTTAACTAAGTCGCCTTGGTTGGGCGACTTGCACTAATGTCGCACATCCGTTTGGCGACTATACCCATGAGGCTCTAGTCGCCCAATGGGACGGCGACTAGAGATTATTTCTGTAAAAAAAAATTAAACGGTATTATTTCTGTATTTTCGAATAAAAAATAGATTATTTACAAAAAAAATTCTACTATTCTGTACCTGAGCGTAGAAAAAGTTATTTTACGATCATGTCAGCCCACCGCACCAGAACAAGCCGCCCCTACGGAGCGTCGAGCATACGATTTCGGCCCACTAACCCATGATCCCACGCGCGACGTCACTTGTCCAGTGTGTGCTATGACGAGGCGCGCCAATAAAATGTAACACGATGGTCGAATTATGATAGCAATTTTACTGCCGCACGCATCACCACGTTTATATATTTTTTACGATTGTAAATTTGCGATTACAGTAAAAAGGGACAGAGTAGGATAGTAAATGTAATGTCACTCTAAAGTAAATATGGTATAAATTTTATAGTCGTCCATATCACCGTGTTTTTACAGCTGTTTTCACAAACCCACGCCCCTAGTGCACACGTGCACGGTGGATGTGCTAGTAAGTATGGTAGTAATATCACGTCTTTTTACTACTGGAGTGTAGAAAAATGGGGACACAGGCGACGGGGAATTGATTTTACTACCGATTAGTGAGATCTCGCACCATTTTACTGTCAATTTTACTGCCGGATTTATGGGAAATCGCACAGAAGGGCCGTGGGCTGGCGCGTTGAGCATCGCACGCCCATGTAACAGTCGGATCATGCTGAAACGTGGTCATCTATATATGTGAAGTTTTTTCCATACTCTTGGAAGTACATACTCCCTGAAGTATCATACCATTTTCATATATTGAAAACATTTTTCATACTCGTAAGAGTACATACTCTCACTTCTAATATACCACAAAAGTGGAATATATATATAGGCCGTGTAACTAGCAAAGTTGCAATCAATGATCTCTCGGATCAATTTGAGTCCTACTCGAGCAAAATGATTTCATATTTAGATAATCTAGATCTTAGCTCTGTTTGAAACGTTGGGATTTCACAATAATATTCCTATGAGATCTATATTGTTATGCAATCTCGTGTGAAATTGTTACATTCCAAACATGCACTTAATGACTGGCTACTTGATATTGGGAGATGTATCACCCTAGCATCAATAGTGAGTCGGGTAGCAGGTAGCTAGCTCCTGCACCGGGAGCCGGCACGCACCATATATATGGCCATGTACGTACTAGTGATGCAGTATTCTTTAATTGGACCTTTGTACATTGGCATGTTTAATTAATTTGGTTAACATCCAGCCATTTTCTTGAAAGAACAAGTAATGTTTTTTTATCAAGGCGGAAAAGGAGAACTGCGGTTGTCCTGCACATCGATGGCAGTTTGTCAAGGAGAGAGACGCGTGTCACCAAATGATACGTACGTATATATAGACTTGGATCAAAAACTGCTTCCACCTGTTTCTTTCTACTACGTATTCCTTCGATCATCTCCAGACAAATTAACACACACTGCACATACACAGATGCATTTAGATGTGCTAGCTTTTTTAATTTCCGATTTCCATGCAAGGTTTCTTCGTCCCAAACACATCGAGTTTTGCCATCTAGATCTCCGAAACTTGCAAGTGCTAATTAGGAATCATATCTGATCGATCACCGATTCAAGAGGTCCACTCTTCAAAGCCTCCTCTAATTGAATCTTGTCTTGTAGTTTTAACAAGTCAACCAAGACCTTAAACCACTCACATTAGGCACCCAAAGCATGCATCCATCCATATATGCATATATAAATAACACCCAAAAGTCACACACACACACACTGCCATGTTTGACAGAAAGAGCAACAGGACATATACGTAGATTATAATTTATAATACACATAGCTTTTGGACTAATCATAACCATTACATTGCAGGGTTCAATCTTGAAAGTCACCCTCTGAATATCATTAGACCCTAAGAACTATATATAATATTACTGCTAATGCTAAGTAGTAGTATATAGCAGCTAAGCTTAACATTAGAGTCAACAAAGCCATGGAAGCTCTCACACCGACACGCGCAGATGCAATTGACTAGGAACAACGACTGATCAACTCCTTTAGCTATATATATATATATATATATATATATAGCTATAGCTGATGCCAAAGCATCTAATTGATTAAGTGGCATGTATATATAATTAATCTCTCTGGCTATTTGACCGGTCAAGCAAGCTCCTGGTTCTTCTCCACTACCCTCACCTCCTCCGCCGATCTCAGTACGCTCGCCTGCATTTACCATGTACACCCACAGCTGATGAAGTGATGATAAGAGAAAATGTATGCACTGAACAAACATAATGGATGCACATATGTCTGTACATGATTGTAGCGTCACCTGAGCATCGGTTATCTCGACGGCGAAGCCGTCAACGATGGCGAGCGAGGACTTCTTCCGGTAGGTGTCGGGCTGGAGGAGCTTGGCCAGCAGCTTGTCGTGCTTGTGGCTCAGGTAGGCGTCCAGCGTCGCCGACCCCTCCTTCGACCTGAACGCACCCGAAAACAAAGCCGCATTAGTCACGAAGAATTGAAGATGATAGTTAGCTGCTGATGATCAATGGGAGCGTTGTGTCGTCTCTGCGTGTATAGTTAGTAGTTACAGACCGATCGGCTCTTAGGCGCTCGTACACAGGGTCAAAGTTCATGAACACGAAGTACACCTCCTGCTGCGGCTTCGCCATTGCCCAGCGGCTCTTCTTCTTGCTCTTGCTTGCTCTCCTGGGAGAGGATATATACGGCTAATTATATTTCTCGACAAAGGTGTAGTACTAGAGTGAGAGCCTAAGGAGCGAGTGCTAGCTCTTGGTTTGGTTGGTTCCATATCATTGCAATGGGCGCTATTTATAGCCGGTGGAGAGGAGATGGGAGCGTGTACTCGCAAGATTTCTTCTTACTGTACCCAGATTAGCCTAGATCTAGAGCAATTAATCAAATAAAAGCACGCAACCAACAAACAATACATGCATGCAAGAGTAGTGTTGATTTGGTCAAGGCATCTCACATATAATAAGCACACGCACATGCGCCTAGCTGGTTGCTCTGACTACACACGGTAGCACTATTCAGCGTTCGCGCGCTGAATGCTTATTCTATGCATAGGCCACAGCTCGGCTAGCAGCCCACGCTTCTCCGCACTACGCGCGATTAGCCAACAGTCCGTCTCCCGCTCGAGATCGACAGTAAAACCCTCACGCACGCCAACGCCCCACCTCCCGCTCAAGATCGGCAGTAAAACCCGTGCGCGCATGTCCAAAATGGTACTAAAACCCTCACACGCTCCAACGCCCCACCTCCCGCTCTAGATCAACAGTAAAACCCGCACACACGCATCGAATAAAGTTGTAAAAAAATGTTGCTCGGTAAAATGATCGCGCGTCACCGCGTGTCATATATAAACCATTTTACTGCCATTACGGTGAGGAAGTGAGTACTGTAAAATTCGGTATGTTGGTTTTACTAGGGGAAAATGACGTTATAAACTGTTTTACTGATCCAGTAAAATGTTATCGTTTACCGCAAGTGATATCTGCTATTACTTCGAAAAGGCATGTCGTGTTACTGTTGTAGCAAGTTTGCGCTTTATGTTTTTTGGTACTTACTATAAGTTTGAAAAATGACATTACTGTAAAATGTAACACCTATTACTATTTGATAACATGTATTTACTGTCTGTTACGCAAAAGTTCTTTCCGGTAATCATTCGTTTTACTGTAAAATGTAACACCTATTATAGTCGGTTACAAATGTATTTACTCAATATTAGTCATAAACACACAAAAAAAACTACTTCGGTTTGCTGAACGTCCTATACTTCTCCAGTGCTTCAGATAGGGGCTTAACCCTGTTGACCTTGTGGAACAACAGATAGAACATCATCTGGGCCCTATACTCGTTCCCCTTCTCCTACATACACATGGTGATAAAAAAAAGCCGCGTGTGTGACACTATACATCTGTAAAAAAAACTACGTGTTGCGGGTGATGGGAAATTCTTATCGGCTATATCGATGTTGCCAGCGTCAAGCTTTCACCGTCCCAGAACTCAAAATACTTCATAAGGAAGAAGGTGCAGTTGTTCTCTAGGACCTGCTTCAGCGTTGCCATGTTGTGCATGAAGAGATACGGGTAGGCTACGATAGCGACAAATCAAAATTTCTACCACGTAAACCAGGAAGCCAAGCAAGAAGATGATCACAGATCGTTACCACTAGACGCGCAGAGCAGCGGAAGAAGTGTCAGAGCAGCCTGGTCCGACGAAGAGCGCGTTGATGTACTGGTCGCAGTCGATCGTCCAGTGTCCTCGTGAGTTGATCGTCTCCTCCAGCACCTCTGCAGTTCCTTGCGAAGATCGCAGATCGTCCTTAAGCGCAACAACGTAGAAGCGCCTCTATGGTATCCACACGTCCAGGGAAGGAACAACCGTACGCCGGTGTGCTAGCACCAAATCGCACGGGGAGGCTCTCAAGAAGATGGCGGCTAGGGTTTCGGTAGGGTAACTCGCGTCAACTTCCTCTTTCCAACAGCCTCATGCATCTCCTTATATAGTGCCCCGTGACGGATCCTATCCAAACACGTTTACGAATCGTATTCGTACTGGTTTGTTCCAACCCGTTAAGTGTGTGACCCGTTAGGTTCATGTGTAGTTCGGTTGTGACTGAAACCCTTTCCGCCACGAGTCGAAGCGGTTCCTAGCAGACATAACGATTCCGAATACACACAAATTATATGGGGCGAACCTTAATGCAATATGATTTACGACCAGGTCCTCATCACTTACGACCGTGTCCTATCTCTATCTGACCGACCAGATTCGATCACGACCAACTCGTAACTCCTTACGACTTGGTTTCGACCACTCTGTGATTACGTTCGACCAATCTACAACTTGCTTGTATCTCCATACGACCAGTCCGTAGCTGGTCGAACTAAACGACCTACTCATGTATTCTCCCTTTGCCTCACGATATCTAGTTGAACTCCAGGTGAGATGTTGTGTCATCCATGGATTGTTCAATGCTTTCTCGATCGAGTATCGGATAACCTCATGTGGTCGAACTCTTCGACCACCAGTGGCATGGCCATGCACTTTCTTTATCCGACCACTTCGAGGGGCCGAGAGATATCTCTCTGTTATGTTAGGAGGGCAAATCCCATATCCGACCGATCACATCCCTCTGCATGTTTCATAGCATACCCGAAAGCTACCTTTATAACCACCCGATTCTGAGCGGCGTTTGGCAACCCCTAAGAGTGCTATTACACATGTAGGAAACCATCTTGATCTCGTGTCTAAGGATTATACATCATCATTGCTTGAGACCAACTAACGACACATAGAATCATAACAATCTCAATAGTGTCTCAAGGTGGGTCTTATCCAACACCATGTTCTCTAACACGTGTCCACATTATTGATTCGATATCCCTATATCCATGACCGGTGAAACGTGGTCATCAATCAATACATGTGCTGGTCGTAGAGTCACTAGTGTTCCGACCAGTGACTTTCGACCAGGGATATTTTTAGAACGACATCATCATAAGTTAAAAAGAGCTTCACCAACAAGTCACATACTCGTTAATCTTCATGACTGATGATTCATTCAAGGAACAAGATAACATATTATCAAATATTGTGAACATAATGAAATATAATCATCTCTATGATTGCCTCTAGGGCATATTTCCAACAGTGCACCCTCCAGTTCACGACAATCGGGAATTTCCCATTGGTCACGGCTTGTAGGGCTAGACATAGGCGAGAGATGATCCTCTTCCTCACTGGGTCATGATGGTTCGTTACTTTTTTGCCCTTCTGGTTGAAATCGTTGGAGTCCAACAATTCCACATGCTTCTGCGCTATGTTGAAGCAATAAACAGACTAGTGATGATTGTGTAAAACCAGGAGGAAGAGCTGCAAAATAAGTATAAAACCCCATAAAAAAGATTACTTATCAGATTTACTGTAATGAAAAATGTAATTTACTGGATCATGAAAGATAATTTGCTGGATACGCGTCGGATAGACGGTAAATTACTTACCAGCTTTACACGTGTGATGTCTTTCAATGCCATATGCTCCTTCAGCATGTTCACTGTTGTATTGCTTGGTTTTTACGTACTCCTCTACATTTAGCAGTTTCTGTCGATGGGCAGAACACATTAGTATAAAACTTACTAAGTGCGACGATAAAATTTACTGCTACGCGAGTGACCATTTACTGTAAAAAAGAGGTTTTGCGAAAAAAAAACATCTTACTGACAGTTAGATAGGGAGGAATGCCCTGCACCCATTGCTTTGTGGCCTTAGGTCAGCGTCGTCTTGGCGCAAACACCCGATGAACTAAGATATGAACATGTCTTCAGCCATCTGTCCGTCCTTGAACACTTCCGCCATGTCTTTTCCAGTGGCCTCTATGAATCTATCGCTGGACTAGAGCAAAGCAATGTTGTAGTAAGAATATTGTGCACATTAGTAGTAAAACATAAGGGAACCCTTGGTAAAAAAACATAAGTGGAACCTGAAAAAAAAAACAAAAAGTTGGTCGATCTAGTAAACACTCTAATGGCAGGGTAGTAACAAAACATTCACGTATCGGTAAAATATGTGGCGATATTATCCCTACCTTTTGAGACTCTCGTCGTTACATATTAAATCCCTCACCTCCATGGCTGTGGCCACGGGCATTTCTCGCCACCTTTTGTACGACATGAATGGTGACACCAGCTTGTTGGGAGCTTTTTGTCAGCCTTTTCCCCAACGCACCGATATCGCTCTGGGTTGGGGGACCTCTCTTACCTATAGTTGTCTTCTCCACAGGCGCACCCTTTTTGGTCACCGTTGTGCCCGTCGTCTTTGTCGACTTGGGATCGGCGAGTTTTATCTTGAACTTTGGCTTTGTGGTGGCGTCCTACAGAAAATAGACTCATGTTTCTTATTTTACTGTCATGTGTCCGACAAATTACTATACATGTCACACATATTCTTATCGGCCCCAGCGTATGTACCATTGGTGCACTGACGCTAGCCACTTCAGCCTCCTTGACTTTGCTCACGGCATTAGGGGCCTCCTCCACCTCCTTTACTGGCGGAGGCCCCATCGGTGCAACGGTTTTGGTCTCTTTTACTGCCACCTGCAAAAAGGAATAAAAAAATGGAATGTGTTACTATCAAAAGTAAGTGAATTTACTTCTTTCCTCTTTGTGTTTTACTGTGTCGTTGCCTCCGCATGCTCCTTTACTATCGGGGGCTTCGACGGGACGTCGATGGATCCCTCGTTTACTGTCTTCTGCAATGAAAAAAAGATATTAATTACTGTAAGAATGACCAACCTTACTTGACCATACGTACGCGTTTTATTGCATTCGGTACCTCGGTTTGCTCTGAGATGGTGGGTAGTGACTCATGACCCACCACAACCGCCGGTACGATTGGGGCATGTGTTGTGTATGCGGCAGGGTGTAACACCGGGATCACATCGGTTTTGGTTGAGTCTATTATGTTGTCAATGCTTGACTCGACGTCGCCGCCTCTCACAGGGCCTGCACGAGAATAGATGCACTTAATCAGTAAATTGTTGTGTGTTTGCTTTAATGATTATTGTGTTGAGAAAACACAATTACTGCATGCGCCTTACTTGCTCTGTTGTGTTTGCATTATCAGTTTACTGTGTTTATGTTGTTTACTATGTATAATGTATCTATTTAGCGCGCATATTATAGTGTTTTACTGTGGTCTGGGTGCATACCTTGATATCTGTCACACTCCCCCTTTTTCTTGAGTCGGATGGAACAGCGATGACGCTGGGACGTAAACGACACCTCTAGGATGCACGGGGGGAGGGGGATGCTGGTGCCAGCGCTGTTGCAGTTGGGGTGGCATGCTCAAGTGTCCTTCTCACCTGCCCTCCACAATCACATATGCACTTAATTAGTAAAATTGCTAAGTGCTACTTTATGATTACTGTGTTGAGAAAACACAATTACTGGATGCACCTTACTCACTCTGTTGTGGTCGGCGTCATCTATTTACTGTGTTTTTTTGTTGTTTACTATGTACAATGTATCTATTTACTACGTATATTACAATGTTTTATTGTGGTGTGGTACATACCTTGAGATCTGTCGCTGTATCCCTCTTCTTGAATCGGATGGAACAGTGACGACGCTGGGACGTAGATAGAACCTTCTGGATGCGTCGGTGGAGGAGGCGATGCTGGTGTCAGCGCTATTGCAATCGGGGTGTCGGGCTCAACCGGTGTTTGGGTTGCAGGCGGTTCTGTAGACACTGGAGCAAGGGCTGTTGTCTCCGAAGCTGGTGTGGTCGGCGATGCTAGTTCCTAGACGACAGTATCGGCGGGCATGGGGGTTGCAGTCGCCACGACCGAAGATGATGACGCAATTGCGGCCGGTATTGCGGTCTCCTCCTACACCGGCTACACCAAAGAGTTAGAGAACACTGCGTCCATCAGCGTGGGGGTTGTGCCCGCACGCTCCGACACCTGCGCCTTCTTGTCGCTCCTCGCCTTTTTCGCCCTGCCTGCGCAGGATGCCGATCCGGACGCATTTGCCCCTCCCCCCTAGCAGCTTCCTGATGACGCTAACTACCTTCGTTTGTGCCATCTCAATTTTCTGCTGCGCCCTCTGTATCTACGCCATGGCCATCTCCGTCTACCTCATCGCCCTCCCGGCCTCATCGTCGAACTTCTCCAGTGCCTCCATCATCAGGCGCCACTTCCCCTTGCCCAACGATCTAACAGCGTCGCTGAGAAGCGCGTGCAGGCTCAGGAATTGCCTCTTGACGGGTTGTGTGGGTAACTCCGATGGGCGTGGCATTGTCGTCGCCCTGTGCCAGTAACAGGTCCCCTCCCTGCTTCTAAACTGGCCATTTAAACAACACGAATGAATTACTGTTGTACATTAATCACATTACTGGAATGATCATCGTATTTTTACTGCTTATGGACAAACATCAATAACTCATGTTGAGCTTGTCGAACGTGTCGACGCCATTTGGTGCCTTCGTCCTGTCGGCCGTGACTATCTTGTCGACGAGAGCGGACATTGTCAGGAACCAAAAATGCAATTCTAGACCCTCTGTGTATAATGCACTAGTCTAGGATCAAGTTAGTGCA